>OX243919.1:2500-1252500 GCA_945859665.1 Anorthoa munda | reverse complement strand
TAAACCGATTGCGGACTCAGGTTGGCCGCTGTAAAAAGAACCTGGCCAAATGGAGTATCATAGACCCATCCAAAACACAGTGCCAGTGTGGGCCCGTCCACAAGATATGGCCCACCTCCTTGTCTGCCCTTCATGCCCGATCACCTGCACCTTACGGGATTTGAACGTAGCAGATGTCCGAGTAGCTACATACTGGTCGGATAAAATCGAAAGAAGAAGGGTGAGATTAGGAAAATTAACAAATTTCCTCAACACACTGTACACGCACTCGCTCTAATACTTTGTTGCATAAGATTTAATGACTTTTAGAGAGAACTCAAGATCTGAAAAACAGTTCAACCTATCAGGACGTCTTTGATATTCACTAGTCTTGTTTTTATTGCGAAACCGGAAGATGACTGTTGTGTAAGAGAGGTTACCCATCACTTGGCTGACCGCAGTAACCGCAGTTTGCCCTCGCAGCAATGTTATACCTATTACTCTAACCACGAGTCCTTTATTATATCTTCTGCTCAAATAAAAATTAAATCTAATATAGAGTAGTAAGTAAAGTGGGCCAAGATTTGATCCCTGTGGGATCCCCATTACCACTTCATTATAGGATGTTCTGTTTTTCTAAATCTTAGCACTTATTTAAAATGTTTATTATTAATTTAAAATACATAAAACATGGGTAATAAATACTCTTGAAAATTCTCCTACCGTATCTCAAGAGTGATACAATCAAAATAACAGTTTCATAATAAACATACTCAAATGCCTTGGAAAGATCGGAAAAGAAGCTTAAAGTATCTTTTTGCCAAACATTAGAAATGCATGCAAATGAGGACTCATTATTTTAAGAAATGTATCTAATGGAAACATTCAATAACACTCGGAAATGGTAATCGAACCGAGGACCAAACGTTCAGCAGTCGCGATTGCAACTATTATACCCACGCGGTAAAGACAGACTTATTATCTCGTCAAAGTCAATTATGTCAACATAAATTGTAGAGTCCATGTTTCGCTGATATTAAATCCAATTAGACTGCCTTATTGGTACGCGCATTAGTCCAGAATTCGGGCTACTACTGATAAATTGCAGACAGAAATACCTAAAACTTTACCCGACCCAGGCATCGATCCCTGGACCTAATGCTCGGCACTAACTCTAGCGTCCAGATCACCCATAGGTATCAGAACCACAGCTAAGAACATCACGATATTATGGTCAAAAACATTACCTTAATCGCGCAATAAGAAGCAATCCTTTGAATCGTTCGCATCCATAATACACGATATTTATTCACTTCCCACTAAACCACTTTTCAACACCATTATAGAACCATTTATTTACACGAACGCGTCGCTTTGTCTTATTTTATTTGTTTAATTAAAGTTACGTTACGGAACGAGCGTCTCTCGCACACGACCTCTTCAAGCGAGAGTTCCCGCGCAACTAATAATTTCCCATATTGAAAATACGAGCAACCAATTTAAACAAACATTCTAAATGTGATTACTGAATCTTATCTCAACTGTATAGAGTTTAACTTACGATGCGTCAACAGCAAATATGACGTAGCAAACGAACACTATCAGGAGTTTCCTACACAACGTTAAATTTGCAGCTAACTTGAGAATGTTTTCCTTTGTAACGTTCTTTCGATTTAGTTTCGAGAACGCAAATGTAAGTTTGTATGTTTTCATGTATGAAACCATTGTTGACAATCTTTGTTTTGACTCGTTTTCGCTTCAGACCGAATTGCCGCCATTGCTGTGCACTTTGTTAACGTATTCCAAGCATTTTTGTTTTAATAATTGAATCATTGTGTCCAACATGACATGTTTTTAAGAATTCATAATATTTGGTCTATGAGAGAGTAGAAACAGAGACAATAGGGTTATTTTGTAAACTTTATATTATAATAAACTATCTCTTTTCCCGCGGTTTCACTCCCGTGGCCCACTCCGCGTAGGGTTACCATTTCGAAAATTGAAAAATCCTGACAAAAAGCTGGACAAAAAATAATTGTACGGACATTTTAGGTACAAAACAAGTGAAATTTAAATATTTGAAAATCCCGTTTCTATGGACTCATTAAAATATAAAGTTTCAATTGCATAGCTCTTATACTTTAGATTTTATTGATATCTTAAATCCCGAAATCGCCACATTTTTTTTTTTTCGTATTTCCTCACTGGATCACTCATTGATGATCTTCAAAATTCTAAGGGTACTTTCTGAAGTCCTGGAAAGCTGAGATTTGGTATGTAAGCTAGTATTAGTAGACAAAAAACAAACCTTTTACCCCCCAATCCCTTAAACTAGGAGATGGAAGTTTGTATAATACTTCCGTAAATTTTGATGCTAGAGGTCTGAAAATTGGACTCCTTGTTAAGTATTATAAAATACATAATCCATGATTTTTAGTAAATCACCCTCCACCCTTTAAATTAGAGGATGGAAAAAAATTACAAAAAATAAAAAACAAGAAATTTACAAGGATAAATAATCCAAAACCTCCGCCATTTTTATACATTTCACAGTTTTTAAACTACATAATTTATCTAGCACGAGTAGTAGCCACGCTTCGATCAACAATATATCGAACACGTAATTATGATACGATATCTTGCGGAAATACCCCGATTCAAACAGTAAAACGCCCATAACTTTTGAACGGCTAAACCGATTTTCATAAAACAGCTAAGAACATGCCCGATAATGTCACCTTTCAAGACAAAACGAAATCCAAATCGGTTCATAAGTTTAGTAGCTATGATGCCACAGACAGGAAGACACACGAATACACACTTTTGTTAAACAATTTATTTGAATAAGAATCAATACTATAATATGAATGTAAAATTGTGTTACTTTGGGTTATATTATTGCAATTTGCATAAAGGATCTCTATTTAAAAAAAATATGTTATGGCCTATGACACTCAAGGATAATGTAGCTTTCTACTGGATTCGTATGGTGGCACGAATCCGAGAGGTCCAATTTTGCACGATGGGCATGCCCACAACCCTTGTGGGCATGCCCATCGTGCCCACAGTGGTGGATCCGCGCTTGGATCGGTCCATCTTGTTGGTGAACGACCGCGCGATCTCTTGCCTTCAGTATGCCCAACCAAAATCAGTCCTTCCAAATTCTCGTCGCCTCATGTGTTTTGGCATAATAATATTGTAAATGAAGAGTACAGATTTATAAAAAGAGTAAGTTAAGCCGTAAAAGGCTTTATTGTTATTCCTAAAACCGTTCTTTTTGCGAAAAAGTAAGCATTTATCATTGTGATTAATGGGCATAAATTTTTTGTTTCCCATCGCTTTAAAATTAAGACTCAAAGAACACAAACTTTCTGTGTGTAATGTTAATACTTGTACAGTATACATATACATGAATTTCATAGAACAAAAAATAGAGTACTGTACTCTTTTGCTTCTCTATATTATAAAAAAACTTATTTACAAAAAAATACAACCGACTTCCAAATAATAACACTACAAAGTGAAAAATAACTTCAATTTAAAAATGAGTTTTTTATTTTTCATTTTTAGTGGTACAGCAGCTGTTGCCCGCGACTTCGTCCGCGTCAAACTCGTAAAAAATATATTTTTATTTTTTTAGTTTCCCGCCGGTACTATGAATTTTCTCGTGATCAAACGTAGCCTATGTTACTCGTTATTACATCAGCTACCAGTGAAAGCCCCGTCAAAATCGGTCCAGCCGTTTTGGAGATTACCCGGAACAAACAGATAGACAGACAAAAATCTTAAAAATTGCTTATTTGTTGTTAGTACCGTAGTACCGTATATACTTTCACGTGCATTCAATAAAACGTTGTTATTTTGATATTACATAAAGACACTTCAATTTTATTTATTTGTATAGATGTATAGATAATGGACAAGTTCTATAGTAAGGTACCTATAATAACCACAGTGATGCCAGAATAGATTACCCGAATAACATGTAACTTGAACATAACCAGTGCAATGAGAATGTACCAGGATACACAGTGTACACATCTGCGTATGCGTACCTACCCGTTTAGAGCATATTGGCGTGATGGTATGTTATGAAATGGTGTAAACAATAAATAGACATGCGAATGCAGCAATCCCGAGAGATTTCCCGTCATTTATTGAAGAGTTATGTTGTATATCTTCGAAGTTCTTCATCAGATCTTTAACAAAGAACAATGGCAGGTGCCCATACATTGTTTTAGCTGAGATTAAATTCGAAAGTCTTTTAATGAAAAATGTCTGGTTTAACTCAGGGATTATTATTATTATCTGTTCTGGATTAGTTTGTGCAAGAATTTTTGTTCGAGAATGTAGAGAATAATAGATATTCAGTCATAAACTTTTGTAGGTTATGTCTGGGTAACTTTTAATAATGTGTTTAATAGGTAATATTATTCAATTTCGTGAAAGTAAAAGGGGAATATCGCATTAGTATTTCCCTTACCTAGTTATTTTAGCATGAAATGTGTAGTATACTCTTTGGAAAGAGTATATTTAAATAAACTAAGTGACTTTGACGTGTATCAAAAGGTTGTTGTCAACAACCAAGCTATATTTTTTTAGACTTGGGTACTAGTATTTTTGCCAATCATTAATTGAAAGTAATTCATTTATTTTTACTACACTACAATATTTTTACCTACCTGCAAGGAACATCTACACTTAGACATAAACTGTATTGTTAACTCATTTACTGCAATAAATACAGTAATGATATTATTACTTAATATACTTAATACTTGTCACTAAGCAGATAAAATATATAATGGCAACACTATGCTAAAGAAATGAACTAAAAATCAAATAACTTTTTATTTATTATATTTTTTTTTAATCTATTTTGGAGCAGGCCTAATTACACTTTAAAAAACATAGACAATTAATAGAATGTTTTTCGTATATAACTCACTTTCAGACGCTCAAATTTAAGTCAGCTAAAATTTCGCCATTGTTTTTTAAATGGGACCATTTCGGAATAAACTTTAGAACAATTTTGCAAAACCGTTTATTTAAGATGGAGTTATGCTGCAAAAAACATTTAAAAATATATATATAACGTCCAAATTGAGAACCTCCTCCTTTTTGGGAAGTCGGTTAAAAAAGCACCTAAGAGAAATAGTGTACCTACAATACTCTATAATTAGAGTACAGGTGGCAACCGTAGATATCCAACAGGTAGTTCGCTAAGGGCATAATAAATAATCTAGTTGCTAAGGGTAAAAGGTGATAAGTCATTGGCACAGCGAAATTATTTGTTTTTATTTGTTGAATAGGCATATAATCAAACAGAAGCGGAACAAAGAGCGCCCCGAACTAGCACACTGATTTGCAATTCAAATGTAACGTTGGACTTGCGTGATTTTAAACTCGGAATAATGGTTTGGAATAATTATTTTTACAAACTTTAATATAACCTGCCTTTTCGTTAGTTGGTGTCCAGACCTTCTTGGGACAATCCCACCGCACTATTCCCAAACCACTGCAACTCCTGAAAGCCAGAATCAACAGTGGCGACCACCAGAATAGCGCCGAGGCAATGAAGCTCGACGAAGTCCCGGAGAATGAATTTAACTGTCTTGGATCCCGCAACGAAATTAATCAGAAAAGAATAACGGAAGATTTCCAGACCTGTCGCTGCCGGCCGTAGTCGAGTCTATGGTCGACAGCGAGGAGTCCTGGGCTGCGGAGAGGGAGAGGGAGATTTCATCCGCTCACCCGATCCGCAGAAGACGCACTGGGCGTCGGCGGAGGGCGTACAACGCCCTCTTCCAGCCCCCTAAATGGGTCCAGTGTCCCGCCACACATCAGGACCCGAGGTGGCGGCGCGTAGCGTTCCACGCGCGCCCCTCTTAGACGTCGTGAGGGTATTCAAACACACTTCCCCCCCGACCCGAGGTCGAGGTCCGCAGAGGCGGGCCAGCACTAGCCGGGGGTTGCGGAAGTATCGTTGTTCCCGCGACCCCCGGCGTAGGTGTGAGATGGAACACCGGGGTCGTTTTTAGTCATTAGGAGTCTAACAGTCTATTTTTTGTGTGTTGAGTGTCGTGGTGGCACAGTGGCTAAGACCTCGCCTCTCGTGCTTGAGGTCGTGGGTTGAACCCGGGCAAGTAACAATGTGATGTTTTCAAATTCATATGTACTTTCCAAGTTTATCTTCGACATCACATGCAACGGTGAAGGAAAACATTGTCAGGAACCCTGGACTTATATAGTTAATGTAAGTCTGAATTAGCCAAGTCTAATTAGCCTGTTGAGGTTCCCAGAGGCGGCTTAATTAACTCTGACACCAGTCCCAGCTCCTCACACGAAAATAAGAAGAAGTGGATGTTAGGCGGCGGGACATTATTCCTAGTCCAGATCCCCAAACTGATTGCGCACCTAGGTTGGCTGCTGTAAAAACAGCCTGGCCAAATGGAGTATCATAGGATATCATCAATGGAGTATCATCCAACACACAGTGCCAGTGTGGAACCCCTCAAAGAAGAAGTTCGGTCATGCATGGATTACTGCTCTCACCTCTGGGACGGATACGCCAAATATCAACTTGATGCACTTGATTCGATTGACAAACGGGCCAAGTGACTTATCGGCAACAATGCACTGGTCGCCTCAAAGCTGACGCCAAGTGGCCAGTCTGTTGGTTTTTTATCGGTTACATTTCGGGGAGTGTGCGATGGAACTGCACATTTTAATCCGCGTAGCCCTTTCCATCACCGGACAACAAGACGTACGGCAATGCGCCACCGGTACATGTTGGACATCCCGCCCATACGTACAAAGCGTTTTGCGAATCCTTTCATTGCACACACAGCTAAGGAGTGGAATTCCCTGCCGGAGTCTTTGTTTCCTGATAGCTACAACCTTGGGGTCTTTAAGTCAAGAGTGAATAGGTTACTTCTAGGCAAGCGTGCTTCACTGTCGACCACATCATCGCTTACCATCAGGAGAGATAGTGGTCAAACACGAGCCTTTATTAAATAAAAAATAAAAATATCGCACGTCATCTCACGTGCTGTCAATCTGTCAAATGAGTTTATTTAGTATGGGACGAGGCTCTTCTCCTTAGATAAAGTACCTATAGATTAAGCCCTGGCGTGGCCGCACATGAGACAGCAATAGTTAGTTCTGGTGTTACAACAAGAACACTACAACCCACCATCGCACTGACACTTATTATCTATAAATAACCCAAATTCCTTGTCTCAATTAACACATAATACCACGAAATCACAGAAAATTAAACAAAACCGAGTTTGTTTGTCAAACCTGCCATTATATTAGAGTTTGACAAACAACAGAAACCGGCCATGGTGACAAAGACAAAAAATAATCTTTTGTCCTTATTATTTACATGGAGCTGCCAATTAGCCATCTCGCTCTATCAATCAAGCTCATTTTAAGGCTTAATCTATAGGTACTTTATCTAATCTCTTCTCCCTGGTGATACGTGGTGAGGATTTATACTACACGCCCACTTCCCCTACCTGAAAATCACGTGTATTTTTACACGGCTGCATGGAAAGGGTTATGTTTTTTGCGCGTATCTTATATGTATGTGTGTTTGATGTATTGTAATATTCTTTAATACCTCGTATCTTTCAAACCACTTGACGAATTTTTATAATTAAGACATCGTTAGATAGGTCTTGGACGCCTAAGTGTTGTATCATAGAAAAATTTCGAGCCTCTCTGAATAATGAACGAACTCTTACTTGTGGTGCAACTGCTCAGCGGATCTTGGGTTCTATCCAGGCTGGATAAAGTAGGAATTTCTCTGAAACTTTTCAAAGAAATCGAAATGCAAGTGAGTGTAGTCTCTTTAATGTGAGTGTACACTTTCTGCCTACCGGTAACCGCTTTTTTTTTTTACTTCGCCCTACTCGTGCAGGCTAAGGTCTTGGACCATACCGCCCGACGCATATGCATTAGAATACAGCATTTGGCAGCAAAATGTATAGAGTCAGGCTTACCAGTAAGCTTTGCGGAGGTAGTCAATATTACAATAAAATTCTCCGCTCCACTATCCCGAGATTGCTTCTGTCAATTATTTTACATATTGTCCAGTTGCATAGACAGTTGAGACACAACCGCCCCTAAGACAACCCACTAACTAAAACTACACCAATTTTATATCACAATATCCACTAGGAATCAATTTGCAAATAATTTTAACAGCCGTTGATATTCACTCGAAAAAATCCCGCCAAAAACTCCCGGTTACCGCGTAAAGACATTAGTTTCGCGCATTTTTTGAACCTTGCGTTTCGTTATACGTAAGGACACAGTAATTTCATTGAAGTGACTTAAAAACTTTTTTTTCTTGGGTTAAAACTTAGCTATTTTAGTTCTTTATTACAATTTATAACTGCATAATAAATACATATAGTTAAGTGTTATTTACAGTTCTAAAAAACTTGCTATAATATTAAATGGAAAACAGAAATCGTAAAATGGAACGTATAATTATGATGACCTTGGCGGTTTGACAGATATGAATAAAGTTACCATACCCAGATTTCTGCTTGAGTTGGGGGTGCTTGTTATACATGAAGGTGAAGTCGGTGTTTATAAATCCCACGCGAACGAAGTCGCAGTTGCCCGCGACTTCGTTCGCGTGCGATTTATAAACACACTAGTAATGTCTATATTCAAGCATAAAATGACAGCCATCTCTATTGAATAAATTATTGTTAGAAAAAGATCCTTTAAGCAACACTACAAAATAATGTGCATTAATTAGAATTGGGAATTCTTTGAAAATAAAGAGCCATTGTCACAGACTTATCGAAAGAAACCCCTTTTCATAAATGCTTTTTTATCCTTAATTACATGTTTTTAACAGGTTCACTGTCCACATAGTAGACACAATAGTTAATCAATCACGTGAGTCATACGACAATACGTGTGTGAGTCCTGTTTGACTTATTGGACAGAGAAGAGGTTAAGACATACATTGCTTTTTCCAATAATGTCGCTTATGATGAGTTGGTCGTAAGGACTCGGTAAGTTTACAGTTATTGGTTTTTTTATGATTTTTTTCTCAATTGTGCAACGTTTTGTTATTCAATAGTTATCCTTGAGCACTTGAATGCTTTATTTTTTAGATTTCTTATTTTATAGTATTTTTTTTTCTGCTGAAATTAAAAAAGAAACATTCTTATGGACCCATAAATAAACCATCAAAGAAAAAATAGGGAAATTCAAATACTAAGCTGGCAACATCGAAATGACGGCCATAGCAGTTTACCCAGTCACGCGAGAAAAAAAATGTGAATTTACGAAATGAATTTTCTTTGTTTTAATTGCCTTAGTGAACTTTAAATTGTGTTTTTTATTGCTAATTATAGTGTATACTATACGAAGCACACAATGAACATGTTATTTAAAGAGTTTTGGTGGGAAAACACAATGAATTTCATCGTTAAAAACTAATTTGTGAATCGAATAAAAAAAGTGTTTTTTTGTGCTATACAGCTCAACATCAGGTAATTTTTTTACGTTGAGAGTATCGATTAGTACGTGGAACGTCGTTCTGTGTTATTTAAAACGCTGTTTGGGCTTTAAAAGTGGTGGAAAAACATATTTGAGTGCTGTGTTTACATATTTGAGAGGATACAGGTCCTAATACACGTTGTTTTGTGTTTTGTTATCTGCAGGTTCGGGAATGTGTGGTGTTCGCGTTATGACGTTTAACTACCTCCGCGTCCACGATAATTGAGTTGTGCCTGTATTTTAAAAGAGTATTGCTAGAATTACTATGGTCTAAGAACTTTTAGAAATTCAATTCAGCTCTATTTGAGTGCCAAAACATTTATGGTCTAGGAACTTTGTATTTAAATAGCTTTTTTTAATCAAAAAAATCATATATACATACAAAATAATCACCTACATGTAGCCACCATAATAATTAACACCTGAAAATGTAAACAAATTCTTAGCATAGGCCAAAAGTATCCAGAAATTACAGTAAATGGTCTGATATATGCGCACACTAGATGTCGCTGTCTATTTTTGTATATTTTACTTTGTGGCTTGTTTATTTTGTTCTACTTTATCACTGGATACTAGCTGTGCCCTGCAGTTTTACTCACTAATACTTCGTTTTCTCCTAGCATTCATTAAAAAACAAAAATTCTTGCTCTGGTACTAAGCATTGTGGTGTAATATACCTTAGAACAACCAATTCATGTATATATGTATCTATATATATATAATCTTAATCTCAGAAACAGCTCCTACGATTTTCATGAAATTTAGTATGCAGGAGGTTTCGGGGGCGATAAATCGATCTAGCTAGGTTTTATTTTTAGAAAACATTGTTTTCTCTATTTTCACCCGAGCAGAGCTTGGTCGCCCAGTACTGTTTATTAGGCTGTTATAAAACCTTCTTCAAGAATTGGGCTAACAAATGCCAAAATCTTTTTCAAACACAATTGGTAGTACCAGAAAAGAACGCATTCAAATAATCAAAGTCTTTAACATTTTTTTTTTTTTTTTTTTTTTTTTTTTTTTTTTTTTTTTTTTTTTAAATTAAAACTTTTCCCCACACTAGTAATTTCTTCCTGTATCGTGGGTGCGTTTACAAACATACAACTCACATACACAAACACCCAGAGCCGGAACAATTATCTGTAGGTCATACAAATATTTGTTTCGTGCGGGAATCGAACCCGCGACACGCAGCGCAGCAGTCAATCGCTCAACCACTGCGCTAACCGTGCGCCCATTATTATCTCTCTAAATATTATTACACACTAGTTACAGTGCAGTTTCTCCGCCTACTTCTTCTAAACCACTTTTTTCTCTCTTTCCGCCTCGTGGCAATCTGTTGAACGCAACAATAGGCCACTTCTCTGTCCGATACATTGTATCTGTCTGGGTTCTTTAGCTTGGTGAGTCACTTCACAGTTCCGTGTCTCATTCCATCGTGACAAATCTTTCCAGTAAGTTTGGAACACTATGTCTCTTTAATCTCCTATATTGTAATCTTTTGTTTCCTGATAGTCCTAAGGCAAGGTCATTTTTGTGCTGTTTAAGTCTCCTCTGATTGTTAATACTAATACTATATTTCATTAACCACTCAACGGATCTTCTAAACCACTCAACAGATTTTGATACTGTTTTCGAAATAGAAAGCGATGCATGAGAAAGTTTTGTGTGTATATTTAGCTCTGTGCGAAGATGGGGTAGAACACTAGTATTAGTATAGAATACTTAATGAAGCAGTCAACTTTATTTCATACTAATATACTAATACTAATTACTAATAATAATATTATAAAGAGGAAAGATTTGTTTGTTGGTTTGTTTGTTCTGAATAGGCTCCGAAACTACTGGACTGATTTAAAAAATTCTTTCACCAATAGAAAGCTACGTTATTCCTGAGTAACATAGGCTATTTTTTAATCTCGAAAACGGATCCTGTGGGGTGGCCCACTGGAGCGAAGCCGCGGGGAACAGCTAGTTTCATATAATTCTGTAGTTTCGTTTAGTAGTTTAACCTATTAAAACCCATTACAGACTGAAAAATAAGTTTTTAGGGTTGCGTATCTAAAGGGCAAAAACGGGACCCTATTATTAAGACTCCACTGTGCGTCTGTCTGTCACCAGGCTGTATCTCATGAATCGTGATAGTTAGACAGTTGAAATTTTCACGGACGATGTATTAATGTTGCCGCTATAACAAAAAATACTAAAAACAGAATTAAATAAATATTTAAGTGGGGCTCCAATACAACAAACATAATTTTGTTGCGCGAGTCCGACACGCACTTGGCCAGTTTTTCAGCTTAGTTTAGTATGAAAAATTACTTGACCTGTGTGATCTAAGCTAATTTTTATTAAATTTTTATTCACATTATTACCTGATGAGCTGAAAAATTTTTTTTGAGTGCGGGAATTGAAACTGCAACGTGCAGCGCAGCAGCCAATCAATTGATTGATTGTAACGATTTCTTAATAAACTTACTCTCAACTAATTAAGTTTAGCTCTTGCTACGTATCCAGCTTTATGTATGTTTCCAAGCCTGAAGTTACTAACAGCTAACCTACTGTTTTCAGGTGAACAAAATGAATCACACAGCATCCGCTGTACCGGGGCACATGGACGTAGATCCATTGAGCTCTTACGAGTACCCTGCATACGACAGCTATGCAGCCCAGTCCTACCCGTACCCCAGCAAACTGCAGCAGTCAACCTACCAAGCGTACCAACAGAACAACAGCAACTACATCAACATGCAACTGCAAGAACCGTTCAACAATCCACAACCAGCGTTACAACCACCACCAATTGAAATTGAAATAGAACCTAAAATTGAAGAAACTGAATCAAAACCAGTTCTGAAAAAGCGGAAGAAGGAGAAAAATGGCCAGAAAGGTGCTTATTGTTCTGAGAAGATCACCGATTCTACTTTCAAGTTCTACGGTTGTTCTGTCTGCAACATCAGTTACAATGCACTACATGAATTAGATCAACACGTGACCGTTCACAAAAACAGAATGACGAGCTACAGACTGCGCTTAAGAAACCAAATTAAAAAGAAAAAGATCAGAAAGGAAAAGAAAAAGTTAAAAAAGATGGTGAAAATTAAGAAAGAAACGTTTGAAATTGAAATTAAACCTGAGGACGGTTATATTGGGGAAGAAAAAGCTACTGATTTTATGAGTAATGGAATTAATCTTGATACAGGTCTCAACGGAAATAACCGTGAAAACAATCTTGATATGGGACTCAACGGAAATAATAGTGAAATTAATCTTGATATGGGACTCAACGGAAATAACAGTGAAGTTAATCTTGGTACGGGACTCAACGGAAATAACAGTGAAGTTAATCTTGATACAGGACTCAACGGAAATAATAGTGGAATTAATCCTAATACGGGTCTCAATGAAAATGTAAATAATGGTTTTATTCCTAACTCTGAGTGTAACGGCATGAACTCTAGCTCAGAGTGCAAGACAAATATAATACATACTGAAAATAGTGCAACAGAAGGATTAAATAGTCAAATTTACACAAATAACGACTTAAACTCAATAAATAATGAACCTCAGAGAGAAACCAATTCTTTGATGAACGGTAACAGTGAAATAAATTCAAATGTGAATAGTAAAGACAAAGAGAACAGTATGGATGAAGCAGAATTAACAAATTTAGAGAAAATTTACAAATGTTTTGCATGTCAGAAACAGTTCACGTTGAGCTATTATTTAAAACTTCATGTGAGATCACATACAGGTGAGAAAATATTGATTGAATTTGATTTTTTTGATTCAGTACTGTTTATGTTTATCTTGGTCATTGCTGAAAACATTGTTACCTATACTCTGATTTTTAATTTCGTAGACTAAACTGACAGCTGCCAATGATCTTATATTTTTTTTAATGTTGCAAGCGCGGAGCATAGTTTTGTAGGGAAGGCTCAATCATAAGTGATTCATCTTTAGGTGCTAATCGAAAATCATTCTTTAGGTGCTAATCGACCTTTTGTGGATGGCAACAAAAAATTGGCAACTGCTGATGCATCATATAAGGTCGGTGAGCAAAAAAAAAAAAGGTCGAATAATAAATCCTACTCTATTGCTAACCTTTTCGAACACACACAATGTGTCAAGGGTAAGACAAGAAGGGCATAACATCATTCACTCACAGATATGGCGGTGGTTAACCTATATAAAGGGTCTTTCAACAAGGACGGGTCGATGTTAAAATTGAATAAAACAAGATGTGTGTGAGATATTAACGAAATTTATTTTTTATTTAAAATGCCCATTTATGCCATTATGGATGGAATATGACATTGTTCAAATGTCCGCCGCGGCTTCGTATGGTGGCACGAATCCGAGAGGTCCAATTTTTTATGACTCTGCTGCATAGATCCGGCTGAATCCGAGCGATGGCCTGCGTTATGTTGGCTTTCAGGGCAACGGTCGAATGTGGTTTATTGGCATAGACCTGCGACTTCAGAAAACCCCACAAGAAAAAGTCTAGCGGAACTCTAACTCTACCCTCAAACCGTTCATGCAGAATGTCGATTGTGTCGTTCGCTGTGTGGCAAGTAGCGCCATCTTGCTGGAACCACATGTCGTTCACGTCCATATTGTTCAATTCAAGCCAAAATAAATTGTTTATCATTGATCTGTAGCGCTCGCTCGATCTATGCAGCAGAGTCATAAAAAATTGGACCTCTCGGATTCGTGCCACCATACGAAGCCGCGGCGGACATTTGAACAATGTCATATTCCATCCATAATTGGCATAAATGGGCCTTTTAAATAAAAAATAAATTTCGTTAATATCTCACACACATCTTGTTTTATTCAATTTTAACATCGACCCGTCCTTGTTGAAAGACCCTTTAGTTAACCTGCACCCTAATTGTGTATGTTCAAAAAATAGAGCATGGTACGCTTTCCTTGCATTCATTGCTTCATTATGTTCAAAGTACATCTACTCAACAGCTTCAAACATGCAATGAATACTGAAAGGAAAGGAGTGTGCTTCGTGCTGTTAAAACAGTTACGCAATTAGGGTTCAGGACTTATCTTATCCTACATAGGATATTATATATGCAAAAGTTTGGATGGATATTTGATACTCAATTACGCCAGAACGGCTGAGCTGATCTGGATGAAATTTGGCATAGAGATAGATTATAGTCTGGAATAGCACTTAGGCTTTTTACCTTACTGCTGAAGGAGGGTAATGTGTTTATCAGTCTATGTATGTATGTATGTTTGATTTTGATGGTTCTTACGTCAATCGATGCGTCTTAACCCTGCGAGTGTCACTGGCTACATTATAATTGGAAAAGAAAAAAAAAATGCAGATTTTGGGCGCCATTTTGTGTGGGATTCTTTTTTTCCTTCTAAACTGATTTCAAAAATATATAACTATTATATGTTTAAATGTAGCTAATTCAAAAGAAAAATAACAAAAAAGTTGTAAATAAAAAAAGTTAATTAAAAAACCCGACTGCTTAAAAAACGAACTAAAAAGACGTAAACAAGAAGAAAATCATGCTGTGCAGTCGGAGGATACATCTGGTTTTGGTCCGCCAGCTCGCTAATATAACAAGCTTCTGACTGCGGCCTCGCCCGTGTGAAAAGTGTATATGTCTATGTACTATTCTAGACTACAATCTATTTGTGCCAAATCATTGCTCGCAGAACGGACGGTCGATGGGGCCGAAAAGTTCTGGAATGGCTACAAGTACCGAATGGCCTCCCACCAGGTGGACCGTGCACCTGGTGAAGGTTGCAGGAATCCGCTGAATGCGAGACGCATGGGACCGGTCAATATGGCGACGCTTGGGGGAGGCCTATGTCCAGCAGTCAATGATAATGATGATATTTGGTGTGTTTGCAGACGAGAAGCCGTACGTGTGCAGCGTGTGCGGGCAGTCGTTCATTACGGCCAGCAAGCTCGGCCGCCACAACAAGCGCATCCATCTCGCCGAGCGCTACCAGTGCCGCGTCTGTTTCAAGATATACTCCCGGTGAGTACTGGCCTGTTACTACTGGGTCCCGTTACAAGTGGGCTCCGTTAGAAGTGGTCCCGTTACAACTGGGCCCCGTTATAACTGGACCCCGTTACAAGTGGGCCCCGTTACAAGTGGTCCCGTTACAACTGGTCCCGTTACAACTGGACTCCGTTACAAGTGGGCCCCGTGTTACAAGTGCTCCCGTTACAACTGAGCCCCGTTACAACTGGACCCCGTTACAAGCGGGTCTCGTTACAAGTGGGCCCCGTTACAAGTTGGCCCCGTTACATGTGAGCCCCGTTACAAGAGGGCCCCGTTACAAGTGGTCCCGTTACTACTGGGCCCCATTACAAGTGGTCCTGTTACAACTGGACCCTGTTTCAACTGGACCCCGTTACACGTGGGCCCCGTTACAACTAGACTCTGTTTAATTATTTATTTATATAAAATTCATGACAAAAGTACAATGGCGGACGTAATGCCTTAGACATTCTCTACCAGTAAACCAAGGGTGATGAAGAGAAAACATGGCAGGTGCATTGTTTAAATTGTAGCAACAACAATTTCACCAACCCCTCACCCTGTTACAACTGGGCCCCTTACAACTGGGCTCTGTTACCTTGGCCCCGCACCCTTGGTCCTCAACCACTTTTCGGCCGCAGGGGATAGGGAGAGCGGCGCACCGTAATACCGGCACTCCTCTCCCGCCGCGGCCTCCAACCCTCGGGAGCGATTCCTCCCATACAGTATCGCCTCCATTGAAAAGGAGAATCCTCCAACCAAACGGGTGTCATGCCTGGTGGACAACTGCTCCACTGTTAATGTCGAACTGTTGGATGTGTTCAGTCTCGTGGAAACCTCTGCTTGCGCGATGCAGGATTGTGTGTCTCTCGTGGCGCAGGGGGCGATTGATTGACTGATTGGCAAAGCTTGCCGATGTTGGTCAGTTGATGGGTGACCATCTTTATAAAGCGGGTTTCCTCCGGGCAAGCATGTTAAGCCGTTGGTCCCGGGAGTCATTTGAAGATCTTTGACAGTCGTTACAATAACCCATTAATATTCATGATAATTTTTATCCGTGGAGCTAGGCACCGGGCTTATCCCAGTTTTAAACGACCCTTTGTGCCTATTGGCCTTGTTTGTTCTGTCTCCTGCCTTGATATGGAGGGAAGTGGAAAGAACAATGGCGAAATTTTAGCTGACTTAAATTTGAGCATCTGAAGTATGTTATATACGAAAGACATTCTATTAATTGTCTATGTTTTTTAAAGTATAATTAGGCCTGGTCCAAAATAGATTAAAAAAAAACATAAGAAATAAAAAGTTATTTGATTTTTTAGTTCATTTCTTTAACATTGTGTTGCCATTATATATTTTATCTGCTAAGTGACAAGTAGTAACTATATTAAGTAATAATATCATTAATGTATTTATTGCAGTAAATGAGTTAACAATTCAGTTTATGTCTAAGTGTAGATGTTCCTTGCAGGTAGGTAAGAATATTGTAGTGTAGTAGAAATAAATGAATTACTTTCAATTAATGATTGGCAAAAAAACTAGTACCCAAGTCTAAAAAAATATAGCTTGGTTGTTGACGACAACCTTTTGATACACGTCAAAGTCACTTAGTTTAATTAAATATACTCTTTCCAAAGAGTATACTACACATTTGATCCTAAAATAACTAGGTAAGAGAAATACTAATGCGATATTCCCCTTTTACTTCCACGAAATTGAATAATATTACCTATTAAACACATTATTAAAAGTTACCCAGACATAACCTACAAAAGTTTATGACTAAATATCTATTATTCTCTACATTCTCGAATAAAAATTCTTGCACAAACTAATTCAGAACATCACCCTGAGTTAAACCAGATATTTTTCATTTAAAGGTTTTCGAATTTAATCTCAGCTAAAACAATGTATGGGCACCTGCCATTGTTCTTTGTATTTTTTCCTACTCCTCCGTTATTCTTTTCTGATTAATTTCGTTGCGGGATCCAAGACAGTTAAATTCATTCTCCGGGACTTCGTCGAGCTTCATTGCCTCGGCGCTTTTCTGGTGGTCGCCACTGTTGATTCTGGCTTTCAGGAGTTGCAGTGGTTTGGGAATAGTGCGGTGGGATTGTCCAAAAAAAGTCGTTACGGTATTCAAAGACATAGAAAAACACTAGCCTAGATTCTCGATATGTCAGGCATGGTCACCCATCCACGGAGAAACCTCGGCAAGCGTTGCTTAACCTCTCAAAGTTAAAGTTAGTATTAGCTTATAGTCACGTTGTATATTGCAGGTTCGAGCTGCTGACGACTCACTTCGACAAGATGCATCCGGAGGACAAGTTGGAGGGAGAACCTTATGGTAAGGAGATTATATACAACTCGATGGCCGCGAGACCTGAATCGGATGTGACGTCATTGTTTTACTATTGTGTCTCTAATTATGGCCGCTGCCTGGCTACCTACTTCCTACTTCACACTAAGTTTGTGAGTGTGTTACACACACACACTCACAAACTTAGTGTTTGTTGATTGATTTTTAGGGTTCCGTACGCAAAGGGTAAAAACGGGACCCTATTGCTAAGACTCCACGGTCTGTCTGTCCGTCTGTCACCAAGCTGTATCTCATGAACCGTGATAGCTAGACAGTTGAAATTTTCACAGATGATGTATTTCTGTTGCCGCTATAACAACAAATACTAAAAACAGAATAAAATAAATATTTAAGTGGGGCTCCCATACAACAAACGTGACGTTTTTGCCGTTTTTTGCGATAATGGTACGGAACCCTTCGTGTGCGAGTCCGACTCGTACTTAGCCGGTTATTTTTTTTTGAAAAATCTTTTTTTTATACAGTGTTATTTACATATAATCTTATTCTAATCCATAACCTCTCATCACACAATCATAATCACCACACAACAAACACACAACACAACACACACAACAACAACCAACCGACCAACCGGCCAAGTGCGAGTCGGACTCGCACACGAAGGGTTCCGTACCATTATCGTAAAACACTGCAAAAAAATCACGTTTGTTGTATGGGAGCCCCCCTTAATTTATTTTATTCTAATTTAATAATTACTATTTTTGAAGTAAATTTACAACTAAACATTCTGTGAATATTTCAAGCGTCTACGTGTTGCCGTTATTAATATCGAGCAAAAAACGGCAAAAATATCACGTTTGTTGTATGGGAGCCCCCCTTTAATATTTATTTTATACTATTTATAGTATTTGTTGTTATAGCGGCAACAGAAATACATCATCTGTGAAAATTTCAACTGTCTAGCTATCACGGTTCATGAGATACAGCCTGGTGACAGACGGACAGACAGACAGACGGACCGTGGAGTCTTCTAATAGGGTCCCGTTTTTACCCTTTGCGGTACGGAACCCTAAAAATCAATCAGACTTCCAAAACAAAAGATATTTTTCGCTTTGTATTGTTTTGTTTTGAAAGTCGTTTTTTTTTTTTTTTTAATGTTTTTTATTTATCTCTTTTTAGTTTTGGTAGGTACCGGTACCATGAAAATCATTCATAGCCAAAATAAATCTCATGACGATTCCTATAAGCCCAAACACGGCTAGGATACATTGTTTTATTTCGGAGTTCCAGTACTTACCTTCGGGCTTCATCATCAGATCAGTTCGATAGTACCATTTTCATCAGTACCATTTATTTATAAGTATTTGCTTCATCATAGTCGGTTAACTATTCGAGATATCTTATACCCGTGACATACTTAGCATTAAGGAGTTCCAGCGGCCATCTGTGGTCTTCTTCATCAGTTCCACTTCACCAAATGATACTTTCGGAGTGCAAATGATTGCATTGTTGATGAAAATCCCAAAATCGCTATATGTATGCCTATAATATTTGAGGAGTTCCCTCGATTTCTCCAAGATACCATCTTCAGATCCTGACCTGACAACTATGGAACCGTCTGGGAAGTATACCCCTTCAAACAAAAGAAGAATTTTCCAAATCGATCCAGGCGTCTTTGAGTAATCAGGGAACATACATAAAAAAATGATTCCGACGAATTGAGAACCTCCTCCTTTTTTGAAGTCGGTTAAAAACGTTTTTTTTTATGACAATACTTTGCGTTGCAGTAAATAACTTATAAACGGAATCATTATAAACTACTGCGTCACGGAGGCAATAGTGATGTGTGTATGTTTGTTACTTTTTCACGCTTAAACGGCTGGACGGATTTGTATGAAATTTGGCACAGAGATTATATAGCACATATGCTACTTTTCATCCCGGTATAATGTTCCCTTGGGATGATAAAACATTTGTCAAGCGGGCGAAGCCGCTGGCAGAAGCTAGTTACACTAATATTATAAAGGCGTAAGTTTGTGAGTGTATTTGTAACTGTTTCACGCAAGAACTACTGAATGGATATGGATGAAATTTGGCACAGAGATAGATTATAGTCTGGAATAGCACGTAGGATACTTTTTATCCCTTGGGATGATAAACACATTTTTCAAGCGGGCGAAGCCGCTGGCAAAAGCTGGTATAGTAATGATCTCAACACATTGTCCTATAGACTACAACGCGATCCTGCCGTACCTCAAGGAGCTGGAGGAACAGCTGCGCGCGCCAGAGCAGAACAGCATTACGGTGGAACTCAAGGTAGAGCAGGACAGCAAGCCTGAGCCTGACGAGCTGTTCTGGGAGGCACAGGTCGGCCCGCACGAAGGCGCGGCGTCTGCGGGGCCGGGGCCATTCACCACTGATGTCAAGGAAGAGGTTAGTCAAAGTCCTATAACTGCCCCTGAAAACTCGCCCCCATAAAATCGTTCCTGATATATCGTCCCCAATAATTCGTCCCCGAAATTTCGCCTTCAGAAAATCGTGCCTGACATACCTGCCCCTGAAATTCGCCCCCTTAAAATTCTCCTCTTAACCTCGCCTACTAAAATTAGCCTATTAACCTCACCCACTAAAATTCGCCCACTTTACCTAGCCTACTAAAATTTTCCCCCTGCAACTGGTCCCTGGCCAGGAAGAGGTTAGTGAAAACTCGCTCCCGAAATCACGCCTTCAGAAAATTGTGCCTGACATATCTGCCCCTGAAATTCGCTCCCTTAAAATTCGGCCCCTGCAACTGGCCACTTCTCGAAAACGGCTCTTTTCTATAGAATTAGCAAAATAGGGGATTTCGGTGTCGAAAAATCTATTTAACTTGGTCTCATATCTGGGAAAACCCGTTTTCTCGAAAAAATATAGTACATTACTGCAGCGGCCAGCAAAATAGGCATTGATGGACGAACGTGTAAATGTGGGCCGAGGCGAAGCCGAGGCACACATACGTAAGTCCATCAATGCCTAGTTGTGGCCAAGGCTTGTATAGTACTTTTCTCAAATAATGCGCGGAAATTAAAACTAAGTATTACCTACCTAGAGCTCATTTTGTCAAATACAATAATTACTTTTCAAAATCAATGACGAACAATGAGTAACAATAATTTTGCCCGCGTTAAAATGTCCATTTGGTTTTTTTTTTCAATAAACAGCGTTCTATTTGCAAGCCAGTTCGAAAATTAAATTAAATAAAACCTTTGATAAGTTACCTCCTTGGTTGCCATGTTTCGGAGTAAAACATCGTTCCATTTTTAAACTACACGACAGATATGAGTTTACTATGGAATTTATTTGGCCGCTAGACACGACAGATATGGATTTTCATACAACTTTTGCCGGCCGCTGCGCGCATGTATTTGACCAGTACAGCAATTTCGATTTATCTCGAAGAAGGTTGTCAAA
The DNA here is from genome assembly GCA_945859665.1 of Anorthoa munda. Classification (NCBI taxonomy): domain Eukaryota; kingdom Metazoa; phylum Arthropoda; class Insecta; order Lepidoptera; family Noctuidae; genus Anorthoa; species Anorthoa munda. The sequence continues at coordinate 1,231,206 of OX243919.1, read as the reverse complement.
ATAATTATCACATTTCCAAGTATGTTTGAGAAAAAATATTTTTATATTTCCACCCGAGCAGAGCTCGGTTGGCCAGGTTCTAATATTTAAAAACAACTTACCTTTGACACGTTAAGACTAAGAAGTATTATTATGTTTAGACATAATTATGATTAATTCCAGGAGCTCGATGAGGACCAAAAGGACTTGGTGCCAAAGCTGGACATTTTGATAGAGGAAGTGAAGGTGGACTTCGACGTGCCGGTCAAGCGCGAGATGTCTGACGATGAGCCGGACCACCACGGGGGAGATATGGGTGACGGGGGGGATGACAGGGAGGATGACAGGGATGAAGGGGACGGGAAGGACGGGCGCCAGGTCAAGGACGAGGACAGGTGAGTGTGGCGCTGCTGTTGATAACTATACACCGTGGCGTTTTAGTCGTCATACAAAGATGCCCCCACACAATATCCGACATAAACTGCCTCAAGGGACTTTTTACGAATAATTAAGATAATAGGTACAGTCAAGCAAGTTCATTCATGACCCTTCCAGCCGATAATTCGATTGATAAATTTATTTATTTTATTTATTTAATAATTAATGTACACACACAGTAAAATACACAAAGACAACACATCAAGACAATAGAGTACAAGGGCACTGCTTATTTCTTAAGAAATTTCTGCCAGCAGACCCGCGAAAAGGAAAAATTAAAAAGAAATGTAGACAATAGTGTGTGAGAATAGGAAAATAAGAAAATTGAACGACTTAAACTAAGATTTAAAAATTAGCGCACCTACACAAATAGTGTAATGGTGGATATATACAAATATAAATACATAATTGTAAAATATATAGATATTTATGTATCACATATACACATATATAAATAAAGGTCAGACTTGAGAGGATAGATAATGCTCTGTAAACCACTTATAGTGCAATTAGGACGTTTTAAATAATATACACTGTGTCAATACGGGCAAAGGGTCGTTCAATTTTGACCATTGTGTTAGTTGCAGTAGATTATAAATTGAATTAAAAATATTTTTTAGATAAAGCAAAAATTATGTTTTGAATTTGGAATTAACTGTCGTCCAGCATTGTTTGCTTATAAAAAAAAAAACCGGCCAAGTGACCGGCACACGAAGGGTTCCGTACCATTATCGAAAAACACTGCAAAAAAATCATGTTTGTTGTATGGGAGCCCTACTTAAATATTTATTTTATTCTGTTTTTAGTATTTGTTGTTATAGCAGCAACAGAAATACATCATCTGTGAAAAATTCAACCGTCTAGCTATCACGGTTTATGAGATACAGCCTGGTGACAGACAGACGGATCGCGAAGTCTTAGTAATAGGGTCCCGTTTTTACCCTTTGGGTACGGAACCCTAAAAAGAATAGAACAATATTTCATTTCAAAAACATATAATTTCGAGTGGGCTTTTTGCAAGGCGATTAAATTGGTATACAAGTGTTACCAACTTGTTGCTCGTACTGCATAACCTTTACGTTGGAATGACCATTATTTTATATTTTTGGGGTGGGGACTCATCCAATGTCTTCTGACTGACAAAGACGTCAGACTTTTACTGACTAAAACCCACCCGTGTTCCTTCATTTGTTCGAGCCAGGGCCGTGGCTTTCAAATTCATCCGCGACCCACGTTCAAGGACCTAGGTGAACAAGTTTCGGCTTTAGCAAATCAAATGTTTTTTATTTCACATAGGCCTACATGGGCACTAATAAAACGTCGACAAAAGGCGCACGGTTCGGGTTGGTCGTTTCCTATAGAGAAGAACCGGCAAGAAACTCCACGGTTACTCTTTTAAAAAAAATTGGTTTGTTCCAACAATATTTCCATGTGACAGCATTAGTGCTTAGATATGGGGGGACAACGTAGGCCCGACAATAAGTCGTAAGAAACTAAAAAAAAAAGTTTGTATAAACGAGATAAAAAGTTAACAAATGTTAACAAGCGTCTAGAAATCTAGAAGGCCTACAATGTTCACACATTCACAAAACAATCGGTAAAAGAATCTATACAAAGGTAAATATATATATATATATTTATTTAGTCTTGACATATATAACAAGACTAAATTTAACATGTGGCACAAATGTTGTTATCAGTGCTGTAACTATTCATAGCAAAGGGCTTTAAAGATTATTGACATCATTGTAAAAAGTCTAATTAAAAGAAGGAAAAAAATAAAAAATGAGATTGAGAATAGTTAGAGACATCCACATATTTGTGCCGTTTATACCAGGGAAGCCGCATGCGCAGACGGAGCTAAAATTTTTATCTTCAACGTAGTCCTTGATTTTATAATATGCTTTTTTAATAAGGACACGTTTGATGTAGTTTTGAAACTTGCCATCGGTCAGTTCTATAACTGACTTTGGCAACTTGTTATAAAAGCGTATACTGTTTATAAGAAAAGACTTGCTAGTTTTCGTTAATCTGAATTTGGGTACAATTTCATGCTTACTGCGTGTATTTAAATTATGGAAGTCGCTTCTAGTTTTGAAAAGCCCTCGATATTTGCGGACATACAAAATACATTCCAAAATATAAAGAGAAGGTAGAGTCAGTATATCGATCTCTTTAAATTTTTCTCTGAGGGACTCGCGTGGACCCATTTTATAGATTGCGCGGATTGCCCTCTTTTGTAAGATGAAAATTGAGTCAACGTCTGCTGCTGATCCGCAGCAGAATGCCATAAGACATAATCCTGTGGAAATAAGCATAGTATACTAACCTAGCTGTGGCTACATCGGTTAACTGCCTTATTTTCCTTACTGCATACGCAGCTGAACTTAACCTACCCGAAAGAGTTCTAATGAGCGCGCCCCACCGCAATTTTGGATCAATAGTAATCCCTAAGAATACAGTTTCCATTATAACTTCAAGATTTTTGCCTCACGTTGTGGTACATTCGTTAAAGAAACTTTAGACATTTTGTTTTTTCGCATTCAGTAAAAGATTGTTAGCTGCGAACCATTTTGAGAGAACAATTAGACTTTCGTTGACATGTAAGACATCCGTATCTTTCCTATCTATTTTAAAAATTAGCGAAGTATCATCAGCAAATAGAATTATATCCGATAATTTGGCCATCATAAAAGGGAGATCATTAATGTAAACAAGAAAAAGGAAAGGGCCGAGAATTGAACCTTGGGGCACGCCACTTCTTGACTAGAGACCCGGAGGATGTCGCCCCATTAACATTTACTTTTTGCTGTCTCTTTGATAAATAGGAAAGCACAAGATCGGCAGATTTTCCTCGAATTTCGTAGTGCTGTAATTTACAGATCAGTGTGTTGTGGTCGACGCAGTCGAATGCTTTTGAGAGATCTCAGAAAATGCCAATGTCATCCTGGGACTTCTCCCAAGATTCCAAGATGTGGCTGATGAGTTTTACTCCCGCGTCCGTTGTCGACCTACCTTTCGTGAAACCAAACTGTTGACTATGCAGGATCTTATTTGAATTGAAGTGAGACAACATCTGTTCCAGCATAATTTTTTCATAGATTTTACTCAATGCTGGCAGCACGTATATAGGCCTATAATTAGAGGGATCACTCTTACAGCCTGATTTGAAAATTGGTACTAGTTTACTGTGTTTCATTAAGTCAGGAAAAGTGCCGCTGTCCAAACATTGACTGAATATGCCTGTTAGGACAGGAGCAATTGGGTCAATGATATCTCCAATAACCCTAACGTATACTCTACGATACGGAGCTCTTCTTGGCTAATAATGTTGATATTTCCCCCGCAGCCAGTCGGACTCGGACTACTTCCCGTCCAACACGTGGACGGCCCCCCGCGCGCCGTCCCCCGCGCCGCCCCCCGCCCCCACCGCCCGCACGCGCGGCGCCCCCCTGTCGTGCCCGACGTGCCACAAGCGCGTGAGCAGCGCGTCGTACCTGCGCGTGCACCTGCGCACGCACACCGGTGAGCGACCCTTCAAGTGCGGCCGCTGCGGGCGCGGCTTCATCACCAGCAGCAAGATGCACCGCCACGTGCTGACACATGGGCAAGGTAAGTCGGCGAAAATATGGTACCATTGGAAAATAAAAACTACCAATAGTAAATAAAAATCTACCATGGGTATATTAAAACTACCTTCGGGAAAAACCTACCATGTGTATTCAAAAATTACCTTCGGAGAATAAATACTTCCATGGTTATCTAAAAACTACCATGGGTATTAATAAATAACTAGTGTCCGACCGAAACCGAATTTCGGTAACAGTCTCAGTTTCGGCCGAAACCGAAAATTCCTTACAAGGATCATGTTTTGAAGGAAAAATAAAGGAAACGTTTTTATAATTAGTCAGTCTTTATTTTGTTATCTTTAAATCACATAGCTATGCAGTCTTCGATTCGATTTGATGTTTACTACGTACTCTTATGCTATATCACGTAATAAAAGTTACTGAATTCAAAATAAATCACTCGCAACAAACAAAACGAACTGCAAACACAAGCCAGTCACGACATGATTAGGCACGTGGACGCGGCTAAATGTCTTCGTCGCTTACTCGCTTGAAAAGAATTTAACGCGCCGAACATGACCGATCCCAGCGCGAAAACTCCCGAATGAATTTTCGGTTTCGGACTTAAGTTTCGGCAGGTTTGCTGCCGTAACTGAAACTAAACCGAAACTCGTTTTTTTGCCGATACTCGATCGATACCGACAACGAACTTTCGGTCGGATACTTATATAAATAACATTGAAAAAATAACATTTCCATAATAATTTACTGTATGATATCTGACATAAATAATAATACTGCCATGGGTATTGACAAATTAGCATAAGAATTTAAAAACTACCATTGGAAAATAATATCTTTTTCTGGGAAATAAAAACTACCATGGATTTTTAAAAACTTTCACCTTCTTCACGTATGATTCTCCCCCATGGCTTGCCACTCTGCCCTATTTTTTGCGTTCTTCTGCCAATTTCCGCATAACGCCTTCGCCAGCGTTTCCATGTATAATTAAGGAAATTTAATTTTATTTAAAATTATTAGGGATTTTTTTTTATTGACCTTGAGAACGTCAGTAGCTATAGATACTTCCGAAATACCCAAATACTTATAAGTTTCGGTTGAGAAAAGGGATCTAAGGCGTATACAATCCGAAAGTTGAAAATGTCACATTGGTACTTGCCCGGATTTGAACCCACGATCCACGAGAGACAAGGTCATAGTCACTGGGCCACCAGCACACTAGTTATAATAAAATTATTTTGTTGAAGATAAAGGCGATCTCAAAACGGAAGCAGAAGACGCGGCGCCGGAAATGGACGGCGAAGCAGAGGAGCAGCCAGAAGCTGTAGAAGAGGGCGATAAGAAGTGAGTAGCCAGACATTCCTACCATATTATTAACTAGCGACCCGCCCCGACTTCGCATGGGTGGAATTTTGAAAAAAGCCGTGTAAGCCCGGGGCGGGTCGTTAGTGAATATATTTTTCTTCAAATACAGTGAAGGTTTGTTTTCTAGTATTTATTTGCACGTTTTTACAGTTTTTTTTGCATCAAAATGTGTTAAAATGCAAACTTTAACAATCGAGTGGAATGCCTCATAAATTTAAAAATGCGCCATCTATTGGCATCAATTTTAAATGATCCGTCTAATAATCTTTGAAATGTGAATTAAGAGCCTAATATTCCATAATTTTGTACTTAGGAGAGTTGATTAAACAAGAACATACAATTTTTGTGTTCAATTCCAGAAAATGTTAATTTTACACATATTCAATAACAGATGAAGGTGCATATTGCGCCATCTAGTGAGATTTATTTGAACCAAATTTTCTTTCTTAGCAATGATACCCCGTGTCTACACTCACAACGTAATGTTCCAAATATGAATTCCAAAAATATATAAAGTATTAAAAAATAACAATATATAAAATTAGGTATTAAAACACGAGCGTAGGTTTATCATAAACTACTATTACTTACCATTGAAAGAAAACATTTCTAATGCCTCGACCAACTTTTTCTATACAGTCTTTACAGCTCAATATGGCATAAAAAGGATTTTTTCTAGATTTCGGTGGATCTCCGGTGCCGATAATGCTAAATGAAAAGTTCAAATAACGATCATTGATCGTAATTTTTCTCCGTTTTTTGGCACGCGAAGTACACATAATCGCGTCATCTAGTTATATTTATATCTGTGGCCTATATGTTACTCTCTTACTTACAAACTTTCATATTTATAATATTAGCAGCAAGTCAATAGCTTCTTATTAGCGTACTGGAGATCCACCGAAATCTACAATAGCTTATTATGACCTTCATAACTTAAAAAATGGAACATTTACAGAACAGTGAAGAAGAAATCCAAAATGAAGTCGAAGTCAAAGTCTTTAAAACTGAAGCCTGGCGAGGAGAAGCCGCGTCGCAAGCACCAGAAGCGGCCGCATGCCTGCGAGTACTGCAACCAGAAGTGAGTAGCAATAGTGTCGTGTACACATAGACATACTCTCTCCCACATTCCCTACGCGACTGCCCTTCTCTGGCGGTCTTCTTGAGGAAAATTAAAGATGAATTGCCTTGCGCAATATATATGTATTTATGTACGTAAATATATTTACTTATAGAATTAAGAATGTTAAGATTGTTTTGCAATAAATGGGGTACATCATTTATATAAACTAAACATAAGAAAGGGCCTAAAATTGAGCCCTCGGGTACCCCGGTTTCACGTTTAAAACCGACGAATTAACATCGTTTATTTAAACTAATTCCGGCCTATCATTCAAATACGATATTACTAAACTTAACCCTGATTGGCCTAGCCCGTAATGCTCAAGTTTCAGAAGTAATGTTTTGTGATTAACACAATCAGACGCCTTCGATAGTTCGCAGAAGATACCTATGGCATATGGCCTCTTCCCACGTATTAAAGAAATGTGATAATAAGGTGACACCGGCTTTAGTTGTACAACGTCTTTTGGTGAAACCATACAGTTTATCGAAAAAATTAAGATGTTATTCATATTAAAATGATTGGAATAAAAAAGAAAACTCAAATACCATGAAAACCGGCAACACGGATACTGGTCTATAATTATTCGTGTGTTTACATTACCATTGCCTCTCAGGTTCCTGCACCTGAACATGCTAGAGATACACAAGCAGTCGCACGCGGGCGAAGCCCTGGTGCTGCGCTGCCACTACTGCCTGCAGGACGCGCCCGACCCAGGTGCGCTGGCAGAGCACCAGGACACCCACCAGGGGGCCAAGCCCTACCTCTGTACCATCTGCGGGAACACTTACAAGAAGAGAGAAACCATGGTAAGATATATTAACTCGCAACGATTTTTACTTGCATATAGGGATGGGAATCCATATTAGATTCCGCTCACAGCTTCGCCCGCGTGTAAAGTGTTTTATTATCCCGAGGGAATATTGTATGGGAATACAAATTTGCTTATTTGCTATTTCAGACTATAATCTATCTTTGTGCAAAATTTCATTAGGATCAAGTCAGCCGTTCTAGCGTGATTGAGTAACAAACATCAATCCATCCCAAACTTTCGTATTTATAATATTAGTTTGAATTAAGGTATTAGACACTTAACCTACAGTCACACACAGCGAGAACTCGATAGTATGCCAAAAAAAGTCAAAATTGAGCGTGTTAAATTTGACTCGCCGCGAGCATTTTCTGTGTGAGTACCGTGTTGCGCCGCTTCTGACTCGTGTGCACTCGGTTGCAGATGTACCACCGCAAGCGCCACCAGCCCGACAAGGAGTTCGTGTGCGACGTGTGCTCCAAGCGCTTCAGCGCCGCCTGCAAGCTCAGCAAGCACCTGGTGACGCACCGCGCCGAGCGCTTCGTGCTGCGCTACGAGTGCCCCGTGTGCGCGCACATGTTCAACACGCAGTACCACGTGCACATGCATCTGCGCACGCACCAGAAGGAGGGCCTGTGAGTACCATCACCAGGGGCGACACTATTACTGCACACTTCGTGCTGCGCTACGAGTGCCCCGTGTGCGCGCACATGTTCAACACGCAGTACCACGTGCACATGCATCTGCGCACGCACCAGAAGGAGGGCCTGTGAGTACCATCACCAGGGGCGACACTATTACTGCACACTTCGTGCTGCGCTACGAGTGCCCCGTGTGCGCGCACATGTTCAACACGCAGTACCACGTGCACATGCATCTGCGCACGCACCAGAAGGAGGGCCTGTGAGTACCATCACCAGGGGCGACACTATTACTGCACACTTCGTGCTGCGCTACGAGTGCCCCGTGTGCGCGCACATGTTCAACACGCAGTACCACGTGCACATGCATCTGCGCACGCACCAGAAGGAGGGCCTGTGAGTACCATCACCAGGGGCGACACTATTACTGCACACTTCGTGCTGCGCTACGAGTGCCCCGTGTGCGCGCACATGTTCAACACGCAGTACCACGTGCACATGCATCTGCGCACGCACCAGAAGGAGGGCCTGTGAGTACCATCACCAGGGGCGACACTATTACTGCACACTTCGTGCTGCGCTACGAGTGCCCCGTGTGCGCGCACATGTTCAACACGCAGTACCACGTGCACATGCATCTGCGCACGCACCAGAAGGAGGGCCTGTGAGTACCATCACCAGGGGCGACACTATTACTGCACACTTCGTGCTGCGCTACGAGTGCCCCGTGTGCGCGCACATGTTCAACACGCAGTACCACGTGCACATGCATCTGCGCACGCACCAGAAGGAGGGCCTGTGAGTACCATCACCAGGGGCGACACTATTACTGCACACTTCGTGCTGCGCTACGAGTGCCCCGTGTGCGCGCACATGTTCAACACGCAGTACCACGTGCACATGCATCTGCGCACGCACCAGAAGGAGGGCCTGTGAGTACCATCACCAGGGGCGACACTATTACTGCACACTTCGTGCTGCGCTACGAGTGCCCCGTGTGCGCGCACATGTTCAACACGCGGTACCACGTGCACATGCATCTGCGCACGCACCAGAAGGAGGGCCTGTGAGTACCATCACCAGGGGCGACACTATTACTGCACACTTCGTGCTGCGCTACGAGTGCCCCGTGTGCGCGCACATGTTCAACACGCAGTACCACGTGCACATGCATCTGCGCACGCACCAGAAGGAGGGCCTGTGAGTACCATCACCAGGGGCGACACTATTACTGCACACTTCGTGCTGCGCTACGAGTGCCCCGTGTGCGCGCACATGTTCAACACGCAGTACCACGTGCACATGCATCTGCGCACGCACCAGAAGGAGGGCCTGTGAGTACCATCACCAGGGGCGACACTATTACTGCACACTTCGTGCTGCGCTACGAGTGCCCCGTGTGCGCGCACATGTTCAACACGCAGTACCACGTGCACATGCATCTGCGCACGCACCAGAAGGAGGGCCTGTGAGTACCATCACCAGGGGCGACACTATTACTGCACACTTCGTGCTGCGCTACGAGTGCCCCGTGTGCGCGCACATGTTCAACACGCAGTACCACGTGAACATGCATCTGCGCACGCACCAGAAGGAGGGCCTGTGAGTACCATCACCAGGGGCGACACTATTACTGCACACTTCGTGCTGCGCTACGAGTGCCCCGTGTGCGCGCACATGTTCAACACGCAGTACCACGTGCACATGCATCTGCGCACGCACCAGAAGGAGGGCCTGTGAGTACCATCACCAGGGGCGACACTATTACTGCACACTTCGTGCTGCGCTACGAGTGCCCCGTGTGCGCGCACATGTTCAACACGCAGTACCACGTGCACATGCATCTGCGCACGCACCAGAAGGAGGGCCTGTGAGTACCATCACCAGGGGCGACACTATTACTGCACACTTCGTGCTGCGCTACGAGTGCCCCGTGTGCGCGCACATGTTCAACACGCAGTACCACGTGCACATGCATCTGCGCACGCACCAGAAGGAGGGCCTGTGAGTACCATCACCAGGGGCGACACTATTACTGCACACTTCGTGCTGCGCTACGAGTGCCCCGTGTGCGCGCACATGTTCAACACGCAGTACCACGTGCACATGCATCTGCGCACGCACCAGAAGGAGGGCCTGTGAGTACCATCACCAGGGGCGACACTATTACTGCACACTTCGTGCTGCGCTACGAGTGCCCCGTGTGCGCGCACATGTTCAACACGCAGTACCACGTGCACATGCATCTGCGCACGCACCAGAAGGAGGGCCTGTGAGTACCATCACCAGGGGCGACACTATTACTGCACACTTCGTGCTGCGCTACGAGTGCCCCGTGTGCGCGCACATGTTCAACACGCAGTACCACGTGCACATGCATCTGCGCACGCACCAGAAGGAGGGCCTGTGAGTACCATCACCAGGGGCGACATTATTACTGCACACTTTGGTTTATGACTATGGTTTTTGACTTTCACTTTTGACCTTGAACTTTGTCTTTGATTTTTTGACTTAGTACTTTAATTTTTGACTGTGTTGACCTTGACCTGATTTTGATAAAGATCTGTAGTGTCTGTGGTAAAAAACAAAGTAACTTTGTAACTTTTTTACTATGACTTTCGAAGTGATAATTTCTTATGGGAGGGTAAACCGCTTCGTAACGTAACGCGTTACGGCGCCAGTCTATCTGGCTTCCCTTTCTGTCACGCATACGGCATCGGTAGGCAGGCTCTCCCTATCTCACTCTAACAAGTGAAACAATCTCTAATCTAGTGGAAGTTGTTATCACTTCTGTCGGGTATCCCGAGACACACGTTTTTTTGACTTAGTACTTTAGTTTTTGACTTTGAATCTGTATTGACTTTGTGACCTTCTTAAAGATAATGACAAAGATTGGTAGTGCCTGTAGTAAAACACAAAGTGACTTTTTGATTTTGACTCTTTGATAAAAAATTTATACTTTGTACTTTAAACCTTAGATTTTGACTCTGAATCTGTGTCCCGTGTTGATTTTGACCTACCCTAGGATTATGAAGAGGATTCGTAGAGCCTGTAGTAAAAACAAAGCGGGAGATTTTTCAGTTATGTCTAGCCTTGTCCCCCTATCGGATGCAGCTAAATACCGAATTTTACATTATACGACTGCCTATCTGACCTTCATAATTCTGTTACTGAATAACTCGATATTTTAGTAAGACTGACGGTCAGACTACTTCTGAACATTATGTCCCAACCCGATTTTTGGATTTATGCGCGATTGTTGGCAGTCAACCTCTTATTAAACACTAGCCCCGGGGCTTTGCTCCCGTCTATTGGCTACCTACCTACCTACCCTACCTACCCTGCCTATCCTACCTACCCTACCTACCCTACCCACCCTGCCTATCCTACCTACCCTACCTAACCTACCTAGCCTATCTACCCTACCTACCATACCTACCCTACCTACCCTACCCACCCTGCCTATCCTACCTACCCTACCTACCCTACCTACCCTACCTACCCTACCTACCCTGCCTATCCTACCTACCCTACCTACCCTACCTACCCTGCCTATCCTACCTATCCTGCCTACCCTACCTAACCTACCTAGCCTATCTACCCTACCTACCATACCTACCCTACCTACCCTACCCACCCTGCCTATCCTACCTACCCTACCTACCCTACCTACCCTGCCTATCCTACCTATCCTGCCTACCCTACCTAACCTACCTAGCCTATCTACCCTACCTACCATACCTACCCTACCTACCCTACCCACCCTGCCTATCCTACCTACCCTACCTACCCTACCTACCCTACCTACCCTACCTACCCTGCCTATCCTACCTATCCTGCCTACCCTACCTAACCTACCTAGCCTATCTACCCTACCTACCATACCTACCCTACCTACCCTACCCACCCTGCCTATCCTACCTACCCTACCTACCCTACCTACCCTACCTACCCTACCTACCCTGCCTATCCTACCTACCATACCTACCCTACCTACCCTACCTATCCTACCTACCCTACCTACCCTACCTACCCTACCTAACCTACCTAGCCTATCTACCCTACCTACCATACCTACCCTACCTACCATACCTACCCTACCTACCCTACCTACCCTGCCTATCCTACCTACCCTACCTACCCTACCTACCCTACCTACCCTACCTACCCTGCCTATCCTACCTATCCTGCCTACCCTACCTAACCTACCTAGCCTATCTACCCTACCTACCATACCTACCCTACCTACCCTACCCACCCTGCCTATCCTACCTACCCTACCTACCCTACCTACCCTACCTACCCTACCTACCCTGCCTATCCTACCTACCCTACCTATCCTGCCTACCCTACCTATCCTACCTATCCTGCCTATCCTACCTATCCTGCCTACCCTACCTAACCTACCTAGCCTATCTACCCTACCTACCCTACCTACCATACCTACCCTACCTACCCTACCCACCCTGCCTATCCTACCTACCCTACCTATCCTGCCTACCCTACCTACCCTACCTACCCTGCCTACCCTACCTAACCTACCTAGCCTATCTACCCTACCTACCATACCTACCCTACCTACCCTACCCACCCTGCCTATCCTACCTACCCTACCTATCCTGCCTACCCTACCTATCCTACCTATCCTGCCTACCCTACCTAACCTACCTAGCCTATCTACCCTACCTACCCTACCTACCATACCTACCCTACCTACCCTACCCACCCTGCCTATCCTACCTACCCTACCTACCCTACCTACCCTACCTACCCTACCTACCCTGCCTATCCTACCTACCATACCTACCCTACCTACCCTACCTATCCTACCTACCCTACCTACCCTACCTACCCTACCTAACCTACCTAGCCTATCTACCCTACCTACCATACCTACCCTACCTACCCTACCCACCCTGCCTATCCTACCTACCCTACCTACCCTACCTACCCTACCTACCCTGCCTACCCTACCTAACCTACCTAGCCTATCTACCCTACCTACCATACCTACCCTACCTACCCTACCCACCCTGCCTATCCTACCTACCCTACCTACCCTACCTACCCTACCTACCCTACCTACCCTACCTACCCTACCTACCCTACCCACCCTGCCTATCCTACCTACCCTACCTACCCTACCCACCCTGCCTATCCTACCTACCCTACCTACCCTGCCTATCCTACCTATCCTGCCTACCCTACCTAACCTACCTAGCCTATCTACCCTACCTACCATACCTACCCTACCTACCCTACCCACCCTGCCTATCCTACCTACCCTACCTACCCTACCTACCCTACCTACCCTACCCACCCTGCCTATCCTACCTACCCTACCTACCCTGCCTATCCTACCTATCCTGCCTACCCTACCTAACCTACCTAGCCTATCTACCCTACCTACCATACCTACCCTACCTACCCTACCCACCCTGCCTATCCTACCTAGCCTATCTACCCTACCTACCATACCTACCCTACCTACCCTACCCACCCTGCCTATCCTACCTATCCTGCCTACCCTACCTAACCTACCTAGCCTATCTACCCTACCTACCATACCTACCCTACCTACCCTACCCACCCTGCCTATCCTACCTACCCTACCTACCCTACCTACCCTACCTACCCTGCCTATCCTACCTACCCTACCTATCCTGCCTACCCTACCTATCCTACCTATCCTGCCTATCCTACCTATCCTGCCTACCCTACCTAACCTACCTAGCCTATCTACCCTACCTACCATACCTACCCTACCTACCCTACCTACCCTGCCTATCCTACCTACCCTACCTACCCTACCTACCCTACCTACCCTGCCTATCCTACCTATCCTGCCTACCCTACCTAACCTACCTACCCTACCCACCCTGCCTATCCTACCTATCCTGCCTACCCTACCTAACCTACCTAGCCTATCTACCCTACCTACCATACCTACCCTACCTACCCTACCCACCCTGCCTATCCTACCTACCCTACCTACCCTACCTACCCTACCTACCCTGCCTATCCTACCTACCCTACCTATCCTGCCTACCCTACCTATCCTACCTATCCTGCCTATCCTACCTATCCTGCCTACCCTACCTAACCTACCTAGCCTATCTACCCTACCTACCATACCTACCCTACCTACCCTACCTACCCTACCTACCCTACCCACCCTGCCTATCCTACCTACCCTACCTACCCTGCCTATCCTACCTATCCTGCCTACCCTACCTAACCTACCTAGCCTATCTACCCTACCTACCATACCTACCCTACCTACCCTACCCACCCTGCCTATCCTACCTATCCTGCCTACCCTACCTAACCTACCTAGCCTATCTACCCTACCTACCATACCTACCCTACCTACCCTACCCACCCTGCCTATCCTACCTACCCTACCTACCCTACCTACCCTACCTACCCTGCCTATCCTACCTACCCTACCTACCCTACCTACCCTGCCTATCCTACCTACCCTACCTATCCTGCCTACCCTACCTATCCTACCTATCCTGCCTATCCTACCTATCCTGCCTACCCTACCTAACCTACCTACCCTACCCACCCTGCCTATCCTACCTATCCTGCCTACCCTACCTAACCTACCTAGCCTATCTACCCTACCTACCATACCTACCCTACCTACCCTACCTACCCTGCCTATCCTACCTACCCTACCTACCCTACCTACCCTACCTACCCTGCCTATCCTACCTATCCTGCCTACCCTACCTAACCTACCTAGCCTATCTACCCTACCTACCATACCTACCCTACCTACCCTACCTACCCTGCCTATCCTACCTACCCTACCTACCCTACCTACCCTACCTACCCTGCCTATCCTACCTATCCTGCCTACCCTACCTAACCTACCTAGCCTATCTACCCTACCTACCATACCTACCCTACCTACCCTACCCACCCTGCCTATCCTACCTACCCTACCTACCCTACCTACCCTACCTACCCTGCCTATCCTGCCTATCCTACCTATCCTGCCTACCCTACCTAACCTACCTAGCCTATCTACCCTACCTACCATACCTACCCTACCTACCCTACCTACCCTGCCTATCCTACCTACCCTACCTACCCTACCTACCCTACCTACCCTGCCTATCCTACCTATCCTGCCTACCCTACCTAACCTACCTAGCCTATCTACCCTACCTACCATACCTACCCTACCTACCCTACCCACCCTGCCTATCCTACCTACCCTACCTACCCTACCTACCCTACCTACCCTGCCTACCCTACCTAACCTACCTAGCCTATCTACCCTACCTACCATACCTACCCTACCTACCCTACCCACCCTGCCTATCCTACCTACCCTACCTACCCTACCTACCCTACCTACCCTACCTACCATACCTAACCTACCTAGCCTATCTACCCTACCTACCATACCTATCCTACCTACCCTACCTATCCTGCCTACCCTACCTATCCTACCTATCCTGCCTATCCTACCTATCCTGCCTACCCTACCTAACCTACCTAGCCTATCTACCCTACCTACCATACCTACCCTACCTACCCTACCTACCCTGCCTATCCTACCTACCCTACCTACCCTACCTACCCTACCTACCCTGCCTATCCTACCTATCCTGCCTACCCTACCTAACCTACCTAGCCTATCTACCCTACCTACCATACCTACCCTACCTACCCTACCCACCCTGCCTATCCTACCTACCCTACCTACCCTACCTACCCTACCTACCCTGCCTACCCTACCTAACCTACCTAGCCTATCTACCCTACCTACCATACCTACCCTACCTACCCTACCCACCCTGCCTATCCTACCTACCCTACCTACCCTACCTACCCTACCTACCCTGCCTATCCTACCTATCCTGCCTACCCTACCTAACCTACCTAGCCTATCTACCCTACCTACCATACCTACCCTACCCACCCTGCCTATCCTACCTACCCTACCTACCCTGCCTATCCTACCTATCCTGCCTACCCTACCTAACCTACCTAGCCTATCTACCCTACCTACCCTACCTACCCTACCTACCCTACCTACCCTGCCTATCCTACCTATCCTGCCTACCCTACCTAACCTACCTAGCCTATCTACCCTACCTACCATACCTACCCTACCTACCCTACCCACCCTGCCTATCCTACCTACCCTACCTACCCTACCTACCCTACCTACCCTGCCTACCCTACCTAACCTACCTAGCCTATCTACCCTACCTACCATACCTACCCTACCTACCCTACCCACCCTGCCTATCCTACCTACCCTACCTACCCTACCTACCCTACCTACCCTACCTACCATACCTAACCTACCTAGCCTATCTACCCTACCTACCATACCTATCCTACCTACCCTACCTATCCTGCCTACCCTACCTATCCTACCTATCCTGCCTATCCTACCTATCCTGCCTACCCTACCTAACCTACCTAGCCTATCTACCCTACCTACCATACCTACCCTACCTACCCTACCTACCCTGCCTATCCTACCTACCCTACCTACCCTACCTACCCTACCTACCCTACCTACCCTGCCTATCCTACCTATCCTGCCTACCCTACCTAACCTACCTAGCCTATCTACCCTACCTACCATACCTACCCTACCCACCCTGCCTATCCTACCTACCCTACCTACCCTGCCTATCCTACCTATCCTGCCTACCCTACCTAACCTACCTAGCCTATCTACCCTACCTACCCTACCTACCCTACCTACCCTACCTACCCTGCCTATCCTACCTATCCTGCCTACCCTACCTAACCTACCTAGCCTATCTACCCTACCTACCATACCTATCCTACCTACCCTACCTACCCTACCTACCCTACCTACCCTGCCTATCCTACCTATCCTGCCTACCCTACCTAACCTACCTAGCCTATCTACCCTACCTACCATACCTACCCTACCTACCCTACCCACCCTGCCTATCCTACCTACCCTACCTACCCTACCTACCCTACCTACCCTGCCTACCCTACCTAACCTACCTAGCCTATCTACCCTACCTACCATACCTACCCTACCTACCCTACCCACCCTGCCTATCCTACCTACCCTACCTACCCTACCTACCCTACCTACCCTACCTACCATACCTAACCTACCTAGCCTATCTACCCTACCTACCCTACCTACCCTACCTACCATACCTAACCTACCTATCCTACCTACCCTACCTATCCTGCCTACCCTACCTATCCTACCTATCCTGCCTATCCTACCTATCCTGCCTACCCTACCTAACCTACCTAGCCTATCTACCCTACCTACCATACCTACCCTACCTACCCTACCTACCCTGCCTATCCTACCTACCCTACCTACCCTACCTACCCTACCTACCCTGCCTATCCTACCTATCCTGCCTACCCTACCTAACCTACCTAGCCTATCTACCCTACCTACCATACCTACCCTACCTACCCTACCCACCCTGCCTATCCTACCTACCCTACCTACCCTACCTACCCTACCTACCCTGCCTACCCTACCTAACCTACCTAGCCTATCTACCCTACCTACCATACCTACCCTACCTACCCTACCCACCCTGCCTATCCTACCTACCCTACCTACCCTACCTACCCTACCTACCCTGCCTATCCTACCTATCCTGCCTACCCTACCTAACCTACCTAGCCTATCTACCCTACCTACCATACCTACCCTACCCACCCTGCCTATCCTACCTACCCTACCTACCCTGCCTATCCTACCTATCCTGCCTACCCTACCTAACCTACCTAGCCTATCTACCCTACCTACCATACCTACCCTACCTACCCTACCCACCCTGCCTATCCTACCTACCCTACCTACCCTACCTACCCTACCTACCCTACCTACCCTACCCACCCTGCCTATCCTACCTACCCTACCTACCCTACCTACCCTACCTACCCTACCTACCATACCTACCCTACCCACCCTGCCTATCCTACCTACCCTACCTACCCTGCCTATCCTACCTATCCTGCCTACCCTACCTAACCTACCTAGCCTATCTACCCTACCTACCATACCTACCCTACCTACCCTACCCACCCTGCCTATCCTACCTATCCTGCCTACCCTACCTAACCTACCTAGCCTATCTACCCTACCTACCATACCTACCCTACCTACCCTACCCACCCTGCCTATCCTACCTACCCTACCTACCCTACCTACCCTACCTACCCTACCTACCCTACCTACCCTGCCTATCCTACCTATCCTGCCTACCCTACCTAACCTACCTAGCCTATCTACCCTACCTACCATACCTACCCTACCTACCCTACCCACCCTGCCTATCCTACCTATCCTGCCTACCCTACCTAACCTACCTAGCCTATCTACCCTACCTACCATACCTACCCTACCTACCCTACCCACCCTGCCTATCCTACCTACCCTACCTACCCTACCTACCCTACCTACCCTACCTACCCTGCCTATCCTACCTACCATACCTACCCTACCTACCCTACCCACCCTGCCTATCCTACCTACCCTACCTACCCTACCTACCCTACCTACCCTACCTACCCTGCCTATCCTACCTACCATACCTACCCTACCTACCCTACCTAACCTACCTAGCCTATCTACCCTACCTACCATACCTACCCTACCTACCCTACCTACCCTGCCTATCCTACCTACCCTATCTACCCTACCTACCATACCTACCCTACCTTCCCTACCTACCCTACCTACTCTGCCTACCCTACCTACCCTACCTACCCTACCTACCCTGCCTACCCTACCTACCCTGCCTATCCTACCTTCCCTGCCTACCCTACCTACCCTACCTTCCCTACCTACCCTACCTACCCTGCCTATCCTACCTATCCTACCTACCCTGCCTACCCTACCTGCCCTGCCTACCCTACCTGCCCTACCTACCCTGCCTACCCTACCTAGCCTATCTACCCTACCAACCATACCTACTCTACCTACCATACCCTACCCACCGTTTTATGTATCATCAATAGTTTTCTCAGCGCACGTCAAAGAATGAATTTTATACGCAACATTTTGCTACTTTGGGTTACATTATTGCAATTTGCCCAAGGATCTAATTTTTTTTTGAAAATATAATTATTATAGCCTATGACACTTAGGCATAATGTAGCTTTCTACTGGTGAAAGAATTTTCAAAATCGGTTCAGTAGATCCAGAGATTACCCCCTACAACGTCACTAACTCACAATTCACAAACTTTACCTCTTTATAATGTTAGTATAGACACAGATAATATAATATGTACTAGCATACAGATACCTCATCCCATACAAAGAAACCGTGCCGACGTAACTAGCGTTTTTCGACTGCTTATTCTGGCAATTTTTTGTACATCGAACGCATTCGGTTCTGTTTCACGGTGATAGATAGATGGTGTTAGCAGCGACTTGCAAGTAAAAGGGTTTACTAAGTTCGTTAATATTTTTTTCTTTAAATACAGTGAAGGTTTGTTTTCTAGTATTTATTTGTACGTTTTTACAGTTTTTTTTGCACCAAAATGTGTTAAAATGCAAACTTTAACAATCGAGTGGAATGCCTCAGAAATTTAAAAATGCGCCATCTATTGGCATCAATTTTGAATGATCCGTCTAATAATCTTTGAAATGTGAATTAAGAGCCCAATATTCCATAATTTGTACTTAGGAGAGTTGATTAAACAAGAACATACAATTTTTGTGTTCAATTCCAGAAAATGTAAATTTTTGCAAACATTCAATACCAGATTGAGGTGCATATCGCGCCATCTAGTGAGATTTATTTGAACCAAATTTTCTTTCTTAGCAATGAGACCCCGTGGTATAGATAACTGGCGAGTTAAACTTTTCGTTAGTAACTAACTCTTGAGTTAAATTTTACATGCGAGTAGGCCTGAAATATATGTTGTTTTAACAGGATCCTAGAGGAGAATCGCAGCGAGATCTTGGCCATGGTGCTGCAGAACGCGCGCAAGATCCCCGCGCAGGCCACCGCCCCGGGCGGCGCCGGCCTGGGGGGGGGCGCCGGCCTGGGGGCGGGGGCGGGCGCGGCCGCCGTGCCGCCCGACGAGCGCTCGCGCGTGTGCAACATCTGCGGCGAGCTGTTCCACCACTTCTACTACCTGGAGGAGCACCTCAAGAGCCACGCCTCCACCATCGCCATCGCCGACCTCGACAAGCAGGACGACAAGAAGTACGTCTGCCAAATATGCAACAAAGGTTTCAAGCTCCACTATTATCTCAAACTCCACAGCTTCACGCACTCCAAGGAGAAGCCGTTCATCTGCCAGCAGTGCGGCAAGGGCTTCATAACTAAGGGGAAGCTCAAGAGACACCTGGAGACACACACTGGTCTGAAGAAGTACCAGTGTCACATTTGCTACAAGTTCTTCACGCGGCCCAGCTATCTTCGTATTCACGTTCGCACGATTCATGGCACTCAGGACTATAATTTTAGGTTTGACAAAGGTTACGGCTCTATGGGTATGTCGGCCATGAGCATGTCTGATGTCAGTCAGAATAGTATATGAACGGGATACTCATCATCAGCCTTCTAGTGTTCCCACTGCTGGGACACAGGCCTCCTCTCTGTGAGAGGGAATGGGCCGTAATCCACCACGCGGGCTCAGTGCGGGTTGGATGTCACATGTCTTCGAATTTTTGGTTCTAGGACATGCCGGTTTCCTCACGATGTTTTCCTTCACCGTTTTTAGTGAAGTCGCGATGAAATAATGTACACAATTTAACATCGATAATAACGCACTAAAAGTTTAGTGTATAGAGTCTGACAAACAAAAGCATGATCTGGGGTATTTCCAAAGTTTTAATATGGCAACATTATTAAGCTGTCAAAGGTACGTCAAAGTCTGTGATTGCGATTGTTAGTATGACTTGGTAATCTTGATCCGTATTGGCTGATTGTTATATATTTACGATATGATGATACATTTTCTTATGTTTATGTTTCAATGTTCTCCATTTGGTCGAATAACTGCAGAAGACTGGAAAAATTGACGGACCATGTAATAAATGTGGAAAATAAATATAAACAAAGAGATCACATAACAGAAGAAGTATTGGAAAAAATTATAATAAGTGTAGATAATGATGCAGATACAGATGTATCCTTAGAGGTTGAATTTTTGGACTCTGATTTTGAGTATGATGATTAAGTAATTAATAAATTTAATGTTAAGTGGGTTAATATTATGTACATACTAATAAATAAATCTACACACTCGTTTTTTAACTCACATCCATGACAGTCACGGCTCCGTCACACTTCACCAAACGGAGCCAATAACATCAAAAAATAAATTATAATAAATACAAATAATACAAGTATCAAAACATTTAACTAGAGGTATAGTTGGTGATACCACATTAAGATTTTTTGAATTTGCCGCGTTTTTCAGATCACGCTTTCGTTGGCCAGACTCTACTTTTATTGTGCGTACAGTCACAGATAAATAATACTTACATACAGATGCCTCATCTCATATACAGAAACGGTGCTGACCACAGATATAAATCTAACTAGATGACGCGGTTGTATATGTACTTCGCGTGACAAAAAACCGAGTAAAGTTACGATTAATGACCGTAATCTGAGCTTTTCATTTAGCATTATCGGCAACGGAAATCCACCGAATTCTAGAAAAATGCCTTTTCCTACTACTCATTGCCTAAGAAATTAGTTTCGAAATATGAACATTAGTTACGAAATGACTTTTGTATGGATCAATATATAACTGGCAGAATGATACTGAAACTGTTACCTCTCGAAAAAGCGCGCGTTGATTGTGTGTATATAGTCTGCGGTTTTTAGTCTTGAGCGTTTCTAATAAATTGTTGTTGGAACTTATTTGCATTTAATTAGGTAAGCTCATCAGGAAGTAGAAAAATAATCGTTCGTGTCTCGCATAAAAAGGATTCATTTTAACACTCTGATGTAGCTTTCGAAATTTGCTACATCGCTCGTGCTAAAATCTCGACTTTTTATATTCGACACGAAATGTACTATTTTAAGCCATATTGAGCTGTAAAGACTGTATAGAAAAAGTTGTCCGAGGCATTGGAAATGTTTTCTTTCATTGGTAAGTAAATTTGTTTTTAAATTGTTTGTGAAAAAGTGGCACGCTTGGTTTTCATACAGATGGAGAGACGTTATCTAGTTAGATTTTTGTCTCTGGTGCCGACGTAACTGACGTTTTTCGACGGACACTACGGTCTATTCACTAAAACTTTGTCGACAGCGTTCGGTTCCGTTTCACGGCGATAGATGGCGTTAGCAGTGACTTGTAAGGGTTTAATTGTTCGTGAATATATTTTTCTTTAAATACAGTGACGATTTGTTTTATAGTATTTTTTGCATGATCTAACAGTTTTGTTGTACTAAAATGTTTTACAATAATTAATAAAGCGAGTGGCAAACTTCGAAAATATAATACAGCCCAATAATCCATCATCTTGTGCTTAAAAGAGTTAATTACACATACATTTTTAATGATCATTTCTAGAAAATCTTAATTTCACAAAAAAACCGACTTCAAATAATAAAAAAAATACACAAAAAATAAACCGACTTCCATAGCAAAACACCAAAAAGTGCAAAAATAACTTTCTTTTCGGAAGTCGTTATCTTTGGTACCTCTTGTTTTATCATTTTGCAACACCGACTTCCGAAATGAAATTTGTTTTTGCACTTTTTTGTGTTTTGCTTTGGAATACGGTTTTTTAGGGTTCCGTACCCAAAGGGTAAAAACGGGCTGTCTGTCCGTCTATCTGTCTGTCTGTCTGTCCGTCTGTCACCAGGCTGTATCTCATGAACGGTGATAGCTAGACAGTTTAAATTTTCACAGATGATGTATTTCTGTTGCCGCTATAACAACAAATACTAAAAACAGAACAAAATAAATATTTAAGTGGGGCTCTCATACAAATAACATGATATTTTTGCCGTTTTTTTGCAATAATGGTACGGAACCCTTCGTGCGCGAGTCCGACTCGCACTTGGCCAGTTTTTTTTATTTCTTTTTCTTTAAAATTCGATACTGTTTCATGTACCAGATCGACCCTTCACAGGATTTAAACGACCAAAATGCAACACTGTATTATTAATATTATTATAATTATTATTGTTCAATATGAAAGCGACGAGGGTCGCGTGTGTTGGCTGATGGTGGCTATTAGTACTTACTTTAACTAAATTTAAGTTCGGTTATGGTTAAGTTAACTAAGGTTAAATGTTAAAACTAAAGGTTGTTGATTTTGTAAAAATAAATAAATTAAGTTTTATAATTTCGTTGTTTTATTAGGGTTCCGTACCCAAAGGGTAAAAACGGGACCCTATTACTGAGACTTCGCTGTCCGTCTGTCTGTCTGTCTGTCTGTCACCAGGCTGTATCTCATGAACCGTGATAGTTAGACAGTTGAATTTTTCACAGATGATGTATTCCTGTTGCCGCTATAACAACAAATACTAAAAACAGGATAAAATTAATATTTAAGAGGGGCTCCCATACAACAAACGTGATTTTTTTGCAGTGTTTTGCGATAATGGTACGGAACCCTTCGTGTGCGAGTCCGACTCGCACTTGGCCGGTTTTTATATTTTCTTCTACTATACCACAGATAATATAATACTAGCATACAGATGCCTAATCCCATACAAAGAAACCGTGCCGACGTAACTAGTGTTTTTCGTCTGATTATACTGATTATTTTTTGTTCGGTTCCGTTCCACGGCGATAGATAGATCACCATCTATATCCGTGGAAAGGAACGGAACTGAACAAACAAAAAATAATCAGTATAGAACGTCGGCACGATTTCTTTGTATGGTATGAGACTCCACTGACTATACTGAGATCCCACAGCACAAATCTGCAGGTATTTTGTTTTTGATGGAACTTTAAATTTTTTAATGTTTCTTGACAGTAGAATTACTGCAGGGTTCCCTGGCTACATCTTGCCGCATCTAGTTTTTTTTTCGGTTTTGGTTTTCAGGGTAAATACGGGACCATATTACTGGACTACATTTAAACAGAGTTTCCAAATTTAAATATCTTGGACATTTTATCACCGATGACCTTAGGGGATGATGTAGACCAGTGGCGTAGCTACCGTAGGGCCAGGTGGGACCGTGCCCCGGGGCCCCCAAGCTCAAAGGGTCCCTTGGCCTTCATGAACGATTCCTGCTTTGCTTATAATATTTAGTGTCAAGTAGCTTTGCTTTATTATACCCTGCAATGTGCGATAAGGAGCTAGTAATGAAAAAGTTTTGGGTCCAAACTTCATTTTTGCCCCGGGGCCCTATGTTACATAGCTACGCCACTGATGTAGACATTGAGAGGGAGCGTAGGGCACTGGCGGTCAGGGGTAACATGTTGGCGCGTAGATTTTCTCGTTGCTCTGACCTAGTAAAAATTACTCTTTTTAAGGCCTTCTGTCAGAGCTTTTACACGGGCAATCCATAGATTCAACTACACCAAGCGATCGCTGGATGTCCTGCGCGTGCAATATAATAATGCTTTTAGGATGTTGTTGCGAGTGCCCCGTTTCTGCAGCGCGTCGGCAATGTTTGCTGAGACCCACACAGATGGTTTCCAAGCCATAATGCGCAAAAATACTGCGTCGCTGCTGTGCAGAGTGCGGAGTAGCCGCAACTATATCCTGAGAGTTATACTCCTGATATCCGACATTTTGTGCGGAGGGTAATTAGATAGGAAACATGTGTTCCTGGCTGGTCATCCTCGGCACGCAGTGTTTATAATATAGACTTTAAACTTTAAATGATACTAACATTAGAATATAAGCTTTTTGTAATACTAACCCAATATGGATCACTGTTGTCCGAATTAAATGAATTTGAATTACTCCACTGTCTGTCTGTCTGTCACCAGGCTGTATCTCATGAACCGTGATAGCTAGACAGTTGAAAATTTCACAGATGATGTATTTATATTGCCGCTGTAACAACAAATACTAAAAACAGACAAAATAAATATTCAAGTGGGGCCCTCATACAACAAACGTGTTTTTTTTGCCGTTTTTTTTCGATAATGGTACGGAGCCCTTCGTGCGCGAGTCCGACTCGCACTTGGCCGGTTTCTTCTGTATCGTTCAACCAGCTCTCAGTTAACCGCCCTTTATCGGTTGCCTTTTGCAGGTAAACTGGCAACCCACAGTTTGTGGCTAACTGAGAGCTGGCAACCTTATTTTTCCATATTTATAGCAGATTATTTCAAATGAGGTTGGATTCACTTGAAAAACTTTAAATTTAGGGGGTCATAAAAATTAAGGTTAATCAAAAATTATGATCTTTCTGCAGTCGGGTCTTTGCCTTTCGCTGAGCATGGAGCCCTTTCTTTTTTTTTCTTGTAGAAATGCACATGCATACCTACTGCCCTACCACGGGGAGATAGCGCAGTTATGTGGGACTCCAACCCGCTAAAACTCCACGGTATCCTCCTGTGCCGCTTATGGCGGGAACACGGGCACACGTTAGCACTCACTGCGAACCCGCCGCGGCTGTCCGTCACCGGACCCTGCTCGGGGGAGTACCCCCCATCACCGGCGCACCTAACCAGCACGTGGGCGCCAGACGACCTCGTGTATGGCCCTTGGTTCACCTGTAACGGTTCAGGACAGTGGCCCCGCCACCTACCACTTTTCAGCCGCAGGGGATAGGTAGAGCGCCGCACCGCAATACCGGCACTCCTCTCCCGCCGCGGCCTCCAACCTTCAGCCGCGTGTTTTAACAAGGTTTTATATAAAAAAATGCCGTTGTCACGAGAAAGCAGCGTGTGTGCAAAATGTCAGCTCAATCGAACACTGGGACATGAGTCTAATTTAACTTGCAGGATTTGATTACATACACCGGGACAGATAACACTAAATAAAAGCTTGTTATGTTCTACTTTAAAATCTGCTCGTGGGTAAGACTGGAGTAGCTATAAAAAAGTGATTCATCATCATCTGCCTAGCCTTTTTCCCAATTATTACTGTGGTCGGCTTCCAGTCTTACCGGATTCAGCTGAGTATCAGTGTTTTACATGGAGCGACTGCCTATCTGACCACAACCAAGGAACTGGGTAACACGATACCCCTTGGCAAGACTGGTGTCAGATCTCAGGCTTCTGACTACCCGTAACGACTGTCAAAGACCTTCAAATGACAGCCGGGACCAACGGCTTAACATGCTTTCCGAGGCACGGAGGAAACTCGGTATGTTGAAATGGTCACCCATCCACGGACCGACCTCGTCAAGCGTTGCTTAACCTTGAAAATCGACTCGTGCGGCTGCTATTATTTAGCCACGAGCTCCAGTGATTCAAAAAATTAAATAAACTTTTTAACAAAAAAACAAACCGACTTCCAAAAAAATACACCGCAAAGCGAAAAATAACTTTCTTTTCCGAAGTCGGTGTCTTTGGTAGGTATTGTTTTCAGTGTTTCGACACCGATTTCGGGAAAGAAAGTTATTTTTCGCTTTGCAGTGTATTTTTTTGGAAATCGGTTAGTTTTTTTAAAACGTTTTTTATTTATCTCTTTTTAGTTTTGGTAGGTACCTCCAATTGCCATAAAAAAAATATGTAGCCAAAGTACATCTCATGACGATTCCAATAAGCCCATACACGACTAGGATACCTACATTGTTTTATTTCGGAGTTCCAGTGCCTAGCTGGCTTCATCATCAGATCAGTTCGGTGGTACCATTTTCATCAGTACTATTTATTTATAAGTATTTGCTTCGTCATAGTCGTTTAACTATTCGAGATATCTTATACCCCCTGACATACTTAGCATTAAGGAGTTCTATTGGCCATCTGTGGTCTTCTTCACCAGTTCCACTTCACCAAATGATACTTTCTGTGTGCAAATGATTACATTGTTGATGAAAATACCAAAATCGCTATATGTATGCCTATAATAATTGAGGAGTTTCCTCGATATCTCCAAGGTCCCATCATCAGAACCTGACCTGATGACTATGAGACCAACTGGGAAGTATACCCTTTCAAACAAAAGATGAATTTTCCAAATCGGTCCAGGCGTCTTTGAGTAATCGGGGAACATACATAGATTCCGACGAATTGAGAACCTCCTCCTTTTTTTGAATTCGGTTAAAAAAAGCGAACTCAAAAGACGTAAACAAGAAGAAAATCACGCTGTGCAGTATATACCCTACCCTACCTTTCCAACCCTACCTACCCTATCCTACCTACCTTACCCTACTTACACTAGTGGGACATAATTTTAAAATTTTGTTAGTATCAGTTGTCCCAATGCCAATGTTGGGCCAATGGGACTATTGGGACAGACCCCCCTATCCTACCTACCGTTATCCTATCCTACCTACCCTACCTAACCTACCCTACCTACCTACCCTACCTTACCTACCCTACCTACATACTAACCCTACCTATGTAGGTAAGGTACCATTTTATTTTCTTTTTTTTTCATAAGAACCTTCTCTTAACAATAACAAACACAACAAAAAAAGAATAAGCGAAATCGGTCCAGCCGTTCACGTTGCCGTGACCAAGGGAAATAGGGATTCATTTTTATGGTTCCGTACCCAAAGGGTAAAAACGGGACCCTATTACTAAGACTTCGCGATCCGTCTGTCCGTCTGTCTCCAGGCTGTATCTCATGAACCGTGATAGCTAGACAGTTGAAATTTTCACAGATGATGTATTTCTGTTGCCGCTATAACAACATTAAATTTGATAAAAACAGTATAAAGTACCTAAATATTAAAGGGGGGCTCCCATACAACAAACGTGATATTTTTGCCGTTTTTTGCTCGATATTTATAACGGCAACAAGTAGACGCTTGAAATATTCACAGAATGTTTAGTTGTATATTTACTTCAAAAATAATAATTAATAAATAAAATAAATTAAGGGGGGCTCCCATACAACAAACGTGATTTTTATGCAGTGTTTTGCGATAATGGTACGGAACCCTTCGTGTGCGAGTCCGACTCGCACTTGGCCGGTTTTTATATATATAAGATACATAAAAATTATTAGGTAGGTAGGTAGGATAGGCTGTGTAGCCAGTCAGTTAACGGGAGCGAAGCCCCGGGAGTCAGCTACTTTAAAGAACAATGGCGAAATTTTAGCTGACTTAAATTTGAGCGTCTGAAAGTAAGTTATATACGAAAGACATTCTATTAATTGTCTATGTTTTTTAAAGTATAATTAGGCCTGGTCCAAAATAGATAAAAAAAAAACATAATAAATAAAAAGTTATTTGATTTTTTAGTTCATTTCTTTAGCATAGTGTTGCCATTATATATTTTATCTGCTAAGTGACAAGTAGTAACTATATTAAGTAATAATATCATTATTGTATTTATTGCAGTAAATGAGTTACCAATACAGTTTATGTCTAAGTGTATATGTTCCTTGCAGGTAGGTAAGAATATTGTAGTGTAGTAGAAATAAATGAATTATTTTCAATTAATGATTGGCAGAAAGACTAGTACCCAAGTAAAAAAAAAATATAGCTTGGTTGTTGACGACAACCTTTTGATACACGTCAAAGTCACTTAGTTTATATAAATATACTCTTTCCAAAAAGTATACTACACATTTCATGCTAAAATAACTAGGTAAGGGAAATACTAATGCGATATTCCCCTTTTACTGCCACGAAATTGAATAATACTACCTATTAAACACATTAATAGAAGTTACCCAGACATAACCTACAAAAGTTTATGACTGAATATCTATTATTTTCTACATTCTCGAACAAAAATTCTTGCACAAACTAATTCAGAACATCACCCCGAGTCAAACCAGAAATTTTTCATTTAAAGACTTTCGAATTTAATCTCAGCTAAAACAATGTATGGGCACCTGCCATTGTTCTTTATAAGTGTTATACGTTTTTGAAATCACCTCTTAAAATCCTTTATTTTGATTCCACACACAATGGGTTTGGAAGAAAATGAAAAACTGGCCAAGTGCGAGTCGGATTCGCCCACGAAGGGTTCCGTACTATTATCGCAAAAAACGGCAAAATATCACGTTTGTTGTATGGGAGCCCCAGTTAGATATTTGTTTTATTCTGTTTTTAGTATTTGTTGTTATAGCGGCAACAGAAATACATATTCCGTGAAAATTTCAACTGTCTAGCTATCACGGTTCATGAGATACAACCTGGTGACAAACGGACGGGCAGACAGACAGACGGACCGCGGAGTCTATTTTAGGGTCCCGTTTTTACCCTTAGGGTACGGAACCCTAAAAATTGGGCTATATTTTCCAATTTTAATGTAGCCAGTGACACTCGCAAGGTTAAGACGAATCGATTGACGTAAGACTCGTGAAAGAAAATCGGCCAACGCGTTTGTTCTCTAGAACGCCACATAGGCACAAACATACATACATAGACTGATAAACACATTACCCTTCGGCAGTCGGGTGAAAAAGGGGCAAGCAATGACAAAATAAACCGGGCGAAAAACACACACAAAGATTTATTTAGGATTGGAGCCAACACAAACGTGTAAGAGTTTCCATATGAAGTAGAAGATATCGTGGCACGCGCCGGCGGAGGCGTCCAGCATGTCGCCGAACATCTGTTCGAACTCCATGCGAGGGAGCCGACAGCAGGCCAGGCAAAACACGCACTTGAACACCTCCTTGATGTACCGCACAAACGTACCTATGCACACGCAACAATTCTCATTGAGTGATGCAGCCAGTGATTGCATCGAAGGATCAGCTTTCTTGTCTTTCTTCTTGCTACTTTTCTCTTTACATTTGCATATAGTTTTCTCCTTGTCTTTACATTTGCACGGACATTTCTCTTTGTCTTTACACTTGCACCAAAAGACCGTTACGACATCATCCTTTGCCTCTGGAACCTGTAAAAATCAAGCATAATTTATAGACATGCCAGTTCTGTGGCAATAAAAGT
Source organism: Anorthoa munda (assembly GCA_945859665.1). Classification (NCBI taxonomy): domain Eukaryota; kingdom Metazoa; phylum Arthropoda; class Insecta; order Lepidoptera; family Noctuidae; genus Anorthoa; species Anorthoa munda. The sequence goes on along the minus strand of OX243919.1, from coordinate 1,201,307 downwards.
CTGTCTTCATATTGTTTTCTTCGTTGGTGTAGTAGTCGCAAGCGCTACTGCTGTGCGTGAGGTCCTGAGTTCGGTTCCTGGGTCGGCCAAAATGTTATTGGGTTTTTCCATCTGGAATTTCTCAGCCTGTATGGACGGGCGTCTTTACTCCGGGCTGACAACTGCCCATTTGAAAAACTCAGCCTGTATAGATAGCAATACTGCTTGACGGCAGACTATCACGGTGGTCTAATTAACAGTGAGAATATAGCGTGGCCGCGACTTACAAGTTGTAGGTCGTGGGTTCGAACCCAGGCAGGCGCTTTACTTTATGTAAATTATTTCATCACCGCTCTCAAAATGTTGCAGGAAAACATCGTGAGGATGTCTTAGAACCAAAAATTCGAAGACTTAGAGCCTTTTCACACGCTCCGGTTGTCGGGTAGCCGGTGCCGGGTAACCGGCGGCAAATGTATAGCCATGTACGTGTGAAAGCTAACGTACATGGCTATACACTTCGCCGCCGGTTACCCAGTAGCGGCTATCCGTCAACCGGAGCGTTGGAAAAGGGACATACTGTGACATCCACCAATCGGCACTGGGCCCGCGGGGCCCTTTCCCTCTCACAGAGAGGATTCCTGCACGCCGAGACCTGCCTGATCCGTTGTGGATCAAACGGGAGTCTAATGCGGAAAAGTGGGTCCATCAAGCCGATCCTATCCTAGTCCCCCAGATCGAATTTCCATTAAACCTATTTTGACGACCAACCTCAGCGGAGACTAGCCAGCGATCGGCGCGGCAGATATTATAGTGCGCAAGTGTGTGCGCAAACAAATGTGCACTCACTATTCCCTCAAGCTCACAGTGCGATGGGGCGGCAATTCGACACGACCGGAGCACATCTCTCCAGTTATGTCCCACGAGACCAGGTCTCGTGAGCCTATTGCCATCGACCGGCCACAAGTCCATAATCCAGGCTTCTACTGAGAACTTCCAGATGGTAAAACTCAATAACACTGTGCCCGACCAGGAGATCGATCCCTTATATATAAAAATCTTTGGGTCATCAGATCGAACGTCCGAATCGCCGAATTCCATAGCGCCGAGGATTTTTTTTTTTAATTTGCTTCTAGCTGTTCCCTGCGGCTTCGCTCCCGTGGACCACCCCACAGGACCCGTTTCGGGATAAAAAAATAGCCTATGTCACTCAGGAATAATGTAGCTTTCTATTGGTAAAAGAACTTTTTAAATCGGTCTAGTACTTTCGGAGCCTATTCGGTACAAATAAACAAAAAAATCTTTCCTCTTTATAATATTGGTATAGATAGGCTACCACAATTTCGAATAGCCATTAGATCGAGCGTCCGTTTCGCCGAAAAGCCATTGCAACGATAGTCCTATCCATCGAATGTCTATTGGCTCGACGTGCCAGTAAGTCGGAACCTAAAATATTCAAGAAGACTAAAAGAAGGAATATACAATGGGATAAAAACAAACCAGCAGCGTTCGGCCAATAGACATTCGATGGATAGGACTATTATTGCAATGGCTTTTTGGCGAAACGGACGCTCGGTCTAATGGCTATTCGAAATTGTGGTACATCGATGCTATGGAATTTTAGCGATTCGGACATTTGATTTGATGACTTCGGGGAATTAGCCATGGAACATTCGAAATGAAGCAGTAAACCCAAAATCTATGGTCCTGTACATGTTTTTTTCTAAATAAACGATTATTATTATAACCACTTGACTACTTTTAGACGAAATATGTTCGAAGTACTCTGGTTATGAGGAATCCTCTCCGTTGGCTCACAAAACGATATATACCTTAACTCGCCAAGCGTCTGTAGAAGCCTCCATTGCTGAAGCCCGCGTACACACAACTAAATGAGGGACCTTTCACGACATTGGATTATGTAAGTATGTACATTCATCGATGCATGATAAATTACTTTAAATTTTTTCGTTACATTCGTGTTTAATTTATGGTAAATGACATTCGAACTGTCAAAACATTTTATTTCTGTCTTCAGAAGTTCTTGGCGGTTTGTAAGAAAATTATCCAAAAGAGGTTGGGTCCGATGGCACAGAGGATCCCTTGAGACCGGTGAGCCATCCCGTAAGGCGCTAGTCCGTTCTGCTATCATCGGGTAATCTCCTTGAGGCCTTCGAACGGATCTGTTAAATACCAGCTTGATGCACTCGAGTCAATCGAAAAACGGGCCAAGAGGTTCATCGGCAATGAAGCACTGATCGATTCTAAAGCTCCAGAGCCTTGAACATCGCCCAGTTTTTATTATTACTTACATGTCCGGTAGTGTGCGATGGAATTGCATGATTTAATGCCAGATAGCCTGTTCCATCATCGGACTACAAGACATACGGCAATGTGCCATCGGTAGGTACATGGTGCAGGATGTTTCCTACCCATACGATCTAAACGTTTTGGTAATACCTACTTTCATTATGCGTACAGCTAAGGCCTACTTGCCTGCCGGAGTTTGTGTTTCCTGATAGCTACAACCAGCCGGGCGAGCACGGCTTACTGTGACAGACTTCAGTCACACATTTTTATCACAATTTGGGCGCAAAAATCGTGATGAAATTCGTGACTCAAGCCTAAAGTTCAAAAATCTACAAAATTTCTCTTCATCCATCATTCTTTCTTGAAGAACTCCTCGGAGGAGATAGTCACGGATCTGGTTTAAGGTGGGCCATTTCAGGGCGCATCCAACCATATAAGTCACGCCATGATTCCAACAGGAGTAAGGGAGATTCTGTTGATTTATAGCAAAAGTTTATAATGAAAAAAAAAAAAAAAAAAAACTTGTGCTCATGCAAAATCAAGGTCCTCGTTACGGTAAAGTTTGGTAGTGCGATAGTGCGCAGATGCGCTGAGCAATTTGCCGTCATTATTTTGTATTAGTCAAATCCACGCAACTTTGTGTAACGAAAACCTTGAAAAAATATCGCAAATAGTCATGAAAAATTAAGTATTTTATTTCCTGGACCTCAAGCCTTCACCTAGCAGCCATCAATCAACTCCCAGGCTCCAGAATTCTTGAAGACAACTGAACTATAGGTGCAGAGGCGTCAACGCGCTTTGAGCAGGAGCCTTACAACCTCCCTAGTCTGTACAGAGCACAGCATCCGCACCGGATGTTCAATGAACTGATAAGCCCCCATTTTGCCAAATTATATTCGCAGCGGCCTAATACTTAGCTGCGCAACCGATTCAATGCCTTACAGACAGTGGAAAAACGTCGAAATTAATTTACACCCGTGCGAAGCCGGGGCGGGTCCGCTAGCTAAAGTTATATTGCACTTTGTAGGTTAAAGATCTATCCACACATATTAGGGTCGTGCCCGGGACGTACACGGGACGTGGACAGCCCGTGCCCCGTCAGGGGCTCAAAAAATATCGGTGTGTACATTGTATATGAACTTGTTCACGCACGTCCGTGCACGGGCCGGTGACGTATCTTCAATGCCTAGGCCCGGCCCTGTCACGTCCTGGGCACGACCCTGATATGTGTGGATAGACCTTTATTGTTTTCAGTGAAGTTATCCTTGTTAGGGTTCCGTACCCAAAGGGTCTGTCTGTCCATCTGTCACCAGACAGTATCTCAAGAACCGTGATAGCTAGACAGTTGAAATTTTCATAGATGATGTATTTCTTTTGCCGCTATAACAACAAATACTAAAAGCAGAATACAATAAATCTTTAAGTGGGGCTCCCATACAACAAACGTGTTTTTTTGTTTTATAGTCCGACTCGCACTTGGCCGGTTTTTGAGAAATTTGGTAAATTTAAACTTCATTGGAAGGACTTCCAATGAAGTTTAAATTTTGAAAAAAGTGATTTTGCATATATAAATAAAGAAAAACAGAAAATATAAGATAAAATTACATATTTTCGATCAAACGCTTTTTGTCATAAAAGTCGGAATTACCTGCAGTGTAGGTATGATAGATCCTACACAATCGTTTGCTAATCGCTCGCTGTTTGTCAAATGCACTTATTTAAAAAAAATACCGCCAACAACTCTAAAACTTTTGTATTGAAGAGCAATTAATGCGCAAAAATCGCTATCGTTTTGCTCTTGCAAAAGATACGTAATAAGCCTGCGGTTCATCCGTTTAGGCGCTACGATGACACAGACAGACACACGGATACACAACACCAACACACGACAAACTTATAACACCCCTCTGTCTGCTTTGTATGGGCCTGGTTTCAGCAGGGGCCGTGGAGGCCGCTGTGACCGTGAGTCAGCTGTAAGTGAGTATGGGCTGGGATTTTAATTGAGAGGCTGCCAGAGCCGGGATGCAATTCTGGTGGTTCAATTTGTTCCACGGTGAGGCTCTTTGAGGGGCGAGTCTATGGGGATTTGCGAGGAGGGCAAGCTCTTGTAACAAATGTACCTTAAATATACTATGTATTTTGTACCTAGATCTAAAAAATCTGTCCTCCTTGAGAACGAAATTATTTCGAAATTAAGGTAACTCGCCATATTGACATCAAGATGTCACGCCGGCTCACGGGTGTTCTTTAATATTTATCCATTACTCATAAAATATAATTACACCAAAAAATTGTACCTAAAAAAAAATTTCTTAAAAAAACAAAAAACCCGACTGCTTAAAAAGCAAACTAAAAAGACGTAAACAAGCAGAAAATCATGCTGTGCAGTCGGAGGATACATATTCGCGAGCTGGCGGACCAAAACCAGATGTATCCTCCGACTGCACAGCATGATTTTCTGCTTGTTTACGTCTTTTTAGTTTGCTTTTTAAGCAGTCGGGTTTTTTGTTTTTTTAAGATTTTTTTTTTATTTACCACTTTTTAGTTATTTTTTTTTTAGAATTTAAACATATAAACATATATACATTTAAACATATAAGTGTTATATATTTTTGAAATTGCCTCTTAAAATCCTTTATTTTGATACCCCACACGAAAGGTTAAGAAGAATAAAAAAAAAAAATCCCCCACAAAATGGCGCCCAAAATCCGCCATTTTAGTTTTATCCCATTTCAATGTAGCCAGTGACACTCGCAGGATTAAGACGAATCGATTGACGTAAGAATCATCAAAATCGGCCAACGCGTTTGATCTCTAGAACGCCACATAGGAACAAACATACATACATACATACATACATACATAGACTGATAAACACATTACCCTCCTTCGGCAGTCGGGTAAAAAGCACCTCGAGTAAAAAAAAACACACATTTGATCAGTTGGACAGTCCCTGAGAATTTTATTAATTTAGGATGACCAATGAGTAGTATAACAAAAACTTACAGATAATATATAAATTGAAAAACATTATCATGTTACGCAAACTCAATTATAGGTAACCACAGCTTACCCATGTCATTATTGAGTATTCATGCTCAACATAAAAAGTAATACATATTTAATTAATTAAATTAAAATAACATTGAAATATAGATTAGATTCAATTAATGTTTAGATTAAGGTTATGTCAAATTAGCTCTGAATGAATATAGACGATGTCAAATTAGAGGGTCTATCCCACTAGTCCCATTGGCCCAGTCCCACCATGGGACAAGTGGGATAATATATCCCACTTGTCCCATGGGACAACTGATACTAACATATTTTTAAAATTATGTCCCAATAGTCCATAAAAATACAGGTTATCTCAAATTATATCAAAACAGCTTTTAAATACAGGAGTCAAATAAAATTAAAAAATACAGATTATGTCAAAGTAATATAATTTAATAGAATTTATATTAAATCAAATTAAAATATATATAAAGTCAAAAAAATAAATAAATAAACTCAAAATATACAATGTCAAATTAAATAAAAAAATAGATAAAATTAAATTATATTATAGTATATTTTAGAAACAGTTATTTGGTAATTGGTATAATTTAATTCGCTATGGTACACCCGCCATTTTGATTCACACTCTTTGGAGGTGGGGACCTGTATTTTAATACCCTGCTGGATTTTGTTCTCGGAAGTCGGAATAAAGATTTGACACGTCGTCGGTCCATTTTGACTTATCCTGAAGGAATATCGGCGGCGGGGGCTCGAGCTTCTTACCAGAAGCGACAGTGGAGCTAGGGGAGCGACTTGCCCGCTGGGAAGCGGTAGTGGGGGCGGGTTGAGCGTCTGTTGGGGTACGCGGCACGCGAGAGGGGCAATGGGAGGCGACGGGCGACGCAAACGGGGTTGCGACGAGGGTCTTTTTGGCTTTAGAGGCCTGGGATAAGGCTTTCTTCTTCCTCTTGCCTCTTCCTCCTCTGAGGAGGTGGAGATGATTAATCTTCGTGACGATTGTCGGGGAATGGAGCTTCCTCCATAGGGGAGTCCGTGTTAGCGTTTGGCTCGTTGGCCTGTGAAGGGGTGCGCGAGGTTCACCGACCAAGCGCTAGGTCGTCGCCACCTAGGCGCTTGGCTAGACTTGGCAATATGACATCTAGCATATTTGGATTTAATGGGCATATTAATACACTAGCACTTGCCCGGTCGCGTAGATTTTTGAGCATTACATATAGGTACATACTTTAATATATTAATCAGAAATCTGAGCTGAAAATATTATTTATTATTTTTAAGCAATCTCGTAAGCATAATTATGGCAAATTAAAACAAATAAAAACATTTCATTTATTGCAGTATCATTAAGTGTACAAAAGTGAAAAAGTCTTACCGTACTAAAAACAGGGAATAAATATAATGACCACCAAAAAAGCTTTGTGACCATAACCTCTATCACCTAAAATATATACCAAACAGCAAAAAAAATAACCTAAACCAAATTTAGTAAATTGATCACCAAATTTAGTAAATTGATCACCAAATATTAATGAGTGCTAAAACCGGAAGATGTCAAATCTAATGATTTGGTCAATGAATCAGTTCTAGAGGGATCGAAGCGAGCTCGGTAGCTTAGTGCACCCCGACACGGACAGGTCAGGTTCTCAGCTCCCGTCATCACCTTCGTGTTAGGTTACTTTAGACCCTGTATTCAGAAATAGGAGCCCCGGGGGAGCGAGGCTCCGTCGACTCTGTTCATCATTCATGATCATTTCAGCCGAAAGACGTCCACTGCTGGACATAACCTCCCCCAGGCGTCGCCACATTGACCGATCCCGTGCGTCTCGCACCCAGCGGATCCCCGCAACCTTCACCAGGTCATCGATCCACCGGGTGGGAGGCCTTCCAACGCAACGTCTTCCGGTTCGCGGTCGCCATTCCAGAACTTTTCGGCCCCAACGGCCATCCGTTCTGCGAGCAATGTGCCCTGCCCACTGCCACTTCAGTTTGGCAATTCTTCGGGCTATGTCGGTAACTTTGGTTCTCCTGCGGATATCATCATTTCTGACGTGATCACGCAAGGAATTCCGAGCATAGCCCTCTCCATTGCCCTTTGGGTGCTTAAGCTTTCTGATAAGGCCCATTGTGAGCGACCACGTCTCGGTCCCATAGGTGATCACTGGCAACACACACTGGTCATAGACCTTTGTCTTGAGACACTGCGGCAAATTGGACGAGAAGATACCACGCACCTTCCCGAACGCCGCCCAGCCGAGTCGAATTCGACCTCTTTCTCGAAGTTGGATCTACCCAACTGGATCGTTTGTCCCAGGTAGACATAATCATCTACAACTTTAAGTAAACAGTCTCCGATCTTGATAGGAGTGGGTGTTACATGGGCATTCATCATGACCTTGGTTTTGTCCATGTTCATTTTAAGACCCACTTTTGTCGACTCTGTTGCGGTTCTAAATTTAATTTTGGTGATCATTAACTATTTTTGGCAGTATATTACTAGATTTGGTGGTTTGTTAAACATAAGACCTAAAAATATATTAATGTATTACTATCGATATTCATATTTAGCTATTAGTCAAAATTAACTGTTTTGACTTATTTTTAGTTTACTAGCGACCCGCCCGGATTCACCCGTGACAAATTATACACAAAAACCTTTCGGGGGCTATATTTTATGTTACGTAATGATAATGATACGCTATACAAATTACATTAAAATACAAAAACAATACTTAACCATAGTCTAAGTTAATATTTTTCATCTATATAGTGTTTAAGTGAAAAGATCCTAGAAGAAGTTAAAAAAATTATAGAGAAAAAGGAAAATCAAAGAGCCACGCAACATGTGTAAGCAGCTAACATTCTAAATGACGAGGAAACTAACTAAATATATAACATCAAAAATATACTGGGATAAACTGACAATAATTGACATATTATAATAGACGTAATGTTCTCGATAAACTGGGCCGCCTAGCTAGCACGTGGGACACAGCTGATGGTTTGCGAGGAGAGATGAGCTTGTGTGCAGCCTGCCATGCTGCAGCGCTGTCGGGCGGGGCGTTAGGCAGCCCTGTCTGCAGGCTGGCGAGCTGCCCTCTGGCTGTGGTCACGTCGCGGGCTAGGGTGTGGACACAGGATCACTGCTCATGCCCGGCAAAATCTTCTCTTCCTTCTCTGTTGGCATAAGACGTATATTTAAAATAATTTTGTTATACTAAACGTATTAACCAACAAACCCGAGTTTTATTTACAAAGATTTGTAGATAGTAAATTAGATTACATACATACATACATTAACTCACGCTTTTTTCCCATGGGGGTAGGCAGAAACTACAGAACGCCACCTGCTAGGATCCTTATATACTTCTTTTGCTTCACTCACATTCATACATCTAGTCATACACACACGCCGGTTATGAGTACTGCGCACCTGGCCTTTCTGAAGAACATCACCTATATGGTCTATGTATGTCTTTCTAGGGCGTCCCCTCCCGGCGTTTTCATTCACGTCTGCCATGTACATATCTTTCGTTAGTCGCCTTTCATTCATTCTCTCAACATGACCAAACCATCTTAAACCTTCTTCTTTTAAACCACAACGTTGTCTTATTACCTCATTCCTCAATCTATCATTTAAAGTAACACCACACATACTTCGCAAGGAACGCATTTCTACTGCATTAATCCTACTTTCATGTCTTTTTTGCCATACCCAACTTTCACTTCCATACATAAGTGTAGGCACCAGCACACTGTTGTGAACGGCGAGTCGAGCTTCCGGAGACATCGATTTGCTGGTCACAACCGCATGTATAGCACCATTCACTTTATTCCCTGCGTTCACTCTCCAAATTAAATAAGATTACTTATACTATAAAATATAAAGAACATAATATGAGGCAGGATGGGCCAGGATCGCCACGCAGTAGGTACCTGAACACGGCCGCCGTCGTAACCGTGTAATTTTGATAGTTTCGATCGTAACTCAACAAAATAAAGCGTCCGCCATATTCACAGCCACTCTTGCTTGCCCGCCCGAATCAAATCTATCCGCGTCTTTTTTTGGCGGGCTTAATTTGAAGCGCTACCTGACGGCCGTTCACCGAACCACAGATAATATAATACTAACCGATTAAAGAACCAATCAGGATGAAGTACACAGGTTGTAAAACATTATAGAATCAACTAGCGACCTTGAAATTTTACTATAATAATTCATGTAAAACAAAACCAACGCAATTGCAACCTTCTAACAACACCCAAAAAGAAAAATAAAGGTAAATTAAAAAAACCGGACAAGTATGAGTCGGACTCGCGCACCAAAGGCCGGAGCCTTTGGATTTTTTTTTTCACAAACGTGATTCTTTTGCCGTTTTTTGCGATAATGGTATCCGTACAATTATCGCATAAAAAACGGCATATAATCACGTTTGTTGTATTCGAGCCCCACTTAAATATTAGTTTTAATAGCGGCCTCAGAAATACATCATCTGTGAAAACTTCAACTGTTTAGTTATCACGGTTCATGAGATACAGCCTGCTGACAGACAGACCGACAGACGGACCGTGGAGTCTTAGTAATAGGGTCCCGTTTTTAGCATTTTGCATACATTATCAAGGCACATAATAATATTTGAAACAATATACGTGATAGTTAGACAGTTGAAATTTTCACAAATGATGTATTTCTGTTGCCGCTATAACAACAAATACTAAAAACAGAATAAAATAGATATATAAGTGGCTCCCATACAAAAAACGTGATTTTTTTGCCGTTAAATGCGATAAAGGTATGGAACCCTTCGTGTGCGAGTCCTGCTCGCACTTGGCCGGTTTTTATTTTGCGATAACTCCTAAGATATTCATTTAAATTGTACGGTGTGGGTTATTGAGTGGTGGTGGGGATTATCATAATTTGCATGAAATTTATTTATTTATTTATTTTACACGATAAGTACAACATCTTACAGTATTCCAAGACGATGTTATACACAGAATACATAATTTTAAATATATACACCATATTTAAATAATAAAAATTTAACAATTAAAATAAAATAACAAAAATTTACATTAAATAAAGAAACAATTAAAATTGGATGCCCCCTTCAATGCACCTTTGTGCTCCCGACACAAATTTCGGCAGGCTATGGAAGATATCTTCCGATGGCATATTATTTATAATACGCGCAGCCCTTGACAAAGGGGCAAACTTTAATAAATTTGTCCTAGCCCTTGGCACATCTAACAAAGTAGTCTGGGACATGCAGCCGCAGTGCCTCCGAAATGGTAAATAAGGTAAATAACGTTTTTAAGTTCATAAGGATTAATACTGTATCCGTCTAAATAGCTATCCAATTACCGCATTGTACGTGGGCATTTTTTTAAAATTTAGAATTGGTATAGTAGGCTATCATTAAAAGATAGACATTATTATTATACTATCGCGGACTTTTTTTTGGAACAGACAGACAGACGCGGCGGGCGACTTTGTTTTATAATATAACTAGCTGACCCGGCAAACTTTGTTTTGCCATAAAGACACCAAACATTCATCTACCCTACTTACCCTACTCTACCTACCCTACCCCCTACCTACCCTACCCTACCCTACACTACCCTACCTACCCTACCTACTCTACCTACCCTACCCTACCTACCCTACCTACCCTACCCTACCCTACACTACCCTACCTACCCTACCTACCCTACCCTACCCTACCCTACCCTACCTACCCTACCTACATACCTACCCTACCTACATACCTACCCTACCTACATACCTACCCTACCTACATACCTACCCTACCTACATACCTACCCTACCTACATACCTACCCTACCTACATACCTACCCTACCTACATACCTACCCTACCTACATACCTACCCTACCTACATACCTACCCTACCTACATACCTACCCTACCTACATACCTACCCTACCTACATACCTACCCTACCTACATACCTACCCTACCTACATACCTACCCTACCTACATACCTACCCTACCTACATACCTACCCTACCTACATACCTACCCTACCTATGTAGGTAAGGTACCAATTTATTTTTTCTTAATTTTTTTTTCATAAGAACCTTCTCCTAACAATAACAAATACAACAAAAAAAGAATAAACGGAATCGGTCCAGCCGTTCACGCGTGATGCCGTGACCAAGGGAAATAGGGATTCATTTTTATAATAGATATTTTCATTAGGCTTTGAATGTTGGCATCTTGAACCACTTGTGAGTTGTGACGTCATATATGCGTACCAGTACTACGAGAGCCAGGTCCTTTCTCGTCGTCGGCAGCCGCAGCCGTTGCACCCACCGTCCTCCCCTGCGACGTGCTCGTGTCCTCGTCGTCAGACTTTTGCAACGCACGAGGAGCAGTTATACAGGGAAATCTATTATTACACATAAAAAAACTGTTATAAACATAATTATTTTAATGCATCACTATTGGTAACTTTCTTGTAAGTAGATATATTACTATAAATTTTTAATTCTTGACATGTCTGTTAATTTAGTTGCAATATTGTTTTGACATCCAATTGTGTATTGATAATTACTTCATTATTTCTATTTGCATCTTTGACATTTTTATTATTTTTATATACTTTTCTTTTTAATGACCTTTGTTTAATTGTTGTTATTTTATTACTTGAAATTTTAAATTATATATTTTTTTGTTGTATATATTTGGTAATTTTAATATTTGACATTTAATTTTAGTGATATTTTTGTATTGACCTCTGTTTTGTTTTACTTTAATTATGTGACATCCAATCATTATTTTTGTTTTAATTAATTGTCAATTTATATTTGTATTCAATGTTACGTACGCTACACTACAATGAGTTGTTTTTAGGGTTCCGTACCCAAAGGGTAAAAACGGGACCCTATTACTAAGACTTCGCGATCCGTCTGTCTGTCCGTCTGTCTGTCTGTCTGTCTGTCTGTCTGTCTGTCCGTCTGTCTCCAGGCTGTATCTCATGAACCGTGATAGCTAGACAGTTGAAATTTTCACAGATGATGTATTTCTGTTGCCGCTATAACAACAAATACTAAAAACAGTATAAAATAAATATTAAAGGTGGGCTCCCGTACAACAAACGTGATATTTTTGCCGTTTTATGCTCGGTATTAATAACGGCAACAGGTAGACGCTTGAAATATTCACAGAATGTTGAGTTGTATATTTAATTCAAAAAATAATAATTAATAAATTAAAATAAAATAAATTAAGGGGGGCTCCCATACAACAAACGTGATTTATATGCAGTGTTTTGCGATAATGGTACGGAACCCTTCGTGTGCGAGTCCGACTCGCACTTGGCCGGTTTTTTTTTTTAAATTAATATATTTATATTTGTACGCTTCACGGCAAAACATAGAGAATCTAAACTAATTTTGTAACATCTCCCACACCATGTAACTACCTATGTTTACATTGTTATTCGTCTTATTATTATTGGTTACCTAAATAAATAAACACGTGAAGACACTAAATGTCACATTTGAAACTAAACATTAATTTAGTCAGCGTAAACTCCACTTACCTAGAGCCAGTCTTAGCCCAATCCTTCAAAAGCAGGGCCAGTTTTATCTCCACACCTGGAAACACTACGGTGGCGTTCTCTAATACACTCATCTGTGATTGTTCACTCAAGTCAGTCAGACAAAGTTTTTTGTCTTGTATAACATTTTCTACTTTTGGGAAATATTCCTGTATGATTTCAAATGACGTTTGGTTCGTAACAAGCGTAACAACAATATTTCTTTTGCGTCGAACTGCTTTTGAAATCTTTTCCAAATATTGCCTGGAATTTGTTTTATCATAAACTAAAATTAGAACTAGATGTTCTTCCGTATTCAATATCTCTTTACATAATAGTTCACAAACGTTTGTTGGTAGATTAGCAATATGTTCGAAATCTAACACAACATGGTACTCTTTCTCCAAATGCTGCAACACTTTAACTACAGTCAGTTCGCTGATCTCCGTAAGGATAATACTCGAATGATGCGGCAAATTTAAGGAGCTCACCGCATTTTCAGTGACTGTGTAATTATATTCTTTCATTTTTGTCATATACATTATGTTTAAAAAATGCATCAATGTGTTTTGAAAACTTGCTTTCATTGATACCTGCATTATGTGGGATGTTCTTGTAATATACGGTGTAAATTCTGGTAGCATCCACCATTTCATTATCTGATCATGCAATTTTAAAAATATTACGTCGGTTTTCGCTTGAGCGTAGTTTGATTTATCACGTTGGTTATCTGCTATTTCCTTTTTTAAAATATTCTCCACGCCGTAATGGTCAGCTTGGTTAGAAAAAAATAGTAATCTTTTCAGAAAATCTCTCGCCAAATTCTCTTCATAGCTGCTATAATCCAATGATATTTTTGGAAATTTGTTAGCTATAAAATTGAATTTGTATTCATGTAAATTATCGATTTCACTATTTAATTTTGTATACAGACTTTTTGCAAGAGGTCCCAGTTGTTTACAGTTATCTGTAACCTTCATCAGCTTGGTGTTATCGTCAAGAACAAATATATTTCCGATGGCTCCAGCTATACCTCCATTAAGCCGAAGGAATCCATCTTCCAAAGATTCATCTACAGTTACCATTTTACTGGATTTATTCACGTTTAATAAATGAATGATTTTTGTTGTTATATAATTAACTCTTTTCTCTTTATTTTCCTTACTGCCTCGTATTGTTAAATCTTTATTACCGAACGCTGACGGGACTCTGCGTTTCAGCGATAATAATATTTTTTTTGCAGCAATTTCAATTGCTTTGTCAACAGTCTGTTGAGACAGATACACCTGTTTCAACTCTGGTCTGAAATATTCTGTGTATCGTCTATTAATTTCTAAGAAGCCGTTTTCATAAGTAATAACGGTTTCTATGAGCTCGCTTAGTATTAAAACATCTGTGGGTTTGGTTAAGAATTCAGACAGTAATTTTTTTATATCGCCGGACAATATTGTTCTTCTTTTTATAAGTTCTTTAAAGAGTGTATCTTTGAATATTGTTAAGTATTCTTCACAGGTATCAAAGAAATCGTGACGAAAGGAGGCAATTCGATATCCATCAGGTTGAATTTCGGAAACGTCGAATACCTTTCGCGCCAGAATGACGTGATAACGCAGCACTATCTCGTCAGTCAGCAGCATTTCAACCCTACCGTCGGCGTATATAAACTTTGCTATTCGTTCAGCCAGCAAGGTCATCTGTTCTTTCATAGCTACTTCGCATAAATACTTTAACTGCTCATGTTCTTCTTGTTTGTATGGTTGCTTGGCCGTACCGCCGGTCCCAATCAAATCATTCAGCATTGAGCAAACACCGGTTACTACATTGGAGTCATCATTAAACTCATCTCTCGCGTTTGTGTATAACACGAAGAAACATTCTGTTTCATCAAACGTGCCCTTAAAGAACAAGTCCTTATTATTCGGATTGAAATGTTCTCTGAGTTTCAAATAACTGCTAAAGCAAGGGCATAAATCGATTTTATATATACGTTTCTTGTTTTCACTATGCCTAGCACGTATGAATACAGCGATAGGTTTATCAAGCCCGTCCACTTTAAATTTCAAGCAAATGTCATCGAAATGCCTTATGTTGTCTAAATTGGCCGCTATTTGAAAATATTCAATGGTATCGTCATGAAACGCTCTAAAATATAAGAGGCTTATCAGCTTGGTTTCGTACAGCTGTGGGGAAAAGCTTGACAAGCATGGAAGTTTCTTGTACATGGTTGCTCGTCAGTGCCGGGGACACTTCACTAGTTCATTCGCAAACAGCTCCGGCACGGAGGCAAGCGGGACTCGTTCACGCGGAGCACGGCCACAACAAACGTGGTCAGAAGTCCGGCTGACCTACACCTGCAAACAAAGAGCACAATGTATGTGACTGAAATGTCAGAAACAAGACTGAATAGCAGAAGATGTGCAACGTGGCGCTCCCCATGACTTGCTAGTTTTATCCGTGGCGACTCATGTTAAGGCGTATATTTTCCCCAATGTTAACGTGGTACTGGCCGTGCGCCCGCTCGGAGCCAGAATATCAATACTTAACCTCCTTTTGGACAATACAAATAAAAAAATTTAGTGGCATGCCTCAGAAATTAAAACCGCCCAAGAGCCGAACCAATTTTAAATAATCCATTCAAATAATGTTTGAAATGTGAATTAAGAGCCAAATATTCCTTAAATTTGTGTTTAAGAGAGTTGATTAAACAAGAAAACACAATTTTTATGATCAATTCTAGAAAATGTTAATTTTACACACAATTCAATAACAAATCGCGCCATCTGGTGAAATTTATTCCAACCAGATTCTCTTTGTAAGCGCTGGGACCCCGTGCCTTTACTAAGGAGTATGCTTTAGAAAGTAACCGTTTTACGGCACTAAAGCGGTGGAAGGTCCTTAAGCGCTTAACGAACCACATACTTTAACAATATTGTATCTACTTTAGGAATAATTATGTGTTTTTACAACAAAAACAATATAACTATGGGCTCTACTTTACTATGCAGTGACGGATTAACCCTTAATCAAATTAAGCAATTGCCTAGGGTATCACGTCTGGGGGGGCACCAGAAGAAGCACAAAAAAAATCCGTCCTTAGGGCATCACGTCTCACTCTCACGTCACCAAAAACCACACCAAAAAATGTTTCTAGGCCTAATTTGAAAATTCGCGTTCTCTCAATTTAGTAGGTCGAAGCACCGTGGATTGTTGCCTAGCAGCTGTAATTTTTTTTCATTAGTTCAAAATCTGTAAAATAAAAACCTGGTTCAACCATAAGGTGGCGCATATTAGAAGATCATTTGGATAATGAAAATGTTTTGAAATCTTTATCAGAAACGAGATAGGAACCACACGCTAAAGCGACATCAGCTATTTCACAGACATATAATAAAATTATTGGTGCATTAGACGTCATTTCTGTGGATGACATGCAAAAAGGAGAAACCAGAAGAGAAGCAGCAAATTTTTCAAATAAACTACAAGAATTGGAGTTTGTACTCATGTTGGTCATGTGGGACGAAATTTTGCAAACCTTCTGAAAAGTCAGCAAGGTATTACAAGACCCATTTTGTATTTTGAGTTTAGTTTAAGCATTACTCAGATTTTTCATTATATTTGGCACCTCAGTTTCGAAATTTCGAAACTGAGGGGGCCAATTTCGTAAGCTAATTTCGAAATTGAAAATGTACGAAACTGCATGCCCTAGTTTTTAGGCGGTAAAGGTTTAAAGACCAATTCTAAGTTGACATACGGCAAGGGGGGCCCACAGGCGTGGATTGCTTAGAGCATCAAGTAGTCTTAATCCCTCACTAGTACTATGTAGGCATTGTGCACAATCTTCAACTCTAGATTCAATCTCTTCTTCTTCTCATTGCTAAGTATGTTTTGGGTATAAGATATCCCGAATAGTTAAATGACTGTGATGTCATCATCATCATATCAGCCGAAAGACGTCCACTGCTGGACATAGGCCTCCCCCAAGCGTCGCCACATTGACCGGTCCCGTGCGTCCCGCAACCAGCGGATCCCCGCAACCTTCACCAGGTCATCGGTCCACCTAGTGGGAGGCCTTCCAACGCAACGTCTTCGGGTTCGCGGTCGCCACTCCAGAACCTTTCTGCCCCATCGGCCATTCGTTCTGCGTGCAATGTGCCCTGCCCACTGCCACTTAAGTTTGGCAATCCTTCGGGCTATGTCAGTAACCCTGGTTCTCTTACGGATCTTTACATTTTTGATTCGATCACGCAAGGAAACTCCGAGCATAGCCCTCTCCATTGCCCTTTGAGTGACTGTAAGCTTCCTGATGAGGCCCATTGTAAGCGACCACGTCTCAGAGCCATATGTCATCACTGGCAACACACACTGGTCATAGACTTTCGTCTTGAGACACTGTGGTAAGTTGGACGAGAAGATACCGCGCAACTTCCCGAACGCTGCCCAGCCGAGTCGGATTCGACGATTGACCTCTTTCTCGAAGTTGGCCCTACCCAACTGGATCGTTTGTCCCAGGTAGACATAGTCGTCCACAACTTCGAGTGTAGAGTCTCCAACCTTAATAGGAGTGGGTGTAACATGGGCATTCAACATCACCTTGGTTTTGTCCATATTCATTTTCAGACCCACTCTTTCGGAAGCTCTACTGAGGTCATCGAGCATTGTACTGAGGCTCTCCATGGTCTCAGCCATGACCACTATGTCGTCGGCAAACCGAAGGTGAGTGATGTACTCGCCATTAACGTTGATGCCTAGGCCCCTCCAGTCCAGAACCTTGAATACATCCTCCAGCGCAGCAGTGAACAGTTTCGGAGAAATGACGTCTCCCTGTCTCACGCCACGCTGGAGAAGAATTGGTTTCGAGGTCTGATCCTGAAGACGGACTGACATGGTGGCGTTTTTGTACAAACACTTCAACACCTCAATGTACCGGTAGTCGATCTGGCACCATTGGAGAGACTGCAGTACAGCCCAAGTCTCGATCGAATCGAAGGCTTTCTCGTAGTCCACAAACGCTAAACAGAGAGGCAGGTTGTACTCTTCGGTCTTCTGTATAACCTGCCGCAGCGTATGTATGTGGTCTACGGTGATAAAGCCTTTTCGGAATCCGGCTTGTTCGGGAGGCTGGAAATCGTCAAACCTGCGCGCGAGACGATTCGTGATGACTCTTGAAAACAACTTGTAGACATGGCTGAGAAGTGAGATGGGCCTATAGTTCTTCAGCCGGGCATTGTCGCCCTTTTTGAAGAAGAGTACCACCACACCCCTGCACCATGCCTGTGGCGTTTTTCCCTCGAGTATGACGGAATCAAACAGCTTCTGAAGGACCTTAAGGACCGGTTTCCCACCCGCCTTCAGGAGTTCAGCCGTGATTCCGTCGTCACCCGGCGCCTTGTTGTTTTTTAGCTGTTTCAGAGCCATCCTAATCTCGTACAGGCTAACGTCCGGGATATCTTCGGTATAGTGTCGGGTCAATCTAGCTCTTGGGTCGTTTGCTAGATTCGCAACGAGTTTGCATGTTGACGTGTACAACTGCCCATAGAATCTCTCGATCTCCCTCAGAAGCTCCGGTTTGGCGGATACGATCCTACCATCATCGGTCTTCAGTTTCGTGAGCTGGCTCTGCCCAATAGACAGATCTCTTGCAAAAACCTTGGAGCCCTTATTTCGCTCAATCGCATCTTTAATACTTTCCGTATTAAAGCGGCGGAGGTCGCTTTTCAAGGACTTTGAGATCCGTCTATTTAGCTGACGGTATTTCACCGCATCGTCTGAAGACTGCAGGATCATCTCACGCCTCTCCTTCATTAGCATGAGAGTAGGATCAGAGAGCTTTTTGTTTCTATCTGTACGGCGGGTCTTGAAAAACTTAGACCCGACCGTATGGACAGCTTCCACGAACTCATCGCTGTATTCGTCCACGGAGCTCCCTAGGCACTCGAAACGGTTCTGGAGTTCGAGCTGAAAGGTTTCGGGGTTCTGGATCTGGATCTGTGCTGGACGGAGCGTGGACTTCATCAGTCGAGACCTTTCAAGCTTGATATTAATGTTCAATGTGCCTCTTACCATGCGGTGATCGCTCCCGGTTTTCACCGAATTGATAACAGAGACATCATTGAACATATGCTTCTTGGTTGACATGATGAAGTCGATCTCGTTTTTAGTTGCACCATCGGGGCTTTGCCATGTCCACTTCCTGTGCTCACGCTTTCTGAAGAAGGAATTCATCATATGGAGGCTTTCCTTCTCCATAAAACTGGCCAGTAGGTGACCCCGGTGGTTCCGACGTCCAACTCCAAATTTCCCCACTTGCAGCTCATCCTCGTCTCGTTTACCCAGTTTTGCGTTGAAGTCCCCCATGACAACGGTGAAGTGAGTTTTGAAACCATGCATGGCTCTAGAAATATCCTCATACATGGTCTCTACCTCTTCGTCGGGGTGTGCCGAGGTTGGGGCGTAGACCTGTATGACCTTCAGCGAATATCTTGAGGATATTCTGAGTATAAGGTACGCCACCCTGGTCGACACACTCTCGATCTTCACCACATTGTTCACAAGGGACTTGTGAACGATAAACCCGACACCACCCTGGGACTGCCGGTCACCCTCTCGGAAATAGAGCAGGTTACCGGATTTGAGGATTATCGAGTCCTCTCCCTCTCTTCGGACTTCAGATAACCCTATAATACTCCATCGTAACCTGCTCAATTCCGCCTCGAGTTCGGTTATCTTCTCGTCGGTATGTCGGACTGGAATAAATTATTATTAAAAACAAAAAAAAAAAAAGAAGACACCGACTTCCGAAAATAAAGTTATTTTTCGCGTTTAGAAGTCAACGAACGACACATAGGTACAGTGAATGCTAGATTTACAGTCGGAAGATAGTACTCATCCATGTGCTGTGCAGTTATATAAAAGAAATTAAATTTCTACAATACAAATATATTCATACAGTCTTCACTCTTCAGCAGGTCCAACAATAATTCAAAACGTTTTTGCCCATCACTTGTTTTTGCGCCCTACTGGCTGCGGAGCAGGACCAGCATTGAGCCAAGGATTTTTATTAGCGATGTAAGGGGATTACATCGCTAATAAAAATGCCTTATAATATGCGTGCCTGCATAGTGTGCGTTTTATGCAAGTTTTAAATTTCGTCTCATTCAGTTCTAGAATGGGAGGAGGTATTTTATTGTAACATTTTATATAGTACCCCATATAAGATGATGCTGCTTTAGCCATCCTGAAACCAGGTTGAATTAATTCGTTCCTATTTCTAGTAACAAAATTGTGTCTGTCGCCGTTTTTACAAAAAATATGTAAATTCCTTTACGCTTCCTTCCCTTCCTTCCTTCAACAGTTCCCTTGGAGAATCGCGCCGGCAAAATATTAATAGCAGAAGTGCTAACGTTATTACACTTATTGACCACCTGTAAATGAGTATTACTAATAATGTCAACTAATGCCTTTGAGATACTATTTATGTCTGAGTTTATAGTAAAAGATAATAGCCTCGCTATTTGATGTCTTACCCTAATAGGCAGATATCCTGTATCGCCTGTCGTTTTTAATATATCAAAAAAAAAGTATTTTTCGCTATAAATGCTGACAAGGAAATGAACATGCTTATTCAGCATGTGAATATAGTTATTTTGTCTACTAGACAATTTTTCCAAATATGGAATAGCACACAATATGATTTGATTCAGCAACCGTTCTCCTAAGACCGTTTCGTCATTGGACTGTTCGTCGACAGGATGATTAATTTATTTCCTTTTCACCAGCAGAGTATTTCACCTATGCACATTTCGCCGATAGAACCTTTCATTTATATCACTTTCGACGACAGACCTTTCCAGCTACATAATGTTCTACCGATATGACGATAAACATATAACTCTTTTAACTACAGACCTTTCCATCTACGGAGAATTCACCTTCAATCTTAAAACATTTAAATATGTCTTTACAATGCCTCTACGACCATATAGTCTCTTTCCTGGCGAGGCAAGATAAAGAAGTTGCCCGACGCACCGAAAACGCATGGAAGAGCTATTGGTCGATGAAACACCTTATGAAAGGATCACTGCCACTTTCCCAAAAAAGGAGACTCATGGATATGTGCATCCTTCCTACCCTCACCTATGGAGCGCAAACGTGGTCGTTAAAGAAGTGTCAAAAGTCCGCACTCGGGGTCTGCCAGCGAGAGATGGAACGAAGTATTCTCGGAGTCAAAATCATAGATCGCATTAGGAACAGTATACGTAGCAGCTGACGTAGGCAAAACAGCCGCCAAACTAAATTGGAATTGGGTAGGCCACATCTGCCGCATGTCGCCACAGAATTGGGCAAAAGTAATCACTGACTGGATTCCGAATAACAGGAACTGGCGACGCGGTAGGCCTAGAAAGAGATGGAATAAAATCATCAGAGCCAATGCTTAAGCGTTAACGCAACGAAACAGGGTATAAAGAAAGAATCAAGCGGCATTTAGCAGATAAAACTGGGATGGATTTGAAATTATATTTAAGTGGCTGGGCATTTGTCATTTAATCAAATAAGGAAAAGCACGGGTATAAGATAATATCTTTAATAGTTAAGCGACTATGATGAAGCAAATACATAGAAATAAATGGTACTGATGAAAATGGCACCATGGAACTGATTTGATGATGAAGCCAGAAGGGAGGCACTAGAATTTTGTAATAAAACATGTATCCTGGTCGTGTTTGGGCTTATTGGAATCTTCATTAGGTGTACTTTGACTTGCGTCCTTTTTCTTGGCTCAACTTTGGCGTGACACGCGTCCGCGTGACTAGATTCTCTAGGGCAAGTAGCCGGCCCTGATATCTTAGTAAAGATTCAGTAAACTGTAAATATGTGTATTACTAGTATTTTTTTTTGTAAATTTCTCATGTCTTAAGATTGAAGGTGAATTCTCCGTAGATGGAAAGGTCTGTAGTTAAAAGAGTTATATGTTTATCGTCATATCGGTAGAACATTATGTAGCTGGAAAGGTCTGTCGTCGAAAGTGATATAAATGAAAGGTTCTATCGGCGAAATGTGCATAGGTGAAATACTCTGCTGGTGAAAAGGAAATAAATTAATCATCCTGTCGACGAACAGTCCAATGACGAAACGGTCTTAGGAGAACGGTTGCTGAATCATATGATTTTATTAAAATTTTATTTTATCAACTCCGTTACACAATCAGTGATTTCATCTTTTTTACATCCAAACTGTTACCTATAAAGACAGTTACATTAGTATCTGATTTTTTTACATTATTTGTTACAGATTCCATGAGATGCTTGTAAGATGACCCAGACATACAATAATAATTCAAACTCTAATTGCTATTTAATAATTTACCTAAACCTCTTCCAATACCATCTGCAAACATAACCGAATGAATCCCATGATGACTATTATTAGTTGGAAAGCTAGCAGTCTCAGGCCGGTCTTGAGACAATTCCTGTGAAATATCAGTTATGTCTTCATCATGATCATATCAGCCGAAAGATGTCCACTGCTGGACATAGGCCTCCCCCAAGCATCGCCACATTGACTTTTCCCGTGTGTCTCGTAACCAGCGGATCCCCGCAACCTTCACCAGGTCATCGGTCCACCTGGTGGGAGGCCTTCCAACGTAACGTCTTCCGGTTCGCGGTGGCCACTCCAGAACCTATCTAGAACCAGTTATGTCATGGTCTTGGTCAAAGACACCTGAGACACACTCAGCCTGGGCTATCTGATAATTACATTGACACATCACCAACTTATTTGCGGCCAGAAAATTTTCCTTAATTTGTAACTGGGAGCTAACATATATATTCCAAAGGGAGCCCAGTTTGTCCTCAAGTACCTGAATATCATTTGTAAGCGCTGTGTATAAATTTCATAGATTTTTATACTGTCTTCTAATGTCTTCTAACGTTCATAGGTACCTGCTACAGCCAAATTATTTTGGATTCGTCGTAATTTATTTGTTATAGTTGTAATTGATTAAATTATTAAATAGAAATACAATTAAATGGGTTTTTCGCTCGTCAATACCCTGTCCTTGCGCCTCTCGCGGTCTGGTCGGGTTTACTAAATAAACACTAGTCACAACACTCACAACACTGGGCCAGTGGGTTAGAACCTGGTTGAACCCTGTGGAGTCCATCCAGCACAGAATGAAGTTACACAACACAAAGATCAAGTATTATACTTCTAGTCGGTTGAGGAAAATCTAATGTCGAATACTCACAATATGCACTCAATTGGCTAATCTGGTTTTTTTTGATAACATCCTGCGACGCACCGACGCTAATCAGTACGTACTCAGTGTAGTACCACACTCGAAACGAAACAGAAACTCGATTTATTTTTAACCGACTTCCCAAAAAGGAGTAGGTTATCAATTCGACTGTGTTACCACAGATAATATAGCTTTAGCTTTTAACTAGCATAGTGTTACCTCAGAACTTTTTACTAAGTGAACCGATTTTGATGATTCTTTTTTGTTATTTGAAAGCAGTAGCTTGTCATGTGTTCACATTTAAATTAAATCATTATCTGATGAAGATCTTCGGAGATATACATCAGAACTCTTCAATAAATGACGGCAAACCATTTCATAACATAACATCATACTAGTACGCTCTAAAGGGGTACGCAGGTGTGAACAGTCCACCCTGGTATACTCTCGTTCCACCGGTATTGTTTAAGTTTCATGTCATTGGGTTAATCTATTCTGGCATCACTTTGGGCATTACAGCCTATAGAACTGGTCCATTATGTACCACAACTAAAAAGTAAAATATAAAAAAAATACTTTTGTACATTTTTTCGTTGATTTTATTTATTAACATATATACAATTGAATATTCTAAGAAAAACAAACCTATATACAAATACAAAAGGCAGACGGCAAAAAAAGCTCATTGTGCATCAAAAAATTCGTCCACATCGATGTCAATGGGAAACGTGCCCAGAACGCTGGCGGCATTGCCACGTTGTATGGCAATGCTAATTCTCTGGCCGAAGAAAAGGCCAGCCCTCTGGTCACGTGAAGAGTCGACGAGCTTTGTGCTAAATCTCGAAAAACTCGATGCGCACTCGGACCCCATGGACCTAATGTTTCAACCCCAAACGGCTCAAACCAATAAGGTAACCAATAAGGTTGTTATATTTGCGCCGTTTGAGGTTTTCTGCACCGGCAGCAGCCGCCCCAGCACAGCCCGCCGTGCTAAGAAGATGGGATGGCGCAAGGGTGTCGACACATGTTGCATCCCACACCAAAGGCCTACCCACCTTCCAAGGCATTATGGTCATCCCGTCTGGTCTCTTCCCATCGTCGCGTGCCAAGCCATTGGGTTCTAAAACAGCTGGCACCCCGGCGGTGACAAGAGCCCGACGTATGATGTCATTAATGCTGGCGTGCCGTGCTATCCGGCCAGCGCTCCTACTGCAGGATAGGCCATGGTGACCGAGGCAGTCGACTGCTTCACCACATTGACAACGATGTGGAGCTCCACTAGGAGCACCCAAACGCAGACAAGTAGCGATCCGGAAGGTGTTGTCACTCAACATAGTACCTATGTTGAGTGACGGTAATGCCTGTAGCCAGAGGCCCGACTCCCACTCTCCCACAGCCAGCAGGCGGGCACGCTCAGCAGTATTGGTGGACGTATTTATAAGTTTATTCCGTACCAAACTGCAGACCGGCTCATACCACTGTCTCTGGGAAGATGGGTTCTCGGGCAACGCCGTATTCGGGCAAGCCACTTTCCAGGCGCACACTGCGTCGGTCGAGCACGGCACTTCACAGTTAACCAGTGAAAGGATTAAAATTTTTTTGGTTAACGTTTCAGTGCTTTGGACCGAAGACAGGAACGCCGGTAGGCTTATACTAGAAATTTTGCGGATGCCGAGCCCGCCGAAGCGAATGGGTAGTGTAGCTTGCATCCAGGCTCGATCATCCAAGGCCACATTTAAGATGGATGTCAAAGTGCATCGAATAATTTCGTCAATTTTTTCCAAGAGATGTGGCTGCTTCCATAAAGGGGAAGAGCGGAGAAAATACATAAAATTTGGTCCAAAACAGCAATACCTAATAAGAGTAAAAGCCGAATGAAGGTTAATTTTGGAGAGTCTATCCGAAATTTCATTAAAATGTATAATTTTGCCATCAATGAATGAAGAAAAACTGTCTTCCAAAACTGGGGAACCTAGGAGGTGCAGTGAACTTTTATCTAAAAGTTTGATATCTGGGGCTATTGCAAAGAATTTCTGTAGGGTCGGTAGTCTGTCGGTATTGTCACTAAGAAAAATTTCACATTTGGAGTGGTTGAGGTCTAGGCCGATGGATTTAAACTTCTCTTTCAGGAATTGGAAATCTCCTAATACGGTGTCTACGTCACCTCCTAGTGTTCCATCATCCAAATACCATAAGTTAAATTTCGAATTTAGTTTCTGAATAATGGGATGAATAGCCAGACTGAAAATGACTGGTCCGAGAGGATCACCTTGTTGGCAACCAACTGAAGATTGCAAAACATTTTCTTTGTACAACAATTTTGATGGGTACCTATAGCATTGCCACAAAAAGCCGAAAATTTCTGGAAGCTCTTTTTTTGCTTCAGCCAACAAAGTGTCCCTGTTGACGGAAACGGAACTTTTGTACAAAAATATACCACCGACTTCCAAATAAAAAACGAAGAAACGAAATCAGGAACACCGACTTCTGAAATTGAAGTTATTTTTCACTTTGTAGTTTTCTTATTTGGATGTCGGTAGAGTATTATTTTGCATAAAAGTTTTTTATCACATTTATGTTTTTGAAGGGATTTTTAATACCATCAATAAGATATTGCAAATAACCTACTACCATCGTCATCAATATCATTAATCAATATCAAGCAATACATATAACACATCTGTAGAAAAATCGTTTATATACATCGAAAATATTTCCAATAATTTCGATGGAAGCAGTTAAGTAATTTAGCATTTAAAAATAAAGTTAGAAATTTTCTAGCAGATAAAGCTTACTACAATTTAAATGAATTTTTTGATGACAAATTAAAATAATATTACACATTTAATATTGTAATATCCTGACATTTTTAATAATTTTATTTGACATTCTAGAATGATTATTTTGTTTTGACTTTTTAATATAATATATTTACATTTTTTTTTTATAATTTTACTCTGACATTCTAGAATCACAACCTTGACATGTGTTATTTGATTGAAATTTGCACGATTTTTCATCTTACACATTCAATATTTTAATATCTTGACTATTTTTTTTTTTTAATAATATTTCTTTGACATTCTAGAATGATTATTTTGAATTGATTTAGTTTATTGAAATTTGCATGACATTTATTTGATATCTTATTATTACTAAATATGACATTCTATTAATTATTTTGATGTGTATTCCTTTTTTATAATATTTGCATGCCATTTTCCAAGGCAAACATGACGTTCTATTATTTTGTATTCTAACATCTCTTCATGCTGACAATTTGTTATGTATGTATGGTACTCATGTTTGAGCAAATAAAAATGATTTGATTTGATTTGATTTAATAGAAATAACAAGGGTGATAAAGGATAACCAACAGAACCCATTTCCAGCATTTTTGGTATTTTTATCTGTTTGTCTGTTTCAGTACGCGTCTGCACGCATCACGTAAAATGTACGAAACAAATGTAGATAACTTATATACATCAAAATTGTGCCAAATTTGAAGTACCTATTACTAGATGAATTTAAAGTGTTCAAGAAGTGAAATATCACAACACACGCAATTCAGATACTCGGACAGTTGAACTCCATATTCGATAGATGGCGTTGTCCATTTGACGTCATTTTCTGAATGGCGGTGTTAAGATTCTCCGCGGAAGAAAACCTTAAAAAAGAATTGGTAGGTAGGTAAGTAGGGTGACGGTTGATGGGAGCGAAGCGCACACGCGGGCACAGCTAGTTCAAAATAAACCAATACCGGTAACGCTTCTGTGCTAAGTTGAAAGGACCATCGTTAAAAAGTATCGAGTATAACTTCTTCTGAAAAAGAATCGAGTGATCGAATTTGGATTTACTGTGAGTTACACTCTCTGACCACTCTAACTTCACGGTGACACACTTCTACATAGCTTCAGACTTCCGTTATTGCGTCGTGCAACGCGTTTCTGTGCTGACAGAACCGACTACAGTAGGTTCCTACTGGTCACAATACTGCGACACGTGTTTTGTTTAGTGCACCCAAATCTCGGGTATATAAAGGTATGTAAATATATCTTTGATATTTTTTGCCCTCTTAGTGCTATTTTCCGTACGCCCGCGCCACTCCCGATGACGCGGCAGATAAGCGTTGTGAACTTATCAGATAATGAGCCGGCCTTGTGCAGCATGGCGCTGCGATTCAGTTGAGTAAGAGCCCACCTTATAAGCGCTCAATAAGTATTTACTGATTTCTTTACTGACTTGTAGCCTACTGCACTAGGTAGGTAAGGTATCTCAGTTCCTCTGGTCGGGATATCTTTTATACAGTTTACAGGATAGCAGGAACACGCGCGAATTAGTTAGTTAGTTAGCGAAGTTATTATTAACAGACAGAGTGTCAGTAAAGATAATAATGTCTTA
Organism: Anorthoa munda; assembly: GCA_945859665.1. Lineage (NCBI taxonomy): Eukaryota > Metazoa > Arthropoda > Insecta > Lepidoptera > Noctuidae > Anorthoa > Anorthoa munda. The sequence continues at coordinate 1,173,802 of OX243919.1, read as the reverse complement.
ATCCTAAAGATACAAGGTTCTTATAGCTAAATTATGCTAAGATGACAATTGTTTACTCCTCTCTCCTTAAGAGAGAAATTATCTATAAGTTCCATCTATATATTATAAGACCTATAGCAGAAACTAAGCTTATGACAAAAATACTTAGGGTCCATACACTGATGTTGTTAGTTGTTACACGTATATATGACTCGAAATCACTGACACTTTCGCTGTATTTTGCACGGTTCACGAAGTCCTTGATGTCACCTAAGTCCACCCCTCGAAGATCCATCTGCGTCGCCGCTGGGCTGACGTCACGGCGAAGTTCGGGCATCTGTGCTGTTGCCAGGCTGAAGGAGACTGTGCTACTGTTCACTGACGTTGTAATTGAGATATCAGCGATCAACAGTGCGCAATGCTGACTTGGCACCAAGATGTATGTACCTTGCAAGGTGTATTGCCTGGTTTCGTTGTCTGGATAACTTTGTCTGCATATACCACCAGTGACTTTCAGATATGGGCTGTATCTTGGTTTCTTCTATTGTCACCTGGTGTTACTGGAAATCCGTGAAATTATGATTTAGTAACATAAGTTGCTCGACGCATGTTTCCTCTGGGTACTGAAGTAAATCGTCTTGGAGCAGAGGTATGTGAGGTCCTCAATTTCCTCGCAGCTGTTGACTACGGGTCTGTATTTCGACTTTTTCACCAGTAGGTATATTTCGGAATAATAGCATTGGGTTTTTTGTGGTAGGGTTAATAATTGGAACAGGGATAAGTTTATAATAGATATATGTGTTACTTTCTACTAGTGGGACTTCCAATATAAAACTACTATCTATAACGTGTTTAATTTTTAGATTTAAATGTCTAGTATTGAAATTGATAGCGTCTGAAACGTTAAGCAATTTATCAAAAGCCTTGGAATGTTCCCTTTTTCCTAGATTACTTATCTCTAAATCATACTTCCTAGCATCCTCGTTATCTAAATTACCTGTTATTATTTTAACGAGAGAACAAAATGGATTTAAAATGCCTCTTTTTGTTCTTCTTGATGGTAAAATCTGCTGTAACCTATCCTTAGTTAATTCTTCCAGAGAATCTATCTGTACGGCTAATCCTATAAGTTCCCTGTATCACATCATATAATCAGCCTATTAATGTTCCCACTGCTGGGACACAGGCCTCCTCTCTGTGAGAGGGGATGGGCCGTAATCCATCACGCGGGCCCAGTGCGGGTTGGTGGATGTCACATGTCTTCGATTTTTTTGGTTCTCACGGTGTTATCTTTCACCGTTTTTGATAGCAGTGGTGATGTAGTCACAAAGTAAAGCGCCTGCCTGGGTTCGAACCCACGACCTTAACCTACAACTTGTAAGTCACGGCCGATACCACTGGGCCACCATTGCTCTATATCTCACAATTAATATAACAAATAATTGTTAACTTAATATACTCTTGTATATTATTCTCTAATTGAAGGACTAGGGAGTTTAAATCTATGGTTTTCATGACGTCCCAGTGGTTATTCTTCATCAGAGCCGTCCCAATCATGATCAGATCTATACCGGGATTCTGATCGATTTTCCGGATGTTCCTTGTTGTCTCTTGATCCACTAGGACGAGAAGTATCGACCACCATCTGTGAATGACGTTTTACATTTTTTAATGCTACTCTGGTAGTTCTACGTCTATTTTTTAGCTTAACTGGGTCTATGTTTCTGTCAATATTTACCATGACGGTTGCTTTTTCAAAACGAGGCAGTTTTTACAATACAAGAATAAGTGCCAAGCAATGGTAGCATAATACAATTAAGTGAATACTACAGAAAAATCCTACTAATATTATAAATGCGAAAGTTTGTGAGGATGGATGTTTGTTACTCTTTCACGCAAAAACTACTGAACGGATCTAGGTGAAATTTGGCACAGAGATAGATTATAGTCTGGAATAGCAAATAGGATACTTTTTATCCTGGGAATATGTTCCCTCGGGATAAATTTCGACATTCACGCGGGCGAAGCCGCTGGCAGAAGCTAGTAGTTGATAAGTGTTACACAAACACACCGCACACTTTGGATAGGTAATTTATAAGTACACAATTTCAATTTATTATTCAATGGATTTAGTGTGTGGGTGTGAGTGTGTGTATGGTGTATGTTTCTGAGAATGTGTAGGAGTGTGAGTAGCCAGTACCGTCTTTACCATAAGGGCACACGGGGCCCGTGCCCAGGGCCCCCAACCTCAGGGGGCCCCGAAGGACCGACAATTTATCTCACATTTATCTCAAAACATGGTCGGGCACAGTAATAGAGAGCACCCGGACCGAAAATAAGACTTACACTTGTCTTAAAACTCATGTCAAAATTATGACGATTTAATTAACCAAATTAAGGCAAAATCAAGTCACTCTTTGCCTTTTTAGAGTTCTGTACCTCAAAAGGTAAAAAAGGAACCCTTATTAAATAGAAGATCATAGTAGATTTTTTTTTAAGCTATTGCATAGCTTCTATCGCGGGTCTTGAGCGCGGGGACCGAATCCAGAAATTCCGTAACGAAAAAAAACCTCACGCTCCCCACTCCGACGGGCAAGGAGGTGTGGCTTGAAGGCCGTGCATCGTCTAACGTCGTTTCAGTTCGGCAGTCTTCGACACGGCGTTGTGTGCGATTAGACGTATTGTACGAACTCTCTCTATTAGACGTGAGGCATAAATATTGGATTAGGTATGTGGATTAGGTATTTTTCGATACGAGTCCGTACCTAATCCAAAGCGCGAGGATTAGGTATGGCACAAAATATTCGTACACAGTCTACACAGAAGATATTCCGTACCTTAAAATGTGGGGGTTCAGTTTCAAGTTTAATTAGCACTGCCGCCAGCACCATCTATGTAGAATACCACTGGACTAATTAGTGCTCTAGCGATGTATGTGGTAACGAATATACGTCGTCTTTAGGTGGCGTTACTTTAAGATGATAATCTCGAAGAAAAATAACAAATTTTAAGTCTTTTATTGAAAAAATAAATGTGTAATAATTTGTATTTCACCCATATTATATGGGTAAAATGCATGTTAATATAATAATGCACTGGTTTCTATACCTAGTACACCAGTTTTAATTTTAAGCATATTTTCAGTAAAAAAGACAAAAATATTCATATTGACTTTAAGTACCGTTTGCCCATAAAAAAAACGAACGTTCCACAATTTATCAGAAACGGAACGTCTATATTCCATGCCAAATATTTCTTACCCAATCCACATACGATATCGGTAACAGGCCAGCGGCTATATTGAATAAATATTCGGATTAGGTATTTTTAAATACTAGGATTAGGTGGATTAGGTATCGTTTTTACCTAATCCGACCCATGTCTACTCTATTATTATTATTTTTTGTAAAGTTTTTTAACTACTCAGCTCTTAGGCTGGTTTAAACTACATTTACGGGCCGAAACCAAGTAAATGCAGTATGCAGCGTGTTGTGTGTTATGAGGAGGGTGTGTTTTGATGTGGACCTACTTCGTTTTCTTCTATTTGCAAAAACTTTCTAACTATACGACATGTATTTAAGATGGCAGCTTTTTGTAAAGTGATATAGAGGGTTTCTTTTAGACTTAGTAATTTTAAACTTTGAAGAAGGTGATTTGGGATAACGCCTGTTGTGGAGAGGACTATAGGCACTGTAGCATGATGGTCGATGAATGTCTATGATTGAATGTCTACAATCTAATATATTGTCTATGTCTCTAGCTCATACCCGATCTTAGGAAATGGACGTGTGTCCCAATAAAATAATTATTAAAAATCAAGACATCTTTATTTCAAGAACCTCACTCCACTCCGCCAGAACCCAGGCAAGCCCAAAGGCAACATGGTGTCAGAATTGGTCACAGAAGGTAATAAGAAGTGATAATAATGACAGAAAAAATGTTCATTGCGAACATGAGGCCACTAACGATAGAAAATGGCGACAATGCTGCCGAGAAATGGAGGCAATGGAAACAACGTTTCGAAATCTTCGTGGATGCGAATGAAATCAACAAATTTCCGACCGCAAAACAGACAGCAATTTTATTAAATGCAATTGGAGATGAAGGGCTTGAAATATTCAATAGTTTCAATATTGACAGAACACAGACAAAAATTGAAGAAATCTTGAAAAAATTTGATGATAAATTCAGTCCTCACACAAACGTAACAGTCGAGAGATACAATTTTTTCACTAGAATGCAAAAACAGGACGAGACTTTGGAGGAATACCTCACAGTTCTCACTAACTTATCTACCGCATGTGAATTTGCAACACTAAAAGATTCTCTAATTAAAGACATGCTGGTCATTGGTATGAAAAATACACACATAAAGGAACGACTCCTTCAAGAAGAAAACTTGACAGTTGAAAATGCTATGAAAATTGCAAAAAGTCTAGAACTCTCTCAAGAAAGGTCAACAAAACTTATGTGTAAAACCGAAAACAAAGAATCAGTACAAGCTATCAGGACAAATAACAGAAGCCGTTCACAAACTAGTTACGACAGAAATAATTATTACAACAGGAACAAATCATCATCAAGCAGACATAACTTCAACCAAAGATTGAAATCACCAGCCAATAAAATATGCAGGAGATGTGGTCAAGTACACAAATACAAATGTCCAGCTGAAGGCAAGATATGCAGTAATTGTAAGAAGAAAAACCACTTTGCTAAATTCTGTTTTTTCAAAAATTCAGGAAATAACAATAATTCTGGTAACAATGGTAAAAATAATCATAGAGTAAGTACAATTCAGTCATTATCAAATCCACAGGATAATCATTTTGTAATAGGTTCCATTAATAAAAATCATAACAATGCGGAAGACTGGCAAATTGATGTCTATTTCCATAACTTCAAAGTCAAATGTCAAATAGATACAGGAGCTGATACAAATGTCATATCAAAGCATATTCTTAATAGAATTAGGTCTAGTACGCAGGATCATATTAATGTGTTTAGAACAAATAATAAAATATATACTTTTTCAGGAGAACTAGTGCCAAACTTAGGTACTTGTATTATTGATTGCAAATTTGAAAATGGATCTTCAGCAAGACTTTACTTCACCGTTGTAGAATGTGAGTGCATACCAATAATTGGGTGGAAAACATGTGAAAAACTTGGTATTGTAAAAAGAATATTCAAAATTGAAGGTAGTTACAGGTCAGTGCAAAACATTGTGTCAAAGTACGCACATACATTTGAAGGTTTAGGTTGTCTACCCTACAAAGCTCATTTAGATATTGATCTCAGTGTTCAACCAAAAGTTTGTCCAGTTCGTAGAATACCATATTCTTTAGAAAATCGTCTTAAGGATGAATTAAAAAGTATGGAACAACAAAAAGTCATTGAAAAGATTGAAAAGCCAACAAAATGGGTCAATTCCATAGTCTTAGTTGAAAAACCTAATGGCAAGTTGAGAATTTGTCTTGATCCTAGAAACTTAAATGAAGCTATTAAGCGACCTCATTATCCTTATCCTACATTTGATGACCTTAGATCCAAAGTAGCCGGAGCTTCTATTTTTTCAAAATTAGATGCTAGTTCTGGATATTGGACTATTTGTTTAGATTCAGAAAGTAGTGATTTATGTACTTTTAATACACCTTATGGTAGGTATAAATTTCTTAGATTACCATATGGAATTAATTCCAGTGGAGAAATCTTCCATAGAACTATGAATCAATTATTTGGAGACTTACCAGGAATAATAATTTTTGTCGATGACATCCTTGTCTATGGGTCAAATGAAAAAGAACACAATGAAAGGTTAGAATTACTATTCAAACGTGTTTCTGAAGTAAATTTAAAATTCAATAAGTCTAAATGCCAATTTGGTATGGCTGAAATACGCTATGTTGGTCATATTTTCAATAAAAATGGTGTGTCACCCGACCAAACTAAAGTTGAAGCAATTTCTAAGATGTCAAGTCCAACAAATGTTAAAGAACTCCAAAGATTCCTAGGAATGATTAATTATTTAGGTTCCTACATCCAAAACCTTGCAGAAGAAACTACTATTTTGAGAGATTTGTTAAAAAAGCAAAATATTTGGCAATGGTTAGATCAACATGAACAGCAATTTAAAAGATTAAAGTCATTAATATGTCAATCACCTGTTCTTATTCATTATGACATGAAAAAACCTATAAGAATGTCTGTCGATTCTTCAAAAAATGCAGTAGGTGCTGTAATACTACATGGTAAAAATCCTATAGCATATGCTTCAAAATCACTAAATAAAAGTCAAATAAACTATGCTCAAATAGAAAAAGAACTTTATGCTATTGTGTTTGGTTGCAAAAAATTCCATCAATATATATATGGTATACCTATTCAAGTAGAAACAGATCACCAACCATTAGTCACTTTATTTAAAAAACCAATGTCAGAAGTCCCTACAAGATTACAACGTATGATGATAACTTTGCAAGCATATCACCTAATTGTCTCTTATACTAAAGGCACAGAAATGTATATTTCAGATACTTTGTCACGTGCTCCAATCAAGGACACTAACCAAAATCAGGAATTAGTCAGCCTAGATGATTTAGACAATGAAGTTGAAATTCATATTAACTTATTAACTTCTAACTTAGCTATCACAAAACAAAAACTTGAAATAATTTTACATCACACAAATCAAGATTTAGTATCACAAAAATTAAAAGAATATTATAAAATGGGATGGCCTAAATGTAAAGAACAATGTGACAATTTAGTATCACCATATTGGAACATCAAGGAAGAAATTCATGTAATTAATGATATAATTTTCAAAAACAACTTAGTCATTATACCTATTTCAATGAGATCTGAAATTTTAAATATTTTACATGAAGGTCATTTAGGTATAGAAAAAACAAAATGTTTGGCTAGAGGAGTAGTCTATTGGCCTAATATTAACCAGGATATAGAAAATAAAGTAAGACAATGTGAAACTTGTGCTATTTATTCTTCAAATAAAACAAAAGAGTCAATGTTATCACATGAACAACCAATATTTCCGTGGCAAAAGCTAGCTACAGATTTATTTGAATATAAAGGCAAAAAATATTTAATTGTTGTGGATTTTTATTCCAACTACATAGAAATAGCAAATTTGAATAAAGACAGTAAAACTTTAAATGTCATAACACACTTGAAATCTATATTTGCTAGACATGGTATCCCATTACAACTTTTAAGTGATGGAGGTCCCCCTTATAACTCATTAGAATTTAAGAACTTTCTATTTGAATGGAATATTGAACATATTGTATCAAGTCCACACTTGTCACGTTCAAATGGTCTCGCAGAAGTTTCTGTAAAAATCATAAAAAACATATTAAGAAAATGTGATGAATCAGGGTCCGATCCATACTTAGGATTACTTCATTATAGAAATAGCCCCAGAGGAAATATCTCTTCACCTGCACAGTTACTAATGTCAAGAAATTTAAGAACTCAATTACCTAATAAAGTAAGTGATTTAAGACCTAAGATTGTAAAATTCTCAGAGCACAATGTAAAGAAACAAAATTACTTAAATAAAACAAAAGCTTATTACAACAGAAATTGTAAACAATATCCTACATTTTATAATAACCAACAAATATACTTTAAGAAAAATCCAAGAGATATCATATGGACTAGAGGTACTATTGTGTCTAAAACTAAATTTCCTAGATCATTTATTGTAAAAGATTGTCATGGTACAACTTACAGAAGAAATACTCAACATATTCGTTTAGATCATAAGTCAAATAATAATAATTCAAACTATATGTTACAGTCACATAACAAGGAAGTCAAATTCAATGAAACAGGTCAAACTATGGATCATAAAATTCCAAGTTCATGTAAAACAAAGTTGAAATCAAAATCATTTTCTCAAAAAGAAGAGGAGGATAATAATTGTATATTTATCTTCACTCACGAGTCAAGTCCTATGTCAAATTATACAAGCAAAGAAAATAATGATTCTGATTCCTTCTTATCAGTTGAGTCAAATCATTCTATTGTTTCAGAGGAGATAATAACCTCTCCAGTATTTGTAAACATTGAAGAAATAATGTCACCTGAAAGTGTTCATGAGTTTAATGAATATGAAAGTCAAGATTTATTAAAAACTAATGAAGAATGTAATTTACAAAGTCCGATTAACATAGAAAACTTAATCAGTAGTCCTAAGAATGTTATCATACCTCATAACTCTGTAATGTCCAAAAATAACGATGCCCATCAATCTGAAAAGGAAATGCCACAAGCTGAATATAGCTCGAGAGGTAGATTGTTAAAAAAGAAACATAAATTAGATTTATAAGATTATAAAATTGTATGCGTAGTATTAATTATTATTAAATAGTATTACTCAATTTTGATAACCTAGCTTTGTTTATCAAAGTTTTAAGGTTATATTGTTATAATTCAAATCTGTCAATGTCAAATAAATTTGTTTATGTCTTTTTAGAAATGTCAATGTCACTTTAAAGAAAAAAGGGCATGTAGCATGATGGTCTATGAATGTCTATGATTGAATGTCTACAATCTAATATATTGTCTATGGCTCTAGCTCATACCCGATCATAGGAAATGGACGTGTGTCCCAATAAAATAATTATTAAAAATCAAGACATCTTTATTTCAAGAACCTCACTCCACTCCGCCAGAACCCAGGCAAGCCCAAAGGCAACAGGCACAACATAAACTTTTTCTTGACGCCATATTCTAGTTACCTCATCCTTCAAGTCTCAGTCAGTATTTACTGATTTTTTCAGTTATTGTTTTCTGTATGTTATGTGTGTTGGGAACAGCGATATCTATTAGGTAGGTAACTTTATTTATTTTATCCTGCAGAGTGATATCCGGTCTATTGTAATGAATTGTCCTGTCAGTGAGAATGGCGCGGTCATAGTAGAGTTTATGTGTGTCATTTTCTAATATGGTTTGTGGTGTATAATTATAATAAGGAGTGTTTGCGTCCTGTCTATGTGTGTATTTAACGGCTAGTTTTTGATGAATTACGTTTGCCACTTGATTGTGTCTGTCTGCGTAAGAGTTGTGCACGCCCCAGTTATGTGCTGGATCGTTTCTGGCTGTAAGTGGCACCTACGACATTTATCGTTTGTAGCTGAAGGATCCTTGATAATATATTTTCGGTAATTTTTAGTGTTAATTATTTGGTCTTGTATTGCAATTATAAATCCTTCAGTTTCAGGGAACAAACTACCTATCTTAAGCCATTTGTTTGACGCGACTTTATTTATATGGGATTGTTCCAAGTCGTGAGGATGTCGGCCATGAAGTACTTTTTTCTTCCAGTCTTCCATTTTTTGTGTCTGTGGGTTAATGTTGGTGCTATCTAGTGGATCTGACTGTTCAATTAAGTTAAGTGGAGTGTAGTTGAAATCATTTAGGGCTATAGTTTTATGAATATTGCTGGTACGAGATTTTGAGTGAAAGAATGTTTTAAGTCTACAGATTTGTTTTCTCCACAGATGCTGGATATCTATTAGACCTCTCCCTCCGTTTTGTCTTTTGATCGTAAGTCTTTCTATTGCAGATTTAGGGTGTAAGTTGCTATGTTTTGTAAGTGTGGTCCGAATGGTTTGCTCTAATTGTTCTGTATCTGTTTTTGTCCATTTAATAACACCGAACGAATACGTTAATATGGGGATCGCAAATATATTTAGTGCCTTGATTTAATAATAGAAAAATTTGTTTTCTTATCGGTCACCACGCTCAAAAAGTGTAACTTGAATTAATATCAAAGAAAAAGCAATACTGCATGAATAAAATAAATAAATAAAAAAAAAATATAATTGCATAAGTTGATACAAAATGCTATGCAATAGCTTTACCGCGGCAGTCCCCGAGTGCCACACGTCTTTTTTTGTATAATTCGCTTTCTTTACTTTCCAAAAGGGCCCCAAATTCTTGAGTGCCCAAGGGCCCCGGCACAGTTTAAGACGGCCTTGTGAGTAGCGTATGTATATGAGTATATGTAGGTACGAGCGGGTGTGAGTGTAATAATGTGGCGAGTGTGTGGGTGTGAGTATGCATGAGTGTATGTGTGTATAGATGAGCTATGTAGAGTGTATCTTCGATAACTGTGCTCTTAGTTTTAATCTTAGTGTAGTATATTATATATAGTATTTGTTCCGTCTCCTCATAGCTTAATTTCTGCAAATACAGACAGGAAAACTGAGGTAACCGACATAGCCCAAAGAATGACCAAACTTTGGTTGCATTAAGCAGATCAGATTGTTCGCTGAACAGATGGCCTCTGGGCCTGAAAGGTTCTGGAGTGGCGAGGTCGTTACTGTAAGATGCAACATTGCAAGGCCTCGCACAAGTTGGACTGATGTCCTGGCGAGGGCCGCAAGTCTGCTGAATCCGAAGAGCAGAAGACTGGTCGCGATTTTAGAGTCGCATAATTTCGGGTGGAGCAAAAATTACTTTAGTATGAAAACGAATGCTGCGGAAATTATTCGACACTAAAACGTCACTCACAACTCATAAAATTACCTATGTTTTTTAGGCCTTACATTTTTGTTGCGTTTTGTTTGTTTGACCTGAGACAAACGGTCCAGTTCGGTAGTTCCAAATCGAGGTAGAGGTTGTCTTAGTGCCGTAAGATTCTTCAAAACACCGTTGACACCCCTAAATCATCTTATGGGGGTAATTTTGAAAAAATAATGCTGGCAATTTATTATTTGCCCTAGGAATGAGATTTATCATACAAATAAATTTACATCTTAACAGATAAAATTTTCAAAATTCCCTCAGTGTTACATTATGCTCCCCTACATTATAAAAAGAAGCTATGTGCAGTAAAATACTAAAATAAATCTTGATCACCCCCTTAATAGTATTTTGGGGATAGTTCCGAAAAACTAATAACTTACAACAACCTACATTATTTATTAAGGTTAGTATTTGTGCCAAATTTTAAGATTATTAACCCAAGATCTTCAAATCATCAAATCATCTCCATCATCTTCCTTTTAGGGGTAGTTTCGTAAAACCAATAATGACATCCTTTATTATTTACTCAGGTTAGTATCTGTGCCAAGTTTCAAGTTTATTAACCCAAGAATTAAGATTTTCCATACAAACTTTAACATCCCTTAAATCGTCTTTTGGGGTAGTTCCGAAATACTAATGATACCTTTATTATTTTGCCCAAGGAATTAGACTTTTCATTCAAACAAATAGCCCTCGTTTGCTCCCCTACTTCAAAAAAGAAGTACTTGTACAGTAAAATTCATCAAAAATCTTTAACACCCCCTAAATCGTATTTTAGGAGTAGTTTTCATCATCATATCAGCCGAAAGATGTCCACTGCTGGACATAGGCCTCCCCCAAGCGTCGCCACATTGACCGGTCCCGTGCGTCTCGCAACCAGCGGATCGCCGCAACCTTCACCAGGTCATCGGTCCACCTAGTGGGAGGCCTTCCAACGCAACGTCTGCCGGTTCGCGGTCGCCACTCCAGAATCTTTCTGCCCCATCGGCCATCCGTTCTGCGAGCAATGTGCCCTGCCCATTGCCACTTGAGTTTGGCAAATCTTCGGGCTATGTCAGTACCCCTGGTTCTCTTGCGGATCTCTACATTTCTGATTCGATCACGCAAGGAAACGCCGAGCATAGCCCTCTCCATTGCCCTTTGAGTGACTGTAAGTTTCTGATGAGGCCCATTGTAAGCGACCACGTCTCAGAGCCATATGTCATCACTGGCAACACACACTGGTCATAGACTTTCGTCTTGAGACACTGTGGTAAGTTGGACGAGAAGATACCGCGCAACTTCCCGAACGCTGCCCAGCCGAGATGGATTCGACGGTTGACCTCTTTCTCGAAGTTGGCCCTACCCAACTGGATCGTTTGTCCCAGGTAGACATAGTGGCCCACAACTTCGAGTGTAGAGTCTCCGACCTTGATAGGAGTGGGTGTAACATGGGCATTCAACATCACCTTGGTTTTGTCCATGTTCATCCTAAGATCCACTCTTTCGGAAGCTCTACTGAGATCATCGAGCATTGTACTGAGGTCCTCCATGGTCTCAGCCATAACCACTATATCATCGGCAAACCGAAGGTGAGTGATGTACTCGCCATTGACGTTGATGCCTAGCCCTCTCCAGTTCAGAACCTTGAAGACATCCTCCAGTGCAGCAGTAAACAGTTTCGGAGATATGACGTCTCCTTGTCTCACACCTCGCTGCAGAAAGACTGGTTCCGAAGTCTGATCCTGAAGTCGAACTGACATGGTGTTGGTGGCGTTTTTGTATAAACACTTCAACACTTCGATGTACCGGTAGTCAATTTGGCACCGTTGGAGAGACTGCAATAGGAGTAGTTTTGGATAACATGAAATGACAACCTTTACTTTGCTGTTAGTATTTATGCCAAGTTTCAAATATCCACCTTTGACCAACTTAGGGGTAGAATTTTCGGAAATAATAAACTCATTGTGTTTTTTTAATTAATCAAAACCTACCATAACAGATGTTTTACCTTCCAAACCGACGAAAATTCATATAAAATTTCAGCCCCCTTTTTGCCCCCCTTACCTCCTTTGTTTATTAATCAAGAGCGTACCCTACAATTTCAGATGTTTTACCTTCCAAACCGAAGACTTTTCATATAAAAATTCAACCCCCATTATATCATCATTTGGCCGAGATGGCCGTAATTAAAATTGTTTTTAAATTATCTAAATCGTTTTCAAGTGTGAATAAGTAGTGCAATAGCATCAGTGTATTCCAATAAACAAGTGACAGTGTTGGCAAAAAATCCTGTCAGTGAATACTAGTGATATAACTTAAACTATAAAATCGTGTAAACATTGTGTATACAAATGTAAAACACAATAATCTTTGTGTAAATAAGGATTTAAAACAAACAGTACTAAAACCTAGTGACTATTGACAGTGCATATTTGATCGTTTTACATTAAAAACACTTAAAAAGCAACAAAAACACTGCGGTCACTGTTACAATAACAAGGAAAAAAAAAACGGTCACATCAAAATTCAAATATATCGAAAATAAAAACAGATCACTATTTTCGTCAAGGAATTAATTGACCGTTTGGCTAAGCTGTCTAAAGGTGGGTCTCTTTTTGAGAGTCGCGGTGCACGCTCGAGGCCCGAGTTAAAACCCAGCCCAAGCAAAAGTTCTTTTTCTATTATTTCTTGATCTTTATCAGTAACAAAGTGCACCTCACTAATATTAGAGGTCTGCACTCCAATCTCACCTCAGTCCACCATCATCTGGAGACTGAAAAGCCAGCACTGTTTTTCCTTACGGAGACGCAGATAGGAAGTCCGTCAGACGTGTCGTACTTATCCTACCCAGGGTTTACCCTGGAGCACAATTTCAAACCACGCGCGGGTGTATGCATGTATGCCCGAGACGACACTTGCTATCGGCGTCTCCGTAACCTTGAAGACTCCAGGTTCTCAGTGCTGTGGGCTCTGGTGGACACAGGGCTGGATAAGATTATCTACGCCTGTGTCTACCGGTCGCACAGCGGAAATCAGGAGACAACCAGGCTCACAGAGTACCTCAGTGAGGCGGCTGATGCGGCACAGCAGCGGTACCCTTCCGCCCAATTAGTGCTACTGGGGGACTTTAATGCCCACCACCAGGAGTGGCTCTTCCCATACCAGAGCACTGATCATGCTGGACGAGAGACGCGCAAGCTTGCGCTAGCGCTAAATCTCACCCAGCTGGTCCAGGGGCCAACGAGGGTGCCAGATGTTGATTCGCACACAGCCAATTGCTTGGACCTTCTGCTGACAACAGATCCAGACCGATACTCAGTGTCGATATCTTCACCTTTGGGTAGTTCCGACCACTGTCTGGTGAAGTCTGTATCCGTCTACTCCCCGCCCGATCCCAGCCCAAGAGGCTACCGGCGGGTATGGCGGTACATGTTAGCAGATTGGGATGGGATGCGATCTTTTTTCGCATGCTATCCTTGGCAGCCCACTTGCTTCTCTTCGGACGATCCATCTTCGTGCGCTGACGCCGTGACTGATGTGTTGCGTCGGGGAATGGAGTACTATATTCCATTTTCTGACGTAGCAATGTCTAACGTCGACAGACCATGGTTTGGAGCCGAGTGTAACCACGCCAACGCGGTCAAACACAAGGCCTACCAGGAATGGGTTGACGCTCGAACGCGCAAGACAAATGACGTGAGTCAGAAGAAGAGAGCCTTCAACAGGGCTGCCAAGTCCTGCAAAAAGGTGATGCGAAGAGCACGGTTTGACCACATTAGCAGAATCGGGAACAAACTTGCTTCATACCCAGCGGGTAGCAAAGCATTTTGGTCCCTGGCTAAGTCGGTCGAATCAAATTTCTGTCGCCCCTCACTACCACCACTGCTGAAACCTGACGGGTCATTAGCCCACTCCGCTGAGGAGAAGGCAAACTTGTTTGCCTCCCTCTTTGCGGAATCTTCGCATCTGAATTCTGATGGCGCGCAGCCTCCTCCTTCTTCTGATGGATATGTGACGAGTATGTCGAATATTCGCATTCATCAAAAGGACGTCCGTAGGGTGCTGCGTAGCCTTGATGTGAACAAAGCGAGTGGCCCCGATGGTATACCAGCAATTGTACTTAAAACCTGTGCGCCTGAATTGTCTCCGATCTTGACACGCCTGTATCGCCTATCGATAGAGACTGGAAAAGTGCCGAAGGCTTGGAAGCAAGCCAACGTACAGCCCGTGCCCAAGAAGGGCAGTCGAGCTGACCCTGCCAACTACAGACCCATATCTGTAACGTCCATCCTCTGTAAGAGTATGGAACGTGTGCTCAACGGGAAGCTCCTGGCATACCTAGAAGCAAACGACATCCTCAGTGACCGCCAATACGGCTTCCGCCGAAATCGGTCCACTGGGGATCTTCTAGCGTATGCCATTCACATCTGGAGTGAGGCCATCGAGAGACACGGGGAAGCGCTAGCCGTCTCCCTCGACATCTCGAAGGCTTTCGACAGGGTCTGGCACGAAAGCCTTATAGGTAAGCTTCCTTCCTTCGGTCTGCCTAGTGGTCTGTGTGATTGGATTGCGGACTTCCTGAGGAATCGATCCATCCGAGTGGTTATCGACGGCTGCTCGTCCGGTCAGTTAGATATCAACGCCGGAGTCCCTCAGGGGTCAGTGCTCTCGGCAACATTATTCTTGCTGCACATTAATGATCTGCTAAAACCCGGAACCTTTGGGTACGCAGACGACAGCACTGTTGCTGAGAGATACGTGTCCGACGCGCGGGCTACTGGGCCTCAGATTCGGTCTCTCCGGGAGGCCATGGTTGAACGCTTGAACTTGTCCTTGGAGGCAGTCTCCGAATGGGGCGATGCCGATCTGGTCAAGTTCAATGCCGCAAAAACACAGGCGTGTCTCTTCTCCGCGAAAAAGAGCCAATTTCACCCGGCTCCTTCTTTCCGAGGTGTAACCATACCGTTAACGGACCATCTTGAGCTTCTTGGCGTAACGTTGACATCGACACTTAATTTTGGCCCATACATTGAGGCAAAGGCTCAACTGACTGCCAAAAAGTTGGGGATCCTTGCGAAGGTGAGACGATACTTCACGCCGGAACAGCTGCTTAAGTTGTATCAAGCGCAAGTTCGATCTTGCATGGAGTACTGCTCTCACCTCTGGGATGGATCTGCCAAATACCAGCTTGATGCACTTGAGTCGATTGACGGACGGGCCAAAAGGCTTATTGGCAACGATGCACTGGTCGCCTCAAAGCTCCAGAGCCTCGAACATCGTCGCCGAGTTGCCAGCCTGTCGGTTTTTTATCGGTTACACTTCGGGGAGTGTGCGACGGAACTGCACAATTTGATTCCGCCTAGCCCTTTCCATCATCGGACTACAAGACGTACGGCCATGCGCCATCGGTACATGGTGGACATCCCTCCCATACGCACAAAGCGTTTTGCTAACACTTTCATTGTGCGCACAGCTAAGGAGTGGAACTCCCTGCCGGGGTCTTTGTTCCCTGATAGCTACAACCTTGGGGTCTTTAAGTCAAGAGTGAATAGGTTTCTTCTAGGCAAGCGTGCTTCACCGTAGACCACATCATCGCTTAACATCAGGTGAGATAGTGGTCAAACGCGAGCCTATAAATTATAAAAAAAAAAAAAAAAAAAACAAAAATGGAATTCTTAGAAAACATTACGTTTCGGATGAGAAAACGTGCTACATCACTTTCAAACGACACAATAAACGAAAGTACGTATAATAATTCGGCGAACTCACCGCTAGATGGCACATCTAGTAGCCTACCTCCTAATATATCCGATGATGAAAGCGATGAAGAAATCTTGCAGCTTAAAAATGAACTACAAAAAGTTAATCTACAACTAAGCGCAGCTCACGAAGAAATTAATAACTTATCATTAGAAAACATGAAGTTAAAACAAGAAATAAAACATTTAGATACAAAACACAAGATAATGAAACAAGTTACAACTAAATTAACATCTGAGACAACCGTTACCCCAAAGAAAAAAGCAAAAAAAATACTGGCAAAATCATGTGCAAATGTTCCTGCTACTCCAGAAATTGACATCCTTTCACAGACACCAGCAGCTAAGGAAAAGGTCTCTGTACAAAATAGACACACTGAGGCACTTCAATCCCAAGAAACAGAACCAGAGTCCATCAAGTCTAATAACACCAAACATAAGCTATGTATTGTGAGTGAAAAAATAACAAGATATAAAATCTTGTCTAATATTAATAATAAAAAATCTATAGCCGAGAATTCATTTCAAAACTGTGAAATTTGTCATTATGTTTCCCCGAATTGTGGCACGGAGCAGCTTATCAACAACTTGGAGAAGAAATTAATAGAATATACATTTAATGATTTCTGCATTATTCTAATTGGAGAAAAAGACTTCTATAAAACTGAAAACTATGTGGACATAATAATAAAACTGAGAGAAAAATTGCAGAAAATACAGCACACGAATATTATAATGTGTTCCTACTTTCAAATTAAGCGATAATTCAACATTGTTCAACTGGCGAATAGAGACCTTTAATAATCTACTTCATTTAGACTTGCAGACGTACAACTATGCAATGGCGTTTGACTCAAATTTATACTTGTGTTACGATTTTACAATGTTCTCTAAGTTTAGTAGGAAAATAAACGATCGTGGTATGCGAAATGTGTTTTATAATCTGTCGGTAACTATAGCAGATTATAATTCATTTTCTCAACAAGAAAATATATCTGACAACCAAACAAGCATATCGTCTCCAAGATGCGATTTTTTTCTCTAATCATATAAATATATTGCATCAAAATATTGCCGTCTCTTATGCAAGTCCGACTTACTGGTTATTTGTATGCAGGAATTGTTAAGTAAACAAATTGATTTAGATGTTATATGTATTACCGAACATTTCATAATGTCTGGCCAAGAGAAACTTTTACATATACCAAATTATAAGCTAGCGGCATGTTATGCTAGACAAAACATTAAGCGCGGTGGAGCCTGTATCTTAGTTAAAAAAGGCATCGAATATAAAGAACTGCCTGACATTGTGAGACATTCGATATCGGGCATTATAGAATGTTGCGCAATTGAATTACCTTCTCAAAAACTTATAATTCTTTATGTGTATAGACCACCAAAAATCACTAATCTACACCAATTCTATGAAAACCTAGATATAATACTTAAAAAGATTTCTAAACCCAGCAAAAAAATTATTATGTGCGGCGATTTTAACATAGATATTCTGAAAAAGAACAGAATTAGCATGGATTTTGAATATTTTCTTATGAACTACGATTTAAAGCTAGAAATAAATAGACCGACCAGATTTCAAAGTAAAACTTGCTTAGATAATTTTGCGCACAATACAAAACAAAGCGGCCAAAGTGATTAATAGACTTCGGATTATCCGATCATACGGCCCAAATATTTACAATGAAAGTTAGTAAGTTTAGTCAAGTTAAAACATGGAAGACATCAAGACGAGACATATCTGAAGAAAATTTAATTATCTTTAGAAATCATCTCCAAAACTTATCGTTTTCAGATATATATAGCACAGAGGATCCAAATGAAGCATATGATAACTTTTTAGAAATATTTCAACTCCTGTATGAACTATGCTTTCCCTTTAAAACAGTCATATTAAGATCTGAAAAAAAGATCAAATGGGTATCTAGAGGTATTAGAATCTGCAGCAAAAAACAACGCCAATTACTCTGGAAACAAAGACTTAATCCTACTAGAGAAAATAAAACGACATTTAAAGAATAAAAAAACATGATTTAATATTAACTGACCCTAATGAAATTGCTCAATCATTCAACGATTTCTTTATTGATCAGATCTCAGATCCACCCCTGGACACAACTAAAGATACTCTGAGAATAACGTATAACCCTCATTCTATTTTTATGGCTCCAGTTGTCCCTCAAGACATTATAAGGGTGATCACATCTTTAAAGAACAAGAAGAGCTATGGATATGACGGTATTTCTACAAAAGTTATAAAATTTGTCTGTTCTACAATAGCTAATCCTCTAAGCCACATTATTAACTCAAGCATATCCGTTGGATCATTCCCCGATAGTCTTAAAACCACAATAGTTAAACCACTCCATAAGAAGAACAACAAAGAAGACATGGCTAACTATAGACCAATAGCTTTAATCCCAATATTTTCCAAAATAATCGAAAAAGTAATTTATAAGTCATTTTATTCATTTCTGTCAAAATATTATATATTATGTGAGTAACAAAAAGGTTTTCGTAAAAATAAAAATATAAATATGGCCATATACGATTTAATAAATAAAATAATGGTTAATGTGGATAAAAAAATACCAATTTGTGCCATTTTTACCGATATGACCAAAGCTTTTGATTACGTGAACCATGAAACGCTTTTGGTCAAACTTGATGCTTACGGTATACGAAGGAATGCCCTACGACTAATAAAATCATATCTAAGTGGACGTCTTCAGTATACAGAAATCTCTAAAATATGCATCAAATCAAAACGTGAGGTCAAATATTTATCTGGTCCTAGGGCAATTAAATATGGCGTTCCGCAGGGTAGCGTTCTTGGGCCATTATTATTCTTATTATATATTAATGATCTACCCCGACATATCCCATACCCTTGTGTGTTATTTGCCGATGATAGTACAATCCTAATAGACTGCCGCAACAAAGAGCTTTACGAAAATGAAATAAATGATTCTCTGAAATTAATAATAAACTGGCTCAACGACAATAATCTAATCATAAACCTCAATAAAACAAATATAATGCATTTTTATCAACAAATTCTTCCTTTAAACCTAAAAATTAATTATAAAGGACAAACTATTGATAGCGTTAGCGTGGCTAAATTCTTGGGTATATTGATTGACAGTCAATTAACTTGGAAACCGCAGGCTGAAGAAGTTTGCAAAAGATTAAGCACGTCTGCGTATGCTCTCTACAATCTGTCCAAGAAAGTTAACGTTGACACATTAATGGTTGCATATCACGGTTTGGTGGTCTCTGTTCTAAGATTTGGTGTAGTATTCTGGGGTAATTGTTCCGAAAGGGAATCTATATTTAAAGCCCAAAAACGGTGCATAAGATCCATTTTTAATCTCAAGATTACAGATAGTTGCATTCCTTTTTTCAAGAAACACAAGATACTAACATTTGCTAGTTTATACATTCTCGAAGTAGCTATATTCGTTAAAACTAACAAGCATCTATTCCCTACATTGAATGATACAAGGATGCGAACTAATGTCATGAGATCAAAATATCAGAGTCTATTGTGTACTGGTAGATATAACACTGCATTGCTTAAAAAAAACATGATTGGTATGACTCCTATTATATTTAACAAATTGCCAAATTGTATTAAGGATCAGCCATTTATAAAATTCAAGAAACTCCTATCGACGTTGCTGATAGAGAAATGTTATTACTCTGTTACCGATTTTATAAATGATGAATTGTAATATTTGTTTCACTTTATCTTATTTATAATGTAAATTATTTAGACTTAGCTGATTCATGATCTCATTTTGAATTTAAGTACTAATTAATTTAATTTTAGTTTCTTAATTATCTGTAAGTTAACCACTATATTTTTGTATGCCAAAAGGCAGAATGTACTGGGAATATATTTGAAACTAACACCATTATTGTAATACCTGCATTCTATACAAATAAAGAAATTATTATTCCATTTATTCATTTTATATACATATTTTTACATTTTTAAATATTATTCTATAAAAAATAAAATAAAAAAACATTTAAAAATACAAAAATAGTAGCCCACCGGTATCGGGAACAGGGTCCAAGCTACCGGTGGTCAGGGCTCCTGAGAGAGGAACCTCCTGACTATACGCGCCGTGTCCAGTAGTACCGCTTTCTGGATCAAGCCCTTGATCCAGCTGCCTAACGAGAGCCTCCTCAGATGTTCGTCGAGGCTCTTGGCTATTATGCCATTGGCCGTCACGACTATCGGCACAATGATTGCTGTATTCACATCCCACATGTCGACAACCTCGCGCGCTAGATCAAGATACTTAGTTTTCTTATCTCTCTCAGCCTTCACGAGGTTAGAAAATTATTATTATTATTATTATTATTATCCCTTTAGGGGTAGAATTTCCAAAAACTAATAAATACATAAGTTCTTTTTATCAACCAAGAGTAAAAATCTAAAATATCACGTGTCTAACATACAAACTCTAGAAATTATATTATTATTATTATTATTATATTCTTTATTGTACACCACAAAAATATATACACAGGACAAAAATCATAAAAGCAAGTGTACAATGGGCGGTCTTATCGCACAGGGCAATTTCTTACAGACAACCTTTAACCAACAACAACAACAACCTTTTTATATACAAACTTTCAACCCCTTTTTACCCCCTTAGTGGTGGAATTTCCAAAAACCAATAAATACATGAATTATTTTTATCATTCAACAGCGTAAATGTAAAATTTAATGTTGGACACATTTACAACTTGGACAAATTTATTTACAAACTGTAAAAATTTCATACAAACTTTCAACCCCCTTTTTACCCCCTTAGGGGTCGAATTTCCAAAAATCAATAAATACATTAATTATTTTAATTTACCAAGAGTGTAAATCTAAAATTTCACGTGTCCAACTTACAAACTGTAAAAAATTCATACATACTTTCGACCCCTTTTTTACCCCCTTAGGGGTCGAATTTTCAAAAACCAATAAATCAATAAATTCTTTTTATTAACCAAGAGCTTACATCTAAAATTTCACGTGTCCAACTTACAAACTGTAGAAATTACATACAAACTTTTAACCCCTTTTTCCCCTTTTAGGGGTGGAATTTCCAAAAATCCTTTCTTAGTGCTTACTTACGTCACTTGAGAAACCTTTCTGCCAAATTTCATGCTTGTAGGCCTAGCGGTTTTGGCTGTGCGTTGATCGATCAGTCAGTCAGTCAGTTTCTTCTTTTATATATATAGAAGATAGAAGATAAATAAATAAAATAAAAAATAAATAAAATAGCCTTCATTGCTGTTTCTTTCTTACAATTAATTATTACATGCCTACTTACTAAAACTAAATTGATTTAATCTATTCTAACTTGCATTTGCGTGATCGGCAACTGGGTGTTTATGTGAAACAGCTTGTCTATCGACAAAGGCCTCCTCTAAAGATTTCCACATACTCCTGTCTCTTGCTAAACGGGTCCACATCGGACCAGCTATTTTCTTCAGGTCATCTTCCCATCTTTTAGTTTTTTTGCCTCTATTTCTTTTGCTATCTCTTGGATACCATTCTGTTACTAACTTAGTCCATTTCTCTTTACTTTCTCTCAAAATATGTCCCGTCCAATGCCATTTGAGCTGTCTGTATGCAGTGTGTGCATTTTTAAATTTTGTTTTATTTTTAATATCTTGTAATTTCACTCTATCCCTTCTTCTTATACCTAAAATACTCCTTTCTATTGCATTCTGGCAGACTTTCAATTTACTCTCTTGTAGTTCTGTTAACGCCCATTTTTGGGACCCATAAAGTAAGCATGGCATAATGCATATTTCGTATACTTTCTTTTTCCCTTTCATTGGCATATCTTTATCCTTCATTATTTCTCTAAAAGACCAGAACCGTTTCCAAGTATTAGTTATTCTTCGTTCCATTTCTTTGTTCATGCAATCATCTGTAGCTATAAGTTGGCCCAAATATATATATATTCATTTACATATTCAATTTGAAAACCAAACCAGTGATATCATCAAGACTTACAGATTTGTTTAATGAAATCCTCGAAACAGAAATTATTCCGGAAGACTGGACTAAATCGACAATCATACTGCTGCATAAAAAAGGAGACAAGGGTGATATAGGAAACTACAGACCGATCAGCTTAATGTCTAATATCTATAAAATATTTTCTAAAATCAAACTAAACAGAATTACCAATACACTAGATGAAAATCAACCTAAGGAACAAGCTGGCTTCCGAAGCAAATTCTCAACTATAGATCACATTCATACTCTTAGACAAATTCTACAGAAATATAGAGAATATAATAAAATTTATTTCATAGGGTTCGTTGACTTTAACAAAGCGTTCGATACATTAGAACATGACTATATATGGGACGCTCTAAAAATACAAGGAGTGCAAGGAAAATACATACGAATAATTAAAAACGTATACACAGCGAGCACAGCTCAAGTTAAACTTGAATCTGCAGGCAACGAATTTCCCATTAAAAGAGGTGTACGCCAAGGAGATCCTATATCACCTAAATTATTCTCAGCAGTGCTGGAGATGATCTTCGGAAATATAAACTGGACCAAAAATGGCCTCAATATAAACGCCGAAAATCTTAACCATCTACGCTTCGCGGATGATTTGATTTTGTTCTCAGAAGACGCAAGAACTCTGGGACTAATGTTGCAGCAACTATCAGATGAAAGTGTTAAGGCCGACCTGACAATGAACCTCACTAAAACCAAAATAATGACGAATGCCCAACAAATAGACATAACAGTAAATAACGAACAAATTGAATATGTAGATAAATAAATAATGCAGATTAAATCAGTATTCATTACCTCACCCGATTCATATTGCCCGGGTATCAGGGATGTTAAGGAGCTCCGTAACCGTAACCGAAACTAAATCCGTATCCGAAATCCAAACAAAAATTTCAAAGCAAAGCGGGGCAAGTGGGAGGCCCGCCTTGATTTGAAACTTTTGTTTAAACAAAATTAGTAGTTAGTTTAAAATAATTAGATAGTTTCAAAATATCAAACGAATGCATAAATAAAAAAACGGCCAAGTGCGTGTCGGGCCACGCGCAGTAATAGGGTTCCGAAGTTGCATAATAATGCGGACTAATATGAGGGTTTTGTTGTTGTTACATGAACATTAGAACGGTTTCAGCGGTTCACAAATCTAAAAACAGGCCCACATAGGATGATGTTTTTTTTTAATCTATATTCTCGCGTTTGACCACTATCTTGATGGAAAGCGATGATGTGGTTTACGGTGAAGCACGCTTGCCTAGATGTAATCTATTCACTCTTGACTTAAACTAAATAAAGACTAACTGGTAACTGAAGAAGGAGTTTAGTTTAGGAGAACTTCAGTTGCGAAGTTGGATTTTATATCCAACTGCGGGTGCGAATAGCGAAAGGAGGCGATACGAGCGCGCGTTAGAGCCACGGGGAATGGCATAGTTCGTTCCTGGATCCATGCGTGCACGCTCCTTGTTTATTTCTCTTTCGGAATTAGAAAAAAATCGTATGTATTCACCTCTAATCTCCGCTAATAACGCAGATAAGAGGTGAATCCTCTAATTTGCGGTATTCAGTATTTCATTCTGGAAAGTTTTACGCTACTCAATTAGTGATGAAGTCGGGTCGAATTATGACTTTATAGTAGGATATCGACAAAAGAAAATAAGTAATTTGCTTGGAAATCGAATCTAATTTGACTTTACTTTTACGTTTTAATTACAAATCGTCGAAAATACTTCTGCACTAACACAAAATAGACTCCACCGCGTGCATGCGCTGTATGGACTACGGACTGGTACTGCCAACGACTCCGGCCAATTCAAAGCGTTATTCGAGCTTAAACATTATTAATTTAGAAATCATTATTATTAAGGATGCTATGATTTTATTTTTGTATATTTTACATGGTTCATAAGCATATATTTACTATCTGTTTTACACAGTTAACAACGTTATTTAAGTAATTTATCAATGGCAATTTGTACAAAAATTTTACTGTGCCAAGTACATTTTATAAGTTGGTCGACTGTTACTCGTAAACTTGTAAAGCCTGTTATGATTTCCTTTTTGTATATTTTTAAATATTTCGTATGCATTATATTTACTCTGTTTTACACAGCTATCAACTTTATTTGTAATTTTTCAATGGCATTTGTACAAAATTTTTACTGTTCCAAGTACATTTTATAAGTTGGTCGGTGGTGGTTGGTGGTTGGTTGGTTGGTTGGTGGTTGGTTGGTGGTTGGTAGTTGGTTGGTTGGTTGGTTGGTTGGTTAATTTCGTTATATTTTACTACTGCCATGAATTTTTTCACATAGCCAAGAGCAACCATTTCGCTGGCAGGGGGGGGGGGGGACACTTGACTCTAACATAAATTTGCAACTAAAAGCTTAATTTTACGCAAAAGAAACTCTGAATCGAAATATGGTTTTAACAAACCCATAATATAAAATATTTTTGAATGGCCTATCCAACGATACCCCACACCATGGGATATATGAGAAAAAAAATATACTTCCCCACTTTACGTCTATGGGAGGCACCAGAAAAAAATATATTTTTCATGATTTTATGTTACCACTTTGTCGGCATTATTAATGTGTATATACATGCCAAATTATAGCTTTCTAGTACTTAGATTCTCTGAGCTAAGCTGCGGACGGACAGAGCGAAACTATAAGGGTTCCTTGTTGACTTCGGAACCCTAAAAAAAGATACAAGTATTCTTAAACTGTAAAAGAAAGTACTAACATAGCTATAATATGTATAGCTATGTTAGTACTATTACACATATTATAACATTATCTGTGGCTAAACATAATTACGAGAATAATGTAATAATAACGTAGAAAGTAAAGAAGAACTGAAAGGACGCACTGGTTAAAGACCTTAGTCACTACGCCGTTGGTCTTCCAAGATTGTGTTTTTACCACTGCAACTCCTGAAAGCCAGAATCAACAGTGGCGACCACCAGAAAAGTGCCGAGGCAATGAAGCTCGACGAAGTCCCGGAAAATGAATTTAACTGTCTTGGATCCCGCAACGAAATTAATCAGAAAAGAATAACGGAGGAGTAGGAAAAATACAAATTTCCACTTCCCTCCATATAAAACAGGAGACAGAACAAACAAGGCCGATAGGTACAAAGGGTCGTTTACAACTGGGATAAGCTCAGTTGCCTAGCACCACGGATAAAAATTAATATTAATGGGTCCTAACATTGTGAGCTGTTATATTTGATTCCATTAATAGGTATGGCAAAAACGCTTGAACGCACGGAAATTTGTTCAAGATTGCGATTATTAAAAAAAAATAACAGGTCTTTTTTTGCAGGTCTTCAGTCACTTCATAAAGTTTGGCGCCGCTGCGTGCTCCACGTGACCGAGTGCCGCAGCGTGCTCCGCGTTACTGAGTGCTCCGTGTGACTTTGGGCTCCGCGTGACTAACGGCGCTGCCATGTCTGCGAGTGAAGTGCCTCCGGGGCTGACGAAGAGATGCACCATGTTTAAGAGGCGTCAAGGAACTGCACAGATAAGCGGACACCTTTATGAAATTAAGTTACTCAGCTTGTTATATTTAAGAGCGGTTCATTACAACAGGATTAAAGAATTTCAATTAGCTTCAAATGTTGACGAAATAGGGGCATTCGACGATATTTGTTTCAGAGGACATATGGACGGATTAGGAAAACCTATCATGATCTTCATACAAGCTAAACATATAGAAAACAAGAAACAGACACTTAAAATCGATTTATCTACTTACTTTACCAGTTATTTGAAAATCAGAGAACAATTCGACCCGAATAATAAGGACTTTTTCTTTAAGGGCACATTTGATGAAACGGAAAGTTTCTTCGTGTTATACACAACTGCGAAAGATGTGTTGAATGATGTCTCCAATGTAGAAAGTGGTGTTTACTCAATTCTGAAAGATTTGATTGAGACCGGCGGTACGGCCAAGCGACCGTACAAACAAGAAAAACATGTAAAGTATTTATGCGAAGTAGCTATGAAAGAACAGATGACCTCGCTGGCTGAACGAATTGCAGAATTTATAAACGAACACGGTAAAGTTGATAATAATATGCTGCTGACTGACGAGACAGTACTGCGCTATCACGTCATTCTGGCGCGACAGGTATTCGACGTTTCCGAAATTCAACCTGATGGCCATCGAATTGCCTCCTTTCGTCACGACTTTATTGACACTCATTCTTCAGAATATCTCACAATATTCAAAAATACACTCTATAAAGAAATTCTAAAAAAAAAAGCAATGAATTCCACCGATATAAAAAAAATACTGACTGAATTCTCGGAGGAGCC
This sequence comes from Anorthoa munda, assembly GCA_945859665.1. Taxonomy (NCBI): domain Eukaryota; kingdom Metazoa; phylum Arthropoda; class Insecta; order Lepidoptera; family Noctuidae; genus Anorthoa; species Anorthoa munda. Next base: position 1,147,143 of record OX243919.1, on the reverse strand, counting down.
CACTAATGCTACAAAACTGAGCAAGCTCATAGAAACCGTTGTAACATACGATAATGGCTGGTTTGAAATTAATAAAAAATACACAAAATACTACACGCCACATTTGAAACAGGGTATATGCACCTGTTTCAATTGTGGCCTGAAGTATTCTGTGTCTCAAAAGACTGTTGACGAAGCAATAAAACTTGCTGCAAGAGAAACATTATTATCCCCGGAGTTTAAACTGAGAGTCCCTTCTGCGTTCGGTAATAAAGATATAACAATGAAAATAAGCAGATTTACTCATATAACAGAAGAAATCATCAAATTATTAGACAAGTGTAAATCCAGTAAAATAGTTCCTATAGATGAATCTTTGAAACCTGGTTTCCTCCGGCTTAATGGAGGTATAGCTGGAGCCATCGGCAATATATTTGTGCTTGATGATAACCCCAAACTGATGAAGGTTACAGATAACTGTGAACAACTGGGACCTCTTGCTAAAATGCTGTATGAAAACATAAATAAAGAAATTGAATTGAAAAATAAGAAGCGTTCAAATGATAAACTCCCAAATTTGTGCGACTATAAATTTTGTTTTAAAGTCAACAAGTTTCCTAAACTTTCATTAGAATATACTGAATATGAAGAAGATTTAGCGAGAGATTTTTTAAAGAAACTGATCATTTACTCTGAACAAGCTGATGAGAAGCGCGTGGAAATAATGTTAAAAGACGAAATAGAAGAGAACCTTCCTCTAAGCGATTACTTTCATTGGAAAACTGACGTGATGTTACAATATGCGCTTAGGTATCTCCATTCTATACAGGAATGGTGGCAACTGCCAAAAGAGGCTCCGTATCTCACCGAACACAGTGAAACATTTGAAAAAGCGATAAGCATTCAAGCTACCGAGAACCCACTTATGAACTCAATAAGCGATACATATTTGAAAAAAATAATACAATACAACTACACATTCACTGAAGACGCGTTGAACGCCTTAAAATTGCAGGAGGAGCATCAATGTACTATTATCGTTGCTGAGAACACCACACTGACTGTTGCTAAAGTTTGGCAACATTTCAAGAATAAAGACGCTACTGTGTTGGATCTTGAATATATTATAAAACTACCAACGAACGAGCGTAATGCGTTACGAAGAGAATTGACATATATACCTATAAGAAAGGTTTTAATTTTCGTGTGCAATACAATACAAGATTCCAGAATAGAAAAAAAAACTTTTGAAAACGTAGCAGAAGCTGTTCGTAACAAAAACATTATAATTATTACGAGTCGTTCGTCAGTTCAAATATTACAGACATATTTCTTCACAGCTGATACCGCTATAATACACGATGAAAAAAATAGTCTGATTGACATGACCGAAAACTCACGGACGACCATCTTGGGGAGCGGCATTGTGAGAATTCGAGGCAACGAAGTACCGTTAGATCACCTTTTAAGTGACTGGCCCTTGCCTGCCAATTTACCTGTCAATCTGTAGAAAAGTACTTAATAAAACTCCATATTCTGGGGTATCCTCATATGCACGTAACTAAAAGGATTTAATTTTCGTGTGCTCTAAACCCAAACACATACCCAAACCATCACTCTGTAAAAGCAAAATAAAGCTGTAAAAAAAGCTGTAAAGCAAAATAATTATATATATATTTGTTAAGCTGCATGGTGGAGCGAGTCAGTCATACTCACCTTAAAGTCCTAACGACGGGGTTCTATAACCGGAACCGTCGGCCGGGACTGGTCTGCTCGCACTGCCATGCATCTTCACCGAAAGTGTACCAATAGATATAAGAAAACAAAATAGTAAATAACATAAGCAGTGTTTCAATAGAAATAAGTAACAAAATAGTTAATAATATTAAGATAAGTAGTAAATAGAAACTAAAATTGTAATGCCGGAAATTGTTTGTCTTTACTGCCACACTCAGAAAGGTTCATTAAATTAGTCCTAATGTGTACTTAACTAAGTATCATACTGCCACACTCAGAAAGGTTCATTAAATTAGTCCTAATGTGTACTTAACTAAGTATCATTAAATCCGTTAATTAACGAAACATCCCAGAGACATAATTTAAGGGTTCATTAGTTAATGACAATTTTAAGTATCCGTAGGGTTATGTATACACATTGAAAGCATGTAAATAAGTAATATAAATGAAAATAAGTTCTTTTACTGATCGTTTTTAGGGTTCCGTACCCAAAGGGTAAAAACGGGACCCTATTACTAAGACTTCGCGATCCGTCTGTCTGTCTGTCTGTCCGTCTGTCTCCAGGCTGTATCTCATGAACCGTGATAGCTAGACAGTTGAAATTTTCACAGATGATGTATTTCTGTTGCCGCTATAACAACAAATACTAAAAACAGTATAAAGTAAATATAAAAGGGGGGCTCCCATACAACAAACGTGATATTTTTGCCGTTTTTTGCTTGATATTAATAACGGCAACAGGTAGACGCTTGAAATATTCACAGAATGTTCAGTTGCATATTTACTTCAAAAAATAATAATTAATAAATTAAAATAAAATAAATTAAGGGGGGCTCCCATACAACAAACGTGATTTTTATGCAGTGTTTTGCGATAATGGTACGGAACCCTTCGTGTGCGAATCCGACTCGCACTTGGCCGGTTTTTAATAAAATACAAAGCGATACAGCTGTTTTCATATAAATAAAGCAACCGGACCCATTTTACCCGACTGCCGAAGGAGGGTAATGTGTTTATCAATCTATGCATATATATAATGTTTGTTCCTATGTGGCGTTCTAGAGACCAAACGCGTTTTAGTCGATTTTGATCGTTCTTACGTCAATCGATTCGTCTTAACCCTGCGATTGTCACTGGCTACATAAAAAATTGAAAATAGGTAAATGGCCGATGTTCGGCGCCATATTGTAGCGGACCACATTTTTTTTTCTTCCAATCCCGTCGTGTGGGGTATCAAAATAAAGGGTTTTTACAGGTGGTTTAAAAAAGATATATCACTTATATGTTTAAATGTACCTAAATCGAAAAAAACAATAACTAAAAAGATGTAAATAAAAAAAGTTAATTCAATAAATCCAAAAATCCGACTGGTTTTGGTCTGCCAGCTCGCGAATATGTATCCTCCGACTGCACAGCATGATTTTCTCCTTGTTTACGTCTTTTTAGTTTGCTTTTCAAGCAGTCGGGTTTTTCGAGGTTTTGTTTTTCTGATATCATTTATAGCTAACTGTCAATGTTATAAAGTGTCAAGGTTATAAATTGTTTCACACGACAAAAATAAAATTTCGTGTTTTAAATTTTAGTTACATATTTATCATAATATATTATTAGAAATCTATTGTTTCTTTTTGTGGTTTAAAATAATAGTATTATAATTTGATTAATTGATGGATTTTCATTTATTACCTATAGAATTCATCTTTCTGCCCTTGACCCATGTTGCTTGGGGTCGGTTAAGAATTTCATATAAAGAAAAAACATTTCGATATATTTTTTTTATTTATTTAATTTATAATAATTTTATTTTTATTTTATTTTATTTATAATATTTTTTTATTTAATTTATAATAATTTTTATTTTTATTTCATTTAATTTATAATAATTTTTATTTTATTTTATTTATCAAGGAAAACCTTTCATCTAAAGATACGCACCATAAAAACGAATTCTCTATTAAAAATAAGAATATAATCTCAAACGTATCATCGTCAAAATCAATCGTTACACAGTTAAGTAAGGGTTTTGCTATACTTAACTTTAATTGTCATTAAGGGACGTTAAGGAACCGTTAACTGTCTCTGACTGCCACACTCAGAAAGATTCATTAAATTAGCCCTAATGTGTACTTAACTAAGTATCATTAAATCCGTTAATTAACGATACATCCCAGAGACATAATTTAAGGCTTCATTAGTTAATGACAATTTTAAGTATCCGTAGGGTTATGTATACACATTGAAAGCATGTAAATAAGTAATATAAATGAAAATAAGTTCTTTTACTGATCGTTTTTAATAAAAGACAAAGCGATACAGCTGTTTTTATATAAATAAAGCAACCGGACCCGTTTTACCCGACTGCCGAAGGAGGGTAATGTGTTTATCAGTCTATGCATATTTGTATGTTTGTTCCTATGTGGCGTTCTAGAGACCAAACGCGTTGGTCGATTTTGATTGTTCTTACGTCAATCGATTCGTCTTAACCCTGCGATTGTCACTGGCTACATAAAAATTTTAAAATAGGTAAATGGCCGATGTTCGGCGCCATATTGTAGCGGACCAAATTTTTTTTCTTCCAATCCCGTCGTATGGGATATCAAAATAAAGGGTTTTAACAGGTGATTTAAAAAAGATATATCACTTATATGTTTAAATGTACCTAAATCGAAAAAAACAATAACTAAAAAGATGTAAATAAAAAAAGTTAAGTCAATAAAGCCAAAAATCCGACTGGTTTTGGTCCGCAGCTTGCGAATATGTATCCTCCGCATCCGACTGCACAGCATGATTTTCTCCTTGTTTACGTCTTTTTAGTTTGCATTTCAAGCAGTCGGGTTTTTCGAGGTTTTGTTTTTCTGGTATCATTTATAGCTAACTATCAATGTTATAAAGTGTCAAGGTTATAAATTGTAACACCCGGCAAAAATAACATTTCGTGTTGTAAATTTTAATTACATATTTATCATAATATATTATTAGAAATCAATTGTTTCTTTTAGTGGTTTAAAATAATAGTATTATAAGTAAAGTAAAGTAAAGTAAAGTAAACGTTTATTTGCATAGATTGTAGGTACATTAAATAAGATGTGACAATCAAAACATGGGTGATCCTTGTACAATCTACCATATATTAGGCATGCAAACATTATTTAATTAGATGCAATGATATTATAAGGTGCATTCACATAACAATATATTAATTTAAATGTCTAAGTTCAATATAATAGGAATATAATTAATGAATTGGTACAATGTCATAATTAGGTAAGAATGTCAATTATATAATAGCAAGTTATTGAGTACAAAATAATATGTCAGTGTCATTTAAAAATTCATTTACAGAATAGTAGCATTTTGCAATTAATAATTCTGTCAGTTTATTTTTAAAGTTTCTTATTGTGTCATTTTTAATTGTGTTAGGTATTTTATTATATATTATTGGGCCCATACTAATAACACTCTTTTTCTGTAAAGCAGTATTACAACTCTCAACATGTAGTAAATATTTATACTGACTTCTTAAAGGCCTCTTTCTATCTTTTGACACTGCACTGAAAAGTTTAATGTTACATTTAACGAAAATAGCGACCTCTAAAATGTACATAGCCGGGAAAGTTAATAGTTTGAGGGACTTAAACACAGGAACGCAACTATCCGTCACTTTCATATTATGCATTGCCCTTAAGCATCGCTTTTGGGCCTTGAACACCTGTTCTCGTAGAGTACAGTTTCCCCAAAAGATTATCCCGTATCTTAAAGTGGACGCGACTATACCATGGTATGCAACCACAGTTGTGGCGATGTTGACCTTTTTTGCCAGATTGTATAAAACATACGCGGATATGCTCAATTTTTTACAAACCTCTTCTGCTTGAGGTTTCCAAGTCAATTGACTGTCTATCTGTATACCTAAAAATTTTGCAACTTGTACCTGGTCTATAATACAGTCATTAAATTCTATCGTTATCTTGGGTACTGATGTGCGTTGATAAAAATGCATAACGTTAGTTTTTTGCAGGTTAATTACTAAGCTATTTCCGTCAAGCCAATTTACAATGTCCCTAAGGGTATTATTTATGTCCTGTTCATATTGATTGTAGTCTATACATTTGACAAGTGCGGTGCTGTCGTCAGCGAATAAGACCATTGGGTGTTCAATGTGGTGTGGTAAGTCATTTATGTATAGCAAGAATAAAAGTGAGCTAAGAACTCCGCCCTGAGGCACACCATGTCTGATAACTCTTGATTTGGATATGTATTTCTTCTCACACCTAGTGGTTGTGCAGATTTTAGATATTTCCGTATGTTGTTTACGGTCACTTAAGTACGATTTAATAAGACTGAGTATGTTCCCTCTTATTCCATACCTGTTAAGCTTATCAATCAGGGTTGCATGATGGACACAATCGAAAGCCTTTGTCATGTCTGTAAGGATTGCGCAAATTGGTACTTTTTTATCAACCTGTCCCATTACTATACTAAGTAAGTCGTAAATAGCAATATTTATACCTTTGTTCTTCCTAAATCCTTTCTGCTCATCACATAAAATATTATATTTACTTAAAAAGTTATTAATTGCCTCATAAATTATCTTTTCGATGACTTTCGAAAATATAGGAATTAGGGCAATGGGTCTGTAGTTTATTAAACTTTCTTTATCGTGTTTTTTGTAGAGTGGTTTTACGATAACTGTTTTAAGACCATTTGGGAATACTCCAGAGCTAATGCAAAGATTTATAATATGACATAAGTGTGAGGCGATATTATTCGATACGAATTTTACTACCCTTGTCGCTATGCCATCATATCCAACGCTATTTGTATTTTTTAATGATTGTATCATTCTTATTACATCTTGAGGTATCACTGGAGACATAAACATTGAATGTGTGTTGCTAATTAAACCCGTAGTTACATATTTTGATGAAGTATTAGATTGTACCTGATCAATGAAGAAATTGTTAAATGCATTAGCAATATCTTCTGGGTTACTAATTACGGTGTCTTGGGTTTTGATTTTGCATATTGGCTCGACATTGCGTGTATTTTTATTTATAATACTCCACGAGGCTTTTGATTTATTACTAGAGGTGTTTATAAAATGATTATTTTGTGCTCTTTGAGTTAATTTTATTATTTTTCTGAATTTTAGAGAGTAATTTTTGAACTTCTTTTTATTTTCCTCTGAAGAGTCACGTCTGCATTTCCATAACAGATGTCTCTGTCTTTTACTGCACACTCGTATACCACGTGATACCCATTTAATAGTTTGCTTTGGTTTGATAGTGACTAACTTGTATGGAAAACATAGATTGTATAGCATACGGAAGTGTTCCAGAAAATAATCATATGCTTCGTTTGCATTTTCTGTGAGGTATATATCCGAGAAAGAAAGAGAATGGAGATAGTTTTTAAACCTAGCTAAATTTTCGAAAGAAAGGTCACGTTTCATAATGCGCCAAGAATTAATTCTACAGGTTCTATTAACCTTTACTGACAGTACCTGTGCAGTGTGATCGGATAGTGCTAGATCTATTATTTCACATTTACATTTAAGTTGACAACTGCAAGCAAAATTATCTATGCAACTGTTACTAATTTGATTAATTTATGGATTTTCATTTATTACCTATATAATTCATCTTTCTGCCCTTGACCCATGTTGCTTGGGGTCGGTTAAGAATTTCATATAAAGAAAAAACATTTCAACCAAAGATATTTTATTTTTATTTTTTATTTTATTTATAATAATTTTTATTTTATTTACAATAATTTTTATTTTATTTACAATAATTTTTATTTTATTTATAATAATTTTTATTTTATTTAATTTATAATAATTTTTATTTTATTTAATTTATAATAATTTTAATTTTATTTAATTTATAATAATTTTTATTTTTATTTTATTTTATTTATCAAGGAAAACCTTTCATCTAAAGATACGCACCATAAAAACGAATTCTCTATTAAAAAAAAGAATATAATCTCAAACGTACATGTCAAAATCAATCGTTAAACAGTTAAGTAAGGGTTTTGCTATACTTAACTTTAATTGACATTAAGGGACTATACGGAACCGTTAACTGTCTCTGAGAGTGTACTTTTTTAAATCTTCACTAAGGAACGACTTAAGTAAACGTTAAACGTCTCTGAGTGTGGCAGTGAGAGTGTACTTTTTTAAATCTTCACTAAGGAACAACTTAAGTAAACGTTAAACGTCTCTGAGTGTGGCAGTAAGACATGAGTTCATCCCTCACTAAGTTAGTTAAGTAAGCCCAAAAATAATGTCCGACGTAGGAGTCAGACAATCGATTTTTCACACCAATTTTTCACTCCAATAATAAATAAATAATAACATCGCTTTGATTTGAATGTTTAATTGAATCTGTATTTTATTGTTAATGTTGATTTTGATTTGATCTGAATTGTATTCACATTATCTGTATTTTAATTGAATTTTAATTTAATGGACATGACCGTTTTGATTTGAAATTTTCTATATTTTAATTTTACTTGACATAAACTGTATTTTGATTTGACATTTATAATTGTATTTTTTTAATATTAATAATGATGATTGGGTTGATGTACTTATATGGCAGAATCTTTTCTTTATTTTAATTGAACCGGACATAATCTGTATTCTAATTAAATCTTTATAATTTTATGTATAAATTCAGTTTTTTTTTCAGTTATTTTAGTTTTGTAAATTTTTTATTTTATTGTCGAAATTTTTATTAATTATATTGTATTATATTGTTGTAATGTTATTAATTATATTTATATAGAACATGTAAACTCGAACATGTATAAGCTGTGGTTACCTGTAATTGAGTGTGCATAACAAGAAGTGTATCAATTTCTATATTGTCTGTATAAGTTTATGTTGTGTAACTCGTTGGCGATCCTAAATAAATAAATAAATTGTAATTTCAATGAAAAAAAAATAACAAACAAACAAACAATAAACACTATAAAAAAAGATCGCGGAGTGCCACATGTCCGCGGTAGAATAATGAAATAAAAAAAAAACGAAAAGGATTCACCGATGTTAGCACCATCATGTTATGTTAGCTCAAGGACTGCGGCCCTATGACACTGTTGTAAAATAGTATAGCTTAAATTGGTCACCTGCAGCCAGCTCCCATGCAATTTGCATTAAAATGCGGACTACCGCTACTAATCTGATTAATCACTTGATCAAGGCCACAATAATATAATAACATTTGCGTGCAAGTTGCTTGCAGACGGAGATTTGATGCTTCAAGAAACGTTGGTATTCATTTTGTTTTTACTATCAAAAAATCTTTATAAGTAACAGTCAAACTCATACTCGTAACCGGTAAACATCACTCCTGACTGCGAAAATTCGACAAACAACAGTTTTGATAGCATTCTTGGTTTTTGTGGTTATGGTCACCCATCCAAAGACTGACCTTGGTTATTGTTACTTACCCTGGCGGAGTCACCTATCCATAAAGAAGCGATCCAAAAAAAAGTGGTCTCCCATCCAAAGACTGACCTTGGTTAGTGTTGCTTACCCTGGCGGAGTCACCTATCCATAAACAAGCGATCCAAAAAAAAGTGGTCACCCATCCCAAGACTGACCTTGGTAAGTGTTGCTTTCCCTGGCGTGATCACCACCCCAGCCGCTTCAAGTTAAACACAAACCTATCCAGAAACTGACCTTGATAAGTACTAAGTACAGGGTACAGTCAACACTGACCTGGGGATCGAACCTTCCTCACGCTAATGCACGTGAGGAAGGTTCGATCCCCAAGTCAGTAACAGTTTGTTTTTTTATTTACATAAATACAAAATAACTATTTTTGATAATTGTGTCAAGTTTTTATAAAGTAATTAATTTAAAAAAATTGTAATAACCTATTTATTTTAAAACTTGTTAATTAAATAATTGATCTTAATTAACATATGTTTTATAACTCAACCCATACCATAGTTTTCGCCGACCCCTATTATCTTTTTATCGTAATATAAGCCTTTAAAATCATAATATTAATTTTAATCTGCGAATAATCGACCAATTTCCAAGAATTATAAATTAGGCTCGTTGACAAGAGATTAACATTGAAAAAGGTGCTCAGAAACCCAAAACTGCTGTAACAAGTGGTTAATTCGAGATTTTTCTCAAATGTGACAAATTGTCAACGATTTGTCACACTTGGGTGTTGAGAAACTGAAAGTAGAATTAACAGGCGATTAATCCTCGATTACGTTAACAGCCCGATAATTGAGAGCTGGGAAACTGGCAGTTAGAATCAGAATCAGAATCATCATTTATTGCTAATAATGTAGGTATACATATAAGATGGTAACTTCTGTAGACAGTCCCGGTACATTTTACCTTACGGCATGCAAAATTGTTCAGTTGAATACAATAATTTGAAAAGATCAGCAATTAGTACAACAATAATTAAAACCATTGACAGTAAATATAATTATTTTTACAATATAATTTGATATAACAAAAAAATAATCAAAACATTCACGATTAATTAACATAATAATATCATTAGGAATAAAAAAATAATCATGTCAGCAAAATAATAAATTAAATACAATCATAGTCAATCATCAGGAATAAAATATAATCATGTCAGCAAACTAATGAATTAAAAACTATCATAGTAAAAACATTAGGAATAAAAATAATCGTGCCAACAAAATAATTAATTGAATGCAACCATAGTCAAAATCATTAGAATTTAGAAATAATCATGTCACCAAAATAATTAATTAAATACAATCATAGTCATGATAGAGTCATGTCAACAAATTGTAATTATACAGATTAAGTACAGTCGCAGTCAAAAACATCAGAAATTTAAAATAATCATGTCAGCTAAATAATTACAAAAACAAGTGGGTACATTTTAACTGATAGTTTTGTCATTTAAAAATTCTTGAATTGTGTAATAACACTTGTCTAGTAACAGCCTTGTCAGCTGTTTTTTAAACATTTGGATGGGTAATTCTTTGAGATTCTTAGGTAATTTATTATAAATAAGCGGACCCATGGATAAAATATTTTCTTTAATAAAGCTGTCTTATGACCACCTGTATAAAGTTGATTTTTATATAAAGACCTAATCGGTCCTGTGCGTTGTCGTATATCAATCATTGACGTAAACAAGTGTTTATTTGTTCTGACGAAAAAGGCTACTTCTAGTACATACATGGACGGAAATGTAAGAATTTTCAAAGATTTAAAAAGTGGCACACAGCTTTCTGTATTTTTATGACCTCAGGCACCGTTTTTGGGCCTTAAAGATTCTTTCTCTCTCACTACAGTTACCCCAAAAAATTACACCGAATCTTAATAATGAAGCGACTAAACCATGGTATGCTGTCACTAATGTGTCTGTATCTACTTTTTTTGAAAGGTTGTAGAGTAGGTAAGCAGTCTTGCTTAGTTTTTGGCATACGCTTTCAGCCTGTGGTTTCCATGTCATTTTTTATCAATATACAATCCTAGGAATTTTGCCTCTGAGGTTGTATCTATGAGTTGGTCTTTATATTTAGTGTTTACATTTTCTGTCTGTAGTCGTTGGTAATAATGCATGACTTTGGTTTTTTGAAGATTGATAACTAAGTTATTTTTATTAAGCCAATATATTATTGTTTTAAGTGTATCATTTATGTCTCTTTCGTAATCATTTTTATCTACACATGCGATTATGGCTGTGCTGTCGTCCGCAAATAATGTCATTGGATGCCGAATATGTCTAGGGAGGTCGTTAATGTACAATAAAAATAACAGTGGCCCAAGTACACTACCTTGCGGCACACCAAATTTGGGTGTTCGACAAGTAGATAAATATTTTAATTCGTGTTTAGTTTTAGTACATACTGTCGAAATTTCTGTGTATTGTTTACGATCCGTGAGGTATGACTTTATTAAGTTTAATATGTTGCCTCTTAGACCATAATCGTTAAGCTTTTTTAAGAGCGTGTCATGTTTTACATAGTCAAATGCTTTTGTCATGTCTGTAAATATTGTAAATACAGGGTTTTTAATATCAACATTATTCATTATTACCTTTAAAACATCAAATATAGCCATATTAATATTTTTATTCTTCCGCCTTTTTGCTCTTCGCACAATATATTATTTTTGGTTAAAAACGTGTATATAGATTCATATATGATCTTTTCAAATATTTTGGAAAAAACTGAAATTAAAGCTACTGGTCTATAATTCCCCATGTCTTCCTTATTGTTTTTTTTGTGTAGTGGTTTTATGATGACAGTTTTCAGTTTTTCAGGGAATATACCTGAACTTATACATGCATTTATTATATGGCTTAGTGGATTTGCTATAATATCCCCAACAAATTTTACTACACCGGTAGAAACGCCGTCGTAACCACAACATTTACATTTTTTTACTTTTTTATTACATGTAAAACATCTTGAGGTACTACTGGGGGCATAAATATAGAATTTGGGATAGCGTTAATGCCAAACGTTTTTCCCCTTTCATAATCAGTTACATCCTGCACCTGATCCACGAAGAAATCATTAAATGAATTAGCAATTTGCATAGGATTTTTTATTATTATATTTTCTTTAATTACTTGTAAAATAGGTTCTTTTATTTGATTGTTATCATTAATTATTTGCCATGAGGCCTTGGATTTATATTGAGAGGTATTAATAAAGTTATTATTTTGAGCTTTTTGTGTCAGTTTTACAATTTTTTTAAGCCTCTGTGAATAATTTTTAAATGTATTTTTATTTTCGCTTGTGGGTGCTTTTCTGTATTTCCAAAGTAGGCTTCTTTGTTTTCTGCTACATAATCTTATCGAGAAATCCATTTTACCTTTTTATCAGATTGTACCTTAACTAACTGGTTTGGAAAGCATAAATCATAGAATAATCGGAATAGATTGATAAAGTTATCATATGCCTCATTAGGTTTATCTGTTTCAAAGACTTCTGAAAAAGATAGGCTTTGGAGGTGCTTTTTGAATAACATTAAGTTGTCATTGGATAAGTTCCTCTTTTGGATGCGCCAATATTTTATTATGCATGACCATTTGCTATGCATTATTTGACATAATTTCAGATCATCGAAGTATCAATTGCCATCGGTATTATTTTACCGAACTACATTTCGCCGATTTACAAAATAACTTTTTGCTTTTGGCCGAAGCCACTTTTGAACTTATTTCATTTGCCATATTTCCACCAAACCGAAATAACATTTTAGGGAATATTATTTAGTCACAAATATATAGCCGATAACTTGGTAGCTTTTTCAATTTAACATTGAAATAGTGTCATAAAAAATCAATATGTTGTGCTACAAAATTTAGTGACAGAATCGAATCGCTGCAAAATCGACTTCACGAAGTCTTGTCTGTGTGTACATATTTATTTCGAATTTTCATGCAAATGATTTATTAATAGCTGTCATGACTCATGCATTAGACATTTTTATTCATTCATTATTTCAAAGAATTTGTCCAAGAGCGAGCTAAGCGAGCTCAGGAATTTAGAGCACCCTGACACGGATAGGTTACTTTAGACCCTGCAGAGAGAAATAGGCAATCCGTCGACAATTTTTTTTTTCAAGTCGCTGTTTTAAACATTTGTATTCTCCCACTGTACTCTCTCACTTAGTATTTTATTTAAAATAAATATTTCGAACAAATGTTATTTCGGATAAGTGTAACTTCGGTAAAAAGTTTTTTGACCAAGTGAAACGTCGGAGTAACGAAAAAAGTCGAATTGATCATATGTAAACTGATACAGTGGCAGACGTGAATTCGATGAAGTAAAAAAAACGAAAGGATAATAGTTAAAAAGTTTTAGGTGACATGAAATTCGGTCAAATGTTTTTCGAACTTATGATATGTAACCCTATATATTATGTGAATAACTTCCGCCCGCGTCCAAATTTTTACCCGACTGCCGATGGAGGGTAATGTGTTTATCAGTCTATGTATGTATGTACCTATGTATGTTTGTTCCTATGTGGCGTTCTAGAGACCATTTTGATGATTCTTACGTCAATCGATTCGTCTTAACCCCGCGAGTGTCACTGGCTACATTAAAACTGGAAAATAAAAAAATGGCGGATTTTGGGCGCCATTTTGTGGAGACAAAAAATTTTTTTTTCTTCCAAACCCATCGTGTGGGGTATCAAAATAAAGGGTTTAAGAGGCGATTTCATAAATATATAACACTTATATGTTGTGAATGTAAAAAATTCTAAAAAAAAAAATAACTAAAAATTTGTAAATAAAAAAAGTTAATTAAAAAAATCAAAAAACCCGATTGCTTGAAAGGCGAACTAAAAAGACGTAAACAAGAAGAAAATTATGATGTGCAGTCGGAGGATATATTATTATCTGGTTTTGGTCCGCCAGCTCGCGAATATGCATCCTCCGACTGCACAGCATGATTTTCATCTTGTTTACGTCTTTTTAGTTCGCCTTTCAAGCAGTCGGGTTTTTTGATTTTTTTAATTAACTTTTATTTGTTTAATCCCAAGTGATCAGTATGCCCGGCATAAGAGAGCGGGTACTCTCCTCGAGTACGTTTCTCAAGTTTGGAACTCTCAATTCTTTCAAGATCTACAAATCTTGTGTTAAATTCGTTCAGAGATTTTGTTGCGATACTTAGACTGGCGAAGCTATTCTCAGACGACTACGAACACCGTTATACCATTCTTTACCGTTGCGCGTAAGACGTAACATTAAGGATACAATAGTCGACGGCACGACCAAATTGTTTTATGCGCGGGGTTAAATTGCATGCTTTATTAACCGACAACACGTGCGGAATAGGGCATGCAGTTTCGTACATTTTCAATTTCGAAATTAGCTTACGAAATTGGACTCCTCAGTTTCGAAATTTCGAAATTTCGAAACTGAGGAGCCAAATATAATGGAAAATCAGAATAATACTTAAACTAAACTCAAAATGCAAAATTTGTAGTCTGGAGAGGTGCCTAAGTGCAATTTATATTCAAACAAAGTAAATATTCTTTACCTGAAGACGTCTACTACAAATACTTCACTGCTGGGGACACCTTCGACAATACCATCCAGCTTTTCAAGCTCGGAGTGGCAAGAGATGTTTGGTCAGCGTAGATTCACGAGCTGGGGTTAAAGATAGTTACAGATAGCGCCTCATAGAATTGAGGCACTGCCGAAGAGCAGATAGCTACCCAGCTCGTTAGTGACAATAGGAGATGCGCAAGTCCACTTTCTTGGTTTAACCATGTACGGTGGGGCTTCGAAGAACATTTCGAGTGCCTTTTCCTCGCATTGGTAGGCCAGTGGGTGCTTTGCAAAGACTGCTGCCCAATCTCGGAGGCAGAAATAGACTGTCAGTTGTCCAGCGTTGGACTAAAATCAAAAGCTTGCAGCGAAAAATGGTTATTTGAATAGCACGTGGCTGGCTAAAAAGAGCGGAGCGCATCTCCTACCGGCACATTCAGGTACTGATCGGGCACGGTTGCTTTAGTGAGTACCTGAATAAGATTGGGTGAGAGGCCACGGTAAATTGCCATCATTGTAGAGGCAACTTGGATTCTGCACAGCACACGCTCGAGGAGTACCTTCTTGGGCCTTTGAATGGTGGGTCTTAGTCGCCAGGTTCGGGCGAGACCTGTCTCTGCCAGTATTAGTGAGGAATATGCTGGCGCCAACATGCAATTAGAGGGAAATAGCTACCAAGTGGAATCGCGAGAAGTCCAATTCCACTCGGAGAAGAAGGCATCGTGGAGGCAACCACCTCGATGTAGACACGCCGAAACCCCGCTTGAATCATTTAAGGCAGATGGAACGCCAGGGTTTCGGGCGCTCAGAATGTGACAGAGTCCCTGTCCGTCCACCGAGTGATCTCAGGAAAGACAGTGGTACAGTGATCACGTGCTGCCGTGCACAGCGAGGCTCAAGGGAGACTTCTTTATAGTCTCCCCAAGAATGTAGTATTTTAAGAAGTGCTGATGGTGATCACCAGTTTAGTTTTTATGAGGTAAAAATACCACACTGCCTGGTTTTTCCTCAAAAGTTCAGGCGCGAGTTCAGGCGAAGGTTTCCCCCCGATAGCAAAGAAATATGGGCATTCCCAGCCGATTGTAGACCTTGTCAAAGTATTACCTTCACGGGCCACCATTATTATAAAGCTTGGTTTTTTGAATGGCCTAGCTTCTTTCACTCTTCTTTATTTATTTTACACCATGGTCACAAGGTGGCCCAAACTCAACGGTCTAATTGGCTTTAGATTCGTATTCAGACTCATTTTCAGATAATCCTCTTTTGGTATCAATAATAAATTTACATAATTGTATGAAAAATAACATAATATTTAAATTAAATCCAGTATCGAAATTTCGAAATTAGGGGTGTCAATTTCGAAATTAATAAACATGCAAATATGGTCCGAAATTTCGAAACTATGAAATTTCGAAATTTCGGAATGCATGCCCTAGTGCGGAACAGATAGATGCTGTTGTGAGTATTAAGAAGCTAGTTCGCGTACGAAAACACACTTTTGCAAATTTGTAGCGAAATGAATGATGATTTAGAACGAAAACGAGCGCGCGAAATTTTATAAACAGACCTTTGGGAGTCTGGATATCATGAAAAATCGACTGAATGTATCTGTTCAAAATAAAATTATTTGCATTGTTGAACTAATAATCTATCCCTGTATGGAGGCCGTTTTTCAATTTTGCTTCTTCTTATGGTATTTATTTAAGCCCAAAGATGCGTTAAAATTAGTGTTGAAATATGGAACTTTCGAAGCTCATAATAATAATAAATAAATACAGACGTAACGCCTTCTGTATACATAGTGTTGTATTTATTATATCTATGGTTGTAGCTTTCAATAGCTTACCATCACACCAAAAGCCTAATAGCTGAAGTGAGTCAAGGCAAAGAAAAATTCGAAAATTGAGCGTTTGTAATGTTGATGAATGGTTTATTGTGTGTTCTATTTTGGGATAGCACGGGAAAATTGTGTTGAACAAGCGACTGGCTGGAAAACCACGCGCAAGCCAAATAAAAAAATAAATGCACAACTGTAACGGATGGTACTGCTCGTATTGAAATTGTTACGATGCAGTTCCATATTTGTTCAAATATAAACATTGGCCTCTAATTATTTCTATGTTAAGTCTTATGATTCCAAATTGTATGTAAATAAATAAACGTAACGTTCTTATTCATAAGTTGCACTTGTTTATTTTCTATAAAAATTAAAGTGTCCACCTCGGAAGCAACACTATTTTAAACTCGAGGACATACTTTGAATCCCTCGCTGCGCTCAGCAGCCTAATTGTGTAAGTGAATTCTGCAAAGGAAACAAGTCGATTCTTTCAAAGAATCAGAATCATTTCTTTCAACTTTTTCGGTATTGCGAAACTAATTTGGAAAGCTAGCGTTAGCTTTCCAAATCCTCCTTTGAGCTGAACACAGACTACTTAGAGATACTACGGAGTTGAAGATATATGACATTTGCATTACACAATACCAATAGAGAAGTTTTACCTCGATTCTTCCGCTTTCATTCATTCTTTTACAATCAATTCTACGTCAAAATATTGGTAATGAAAGGGGCATAACCTTTCCGTTTCAGAGTGTAATATGCAATACGAATAGTCGTTTTTGGGAAGGTTCCAACTTGTTTGATTTGCAGACTTCACTTACGCAATTAGGTTGCAGGATACTTTAGAATCATCCTTCACTCCGCTCTGAATTAAAAAAATCATTTTTTGCTTGCTAGATAAACAATATACTATAGAAAGGTTACATCCTCCACCCTATGAGTTGAATTCACATATCCTTTCCATGATCTAAAATCTTATCTGAAAAACTTATCCTGGAAAACTGTAAACAGACTCCACAATCAGGTCATCTGCAGCAAAGACAACCTCCATAGGTGGAGGTTCTCGGATGGTACCGATGTGTCTGAGCGGCGACTCTGCGCAGACCATCATGACCCACAGTTCGTCCTCTACTGCATGCCATGTAACCTGTACATGTAAGGAAAAGCCGTTGTAACGATAGTTCTATGCATCGAATGTCTATTGGCTCGACGTGTCAGTAAGTCGAAAGCTATTCAACCTAAAATATTCAAGAAGACCAAAAGAAGTGTAAGAAGTGTAACTGTATTTTATATTTCTATGGTTGCCATCCTGATTTCCTGGAGGAGCACATTCCACAGAGAAATAGACTGAACGGAGAAATAACAGTGAATAAAGTCAGTGCGGTGAGTGGGACATTTGAAGAAGGCGGTTATGGGACGACCACTTTTTTTTTTCTTATTTTCAATCAAGAGATTTTTATCGGTTATATTTCGGGGAATGTGCGATGGAATTGCACAATTTGATTCCGCCTAGCTCTTTCGGATCATCGGACTACAAAACGTACGGCGATGCGCCCTCGGTACCTACTAGGAAGTCCCTGAACCGACTCAGAACCCAAGTAGGAAGGTGGTGTAACCATAGATATAGTATGTACAAGATAAACAGAGTCAGATGAAAAGCGAAACCAAAAAAATAAAATCTATGTGTTAGGGAATTGTCCATGTGTTAGTTAAAAAAGTGTTGTCAAAAAGTCCATGTTCAGTATCGATATCGATACTTGGTGAACACCATAAGAAATACGATTAAAGGGTTGTTGGTTATATTGAACTGTAATAAGAGCTGGGAAAAAACCATGCTTTGCTTTAATTAAAATACAAATTACAAAATAATATCTCGCATGTATTTAAAATACGAAATACAAAATATTTTTAAGTCGTGTAATTATTTAAAATATAAAATACAGTATTTTACATATTTTTATTTAAAATACAAATTAAAAAATACAGTCGGTCATCCATCGTGACATTCGTACTAATAAACTTAATCAATACACAGAAGTTAGGTGTAAATAACCGTTTGAAATGAAAATTACAATTTACAAGGTATTTGACAATTTGACGTACGCCATTTTGCTTATTTTCTGCAGAACGCATCTATTAATAAAATCGCTAAATGTATTTTGAAGCCAAAAGTATTTGAAATACTTTTTTTATACTTTGTTAGTAAGAACAAAATTCTTAATAATTAATTACGATCTAGCCTAAAAGACTAATAAGCTATTTAACTCTAACTTAATATGTTACGTTATAGATTATGTTAAAACTAAGAATAGTGTCCATTTGCACTTTTACACAAGTCCGTACTTTCTTAGAGTCTGATATAATTTATAAAAACACTATGTTCATGTAAACATAATTTTTGAAAAAAATAAATAATAATAAACATGCAACTTAAAGTACAGTTTAGATAAAAACATCTTCTCAATCGTACCTTAAATCTATTTTAACAAAACTTGACTTAATAAGTTTGTACTCATGTCATGATGTCACTAAAAACGATTAAGATTTTATCGATACTCATGACGTCACCGCTTTGTCAAGCCCTAGCGTAAACAAACAATTTACTCTTTTACATAATATTTTCGCAAATATTGTTTAAATATACTAAATATACTTATATAATACAATGGAAATCAATATACTATTGTAAGAATCTTTTTCTGAGCCGATTACTAGCAGAAATTTGTCAAAATATGGTTCGAAACAATCCAAGGACAAAATTGTATTTACCTATGAAACGTGTATTTATTGGGGTTATTTCGTCTTGTAACGTCACATTCACTCACAGAACAAGCCACCATAGTTGCATAATTAATATTATTAATTTAAATCTAAAGATTATTATTTAAAAGCAAGAAATTCACCGCGGCGTAAAATTGATGGGCCGCTATGGACCCTTCCTCGCGAAAAAAGTGACATGACTGGACTTTATTCACTCTCTCTTTTTCTCTTGGGCGGTTTGTACTTGATTAGGATTTCTCGCTCGCACGCTTCGTGTATCTTTTGGCGTAGCAAAAAAATTCTAAATCTATGGGTGTAACTATAAATTGGGGCACCTCTACGGAACAGCAGCAGGGTGGCATTTTTTTTTTTTCTTTTTGGGACAATCCCACCGCACTATTCCCAAACTACTGCAACTCCTGAAAGCCAGAATCAACAGTGGCGACCACCAGAAAAGCGCCGAGGCAATGAAGCTCGACGAAGTCCCGGAGAATGAATTTAACTGTCTTGGATCCCGCAACGAAATTAATCAGAAAAGAATAACGGAGGAGTAGGAAAAAAGCCAGTGAAACGGTTAGTGCTCCTACCTTCTTTCAACGTTCCTAAGGATAAGGCGTGAAATAAGAAGAAGGCGGAAACCATTTAACAAAAATATTTATTTATAAGAACCAGTCAAGCCGGAGGGGCAACAAGGTGGTGTTCGGGCCGTTCTACAAGTAGGTGCTGAATTCTATTATCCCTCAGTGGTCCAGTACTGTCCTGAGTCAAGCCGCAGGTGGAAGCAGGTGCTCGACGAGTAGTCTGGAGTAGGGCGTAGGCTGGTCGCTGGAGAATCCAGCTGGAAGCGCCGCGGGGTATCCTTCTAACCCGTACCTTGAACCCCAATCTGGGGTTGGAAAAACACTTAGTAACTTTAACTACTTCACAATATATTGCGAGGTGAACAATATTTTAATGTACGGTTACGCGCAAAAAAAGAAAACTGTTTAGCTAGCGTAGCAGAGACCGTCATATACGAGCGTTCGCCTTAGCAGCCGTCGCAGGGTGGCGTGTGGAACTGAGTCGCAAATCATGCTCCACCTTCTGCCCTACACTCTGAGCCCCAAAACATGCGGCCAAATTGATATACAATGTGTCCGGATTTGTAGTAATAAAACTTTAAGGCTGCAAGGTATATAGCAGTAAGCTGGAGTCTATTGCACGTGTCTGGAACCCTCATGAAAAGAAATACACACTACTTTTGGAAAAGGTTCAGAAAGCTATTCTGAGGTATCTGTATAAGCGTCTATATGGATATTATCCACGCTTATACCCTTCTAACTTCCTCATAAAAAAAATCTGTGTTTTTGGGAATGCAATAAAAACGTGTGAAATTTTATTTAAAGATTTACTTTTGTGTGTTAGTTTAATATTTTTTTAGATTCTCCATGTTATGGCCGTAAAAATAACATTAAATGTATGCTTCTATGAAACCTTTGTCTAAAGTTATGGTAGTTAGCACAGATCATATAATGTAGTTAGACTGGGAACACCCAAATACTCCGAAATATTTTATGCCGAATTTCGATGTTCCGATTTTCAAAAGTCCGAATTTCATAATACCAAGAATTACAATGTCTAGGGGAAATGTAGGCAATGGGAGTCAGTTGGCAATGGTGATCACCTCAAAATAACAAAAACCGAACGCAACCAAACGATGCTAACATAACTACACGCTAGCATTACGTCATTCCCGTGCGCGGCCGTTGATTGGCTCAGTTCGCGCGACGCGTCGGAGAGTAACAGGTGTGTGAAGGTTTCGCGCCATTTTCATCTAATTTTTCGAGTTGATAAATCCGAAGGTAAATCACAAAATACCAAATATTTATTACTGTACTTGTAATGTGTAATAGTCGTAGCATTTTAGTGTGCAATTCAACAGCTTTATTGTTATTATAACCTATAATTTCTCCTCAGGATTTTTTTTTCCGTCAGTTTGCCCATGTAGGTAATCGGATTCAGGTGATCCCAATTACCTACATACTGATCCCCATTGCCCACACAACCTAATCTCGGTAAAACAGTATTATTTTTTGTTTGTAGATGTACCGGTCCACTTCTTGTGGGCTATGGGCTCATGCCGACTGTACTGGATGGGACTCTGCGTACAATTATGTGTGCGATATGTGTTGATCACCATTGTCCACATGCTGATCACCATTGCCAACCGATGTTGACAATCGTGATCAAACTTATTTTTTTTTTTTTTTTTTATTGAACCAAAGTTTATAAACCAAAGTGATTAAAGTTGATCTCAATTGATAGTTAAGAAAGTAAAGTTTATAATAAGAACACAGCAATAAATAGTTGATACATAGATTTGCTTTTTTTTTCATTCTCGCTTAAGTGATCCCCATTACCTACATTTCCCCTATTATTAAAAATCACGAAATTTATTTTACCGAAAGTCGTAAATGCGATTTGTTGGTTTTCCGATTTTCATACGTTCGAAGCCCCAGGTTCGAAGAACCAAATGCTCGAAGGGTTCTCGGTCCGAAAAACAACATTCCCATTTTCAATACTTCGAATAAACTAAAAATCACATGTTGTGCTACAAAATTAACTGACAGAAACGAATCGCTGCAAAACCGACTTCACGCAGTCTTGTCTGTCCTACCCTAGAGTGTAATTTAAGCCCGCGTAGGTGCGGAGGGGTGGGCAAGAGCGAGCGAAGCTAGCTCGGGAGCTTAGGGCACCCCGACACGGACAGGTTAGGTTCGAAGGAGACCTTGCAACGGTGCCGTTACCTTGTATGCCAACGCACGTAGCTAGATATTTGCTGACACAAAAACTACATAGCATGAATATAGGAAGTTACAGACGGTGATTCAGCCATGACGTCAAGGAATCGATCGATGCCGAACTAATATTTAAGACCATTTCTTGTAAGAAGAAGGTCGGAAGAATTCCATATTCCTACATCGAGTAGGATGGATACTTGTAGGCTAGTTAGTTTTAGTTAGTCCATTTAATTATTGTAACCATTCCATGTCCTAACATCGGCTTGGAATGGGCAGTTGTAGGTTATCTAGTTGTAACCATTCCATGTTCCAACCTCGACTTGGAATGGACATTTCTAGGATAATTAATTGTAATTAACTTTATTAATTAAAAGTTTAGTTTCCCCGGCTGTGGTAAACGTAATTCAGTGTTATTATTAAGCGGGACAACAAGACAAATGAAACAACACACAATTTCATAATAAACTTTTTTTTCAAATAGCATATATTTTTACGAAATAAAAAATACACATACATCGTAACGTAACGTATTTAAGCTATTCTTATAACTATTCGCCCGAAGATTTGTGACGGGTACAAAGAAAAAAATATATTAAAAACCTAAAAAAAATATTTTATTTTGGATAATAATAATAATAATTGTCAAAACTGTACGTTTGTTGGGTGTCTGGGGCAGTCGTTTTTGTGGTTTACCTCCAGTGTCGGTAGGCGTGAACCGATGCCGGGCCGCTGCCACTACTCAATGTTTACCTACGTTGACGGAATAAGTACAAAACAAATCTTATTTCATCGCATAAGATTCCAATGTAAGTTTGTTGCTTGGAGTTTTTAAAGTCATAAACGCCAGTAAGGCTACGTTCACCCGGAATTGCACCGCACTTTTTTTGCAGTATAACGCAGGGATCACACGTCACACGGCATTACATCGCACGTTTTTGCAGTACCAACAGCGGTATGCCAGTTGCCGTTCGATCCCAGCATTATACTGCAAAAAACGTGCAGTACAATGCCGTGTGAACCCGGCCTTGCAGTGAACTACAGTTGAGTAGTAACAGCTTACCGGAACCAGTGATAACCAATGTTTGTACAACAATTCAACTTGTCATTTTAACAACGCTAGACAACTCTAGGTAATGTCAAATTGAAAAGAATAGCTTCCTAAATAAAAGGGAGAAAATAAAAAAATATAATTTTCCGTTAAAATTAAGACAATTTAAAATAAACAACATGAAATGTACTGTTTTCCAAAGCATGATTGAAATAACTCGCTCCCAATATTAATAAACTAGAAAAAGAGTTGAATACATAACATTATGGATTACTTTTTTAGTTTCGACAACTATCGCTACCGTCGTTTTTACAAAATATCTTTTTAAAAGCATCTTTTACATAAAAGTGAAAAAAAAATACCATGATCGAGTTATTTCAACCACGCAATCGTTACGTCCAAATAGTAAAAACAAAAGAAAAAATAATTTAAAAACTACAGAAAGTAGGCTAGCCTTCTTACATTTACATAAAATGCTAACATATATTATATTTTTGTTTTATATTTAATATAATATCAATTGTTTAGGATGATCTGTCCAAATTTGGTTTAAGTAAAAAACGTCGCACTTAAGGACTTAAATTTTGTGATAATATGTTTGCTTCTAAAATGTTTTGCAATGTTTTATCGTCAGATTTATTAGGCAGGTTGGATCGTTTCAAATTCAATGACTTGATATATCGGTGACAGAACATCCTACTAACAGATATATCTATTTCAATATTATTATTATTTTAAAAGCACAAATGGCGAGGGGCATCTTGTAGCTACCGATTACGTTACCCGGTTAACCAACCACTATCCTTTGAAAATTAAATACGTATTCTGAGAGCTATGTAATAACTACTCCGTCCCAACACGGGATATAAAATTTATGAAAAACGGACAGATATTGTATTTGTCATAATAACTATTCCACACACATGCATTGTCGGTTAGGTACCTAAAATCATTCTCAAATATACCAATTGGGAAAGTACATTATGTAACTCCGTCGATTTAACTGTGCACCTCTATGGAATGCGACCGCACTCCTGCCTACCACCCTCATCTCGTGCGCCAATAGCGAGTGTCAAACGTCAGACGCCAATAGCGAGTGTCGAACGTTAGACGCCAATAGAGAGTGTCTAACGTCAAACGCCAATAGCGACTGTCGAACGTCAGGTGCCAATAGCGTGTGTCAAACGTCAGATGACAATAGCGAGTGTCGAACGTTAGATGCCAATAGCGAGGGTCTAACATACGACGCCAATAGCGTATGTCGAACGTCAGACGCCAATAGCGAGTGTCGAACGTCAGACGCCAATAGCGAGTGTCGAACGTCAGAGTGACGTCACAGCGCCAGGTGCACAGTTAAGTCGGACGGGCTGTATACTTCACGTTCGGGCACTGTAACCGGTGTCCCCTGACATCACCCCTTATAAACATGAAAGCATTATATGCCGTCTAGAGAAATTAACTTTTAAAACAATGCACCAGTTACTGTTCGGAGTTCAGCTGAAAATGGCGGCGAACGAGATGCCATTGGGGATTACAATCTTAACTTACTAATATTATAAAGAGATATAATTGTATGTTTGTTTGTAATGGCTAATTCTCGGCTCCTCCGTGAATCGGAAAGCATGATAAGCCATTGGTACCGGCCGTCATTTGAAGATCTGTGACAGTCGTAACGGTAGTAAAAAGCCACGAAAAGATTTCACACCAGTCTTGCAAAAGGGATATCGAGTTACCTAGCAAGGTACTGGAGGACAGATAGGCAGTTCCTCCGTATAAAATACTGGTTCTCAGCTGGATCTGATTACGCTGGAAGCGTCCTACGTAGTTGGGCATAAGCTGGGCAGACTGTAATGGCTAATCTCTAGGAGTACCGATCCGATTTCGAAAGTTCTTTCACTGGTATGAAACGTCACTTTCGTTGAGTATCATCGACTTTTTATCCAGATCATTTGGGAAGGCGCAGGACATAAGCTAGTGATTTTTTGTTTTGCCTGACCTTGACATCGCCTGATGGTACGCGCTCTTTGATCTAACGAGTACATCGACTACTCGCATTACACTCGTTTTAGACCGATTTAAAGTTAATGACATCTGTGAAGTCCTGTTCTGGTTCTGTTTGATTATATCTGTACTGTCAACCATGTTGCAGTCTTGACGAGTATCGTGTCGACTACAGTCAACATGGCAACCCCAGGTTCTAATAACAACAGCCTACAAGAATAACTCATGTCAAATGTTTTCATTGGCTGCAAATATTTGTTATCTACTGAATTGTTGATCTAGATTTAAGCTAATTCTAGCTTATTATTTACGTCTTCTCTGTACGAGAAGAGGTCTTTGCACATCAGTGGGAATATAAGGCTAGTATTAAAAAACCTCAAAATAAATTAATTTACAAATAAAAATGGCGCCAGCTGCCTTACCGCCACCACTGTCAGCTGAATCCACACAGTCAGAGAAACTAAAATTAATAAAATAATAAAATTAAACTCATAATTTTCGACATAAGAGCTTGATTGGCAAGGCAAAAGTTTGTTAGAACCGAACATTAAAGATTGTCAAAAAATAATAATAAAAATTATAAAGAAAAGTCCGCCGTTTATTACTATTATATAGCTTCTATCTCCTAAGGCGCCCGTGGTGCTCAAAGGTGAACTGCCCCTCGAATGCTCATGCTTTCTCTTAACGCTCCGAGCTCTATAGTGCAAAATTCACAAAAAAATGCTCAAGTCGTGCCGAAAATGCTCGCGTAGTATAAAAAGAGCGCGCACGGACGCCACCTAGCGTGAAGTAGCGGCAGGCCTAAACAAAAATCTTTTCAGCACCAGACGCTAACGTCAAAACGTATGCGGCCGCGGAAAGTACGAGTATTGTCACGCGTCACTGCGATCGAAGTGTTCGATCGAACGCGTATTACACGGCGCTTTGGTTCAATTTCCATTGCCGTGGAATGGAATGGAAGCAAATTTTTTTCAATTAAATTGTACACGGCATAGTGAACTTTACGTCAATTGTGTAACGTACAATCTAAATACGGACCGTAGCTACGGGACTCCTCGAGAATGCGCGAGGATACCGCGGAAAACGCGCGACCTCTTTCTGGCTCGTATTTAGTTTGTACGTTACTAAATTGACATAAAGTTCAATATGCTATGTAGAATCTCGTTCGCTTCCAATCCATTCTGCGAATATCCAGTGTCGCTGTCGCAGTTCCGTTGCATCTGCGAAAAGTATTTTATTTTGGCCCCCCGCACTGGCCAGGCGTGTAGACGTTGTTGCGACTGCCGGTGGGTGGACATCATTGTACATAGTTCAGCCGCTTCGAACGATTGGTCCGAACTCAACAATAAAACAGTAAATACTAACGCAGGCGTGTATTTCATTATCCTCTGACACACAAGGTTTTGTAAACATCGCTTCTTTGTTCGAACAACGAGTTATCATGAAAAATGCAAATTTACAGAAAGCGAATTCGCAAGAGACAAGACGTGAACACAATTTAACCAGGTTTTTGTAGAACAAATATCAATGATTATAGAATTTTTCCGAAATGTCACATTATTCTCGCAAAGAGGCGATATGCTCATTTATCGTCACAAGTAAAACAGTGCTCAATAGTATAGTCACCCCTCCATCTAAATATGCTTGTACTAGAAGGGGTTAGCGGTACGAAACAGTTTTGTCATTGGAATCTGTTGTAAGCGACCTTGAAGAATCGAGATTTTATCTTAAAAACTAGAGGCGAGTTCGTTATTTCTAGAAATTTATTCATTTTCACGCACAGGAATATATAAAAAAGTGTATGATTGTGTTAAAACACTGGAAGAAATATATTTGGAAAAAATTAAAACAGGGAAGCACCCACAAAAGGATAAAAGTTCCATTCACGTTTCAAAATCTAAAAAACGAACCCGCCTCATATACAGCATGTTCGTTTTGTCCCAACATTAATATGTACACCCCCACCGCTACACGCTGTATAAGCTGAACGTTTGATTACGCACTTAGTTCAGGACAAAATCCTTACAATTATTAAAAAAATTACAAGTATCTGAAAGCGATGATGGCAGTGTTGATCCGTGGGATTATCTGAAACAGAACACATGAACATGTGAAGATTATTACAATCAATACATCATGATTGTGTACCCCAACGGTAGGATCGTACAGAAAACAGCAGAAAATCATCACCCCTAGAAATGTGTCAAAAGCGAAATCTATGGGCAGGAAGATATACTACGATGTTTATATAGATGGCGCGCACGCGGCGCACGTTTAAGTCCACCCATAGATGTCGCTTTTTATACACTTAAGGGGATGAGCTTTCTCTGCAGCAGTGTGTACTCTGATTTAAAATATAAAAATATACCCTGCAAATGTAAGAAGGGATGCAGAGCATGTACTGAAAGAGAGAGTGAGAGCTTTTACTGCCTGAGAGCTAGGCTGAAATGCTCAGTTCTTTATTAAAGTTAATTAAATTTGCAACAATTTAAGCCCAACCGCAGTTCTATAAACCAGCTAAATTTTCGAAATTGCTAATTTGGATTTACACTACACCCAACTCCATACAACATACCAAAAATGCAGAACGGCATCAAGCTTTGCGATTTTAATGTTTATTTCTACAGGGCTAATACTCAATTCTCAGTTTAATCAATTCTAATTTGTAGTAGTTTTTGTATATTAATATATTCGTAGTATCTTACCTCTAGGCGGGTTGCGGTGTGCTGGACTTCTTCTTTTCCTTCTTCTTCTTCAGGAACGACGGCGTCCGGAGTCCCTTCTTCTTTTTCTTGTCCTTCTTGGGCGAGTCCTCGGTCGACACCTCCTTCGAGGGTGAGCCCTGGAGACCACAGAACATATATTTTGTGTGTTATTGAGGAGCTCTTCAAGGTGAAGGAACGCTTGCCAAGGTCGCTCAAAAGATGTAACAATCCTCTGCCGTGCCTCGGAAAGCACGTTAAGCCATTGGTCCCGGCTGTCTTTTGAAGATCTTTGACAGTCGTTACGGGTAGTTTGAAGGCAGAAAATTTGGCTCAAGTCTAGCCAAGGAGTATCGTGTTACCAAGTTACTGGATTGTGAAAGTCAGGTTGGGAAAAAAAAAGAAGATTGTTTGAATGTTTGAAATTTCGGTTAACTAGAAAAGCAGCTAAGGAGTGGAATTCCTTGCCGAAGTGTTATTTTCATGGTTATCGGTCTCGCTAATAGCAAATATGTGGTCAAAATCAAAATCCAAGAAGGCGCCGACGACAATTTGATAACATGACTATATTTTTTATAGATTTCGGGCTCGGTAATAATAACGAATATGGGATTACAACGAAAATTCAAGATGGTGACGACGAAAATTTGACAACGTTTGGTTATGGGTGTCATGTTCATGGTTTTTGTGGTCGCTAATAACGAATATGGAATCAAAACCCAAGATGGCGCTGATGTAAATTTAACAACTTTTCGTCTTCGGGGATTTTATTTATTTATTTAAAACTTCACGCACAATGGCTGACGTAATGCCTTGTTTCCTGGTAGTTACGACCTAGGGGTCTTTAAATCAAGAGTGAATAGGTTACTTCTAGGCAAGCGTGCTTCACCGTCGACCACATCATCGCTACCATCAGATGAGATAGTGCTCAAACGCGACCTTATCAATAATAACAAAATCATACCTCTTTACTGCTATGCGAGAACGTGCTCTGATGTGCGTCCGAATGATCTCCGTTCACCGTGTGCTCGCCTGGAAGGTGAAGAAAACATTATTTAACAAAAAAATTATACTGATAGCTCGCTTGCACCACTAAATACTAAATACAGGAGTTGCGAGGATAAAATGGCACTCGGTGTAAAGAAATATTTCGTGTTCGTAATTGTTTTACTTTTAGAATATTTAACAAAAAACCGGCCAAGTGCGAGTCGGACTCGCGCACGAAGCACGAAGATGACGGTTTTAAAAAAAACTACTCATTAGATCTCGTTTAAACCAATTTTCGGTGCAAGTTTACATGGTAATGTACAGCATATATTTTTTTTAGTTTTATCATTCTCTTATTTTAGAAGTTACAGGGGAGGGGGACACATTTTACCACTTTGGAAGTGTCTCTCGCGAAAACTATTCAGTTAAGAAAAAAAATATGTTAGAAACCTCATTTTTGAAGACCTATCCATAGATTCCCCACACGAATGGGTTTGATGGAAAAAAAAATTGAGTTTCAGTTCTAAGTATTAACCCCAATATTTTTTTGTTTTTTCTATTTTGTGTAAAAATCTTAATGCGGTTCACAGAATACATCTACTTACCAAGTTTCAACAGTATAGTTCTTATAGTTTCGAGAAAAATGGCTGTGACATACGGACGGACAGATGGACAGACATGACGAATCCATAAGGGTTCCGTTTTTTGCCATTTGGCTACGGAACCCTAAAAATCACCTAGACACTAGGGTTTAATGATCATTATTCAAGACATCGTAACTACTGTCTATTTTAACTTCTAATGTCTGGCAGAAATATTACAATAAAAAAAAATTGTTTGTCGCAAGTATTTAGTGTTGCATGGTGCAAGTGGGCATTTTAATTTTTACCTACACAACTTTCATGTTATTAATTAATAGGGGAAATCAGATAATTTCATAGCAAAAACTATTCTTTGTCTGCTAAATATAGGACTGTACTTTTATTTGGATATTTAAAACCAGTCGAGTATCATTTAATTAAACAAGAAAAACGTTTAAAATAATTAAAGACTAACATACACATGCCATGTTAAAATTAAACAAAAAAACCATTAAAAAAGCTGATTAGAAAAAGGGCTGATTGGAAAAAGGGCTGATTTGAAAAAGGGCTAATTAGAAAAAGGGCTAATTAGAAAAAGTGCTGGTTAGTAAAGTATTATTGCCACTTACCTGTATGCGTTAGTACTTCGAACCTCCGTCCCCGAAACCAAGTGAAAGCTACTGGCATGCCAAGCGCAGTGGCAAAACAAAAAAAAAAAGCAAATTTTGCCACAATGAAGGAAAATATCTTGCAAAGACAAAAAAAAACTCATTTAAATATTTTTTTTTTCACGTTTAACCGTTTAAAAGTTATTGCAAAACATTTTACCGTTCAAAGAAATCGTGCAGAAGACCAACACAAAATGCCAAAAATAAGATTTTTTTTTAAATAAAAATCTGAACAATAAGGAATATGTTTTAACATTCTTGATTTGAAACAGATTTAACGACAAATAGTAGTTGACGATTCCTTTTTTGTTATTTTATCGTATTAGCCAGCAATTGTCCTGAGCAAGTCTTCTCATACAGAGAAGGGCTCATTTGGGCCTTCTCTGCATGAGAAGATTTAGGACATTGTTCGTCACGCTTATGTTTGCCTCATAAGAAGTGGGATAATTAATATAACGAATCTATAATACCGATATTAGTATATAAAAAAATGGCCAAGTGCGAGTCGGACTCGCGCACGTAGGGTTCCGTACCATTATCGCCAAAAACGGCAAAAAACGTTTGTTGTATGGGAGCCCCACTTAAATATTTATTTTATTCTGTCCTTAGTATTTGCTGTAATAGCGGCAACAGAAATACATCATCTGTGAAAATTTCAACTGTCTAGCTATCACGGTTCATGAGATACAGCCTGGTGACAGACGGATCGTGGAGTCTTAGTAATAGGGTCCCGTTTTCACCCTTTGTGTACGGAACCCTACAAAGGAGTCTTATTTTTGACTTAACTCCTTAAGAATCGATTAACATATAAGTATTTTAAATACTGCTTCTCCCCACGTATGTGAATAAATTCCTCCAAGTAAATCCATATACGATTTTCCATACAAAGTTGTCGTCACGTGACCAAAATTTGTATGAGCGATACAATTTTTTTTTCAGTGGTTGTTCAAATACATGAAAAGAAGCTGTATTTAATATATCGGTATTAGTGTCGCCGTGGAGGTTCTAGCACTACATAGAAACAAAACAAACAATTACACATATTTTATTAGCGGACAACATTCACAAGCGTTAAAATGAGTTAAAGACGATCTTGATGGCGCGGTCTATAGGCGATATCGCGCACGTATTTACAATTTTTTTTTGTCGCAAATCGGTCGAATTGCACCGCGTCCATGTGAACGAATTTGCAATTTCGTTCAGTAAATATCGCTTTTTGGTGAGGTATAAATCGAATTGATTCGAGCCACCAGGAAAGTCGCTTAAGTTTTAGTGAGTTACTGCTTTTATGGTACAATTAGAACTACATCTCATATGTATGACTAAAATCGAGATATTATATTCGTACTGAACGAGACATTGAAACATCAAAGATGTTCTTTTTTTAAAGAAACATTTTCCTACAAAAAAAAATCGATACATACACACAATACATGTTTTAAAATTAGGACAAAATCACTCGAATTATTTTCAAATATTTTGAAAACTTTTCTGTTTATAAACACTTAAGATTAAAAAAAAAATACGCTTTAAAAACTACATTCTCAATAAAAACATGCTTCTATAAAAATACATAGTTCTTGTATTAAAATATATGCTAACGTTTATTGATGAATTAACGGGATTTACCGAAAACCGAAAAAAAAATAAAAGAAAAAAAAAATAAAAAAATGTGGTTGAGTTAACATCGGATAAAAAGCAAGTCCTATTACAAAAAGTGCTAATGCCAGTTAGCCAGTCATTGTATTACAAACTTTATCACTGTTTCAATAACGTTCAAAACGGCTGGAAGGTTTGAGCTGGGACTTGGGTTCAAAAATAGTTTCCTAAGGCGGACCGTGTTTTACTACTACTAACGTGTTGCACTGCTAGTAACTGGACTTTTTATTTCGTTACCGGATTATTGCAAACACCTTCAGTTTATAATAAATCTAGCGAGGTTATAAAATCTCAACAAATTGTAAACAGATAATTGCAAACACAATAAACCCCATTCCAATTCGATAGTTTGTAATATATCCGTGCTTATCGAGAAAAAAGAGTTTACAATCTCACGCGACTCATTATAACCAAAGGGACTTTACAGCGCGACGCAATTTAAATTGCGTCAGATAGGCTATGTCGCGCAAATCTCGCGCAATTCATTATATAACCATAGGGAATTTACTGCGCGACGCAATTTAAATTGCGTCACATAGGCTATATCGCGCTAATCTCACGCGATTCATTATATAACCATAGGGAATATACTGCGCGACGCAATCTAAATTGCGTCAGAAAGGCTATATCGCGCGCGTCTTTTCTAAGAAAATATCAAGTGTAATATCAAGTGTATGTATGTCGGTAGAATAGCATCGCATTGCGTTCATGTGAATTTCCTTGCAATTTCGCTTAATAAAGTTCGCATATTAGCGTGCTATAAATCGCAATTGCATTGTGCGTACAGCCAAGGAGTGGAATTCTCTGCCAGAGTCTGTGTTTCCTGATAGCTACAACCTGGGGGTCTTTAAGTCTCTAGTGAATAGGTTACTTCTAGACAAGCGTGCTTCACCGTCGACCACATCATCGCTTACCATCAGGTGAGATAGTGGGCAAACGCGAGCTTGTGAATAATAAAAAAGTTTGCTTACGGTGTTGGCAATAACCCGGTTATATTCATATGTCTATGTTTACTTTTCCTCTCTGCTGTCTACAGTACTCGTAAGTTAATAAAATCAATATATTAATTCGAATTATTGGTTAAAACACTTACCTTGTTATATTACAGATATTATTAAGCCCGGTTTCACCACTTAAATGAATGCTTAATTATAAAAGCATTGGATTTCTAATTTTCGGCGCTCTCTGAGCGTTGAAAACACAACAGTGTACTTTAGAAATTTCATTTAGGTGTCTTCGCCTAGGGACCGTAGTCGTGAACGAACATTTAATGTTCTATATATACACGTAGTTACTATAAAATACATAGTTGTATTACGTAAGTAAGTTGCGACTAGACCATCAACTTGTCGCGGAGTGATTTTGAGCGCGTTTTCCCCGGTTACTTCGCACACAGAAACTAAGGAATAATCACAACCCATCTTTTCATAAAGACAATCTAGCATCCTAAGAACTGGTATCGAAATTCGGATCCTCTAAATCGTTGGGATCAAAACTTTCCGACATTCGAAACGTTGAAATGATCTTATAGAACAAAGTTTCCTCGAAGGGTGGCCAGCTGGAGTAGAGCCTTGTCGTGGGGCGGCTGTGCAGGTCGTACAGCAGACGGCGCCGCGGGGTGCTCGAGTCTGAGGCATCCAGCGCGGGGTCGCTGACCTGCGCCGCATACTCCATGTCCGACGTACCGGCCGACGGGAAACCCACTTCGTTATCCGAATACTCGTTCATGAGTACACTAGTTCGTTTAGTATTCTTATTAGTCACTTTTCCGTACTTCTCGTCGTCTAGATCGATGGATATGAAGCTCGGCAGCGTGTCGTCAATGCTCTTCACCGACCGCACGCCGTGCTTCTCACTGTCAACGGAGCTGGTCAGGTGCTCGTCGAACGACAGCCAGTACTTCACCCCACCCGAGTGCTCCGTCTGAGACATCGCCAACACATTCGCCTTTCTGCTGAACGAAGTAGTCTCCGCCTGCGCCCTATGTCTTTGCATCTTCTTCGTCGGCGACTCTTTCGAAACTCTCCTGATCGGAGACTCCGTCAGTTCCAACTTCTTTGTCGTCTTCCTGTTGGGCGACGAAGAACGACTCAGAGCTTCTTTAATCAATGCATGTTTCCGCTTTCGAGACGAGTCTGATTTGTCAGAGCACGTCTGTGAAACATCTTCCAATGTCTTGTGAGATATATCACGATATTCTGGAGAAAAAATAGGATCTTCGTTCGGAGAAGAAGGTTCCTTGATTGGACTTAAATATTCTTCTATATTTTTGTTAGGTGATTGGGCGGAGAAGCTAGCGAACTCTTCCGTCCGGTCGGAGATATCTCTGAATTCGTCATTGGCAGTAGAAAGATATTCTTCGTGAGACGCATCGGTTATGTTATGTACTGGAAATGTTTCAGGGTCCAGGCTCATATTTTCTTTTATTTCTGCCGTAAGGTCTATATCAGGGGTTGCGAACAGTTCTTCTGTGTGTGATGATATCGTGGGGTCTTCTGATTGGCTGAAATCCTCATGGAATGCGTTGTTCATATCACTGGATTCCACAAATGTTTCGTTAAGAATGTTTTCAATGTCAGCGGGTCTGGATACGTCGTTGATTATGGGAAGTGATAAATCTTCTGTTGTATTAGTATCGGCCTTATCTAAGTTATTATTTGTAGAAATCGATACGTCAGTAGCTTGTTTTGCTATTGCGTATATTTGAATTGGCATACATTCTTGATAAACTTGAATTTGGTTGCAATAGTGTATCTTTTCTTCATTGTCTATACAATTAACGTGTGATTGTATATAATTACCTGTTTCTTCATCATCAGAAGCGTTCTCCTTGTGATGACCATGATTTTTATAATTTTCCTTCATTTCGGGTGAACTCTCTTTACTAACAATAACAGAGAAAATAGTTTCTATATTTCTATCAGTTTCTATACAACCTGAACCTGTATCAAAATTTTTCGTTATAATCTTTTTATTTTGTTCTGTCGCATTCGTAAGACATTTCGCGTTAAAAAAATCCTTAATAGCATAAAAGTCCCTTTCTTCGTTATCTGTATCTTCAACATGTACTTCGTCTTCGTGTTCCTCGGTCTCCATCCAGAGAGGTTTGGCAGTAAACAGTATATCCTCGAAGTCCGCGACGGTAACAACTCTCTTCACTGACTTTTTGCTGCCTTTTTGATTTTGATGGTTGACAAACATGGCTCTATCAAATATATAGTACAGTATGCCTTCGATGACTTTGTTCGCTAAACCTATTTCTGTCTCGCTTACTTCAGTGAGCACTGTGTCATTGAGACACACGTTCTGTTCTATATCCTGGATGATCTTTGCTATAGAGAATGTCTCGCCAGCATCGTCAGCAGTGATATCTTCGCTGATACTGATGATAGGAACCTTCATTTTCAAGTCAACGAAATCTATTCTATTTATAATCGTCGACAAAACTTCGGATACAATCTCATATTTCTCAAATTCAGCTGTCGAATCAAAGCTATTCCTATCGTTCGAACTGACAGTACTTGCCAAGGAATTCTGTCTCTTAACAATGTTGACATCAGACTCGTTTTCATTTGAAAGTATGTCGAAGACGTTTTCATAGACGCTGCTGATAATGTCTTGTTCGGACGCCGCAGTCTCGTACACGTCAATGGCTGTCTGTATGGTTTTGACCGTGAAGCTGTCGCGTTTATTGAAAGTGATGTCAGTGTCTTCTTCGTTAACCGAGTAGCTCTTCAGCTTAGTGCACTCAGCGACCAGCGATTCAGCGGTAACTTTCTGATTAGCGTTGTTTGAAATCTCTAATTTCAGCTGGCTCGCTAGGACAGCCGTGGACACGACCTCCCCGACTATGTTCTCCATCAATTCCTCCTTCTTCTCATTTTGAGAGAGATTTGAATCATCACCGTAAGAACTTTTGGATTCTTCCAAAATAGGTTCTAGAATACTCTTGATTTTTAAAGGAGATTTCTTCGCATCCTCTCTGGTTTTAAAATCATCGCAATAAAAATCGATAGGTACGGAGTAGTCGCGAATGTCCTTCTCTACTAGCTCTTTGACGGGACTTTCATAAGACTCCTCCAAGTCTGTAAAGCTATGGTATTCGCCTTCTATGGATTCTAGACTTTTATTCACGTCATCCATCGAGTCTGCAGCGACTAAATGTTCAGTGTTAACCTCTATGTTTTCCCTGACAGTCGTTTTTATACATATTTCAGCATTATTTTCACTAACAACAACAGTTTGATCTACAGCGTCAGATTTCTCGATGACAGTCTGATTTTCTGAAGAGAAACTGTTGCCAATGTCGCCTATGTAATTATCTTCATTGAATTCTTGACTTTCAACGAACTCTGTATCTTTCTTTTCAACTTTGAAGACGGGCACGAACTTCTCCTGCACCTTCACGTAAGTAGGATCGCTCTCTGCTTCTTCGGAACACTTTTGTGGAATGTTATCGACAGAGAAGTAAATAGAATTATGATTCTTGGCTTTTTTTAGTTTCTCGTCTTTGGTGAGCTCGAAGGCGTAGGAGACGTTGGTAGCGCCGCATGAGCGGCACCGGGGCACATGGTAGTGCGTGGGTTCGGGGTCTTTCATGTAGGCATTGATGAAACCGCTATGAGACTGTGTTCTAAATAGCTTGTTGGTTCTAAAGCGGGGAAGAGACCGGCTCCTGACGCCGGAGTCGGACTTCCAGCGTCCATCCCACTCTATGGAGGGGATGGAGTACAAGCTGGAGCGACTGCTCTCGTTTCCCGCTTCGTGAGCGGTGTGAGCGGTGACCGCGGTGAGAGCTGTGTGAGCGAGCCTCGGAGTAAGGTTCACTTTACACTTGGGCGCTTTGTGCGGGGAATCGTAAGTTTTCACGATATGCTCGAAGTTGCTGCTGCGAGAGTATTCGTGTTTTGAACGTTTGTTAGTAGAGAGAGCTTCCTTTTCATCTATTTTACCTGCAACGGGGGGAGGGGGGGCGTTGTGGCGGATTCACCCTTTTGTGGTGTGATGCGCAGTAACCGACCGATAATACGACAATTGTCAAATGATGACGTCATCCGCAAACATTTGATGGGTCGCCGAACTTGCGAGTTAATTAGCATTCCATTAGGGAATATGCATGAAACAAATATGTGTTATTTAATTGATTAAAAGATAAATATATAATCTACTAAAATAAAATTTTAATAGTGAAAACAGAATTAAAATTGATCGAAAATCCAACGAGATAGAACGATTTCGGGGGTACTATACTTTGACGTCAGAATCTATATAGAAATGTTATTAACTTTAAATAAAGCCTACGTCGCTGATGAAAATATTCAAAAAAAATATTCCATGTTTGATTAATAAAAATCATCTCATCAAGCAAATAAAAAAAAATACATGCATATTCCCTATTGTCTATTCCTCGGTCGCTCTGTAAAATCTATACATTTGTTACGACAAGACCAGTGAATCTGCCGTGTTAAATGAGTAGATTTGAAGACGCATCACACCTCAAAATGTGAATATTATTAAGTCTGGACTACCTACGGACTACTGATACTAACTACAGAAGTATTGAGACGACGTGGATAGATATAACTATACTAAATATTAGAAAGATAGTAGTTGTTTGTATGTATGTATGTATCTAAGTATATAATTAAATATTATATATTTTTCTAAATTGTTCCTTTCATATGCACCTAACATAATTATTTTATCGCTGCACCAACCGAAGGGCGACTTGAAAAATACGCATGAAATTTCCCAATTGAAAATATATATTTTACTAGTGAGAGCGACTTAATCCGCGTCAAACTCTTAAAACTAGAAAATTATAGGTCTTATTTTTTCATGCGGTACCCTAATTCTTATCCTAAAATGAAAGTAGCCTTAATTACTCCTTATAACATCAACTATCTGCCAGCGAAAGTCTCACCAAAATCGGTCCAGCCGTTCCGGATATTAGCCGGAACAAACAGAACGATAGGAATTTTTAAATAACGTAATCTTTTTGTAAGTTTACTTATATGTATATTCCTATGTATTGAGTAAAACGCTGCAAGAAAATGCAACATGCAAACTGGTTTATTCTAGTAACAAAACACAATTTTGTTATTTGTTAATTAGTTTTGTAATCTTACATCTTATTTTGTACCCACATTCATTGCAAAATAAATGATTTCTGATTTCTAATTTCTGATATGTTTAATTAAACGACATAATCGTTATTAAAGTTTGTTTTCACACTTCCGCAGCGCATAATACTAACACGCCGAAAGACTAAACGCACTGGAAATGAGCAAGCGACTAATACTTATGAAAGGCCGACAGCCTTGGTACTGGAATGAAGAAATGAGAGAACGAGCCTTGTGAACATCGGCAGACCTAGCGGTGATCATGAGGGACGCCACAAGAAAACAACACACAAACTTCTCCCGACACAGACTTACAGGCCGAATACTCAAACGTGTATAACAGAATAAAC
The DNA here is from genome assembly GCA_945859665.1 of Anorthoa munda. NCBI lineage: Eukaryota > Metazoa > Arthropoda > Insecta > Lepidoptera > Noctuidae > Anorthoa > Anorthoa munda. Next base: position 1,108,898 of record OX243919.1, on the reverse strand, counting down.
ACAAAACCTGTAAAGGAACTTATCCAGCAACCGACAAATCGTGAAAAAAAAATATCTGTTCATCAGCGTTTTGTCGAGTTATGCAAACTTAGGGACGGCGCGGACTGACGGCATTGCACGGCACGGCGGCGGCGTAGCAATAGATTTCCGACCGTATTTAGATGGATTTAGCGCTGAAAATATTTTAGTTTAACACGAATAGGTCGAAAAATCTTGCGTGGATGACGCTACGTACCGTGTCAAAAGAATTTCAGCGCTAATTTCATTGAGATAAGGTCGAAAATCATTTGTCCACGAAAACATCCTTTGCCACGCCGTGCAAGGCCGTTATATAGTCTAGTCTTGTCTCAAAGAAGACAGAATCGTTTAAAACAGAGTCTGATTTATAATTTTCGACTTTATTTAAAGGTGTGCAAAGTTGATATTTGTTTAACAATGACAACCGCGCCACGCTTACTAAAGCCGACAACCTTAATTAGATCGTTTTGTAGTTTGAATATTCGGGATTTCATGACGTCATTTGCTCCTAGGACAGCAACCATGGCCCACACAGACACCCATCCTCGACCATTACCTACCAAACCCTACTTAGGACAACTAATATAGAGGACTTGCCAACGTTTAAAACAGCTATAAAAATGCATTTTTCATCACCATCAATATTTTTTCAGGCATTAGGTAACATAACATCACGGCACATCTGTTCCCCGAAGTGTAGGACAGAGGTAGACATAAAATATAATATCACGATTTTGCAAAATACAACTTCATGCACGAAAGCGGAAATTTTCGTGCATGTGGACCTTAAAGAAATATATAAATACACTTTATCTACTCTCATATCGTAATATTCGAATTATAAACTTCAAAACGAGTTTATATTGACATACTTTATAAACACAATACCGAAATTTAAAAATAGAATCATATTATAACACTTTTTCTCTAACAAAATAATGCTATAATACAATTTTTTTTCTATTACGATACAGGACAAATCCAAGAAGTTAATCACAAGGAGTTTTCATCAATTATTTTTTGTAATGCCATTTTTATAGTACCTATTTAAAAAGATTTGTTTTCAATTTTTACTTGTCTATGACAATGCCCGCTTCAGGCTTAGCACGCACTGCGATTTTTATTCGCGCGAATTTTGTCTCTTTCTACATGTTCATAGAGCTCAAAATATTCGCGCGAATTAAATTCGCGCCGCGGTGCGGTGGATTATGTGGCAAAACACGGATTTCTTGCGGTATTATTTCTGCACGATTATTTACCGCAATGCGAGCAACTTCATACAATTCCATAGGTCGCAGAATAGGCGAAAAAAATTCGCACGAATAAAAATCGCAGTGCGTGCTAAACCTTAGCGCATGCGTAATGCGGTGAAGTGCTGGGTTTTGGCGCCATTCATATTTTGCAGGTTCAGTTGTATTGAATTTCATGAGTTTTTTGAATTCTTGCTTAAAAATGTCTGATATCAGTGAATGTGAAGAAAATTTTACTTCGCCCGATATTTTAGATGCGGCGAAGGAAATTACTCATAATTTATTACCAGCAAAGTCGAGAAAATTATATGACAAATGCAATCACGACTTTATGGCATGGAAAATGCAAAAACAACAGTTTCATAAACTATTATTATGCAACAGTTTCATAAACTATTATGAAACTGTTGCATAATAAGGGGTATTAAAACATGAGTGTGTGTTTAAAAACCGAGCCGTAGGCGAGGTTTTTAATAGTATTCACACGAATGTTTTAATACCTAGTTATGTGCTGTTTCATACACTACTTTATCTACACTCATACATTGGGATTGAACCTACTAAATACCTTTTTTGCATTTTCCATGCCATAAAGTCGTGATAGCATTTATCGTATAATTTTCTCGACTTTGCTGGTAATAAATTATGAGTAATTTCCTTCGCCGCATCTAAAATATCGGGCGAAGTCAAATTTTCTGCACATTCACTGATATCAGACATTTTTAAGCAAGAATTCAATAAACTCATGAAATTCAATACAACTAAACCTGCATAATGTGAATGGCGCCAAAACCCAAGCACATCACCGCATTGTGCATGCGCTAAGGTTTACACGCACTGCGATTTTTATTCGTGCGAATTTTTTTCGCCTATTCTGCGACCTATGGAATTGTATGAAGTTGCTCGCAATGCGGTAAAAAATCGTGCAGAAATAATACCGCAAGAAATCCGTGTTTTGCCACAGAATCCACCGCACCGCGGCGCGAATTTAATTCGCGCGAATATTTTGAGCTCTATGAACGTGTAGAAAGAGACAAAATTCGCGCGAATAAAAATCGCAGTGCGTGCTAATCCTGAAGCGGGCATTGTCAAAGACAAGTAAAAATTGGAATCAAATCTTTTTAAATAGGTACTATAAAAATGGCATTACAAAAAATAATTGATGAAAACTCCTTGTGATTAACTTCTTGGATTTGTCCTGTATCGTAATAGAAAAAAAATTGTATTATAGCATTATTTTGTTAGAGAAAAAGTGTTATAATAAGATTCTATTTTTAAATTTCGGTATTGTGTTTATAAAGTATATCAATATAAACTCGTTTTGAAGTTTATAATTCGAATATTACGATATGAGAGTAGATAAACTACTATTATACCATTCCCCCTCTAAAAAGCTTATTTTGTTCACTGAAAACAGTGAATAAAAAGCACGTTTAGTCACTGTTTTGGTGTTTGAATTTAGAACACACCAATGTATTCGATCTCTATCTCCATGCTATATAACCTCCTTGCGTTAAAAATATTCGATACAAACTTGTGCAAAGAATACTCGACTTTCAGACTCCTTCTTCGATTTGAATAATGATTTTGATTTTAGTCTAGGCTATTTATTGAATACCTACTTATTTGGATTGTAATTCTAATATTAATTGCATAGGTGTTGCATTAATTATAATTATGTAACGCAACGGAGGTGGTCACTGGCCCCTGATACACAGGTGTCAGGGTTTCATATTTTTTTGTAAAATTTTGAAGGGAATAAACCATTTATTTATTAATATTCCTTGTGCTTTTCGCTTATCTTTCTTTTTCTCGTAGTCATGGTATAAAATGTAGTATGCAACTCTTTAATAAAACGGATTTAAAGCGAGGGCCATGAATCACTTGCCTCGCTAAGGATTCTAACACTTGAATCACTCGCCCGGCCGTGATTCAGTCCTTAGAATCCTTCACTTGCTCGTGATTCATGTACGACCCTCGCTTTAAATCCGTCCTTTATTCACTAGTTGCATAATATACTATTTCAAAAACAAGTGCACTCTAAACTAAAATTTGGTACCCACATCTTGAGGGTGCATAAAAAATTATTGGTCCGCCATATTTGATGTCAAATCCAAACCAAATGTGTATGCAAATTTTCAGCTCGGTGTAATAGGGGGCGAGCCTAATGCCATCAACCGAGTACAAATCCAAACTCCCAGCTGCTATTGAGAAATTGCAGATGAGAAACCACATCTACAATTTACCTGACCCGACAATCGAAGCCAGGACCTAAGACAAGCTAAGCTTGTAACCGTATTTTTTTGCAATATCTAAATTATCGATTGATACCAAACGCCTGGAAAGATATTGTTGGTGATGGCATACTGAAGCAGTACAAACGCAAACGGTGACATGGGCCTGGTTCCTTACTGGAGTTCTCTATATCAGTCAGTCGGTATCCTGAAGGCTACTTCCCTTTATTAAAAACGTTAAGATTCTAGTCGCATCAGTCTCATCTGACAATCAAAGTCGTGATTTTTGTTGTACTGCCGTCCTATAATTAGATTGTCACTATCTGACATTTGCTCGTTTTTAACTCTTTGATAATTCCGTCGTAATCGGCAAAAAAATCTCTACCGATCTCTCTAAACTCTGATTTTTAATTTCGTAGAAATTAATTCGCATATCACTATGTTTAAAAACCAGCCAAGTGCGAGTCGGACTTGCGCACGAAGGGTTCCGTACCATTATCGCGAAAACGGCTAAAAAAACACGTTTTTTTTATGGGAGCCCCACTTAAATATTTATTTTATTCTGTTTTATGTATTTGTTGTTATAGCGGCAACAGAAATACATCATCTGTGAAAATTTCAACTGTCTAATTATAACGGTTCATGAGATACAGCCTGGTGACAGACAGAATAGAATAGATTTAAACTAACAATGTTCCTATTCGAAAGTATAATTTATTGACATCGAAAACTCACGCATATAACTTCTACTTGTTATACGGCATCGAATTTTATTATTTCGAAAATAATTATGATTATGTCAGATAACAATACTCTAGGTACAGGACGGCAGTAGGGAAGCTGCCAGAGGCCTTAGAAACTTGGCGATAGCGATTGGAAAAATGTCAAAAATGTTTGAGAAAATCATAGGCCATTGAAATATCATGTGGTCAATTCCTTAAGAGGAAATATGGGCAGTGAGCGACGACTGAATTTCCTTGGTATCAAGTCATAATTCGAGGTTTGGCTCTCGTCTCTCTCCTCCTCCAGTATTGGACCAATTTAAAAGATATTCCATAAATTGGTAAAGTAAGATATATAGAAGTTCAAGAAGTTCTAATATGAGACTTTTCTGCATGCCAAGATGTCACACCAACTTGAGGCAACACTGCCCACTATCTAGAATGTATGCTGCATACAAAGAGCACGAAGGCGTTATTGACTTATTTAACTCTACTGTGCTTGCTCTAAAAAAGTCGCTCTTGCCAATTAGTGGTTTCTCTAGTGCCTGATCTTACATAAATAATTAAATGTATACCAAACTAATATTATTGTTCTGTTAATTATTATATAATTTATATATTATATTGAATTAATTTATTCTAATTTAATTTAATCTATTCTCATTTAATTTAATTTATTCTAATTTAATTTAATCTGTTCTATTTTAATTTGATCTATGTTACTTAATTTAATTTGCTTCAATCAATTTAGCTTTTAATAGTTTTTTTTTTGTTTTTAATTAATAAATTCTGTATTATCTCCGCAAAATTTAGTGCATGCTGTGCTTTTCTTTAAGTGATGAGGCACTTAGACTTAAGTTTGAAATGTACAAATTTATAAGTAACAGTGTACTCAGTGTTGAAAAGCCTAATAATAAATAAATAAATAAATATACTATGTCCCGATGTTTTCCTTTTTTCATTTATATTTGTCAAATTTGTACACTAAGCCTCTGTTGACAGCGCAATTTTGAGCATTGTTTGAGGGTTCTAGTGCTGCTAAAAATAATGTAACATCAAAAAGGTGCACAATTTGTGGAATATCTTTTAATGTAGTCCAATATTGGAGGAGGCAATAGGCGAGAGCCAAACCTCGAATTATTATGAATTTTTACTAAAGACATTCAGTCGGCGCCCTCTGCCCCCGTTTCCTCTTAAGGTGCTCTCACACTGCTGTTAAAAATGTTTACAAACATTTGATCACAATGTTAAGAAAATGTTCTCATGTTAGGTAATGTTAGAAAACACAATATTGTAAGTTAACAAATTGTAACAAGTGCTTGCGTCCAGTTAGAGCGCTTTTTCTTTTGTAATCTGTTTCCAACAGGGTAGGAGCACTCAAAACATCTAACAATTTCTAACAGAATGTAACAATAAGGATGTTTCCTGGGTAGAAAAATGATAACTCCGTTTAGTCCGTCAGTGAGATTATCAAATAATATTGGACACGTATATTTTGCTTTAAAAAACAAATAAAAATTGACAAATATAAAACGCATCGAAGTTCAGGAGTGGGGGCTTGTGACGTCACTTTGGCAGTATAAAGTGTAGCACACCATGACGTCACACGATATTTCAACGCACTGCATCGTCGTATTTTTTTTTGTTCTAGCCAAAGCAGCAAAAATACATATCCAATATCTAACTAACGGACTAAATAGATATTTTTTGTCAACTACCCTATTTCTAACATTTGTTAGTAAATGTTTCTAAACATTTTTAACAGCAGTGTGGGAGCATTTTGGCATTTCGAAATTCGCCATCTCGCTGACATCGCTGACACTGAGACTGGAGATTAGAATGCGAACGTATTTAAAGCTAGGGGAGCTGTCTGATTCGAGTTCGCACCTCTGACAACGGTCTGCGGCATGGGAGCGTGGTGGGTGCGCACAACCACGGGCACGGGGGCGGCAGCGAACACGTCGTCGTCCAGCACGGCTGGGGCGCGGGCCGCCGCTTTAACACAACGACACGACATCACACCAGTATCCACCGAAGGCTGAATTACCGCGGAATGGAATGCAAGCGAATTTTTGCAAACCATAATAAACTTTATGGCAATTGTGTAACGTACAAAATAGCTAGCTACGGGAATTCTCGAGAATTCCGCGGAAAACGCACGGCCCCTCCTGATAGCTACAACCTAGGGGTATTCAAGTCTCTAGTGAAGAGGTTACTTCTAGGCAAGCGTGCTTCACCGTCGACCACATCATCGCTTACCATCAGGCGAGATAGTGGTCAAAGGCGAAATAAAAAGAAAATAAAAATTGGCCTGTATTTAGTTTGTACCTTACACAATTGACATAAAGTTCATTATGCTATGTACAATTTCGTTCGCTTCCATTCCATTTCGCGTCAATGAAAATTGAGCCGAAGGATTAGGCAGAACCACAAACATACATAAAATCTCGCCAGAAATCAGGCAGACACTACAGAACGCCACCTGCTACAATCCTTACGTACTCCTTTTGCTTCATACGTTCATACATTGCATTTCACCAATCAAGTCCCTAATATGGAGCCTAGACTCCGGGCTGTTACTGAAAAGTTCCAGATGGAAACACCGAATAACAGTTTGGCCGGCTCGGGCATCGAACCCAGGATATCTTGCTCAGCAGTAGCGCTAGCGGCCACTAGACCAACGAATGACGTCATTCTATCAAGGAGTAATTATCATAAACACATACAGTACAACTATTTTCTTAATGACCCTCAGCAATCAGCAATCGTCGCATTGCCGAATACAAACGAATGCTACTTTCCATGTCCATCAATTGTTAGATTTATCGTGTATAATAATTTGAATTTGAACTAAGTATTTTATTGTTAAAAAAAAAATGTTTTTGTGTAAATTATTTCATCACCACTGCTCTCAAAACGGTGAAGGAACATCGTGAGGAAACCGGCATGTCCTAGAACCAAAAATTCGAAAGACATGTGACATCCACCAACCCGCACTGGGCCCGCGTGGTGGATTACGACCCATTCCCTCTCACAGAGAGGAGGCCTGTGTCCCAGCAGTGGGAACATTAATAGGCTGATGATGATGATTTTATTGTTGTATTGTTTTGATTTCCATGTGAACTATACAGAGCTGTAAAACAAAAAGCTTTAGCAGATTTTCTCCCATTTTTAAATTAGATTACATTATGTTAAAATGGTATTAACGACTCTATATACTTCCAAGTTGATAGAGCGTCCGGACTGATAGAAATACGACGACTGACGGAATACGAAGTTCGCCAAGGGACATTAAGAAAATGGTTGTACTGTACAATGCTATAATAAGAATAGAAAACTGTCAACTGTCACTTGAAAAGTACAGTTTGCATATAAATTTAATTTTTAGACTTTAATTTACTGGGCCTTAAGAGTCATAATTAAAATTTATAATAACTATACAGGATGTCTTTGACACCGACGCAAAAAGGTGTACCATGGATTCAGTACAAGATTCTGGACCCTATTAAAGATTTTTTAATTAAGAGATTTTAATAAAAAAAAATGGAAAAAAGCCGACAAAAATTCCAACCCTAGAGGAGTCCAGAATTATGTACTTAATCCATGGTACTCCATTTCGCGTCGGCGTCTCGGTAATTTAACCGACTTCAATAAAAGGAGATTCTCAATAGATCGGAATCTTTTTTTTTATTATAGAACATTGACTCTTATAATTTAATTTCCTAAAAAAACCATCAATCTTCCTATATCAACAAAATCATTCACTCACGAACTATCCTTGTCGTCCACTCACACACCGCTGCCCCTTGTCAAGCGATTCTCACCTCTAATGACGACGTGCGGCACGGGTGACGTCAATCCTGACGTCACAGAAGACGTCAGTGGCGACGCGGGCGAGTCATAAAAGACTTCATCGTCGGACAATAGGTTCGGATCTCGGCTGGACTCTACTGTTGAATTGTTTGTAACTATGTGAGAACCATGTTCCTATTTCTTACATGAATAAATTTTTCTGTTAGTGTTTTCAACATTTCATATCTATACATAGTATAGTTTATACTGGGTGCATGGTACTCACGTATATGAATTTATGTTTGTATGTAAATATTGTAAAACACTTTATTTTAAAGAATAATTGTGGAGTTTCTTGTCCGTTCTTCTCTATAACAACATCTACCTTTGCGAATGGACGGTAGAATCAATTATTACTATATTTTTAATTTAAATTTTCGTCGTTAAATGACTTAATTTAAATAAACAATTTTGACTAGTTTTCACTTTGAATTTACTCGCCGAATAAGAACATACTACACTTTCAACTTCACTGTGCACTTAGCTGGAAAGTGATACGTGCTTAGTAGCGAGAGTCCAACATCAGAATGACGTCAGTGCCAGGTGCACAGTTAATCTAACGATGATCCTACTTTAAGAAATTGCACAATATTGCTTTATTTTTCTCGCAGGTCAAATAAGAATGTAAAGTAATTATTACACAAGTCAATACCCGACTTGTTTTTAACATACTTTCCAAAAAGGAGGAAGTTCTTTAAACTAAATTTTCAATCTTATTCATAGACTTTACAAATCATGTTCGTGCTTTTAAGTGTATACTTATTTAATCATTGGTTAGTGAGTGCGAAAGAAAAGTAACTAATATAAAAGCAATATACATAGATATAAAGTATTAGAAACATTTGCAAGAAACTAAACTAAGTACAATACAGAAATAAGATGCAGAGAAATGGTTCATAGACGATTTTGTAGTCAGATTCATAGTTTATTATTTTATAGATTTAAACTGTGAAGATCCGATCCGATCCGGAAAAATCTTGGATCTCGGATTTTTATGATTAAGACATCGTTCGATAGGTCGTGACCGCCCAAGTTTTCTTAGATGAGTGCCGTTAAAAAAAAGAAACATGGCGGATTTTGGGCGCCATATTGTGGGGGTTCAAATTTTCCTAATCAAAAAACCCATCGAGTGAGCTATTAAAATAAAGGGTTTTTACAGCTTGTTACAAAAATATACACCACTTATATGTTAAAAAGTGTTTAGAAAAAAAATATGACCAAAAAAGTTAATAAAATTATAAGCTTGACTGCATAAGCGAATTAAAAACAAGTAAACAAAAAGAAAAACATGCTGTGCAGTCGGAGGATATTTATTTTATAGTTTTGGTCAGCCAGCTAGCAAATATGTAGAGTAATGTAGAGATCCGTAAGAGGACCAGGGTTACCGACATAGCCCGAAGAATTGCCAAACTGAAGTGGCAGTGGGCAGGGCACATTGCTCGCAGAACGGATGGCCGATGGGGCAGAAAGGTTCTGGAGTAGCGACAAGTAGCGGGACACGTTGCGTTGGAAGGTCTTCCACCAGATGGACCGATGACCTGGTGAAGGTTGCGGGGATCCGCTGGTTGCGAGACGCACGGGACCGGTCAATGTGGCGACCCTTGGGGGAGGCCTGTGTCCAGCAGTGGACGTCTTTCGACTGATATGATGATGGTGATGATGCAATCGGGTTTTTATTAACTTTTTTATTTTACAAAAAGTTTTTTTTTTAATATCTCGCGTTCGCGACCGCTCCCGAACATAGTCGAGTGCGTGGCTCGTATCGTTAGGAGAGGTCCTGACCACCGGCAGCTAGGACCCTGTTCCCGGAACCAGTGGGACATTTGATTACATTTAAACACTACAAAATCGTCTACAAACCTATATTAGTAAAGATACATGCAGAATTAGTGCGAACACATTTACAGCCGGATTCACAAACGACGGAAAGCGGTACGTTAAGTGTCGTTTGAGAATCCGAGGGTTAGTTTATTATGCAAAAGGTACAGGCCAGCTTAGTTCGTCACATCGAGCCTTAGAATCAGTTCGATATCCCCTCCACTCGACTCGGCCTCCCTTAGTTAAATTGTCAGTAACATGTAGTCAGGTAAAAAAAAAAACACGGTTCATGAGAAACAACCTGGTGACAGACAGTCAGACCAGACAGATAGACGGACCGCGAGGTCTTAGTAATAGGGTCCCGTTTTTAGCCTTTGGCTACGGAACCCTAAAAAAAAAAACAATATACTTTTTCCTTCTAACATTTAAAAAAAAAATCTGATCGGATGGTAACCCTACACTGAGTCGAGTGGAGTGGAGGAAGTTTCCTCGAGAATCACGTCTACATCTGTCGCCCGACGTGTCTCCCCGGATGCTGTCCCGAGTCTTACCTTTCGTCCGGTCGGCGTGAGCTCTCTCGGCGGCCAAGAAATCGGTGGTGTCCGCTATAAAGGTACATCGCATTTACAAAACATTCTCATGCACAAAATCTAGAGGTTTTAACAGAAAACAGAGCAAATTAAATTAGTTTTTAACTTCACGGGTTTTCTACATAAGTGTTATTGAATTCATTTGAAATTTCTTAGTAGCCTAACTGCGTAAGTGATTTCAGCAGAGCAAAGGGTTTGACTCCATAAAATAGTATTACAAATTCCCTTTAAATTTGTTCGGCATTGCCAAAAATTATTGCTCACTCTTTCCACAGTAAAAATATACAGACAGTATGGAAACTACCTACAAACGCCCGAAGTTAGTGTACCTATATTTTTACTGTGTTCTTTCGAAAAGAGTATCTTTACCAATGAAAGCGTCCAATAACTTTTGGGTCCTGGGTTCGATTACCATTTCAGAGTGTTATTGAATTTTTCCATGAAGTCTTAAAACAGTAAGTCCAAGTCCGTGAAGTGAAGATGCTAGCTCATTTAATTTGCTCCAGTCATAAGAAATAAGTTGTAATCGAATGAAATCAACATGCCTGTCTAAGAAAACGAGCAAAAATTAAAAAAAAAAAACGTGCTTGAAATATTCAGATCCTAATAAGGATGATTCTTGTATAAAAAAAAACCAGATCAGCAGTAGTAAACCAGGCAACTGTGTCGCGACTGTGGCGCCACAGAATGTTGCCAATAAAATAACAAGTAGGTGTGTACTTACCGTCGCTGAGGACGACCTCTGGTTGGCTGCGAATTGGCGCCTGTTTCGTCTCTATTCTGAGTACACGATGTTCTGTAAACGACATTCAACATTTATTATTGAGATAGGAAAAAAACATGGAGACGCCGCGATGTTCTATACATACATTAGCTTATACAAATATGAGTGAAATATGATACAGAATGTGAAACATAGTTTTGTTTCATTCATTCTAATGTAGTAATCGTATTCGATAAAAGGGACAACAATATTTCAGTTGTTGCTCTTATTGACAACATTTTTTTATGACGTAGTGACAGTTGTAGGTACGTGCCATATCCGCCATATTAGGTGACGAATTTTGTGTTTGTTCTTGGCAGTCCTGCTGTCAAATTGTTGTTTACTTTTTGTATTATTGAAATTTGTGAGTGTGTGTGTGTGTTCCGTGATTCACACAACCATAACACCGGCAGCCATTTTAAGTGTAATTTTAAGGTTTAGGTAGGCACGTATTTTTTTGTAGGTATATCCAGTCCATACTAATTTTTATTGTCTATTATAGGCTCGCGCTTGACCTTGACCACTATCTACACTACACACTATGTATTTAATATTTCTATGGGTAAGATAGTGGTCTATGGAGAGCCTAACATTGCTTGTGTGTGTGTGTGTGTGTGTGTGTGCGTACGTACCGTCGCGGGACTCCTCCTCGGTCTCGGAGGGCGCGCTGGCCGGCGACGTGACCTGCGCAGCACTGATCGCCTCTGACTCCGAAAGGTCAGTGTCGTCTGAAACCACAACAGTCTCATCTTACTTCCGGGAAGAAAACTTTAGATGGAAAGTCTGGCCGCTACACACGCAAAGTGCTGTGTGTGTATGTGCGTGTGGTACTCACAGTCGCTGCGCTGCTTGCGCTCGACGACGCGCCTGTACTCGTCGATGTCGGTGTCGGTGACGTGGTCGAAGGGATTGCGCGCGTACGGAGCGCTGTACATGGTGGCGTTGTGCTGGTAGCCGCGCTGGATGATGCCCTTGGACGCCGCGCCCATCAACACTTGCTGCGGAATTAAAAACAAGTTGTTCAATGTAGGCGACTAATAAAAAGCAGATGTAAGTGGAAACGCCTGGAGACGCCCTAGAAGGACATACACGGAGCTTATAGATGTTGTTGTAACGAAAGGCACTCACCACATGGTCGCCGGTGTGCGTGTTGACGGCGTCCTCCCCGATGAGCTTGTTGGCCTCGTCCCACGTGACGCCCTCGAGGATGTGCGACTGCGGCCCCGCGCTGATCTTGTCTGCGCGCCGGTTGTCCTTTATCTACAAATTACATCACGACATTACGACGACTTTTATTTAACTTTTATTGTGTACCCGATAAGTTTAACCGGATTTAACGCGGGAAAGTAGCAATGTGACATTTTACTATTAATTATTATGTTCTTGCGCCATCTATCTAAGGAAATTGCACAGGAACAAACTGAGTTTGTAAAGGAACTCGGGGGCAGATTTTCATTGGTCGTCAGGTTATCGAAAAGATACAAGAATTCAACAAGCCGACCAAAATTTATGCTTTGTTGATTTCTCAAACGCGTTTGACTCCGTGAAATAGCCAATTTTGTGAAAGACGCTACTGGAAATGGGTACAGCAAAACATCTTGTGCATCTTCTTAGAGAGCTCTATGAAGGAGGAACTGTTTCAGTACGAACAGATAGCTACGTTTCGGATAGCTACCATCCCAATGCAGGTGTTCGCCAGGGACGTATCGTATGGCCACTTTTCTTTAAAATCCACCATCCTCTAAGAGTAGGACTGAGGACTGATGGTGTTGCAACTGGTGGCTACAAAACTGCGAATCTTCGCTACGCTAATGACCAAAATAGTGATACTGCCCCACTGCAGAGCAAAGCCCCCTCCTCTCATAAGAGATGGCACGAGCATTGATCACTACGCTGGCTCAATGTTTAATTATACAAGGTGAATTTTTGTGGATGGCCAAATCCGAAACTGTCGGGAATAGCGAAAACCACTCAAACGAGTCACGAAGCCGATTTTGATGAAAACTAAAACTGCGACATCGGAATTTTGAAAAATTAATATTCCTAGCTAGAAATTAAACACGTAGATTTTGAAAAAAGAATCTCGTTGTATATTGCACCATCCGACAGCGTCGCTAATAAGGATAACATTTTGGAAAGTAATGTCGGTAAAACTTGAGGAAAGACCTCATTTCTAACAAAGTATTTGATTTGAGTAAATTACCAAAACTCACACGAATTAATAATTTGAATTTAACTTGGATACACAAGTAATATTATTAAGTTGTCTTACCTGTTGCTGAAGAGCCTTGAACTCCTTGGGGTTGGTATTCTTGGGCACGAACTGCAATGTGTCGATCTTGACCGGAGTGCTGGAGTGCGCTGGTGACCCATCCTGCACCCACTGTGGCCCATCGTGACCCATCACGTTCCATCGGCGTAGGGAACCAAGGTTGAAGGCAACCAAACAGTTTGTTTGTAAAGTGCCAACCATTTTTGTCGTTGGTTTTTTTGTGTTTTGGTAGATACCGGGTTGTGTAAACATGTTTAAACCACATTGGTTTAAAAACCACATTTTAGTCACCAAGTCAGGGTGACCAAGTTTCCGCGTTACGGAAGACATTCCGATTTTTCAAATAATTTGTAAAGTGTTTTTGTTTCATAACATTTCGTGTTGAGTTTCCAATGCGTCCATTTCCAGGTTCACCATACGTGAAAGAAAAAAAAGAGAAAAAAGAAAATTAGTAAAAATGTTGCCAGCATGTATCGCAAAAATCAACGAATATTTCGAAAAAAAATATCAATCGACTTTCGCGTTAAACGGGTTAGTAATAGAGGATATGGTAAGGTGGCATTTACATTTACGAAAAAAATAAAATAGAAAAAGATTTGTGCGAAGAAGGAAAGAAAAAATCAGAAAAAAAAATGGCTCAAATTTTTCTCAATTCCTGGTGAAACATCGAGCATGTACAGTACAGATTTTACGCGTTTCGGGCATAAGCAGACAATCAGGTCATCCCATGCAAAGCGCTCGAACAAAGCGAGAGTTATTTTTGTCGATTTTTTTATAAGCATATTACATCATTCCAATTCGACTGTCACTGGTTCTGCTTACACCGAAAAGGACAAGCTTTGATCAAGAAATTGAAAAAAAAAACGAAAATCATAGGACATGACATTTGACAAGAGACTTGAAAAAATACTTAACAGCATTTTAAGATTGACAAATGTTTTAACATTTATACAAAAAAAAAACATAATAACTGCATAGAAAACATAGTGAAAATACAATATGGAAACGTAGTTTAATCAAATCCTCGTGTATTTTCTACGAATTCCTGCATCGTTCAGACAGCACGGGTGAATAAGGACAAGGAAGAACATAAAAAAGGTCGTGCAAGGAAAAGGTACTTAAGTTTTTACAGGTGGCAACATTCCTACCAATTTTCTGACCTCAAAACACTGTACAAACTCGATGTTATGAATAAAAGTTAATCAAAACTTTATTCATTCGACCAGGGATATATAATGAAATGCTGTTGATTCATAAAAAAAAACTTTGTCCTAAAATTTTGACAAAACATTGTGGCCCTAGTGGTAATTTGGACTTCACATACAAATTCCAGATTTCCCGAAAAGTTAGAAAAAGCTTGAAAAAGAAGAGAATAGAAAGAAAGGATGGTGACGTAATTCTTATGACATTCGCTTTTGTCGAGATTTGGTGAGAGCAATATTTATTATCTGTAATCAACCGAATAACTATTTTTATATAAAATAAAATACTTTACGTTTTACTCCAGCTATGAATTAAGTATACTTAATTAAAATATGCAGAGCAGTTTAGCCGTAAACACGCACAAAACAAACAAAAATATTGTTTTATTATAAGTGGCAAAAATGATTGGAATTACAAAAAATACACTGATGATATAGATTTTATTAAAAAGGTCTGTTGCTTTCTATTAATAGTTATCATCATACTAAAATCAACTTAGTAATTTTATTATTAATCTATACCAATATTATCAAGAGGTAAGATTTTTTTGTTTGTATGTTTTTTATTTTATTTTTATTATAAAAACGTTACCCCACACTAGGAATTTCTTCCTGTATCGTGGGTGCGTTTACAAACATATAAACTCACATACACAAACACCCAGAGCCGGAACAACTCTCTGTAGGTCATACAAATATTTGTTCCGTGCGGGAATCGAACCCGCGACACGCAGCGCAGCAGTCAATTGCTCAACCACTGCGCCAACCGTGCGCCCGTGCGGTGTTTGTTTGTACCGAATAGGCTCCGAAACTACTGGACCGATTTAATAAATTCTTTCACTATTATAAAGCTACATTATCCCTGAGTGACATAGGCTATTTTTTTATCCCGAAAACGGGTCCTGTGGGGTGGTCCACGAGAGTGAAGCCGCGGGGAATAGCTAGTGTTGATATATAAACACACGAGCTCGACGCTTCGGTCGCTTCAGTCATAGAATTACGTCAAATTAAAGTGTATTTATTTTAAAAAAAATATCGTCGAAATTACCTCTTCGTTGTTAGCATCCACCCACTGCAAAACATTATTATATTAGTAACAAAAAAATACAAAAAACAAAACTTTAGTTATATAACGAAAAATAAAAATAAAATTTGTCAAAAGCATTTCATTATGTGTGAGAAGCGAGAAAAATAGCATTTTGTTATTTTAATTTATAATCTTTTAATTGATTTTTAACATATCTTATAAGCACAATAATTATATAAGAAAGCTTTTAAATACGCAGTCCCGTCAAAGCAAAAACTCTTTTTACTACAATAACCGAATAATAGATTTAAAATATTGTAGAAAATTATTTTTCAAAATAACACACACATAATAACTTACTAGGTTAAAATAGTTTTATCATAATTACGCATTTTATTTCAAATATACGTATGACAAAAAGTTTTTGCTAAAAATAAAAACAGGACGAGTATAGAACAAACCTCGGAAGGTCACACGTTAGCTTCAAGCAGTTATTACAGTAAATATATTAAAATCTGATAAAATAAAACTCTTATATAATTTCTAAAACTTCGATGATCTCACTTCGTAAATAAAAAAAAAACGGAAATTGCAGAAAACTGAACTTTTGAGCCATTTTGAGCGCATCATAGACAAGAAATGCTCTGGATATTATTATTTTTGCACAAATTCTTAAAACTATACATCGATAGACTATTTGAAATATGGTTAACATAATTTCTATCTTTTTATTTTAGCAACAATTAGTATTTAAATATTATAAATACCCATTTCAGTTTATTAAATTATACATAGAAAGAGTAAAAAAATAGTAAAAATACTTAAAAAATATATAAACACCACTACCAAATCCCGAAGTAAAAATATAAAAAATAAAGAAAAACATGTAAAAATAAAATAGTAAAAATGGAATGTCCTATATTATTTAAGAAGGATGGTTTATTGACTGTTAGACAAATATAAAATGTGATTTGAACACAACATATTGTGCCTTTAAAAAATATGTATCGACTTCATGTATAATTTATCTGTACTAATATTATAAATTGTTTTGACTGAGTATCGAGGTTTGGCTTCTGACCTAGATTATATATTAACACCTTAAAGACGTCCACTGCTGAACATAGTCCACCCAATGTGTCGCCACATTGACCGGTGCCTTGCATCTCGCATCCAGCGGATCCCCGCAACCTTCACCAGGTCATCGGTCCACCTGGTGGGAGGCCTTCCAACGCAACGTCTTCCGGTTCGCGGTCGCCACTAACTCTAGAACTATTCGGCCATTACTTTTAGTACCTTATATAAGTTTGAAATTGCCAACCCGCCTTTAGCAAGCATAGTGATTACTGCTCGTGGCTTCTCTGTATGAGAAGAGGCACGAGCCCTGCAGATGGGACAGTACCAGATTATATTATCTATACTAATATTATAAAGCTGAAGAGTCTGTTTTTTAACGCGCTAATTTCAGGAACTACTGGTTGGAATTGAAAAATTCTTTTTGAGTTGGATAGTCCATTTATCGAGGAAGGTTATAGGCTATATAACATCACGCTACGACCAATAGGAGCTGAGAATAAATGAAAAATGTTGCAAAAACGGGCAAAATTATTCCTTTTTGAGAGCTTCCGTTGCGTGCGCTGCGCAACAATAATGTATGTAGGGTAGGTAGGGCATATGCATATGGGTAGGTAGGTAGCCAGTTGACGGGAGCGAAGCCGCGTGAGACAGCTAGTTCTTATTATATAAGAGAGAAATGAAGACATCCGCAAAAGAACCAGGGTTACCGACATAACCCGAAGAATTTCAAAACTGTAGTGGCAGTGGGCAGAGCACATTGCTCGCAGAACGGATGGCCGATGGGGCAGAAAGGTTCTGGAGTGGCGACAAGTAGCGGGAGACGACCTGGTGAAGGTTGCGGGGATGCGATGGATGCGAAATGCACAAGACTAAGGGTGGCATATGTCCAGCAGTGGACGTCTCTCGGCTGAAACGCTGATGATATAGCTTAGACCGAAGTCTGTTGGTCAGCAGCACAGGTCTATCTACAAGGTAAAGCAACTCGGTCCGTAGATGGGTGACATTCTTATCATACCGAACTTCCTCCGTGCCTCGGCTATCATTTGAAAATCTTTGACAGTCGTCTACATTTGCGTCTTATATCTTTGGCATGGAAAAAGTCAGGCATATTGATTGTAGTAACTTGAAGTCAGTACATATTTACCTATTAATAATTATGGCTATATTGTGATGATAATGGTAATATATAATTATTTAAATTAAGTTTACAGACTTCGCAAGAGAATATCGTAAGACAAGATTAAACCTCTTGAGTGCCCGAAACGTGGATCCACGCGAGACACAATGGCCTTTAAATTGCTTCGGTAGTTACGGCATTCAACCGGTTAAAACTCTCCCAAAGAAAATGTAACATCGGACAATTCAAACAAAGTCAGTTTATTTCCCATGGCAGTAGGCAGAAACTACAGAACGCCACCTGCTACGATCCTTACATACTTCTTTTGCTTCACTCACATTCATACATCCAGTCATACACGCACGTCGGTTATGAGTTCTGCGCACCTGGCCACTGAAGAACATCACCTATAAGATCCGTTTATGTTTGGATAATTTTCGACCTTATTGAACTCAACATTTCGATGTGTATTTACAAAAAAAATACAAGCCCTGCAGAACTGCAAAGGAAACAAGTCGATTCTTTCAAAGAATCAGAATCATTACTTTCAACTTTTTCGGTATTGCGAAACTAATTTGGAAAGCTAGCGTTAGCTTTCCAAATCCTCCTTTGAGCTGAACACAGACTACTTGGAGATACTACGGAGTTGAAGATATATGACATTTGCATTACACAATACCAATAGAGAAGTTTTATCTCGATTCTTCCGCTTTCATTCGTTCTTTTACAATCAATTCTACGTCAAAATATTGGTAATGAAAGGAGCATCACCTTTCCGTTTCAGAGTGTAATATGCAATACGAAAAGTCGTTTTTGGGAAGGTTCCAACTTGTTTGCTTTGAAGAATTCACTTACGCAATTAGGCTGCTGATTTCAATACACTTTAATATCACAACATAAGCCATTTTTACTAGAGCTCATTCGCGTTAAGAAAATAAAGAGTGATCGTTGTCAGCCGACCCCTCGACCAATCAGGGGGGTGACAATAAGCTCTTAGAGTAAGGTTATTTTGAGATCGCGTAAGTGACAGATGTATACAACTCATATACATCTGTCCCTTACACACACTCAAAATAACCTTAATCTAAGAGCTTATGGTCACCGCCCTGGTTGCAAGCCGATTGGTCGAGAGGCCGGCTAAAAACGATGACTCACTATTCTCTTAACGCGAATGAACTATAAGTGAAATTGCAAATACATTCACATGAGACGCAATGCACTTGTTTCTTTGAAAATACACGCGATATCGCCTATCTGACGCAATTTAAATTGCATCGAGCCATCAGGCAGATCCCACAGAGCCCTCGTATATAATTTTTGCGAAGTCTATAAACTTTAAAGAAAATAATTTATAATAAAATATAACTAATGTTAGATGACGCCACCATATTTAAATTGAAGGGAAAATCGCTATTTCTTTTATATAAAGGATGGAATAATTATTCTTTATTTCGGCGATTTTTTGAAGTTAGTAGAACATTAACATTCTGAAAACCTGTTCAATGTCATTTGGTCAAATCTCAAGCTATTCAGGATTGAATCCCTTCACCTTTCAACAAGCAATTCTTGTATATCTATATATATAAAAATGAATCCCTATTTCCCTTGGTCACGGCATCACGCGTGAACGGCTGGACCGATTTCGCTTATTCTTTTTTTGTTGTGTTTGTTATTGTTAGGAGAAGGTTCTTATGAAAAAAAAATTAAGAAAAAAAAAGTTGGTAACTTACCCACATAGGTAGGGTAGGTATGTAGGTAGGGTAGGGTAGGGTAGAGTAGGGTAGGTAGGGTAGGTTGGGTAGGTTGGTTGGGTAGGTAGGGTAGGTAGGGTAGGGTAGGTAGGGTAGGTAAGGTAGGTAGGGTAGGTATGTAGGTAGGGTAGGGTAGAGTGGGGTAGGTAGGGTAGGTTGGGTAGGTTGGTTGGGTAGGTAGGGTAGGTAGGGTAGGGTAGGGTAGGTAGGGTAGGGTAGGGTAGGTAGGATAGGTAAGGTAGGTAGGGTAGGTAGGGTAGGTAGGGTAGGTAGGGTAGGTAGGGTAGGTAGGGTAGGTAGGGTAGGTAGGGTAGGTAGGGTAGGTAGGGTAGGTAGGGTAGGTAGGGTAGGGTAAGGTAGGGTAGGGTAGGGTAGGTAGGGTAGGGTAGGGTAGGGTAGGTAGGGTAGGGTAGGTAGGGTA
Source organism: Anorthoa munda (assembly GCA_945859665.1). NCBI lineage: Eukaryota > Metazoa > Arthropoda > Insecta > Lepidoptera > Noctuidae > Anorthoa > Anorthoa munda. The sequence goes on along the minus strand of OX243919.1, from coordinate 1,088,784 downwards.
GGGTAGGTAGGGTAGGTAGGGTAGGTAGGGTAGGGTAGGTAGGGTAGGTAGGGTAGGGTAGGTAGGGTAGGTAGGGTAGGTAGGGTAGGGTAGGTAGTGTAGTTAGGGTAGGGTAGGTAGTGTAGTTAGGGTAGGGTAGTGTAGGTAGGGTAGATGAATGTTTGGTGTTTTTATGGCAAACAAAGTTTGCCGGGTCAGCTAGTATGTATATATATATAATCTGAATCTCGCCGACGGCTCCAACGATTTTCATAAAATTCAGTATTACGAGGGCGATAAACCGTTCTAGCTATGTTTAAGTTTTAGAAAACGTCGTTTTCTCTATTTTCACCCGAGCAGAGCTCGGTCACCCAGGTTCTTAAAATAAAATAGCTAGGGAACTCCGCAGACGAGACTTATTAGCGTACTTTTTTGCTTGCTAACTGATGCCCGCGACTTCGTCCGCGTCAAACACAATGAACTAAAGAAATACTTCGGTTTAAAACTAGTCTAAGGCCGAGTTTCTCACATCTAAACTATCGCAGAATTAATGTGGCAAATTGTCAAGCAGGCGTTATCTGCCGTGATTGGCTGTTGAAAATCCATTCAACCAATCACAGCAGATAACGCGTACTTGACCATTTTAAACATTAATTCTGCGAGAATTTAGAGGTGAGAAACTCGGCCTAATTTACTCCTTATCCCGTCAAAATAGGTGCAGCCGTTTCGGCAATTAACCGGAACAAACAAACAAAATTTTTTAAAAAGTGTTATTCCTGTCGACCAATTACAACAACTTGAGATTTGACAGCAGTTTCACTGATTAAGACTTTCAGTGTCTGTGGATGGATGGATGGAAGCCTCTTTATTGCCATAATGATGTTAGACTCAAGTTAACTAATATACATATAGACCACCTACATTATAACAGAAGGATATATTTGTATGTTTTTCAATAATAACTCATTCTTCACTCAAGTATAGTATTCACAGCGGATCTTTGTGTCTCTGAAGTAGACTGCGAGACCCTCCGCAGTAACTATTTTACATGCTTTTAATTAACTTGCAATGTATGTATGTATGTAAGTGCGTTCGGGTCAAATCTTGCAACTGAATTCTAAAGCAGTTATCCTTCACCGATTAAAATTAAATTTTACATACACGTTTGGATGACAATACACGGTTAGCAATCCAATATGGCGGACGGCCCAAGATGGTGGACTAGTTATTTTTTGTGCACTGTTTTGATATGGGTATCAAATAAAAGGGTTTACTGAGAAGAATACGAAAAATGCTTGATTCATATAAAAAAAAATCCTGGATAAATTTTTGTGTCAATGTGATGATAGCATTGTATAACTGCCTCTTTCACTCGCTTACGTTTGTCGCATCGTCCTATCTCGCTTACTCTATGCAGTATACTCGATGACAAACTGTTTCTTGCGCAATGGTTTGCAGAGCCTTCAGAGACACAAAGATCCACTGTGTGACATACTCCATTAAAATTATCCCATTTTACAGCCCGTTCAATCAATTTTGACTTCTATTACGTTGGTGATATGACTAATGGCTGCTGCAGTAAGCAGTTGGTATTGGTAACAGCTTTATGCTCGTTATGTCATCCTTATGGACACGGAATAGAACTCAAAATCGGTTGAATGGACTGTAAAAATGTCAAATTTTATTCCAATGGAGTTTAGACAGTTGACTATTTTTCTGTACTCACTTGATTATATACTTCGGTTCAGTTTTTAAAGGATGCAACGGCAAAGTGCAATCATATTGTAAATACTGCTTCTACCCATGTAAATAAACAAACTTCTTGAAGGAACGACGGCAATACAAAAAAAAAAAAAATTGAATCGCCCATACAAATTTTGATCACAACAACTTTGTATGGAAAATCCAGTTTTTTTTTTGGGTATTGCCGATGACATCCATAGAGAAAGATGTTCGTATACATGAGTAAGAACAGTTTTTTTTTTTAATATGAACACATCTTGCCGTTACACCCTGTATAGTAAAATCGTTATTTAATCGAAAATTGTCAACTGCTTACAGATACGCAAAGAAAAGTATGCGCTTCGGGAATCATCGGTTATTTTCGGAAACACGAACTTGCAATTTTGGGATCTAATATAGAGTAGTTACAATTCTTTTAAAATGTTTACTATTTTAATAATAAATATCAAGTAAATTATTCCCTCTACACTCACAACGAAATGATTCATATATGAATAAAAAAAATATTGTATAAACACGTACTTATTTTCGTGAATAGGTAAAACTAACAAAAAAAACTATTACAGCAACATTTCCCTTCGATTTTCAAACAACTGCATCATAAAATATTTTTTTAATTTTTATAGCATCCTTATACTTTTTAATTTTTTGGTGCGCTCATTGACTTAATGTAATATTCTATGGATGCACGCGCTGCGCAGTCATACGCAATGAGAATCTAAATTGCCCGCCATACCACATATTTTTTCCGTTTCCACTTTAGTTTTATTTAAACTGTATGAGTAAAGATAAAATAGTGTATGCAACGGCATATAATTAGGTAATAAAACACTCGTGTGATACTATTATCACACTCAGTTTTACCTCGTGTGATAAACCCAGACACGTGTTTTAATAACCCCTATTATGTGACCATTGCATAAACTACTATTTCATCATTTTCCATTACCGAAGGCCTATGTCCAGCAGTATTCTAAAATGATGAGCATTACCGAAGCGCACACATATTTCATTTTATCTGTACCTTCATATTTCACCAATAATATCCTTTCTCTCTCAATATGGTGACAAAACCACTTCTTCTCAGTACTAGGCTGGATGTACCAACACTTCTTAAATTGCTAGCATCTCTGCTTACCCATCGCGCTATGCTTGTGGACAAACGGGTGTAATTTGAGTCGCTCAAAACGAGTCGCGGAGTTTACGTCTAAAATTTTTACTAAAGACTAAAGTCGCCGCCAGATAACAAAAAAAAAAGTCATTGATCCGACTTGTACCAAAAACTATAATTAAGTAACTTTGTGAGTAACTTGTGTGAGTACATGTGTACAGTACAGCAGTACATGTGTGAGTACTTCTAATACTTTATGTCTGTAGGTGGTATAGTAGGTAGTGTTATTCTGGGTGCATTGTCCTCACATGTATGAATTTAATAATGTATGTTCCTAAATATTGTAAAAAAACTTTTTTTTTTTAAAAGAGTAAGTATGGAGTTTCTTGTGCATTCTTCTCCATAACAAGCTACTTTCCGAATGCACGGTAGAATCATTTTAATGTAACGTTCAAAAGTGCCGCTTGGTGGCCTAGTTGAAATAAAATATCTTTGTCTTGTCTTGTCTTGAAAACTTGATTTTTATTTATGGAGATATTTCGAATATTTTGGTCTCAAATGAAAGGTATAGGCGTAGGACCATTTTATCCGTTTAAATCATGTAAATCGGTCGACGCGTTTATGAGATATTAACTCATTACTGAGCGCCAAGTGAAAGGGTCAAAGAAGCCCCTTACCGCGATACGTTTGTTTTGACCGTGCTAGCGACACTGTCTTAACATCTTTTTTGTACCGTTTTAAAATATTGGTATACATTGGTAGACAGGTGTTAACGACTTTTATTTTTTTGTTATCTGGCGGTGATTTTATCTAATATTAAAAACGCTTAATTTTTTTTGTTATTTTGAAGAAAAACCACGCCTCGAGATCAGTTCGATGAAGCTGAAGTTAGTTAGCTTTTATCTTGAAAGCTTGTTAGAAGTCAGATAACTTTACAACAAAATTTTGAGTTCCACAAAGTTCAGTGCCCGTTGGTGTACCACAGTTGCTAGCTACTCTACTCAGCCTCGACCCTCAGATATTCTACCTTGGTGATCTTCTTGGGATCAGAAGTGCCGGTCTCCAGCACCTCCACCTTCTGGTACACGTTGGGAGAGTTCAGCCAGCGAGTCCGCTCACCCGTCTTGCCTTGGCCTTTCTTCCATATCCTGTGGACACAAATATATTTATTGTTGTGTTTCATTATGCGTACAGCTAAGAAGTGGAATTCCCTGCCGGAGTCTGTGTTTCCCGATAGCTACAATCTGGGAGTCTTCAAGTCTCTAGTGAATAGGTTACTTCTAGACAAGCGTGCTTCATCGACGACCACATCATCGCTTACCATCAGGTGAGATAGCGGTCAACCGGCTAAGTGCGAGCCGGACTCGCGCACGAATGGTTCTGTATCATTATCGCAAAAACGGCAAAAACATCAAGTTTGTTGTATGTTTTTAGTATTTGTTGTTACAGCGGTAACAGAAATACATCATCAGTGAAAATTTCAACTGTCTAGCTATCACGGTTCATGAGATACAGCCTGGTGAAAGACTGTCTGTTTGACAGATGGACCACGGAGTCTTAGTAATAAGGTTCCATTTTTACTCCTTGGGTATGGAACATTAAAAAGTGACAAGTGAAAGTGTGGTGCAGATGCAACGGGCTCAACACATCCAGTCAACTACTACTTTCTACTTTTATGTCCTTCAAGGGGAAGGCCCTGCCAGCCATTCCTCGCCCGTTGTGTGCCTTGTAAATCCCTTTCAGTCACCCTCTCAACATAAATATATAATAGGGTCCGTACCCCTGCTTGTACAGCTCCTCCTCCTCCAGCAGGTAGCCCAGCGACGACACGGCGGGCGGCACCTCCACGTCATTCTTGGGGCGCGGCACGTCGTTCTGTGGGGGATGTCATGTATTACATCAGGGGGGCTACACGAAATACTTTCCACATAGGCTACGGCAGTGGTGGCCCAGTGGTAATGGCCCCAACTTTAAAGGCATCACCACTGCTCTCAACACGATGAAGGAAAACATCGTGAGGAAACCGGCAAATTTGAAGACAAGTGACATCCACCAACCCGCACTAGGCCCGCGTGGTGGATTATGGTACTCTCAAACAGGCATTAGGCCTGTTTCCCAATAGTGGGAACGTTAAAAGTCTGATGATTATAGAGACCTGACTGCGGGAGTCCGGTGCATGCGAGAAGCACGGGACCGGTCAATGTACAGAACGCTTGGGGCAACTATAGGTCCAGCAGTGGATGTTTTTTAGCTAAATTGGTGATGATGGTGTACCTTGATGAGACTAGCTCGTAACTAAATAATAACTGCCGCACGAGTAGATGTCAAGTGCCTTTTCATAAGCCCCGGACCGCCGTTGCCGGGTACCCGGCGGCGAATGTATAGCCATGTACGTGTACGTGTGAAAGCTAACGTACATGGATACCAGCTACCCGGCAACCGGGGCGTATGAAAAGGCACTAAAGGTTAAACAACGCTTGCCGGTAATGAAGATGATGATGAAGATTACTAAGATGATGATGATGGTGGTGTACCTTGATGAGCGGATGGCGGTAGATGTAGCCGGTGCGGAAGCCGGCGTTGTCCAGCATGCGCATGAGAGCCTCGAACTCCTCGCCACCCACGCGCCACTTGCTGGCGTCCGATGGCGGCTTGCGCGATGACTCGTAGATCTGGAAACAGTCCACATGCTCAAGTCAGAATTTTAAAATTTTTCGTCATGACTGTCTATTTCGTAGATTTAGGGGTCGTTAATAACGAATATAGGGTCAAAACCAAAATCCAAGATGGCATCGACATAAATTTGTAAATTTGGAGCTATTACAAACCAATCGTACACCCGTACCATATTACTAATGATAATTTCCAATGCCACGCAGACGAAGTCGCGGGCAAAAGCCAGTAATTCAATAATTTAGAGTAAAATGAACAAAAACAAAAATGAATGAACAAAATTTAATATGGTTTGTCGATACATATCCACTGAGCACAAACACGATGGTGCTATCTAGACTGGTTGAGGAGTTGCTATGCCCACCGGCTTCATCATGAGACCAGCAAACGCAAGAGAAAGGTAGTATAAATCTTGTAAAGAACGGGCCCGCACTCACCTGTCTCCGGGCCTCATCGTCGAACAGCTGCAGCTCGTCCACGGGCACGGACGCCACGCGCAGCTGGATCTCGCACGCTGCAGTCAGGTTCCTGAGCACACGACACCACTCATATCATCAGGTCTATATTCCTCAAAGGGTTTACCAGGGCCAAACATCTTTTTTTTTGTTATCGGGGAGACACCTTTAAAAGGCGCTTGGACTTTTGGGGAAAAAGACCAGGGTGTGTGGGATTCGTACTTCACTAAAACCACCCCGGAACCCTCTGTGTGCAACAACTGTTAGGGCATATGCCTGGGGAGACTGAGAAGCTTCTCCCCATCACCTTGCACAGAAGCACGTGGTCACTTGGTAGGCGGACAGAGTCCTTAATCTGACAGCCCGTGACACCGGAATCCCGTCTGCTTATGATGCATGCGGGTGAGGTTTAGCCAGAGACGCACCTACAGTAGCTACAAAAATGTGCGCGAGACAAAACCGCACAGCAAAAGTTTGACGAGTACCGGCGAGGTTTGAACCGCAATGTGTGTTTGGAGCAACATTGGGAAGCGTTTTATAAAAAAAAAAAATGTGTGCACTTTGAGAGGTTGCAACTAAATGCAGCAAAGACAGTTCCAGTATGTATCTGACCTGGCCTGGTAGAAGGCCTCCTCCAGCGTGGCGCCACAGCACAGCGCACCACCACAGCTCAGCACCAGCACCTTGGCGTGCGGGCCCAGCGCGCGCACCAGCTTGTCGCGCTCCTCGTTGTCCAGGATACCTGCGCCAGGGAACATTCTCACATTACTACTAATACATGGAACATAGGTGGGTGAGGGCAAACAATGGAATGCAATCTTATTGAATCGACTGTGCGCGACTGTCGCGGCCACTGTGTTCGAAGTGGTTTGTCTCCAATGTGCAAGTGGAGCTTAAGACCTTCTTGCCGCGAATTTCCAGTCTCACTGCTTTAGTGACGTCGGAGCCGCTTTCCAAGCAAAGCGGCAGACTACCTAAAGTGCGGATAATGTTGTACCCACTACTACTGCTGCTTGTTACTGACCGTGCGGCACGCGATGGTAGGCGATGTCTCCGAGCAGCGCGGCCTCGTGGCACAGCGGCAGCAGCCCGCGGCGCATGGACGACACGGCCAGCGCGGCCGGCGAGCGCACGTGCAGCACACAGCGGACGTCCGGGCGCGCCGCGTGCACGGACGCGTGCAGCGAGAAACCTGAGGAGGAGGAACGCTCATTAGAATAGATAGGATGAAGAAAATTCGGCCCATAACAGATCCCTGAGAGACACCCTGAGTTCAATATTTGTACTTCTCCATCGATTACCGACTTTATTCTATAAATTGACGTCTATTATGCAAATAAGATCTAAATAGCTTCAGAAAGTTCCCGCTTATACCATGGTGTTCCAACTTGGTCACCAAAATATCGTGGTCCACTCTGTCGAAGGCGGAACTAAGATCCAGAAAAATACCTGGAAACTAATGTGTTTCCTTAGGATTGCAAACAGCCTACAGTTAGTGCTTTAACAGCATTGGTGGTTCCCAGATTTTTGATACCTAAACTGTTGCTCATTTATGATTCTCTGGATTTCATTTATGATTCTCTGGATTTATAAGTGTATTATAAGTCTAACCTTTATATTTTTTTCAAAATCTTTGATAGTTACATGCAATAGGGAGATCAGTCTGTAATTGCCAGGATCAGTTTTTGAACACTTCTTAAATATTGGAATCACTCGTGCAATTTTAAACTGAACAGGACAGACCTTACTCAATTTTGTTTTATTATTGATAGTCTCGCGCTTGACCACTATCTGACCTGATGGTAAGCAATGATGTGATCGAAGGTGAAGCATGCTTGCCTGGAAGTAACCTATTCACTCTTGACATAAAGACCCCCAGGTTGCCTGTGACCTTTTAAGAGTACAGGCTGTTTATAACGCGATGCTTATGCATAGCTTGTTGAAAGGAGGCTTACCTTCGACGTTGACGGGGAAGTTGGTGGTGCCCTGGTCCTGTACGGTGCCCTGCATGTCCACCTTCACCAGCGAGCTGGCGGTGACCTCATGCGGCAACAGCCCACGCGGCGTGGTCAGCACAGACTCCACGGCGGTGTTCAGCCGCGCCGTGATCTGACCGTGATTACCCGCTGGGGACAGACGTAAAGTATAAGTAGTTTATTATACTGATACACAAATAGGAATGTGAGTTTATAATAGTATCACACGAATTATACGCTGTTTCATATTCTTCCTTATCCAATCACCACAAAAACTACAATTTAAAATAGCATAAATATGGAACTGCCGAGGATGTGTCGCCATTTAACATAGGGTGACACAGATAATGTAGAAACAGCTTGCCCGAGTTCAAGCTGGACTTTGGCGTTGAAAACGAAAACAGCTGTAATAATGATAGTGGTGGTGCTACTCACTCTGGGTCCAGCCGAACAGGTCGACGAGCCGGTAAACGGCCGCTAGCTTGCAGCGGAGGATCTTCTCCCCCTTTTCGTAGCCGACGCCCTCGACGCCGCGGATGTCGTTGATGGGTAGCACGCAGGCAGGGCCCTGCGGCGACAGCAGGTTAGGTTAGAGCATGTATTACAGCCAGCAGTTGAGGGAATTCCACTCCTTAACTGGACACTCAATGAAAGTATTCCCAAAACGTTTAGCGCTTATGCTTACCCTCATGCTGCCAGTGTGCAGACGGCCGCCCACCATCTCGCGGATACGCTGCAACAGCGGCGCGTCGTTGCCCTCGTGCATTTGCTGGTCCAGCACACGCTCCAGCTCCTCGCGGAACATTTTGGACGACATGAGCGCTTCCACGCGTTTGCGGCGCTCCATCTCGCGGACGTCCTGCAATGTGGGGAAGTCGCGTGTTAAACAGAATTGCTGCTAAGTAAAGGCAAAGTCAAAGAGAGCAGTGGCCGAATGTCTTTAATTTAAAAAAAAAAACCGGCCAAGTGCGAGTCGGACTCGCGCACGAAGGGTTCCGTACCATTATCGGAAAAACGGCAAAAAAACACGGTTGTTGTATGGGAGCCACACTTAAATATTTATTTTATTCTATTTTTAGTATTTGTTGTTATAGCGGCAACAGAAATACATCATCTGTGATAATTTCAATTGCCTAGCTATCACGGTTCATGAGATACAGCCTGGTGACAGACGGACAGACAGGCTGACACACAGACGGACCGCGGAGTCTTAGTAATAGTACAGAACCCTAAAAACCACCCGGAGGAGGAGGTTTCAGACACATTACTTTATGTAAGTGGTGGTCATGTGTTGAGGAGGGACGAAACGCATGTTACTAAAAGAGTTATGAATATAAATGTGGATGGAGAGGGAGGGCAAGGCCAAAGAAAAGATGGATGGACTGTGTGAAGATTGATATAAACGAAAAGGGAGTCAGTGATGTTGTGACGGTGGACAGGACGGTATGGAAGAAGAAAACGTGTTGCGCTGACCACAAGTAACATGGGACAAGGGCAGGCAGATAATGATGACGATGATGATGATGATGGTCAGGTGGTGATGTACTCACAGCGTCGATGTCCGCGGGCCGCTGCTTCATCCTCTCCTCTTCCTCCTCGTGGGACAGAGCGCCCGTGCCGTTGGGCAGAGGCTCCGTGTCTGTGTCAGCCATTGTGGGCGGCACGGTGAGGACTTCTGAAAACGAAACAGAGAATAAACGTTACTAGGTTGAAAGGGAATAGCTTGTCTTGGTATGGGTATGTGATCTAACCCTTAAGATAATTTTTAATTTTGACCTTTCAGTTCAAAATGCTTGTTTTTAACTGAAAGGTACTAAATGTAATATCATTTGTCAATACACATCTAATGAACTAATATATGTTGGTGCTATCTTGTATGGTTGAAGGGCCACCTTCCGGTTCCATCATGAGACCAGCTCTATAGAATCATATTAATTCAATGTTTCCAAAGTTACATAATCAAACCAAGTTTCAGTTAAATCGGATGCCAGGAAGTACCTGAAGAATAGATTATTAGTTGTCGAATACACATACGAAAGAGCAAGGTTCATATTTGAAGCTTGTAAAAAGATCACTGCAGTTCAGTGAATCACTCGCTGGATACCATTATTAAAGTAGCCTACTGACGCCAAAAAAAAACATAATGACGCAATTTGAAAGTCAAAACGCTTTGGCCGACCCAAATGCGTACGTCTTCGTCCAAATCAGTTTAGTATTAGTCATTGTACTGTATACCTGACCATTGGAATGGCTATTGAAACCAAATGTAGGTACCACTTAGTCAAATGGAATGATAAGTGGCTATAAGTGGTCTCTTTGGTCTAGTTGACGCAGCCGCTACTGCTGACTGTGAGGACCTACATTCGATTACTGGGCAGGGTAATCTTGTTCAGAGGGAGATCACGTGTGGGGTTCCACAGTGGTCGGTTTTCGGACCTCTCTTGTGTGATATCGCATACGATGTGGTCCTTGACCGTTGAACGTTGGCGTTATTATAGTTAGCTACGCAGACGATACCCTCGTGTTGGCCGGCGGGGACAGCTTTCCAAGCTCAGGGTGGCAAAAGTCGATCCGCGAGCTGGGTTTAGAGACGGCGCCTCATAAAACTGAGGCGCTATGGTTCCATAAACTGTCGAGCAGCAGAGAGCCGCCCAGCTCGTCAGTGACTGTTCCAAGTGCTGATGGTGATCAGCGGGGTGGTTTTAGTGAGGTTAAAACTCCCTGGTCTGTTCCTCAAAAGTCTAGGTCCCTATTGAAGGTGCCCCCCCCCTTCCCTCCCCGTCAACAAAAAAAAGGATCGTCTTGTTGGGTTTTTTCTTCAGGAATTTCTGGATTTTCTGACGCCCAGTAAATGCTGAGTTGGTAACCCTTTCAGTTTTTCTCTTTTACTCTGTGTGGTGTCTGTGTCGAATAAATGTTTTCTATTTTATTTATATTGTTCTTTTATAATCTTTCAAATATTATAAATGTCAAAGACTGTGAGTATATGTTGGTTACTCTTTCACGCATAATCTACTGAACGGATTTTGATGAAACTTTACAGTTATATAGCTTAAAGGATAACACATAGGACGTAAATTATAAAGATTATGGGGGAAAGTTACTTCTCGGCAAGCGTGCTTCACCATCGATTACCATCAGGTGAGATAGTGGTCAAGCGCGAATTGAAACCTTAAAAAAAGTTGTGGAAACACTGTGTTATATGTCAATCATTCGCACGTTCCTATTGTTGCATATGTTTGTGTCTTTTAATTGTCGCCTTTTCGTTTCATCGAGTTTCAAATCACAACGGGGCTAAAGGAGTTTTTACTTCAAAAAATCTTAATTCCACGCGGGCGGCAACTAGTACCTTTCATCATCATTTCAGCCGAAATATGTCCACTGCTGAGCATAAGCCTCCCCCAATGATCGCCACATTGACCGGTCCCGTGCGTGTCGCATCCAGCGGCTTCCCACAACCTTAACCAAGTCATCGTTCCACCTGGTGGGAGGTCTTCCAACGCAGCGTGTTGCGGTACGCGGTCGTACTGTTATTAGAACCGATAATCTGGCTTTATCGTAGGTCTCTCGACCGGACACAAATTGACTGTAACACAGATTGCAGTAACAATAGGATGGGATGCGGCTATTCACTCAATTTCCGCCCAATCTAGACCAAAAGTGCTTTTAAATGTAATGAATACAGAGCATTTGTAGTCGAGTCGAACAGAAACTTATTTCTTTTTTTTAAGAGTCCATGGCAGCCTTCCTTTCTAATAGTCAACTTTGAAGCTTTATAACTTCGACGTTAATGAAGATATTTTAAAAATTCTTTCATAATTCGTTACTAGACCTAATAAATATTATACTTGGCAAATACCAATATTACATTTCTCAAATTTTCTCATTTTTCATTTCTGTAACTTCATAGATCTCGTATCTCAGTTTCTTTTTTGATTATTGGTTGGCTCGTGTTGCCCACTATCTCACCTGATGGTAGACGATGATGTGGTCGACGGTGAAGCACGTGTTAGTATTGAAAGTACGTGTGACGTCATTAAATCATGAATTTACACTTTTAATCACAATGGGTTTGCTACAAAATACAAACTGTCATATTTATTAAGCATCTACCGACAAATGTCGAAGTACCTACCTGAATTATTATTGTGTTGTAAAATACCTACAATTATTAGAGTACCCACCTGAGTAAATATTGTTGTGTGTACAGGAAATAACTCTAAACTTACATATAAGCCATAGTGATGATATTCCTATAAAATATTACGTAATTTATAATGATCATTGTGATGTATCCTGGATTTTATATTGTTATTTTAATATTATAAGTCTTTTGAGACAATTAATACAAGACTGTCAGTTAGTATCAATATTCTTTCGAATATTGATTAAGAATTACTAAATAGGCGATATTAAATTCCTTAATTGTCTTTATACGTTTTAAAAAGGTTTCATTACTCAAGAATTGATTATTGACATAATTGTGAGATTATTTATAGAAATGTAGAAAATGGTGGGGACATTTGACAGGTCGACTCGTTATTATAAATAGTGTGTAATTCGTAAGTTGACACACTTCGTTGTGAACTACAAGCCAGTACAGACCAGTTGTTATATTGTAATATTGATATTGTTTTCCTGAATTGTTATATTCTGTGAAAGATGGACTACACAAGCTTCACGTAAGTTATTTGATATTATAACTTGATTAGTGCTAATGGTTGTGTTGAAACTCTATTTTCATATTGTGGCCTTTATTCATAATTATGTTGAATTAATTTAAGGGCTAGTCATGTTCTTTGCCTTATCCTTGTTTTGATTATGTAACATTGTGAAATGTTACAAGATTAATAATGGCCATAATAGAATTAGATCTTTATTGTGATAAACGATATTTATATGGTGGTAAAAGATGTCTATGAATACTTTTACAACCATAGTTGCTTCCGTGGAGTTTCTTGCCCTTCTTCTCCACGAGAACTAGGTCTAGCGAACGGGCGGTAAGCTATCTGAGCCTCAATATGAATTAATTGACAAGCCTAATTGAAATAAATACCTAGTCTTGTCTTTCTGTGCTTTTATTCATGAAACCATTCCCTTATACACCACATACATAGGAACTCTGATAAATAGTAAATAACCATCTTGACATATATCGATACTTTTATATGGAGTTCCTTTATGATTCTAACATCAGAAGTGGGATCCAGCTCTAGCTTACACAATAATTCTAATGAATTTCATTTTGTTATTTTCATAAACAACGTGTCGACGAGTCGCTGACTCCAATCTCACCAAGGCGATGTCCTAGCGATGCCGCCCCAGCCCGTGGCATTGCGAGCTGCATAGCTTGCGGATCTAGAATCTGTACGACCATTTGAACTGCGGTTCTTTATGCTACCGTAAGAGCAGTTGGTTCATGGATCTGCAAACTATGGTCAGAGCACCAGATTTTGACTATGGACATCTAGCTGACAGCTGCAGCACGAAAACTGCTGAAAGTGGTAAGGCCGTCAGAGGCTTTGTTTTTATTTACTTTTGGATATCTTTGGTATCATAAAGATATAAGATTATGTTTGAATAAGCGTAAAACGATAATTCCTAAGGTTTTAGTTTATTTATCAGAAACTTGTGAGTTTTTATCAGAGGGTATTTTTGCAAAAATGTACCCAGCTTGGTAATAGTACAGTTAGTTGCCACTTACATACTTGAGGGGTCCAAAGGATTTTCAAAGAATCGTTATTAGTTAATGGAGGCAGAATAGTAGTTTTTTACCAATATTCTTACATTTACAAGAAACTCTCTGCTCTGGTTTTCTCTTGGCTTTTTTTTGAGTAAAATTAAAAAGGAATCGTATTTATGGAAAAAGCTGTTGAACAATTATTTTCATGAAAAGTCTGTATTAATTAATAAAATAAATATTCTAATTTTCAGAAATATTAAAATAAACAATCTATTTTCTTACCTTGCTTTTCTCTATCTGATAATAAATTCAAGTAATTAGTTTTAGGGCTATTAGAGATTGAGATTTTGATATAAATAAATCGTGATCTAATAGTATACAGATATATAAGATTACAATAACTTATTGCAAAATTTGCACAACTGGCTAATTAGTCGTCACCAACCTTTCTGTTGGTACCCACATCATTTATTTTGTTAGGAACAAAGATTAACTGACAATAACACTAGTGTGTGAATGTCTAAGTATGTGTTTGTCTGTGACCACACAGCTAACATAGTTCGATTCTATAAGGTCAGCTACATAGTAAGTAACTTCTTATAATTGAGTCATGAATAAACATAAAAATAAATACTTTATAGAATAAAACAAATAAATTAAAAGTACATTTTTGAATAATAAAAACCATGTAGGTGTAACTTACCGAGTAGTTTGAAAAATGACATAACGGGAGAAAGACAGAGAAGAGTTGTAATAATGCCAGGCCTGGCCATCGGCATGGTACATTATAAGAATTGTTTTATCGTTGGTGGTGCCTGTTGGGATTATTTTGGTTTTGTTTCTGGTAAATATTAGCATTATATTGAAAAGTAATTATAAAAACAAGTTCGTTAAAAGTTTGGTCATTACAATGTTCAGATAAATGTCAAAATTGATAGTTGGTACTTTTTATGACCAAGAAAGAATTTAAATATATACCCTCAGTGGATCTGATTTTAGTCAGAAGAAAATATCTACGTTCAGTATAATTTGCAAAGATATTGTCAGAATTGGCCGAGCGATGTATTGTTGGTTGGTGAAATAATATTGAGTTATTGTCAATTGTACCACTGAGATATAAAGAAAAATGAAATGGCTGTGCCTGTGGCTGTGCCTAAAAAAAAGAAATGGCTGTGCCTGTGGCCTTAAGCCTGTGGCTGTGCCTAAAAAAAAAAAAGAAATGGCTGTGCCTGTGGCCTCGTGCCTGTGGCTGTGCCTAAAAAAAAATGGCTGTGCCTGTGGCCTTGTGCTTGTGGCTGTGCTTAGAAAAAAAAATGGCTGTGCCTGTGGCTTGTGCCTGTGGCTGTGCCTAAAGTAATTTTCCCTCTCCTTTCCCTCTCCTTTTCCCTTTCGTTTTCCTTCTCCTTTTCCCTCTGCCCTTTTTTTAGAATATTCAATTGTACATATGTTAATATATTTGTAACTTTAAAGTAATCGATTACCAGAAATGAAATTCAAGCAGGATGACCAACATGGTCATCAATAAATAACAACAAGTTTGTTATATTGTAATAAAATTATGAAAGACTTGTCTTATCAAAAATGTACTTCGAGAACGAAGTACATGTCAGAATGGCCGTGTTAGTATTGAAAGTACGTGTGACGTCATTAAATCATGAATTTACACTTTTAATCACAATGGGTTTGCTACAAAATACAAACTGTCATATTTATTAAGCATCTACCGACAAATGTCGAAGTACCTACCTGAATTATTATTGTGTTGTAAAATACCTACAATTATTAGAGTACCCACCTGAGTAAATATTGTTGTGTGTACAGGAAATAACTCTAAACTTACATATAAGCCATAGTGATGATATTCCTATAAAATATTACGTAATTTATAATGATCATTGTGATGTATCCTGGATTTTATATTGTTATTTTAATATTATAAGTCTTTTGAGACAATTAATACAAGACTGTCAGTTAGTATCAATATTCTTTCGAATATTGATTAAGAATTACTAAATAGGCGATATTAAATTCCTTAATTGTCTTTATACGTTTTAAAAAGGTTTCATTACTCAAGAATTGATTATTGACATAATTGTGAGATTATTTATAGAAATGTAGAAAATGGTGGGGACATTTGACAGGTCGACTCGTTATTATAAATAGTGTGTAATTCGTAAGTTGACACACTTCGTTGTGAACTACAAGCCAGTACAGACCAGTTGTTATATTGTAATATTGATATTGTTTTCCTGAATTGTTATATTCTGTGAAAGATGGACTACACAAGCTTCACGTAAGTTATTTGATATTATAACTTGATTAGTGCTAATGGTTGTGTTGAAACTCTATTTTCATATTGTGGCCTTTATTCATAATTATGTTGAATTAATTTAAGGGCTAGTCATGTTCTTTGCCTTATCCTTGTTTTGATTATGTAACATTGTGAAATGTTACAAGATTAATAATGGCCATAATAGAATTAGATCTTTATTGTGATAAACGATATTTATATGGTGGTAAAAGATGTCTATGAATACTTTTACAACCATAGTTGCTTCCGTGGAGTTTCTTGCCCTTCTTCTCCACGAGAACTAGGTCTAGCGAACGGGCGGTAAGCTATCTGAGCCTCAATATGAATTAATTGACAAGCCTAATTGAAATAAATACCTAGTCTTGTCTTTCTGTGCTTTTATTCATGAAACCATTCCCTTATACACCACATACATAGGAACTCTGATAAATAGTAAATAACCATCTTGACATATATCGATACTTTTATATGGAGTTCCTTTATGATTCTAACACACGCTTGCCTAGAAGTAACCTGTTCACTCTTTAACTTAAACACTCCCAGGTTAATATACTGTTAATATGCGGAAGCCATTATCCAAGTCGGTATAGGTACCAGATCCATAATTGTAATACTTCATAATTATAGTGTTGAGGTGCCCTTGAAAACGTGGCAAGACAAAAAACGTACGCCTACTTAAATTTTTGTTATTTCAATCAGATTAATGGCCCTCGCGAGCCGAAGTAACTTAACACCAACTCAATGAGAGGTACACATAACTTCACGACTGTGTTACCCGAAGGGCAAGGCAAATATGTACTTATCTATATTTTTTATAGAAATAAACAAAATTGCAGCAATAGTTTGTAAGGTCAAGATAACAGCTTTTTAACCCCTGACGGAAAAAGAGGGGTGTTATAAGTTTGACGTGTATATTTGTGTGTCTGTCTGTGGCATCATAGCTCCTAAACGGATGAACCGATTTTAATTTAATTTTCGATGTTTTCCTTTTTGATGATACATTATCTTTAGAAGCACTAGGACTCTCAAAAGATACTAAAAGTCGCGCTGTCAACAGAGGCCTAGTGTACAAATTTGACAACTATAAATTAAAAAAAAGGAAAACATAGAGGTACAGTATATATACACACGCACGGTTGGCGCAGTGGTTGAGCGATTGACTGCTGCCCTGCGTGTCGTGGGTTCGATTCCCGCACAGAACAAATATTTGAATGACCTACAGATAGTTGTTCCGGCTCTGGGTGTTTGTGTATATGAGTTTATATATTTGTAAACGTACCCACGATACAGGAAGAAATTCCTAGTGTGGGGCAAAGTATTTAAAAAAAACTGTTTTTGGAATATCTTTTAAATTGGTCCAATACTGGAAAAGGAAAGAGACGAGAGCCAAACCTCGAATTATGACTTTTTACTAAGGAAATTCAATCGGCTGCCTGCGAGCGCATTTCCTCTTTAAGTCTTGTAGTGAACACTGTGATACTAAGTACGCCCCCCGGCCGTGACCGCTCGCCGCACGGGAAGCCCCGCATGTCCCACATAGTCAATGTAATCTCGTATCGATCGATCCTACGTCTGTCACACAACTAGTAAACCTTTATTCTGTTGCTACAGCCTAGCGGGGCTTAATTGTTCCCACTGCTGGGAAACAGGCCTCCTCTCTGTGAGAGGGAAAGCCGTTATCCACCACGCGGGCCCAGTGCGGGATGGTGCATGTCTAACGTGACCATACGTGCCGATTTCAGGCGTCGGTCCCGCTGCGAGGGAAAAATGAACCGCTATCACAAACAGACTTTGGTCTACAAACACGAATAAACATAAACAAAATTATTGCTTAGTTAGATCTCTTAGAAGTCCTGTGATCAAGGCTAGTAACCTAACTAATATGTACTAAAGCCCACTTTGCATGAACAACTTAACTCAGAGTTAGTTGCTAACACGCGGTTAAATTGACAGGTTGTCAATTGTCATACAATATTGTCAATTAAACCTTGTGTTAGCAAGTAACTCTGAGTTAAGTTTTTTGCGAAAGTGGTCCTAAAACGGGTCTCATTGCTAAGAAAGAAAATTTGGTTTAAATAAATCGTTCTAGATGGCGCGACATGTACACACAATTCAATATAATTGTGTGTAAAATTAACATTTTCTGTAATTGAACATAAAAATTGTATGTTCTTGTTTAATCAACTCTCCTAAGTACAAAATCATGGAATATTGGACTCTTAATTCACATTTCAAAGATTATTTGAACGGATAATTTAAAATTGATGCCAATAGATGGCGCATTTTTTAATTTCTGAGGCATTCCACACGATTGTTAAAATTCGCATTGTAACACATTTCGGTGCAAAAAAACAGTAAAAACGTGCAAAAAAATACTATAAAACGAACCGTTACTGTATTTAAAGAAAAAAATATTCACGAACCTAGTAAACCCTTTTACTTGCAAGTCACTGCTAACACCATCTATTGCCGTGAAACGTGATCGAACGCGATCGATGTACTTACAAAAATAACAAGATTAATCGGATAAAAACGCAAGTTACGTCGGCACGGTTTCTCTGTATGGGATGAGGCATCTGTATGCTAGTATTATATTATCTGTGCTTATTATTAAGTGTTCGACATAGTCTAATAAACGCTATAAAATACCAAAACAATATTTTTTTTATTCTGAGGGTGTCCCGCTCTGATGCATAAAATAAATGGTCATGTTATGCATGTCACATGTTATCGAATGTTTGGTTCTAGGACATGCCGGTTTCCTCACGATGTTTTTCTTCACCACTGCTCTAAACGCTGACGGTCGCCGACTATGTTGGGGTCTGTTTGGATGAATACCCGACCAAAAAAAAAAAGCATTTACTGCTGGGCTGGGCAAAGGTATGGCCTCAGCTAAACATAAAAAACCGGCCAAGTGCGAGTCGGACTCGCACACGAAGGGTTCCGTACCATTATCGCAAAACACTGCAAAGAAATCACGTTTGTTGTATGGGAGCCCCCCTTAATTTACTTTATTTTAATTTAATCATTATTATTTTTGAAGTGAATTCTTTTCATTCTGTGAATATTTCAAGCGTCTACCTGTTGCCGTTATTAATATCGAGCAAAAAACGGCAAAAATATCACGTTTGTTGTATGGGAGCCCCCCTTAAATATTAATTTTATACTGTTTTTAGTATTTGTTGTTATAGCGGCAACAGAAATACATCATCTGTGAAAATTTCAACTGTCTGCTTATCACGGTTCATGAGATACAGCCTGGTGACAGACAGACAGACGGATCGCGAAGTCTTAGTAATAGGGTCCCGTTTTTACCCTTTGGGTACGGAACCCTAAAAAGTAGCGTCATAATGCCTAGATTTAATATCAAAATGTAGGCTGCTGGATATTAAAAAAACCCTAATCTACTAAATCAAATTATTAATCGCAATTATAATTATTGTATTTATCGTGTTTATTAATGCCAACACTGTTGGTGACCGGTCACCCATCCACGACCTCAGCAAGCGTTGCTTAACCGACCCGTGCCGCTATTGTTACTTAGCTACGAGCTCCGATAGTATCGTGTCAATAAATCGTAACTCACAACACACGTTAACGGGCGGCGTTCATCATCAAATATATGGCTGCCATGGTCGGCCGTCAGGTCAGTGACCCGGCAGACATGTTTCACTTCACTATTGTCATATGACGTGCATCGCATTGATTTGTCCAGATTGGGTAGGCGCGGTCCTAAACCTGACGTCTCAGTGAGAATATTTTCATTGTGGAAACAGCTAAGGAGTGGAATTCCCTGCCGGAGTCTGTGTTTCCTGATAGATACTACCTGCCCCCAGGTAGTCAAGAGTGAATAGATTACATGTAGTAGGCAAGTGTGCTTCACCGTCGACCATATCGACACTTACCATCAGGTGAGATAGTGGAGTGGATAATTTCGTTGCGGGATCTAAGACAGTTAAATTCATTCCGGGACTTCGTCGAGCTTCATTGCCTCGGCGCTTTTCTGGTGGTCGACACTGTTGATTCTGGCTTTCAGGAGTTGCAGTTTTGGGAATAGTGCGGTGGGATTGTACAAAACCCCGACCCCAAGATAGTTGTTGTTTTTATTATAAATAGGCTCGCGTTAGACCATTATCTCACCTGATGGTATGATCTGGTCGGCGGTGTAGCACGCTTGCCTAGAAGTAACCTATTGAAACGAAACAATCTGTTTGGCAGAATATCTTTAGATAATCACCAAGGTGTCATTGAAAACATGTCTTTACCGAAGTTTGTCTACGACTGGGATTGGTGACATCAACTCAACATGGCCCTATAGAGCTGAGCAGAGTTGTAAAGAGGTTCACCTATTTTTAATAGCATAAATCTAATTAAGCAGGTATATAACGCATTTGTAAGACTTCCCTTTGGGAATAGGGATGAAAGCTATGGGGGCTACCGCGTCTGAATTTGCCGCTAGGGGCGCTGGTGTAGACTGAGGTTTTCAAAATGTCAAATTGCATAGAATTTTGGCTTACAGCGGGCTTTTTTTTATTGTTGTGAATATTTGCCAAATATAGCAGTTTAGGATAGGTACATATGGGATTTACCATCCACTGCTTTAATAGTTTTATGTTTCGGAAAATGTTTTCAGCAAATTTTCTCGAAAACAGAAATTGGCTGCGCAAAACTGCGGGTTAATTTGTTTTATATTTAATCGCACATTTACATAAGAAATCAATTTTAATTCAAGATTTGCTTCCGTGTTCGTTATAACATCGTTTAACTGGTATATTTATGGACCTTATTCGACAGTGGCGCCAACTGGTGAGCAATAAAACAATTACACAATGTGGACCCATTGCGTAATATCACTGAAAAAAGCGACAACCGAAAAGTTTTGTAATAACTTTAAATTTAAGCAAACTTTAGTTATCAGAAAATAAACTTTAATAATATAGTACAAAACTAATTATAAAAAGGAAAACTCTGATTTGTTGCTGGTAAGACCAAGTTCGCAAGTCTCAATAACTTCGTAACCAGCAACCAACATTTTGGTAAATGTTAACTGAAAATTGTTTTCAATGATGATAACTATTCCATAATACTGCTTCAAAATGAAACATTAATAAATCAAAAAAATAATTAATCATCAAGCTAATGTTCAAGACAAAAATAAAACATGAAAAAGAATATCATATTTCGAACCACATCAATAATTCACACGTTTTATCAACTGGCAACCCTAAGCCCCAAAATATGCGGCGACGCGGCGCCCTTTAAAAAAAAAGTAAACAAAAAGAAGTATTGGTGAAAATTTTAAATTTGAACTGGCGGAAGCGCATTCCTCGCTCGCCAGCCGTCTATTTCGGTCGCGTCTACGGTTAGTCCTAATCAAATTCTTTTTTTATAATTGTTAAAATTCCTTTTAGGGATCGGGTGTAGGTTTTTGTTTTGACAGCTGGTTAATGCATGATGTCGTTGTAATAACATGGTGTCAGCGAGTGAGACTCGTAGGGTTTATGAAGGCGTTGATGTCTTACTATGTGGAGGAGCCCGTTGCTTAACAATAACAGCCGCACGGGTCGATCTTCAAGGTTAAGCAACGCTTGCCGAGGTCGGTCCGTGGATGGGTGACCATCTTAACATAGCGAGATGCCTCCGTGCCCCGAAAAGCACGTTAAGCCGTTGGTCCCAGCTGTCATTTGAAGATCTTTGACAGTCGTTACGGGTAGTCAGTAGCCTGAGATCTGACACCAGTCTTGCCAAGAGGTATCGTGTTACCCAGTTACTGGGTTGTGGAGGTCAGATAGGCAGTCGCTCCATGTAAAATACTGGTACTCGGCTGAATTCGGTTAAACTGGACGCCCAACCCAGCATAGTTGGGAAGAGGCAGGCAGAATGAAGTGTTACTTGAGTCCGTCCGTCCGTTTCACAGTCCCTGATCAGTTTAATAGTTGACTAATCTAAATTTTTAAAAGGGTTCCGTACCTCGAAAGGAAAAAACGGAATCGTTATAGGATCACTTTGTTGTCTGTCTGTCTGTCTGTCAAGACCCTTTTTCTGAAGAACGCGTGGAGGTATCAAGCTGAAATTTATATCAAAGACTCAGGTCTACTGTCCCTTAAAGCTGTGAAACTTCTAAGCCAGCCTAAATTTCCGCAAATTTTCGACACTCGCAAAGGAATCAAAAGCTACAGGGTACTTCCCGTGAACTCAGAATCTTGAAATTTGGTACGAAGCAACGTCTTATAGCACAGATAAAGGAAAAATTGCGAAAACCGTATTTTTTTGTTACGTCATATACTAAAAATAATTTTAAACTAAATTGAAATTCATATCACATACTCAGGTTTATAATACCTTTAAGCTGAGGTTTGTACGGAATCCTCGGTGCGCGAGTCCGACTCGCACTTGGCCGGTTTTTTCCTAATGCGACAACTTTACGATATCGTCACAAGACTAGGCTATACCAGCTCTACACAGTACAATGTCTATAGTTTGAAAAAACCACTCGGAGATAACCTGAGATAAGGTTTTTGCGACTATTTTGCTAATTCTTTAGATACTCAAGGCTATACTTTGTGTAAATCTTTTCATTACCAGCACAAAGGTTGTCTGGTAGATATCGCATTCTAGTCTTTACAAGAACTTAATACTATGGGTACAAAGGGGCGCATTGTTGGCGCAGTGGTTGAGCGATTGACTGCTGCGTTGCGTGTCGCGGGTTTCTTTCCCGCACGGAACAAATATTTTTATGACCTACAGATAGTTGTTCCGGCTCTGGGTGTTTGTGTATGTGAGTTTATATGTTTGTAAAAGCACCTACAATACAGGAGGAATTTCTAGTGTGGGGACTAAAAAAAGAACAAATTGGAAAGCGAACTAAAAATACGTAAACAAGAAGAAAATCATGCTGTGCAGTGGGAGAATACATATTCGCGAGCTGGCTGACCAAAACCAGATGTATCCTCCGACTGCACAGCATGATTTTGTTCTTGTTTACGTCTTTTTAGTTCGTTTTTTAAGTAGTCGGGGTTTTTGATTTTTTAACTAACTTTTTTATTTATAACTTTTTAGTTAACATTTTTCGATTTAGGTACATTAAACTTATGTTTTAATGTACCTAAATCGAAAAATGTTAACTGTTTTATATTTTTGAAATCAACTCTTAAACCCCTTTTATTTTGATACCCCATACGATGGGTTTGGAAGAAAAATAAATTGGGACCCCACAATATGGCGCCCAAAAGCCACCATTTTCCTATTTTCCAGTGACACTCACAGGGTTAAGACGAATCGATTGACGTATGAATCATCAAAATTGGTCAACGCGTTTGGTCTCTGGAACGCCACATAGGAACAAACATACATACATAGACTGATAAACACATTACCCTCCTTCGGCAGTCGGGTAAAACGGCGACAAACATCACACACATTTCTTTAAATGGTTAACTTTTAAGTATAATCTATTCCATTCTCCAAAAACGGTGAAGGAAAACATCGTGAGGAAACCGGCATATCGTAGAACCAAAAATTCGAAGACATGTGACATCCACCAAACAGCACTGGGCCCGCGTGGTGAAGGAAAACATAGGGGCATAGTATATATCTTTCTTTTCCAGTTTATGGAATATCTTTTAAATAAGTCTAATACTGGAGGAGGAAACTTTTTACTGAGGATATTCAGACCGAGCTCTCCGCCCATATTTCCTCTAAAGTCCTGCATTTTAAATATTTGTTTAGAAAGCAGTAGCTTTATACATACAATGCGATTGTAAAGCAATCGAGAGCAAGCACACTGCCTATCCCAGAACTGTTTTATTCCTTAACTGTAAGCCATCGACCAACCTTTCGATATCAGACCAGCAATCACGGTAACTACAGAAGATCAACTCCACATCGTCAAGTGAGCCATAATAGGGATGTTTCCGAGATAGAAAAATGTATATTCTATTAAGTCCGTCACTGAGAGTATCAAATAATATTGGACCCGTATTTTTTGTTTTACCAAATCAATAAAAAAAATCAAAGATAAAGCGCTTCAAAGTGTAGGGTGGGGGCTTGTGACGTCACTATGTCAGTATAAAGTGTACTAACGGCGTAACGTCACACGATATTTCAACACACTGTATCGTCGTATTTTTTTGTGTACGTGGCAAAAGAAAAAATACGTGTCAAATATTTTTAGCTTAACTAACTGACGGACTAAATAGTTATTTTTTTTCAACTACCCTTTTGAAATTACAATAGGGAAACTTTATCTTCTTGCCCTTGGCTCGTGTGCGACGGCGCAAATGTATGGGATTGCCATTCATTTCAGCCGAAAGACGTCCACTGCTGGACATAGGCCTCCCCCAGGCGTCGCCACACTGACCGATCCCGTGCGTCTCGCATCCAGCGCCTTCCCGCAACCTTAACCAGGTCATCGGTCCACCTAGTGGGAGGCCTTCCAACATATCGTCTTCCGGTTCGCGGTCGCCATTCCAGAACTTTTCGGCCCCAACGGCCATCCGTTCTGCGAGCAATGTGCCCTGCCCACTGCCACTTAAGTTTCGCAATTCTTCGGGCTATGTCGGTAACTTTGGTTCTCCTGCGGATATCATCATTTCTGACGTGATCACGCAAGGAAATGCCGAGCATAGCCCTCTCCATTGCCCTTTGGGTGACTTTAAGCTTTCTGATAAGGCCCATTGTGAGCGACCAAGTCTCGGTCCCATAGGTGATCACTGGCAACACACACTGGTCATAGACTTTTGTCTTGAGACATTGCGGTAAATTGGACGAGAAGATACCACGCAACTTCCCGAACGCCGCCCAGCCGAGTCGGATTCGACGGTTGACCTCTTTCTCGAAGTTGGATCTACCCAACTGGATCGTTTGTCCCAGGTAGACATAATCATCTACAACTTCAAGTAAACAGTCTCCGATCTTGATAGGAGTGGGTGTTACATGGGCATTCATCATGACCTTGGTTTTGTCCATGTTCATTTTAAGACCCACTCTTTCGGAAGCTCTATTGAGGTCATCGAGCATTGTACTGAGGCTCTCCATGGTCTCAGCCATGACCACTATGTCGTCGGCAAACCGAAGGTGAGTGATGTACTCGCCATTAACGTTGATGCCAAGCGCCTTCCAATCCAGAACCTTGAAGACATCCTCCAGCGCAGCAGTGAACAGTTTCGGAGAAATGACGTCTCCCTGTCTCACGCCGCGCCGGAGAAGGATTGGTTTCGAGGTCTGATCCTGAAGACGGACTGACATGGTGGCGTTTTTGTACAAACACTTCAACACCTCAATGTACCGGTAGTCGATCTGGCACCGTTGGAGAGATTGCAGTACTGCCCAAGTCTCGATCGAATCGAAGGCTTTCTCGTAGTCCACAAACGCTAAACAGAGAGGCAGGTTATACTCTTCGGTCTTCTGTATGACCTGCCGCAGCGTATGTATGTGGTCTACGGTGCTAAAGCCTTTTCGGAATCCGGCTTGTTCGGGAGGCTGGAAATCGTCAAACCTGCGCGCGAGACGATTCGTGATGACTCTTGAAAACAACTTGTAGACATGGCTAAGAAGTGAGATGGGCCTATAGTTCTTCAGTCGGGCATTGTCGCCCTTCTTGAAGAAGAGTACCACCACACCCCTGCACCATGCCTGTGGCGTTTTGCCCTCGAGTATGACGGCATCAAACAGCTTCTGAAGGGCCTTAAGGACCGGTTTTCCACCCGCCTTCAGGAGTTCAGCCGTGACTCCGTCATCACCCGGCGCCTTGTTGTTTTTAAGCTGTTTCAGAGCCATCCTAATCTCGTACAGGCTGACGTCCGGGATATCTTCGGTATAGTGTCGGGTCAATCTAGCTCTTGGGTCGTTTGCTAGACTCGCAACGGGCTTGCTGATTGATGTGTATAACTGCCCATAGAATGTCTCGATCTCCCTCAGAAGCTCCGGTTTGGCGGATACGATCCTGCCATCGTCGGTCTTCAGTCTCGTGAGCTGGCTCTGCCCAATAGCCAGATCCCTTGCAAATACCTTGGAGCCTTTATTTCGCTCAATCGCGTCTTTAATACGCTCGGTGTTAAAGCGGCGGAGGTCTCTTTTCAAGGATTTAGAGATCTGTCTATTGAGCTGCCGATATTTGCACGCCTCATCTGAAGACTGCAGGATCATCTCACGCCTCTCCTTCATAAGCTTGAGAGTAGGATCAGAGAGCTTTTTGTTTCTATCAGTACGACGGGTCTTGAAAAACTTAGACCCGACCGTATGGACAGCTTCCACGAACCCGTCATTGTATTCGTCCACTGAGCTCCCTAGGCACTCGAAACGATTCTGGAGTTCGAGCTGAAAGCTCTCGGGGTTTTGGACCTGAATCTGTGCTGGACGGAGCGTGGACTTCATCAGTCGAGACCTTTCAAGCTTAATATTAATGTTCAATGTGCCTCTTACCATGCGGTGATCGCTCCCGGTTTTTACCGAATTGATCACAGAGACATCATTGAACATTTGCTTCCTGGTTGACATGATGAAGTCGATCTCATTTTTTGTTGCACCATCGGGGCTCTGCCACGTCCACTTCCTATGTTCACGCTTTTTGAAGAAGGAGTTCATCATATAGAGGCCCTCCTTCTCCATAAAACTGGCCAGTAGGTGACCCCGGTGGTTCCGACGTCCAACTCCAAATTGCCCCACTTGCAGCTCATCCTCGTCTCGTTTGCCCAGTTTCGCGTTGAAGTCCCCCATGACAACGGTGAAGTGAGTTTTGAAACCATGCATGGCTCTGGAGATATCCTCATACATGGTCTCTACCTCGTCGTCGGGGTGTGCCGAGGTTGGGGCGTAGACCTGTATGACCTTCAGCGAATATCTTGCGGATATTCTGAGTATCAGGTACGCCACCCTGGTCGACACACTCTCGATCTTCACCACGTTGTTCACAAGGGACTTGTGGACGATAAACCCGACACCACCCTGGGACTGCCGGTCACCCTCTCGGAAATAGAGCAGGTTGCCGGATTTGAGGATTATCGAGTCCTCCCCCTCTCTTCGGACTTCAGATAACCCTATAATACTCCATCGCAACCTGCTCAATTCCTCTTCGAGTTCGGTGATCTTTTCGTCGGTCCGAAGTGTGCGCGTGTTGTATGTTGCCAGGTCCAGTCGTCGGTGTTTGTTGGGGTAGCCGGATCCCGTCCGGAGATTCTTGGCACCCCTTGCCATGCCGTAACCTCGACCGCTACCGTAGTCGAGGGTAGGCAGGCTGCCGGGCACTAGGGGCCATTTTTTATTTGTGCTATTCATGGGGGGGGTTTTGCCATAATCGCCACGCTTGGCAGGCGGGTTGGCGATCGCAGTATGGTTGTTATAGAAGCACAGAGAACGCTGCTGCCCATTCTCTGGTTTCTCCCTTAGTCGCCTCTTACGACACCCACGGGAAGACATGGGATGGTGAAATTCTTTACGGCCGGCACCATACGGCACAATGGGATTGCCAAGCGCTATAAAAAATGTCACGTGATCAATGACATTTCGACCATTACTATCTTTGATATCGAATGACCCTTGTCTAGAAGGTAAGGTTATAGGTATCAGGAGACACGACTCCGGCAGGGAATTCCACTTCATAGCTGTACGCACCATGAAAAACAAATGATGATGTTTGTTAATCAAATTTAAAAAACCCCCGACACATTTTTATTTCATGCTACATAATTTATCTAGTACATAGTAGATACGCTTCGACCGACAATCTATTGAACACGTAATTATGACACGATATTTTGCGTAAACACCCCGATCCAAACAGTGAAACGCCCATAACTTTTGAACGGCTGAACCGATTTAATCCAAACAGCTAAGAACACTCTCGACAAAATCACCTTTCAAACAAAAAAATTTACTAAATCAAAATCGGTTCACCCGTTTGGACGCTACGATGCCACAAACAGACACACATATACACAGCAACACACGTCAAACTTATAACACCCCTCTTTTAATCACGCGGTTAATCACGCTAGAACGGCTGAACGGATCTGGATGAAACTTGGCACAGGGATAGATTAAAGTCTGAAATAGCACATAGGCTATTTTGAATCCCGGTATAATGTTCCCTAGGGATAATAAAACACTTTTAACGCGGGCGGCATATAGAAAAATAATAAATGGCACTTCTGCGCCATCTTATTGATTGTAAGAAGGCTGGTCGGTGTGCGCCTACGCCGGGTCAACGCCCCGTGACTCACGGGCCCTTACTCGAGTAGGAGTAAAGTACATTTGCTTAAGAAGTGAGAAGTAAGGAAGTCTGGGTGGTTTACGTAATTTTTGCAACACAACTAAAGTACATTATACATACTTTGACCCACCTTCTGTGTTTATTATATAATCTATTTTATTTTTTTAGTATTTTCCGTCTCCGTAAGTGTGTCCGGGGCATCAACAGTGGGCCCTATCAGAATATCAGCGCAGCGTTATTTCTTTTTCGGATATCGCTGCATGTGCTGAGATAGGAGCCTTTTTGGTCCCGCACAGGGTTTTTATTGTTACTGTTTTATTTTATGCTTTTTCTCGTGTCTCCTGTGCGGGTCACAAATAAATATATTTTCTTTCTTTCTTTCTTAATACGGCCTTTATTTATATTTATTTATTTACTAGCAGTTGCCCGTGACTTTTTCCGCGTCAAATTGGTAAAAGTACGAGTTTATTTTTTTTGTCCTAATTCTTATTCTAAAATTAAAGTAGCCTAAGTTACTCCTTTTAACATGAGCTATCTGAAAGACCCGTCAAAATCGGTCCAGCCGTTTCGGAGATTAGAACAAATAGACTAAAAAATAAAAATTTCTCTTATTGTTAAAAATACTGTATATACTTTCATTTGCATTTAGTAAAAGCTGTTATGTTGACACAGCAGCAGTTGTGCAGGTTTGTGCAGTTGAAACAGGCACTTAATTTATTTGTATTGAAGATTTATTCATTAAAACTTCATGTAACTTGAAAGGTATTACATAATCGGACTTCATGCCTTACACCTTTAGTGTGGTACCTCTACTTTTAGAAAAGCACTTACACAACTTTTTCCCGACGAACTTTTGTCGAATCTGTTTTGTTATCTCAAGGGATCATTACACCTTGTCTAACAGAATAAGAAGAAAGACTATAATCTTTCACTGTACCAAATTTCATCCAGATCCGTTCAGCCGTTCTGGCGTGATTGAGTAACCAATATACATCCAACCGTTCACATTTTATAATATTAATAAGACTACTATCTAAAAACCTTGGAGCATACCCAGACATCATCCACATACAAGCAAGATTCAGTGTGATCTACTGGTACTTAACACCATGGAGCATACCCAGACATCATCCACATACTAGCAAGATTCAGTGTGATCTACTGGTACTCAACACCACGGAGCGTACCAAGACATCATCCACATAGAAGCAAGGTTCACGACCCCGGCACAATGGCCGTTTCATAGCGTTAATTAGTATAATAAGGTTAACATTTGGCCGCATGCCATCGTGACTCAGGACTGAATAGACCATTCATCCGACGAGCCATGTTGGCAGAACCCACTAGTGTTGTTTCGCGAGTTTCTGTTTGTAAATGTCGATGGAAAGGTGCAAAGTGCGCCAAGCTTTATTTGCGAAATACTTCTAAACAAACTACTTCAACTGCCTTCCTTCTTCTTCTTTTTGTTTTAGTTAGTGAGTAGTTTTTGGTTAAAGTGTATAGGTTTGTAGTTTTAGTTATTTAAGTATTTTATACACTGTATATACTTTTATCTATGTAAATAAATACCCCACTATGTATCTTCTAAACAAATAAATGAAATTCAAGTGTCTGTACTTCTGTTTATAATATCAAAATAACAACGTTTTATTGAAAGATATATACGGTAATAACAAATAATTACGCAATTTTTAAGATTTTCGTGTCTGTCTGTCTGAATGTTCCGGGAATCTCCGAAACGGCTGGACCGATTTTGATGGAAATTTCAACAAAGTTTTATTGAATGCAAGTGTCAGTATATACGGTACTTATAACAAATAATTACGCAATTATTAAGATTTTTGTGTCTATCTGTCTGACTCTGTATGTACCGGGTAATCTGCGAAACGGCTGGACCGATTTTGACGGACACTTCACTGGTTGATAGCTGATTAATTATTTATACATTTGACTACATTAATTTTGGAAAAAAAAAGCTAGAGCTCCGCGTAAACCAATAAATAAAACCCATAATTATTGTTAAGTTTACGTGTTTGACGCGGACGAACTCGTGGACAACAGCTAGTTTAATAATACATTTTGTGTCTACAGGTAACTGAACTGCCTCGTTGGAGTAGTGGTCGGCAAGCACTCTGATGAACATTAGGTCCTAGGTTTGATTCCCGGATCAAGTGTTGTAGGGTTTTTCCACCTAGAATTGCCCAATAGCAGCCCGGATTCTGGACGTTTATAGATAGTTAAACTCATCTGATCGCGCAGCGCCTACATTACGCATTTGTGTGGCAGTGACGCGGCAGTCGTCGTCTGAGCAAACAACCACCCACACATGCTTACACGCGCAAAGATGAGTTGAACTATCTATACAGGCTCGCCCCATTTTACGTGGGACCTAAACATAACGAACAATATGTGGGTCTACTGTAGGTGCTCCTCTGCAGAACCCTCAGGGGCATACAGGCGTAGTATTATATATCAGGAATAGGTGTCCAATTAATTACTACACTCAATGGTGTCGGAGCCGTCAATAGCGTCAAGCGATGAGCTCACCGTGGGTGCCGCGTATTGATACGATGGGCTTGCCCACCATTCAGGTACAATGTGTTGCTATGGGGATCGGCCTTTTATGTGAGTTTTGTATTATTCAATGATTCTCCTGTTAGTTTAGTGATCGCAAGTGTAAGCGACCTTAAAGGATAGCTTGACGCGATTCAATTTTTGTTAGAGTCCAACACCTGTAGCCAAGTTGGCAATCAACAATCGATAACGAATCAATGTATGGGAATGTCACATCTGAACGTTAAGTCACGCGGTCAGACCATACAAATAGATAGCGTTAACGATTGTAGAAAGAGTTTCGATACGAAACGTTTGTCACTTGGCTAGGGCGGCTGGTATGGTTATGTGGTGAGGAGGGATGAAATGCAGCTTACTAAAAGAGTTATGGATATTAATGTGGATGGATGGAGAGGGAGGGGAAGGCCAAAGAAAGGATGCATGGTATGTGTGCGTGAGTGAGATATGAAAGAAAAGGGAGTCAGTGATAGCTTGACGGGGGACAGGACGGTGTGGAAGAAAAATGTGTTGCGACGACCCCAAGTAACATGGAATAAGGGCAGGAGGAAGAAGAAGCGTAATTGCAAGTACGTTCACCATCATCATGTCAGCCGAAGGACGTCCACTGCTGGTCATAGTCCACCCCCAAAGCAAGTACATTCACATGTACGCAATATGATGCAATATGCACTTGCAATTTTCTTAGAAAATACGTTCGCTATATCACCTACCTATCGACGCAAATTTAATTACTTCTCGCCATCGGGGAAGTCCCTTAATCCGTTCCCATGTCTGAACGGAAACGAAGCAAAAGGATCGTAGCACCCCGTCTTCTATAGATGCTGGCTACCCTCATGTTCATAAAGGCGTAACTTTATGTACGTATGTATTACTACCACTAGTTAGAATTACAAATGACACACGGTTCCCCTGATCGCCGGGGCGCCCGAGCGCAGCGGACAGCGACCTCGCATCGACCGACCTTCACGTAGGGTAGTTCAACAGTGACGTCATAGCTTTTGGGGCGCTTTGCTTGAAAACCATTTTTGTATCTTTGTTGTGGAATAAATTGAGTTTTTGTTTGGGTCATTATTCATCACAATAAATTGTGATAATGGTAGGAGAATGATGAATGTCTACAGCGAGTCTTAAATTTTACGCAGTATTGATTTCTTCAGCGGTATCTATTGGCGCCCAACGCGGGACAATTTATTAATAAGCAGACAGTTGCATAAATGACATAATACACATAGGTTGACATACAAGAAAGCTTCGGATACGAACCACCAAAGTTCGCAGTACGACAGCGAGTCTTACGTGTTCCGCAGTATTGATTGCTTCAGCGGTAACTATTAGCGCCCAACACGGGACAAGTTGATTACAGGCTGACAGTTTCATACATGAATTACACATAAACAGGACAAACAAGAAAGCTGCGGATACGAACCGCCAAAGTTTACATTACGGCAGCGAGTTTTACGTGATACGCAGTATTGATTCCTTCAGCGGTAACTATTGGCGCCCAAACGGGACAATTTGGTAATAAGCAGACAGTTGCATAAATTACATAATATACATAGATGGGCATACAAGAAAGCTTCGGATACGAACCACCAAAGTTCGCAGTACGACAGCGAGTCTTACGGGTTCCGCAGTATTGATTGCTTCAGCGGTAACTATTAGCGCTCAACACGGGACAAGTTGATTACAGGCTGACAGTTTCATACATGAATAACACATAAACAGGACAAACAAGAAAGCTGCGGATACGAACCGCCAAAGTTCGCATTACGGCAGCGAGTTTTACGTGATACGCAGTATTGATTCCTTCAGCGGTAACTATTGGCGCCCAACACGGGACAAGTTGAAGCAAGATCTATAGACAAATATCAGAAGATTGATCTTTCTTATAAATAGTATCTCTATTACAATTCTTATAATTCTATATATTACCAACTCGAATTAAAAAAAAACAATTTGCAAGGACCAACGGCTTAACATGCTGTCCGAGGCACGGACTAATCTCGGTACGTTAAGATGGTCACCCATCCACGAGCCGAACTCGGCAAGCGTTGCTCAACCTTGAAGATCGATCCGTGCTGCTGTTACTATTTAGCCACGCGCTCCTCAATAAAGATAGGACAAACAAAGGAATGTTATATGCGGCGCCAGGACGGCGACGACGCGTGCGTACGGTATTGATTTCCAGGCGCGGGTTAGTGGCGCCCGCTTGGGCCAACTTTTTATTAGTGTGCGACTCTTTTGTTCCTATCCCATTCAGTTCTATTGCTATATAGATGGCATTTCTAATTGGATTCTGGTGTCATTGGAATCATTATTTATGAATATAAAACATGCATAAACTTCAACATAAACTCACGCTTTTTTCCAATGGGGTAATCTACAGAGCGCCACCTGCTACGATCCTTACATACTCCTTTTGCTTATTTACGTTCATACTTCTAGTCATACACGCAAGATGGTTATGAGTACTGCGCACCTTTACTACTTGGGTATCTTACACATCATCAAGATTAATATTCTCTTCAACCACCGCTGAGCAAAGGCATTTAGGTCACTCTGCCTAGGGGTACTTCCCAAATTATAATTGCAACCATTAATACACAAACAAAAACTACAATAAATGCAGCAACAAACGAAACTTAACTCATTCATAATGTAAGTGCTTCACCATTATCTCTAATCAATCTACCCTCACAAACGGAACAAATAAAACCAACTACCTACACCCATAAAATCGACATAATCCCTGTTTTAATCTCAAAAAGCGGGTAGTACGACAAAACAAAGGATTTGTCTGATACGGCACGCTCACCCCAATTGGATGCGCAGGGATATAGGTCAGTAATGTACGCAGTGTGTACGTGAGGGTAGATGTACAGTCTTACTACCTGCACAAGTAGTTTTGGTTGCGACTTACTTTATATTTCTGGACGAGTTTTAAGGGGTTCCCAACTTGAAATCGAATGACGTATGATCGAATGACGTATGATCGAATGAAACTTGTTCTAAAACGTTAACTCGATAGTACTTGAAATCGATTAAATAAGGCAGTTCACTACCTCGATACATCAAAATCTCGAATAACCATAAGCTCGAATCATCGGCAGCGCGAAGGCCCATTTTTATTACTACGAAGAAAAAAACCCCGACAAGCTAGACAAGTAACAATATAACAACAAACAGTCGGGAAACTAGGATTAGAAAACTGTCAAAAATGTATTGGATTGTCCAGCACTTGACTTTTTTTTCGAATGTCACTTTTCTAGAGCATCAGATGTCAAGAGAGGCAGACATAAGAAACGATGAATTGATTTGAAGTATGACAAGCAAGAGAAGGCGGATACAATTATGGAAAAGGAAGATACTACGCTAGCTCTAATACATTAAGATAAGGCAAGAGGATGATGATGACAACGTGCTCCTTGACAAAACTATTTTCTTCTGATATTTCAATCACCGTTAATTACCCGCCTTGAGCAAGCGTGGTGAAGAAGAAAGAAGAAGAACGCTCGTGCCTTCTGTGATTTAAATATTCTTTTATTGTCCCACTGCAGGGCAAAGGGCCCTGCAGTGGGACAATAAAAGAATTTAAATTGGATTTCAGTGTCCGAAAATTTCTCCCTTTTAATGAAACCCTCATTAGAAGGGAGAAATTTTCTCTGGAAAATTCACACCACCAGTTGGCGCCACTTTGGCAAGAGGTCTTCCACTTGAAAAATTTAACTTATTTCTTTATTATTGATAGGCTCGCGTTTGACCACTATCTCACTTGATGATAAGCCATGATGTGGTCGATGATGAAACAAGTTTGCATAGAAAAACCTATTCACTCTTGACTTATGCCGACGTAGACGTCAATTTAACTAATGTTGGTAAACTTAAGCGCTTTGACAGGTGCCTGGACCTGACGTCTCAGTGCTGTCACCTACACTCTATTTGCGATAACTTTAGACGTTTAAATTAGCTCATTTTACAGCCCGTTCAACCGATTTTGACTTCTATTGCGTTAGTGATACGACATATGGTAGCTGTAGTAGTAAACAGTTGGTTTTGGTAACAGGATTATGCTTTTAATGTCCTCCTTATGTTTACGGGATAGAATTCAAAATCGGTTGAACGGACTGTAAAAAGATTTGGAAACATGTCTAATGTTATTTCAAATCATTTGAGATTTTTGAGATTTTGAGATTTTAGTGCAACAAAATTTAATTTATAAAAGTTACAAGTATAGTAAGAACGCGCCTACAAGTACATGCCTACAGTCATTGCATGTTAGGATGTCGTAATAGGGGGATGCTTCCGGTTGACGCCTCAAACTGGGCGGGAGGGTAGTTTCAAAGCCGCGATGTCACGCGAAATTATATGCAAATTGTGTTGTGGGTTACCGCTAACCTCATTTTATGGCCGGATATTTTGGAATATGTTATAATGTTGCCAGAAAAAGTTTACCTATTGAATGGTTTTAATTTTGGCAAATGATCTTAGCCGTGTCCTTTTAAATTAACCGTCTAGTCAGAGAAAGCCGACGTAAAAAATATTATTATTATTTTAATAAGAACCAAAAAAGGTCGTGGTAGGGTAGGGTAGGTACGGTAGGGTAGGGTAGGTAGGGTATGGTAGGTAGGCAGGTAGGTAGCCAATTGACGGGAGCGAAGCCCCGGGGGTGAGCTAGTCAGTTCTAAAGGTATATTATATCTGCTTACAAATAATACTTAATGAAATAGCATATAGCCTAATTTCCATTCAGGTATATTGTTCCCTTGATATAAGAAAACACACACGAAGACGCTGGCAGAAGCTAGTTATATAATACTAGCGACCCGCCCCGGCTTCGCACGTGACAAATTATATACAATGACCTTCCTCGTTTCTCACTCTTTGTATTGGTGAAAACTGCATGAAAATCCGTTCAGTAGTTTTTGAGTATATCGCGAACAAACGCGGCGGGGAACTTTATTTTATGATACGAGTACCAAACACGTATTTATCCTGCGAATCTAAATAGAACTCTACCGGGACAAATATCTCCAAATAGAATCGCATCTTCCTGAAAGGACTCATAAAATAGGACGCGCGAATTCAAAGGCAGACTTAATAAGCTGTTTTCATCTGACACGCCGCCACGCAATTCTCGCTCGTAAATTATAGGTCATAAAATTCAAATTACCTTTCTATTTTACTGCGAATATGTAGGTTTACGAGTTTCAAATATATATGTGGGTAGTCTTGTTGTAGAAATTGTGGGTAGATAATAATAAGGATGATCCTAGGTAGAAAAAGATAATTATATTTAGTCCGTCAGTGTGATAATCAAATAATAATGGACACGTATATTTTGCTTTACCAAATAAATAAAACACAACGATAAATATAAAAGTTCAGAAGTGGGAACTTTTGACGACACTTTTGAGTAAAAAGTTTACAAAAACGCCCACTTCTCAACTTTGATACGCTTTATCTTTGTAAATTTGTATTGATTTGATTGAATTATAATTTTTTTACCGAGGAATCATCCCTATTGTAAGTAGTATCAATCTCGTCAAAATAATCTCGTCCAGCGGCCATATGCAATATAAAGCCATCAAAAACACATGCACAAACATAAACGAACATATTATAGTCCGCTGCGATCTTTGTACTCGTCAATATGTACCACCATTCGTGTCAACAAACGAGACATATTGTCTCGGAATAGTTAGCAAATGGAGCTTTAACAAAAATTAAAGAAAGAAAATAAAACATATTTATTTGTAAGCCTCACAGAGATATAAACCAACAAAAAAAAAATCTGCCTAGCCTTTTCCCCAACTATATTGGGATCGGCTTCCAGTCTTACCGGATTTAACTGAGTACCAGCGTTTTACATGGAGCGACTGCCTATCTGACCTCCACAACCCAGTAACTGGATAACACGGTACCCCTTGGCTAGACTGGTATCAGATCTCAAGCTCCTACTACCCGTAACGACTGTCAAAGATCATCAAATGACGGCTTAACGTGCTTTCCGAGGCACGGGATTGACAATGACACGATATCTTGCGAAAAAAAAAACCAGATTCAAAGAGTAAAATGCGAATAACTTTTGAACGGTTAAACCGATTTTATTCAAACATAGCTATGAACACTCTCGACAAAGTCACCTTTCAAACAAAAAAAAAACTAAATCAAAATCGGTTAAACCGTTTAGGTGCTATGATGCCACAGCAACACAAGTCAAACCTATAACACCCCTCTTTTTCTTTCGGGGGTTAAAAATACTCTATGCAAAATGCCTGGTTGGACTGGAGGCCGACCCGACAGCCGACCACCGTATGAGCACTCCATACCCTGATTACTCCGTGTATCATCATAAGGTGTCTGATCACGTTGCGACAACAACGTATCATTACACAATCGATGCTCTAACACTATGAGACCTGCATACCTACAGCGTGTTTACGAGCTACCGATGTTTTATTAAACGCATTCTTTTGAAAGTGCACTTTGAATGATGATGCCTTAATCATTGCTCCAACAGATGTCTACATAACATCACGCCAGTATTCCACGAAGGGCACCTACAGTACACACATATTTCGCCATTTATGTTCAAGCCTCGAGCGAGCCTGTTGGTAATGGTATCAACCGGACACAAGTCCAGACTCAGGCCTGGTTTCCGCCAGATAACAAAAAAAAAAGTCATTGATCCGACTTGTACCAAAGACCAAAATGTGTCATCATCATCATATCAGCCGAAAGACGTCTACTGCTGGACATAGCCTCCCCCAAGCGTCGCAACCAGCTGATCCCCGCAACCTTCACCAGGTCATCGGTCCACCTGGTGGGAGGCCTTCCAACGCGGTTCTTCCGGTTCGCGGTCGCCACTCCAGAACCTTTCTGCCCCATCGGCCATCCGTTCTGCGAGCAATGTGCCCTGCCTACTGCCACTTAAGTTTGGCAACTCTTCGGGCTATGTCGGTAACCCTGGTTCTCTTACGGATCTCTACATTTCTGACTCGATCACGCAAGGAAACGCCCTCTCCATTGCCCTTTGAGTGACTATAAGCTTTCTGATGAGGCCCTTTGTAAGCGACCACGTCTCAGTAATGAATGTGTGTACGTACAAGTTATTTTGTTTATTGAGATAATTTGATAATGTTGGTCTCAAATAAAAGGTAATAGGCGTAGAACCATTTTATTCATTTAAATCATGTAAATCGGTCGACGCGTTTATGAGATATTAACTCATTACCGAATGCCAAGAGAAAGGGTCATAGACGCCCCTTACCGCGATACTTTGTTTTGATCGTGTTAGCGACGCTGTCTTTACATTTTTTTCGTATCGTTTTGAAATATTTGAACACATTGGTAGACAGATGTTAAAGACTTTTATTTTTTTGTTATCTTGCGGTGACTTTACACTGAGCAATTGCAGATGGAAAAACTCAATAACACTGCACGACCCGGGCATCAAACCCAGGCCCTCATGTTTAGCAGTTGCGCTTGCGTGTCAATTCTATTCCTTTTTACCCGACTGCCGATGGAGGGTAATGTGTTTATCAGTCTATGTATGTATGTAAGTATGTATGTATGTATGTATGTAAGTATGTATGTATGTATGTATGTAAGTATGTATGTATGTGTGTATGTATGTATGTTTGTTCCTATGTGGCGTTCTAGAGACCAAACGCGTTGGCCGATTTTGATGATTCTTACGTCAATCGATTCGGCTTAATCCTGCGAGTGTCACTGGCTATATTAAATTTGGAAAAAACAAAAATGGCGGACTTTGGGCGCTATTTTGTGGGGAAAAAAAAAATTTTTTTTCTTCCAAACCCATCGTGTGGGGTATCAAAATAAAGGATTTTAAGAGGCGATTTCAAAAATATTTAACACTTATATGTGTAAATGTACCTAATTCTAAAAAAAAAATACTAAAAAGTTGGAAATAAAAAAAGTTAATTAAAAAAATCAAAAAACCCGGCTGCTTAAAAACCAAACTAAAAAGACGTAAACAAGAAGAAAATCATGCTGTGCAGTCGGAGGATACATCTAGTTTTGGTCCGCCAGCTCGCGAATATGTATCCTCCGACTGCACAGCATGATTTTCTTCTTGTTTACGTCTTTTTGGTTTGCTTTTTAAGCAGTCGGGTTTTTTGATTTTTTTAATTAACTTTTTTTTAAACAACTTCGTATGCAGCCAAACACCGTTTCGAGGACACAAAAAATAAAAGAAACGTTACAAAAATCCAGTTCTCACAAAGTTTTTGCTGCACACCACAAAAAGGCACCATCTTATTCACGCAAAAAGGAAAGTTGCAACCACAGTGTAATCACAAAAGTGGGTCAACACTTCAACAGCTAACCAAAGTGTACATTTAGCCGAGTTAGTTTTAAAACAAAAGGCGCAATGATAGAATCTTATTCTCTCAGACCGTTGCCGAAGAATGGATGCGTGAGAAGTTGGTACAATACATAGGCGACTGCGAGATCAAAGAAATATTTATTAGAAATCCTGCTATCCTACCAATATTATAAATGCGACAGTTTGGAAGGATGGATGTTTGTTGCTCATGACTGAGTCGAACGGGTGAACGGATCTGGATACAAGTAAAATTTCAAAATTTAAATACCCACGACAAATTTTTATTTCATGCAAAAAAAATCGGAAAAGTGATCGGTTCCCCTATTGAACACTTGATTATGACACGATATCTTGCGAAAACACCCCGATTCAAACAGTAAAACGCCCATAACTTTTGAACGGCTGAACCGATTTTATTCAAACATAGCTAAGAACACTCTCGACAAAAGCACTTTTCAAACAAAAAAAAAACTAAATCAAAATCGGGTCATCCGTTTAGGCGCTATGATGCCACAGACAGACACAAATACACAGCAACACACGTCAAACTTATGACACCCCTCTTTTTCTGTCGGGGGTTAAATATTTAGCAAAGAGATAGATTATAGTCTGGCAAATAGCACATCACGTCAGTCAAACTTGGTTGAATGAAACCAGCACCTCTTTGAGGCGAAATCTGGCGTTTCTAGAACCTTCCAACTTGTACCAGCGCACATTGTGAAATGCCACCATATACCAACGCCAATATAACGACTAACAGATTAAACGACTTTGCCAATAAATCTAGTAGATACGTCTATGATGATGCAATCCAATATGCTTATCTCTTTTTGTTTTTTTTTCTTGTTCCTGGGTGGAAAATCCTCATTGGATATCCTCCGCCCTGGGGGGACGGAGGGGTCTGTCAGACTCCTACTGACTAAAAACCACCCCGGTGTTCCATATGACACACCTACGTACATACGGGGTCGCGTCCCGCATCTGCAGGCCTCGACCTCGGTTTGGGGGAGTGAGGTGTTTTCTCCCCCCGCGACGTCTTAGAGGGGCGCGCGTGGAACACTACGCGCCGCTACCTCGGGTTCTGATATGTTGGGGGTGACGGACGTAATATGCTTACCCCTTCCCCAACTACATATATTGGAGTCGCTTTCCAGTTTAACCGGATTGAGACAAATACCCATATTTACATAAAGCAACTGCTTATCTGCCCTCCACAACCCAATAACTTCCTTGACAAGTCTGGTGTCAGATTACAGGCTTCTGACTACATACGATAGTCGGGAACAACGGCTTAACGTGCTTTGCAAGGCACGTAGGAGTCCTGGTATTGGTATGAAAAAAAACCGGCCAAGTGCGAGTCGGACTCGCACACGAAGGGTTCCGTACCATTATCGCAAAACACTGCATAAAAATCACGTTTGTTGTATGGGAGCCCCCCTTAATTTATTTTATTTTAATTTATTAATTATTATTTTTTGAAGTAAATATACAACTAAACATTCTGTGAATATTTCAAGCGTCTACCTGTTGCCGTTATTAATATCGAGCAAAAAACGGCAAAAATATCACGTTTGTTGTGTGGGAGCCCCCCTTTAATATTTACTTTATACT
Source organism: Anorthoa munda (assembly GCA_945859665.1). Lineage (NCBI taxonomy): Eukaryota > Metazoa > Arthropoda > Insecta > Lepidoptera > Noctuidae > Anorthoa > Anorthoa munda. Next base: position 1,048,113 of record OX243919.1, on the reverse strand, counting down.
GTTTTTAGTATTTGTTGTTATAGCGGCAACAGAAATACATAATCTGTGAAAATTTCAACTGTCTAGCTATCACGGTTCATGAGATACAGCCTGGAGACAGACGGACAGACAGACAGACAGACAGACAGACAGACAGACAGACAGACAGACAGACAGACGGATCGCGAAGTCTTAGTAATAGGGTCCCGTTTTTACCCTTTGGGTACGGAACCCTAAAAATGGTCCCACCCACAAAGCAATATCGGCAAGTGTTGCTTAACCTCGAACACAAGCTGGTTATTTAGCTACGAGTTAATCGTCTATGGTGATGCAATGTTCATAAATATATTTTCCGATCAATCATTCTATAATTATAATGGTTAAATACATAGCAAGTTGCATTGTGATTGTGAATGCGACCATGTATTTGATTGGCTATTTAATTTCTGTTTTAATATGTATGTAGTACCATTAAAGTAGATAGACACACATACTTAAACACCGGCCTTTTCTCATGGGGGTAGGCAGAAACTACAGAACGTCACCTGCTACTAGCCTTACATACATCTAGTCATACACGCACGCTGGTTATGAGTACTGCGCACCTGGCCGCTGAAGAACAGCATCAATAAGAGCCATGTATTTCCTTCCAGAGTGTCTCCTCACGATCATTGTAGACGGATCAATCAATAGTGTTTGATAATAATACCCCCAAAACCATAGAGGCGTGATATTATGTGGTAATGTTATGTGGAATGGTGGAAACAACACATAGCCGTGCGCCACCGTCGACCACTTCATCACTTACCATCAGGTACAATAGTGGTCAAACGCGAGTCTACCGCTTGTATCGAACGCAGATCTACGCGAGACAAAATGGCTTTTTAATTGTGTCTCGAATACAAAGGGTTAAACTTAATCACGGGTTATTTACTGTTTGTTAGTTCCGTTCAGTTCATCAGATATTTATATTTTATACACCAAAACATTACCTGAAAAATATGCATTTAATAACGGAAAACCCCATCCAAATCGGACCAGTAGTTTTTGAGAAAATCGCGGTCATACATATATATGGTTCGAAGTTTGTTAAAAATGCAGGATGTTTTCCAGATACATATTATAACGATAATAATGTCCAATTTGATATTGCACGCTAAGGAATAAATCCGTCTAAACACACATACTAACCAGTGTTTCCGTAAGCAATCATAACAGACCTTGGCAACTATTAACGTATGAATCAGTTCGTTGCAAAATTGAGCGTTTGACGCGCCGCGAACATTCGAGAATAAATCGCTGAATCGAAAAGTTGGGACCTATCACGATGTTATTGAAGGTAAAATGTACCTACTACTACAAATAATAGTGCTCTTTCGGATGCAATAGAACTCTTTGTTAAAGTTGAAGATGAATATTTAGAATAAATTCTGCGATGGCAGAAACCCCGAGAGATATTGTGGTGTGACCGTGCCGGTAACGGACGATCTTGAGCTTCTTGGCGTTTCGTTGACATCGACCCTCAATTTTGGTCCATTCATTGAGGCTAAAGCTCAACTGGCTGCCAAAAAGTTGGGGGATCCTTGCAAAGGTGAGACGGTACTTCACGCCAGAACAGTTGCTCAACTTTTATCAAGCGCAATTTCGGTCATGCATGGAGTACTGCTCTCATCTCTGGGACGGATCTGCCAAGTACCAGCTGTATGCACTAGAGTCGATCAAAAAACGGGCCAATAGGTTCATCGGCAATGAGATACTGGTCGAGTCTAGGCTCCAGAGCCTTGAACACCGACGCCAAGTTGACAGTCTGTCGGTTTTTTATCAGTTACATTTCGGGGAGTGTGCGATAGAATTGCATGAACTAATTCCTCCTAGCCCGTTCCATCATCGGACTGCAAAACGTACGGCGATGCGTCATCGGTACATGCGGGACATCCCAACCATACGCACCAAACGTTTTGGGCATACTTTTATTATGCGTACAGCTAAGGAGTGGAATTCCCTGCCGTAGTCTATATTTCCTGATAGCTACAACCTGGGAGTCTAAGTCAAGATTGAATAGGTTACTTCTAGGCAAGCGTGCTACATCGTCGACCACATCATCGCTTACCATCAGGTGAGATAGTGGTCAAAAGCGAGCGAATAAAAAATAAAAAAGATACTGGTGCCCAGCTGCATCCGTTTAGACTGGCAGCAGACCCAAACACAGTTGGGAAAATCTAGGCAGATAGAATTCTTCCTACGGCCAGTAAGACACGATCCCCGACAACGCATTACGTGAGTTCATAAGTGTCAATTAATGTCAATGTCGTAGTAATCAGCTGTCTGCCCGGCTACTAGGTCATCCGGCTTTTACCCACTATGTTCATACATAACATCACCCTGTTATCCCTGAAGGGTTAGACAGTACACCCACATGCCATCGTAACAGGGGGCGAGCCAGACTGGGACATTCCAGATGGAAAACTCCAAAACACTCTTGACCCGGTAATTGAACCAGGAACCGCAAGCTCAGCAGTAGCGCCCGCGACCACCAGACCGACGAGACAGCGATGCATTGAGGTTCTGTATCAATTAAAACGACAAACGAGCCACGTACGCATGCAGTATGCCAAGAAGGCCATGGCCTGGGCGGAAGGCTGCGAGGAGCGGCGCAAGCTGATTCTATCTTCTATCTGACAAGCACTATAGACCAACGAGACAGCGATGCATTGAGGTTATGTATCAATGAGAACGACAAACGAGCCACGTACGCATGCAGTATGCCAAGAAGGCCATGGCCTGGGCGGAAGGCTGTGAGGAGCGGCGTAAGCTGCTTCTATCTTCTATCTAACAAGCACTATAGACCAACGAGGCAGCGGTGAATTGAGGTTATGTATCAATGAGAAGGACAAACGAGGCAGGTACACATGCAGTATGCCAAGAGGGCCATGGCCTGGGCGGTAGGCTGCGATGAGCGGCGCAAGCTGCTTCTATCAGCCTACCGTACTGACAAGCACTATGCGCCTTACTCTTCTACCCTACCGCCCCGTAACGTCTGGTCTGGGGTGGGGTGCTAAAAATTCTCGGGCTCGCTCTTTCATTCTTAGTTTTTCATATTTTATTGTTAAGTCACCATAAAAACTTAATTTCTTCGATAGGGCGAAAATCCCATATGGCCCGGGCCGCCAAATCCTTAAATACGCCACTGTATGCCGTCATGTGCAATGTATGAATTAGTGTCAATGCCGCATCATCTAGTCACCGGATTGTACTGACACGGTGGAAGAATATAATAGATTCAGCTCATACATAATTTCACGCTGTTGACCTTTGGGGATAATCAGTGTGGATAACGGTTAAGCTTTAGCGATCTTTCTGATGGGTCGACGCGATTTGATTTGTATCGTGACTGAAAAGAGTTTTTTACTTAGTGAAATATTAAGATCCGTTAGGCCCTTACCTGATGGCGCAACGCAAGGGCTCACTGACGCCGCTGCATACCGCGGCATTCGTGTAGAAATAAAGTAATTTCAGCGCCAAAATCATTGAAGATCGAAAATCATTTAGCCACGAAAAAATCCTGTGCCGTGCTATGCCGTCAGTAAGCTTGGGTCGATAGCCGATATCGTGCTGAATTCGAGCACGTATTTTCTAAGAAAAATTCAAATGCGTACCGGTCAAATTGCACTGCGTCCATGTGAACATAATTGCAATTTCGTTTAGTAAAAATCGCTAATCAGTATGATACAAATCGAATCGCGTCGAAGGTCGCTTTAAAATCTTAAAATAATTTATTTCAGAAAATGTAAGTATTTTCGTACAAACAAGACGTGCAGTTTGACGGTGTGGTCACATTGTTGCCTGGTGTTATGTCAGAAGTGATGTCATGACGGAATTAATGTCAATGTCAGGTTTAACAGAGCGTGGGGCGCGGCGTCAGTAGCAGCGGTGACCGGAAGCTCGAGAATACTGTTACTTGAGTAACACACGTGGTTCTAACTGTCAAGTAATATGAGACACGACAGACTACTTATCGGTGGAGGTGAAAATCATCATGGATGTCCGCCACCTCACGGTGGGTGGACCGTTCTGTCACTCTTACTGACTAAAACCACCCCGGTCAGACGCCCCTGGACCCATTTCGGGGGGCTGGAAGAGAGCGTTGTCGGCCCACCGTCGACGACCTATGGCCGATGGCCTATGTTCAATAGTGGACGTCTTTCAGCTGGAATGCTAATGATAATTATGAACTCCTCTATATACTAAAGCAAATATAAAAGTTAATAAAATCAAAAAACCCGACGGCAAAGTTGTAAACAAGAAGAAAGTCATGCTGTGCAGTCGGAGGATACATATTCGTGAGCTGGCTGACCAAAACTATAAATACTGACTGAGACTGCACAGCGTAATTTTCTTCTTGTTTACATCTTTGCAGTCGGGTTTTTTTATTGTATTTACAACTTTTTAGTTATACTTGTTTTTCGAATGACTTTTAAACATATAAGTGGTAAGTATATAGTTTTGTAATCACCTCTAAAATACCTTCATTTTGATACCCCACTCGATGGGTTTCGAAGATAAAAGAAATTGCAACCTCTACAATATGGCGCCCAAAATCCGACATGTTTCTTTTTTTTAACGGCACTTATCTAAGAACACTTGGGCGACCAAGACCTAGCTAACGATTAATTAGAAAAATCCGTCAAGTAGTTTGAAAGATATGAGGTAATAAAGAATATTACATACATACATACAAAATACAGGCGGGCCATCAGATCCGCTCCCCGCTAACACTGAGCCCACTCTCTCGTCAAGTGACAATTTATTAACATATTCATGAGATAAACCGAAGCAAACACACTGCTAGGGTTGTCCATAATCTAATTTATTTATAACACCTTCTTTACGTACACCCCATTCCTTGATGGGTAAACAAACCCACACATGTTTATTACAATCTTTTATTGTATGTATGTAAGTGTGTTCGGGTCGAATCTTACAACTAAATTTTAAAGCAGTTATGCTCCACCGATTAAGATTACATTTTTCATACACATACACGTTTAGTTTGGATGACAATGCATGTTAGCTAAGTGACGTCATTCTAAATCCAATATGGCGAACGGCCCAAGATTGCGGACTACCGGTATGATCGAATCAGAAATGTAGAGATCCGCAAGAGAACCTGGGTTACCGACAAAGCCCGAAAAATTACCAAACTTAAGTGGCAGTGGGCAGGGCACATTGCTCGCAGACCGGATGGCCGATAGGGCAGAAAAGTGCTGGAATGGAGACCGGGAACCGGTAGACATTGCGTTGGAAGGAGTCCCACCAGGTGGACCGATGACCTGGTAAAGGTTGCAGGGTACCACTGGATGGGAGACGTACGGGACCGGTCAATTTGGCGACGCTTGGGGGCGGCCTATGTCCAGCAGTGGACGTCTTTCAGCTGATATGATAATGAAGCTGGTCTCATGATGGAGCCGCATGTTTCGGCTCATTGGATGTGTATTGACAAGTGATATTACATTTAGCAAAAAGCTTGTTTTGAAAACAATTTTTACTTCATATTTATTTACATGGAACTACCAATCTGACCTCCACAACCCAGTACCTGGGCCACACGATACCCATTGGCTAGACTGGTGTCAGATCTCAGGCTCCTGACTACCCGTAACGACTGTCAAAGATCTTCAAATTACAGCCGGGACCAACGGCTTAACGTGCTTTCCGAGGCACGGCTTAACGTACGCAAGAAACTCGCTATGATAGTCAATCCCACCGCACTATTTCCAAACCACTGCAACTCCTGAAAGCCAGAATCAACAGTGGCGACCACCAGAAAAGCGCCGAGGCAATGAAGCTCGACGAAGTCCCGGAGAATGAATTTAACTGTCTTGGATCCCGCAATGAAATTAATCAGAAAAGAATAACGCAGGAGTAGGAAAAAATACAAATTGCCACTTCCCTCCATATCAAAAAGGAGACAGAACAAACAAGGCCAATAGGCACAAAGGGTCGTTTACATCTGAGATAAGCCCAGTTGCCTAGCACCAAGGACAAAAATTAGCATTAATATTAATGGGTCCTAACATAAAAAAGATGTAAAGATGGCCACCCATCCACGGATCGACCTTGGCAAGCGTTGCAATGGTTAGTGCGGCTGTTATTATTTAGCCATGAGCTCTCTCCCGTTCTAAATACCGTATGTAAATGCTAGTTCTAACCTGGCCCATAGTGACACCTATAAATTCCATCAGTGTACCCCACATTGCGTGCGGATGCCCCCGCGCGCTTCGCATCCGAGCGTAATTGTCCGCGTCCTGCCCGCCTAGCTTCCTGCCCACCAGTCGACTGCTACGCGTGAATATATATTAAGTGTTTGTTGCTCATGTACTTGCGGTATTTAGAACGGGAGAGCTGACTAGTATGTTGTTATTTTTTAGGGTTCCGTACCCGAAGGGTATAAACGGAGCCCTATTGCTGACACTCACGTGCCCGTCTTCAAATTTCACAGTATAAGAATCTTGTTGACCCAAAGCCATACAAATTGTCAAATCATATTTTTAAAGGTTTTTTAGGTCCCATACGGATAGAGGGGGCCGAGAAAAAAACAATTGACCTACCCCATCGAGGAGGTATCGTTGTTTAGATAAATACAGTTTTATTTTTATTAATATTGGATATAAAGGAATAAAAAAAATGTCTTTGGTGGCTACCAAAGACATTTTTTTTATTTTGTTCCGACGAATTTTTTGACCTATGAAATTAAAAATTGGTGATAATGTGTATTATTACATATATTTCAAAAACAAATACCAATATATTAATAAATCTGATTTTTCTTTGAAATTTCTTCATTTAACCTACTACAAGCAACTTGATTTTGCGATTTGCTACAGAACCTTAAAAGTACAAAGTCCGAAACACACCTGGCCGGTTTTTTTTATTAGTGGTACGCTCGCGCTTGACCACTATCTCACCGAATGGTAAGCGATAATGTGGTCGACGGTGAAGCACGCAGAAGTAATCTATTCACTCTTGACTTAAAGACTGCTATACTCCATTTGAAATAACATTAGACGTCTTTACAACTCTTTTTACAGTCCGTTCAACCGATTTTGAGTTCTATCCCGTAAACATAAGGATGACATAAAAAGCATAAACCTGTTACCAAAACCAACTGTTTACTACAGCTTCCATTTGTCGTATCATCAACGCAATAGATGTCAAAATCGGTTGAACGGGCTGTAAAATGGGCTTATTTAAATGTCTAATCTTATAGCAAATGGAGTTTAGATTGTAGCTATCGGGAAACACAGTCTCCGGCAGGGAATTCCACTTCTTAGCTTTAAGTTTCTTGTCGGCGGATTTGAACTGCAATGTTTGTTTAAACAAACAACAAAGAGCACCCATACTTAACACTATCAAATCACTATTGCACATATATGTATTTTTTCTCCGTTTGAAAACAGGAAGGAGCCACGCTTCCTTGCACATTTATATAATTAACCAGCAGAATTAACAAATGGTACCGTTTCTGAATTTATATTTAAAATTAATTGATCACTGTTACTTCCTTCATTAATATTCGAGAGCTTAAGTCTTCGCTGAGAAAGTGAGAGATCAGAATCTATTTGGCGTTTATTTTACGCTTGTATTCCTTAACCCCTTGAGTGAGCGAAACATGTAACCACGCGAAACACAATTACTTTTTAATTGTTTCAGTAATTACAGGCATTAAACCGTTTAAAGGAACCACTACGGATTACAACTGCTCTAAAAACGGTGAAGGAAAACATCGTGAGGAATCCGGCATGTCCTAGAACTAAAAATTCGAAGGCATGTGACATCCACCAACCCGCACTGGGCCCGCGTAGATTCTCCATTCCCGCTCTCACAGAAAGAAGGCCTGTGTCCCAGCAGTGGAAACATTAAAAAAAAACCCGGCCAAGTGCGAGTCGGTCTCGCGCACGAAGGGTTCCGTACCATTATCGCAAAAAAAAAAAACACGTTTGTTGTATAGGAACCCTACTTTAACATTTATGTTATGTTTAGTATGTGTTGTTATAGCGACTACATAAATACATCATCTGTGAAAATTTCAACTGTCTAGCTATCACGGTTCATGAGATATAGCCTGGTGACAGACAGACGGACAGCGAAGTCTTAGTAGTAATAGGGTCCCGTTTTTACCTTTATTATGATGATAGGATACCTTATAGGTATAAGCAGACTTTCGACATCGGAAAACAAATTACAGAATTCAAATAGAGCTAGTATTACCAGGTCGGGATAAATGTGTTTGAGTTCTTCCATCTGGAATATCTCACTAACACCCCGGAGTCTGGACTTGTGGCCGGTTGATGACAATAGGCTCACCCCTATTACATGGTACTTAGACATAACTAGAGACATGTGGGTGTACTGTAGGTGCACTTCTGCCTATATTTTTTTAATTTTTTCCCTCCCCCCGCGACCTGTAAGAGGGGCGCGCGTGGAACACTACGCGCCACCACCTCGGGTACTGATGTTTGCTTAACTTTTCGGAGAATACTGGTGTGAGGATATGTTATACTCTGGAAACAGACTGGAAATTTGTAATAGTTGAACAATATTGTGTAATGTTGTTCCTCAAAGCTTTTCATGAATTCAGTTCAACAATGAGTGATACTGCGGATGTTAACTTCGGAACGATTACAACACATATCGTTATGTCAATCTAAATATCGGGAACAAGCTTTTTATTATCTCGCACTGGCTTCTGCCCCACGGCTTCGCCTGCATTTGCTGTATGTTTGACGCCCAGTAAATGCTGAGTTAGTAAATCTTTCGGTATGGGTTTTACAATATTCTTTATTTTTAGGGTTCCGTACCCAAAGGGTAAAAACAGGACCCATGTCAGCAATTAGCCGTAGCCCGTTCCATCATCGGACTACAAGACGTACGGCGATGCGTCATCGGTACATGGTGGACATCCCACCCATACGCACAAAACGTTTTGGGAATACTTTTATTATGCGTACAGCTAAGGAGTGGAATTCCCTGCCGGAGTCTGTATTTCCTGATAGCTACAACCTGGGAGTCTTCAAGTCAAGAGTGAATAGGTTTCTTCTAGGCAAGCGTGCTTCATCGTCGACCACATCATCGCTTACCATCAGGTGAGATAGTGGTCAAGCGTAAGTAGATAAAAAAAAAAAAAAAAATAAGACTCCGCGATCCGTCTGTCTGTCTGTCCGTCTGTCTCATGAACCGTGATAGCTAGGCAGTTGAAATTTTCACAGATGATGTATTTCTGTTGTCGCTATAACAACAAATACTAAAAACAGAATAAAATAAATATTTAAGTGGGGCTCCCGTACAACATGATTTTTTTTGCCGTTTTTTTGCGATAATGGTACGGAACCCTTCGTGCGCGAGTCCGACTCGCACTTGGCCGGTTTTTTATCTGTGATGAATACATGATGTTTCACTAGAAAAGGCTACTTTATTCTCTAAAACCTAGCCAGTAACCTCTTGACATAGCCAAAAGATTTCATCATAGACGCCATCACAAAATAACGCATAAAACTCATAAATAGAACATGGCGTGTTCTATTTACGAGTTTAAATGGGTAATTTGTAATACGAATTTTGAATACCGAACACAATTCAACATTCATCGATCGCCGTCCATCTCGAGCGGACGTCTTTATGTCAGCAATTAAGTTTAAAGCGCTAATTAAAACCGTTTAACGACGGTAATTAATTTAATGATTATGACATTATTATGTACGTCGACTATTGTGTTATGTAAGTTAATTGATATATTATTTTGAAGTAACTGGCTTAATTTATTGTTGTTGTGTCAAGGAGAGGAATAGCTGACCTCTCTTGTACGATATTAATACAAGATATTATGTTTTTTTTTATTATTATCGATAGCCTCGCGCTTGACCACTATCTTACCTGATGGTAAGCGAAGATGTGGTCAACGGTGAAGCACGCTTACCTAGAATCCTTAATCTTAAATTTAAGACCCCGGTTGTAGCTATCGGGAAACAGACTCCGGCAGGGAATTCCATTTCATTCACACATTCCTTAGCTGTACGCACAATGAAAATATTCTCAAAACGTTTAGTGTGTATGGTCGTTATGTCCACCATGTACCGATGGCGCATCGCCGTACGTCTTGTATTCCGATGATGGAACGGGCTAGGCGGAATAAGATCATGTAATTCCATCGCACACTCCCCGGAATGTAACCGATAAAAAGCTGACAACTCGGCGTTGATGTTCAAGGAGGAGCTGGAGCTTTGACTCAACCAGTCCCTCATTACCGATGAGCTTCTTGACCCGTTTTTCGTTCGATACTGCGAGTATTCTCCTGTTTGTCATGTAATGGTAGTAATTATGGCAATCTATGTATACTAATATTTTAAAGAGATCAAATCGATTGTTTGTAAGAGAGAAACATTTTTCACTAATCGATAGGCTAATTACCCGACTGCCGAAGGAGGGTAATGTTTTTATCAGTCTATGTATGTATGTTTGTTCCTATGTGGCGTTCTAGAGACCAAACGTCAATCGATTCGTCTTACCCTGCGAGTGTGACTGGCTACATTAAAATTGCAAAATATAAAAATGACGGATTTTGGGCGCCATATTGTGGGAGACATTTTTTTTTTCTTCCAAACCCATCGTGTGGGGTATCAAAATGAAGGGGTTTAAGAGGCGATTTCAAAAATATATAATACTTATATGTTTAAATATACATAAATTTAAAAAAAAAATAACTAAAAAGTTATAAATAAAAAAAAGAATTGTTTTTTTTTTTAACCCTGCTCTTGCAATAATCTCGTTACTAAAAATAAAAAAACCGTGCATTGTCATCCAAACCAAACGTGTATGCAAAATTTCAGCAAACGCCCCAACCGTTTGCTGAAATTACTGTTTTTATAACTGTTTTAAAATTCAGCTCCAAGATTTGATCCATACATACTAACTAACATGACAAGTTAAGTAAACGCCTTTAACCAGTAATATTTCCGCACTTCGCCCACTTCAGACAGACTTTCAAACCGCACTAATTGCTTCGCACTACCCACAGTTCCCACTCCTGCCACCATCGGTAAACGGAGGGTAGTTATAAGTTAGAACTGCCGGTAGCGCGGCGTATAAATGTTGTTCTACCCTCACCCTTGCTGCAATGCAATAAAACTTGGTGACTCTTTCAAGCATCGTTAGGAAACGAAGGGGAGGGTGTCAAAGATTATTTGCTAAATAGATGTGACTGGTAATGCTGGTGTAAATATGACTAGCTCTTTAGAAAGACACTCTCGTTCAGGTATGAAAGATTACGGATTTATTCAAATTCTGTTTATTCATAAATTTTGCCAAACTGTAAAGCAGTTTGTCAGCAGTTGTTATGTGCTTTCTTTCTTTTTAAAATATATTCTTCTTCTACATTCAAATTTGTTTGGCCCAAAACTGGATCACCCTGGTTGCATATTTGGGAATACACAAGACAGGACATGGTTTGGGATACCATGTATTGTACTATTAAAAATGTTTTTATTTTAATCGAATCTTGCGAGCGATTTTAACACTTTCAGTGGCCCGATTGATTTTAACTTCTATACTCACACAAAACTCTCGATTTACGTCAATGAACAATCTCAAACGAAGCTATTACTACCAAACCCGGTCGATACCAGCCCGATAGCATCGACTCATAGCGCCACACCTATATGCAAGCGATGAATAAACTTAAACCGAGTGTCACATCTGCAAGTCTATTGGCAGTCTACGTCTGTAGCGACGCGACGCCAGGCTGTCGCAATCAATATTATGTTTATTGCTTGCAGTTTAATAGTATTGCGGACTTTTCGAACGAATTTTCGCGTTTAATCTATAATTTACAAGCTAGCTTTCGTATGTGTCGTCCGGCAACTTATATAATCCATTTTTAAGCACTTCCTGTCAGCCGATTAAGCTGAGACTTGGCGTACATAAGCAGCTACTTTTGAAACATTGAATTAATATTGTATTATGGAACTGATCTCATGATGGAGCCGGCAGGTGGCCATAGCAACTCCCTTCAACCAGACAAGACAAGGTTGGGCTCATTGGACATTTATTGACAAGAAGTGATATTACATTTCAGTTCATAAACCTAGCTAAAAAATAGTACATTGTGATACAAGGGTGGAAAGTAGGTTATGGCAAACGAGCTGTCATTAACAAGCCCGAGCCGAAGGTGAGGGTTTTTAATGACACGAGTTTGCAACTACACGCCCGTGTATCACACGATATTTTTCAATACAGTTGTGGGAAATAGTAAAAACAAATCAAAGAATTAGATTTTTTAATTCACAAAAAATTAAATTTTCGCACGTTTTTGCAACTGGACATATTTTTTTTACAACGAAAACCGCCTACACAGCCTATTCGATTTATGACAAATGTTGATGTGAAAATATTTAAATTGAAACTGGTAATTAAATATATTAAACAACCATTTAAAAGACTTTTGAGAATTACATGCTAAAACGTACGGAATCATTCATTTTTCCTCGTATAAAATCTATTCCATTTTATTCTATGTATGAAAACTCCTTGCTACTAAACTTTTTTAAATTGACTTATAACTAAAGGCGCGTTTTTGCAACTGGACATTTTTTACAACGAAAACAGTCTATACAGCCTATTCGATTTTAGACAAATATTGATGTGAAAATAATTAAATTAAAACTGATAATTAAATATATCAAACAACCATTAAAAAGATTTTTGAAAGTTCAATGCTAAAACGTACGGAATCATTCATTTTTCCTCGTATAAAATCCATCCCATTTTATTCTACGTATGAAAACTCTATGCTACTAAACTTTTTAAATTGACTTATATATTTAAAACTAAACTGCAAAACTAATGATCGAGCTCGTAAACAAAAGTCACGACCGCGTAACAGAAAGATGCCTATGCGTAAGATTTAATTTTCGAATCATAATTGTAGCCACTGAAAGTACGCCATGTTTAACAACTGTATTGAAAAGGTACTTTTAGTACTTATTCACAGCGGAATCATGATGGTGTTCTAACCCGCCCCCTGTTCCGTACATATGAAACAAAAAACCCCATCAGTGGTACATTTCCGCTGTTTTACGACGCCGCAGTCTCGCTGTGTGGCAATCGAAGCTATGTTTTTTAGCACGCGCTTTAGTATAGCGACTCGGAATTAGAGCATCGTCGAGTATGTGGGCGACGCGCCTAAATGATGCATCGATTGCCAATCACCTTTGAATCTAGTTATTTGTTTAGTTTTATTGTGATCTTATTTGATGGAAAAGACTTTACATCTATTTACGATACATCAAATGATAATGGTACTCACCTAATAGATCTATAAGAACTCTAGCACTCCACTCTTGGAATCATGCACAACACTGAAACAAAACAGAAAATATTTCGTTAAAACATTTGAATCACGAATATTTAACTAACAAGATAAAATTACTAATTTAAACGACCCCCGATTTTAATTTTTATTTCATGCTTTTTAAATTACATATAATATTACCTAGTAGCAGACACGCTTCAATCGACAATCTATCGAAACACGTAATAATGACACGATATCTTGCGAAACAATCCAGATTCAAAGAGTAAGATGCGAATTACTTTTGAACGGCTAAACCGATTTTATTCAAACATAGCTAAGAACACTCTCGACAAAGTCACCTTTCAAACAAAAAAAAAAAAACTAAATCAAAATCGGTTCATCCGTTGAGGCGCTATGATGCCACAGACAGACACACAGATACACAGCAACACACGTCAAACTTATAACACCCCTCTTATTCCGTCGGGGGTTAAAAGGGACTACTGAGATGTTAGGAATGGCAGTTAGGAACCAGTAGGAGACCACGCCTCAGTGGCGTTTATCAAGTCCTCCATGAGCACTTGGAGCACTGTGGTCATGCTCTGGACAGGGGGCTCCACTTGTAAATTAGGCTCTCCTTCTAAGCGCCAATTGCAAATTTAGATTTTTTAAAGGACTGAGAATATCATGGAACTACTCAGTGGCTAAGACCTCGACTCTCGTGCTTGACGTCGTGGGTTCAAAATCGAGCAAAGTACAAATGTGAGGTTTTCAAATATCGTGAGGAAATCTTGACTTATGGTTACCTAGCTTCTACCTAGCATCCAGCCTTCCCCGCTTCAAGACTGTTGAGTTTTTTTATCCCAAGGGAACATTATACCGGGGTAAGCCTATAACAATATAATAACAAACGTACATCCACACACACATCTATCCAAATATATACATTTATAATTTTAGTTTAAAATCGCCAACCCCGTCTTACGCAAGCGTGGTGATCAATTCTTCTCTTTATGAGAAGAGGCCTTTGTCCTAGAGTCGGACAGCAACGGGCTGGTACTGGCACTAAGTCGGGCACGTACACTATTGAGCCACGGCTGCTCTCAATGCTCAGTGAATCAGTGTTTAAAACAGAGTCGAATTAGTAAATCAATTAAATACCTCGAGACAAAGCAATTTGTAACCCATCCGACGCTTCGAGGAACCTCACCGTTTTCTCCGCAGACGTGATGAAACATCGCCAACTACTCATTACCTGTGCAATTTGATTCAGCGTCTTTCAAAATTTAAGAGGATAATTAAAATCAGACTTTGTAAGCGGCGTGTCCTGGCATTATTCGTGCCAATGAGTGCCTCGGCAAGGCGTTGTTGAGTCGTAACGTGGTGTCTGAAGCTGGCAACCCTTAAACCGATTTTGCGGCTGTTTTAAAAACAACCTGGCTAACTGGAGTATCATAGACCCCTCCAAAACCCAGTGCCAGCGTGGAGCCCCTGCAGGATATGGTCCACCTACTCGTCTGTGCTGTAATCATGTTTGATTTGACGTGGTGAAAGGCAGAGCCGTCCAAGTAGCTACATACTAGTCGGACAAAATCTGAATGGTTGAGACTATAATTGAATTAATCGACACGAAACAAGAAGTCTGAAAGTGCGACAATTTAAAAGGGATAACAACTGGGTAATAATTACGAAGTTATGTTGTGGAAGACATTACATACGGCGTATACAAATGGATCATAATAGCAGCATGAAACATATTTGCGGAAATGCATAGGTAGATCATCATCTTCATCATATCAGCCGAAAGACGTCCACTGCTGGACATAGGACTCCCCAAAGCGTCGCCACATTGACCGATCCCGTGCGTCTTGTAACCAGCGGATCCCCGCAACCTTCACCAGGTCATCGGTCCACCTGGTGGGAGGCCTTCCAACGCAACGTCTTCCGGTTCGGCTATGCTCGAAGTTTCCTTCGAATCAGAAATGTAGAGATCCGCAAGAGAACCAGGGTGACCGACATAGCCCGAAGAATTGCAAAACTTAAGTGGCAGTGGGCAGGGCACATTGCTCGAAGAACGGATGGCCGATGGGGCAGAAAGATTCATAGGTGATGACCACAAATGTATTTTTTCTAGTCTTGGTTTTAGGCAATGTCGGTTATCCTTTAGCATTTTTAACCGACTTACCAAAAAAGGAGGAGGTTCTATGTTCGACATTATGTATGTTTTTTTTCTTTTTTATGTATTTTCACCGATATATCCGTCAATTGTGGACCGATTTTAAAAATTCTTTTTTTGTTTGAAAGGGTATATTCCGAAATTGGTCCCATTTTCATTTGGTGAAGATCTGATGAAGAACTTCGGAGATATACAACAGAACTCTTCAATAAATAACGGCAAATCTCTCGGGATTGCTGCAATCGCATGTCTGTTTATTGTTTATACCATTTCATAACATAACATCACACCAGTACGCTCAAAAGGGGTATGCAGATCTCTCATTTCACCGGTTATATTCAAGTTTCATGTTATTCGGGTAATCTATTCTGTCTTTATAGGTACTTACTTAACTACTTCCCTATTAGGTAGGTACAACTAAAAAGTGAAAAATAAAAAACTTTTTACGAAAAAATACTACCGACTTCCAAATAAGAAAACTAGAAAGTGAAAAATAACTTTATTTTTGGAAGTCGGTGTCCATAACTTAAAAATTTGGTATCTACCGAAGACACCGACTTCCAAAAATAAAGTTATTTTTCACTTTCTAGTTTTCTTATTTGGAAGTCGGTAGTATTTTTTTGTAAAAAGTTTTAACTTCTTGTTAGAGACAAAACAATTGACGCGATCAACGACATAAATAATGTGTCCGCGTCAGCGACATGCTAATGTGACGTGTTACGTCAGCGTGTTTGACGGCAATCCCCATGACTGACTTTTTTTTTTGAACTTTCAGATCTTTAGGGGCGGGACACACAGAAAAGACGTAAGACGAGGTCGCGTCGCAGACGTCTGTGCCCTGTCTCGTCGTGCGTCGTCTCGTAAAGTATATAAAAGAGACAGGGCGTGGACGGGACGCGAAGACAAGTGAGACGACATCACGACACTGCATTTCTCACATTTAGCTTTGCATTTAACCGTCTGCTTTTGAAACGAAAACATGTCTTCTTCAGAAGACGAGGATGTTCTGGCTTTGGTTAAACTTGCTAACATTCGAAGGGTTCAAAGTAAACTCCCGCGTACCCCTTTCTGCCGCGTCATGTCTGCGCCTCGCCTTTTCCTATATGTTTTCGAATAGGGCGCAGTCCGCGCCCTGTCTTTTCTGTTTATTTTGTGTCGCGACGCTTCTATACATTTTATATGAAAATTTATTGAAGGGGCTTTCGTCTGCGACGCGTCCTCGTCTTACGTCTTTTCTGTTTGTCACGCCCCTTATTTGATAATCTGTTCGTCCATACTATTACAAAAATACACGATTATCTCCGCCAGCCTGCCCGAAGCACTAATAGTACTCTCATTGTACAACACAACACATAATGACCACATTATATTTACTATGTTGTGCTCAAGGCTATACAAATTAAATTACAACAGTTTTGTGTTCATTAACATAACATATAACATCACACCTGCTTGCTCTGAAAGGGTAGGCAGGGAACTACCAACAGTACACTCACATTAAATCGAAAACACAGATAATATAATACTAGCATACAGATACCTCATCCCATACAAAGAAACCATGCCGACGTAACTAGCGATTTCGTCTGATTATACTGATTATTTTTATAAGTACTTCGATAGCGTTCGGCTCCGTTCCACGGTACAGATGGTGTTAGCAGCGACTTGCAAGTAAAATAGTTTTCTCGGTTCGTGACTATTTTTTCTTTAAATACAGTGACAATTTGTTTTATAGTATTTTTTTTACAATTTCCTTGTACCAAATTGTGTTACAATACAAATTTAAAAATTAAGTGGCATGCCTCGGAAATTTAAAACCGCGCCATCTATTGGAACAATTTTTAAATGATCCGTTCAAATTCAAATTTCTGGATTGTGAATTAAGACCACTAATTAATCATTTTGTGCTTAGGAGAGTTGATTAAGAATAAACAATTTTTAAGATTAATTCTAGAAAATGTTAATTTAATACAAATTCAATAACAAATCGATGCATATCACGCCATCTAGTGACATTTATTTGACCCAAATTTTCTTTGTTGGCGCTGGGACTCCGTGCCGAAAATAAGCAAAGTATCAAGCTGCCATTGACAAATTCCTTTTGGAAAAATAAATAAAGCAGAAGAAAACAGCCCGAAATGGGAACAAAACCTAGGACCTCACGTGTAACAGTAGCGCTATAGACCACTGACCCAACGTGGCAGTGACAGTCAGCCGATTCATCTATTCACTTACTAAACAAATAAAAATATAGATACTAATTTGAATGTACGTGGGACACCCCAACTTACTACCACGAAAAGAAAAAAACAATCACCAAATAATGAGTACACACAAATTCAAAGAAACGCATCTTGGGAACCCCAAAAAAACTGTCCGAAAGGAAAAAACAATCGCAAGCGCAGCCGCACCTGACAACGTCCGACTGTTGCCGAAGTGTGCCGATCGCGTCACGGTTCGACGCACGCTCAAATGACGTCACGAAATATTCAGAGCGGAACGGATGAGTTCAATAAAAAAGCTTGTAAAGCTGTGACTCATTTTACACTTTTTATTTGTAGACCTTGAATTGGGTACAAATGACACTGTATAGAGATTCGATGCGCCGTTGTTGGGCGTTTTAGCATTACTCGGTGCTCGGGAGGTTGACTGCGGTTGCTGGGGGTCATACACCAACGGGTATAATAATTGACAGTTACCTATTAAGCCAGGAAATGTATATATAATTGAGTGGACTTTGTTTTCGCAAGTACTAAAAATCGGCCATATGAGAGTTGGACTCGCGCCCGACACAATTTACCCGAATATCAGGGGCGGCTTTACCTATAGTGCAGGGTGTGCGAAGCACACGGGCGCAGCGCCCTAGGGGGCGCCGAGCGGCACTCGCGCGCCCTCCGGCCGTGGCACTTTCAATGACCCACGTAAAAAGAGCTCCGGTTTGCTTACATTTTGTATGGCATCTGGAGCTCTTCTTATATATATTGATGCGATTACAGCAAAGAAAGGCGCGTCACGAGCGGCGTTTAAAATAGTAACTTTTATTTCAACATGAAACAAACCTAAAAACATATAATTACAGATTATATTGGTTTAGTTTGGTAGTGAGTCAGCGCATCGCTACCAAAGGCGCGTGAAAACGAATTAAAACAGGTGCCGACCTGTTTTAATTCGTTTGAAAACACTCCGACAACTACGTACGATTTCCACTAAAGCCTGTGCTACACGGTCGCCGACCGCGACAAAAACCAAGGTCACCTTGGTCGGCAGCGCGTCGGGCGATGCCGGCTACACGGTCTGCGACAAGCTCCCAACCTCAGTATGTTTAGAACGCCGCGCAGAGAGGACGTATTTACACTCGTACCGTACGTTAATTACAACGACGTCATGGCGCCTTGCCTATCAAAACTTCAAAAAGAATATACTAATAAACTTTTAAAACTAAACTCTAATCTTGCTATCTTCTTATTAATATTATAAATGCGAAAGTTTTGATGGATGTATGTATGTCTGTTGCTCAATTAAGCTAAAATTGTTGAGCGGATCAGGATGAATTTTGCCTCAGAGATATATTATAATCTGGAATAGCACGTATGCATCTTTTCATCCCGGTATAATGTTCCCTTGGG
The DNA here is from genome assembly GCA_945859665.1 of Anorthoa munda. Lineage (NCBI taxonomy): Eukaryota > Metazoa > Arthropoda > Insecta > Lepidoptera > Noctuidae > Anorthoa > Anorthoa munda. The sequence continues at coordinate 1,028,987 of OX243919.1, read as the reverse complement.
ATAAGAAAACACATTTCACGTGGGCGAAGCCGCTGGCAGAAACTAGTATATTTAATATAGGTACATAAAAAAAAAAGAATATACTTAAAAAAAATATCCCATGCATTTTTTTTTCAGTTGCGTCTATACATGACTCTGATGTCAAATCCCAAAGACAGGACAAGTCTCTGTATAAGTGTATATATCGATAAGTTCCATCATTACATTGCGTTCGCTCTGTTGAGCCATTTTTTGCGCGTGCGTCTGCGCTCACCGCCTGCAGAAGCGCGACTGTCATACACGTGGTTGTCAACAAGCGTCTACACGGCTTCAAACAAGTCGCCGACCAACTCGTTGGCAACGCACGCACGCCAACCAAGGGCGTTGGAAGGTCATGCTAAATTTGGTTGGCAACCACTGTCTACACGGTCGGGAACGGCCGCTTCCGACCAAGGTGACCTAGGTTTTTGGCTTGGTTGGCGACCGTGTAGCACAGGCAGGGCCGGATTTAAATTTGTGCCGCCCTGGGGCACTGAAGAAAATGCCGCCCTATGACTTAAATTTTATTTTAATAGTTTAGATATCTTATTTTTTAAGAATTAGAATAACTAATTGATTGCAGGAAATTTATTATGTAAATTTATCAATTCCAGAAAATAAAAATATCAACTTTCTTTTTTTCAAACCTTTATGGAAATAAATTAATTAAACTATTTGAATAGTTTTTACTTAAATTTCCTATATTATAATATACAAAATTTTAATGAGATACATAATACTTGAATTATATTTCTTGAAAGATAAAATGTTTATTTAAATGAATTAGTTAATTACATATTGTATAGAAAATTTTATCTCACTTTCCAAATTTTGCCGCCCTAGAAAATTTGCCGCCCTGGGCACTAGCCCCGACTGCCCCTAGTATAAATCCACCACTGAGCACAGGCTTAAACGGGCGGCGCCGGAGCGCATTTCACACTGTGCTAAAGGAAATTGAGGCTTCTATAAAATAGTTAAGTTTCATGTTTGCATGGTATTTACACTGCTTGGAACTCGGTTAGAACCGCGCGTATGCCGCGTCAGCCAGTCGGCTGCGCTCGGACGCCTCGGTAGCCGATCGGCTACTCTCGTACGTGGACGGCGGCGTTCTGCTGTCGTCGTGTCTGGTCGGCTCCGGTCGGCTACAACCGCGCGTGCTACTGTTTTGTCGCCGGCCAGTATAATGAATCATTCAAGTTATGCTTTGAACTGTAGACTGACGTGATGTATTTATTTGTTTATTGCTTTCGTGCGTAATGAATATGGGTACAGATGAAAAGCATAACTACCTGTTTATTTGAAAAAAACTGTCTGCGACGCGAAAGCATCACTAGTCGCTGAGAGCATGCTAGCGGATAGGCGAGCACGCGCGCGCTTGCGCCCGGGTTCTAGCAGATTGTAGGCGTCGGGCGGACGCGGTCGGTCTTTGGAAATCGTACATTATATTGCGAATCCTGAATTCGGCTGTATATAATAAAAATAAAGTTCAAATTGCCATTGACGAACGTCACGCGCGCGGAATTTCTCACTAGCGTGTGTACGCGTGGCGCGTACCACACTTTGTGTTCTACCGCTACACGTAATTTTGCGAAGTAAGCCTTGACGCAATGGATTAAGTATTATATTTGAGTAAACATGTAAATAAGAAGTAAATCGTCTTTTCTTTTGATTAAAATATACCTATTATGTAAGATTTGTTATTAGCTGCCACAAATGTTGCGACTTTCACCGGGGTCAGAGCTTTTAAATAACCACAAAGTTGTATTTTGTTATTCTTGTCACTTCTTCCTACCTTAAAATACATCGAAACCCGTTTTTACCCGTGCACCTACAGTGGGCTTCGCATTAAGTTTCCCAAATCTGTCAAATGTTCCCAATTGATATTGAACTCTGTACGTATGACATGAGGTCGTAATTAGGGTTCTATCAGAGAGCTGTCACACGGTCAAGCGTTCAAGAGGTCAGTTTTGCGTTCGAGCGTGCAGTTGCTCACGAACGTCGCGCTGTTGGACGGTCTACGCGGTACCTATTGTCACCATGTTTTCTGACGATAGTTCTTCTCTTGTGGTAATGTGTTGTTATTTGTAGGTACAATTCCATTTTGACCGCGCGCTTACTAGAGGGCGCTAGGGTAATGATTGCACACTGGCGCTACATAGGCTAGAGACGCCTCTGCCGAATATCATGAAACTTGAACATAACCGGTGAAATGAGAGATCTGCGTACCCCTTTAGAGCTTACTGGCGTGATTTTATGTTATGAAATGGTATAAACAGACATGCGATTTAAGCAATACCGAGAGATTTGCCGTCATTTATTGAAGAGTTCTATTGTATATCTCCGAAGTTCTTCACCAAATTAAAATGGGACCAATTTCGCAACACGCTCTTTCAAACAAAAAAAGAATTATAAAAATCGGTCCACGATTGACGGAGTAATCGGTAAAAATACACAGAAAAAAGAAAAACAATGTCGAACATAGAACTTACTCCTTTTTGAAAAGTCATTTAAAAACAAACACAACCTGAGAAGGGGCCTATCATTACAATCAACTTTTATTGTAGAACCAACCCTAATATTAGTAAGCAGGGGTGGCAACAACTTACGTGGCGTAGGTCGTGGGTTCGAACCCTTTGCTTCGTGTAAATTATTTCATCACCACTGCTCTCAAAACGGTGAAGGAAACATCGTGAGGAAACCGGCATGTCCTAGAACCGAAAACTCGAAGACATGTGACATCCACCAACCCGTACTGGACTAGTGTTGGATGAAGGCCCATTCCCTCTCACAGAGGAAACCTATGTCCCAACAAAATCAAAATCAAAAACATTGTTTATTTCAAATAAACCTTAGTACTTTAGAATTGTCAAACAAAATATTATTAATAAAAAGATGACTAGTTGCAAATTAGCAAGCGTCTGTAGGTCTCAAATTCTCAATGGAGAAGAATTTGCAAGAAACACTACGGACACTCTTTTCCATCAGTTTTAATTACAAGTTTTTGGTTACATCATTCTTGTTGATATGTGAGAACGATGTAAAAAGCGTTCAGGTTCAGAATGTCCAGTTCCCAAAATGTCCAACGGTTTCAAAATGTCCAATTCCCGAAATGTACAACTCACAAAATGTCCAATTCCCGAAATGTCCAATTCCCAAAACTTGACGTTTTGGGAATTGGACATTTCGGGTTCGGTTTCGGGCAACACAAGTTCACAGTCACATTATTGTCAAAATGTAATGTAAAAAAAAAGTTAAAGTGACTGTGAAATTGTGAATCTTAGTTAACCTATAAATAAAACATATTATGATTATTTAAGTATTTTTTTAAATGTTAGAAGTATTTAAAAAGCGCAATTAAGAATTATTGAAAAAAAACCACTATTTTATTGATTGGGCTTTTAAGATATTGGACATTTTGGGAATTGTACATTTTGGGAATTGGACATTTTGAGAATTTGACATTTTGAGAATTGGACATTTTGGGAATTGGACATTCTGGTAATGGACATTTTGGGAATTGGACATTTTGAGAATTGGACATTTTAGGAATTAGACGTTTTGGGAATTGGACATTTCGGGAATTGGACATTTTGTGAGTTGGACATTTCGGGAATTGGACATTTTGAAACCGTTGGACATTTTGGGAATTGGACATTCTGAACCTGAACGGTAAAAAGACATGCACGTAAGCATTAACGCGCAAGTCTTTTTCTTACTCTAGGCGCTTCCATCATGAAGGGAACCGAATGATCCAACACATGTGCCACCATCAGAGAGAAATTACAAAGAGCATGACACACTCAACTGCCAGGGAACAACAGTGGAAACGTTATGGCTGATTGTGCTTCAATCTGAAATCGCAAATAAAAACTGTTGCCCGATACATGCTGTACAAAACCTCTAGATGTAAGTACCTAGCGGACAAACACGCCAGTGATATCATAAGAAGTAATAGCCGCTAATATCCTCTGACTCAGTAGCTGCTACTCCATATAGGGGCGACCTTGTGATCCATTCCAGTTCTATTTATACACTTGAGCTATGAAGAGTTCTGTTTGAGCAAGAAATTACGGTACCCTTGCGTAGGGATGCAACGATGCCACTCGGTTACTCGATACCAGTGGCGTAGCTACTAGTCCTATAGGGGCCCGGTATCAAAATTTGTTGAGGGCTCTTTCTACCGGAATGCAGAAAAGACTAAAAACGTTAATGTTTCATACGAAATAAAAATAATTGGAGACTGAATTCTTCACTTGGATAAACTGCACGAGTAATACGAGCTTTAAAAACTGGTATCGTAAAGTTTTCATGTTTCAGTTTACTAAATTGGAGAATAAGGATGCTAGGCATAGGATAGATTATGGTGTCATCATAAGTTAATAACAAATAAAGTTTATTCAATCAAAATAAAAAAGTCGAACCCGTTATCAAAAAGAATTTGAGACTGTGATCTTGATTTGATGAACTTTTGATACCATTCGTCGGGGCCCCTGTAGCTCGGGGGCCCCGTATCATTGATACGGCTGATACGGCGGTAGCTACGACTCTGCTTGATACCCTATAGTATAGTATCAATATTTACTCGGTATAGATTGAAAAGTATCGATACTTATTCGTATCGATTGACGAACGAAAACAATGACGAGAATGAAATATGGACTTTTTTTGTCTCTGGCTTACTCAATATAATAGATATGAAAAATAGATGCCGCGGGCGAAGCCGCAGGCAGAAGATAGTAACATATATTGTACAAGTAACTTTCTTTTTAACGTTTTACGACGATACGATGTATAACATACAATCATTTTGATTTTATTTTATTTTTTTATTGAATATTTGAATTTTGGACATTATGTTATTGTGATTTTAACTTCACTTCATTTAATTGCAATTAGGAATCAATTTGAGTTTATTTAATTTGATTGTAATTTTGTATTGACATTATTTTATTGTGATTTTTATTTTATTTTATTGTAATATTGAATTTATTTTGATTTTAGTTTGAATTAACATTTATTGCAATTTGGAATTTACTTTATTCAGATTTAATTTAATTTTATGTAATTTTAATCTTAGTTTGAGCATGATTTTAGTATATTCATTTTGACACTATTGTTGTAATAAAGCGTCAACAATGGGACTGACTTCTGTAACACAGATTTTTGCCTCGCTCAGAAGTCACAGGGCTTCAATTATTTTGGTGTAAATAATTTATTTGTCAATAAAAAATATTTGATTTGATATTTGATCATGCCAGTTAGCAATCTCCTAAGGATTGAGCAGTGGAGCACCGATAGTACACCCACGTGGCACATTGAGTCGAAATTTCTCATGACGTCACGCCTTTGTACAATTTATACGAATATGTGACGTAGGGAGCATTCACTCCCTAACTTTAAAAAACCGGCCATGTGCGAGTCGGACTCACGCACGATAGGTTCCGTACCATTATCGCAAAAAACGGCAATAAAATCACGTTTGTTGTATGGGGACCCCACTTAAATATTTATTTTATTCTGTTTTTAGTATTTGTTGTTATAGCGGCAACAGAAATACATCATCTGTCAAAATTTGCCTGGTGACAGACAGACAGACGGACAGTGGAGTCTTAGTAATAGGGTCCCGTTTTTACCCTTTGGGTACGGAACTATAAAAACAATTTACCTAAGTACTTTTTTTTTGTGTAATTGAAAACCAAAAAAAAAACGTATCTATTATTCACGGACTAAATAGAATTCTTTTTCGTACCCATTCGTCATCCCTATTTCCATGAAATAAGCTACGTACCAAATATTTTATCTGTGAACAATCGTATGAAACAAAAGAAAGCTGCTCTAGAACACGAAATGTAAAGAAAAACATTCTTTACTGATAAACACAGTAATTGATAATGCTGTAGGGTGAATCACGCTTTTGTCGGACGGTAACACTGCCCGACCCGGGGATCGAACCCAGGACGCAATGCTTAGAAGTATCGCTTGCGACCACTACACTGACGAGGCAGTTAATTATTTTATTTTAACTGACTTTCGACTATATGTTAGACTGTATTTTAACTTTTTCTTAATAAAATACTATCGACTTCCAAATAAAAACACTACAAAATGAAAAATAACTTACATTTTGGAAGTCGGTGTCTTTGGTAAGTAGTAGTTTCTTTCGTTATGGACACAAAAAAAAACAAATTTAAAGTCGAACAAAGAAGCTCCTCCTTTTTGGAAGGTCGGTTAAAAATAAAACCGACTTCCTAATAAAAAACACTGGACAGTAAAAAAATTTTTTCAATTTCGGCAGTCGGTGTCAAAAAACGAAGGAACTAACACCGATTTCCGAAATAGAGGTTATTAAAAAAAAAAGGTTTTTACAATGAATTAAACAAAACTGTGTTCATTTATCACTTCACCTTCCTGCCCTTGTCCCATGTTACTTGTGGTCGGCGCAACACGTTTTCTTCTTCCACACCGTCCTGTCCCCCGTCACGCTATCACTGACTCCCTTTTCTTTCATATCCTCACACAGTCCATCCATTTTTTCATCCGTCCCCTCCCTCTCCATCCACATTTATATTCATAACTCTTTTAGCGATTCATTCCTCCTCATCACATGACCATACCAGGACAAACGGTTTCCTTTCAACTTTTCTGTCACTGTCGCCACTTTCAAACTTCCTCTAATATACTCATTTCGTGTTCATTCATGAATTTAATTAATATATCAATCAATTCCGGCAAACAAGCGATAAGCGATCTCATGAATGACATTTCGTATTCGATATTTTTCCTTACAATGCTCGTCTTATAAGGAAAATAAAGGACGAAAACACAGACATGAATCTAACTATAGATGTCGGGAGTGTATGTAGGAAATTCGCGTGACAAATAAAATACCGGAAAAAATATCACGTTTGTTGTATGGGAACCCCACTTAAATATATATTTTACTAGCTGACCCGGCAAACTTTGTTTTGCCATAAAAACACCAAACATTCGTCTACCCTACCCTGCCTACCTACCCTACCCTACTTACCCTACCCTACCTATGTAGGTAAGGTATTTTTTTTTCTCATAACTTTGTTTTTCATAAGAACCTTCTCCTAACAATAATATCCACAACAAAAAAAGAATAAGCGAAATCGGTCCAGCCGTTCACGCGTGATGCCGTGACCAAGGGAAATAGGGACTCATTTTTATATATATAGATTCTGTTATTTGTTATTATAGCGGCAACAGAAATACATCTTCTGTGAAAATTTCAACTGTCTAGCTATCACGGTTCATGAGATACAGCCTGGTGACAGACGGACAGTGGAGTCTAAGTAATACAGTCCCGTTTTTATCCATTGGGTACGGAACCTTAAAAATAAGTAGTAGTGAGAGCAATGCTCTTACTTTGAGCTGTTTCATTAAGCGTTATCGACGCACATCCACCGAAATCTAGAATAATGCCTAATTATGCCGTGTTGTAAGAGTTGTGGTGGCCCAGTGGTGACGGTCCCGACCTAGGCTACGTGTCATAGGTCAGGGGCTTAACTTTGTGTAAATTATTTCATCACCACTGCTCTCAAAACGGTGAAGGAAAACATCGTGAAGTAAACACCCTAAGTGAAGAGAGACTGAGAATGTCCTAGAACCCAAAAATCGATGACATGCGACATCCACCAACGCACTGTGCCTGCGTAGTGAATTACGGCCCATTCCCTCTCACAGAGAGGAGGCCTGTGTCCCAGCAGAGGAAACATTAAAAGGTCTCTTCAGCACGTACAACGGACCAAATGGAAGTCCTGAGTGCGAAAAAGGGGGTCCATCTATCCTATCCTAATAGTGTCTTAAATAAATAAAATCTAAGGGGACGTATACGACAGAATGGTTATGTAATCAAGTCTGGGGAGAACAATAAGTCTGACAGACGTGGGTACATTAGTTATTTATACCATTTTATATTCTTTCTTTTAGTCTTCTTCAATATTTTAGGTTTAATAGCTTTCGACTTACTGACACGTCGAGCCAATAGACATTCGATGGACAGGACTATCGTTGCAATGGCTTTTCGGCGAAACGGACGCTCGATCTAATGGCTATTCGAAATTGTGGTACATCGATGCTATGGTATTTCGGCGATTTGGACGTTCGATCTGATGACTTCGTGGAATTAGCCATCGGGCATATGACATTCGAAATGAAGCAGTAAACCCGTATACGATAGCCTATCGTCTGCACACGGCCGATAAAACAAAGTATTCGGGCCGGCGACAACCGGCACACTCACCCTCCAATAACTTGCTATCTGCAAGCGATTCGGTATCTTATCTCCTGCCCGGAGTACGTTCTTACAACTATCGGTGATAAACACAATTTTCAGGGAATAGCTTTGAGTGTTTTCTTCGTTATGTCTTTAAGGAATCGTTAAAAGATATTAACTGTTTTATAACTTATTGGCTTCTTCCTGCGGCTTCGCCCGCGTGAATGTGTTCTATTATCCCAAGGGATCAATGGTAAGCGATGATGTGGTCGACGGTGAAGCACGCTTGTCTAGAAGTAACCTATTCACTCTTGATATTGTATGTAAGTTGGCACACATAGAGATTATAACACCTGGATAAACACATAGAATACTTTTATGCGAGTAGTAGGTTCCTTTATGATCCCCCCCGGTGGGTTCCCGCATTGTCGAGGCGGGAGGCTCAGTAACCGTGGCTTGGTCACCTTGGTGAAGCGAAGAGGAACCCGAGGAGGGGCCGCTCGTAAGGGCTTTTGCCGATAAGCCGACGACGTAGCGGCCAACATGTAGGTTGCGGTGCTGCCTGGGCAACATCGCAACTGAGGCGGGCCGTGATGTCGTATGTATATCACGGCTGAGGGTTGAAGGCCGCGGCGGGAGAGGAATGCCGGTATTGCGGTGCGCCGCTCTCCCTAACTTCCGCGGCCTGGATGGGGTCGCCACCGTCTGATGGCGGACGCGGTGGGCCGCAGGGGGGAGGAGTGTCGGTATAGCGTTGGCCGCTCTCCCTATCCCCTGCGGCCGAAACATGTTAGGTGGCGGGGCCATTGACCTTGACCCGTCACAAGGGGAACAAGGATGCCATACACGGGGTCGTCTGGCACCCATGTACTGGTTTGGTCCCTGGGGTGGTCACGGCGCACAGTGTGTTCTGGTGCGCCGGTGATGGGGGGTAATCCCCAGAGGAGGGTCCGGTGACGGGACAGCCGCGGCGGGTTCACGGTGAGTGCTAACGCGTACCCGTGTTCCCGCCATAAGCACAGGAGAACACCGTGGAGTTTTAGTGGGTTAGAGTCCCACATAACTGAGCTATCTCCCCGTGGTAGCGCAGTATGCATGAGCATTTCTCCATGCAAAAAAAACAACTAGTCATACTTCTTACTAATATTATTAATGCGAAAGTTTGAATGAATGTATGTTTGTTACTCAATCACGCCAGAACGGCTCAACAGCTCACAGATGTGGATTATAGTCTGGAATAGCACATAGGCTACTTTCCATCCCCGTATAATGTTCCCTTGGGATAAAAAAAAAACCATTTTTCACGCAGGAGAACCCGCTGGCAGAAGCTAGCAATAAATAAAACGAACGATTGATCAATCAGAACTGCCAGCGACCCATTCAGAACAATTTGTCATTAAATACAGAGTGACAGTTGTCGTCTGCCGTTATCGCGTCTGACCTGAAGTTCACATTCTTATAAATCATCATTGAGGAGTCGACAGCCAATTGATAATTTATATTAATCATGATCGAACGAAACTTTTAGTAGCCTTTCGAAAGAAAGAAACATTATTGCATGATCTAATTCCGCCTAGCCCGTTCCATCGTCGGACTACAAGACGTACGGCGATACGCCATCGGTACATGGTGGACATCACAACCATTTTTGGGAATACTTACATTATGCGTACAGCCACAGATAATATAATACTAGCATACAGATACCTCATCCCATAAAAAGAAACCGTGCCGACGTAACTAGCGTTTTTCATCTGCTTAATCTGGTAATTTTTTGTACATCGAACGCATTCGGTTCTGTTTCACGGTGATAGATAGATGGCGTTAGCAGCGACTTGCAAGTAAAAGGGTTTACTAGGTTCGTGAATATTTTTTTCTTTAAATACAGTGACGGTTTGTTTTCTAGTATTTATTTGCACGGTATTACAGTTTTTTTTGCACCAAAATGTGTTAAAATGCAAACTTTAACAATCGAGTGGAAAGCCTCAGAAATTTAAATTTGCGCCATCTATCGGCATCAATTTTAAATGATCCGTCTAATAATCTTTGAAATGTGAATTAAGAGCCCAATATTCCATAATTTGGACTTAGGAGAGTTGATTAAACAAGAAAATACAATTTTAGTGTTCAATTCCAGAAAATGTTAATTTTACACACATTCAATAGAATAAAATAGAATAGAATATAAGTTTATTTCTCTCAAAAAGGTACATTTCGGTAATATTAACTAGGTTACATCAGATTCAAACCTTTGTGAGATGTTCAATAATAGATGGAGGTGCATATCGCGCCATCTAGTGAGATTTATTTGAACCAAATTTTCTTTCTTAGCAATGAGACCCCGTGGTACAGCTAAGGAGTGGAATTCCCTGCCAGAGTCTGTGTTCCCTGATAGCTACAACCTGGGAGTCTTTAAGTCAACAGTGAATAGGTTACTTCTAGACAAGCGTGCTTCACCGTCGAACAAGTCACAGAAAGTATGCGTCACATCGGCCATCGCTCAGCATAATGCTGGGAGCCACAGAGTTGGTTTTCGTGATCTGTAAGTTTTTATGATTTCATAGTCTCGCGCTTGTCCACTATCTCACCTGAATCCTGATGGTAAGCGATGATGTGGTCGACGGTGAAGCACGCTTGCCTAGAAGTAACCTATTCAATTGTCTAGAGCCGCTAGCCCGTCCGAACAGTAGGTGCACGTAGGTGGCTTCATATCCCAGACGCTCGAATGACGGTATATCTCCGAATATGATCCGGCTAATGACAATGACCCTGTGGTCAATTGTCGGCCGCCATTCCACGGAATTCCACCGCTTATGTCATTTTAGTAGAGTACTTGAGCTGTTATTTCTGACGATAGAACTGGCTAAAGGATTTCAACTGGCACCCAAAATAACATAACATGGCACCAAGGGAGATGCTGTTTACAGTCCCGGGTAACACATACAAATCTGTTAGTCGAGCAATTAGGATGTCTTGCTCATTGGCGGGATTCCAGAGGGCGACACTAGCGTATTGTCCTCTGCGTGATTTGAGCTAATACCCAGAGCCGTTACTTGTCAATTAGGATCACAAAAATTAATGTGTATGAAAGGTTTTTGTGGGTGTCTCTGAATTTGACAATTTGTGACTACATTTGTTAGCTTAGGTCTTACCTGTTATTATAACACTTGTACGTGTAAATGAATTAATAAATAAATATCACGCCAGTATTACCCAAAAGGTTGGGCAGAGGTATCACAGTCTATTCCTTGAGTGTTTTTCGCTATTCCTACGGGTAAAAACGGGACCCTATTACTGAGACTCCTCGGTCCGTCTGTCTGTCACCAGGCTGTATCTCATGAACCGTGATAGTTAGACAGTTGAAATTTCACAGATGATGTATTCCTGTTGCCGCTATAACAACAAATACTAAAAACAGAATAAAATAAATATTTACGTGATTTTTTTGGAGTTTATTGCGATTATGGTACGGAACCCTTCGTGTGCGAGTCCGACTCGCACTTAGCCGGTTTTTTATAACTTGTTCTAACAATAACGAAAACAAAAAAAAACAGCCAAATAATCCAAAGTTTGGATAGATGGAGGATATTTGTAACTCAATTACGCCAGAACAGCAGAACGGATCTGGATTTAATTTGGCACATATATAGATTATAATCTGGAATAACACATAGGCTACTTTTCATCCCGGTATAAAGTTCCCATGACAAGCGAAGCCACGTAGCAGAAGCTATTTGATTTTTATATTATACTGGCTTTCTCCCGCGGCTTCGCTTCCGTAGCCTACGCTATAACAATTGCACATTAACAAAATGCTCTTACCCTAAGACACATTAAGACCTTTTTTATTATAGATTGGCTCGCGCTTGCCCACTATCTCACCTGATGGTAAGCGATGATGTGGTCGACGGTGAAGCACGCTTGTCTAGAAGTAACCTATTCACTAGAGACTTTTAGACCCCTAGATTGTAGCTATCGGGAAACACAGACTCCGGCAGGGAATTCCACTCCTTAGCTGTACGCATAATAAAAGTGTCCCCAAAACGTTTTCCTAGGAATACTAGCGGAATGCTATGTTACATTCAGAATATCATGAAACCCGTTCCAAAAGTTTACTTTCGTTAACGTTCCACTCTTGTCCCCCTTACGTTCCGCGTCTATAACTCGTGTGGCATCCATTATCCCATCCTGAGGGATCCCAATTCATTACATGGAGGTTATTAATAGAACTGCTGCATATAGCGAAGTAGGTAATCGAGTTCAGTGTTGGTTTAACCGGCTTCTGTATGTTCACGTTTTTAGGAGGCAGCAGGGAGAGAGGTTAGATGTATGTCTACAGTTTTCAATGTGCAGTACTCCCCAATCTTATTGGACGAGCTGAACGAAGCTTCCGGATGCGCTAGGCACGGTCCGCTGTTTTTAACCGACTAACCAAAAAGAAGGAGTAAGTAAGTAAATATTTATTTCTCATTATATGGTACAGTGAGGTCTTACATTTAATATTTTTTCACACATACTACAATGGTAGCATATATGCTGGAGTAGAAATATTAAATAATAAGCTAGCATGCAAATCAAAACTTACATTATGATCATTAAATAAATTTATAAAATGTGGTATAATGTCGAAATATAAATCATAATATCCAAAAATAAATCATAATGTCAATAAAATAAATTATCATGTCAAAATATAAATCAATAACGTCAAAAAAAAATAAAAAAAAATACAATGTTAAAGAATTCATAATAATGTCAAAGTACTAATATCATTATTAAGATTATGAATGATTTAAAAATTCATTGATGGAATAAAAACACATGTCTAAGCGCCAAGCAAACATTTTACATTTAAATTTATTAATTGGTATCATTCTCAGGGCAGGTGGTAATTTATTATAAATTTTAATTGTCATGCAATTGGCATTTCTACCATATAACTGAGCAGGCACTTGTAATTTCCCGGCATGTTTTTTGTTCAGTCTTTCGGAGACTTGCTCATTTAAGGCGCAGATTCCCTTGAGTAGCTGATTTTAAAATGAGAATCACGTCTAAACGGCTAGTCGTAATTTTTTGGAAAAAATATATGTTACATTAGACCATTTTCTTAGTAATTTGGTCTAAGCACATTTTGAGTTTTATTCGTATAACACAGTGTAATTAATTAGTAAAGTTATGTCTAAAACGGACAAAAACACGACAATCGCACCAAAACCGCTGGGCGTATTTTAATGAAATTGACACCATCTCAAAAACAATTTAATTATCCACATTTTCATCTGAAGCTTTTTTTTAAAGTCCTAGGATAATAAGGAAAGTACAAAAAACTACAAAATTTTGGGTCGCGCGGGTGTGAAACGGGTGCGCGTTTTGTTCCCTCAAGGTCGTTGGCGTTAGTCGTCGTCTTAATGGAAATAAATGACGGTATTTTTTTACAAATAGACAAACTTCATCTTCTTCAGGAGGCTCTATGTTCGACTGTATATCTTTTTTAACCCCCGACGGAAAAAGAGTGTTGTTATAAGTTTGACGTGTGTTACTGTGTAGTTTAAAAGGTGAGTTTGTCGAGAGTATTCTTAGCTATGTTTGAATAAAATCGGTTTAGCCGTTCAAAAGTTATTCGCATTTTACTCTTTGAATCTGGATTGTTTCGCAAGATATCGTGTCATTACGCTTCAATCGACAATCTATCGAAACACGTTATGTGTTTCTATAGATTGTCGATTGAAGCGTGTCTGCTACTAGGTATATTATATACTAGTTTAAAAAGCATGAAAAAAAAAAAAAAATCGGTAGTTTTTTAGGGTTCCGTACCCGAAGGGTAAAAACGGGACCCTATTACTAAGACTTCGCGATCCGTCTGTCCGTCTGTCTCCAGGCTGTATCTCATGAACCGTGATAGCTAGACCGTTGAAATTTTCACAGATTATGTATTTCTGTTGCCGCTATAACAACAAATACTAAAAACAGTATAAAATAAATATTAAAGGGGGGTTCCCATACAACAAACGTGATATTTTTGCCGTTTTTTGCTCGATATTAATAACGGCAACAGGTAGACGCTTGAAATATTCACAGAATGTTTAGTTGTATATTTACTTCAAAAAATAATAATTAATAAATAAAATAAATTAAGGGGGGCTCCCATACAACAAACGTGATTTTTATGCAGTGTTTTGCGATAATGGTACGGAACCCTTCGTGTGCGAGTCCGACTCGCACTTGACCGGTTTTTATTAAATTTGTAATTTTATTTTGTTTCCACCGATATCTCCATCAGTTGTGGACCGAAATAAAATATAAAAATTTGGTTCAAAGAGTATGTTCCCGAATTGTTCCCATTTACATTTGGTGAAGATCTGTTGAAGAACTTTGGAGATTTACAACAGAACTCTTCAATTAATGACGGCCAATCTGTCGGAATTGCTGCAATCGCATGTCTGTTTATTGATTACACCATTTCATAACATAACATCTCGCCACAGTATTCTCGAAAGGTGTAAGCAGATGTAAACGTTGAAAGGCTAATGCGATTGCTTATCTGTGCTCCACAACCCAGTAACTGGTTAACACGACAACCCAAACACTTTTGGGCATGGGTTTTCAAATGAACCCATGACCCTAAAGAAGACCTTCCAGAAGACCTTCTTGCAAGCATTGGATCAACGAAGCGTTGAAACGAAATCCTACAACCTACTAATATAATAAAAAACCAGCCATGTGCGAATTGGACTCGCGCACTAAGGGTTCCGTACCATTATCGCATAAAACGGCAAAAAATATCACGTTTGTTATATGGGAGCCCCACTTAAATATTTTTTTTATTCTGTTTTTAGTATTTGTTGTTATAGCGGCATCAGAAATACATCATCTGTGAAAATTTCAACAGTCTAGCTATCACGGTTCATGAGATACAGTCTGGTGACAGACAGACAGACAGTCAGACGAACCGCGGAGTCTTAGTAATAGGGTCCCGTTTTTACCTTTTGGATACGGAACCCTAAAAAACTAAAGTTTGGATGGATGGATATACTCAATCACGCTAGAACGGCTGAACTGATCTGGATGAAATTTAGCACGAGATAGATTATAGTCTGCAATAGCACATAGGCTATCCATCTGTTATCTAGGTATGTTTCATCCCGGTATAATATTCCCTCGGGATAATAAAACACTTATCACGCGAGCAAAAACACGAGCAGAATCTAGTGTTTATTAAAATCGACACAAATTCTTATCGAAGAAATCTTTTTGAAGTTGCTTGTAATGAGTCCGTTATCACTCGTAAGCGAATCACATTGAGTTTATAAAATAATAATTTCTTATCTTTTGTAGTGTAAATCAAACTTGCTTCGTGTTGTATAATAATTTGTATCAGATTGTAATTTGTAACTATGCCACGGCAATGAGAATACGTACAATTACCAAAAGATTTGTTTATTAGTCCGTCAGTTATATTAATAAAAAATATTGTACACGTATTTTTCTCTTGTCTCGTAAACAATAAATTACGACGATACATTGAGTCGATATGTCGCTTGACGTTACGTCTTTGTAATATTTTTACGTTGGTATGACGTAGCAAACCCAAATCCCTAACATTAAACAAGCAAAAAAAAAAAAAAGAAACATAAGTTTCTATAATAATATAATTAGAATTAGATTTTTAGGGTTCCGTAACCATATGGTAAAACGGGACCCTATTATTAAGACTCCACGGTCCGTCTATCTGTCACCAAGCTGTATCTCATGAACCGTGATAGCTATTAGATAACTACTAAAAACAGAATAAATTAAATGTTTAATTGGGGTTCCCATACAACAAAAGTGTTATTTTGCTGTTTTTTGCGATAATGGTACGGAACCCTTCATGCGCGAGTCCGACTCGCACTTGGCCAGTTTTTTTATTAATTTGATAAAGCAAAACAATCTTCATCATCAGCGTTTTTAATGTTCCCAATGCTGGGATATAGGCCTCCTCTCTGTGAGAGGGAATGGGCCTTAACCACGCAGGCCCAATGCGGGTTGGTGATGTCACATGTCTTCGAACTTTTGGTTCTAGTACATGCCGGTTTCTTCACGATGTTTTCCTTCACCGTTTTGAGAGAAGTGGCGATGAAATAATTTACACAAAGTAAAGCACCTGCCTGGGTTCGAATCCACAACCTACGACACGTAAGTCGGACCGGTACCACTGGCCACCTTTTCTGACCTCCACAACCCAGTAACTGGGTAACGCGATACTCCTTGAAAAGACTGGTGCTAGATATCCTGGATTCTGACTACCCGTAACGACTGCCAAACATCTCGCCTTTCTGCTCTCCACAACCCAGTAACTGGGTGACACGATATACCTTGGCCAGACTGGCGTCAGATCTCAGGCTTCTGAGTACCCGTAACGACTGTCAAAGATCTTCTAATGACAGCCGGGACCAACGGCTTAACGTGCTTTCCGAAGCACGGGGGAAACTCGCTATGTAAAGATGGTCACCCATCCACGGACCAACCTCGTCAAGCCTTGCTTAACCTTGAAGATCGACCCGTGCCGCTGTTAAACAAACAATACAATCTCTAATCAATCTCTAATTCTCTAAGTGCTCAAGTTTTTTCAGAATCTCGTGCCCAAAATGCTATCTCAGATCGCCGAGACACAATGTACCAACGCACAGACTGGTATTTGGTCCTAAAAGTTGGCCAAAAATATTTTGTTCGCCTAATGGCTGCCTAACAATGTTTTATTTCAGTTTTAGCTTAAAAACGGTGAAAAAAAAGGCATAAGTAATATATGGGTCATTCTAAGTTAAGAGGTACTTTCCATGGCCAGGACAAGAAAATACTTTTTTTCTATACTAACTTCCTAATTAACCTATTTATTACTTAAAACTAAATGTTTTCTTCATGCTCACTTAAATTTATTACAGAAATGTACGTAGTTTAGTCACAATAAGTTCTAATATAAGAAAAAAGTCTCTCCCCTGGTCTGTCCCCAAACCGACTTAATTTGTAAACCAGTTATTATGAATGTATTAAAATTCAATAATTACTTTATCATCGTTAATTTTATACAGAACAATAACTTAGTCACAGTGTCTTATAAGTAAAATTACTTAAATTCCAATTTTTCATAAATAATATTAACGCCGAAATTTGTCCTTCGTGTTTCGTGTCTCGTCCCCTGGCTTTTTGTTTTCGTTTAAAAATCAGTTTTGTTTTGCTAGACGGTGGAAGTTGGGATCTGGAGTGCATAGGATGTAACGTGAAGCTAGCAGTTAGCGGCACATAAGCCGACTGCGCAGCCATTTTAACGGCCATTTCAGTCACGCCACTCGCTGGGTGTAGAAGTGTTGAGTGAATGCAGTCTTTCCTCTGGTAAGTTTTATTTAGCAATTATTTGTTAAAATACTAATATAAACTTAAATATTCACTATGAATAGTGCATACATTGTTACGTTTGATTGTGAATTGCGTACGAGAAACACTTTTACGGCTATTTTAGATATCAATCGAAAATGTATCTCCCCTGGCGTATTTCCCCTGGCTCTATTGATGGCAGGGGAGATACTTAATGTCCAGGAGAGATACATTTGTATGCGTTTTCATGAATACTTCTACATTTTTCTCTGAACCTTTACTTGGCATTATGGATATCTTTGCTTTACAATTTAATATGACTTTTTTACAGAAAAAATGGCACCTAGAAAAAAAATTACGCGTGAAGAACGACTCGAAAAAAAAGGATAGTAGAACGATTTCTACCCTAACCTTCAAAATTTCACATGGAATTTTCATGAAGCAGGTCACGGTAAGGGAGCTCCTGATGGAGTGGGTGCTACTTTCAAGAGAACTGCAAATAAATTAGTTGTGTGTGGCACCGATATTTCATCGAGACATGACTTAGCTAAAGCCCTTGCGAAAACCTGCCCGAATATTAAAATTTTCACCGTAGAGGCGTAGATGATGCAGACATATCTGAAAAAGCAGCAAAATTTGGTTCTACTGAAGGTATAAAGACTTTTTCAGGCACTCTAAAGGTTCACCAAATTACCGGTTGCGTATTTATACCTAATTGCCTGACATTGAAAAGTTTGAGCTGCTTCTGTGACTCAGTGCTATGTCGTCATTTTCAATTGAGTACTTTGGATTATCCACAAACACATCGTAAATTTCGTCTACGTGTTGATGATATATACCGAGCTAGCGATTCAGAAGATGAACCACTAATAAATTTCACATCTCAAGAACACAGGAAGAAGCCTCAAGAAACACTACAGCATTCTGTACCTACCAGTATTAAAACCAAAATGCACAAAGATGATGCAAAGCCCTCAACATATGGAAAGAAAACATTCTGCAACGGGGACTTTGTGTTGGTTAAACTTCAAGATACAAAAATAGAATATCTATTGATGTCTTTGAACGCGGGTTTTAAAAAAGGATTAATTTTTAGTTACCTTTTAATTAAAATGTTTTTATAGTTTAAGTACAAGAAAAATTTAATACTGTTACTCAGAGAAGTTTTTGTTTCTTTTTATTTCATTATTTACTATTGATAGTAAAGTTATAGATATTTTTGTTTTGATGGAAAGGAAAAGTAAGAACCTTTTTATATTTTGTACCTAGCGCTTAAGAAACATTTAATTTTATAAACAAAAACTGCTAAGAAATGACAAGTTTGATTATAAATAATTCATAATTAAAATTAAAATATATAAATAAAGTTGATTCTTAAAAATAAACCTGTTTTCAATATGTCTATCTCTCTTCCCTGTCCATAAAGTATCCTCCCCTGTGCATTTTGACTCTACCCTGTACTGAGTATTTACCCTGGTCACTTATAAAACGAGATAAAACCAACAAATTGACTGGCCACTTTGTGAACGTTTTCAGCTTAAAAGTTTCCATAAAAAAGATGTATACTTAAGTAAAAAATATAAAAAAAATGCCGTGCCGTCACTTCATACATTATATTACCTCTTAACTTATAATGACCCATATACGAGCATTTATTCGTCATTTTCGTCGTCATCTTCAAAACTTACATTAAAAAAATCACTTTCTAGTAATAATTTTTGTACATCAGCCGAAAGTGAGAGATTTTTTTTATTCTTCCTCTTCCTCATGCCCGTCAGGACAGGGTCAGAGGTTAAGAGGAGCCTGTTAAAAACATCTGCGTTGCAGGCTACTCGGGAAAATTTTCGGGCGTAGTTGAGTCGGAACATTCTTATATGTTTATTACGAGCTTCTGCCGCTTCTTCGGACAGTTGTCCAATGGGAAGAATTACTTCCCTTATCACTTCAGCCCCATGACGCAACACTTTATGTAATGTAGGAGACATTGGGTAAAAGTTGTACAAGGAAACGTATAACTTTGCCGTTTCTTGGCAATATGTTTCAAACACCTCCACGTTTATTTTTAAACCACAGCACAATGTGTCCAAAATCACTTTCAGTCTATAGATTAAATTTACGTCTATCCCCGTTATTTCCGCCGATATTTCAAAGTTCTCAAAAAAACGTCTACTGGTGTTTCCATCATTGGTATTGCCAAAGTTGGATTTTGGTATATCCACCAGCAGACCGAGTTTCTCCCGGAACTTATCTTGGATTTCTTTTTTTTTCTTTTCCACTGCTTGCTTTTCCTCGGCAGTAAGGCGAACGTTCCATTTTTTTACGGGTAATCTATATGCAACATGTAAAATGCTCTCAAAAAATCTTATCCGAGCATGCAACAAAGATAAGCCGAATTCCAAGTTTTCTTTTTTGCATGGCTTGATTTAGTATGCGTAGCAGCATTGCATACTTTTCCATCGATCATAGTGAAAAGCATTTTATGCTTGATGGAAATGCAGTTGACTTCGCTTTTAGTGAGCGCTGTTATTTGAGATTTTATGTAATCAATCTCATCATTTGTCACATCTGTGGTTTCTTTAATGAATCTTATTCTTATTGGCCGACAATACCGTGGTGAAGATGGGGTAGGATTTTGCCACAGTATTTTTCTTTCCGGTCCGTAAACCAACTGAAGCGATACCACGGAACTTTGGAAAATGTTTGCGTCAGAATCGGCTTCATTTTCAAATTTCATTTTGTACTGCATCTGTTGAGATCCATCGCAGCCCCATTTACTTATTAAAACTAATGATTGTTTTTCTGCTCCACTCAATTGTTCCACTGCCTCACCAAGATGTAAAATCAGTCGCTGTGCCGTGTGATCCATGAGATTTTGAACTTTTACTTCAGCGCACGTTTCTGTAACTCTGTGAATTTCAGGATAGCACTCTTTCTTTAACTTCTGCAAAATCGAATAGCACGGATAAAACCTTGGATTAGTTTCTCGCACTACTTCATACTGCGCCTGTGTTAGTCCCGCTTCAACAAACATAAACAATGCACGTGAATGTGTCAATTTGTTTGATTTCTCCTGTTCTTCTTCAGAGATATTTTTTTTCATTGCTACTGCATATTTCCTTGCTCTTCTGGGACTTTTTGTTAAATCTTTTACAATTTTTGACGCATCTAATTTGCCCGTCTCCCGTAATTTCATCTGTGTTGCATACGTCAATTCATCTGTGTCAGATGATCTAAGTTCTTTAGTCTTACGTCTTTTGCTTCTTTCACTCAAGTCTAAGAACGACTTTTGAGGTCGGCCGGGACTTTCTCCTACAACAAAAAGACAATAGTTGTACTCAAAAAAATATGTTAAGTTCTAAACTACAATATTGTGCGGGTAAACAAAATGCTTCAAAGCATAACAGAACAATAGAGGTAATGAAATTTGGGTATCACTTACCTGCTTTCGGTAGCGATATGCATCCTTTAAGCCACTCGGCATTGTTTTCTAGGAATCTGGCCTTTGTATTGCGAGCAGCTGACCATTTTTGTTTAAATTGATGTCTGATGATCGACAGTTTTTGCTTTACATCAGCAATATTTTGGTCATTTTCTGCATATTGATTAAGCAGTTCCCGCTCCATAAATTGCAACTTTTCATTAAAAGTTGAGGTATTTGAGCGTTCCATTATATTAAACAAATCATTTCGAGTCATAATTCTCATTCCAGAAGAGCCTATAAAAAAAAGACACAAAATATAAGTAAAGCTTCATTTACTGAGTATCGAATATGCCTACGGAAGAAATTCACCAAAAAAAGAGGGGTACTTTGGGGTAGCTGTTTTGCACTTAATTACATCCTCAAAGGTGTACTCTATAACTAACCATTACAATTTTGGCTTAGAAATGATGAGAAATATATTAAAACTCCCTTTAATCTTCCAAAGCGTGTTTTTTTATAGCAGTTTCTTGGTCTTTACTTCTCAAGGATATAAATGAAGAAAAGCTTTAGATTAGATATTAAAAGTAAGTGCCAAATAAAATACATACCTAGTTGTGCAGAATCCATAGTGAAAACTAACACAAAATCGTTCAGTCACAAGATGGCAAATATTTTAAAACAGCGAAATCTGAGCGCATCGAACAATCACACGAACACTTTTGGCGAACGGTAACTTCCGACTGAGCCCACTGCGTTCTGGAAGGGGCTGGCGCTTTGTGTTTTTTGCTGTTGTTTGGAGCGGTTATCCTAGTTTTTGAAAACAATGGCTTAGAGGGAGTAGAACTAATATAAAAAAAAACGATTTTGGCCAACTTTTAGGGCCAAATACCAGTCTGTGCAACGGCCAAATCTTCTTTCTCATTCACTCCAATTAAAAACCACATCGATCTCACTCCAGCAAGGATTTCGGAGACCGGTTTCGTTTTATGCACAAAAAATAACCGTTGAGTTTCTTACATCCTTAAAGACATACTTTTGAGAGATGATATATTAAGTTCTTTTTTAAGCTAGATTTAGAACCACCCATACGTATTAAAATTACAAATTTAAAAAACCCCCGATTTTAATTTTTATTTCATGCTTTTTAAACTACATATAATATACCTAGTAGCAGACACGCTTCAATCGACAATCTGTCGAAACACATAATAATGGCACGATATTTTGCGAAAAAATCCAGATTCAAAGAGTAAAATTCGAATAACTTTTGAACGGCTAAACCGATTTTATTCAAACATAGCTAAGAACACTCTCGATAAAGTCACCTTTCAAACAAAAAAAAAACTAAATCAAAATCGTTTCATCCGTTTAGGCGCTATGATACCACAGAAAGACATACAGATACACAGCAACACACGTCAAACTTATAACATCCCTCTTTTTCCGTCAGCCGTTAAAAAACTGTTAGTTTGACAAACAGACACTTCAATTTTATTTATTTATGTAGAAGATAGATACAGATGTATCTGAACATCCAATAAACTAAAGAAAGCTCACTACTCACTACGACGGCCCTCTGCGGGTCTGCCTACCCTCTTCCAAACAATATTTTTTGCAACAGACCGGCCGTTGAGCAAGACCGCTAAAAGTTCAACGATATTGATATGAAACCAGTTTTGTTCAAGGTTCGTCCACCACTGAAAGATATCTATTAGTCATGCTATAAGATATGCCCAGATAGCATTTTTATTTGACAAGCTTTTTTTTTAACGATAGTGTCGCGTTTGACCCCTATCTCAGCTGATGGTAAGCGATGATGTGGTCGACGGTGAAGCACGCTTGCCTAGAAGTAACCTATTCACTAGAGACTTGAAGACCCCCTTTTTATTTTAACTTGCATTTAGTTGCATGTTAGTACCTGTACATACATAGGTATGTATGTGTTAAATCTTGCAACAAAATTTTAAAACAGTTATCCCCAACCGATTGAGCTGAATTTTGCATATACGTTTGGTTTGGATGACAAGTGACATCATTCTAAATCCAATATGACAGACTCGCAAAGATGGCGGACCAATATTTGTACAGGTGCCAGGGGAAGCCACGTGAAAAGCTACTCAATAATTTTTTTACCAAAACGTCCTTACAGATGGCGCGATGCAATTTAAATTGTGTCGATAGACGATATCGCGCACGTATTTTTAATCGACTGACCAAAAAGGAGAAGGTTCTATGTTCGACATTATTTTTGTTTTTATTTTCTTTTTGTGTTTGTTCACGCATATCTACATCAATATTGGACCGATATTGAAAATTCTCTTTGTGTTTGAAAAAGTATTGTTTTTATTAGTTTTGAAATTGGTCCCATTTTAGTTTGGTGAAGATCTGATGAAGAACTTCGAAGATATACAACAGAACTCTTCAATAAATTACGACAAATCTCTCGGGATTGCTGCAATCGCATGTCTGTTTATTGTTTATACCAGTTCTTTTTATTTGGAAGTTGGTAGTATTTTTTTGTAATAAAGTTTTTTATCTGTGAATATTTTCTGTTCAATTGGTAGAATTGTATCGCATTGCGCCCATGTGTTTTAAACCGAATTACGACGAACAATCGAACAATCTGAAAGGTCCCTTAAGCAGAATTCTAATCTGATTACAATAAATAAAAATACTAAAAAGCTCAACCAACTCTTACTAGGAATAACCTTACGAGAATACATTAAAACCAGCTTTCAAGTCGAGATTAGATAAGTATTCCGCCATCTTTTAGACAAATCAACGGTAGTTTTTAGCAAAGCATTAAACAAGCTATGTAATAGCCAATAGAAAAAGTATTTGTATAACCGACATACCTTATTAAAGGTACGCCCTCCAGTACCAGCTATTTATTACAAGCTTTTATTTAACTTGCTATGTATGTGTGTTCGGGTCAAACCTTGCAACTGAATTTTAAAACAGTTATCCTCAAACGATTAAGATAAAATTTTGCATACAGCAGACACGTTTAGTTTGGATGACAATGCACGGATAGCTAAGTGACGTCATTTTAAATCCAATATGGCGTACGTTCCAAGATGGTGGACTAGTTATTTTTTGTTCACTGCCATGATATGGGTATCAAATGAAAGGGTTTGCTGAGAAAAATACGAAAAACCGGCCAAGTGCGAGTCGGACACGCGCACGAAGGGTTCCGTACCATTATCGAAAAAAAAACGGCACAAAAATCACGTTTGATGTATGGGAGCCCCACTTAAATATTTATTTTATTCCGTTTTTATTATTTGTTATAGCGGCAACAGAAATACATCACCTGTGAAAAATTTCAACTGTCTAGCTATCACGGTTCATGAGATTCAGCCTGGTGACAGACAGACAGTCAGACGGACCGCGGAGTCTCAGTAATAAGGTCCCGTTTTTACCCTTTGGGTACGGAACCCTAAAAAGCTTGTTTTAAAAAAAGATTTTTAATGCATAACTTTATTTTTCAGTGTTTAATCAAATCTTGCAAATTAAATTTGACGTACTTCCCGGTGTTCGATTGAGTTGACATTTTGCACACATGGTCGTTTCTCTTGACAATGCAGTTTTAAATTATTATAAGAGGTTCTTTTTTTTCTTAATATCCTATGTTAAGATATGTTTTAAATCGGTTACGACTTAGACCGAAGTCGATCTTCGGTCGGACACTACAAATTAGGCATCAATTGTTGACAAAATAAATGTTACTATCTACATATGTGTTAGATAACCTCCTCAACTCAGTTAAATTAACAACATTAAGTTAAATAATCTTTATTTTCGTAAGTATCCAAATAATTACATGTCTATGGTACAGTGGTAACATTGCATTCAAACGAGTTGAACCATTCGAAAGGTTTTAAAACACTCTGCTAGATGACGTTCTTAGTTCAATTTGATTTAAGTGGAAAGTGGCGCTTTTGCTTTTAGCCCCTTCATGTGTTTTATTTTTTGGAACTTATCTCAATGATAATTTCCGTACATAAACTTCATTCTAAGACGAAAAAATACACGAACAATTGACCAACCTCTCCAGTGCGTTGCCTCACAAAAACCATAGTTCCATTACATTTATAGCAACGCTTCCATCACCCCCGAGCTTTAGCAAACCGGTCGGGCTTGTCTCCGTCATACCGACTGTTTAAAAGCTTACTTGCGTAACGGTACACTTATTACGAGTTGAGTAAGAATTAAATTTGCCAGCCGCTGCAGGAATAGACCCTGTGACCTTTCGTGGCGAAACTGAGAAGTTTTTAATAGTGTTCATAATACAACATCACGCCTATTTTCTTTCGACTTCCACAGCTGAACATAGGCCTCACACAAGTGTTGCTACATTGACCGATCCCGAGCGTTTCGTATCCACCGGATTCCCACAATCTTCACCCAAGTCATCGGCCTACCATGTGGGAGTCCTTCCAACGCAACGTCTTCCAGTATATAATAACATATAACACTATATTCGAGCAGTGGTGGCCCAGTGGTAACGAAACGACTTACAGGCAGGCGCTTTACTTTGTGTAAATTATTTCATCATCACTGCTCCCTAAACGGTGCAGGAAAATATCATGAGGAACGAATGTCTTAGAACTAAAACTCCGAAGACATGGTTTCGTTTCTGAAACCACGCGCCCTTACATCGCATCTGCGACAATTGTATGTAACAAAGACGCGAAGTATCAAGGTAAATTTAACGGCAAAATTTCGTCTAATTTACCAACAATGTCCATAATTGTTCACAAGCACAAATAGAATATAAATTATTACATTTAACTAGAGATAATACTTAGTATTTACTAGCATTGGTAAATGGTTAAAATCACCGCACAAGATAGATAAAGCATGCACAGATGGTCCGGACATGGCGAAACAATGACGAAACGGAATTTTATTACTTTACTCTTCTAAAGACTGCATAGAACCTTGAATCTGTCAGATATTTAAGTCTCAAGTAGAGACCTCGCCAAACTTCTTGGCCGCCCTGTAGTTGGTTTACCGCATGTGCGAGACACGAAACGGTACTGTTTTTACCCGACTGCCGAAGGAGGGTAATGTGTTTATCAGTCTATGTATGTATGTATATATGTATGTATGTATGTATGTATGTATGTATGTATGTATGTTTGTTCCTATGTGGCGTTCTAGAGACCAAACGCGTTGGCCGATTTTGATGATTCTTACGTCAATCGATTCGTCTTAATCCTGCGAGTGTCACTGGCTACATTAAAATTGGAAAAAACAAAAATGGCGGATTTTGGGCTCCATTTTGTGGGGAAAAAATTTTTTTTTTTCTTCCAAGCCCATCGTGTGGGATATCAAAATAAAGGGTTTTAAAAGGCAATTTCAAAAATATATAACACTTATATGTTTAAATGTACCTAATTCTAAAAAAAATAACTAAAAAGTTGTAAATAAAAAAAGTTAATTAAAAAAATCAAAAAACCCGACTGCTTGAAAAGCAAACTAAAAAAAAGTAAACAAGAAGAAAATCATGCTGTGCAGTCGGAGGATACATTTGGGTTTGGGTTCGCGAATAAGTATCCTCCGACTGCACAGCATGATTTCTTCTTGTTTACTTTTTTTTAGTTTGCTTTTCAAGCAGTCGGGTTTTTTGATTTTTTTAATTAACTTTTTTTTGTATGAGATTTACTACTGCGCAGCCATTGTAGCCAACTTCAGGGCGGCCAAGAAGTTTGGCGAGAACTATAGAGAATACAATCCCAAACATGTTTTTCAAACCCGGGCTAACGGGATTTTTGAAGTGTGATCCCGGGCCTATCCCGGGATTAGACTATCTGGTTTCCAATTGGGCTCAAAAGAAAAAAATACTTGAACTTACAAAAAAAAATGTCTTTGCACACACAACACAAATCACAATATAATAAGAAAAGAAAAAACCGGCCAAGTGCGAGTCGGACTCGCACACGAAGGGTTCCGTACCATTATCGCAAAACACTGCATAAAAATCACGTTTGTTGTATGGGAGCCCCCCTTAATTTATTTTATTTTAATTATTAATTATTATTTTTTGAAGTAAATATACAACTAAACATTCTGTGAATATTTCAAGCGTCTACCTGTTGCCGTTATTAATATCGAGCAAAAAACGGCAAAAATATCACGTTTGTTGTATAGGAGCCCCCCTTTAATATTTACTTTATACTGTTTTAAGTATTTGTTGTTATTGTGGCAACAGAAATACATCATCTGTGAAAATTTCAACTGTCCTAGCTATCACGGTTCATGAGATACAGCCTGGTGAGAGTAATAGGGTCCTGTTTCTACCATTTGGCTACGGAACCCTAAAAATAAGTGTGCGGTCGCGGTAGTCACGACCAAGTTCCTCACACCTTTTCTTCAACTCGCAAACTTCTTCTTTAATAAAAATAAAGCTACTTCAATTCACATTTAATTAATGAACACAAACAAGATTGGCGGACAGCGCTTGACGATAATAGCCGAGCTACGCCGGACGGAACCGAACGTCTCGAGAGGAGATAACGCTTTTTCGTGATTAAAGGAACTTCGTTCCAAAAAAACCATAACAAAAGCGCACGTTTCTAACGAACCCGGCTCGGTTTAGTAGAATGCAACACATAAACACACTCGATGACTAGCGCGGCCGATGTTTCAACGGCGGCGGGCTGCGGCGCGCGGCGGCGGCGGGCTGGCACTGGCACCGCGCCAATGACGTCATCGCCGTAGGAGCAGCCTAGCTTATTCACAGATGTTAATACTACTACTTTATCTGAATTACACCTCACGACTCCGTCGAGCCCAGAGCAACACTTACCGCACGCTCAGGAAACCAGTGGCCTGTATAATTAAACTAGCTGCCCCACGCGGCTTCGCTCCCGTCAACTGGCTACCTACCCTACATACATGAATGTTGCGTAACTTTAACCGCTTACGCAGCGCACGCGCACGCAACGGAAGCTCTCGAAAAAGAATATTTTTTCCGTTTTTGCAACATTTTTCATTTTTGCTCCGCTCCTTTTGGTAGTAGCGTGATGTTATATAGCCTAAAACTTTCCTCGATAAATGGACTATCCAATACAAAAATATTTTTTCAATTCCAACCAGTACTTCCTGAGATTAGCGCGTTCAAACAAACAAACTCTTCAGCTTTATAAAATTAGTATAGATAATAATATAACCTGGTACTGTCCCATCTCTGGTACTCTTCTCATACAGAGAAGCCACGAGCAGTAATCACCATGCTTGCTAAAAGCGGGTTGGCAATTTCAAACTTATATAAGGTACTAAAAGTAATGGCCGAATAGTTCTAGAGTTAGTGGCGACCGCGAACCGGAAGACGTTGCGTTGGAAGGCCTCCCACCAGGCGGACCGATGACCTGGTGAAGGTTGTGGGGATCCGCTGGATGCGAGACGCACTGGACCGGTCAATGTGGCGACACATGGGGGTGGACTATGTTCAGCAGTGGACGTATTTAAAGTGTTAATAATCTAGGTCAGAAGCCAAACCTCGATACTCAGTCGCATCTGGGTAGACCGGAAACGTTATTGAAAAAATACAAAACATATGTTCGAGGAAACACTCATTTCAAAATAGACATGTCATTTCTAATCCAAGAATAAAAATAATAAGTTGAATGTCAGTGTCAAAAAAATAGATGTCACTGACCTCTCGAACTGACACATGTCATACTAATGATACGTTAGAAAAAGTAGACTCGATTCTTTCACAATGGCTGGAGAATTGAGAACAATGGTCAGGGGAAAAAATCTAAATCGTAAATATAAATATAAGGATATAGTATAGTGTGGAAATATGGATAGTAGGTACAGTCAAACAAGTTGATTCATAACCAATTTGGCCGATAATTCGTTTGACACCTTCAAAACATTAAATTTTTCTTGTTAAGCCGCTCATGATGCACTAAAAATATATTATACTAGCTGACCCGGCAAACTTTGTTTTGCCATAAAAACACCAAACATTCATCTACCCTACCCTAACTACCTACCCTACCCTACCTACCCTACCCTACCTTACCTACCCTACCTTACCTACCCTACCTAACCTACCCTACCCTACCTACCCTACCTACCCTACCCTACCTACCCTACCCTACCCTACCTACCCTACCCTACCTACCCTACCCTACCTACCCTACCTACCCTACCCTACCCTACCTACCCTACCCTACCTACCCTACCCTACCTACCCTACCCTACCTACCCTACCCTACCTACCCTACCCTACCTACCCTACCCTACCTACCCTACCCTACCTACCCTACCCTACCTACCCTACCCTACCTACCCTACCCTACCTACCCTACCCTACCTACCCTACCCTACCTACCCTACCCTACCTACCCTACCCTACCTACCCTACCCTACCTACCCTACCCTACCTACCCTACCCTACCTACCCTACCCTAATTTTCCATTTTTTTTTTTTTTTTGTAAATCTAAACCATTCTCGAATCTCCACGAACACACACAAAAAATTTCATCAAAATCGGTCCAGTCGTTTAGGAGGAGTTCAGTCACATACACACGCACACAAGAAATATATATATTAAGATATATCTATACTAATATTATAAAGAGGAAAGATTTGTATTTTTGGATTTTTGTATGTAACGAATAAACTTATAAAGTAAAAAGAAAGAATTTTTGAAATCAGTCCACTGATTTCAAAAATTCTTTCACCATTGGTAAGCTACACTATCCCCGGGTGACATAGGCTACTTTTTAACCCTCCACGTATCCACGGGTACTGGAACTACGCGGGTGAAACCGCGAGGCGTCCGGTAATTTATAAAACTGTGTCAATGCGGACATGTGTCTTGCAATTTTGAGCTTTGTTCTCATTGCGATAGATTTTTCATTGAATAAAAAAGTATGTTTTTGATCAATCAGAAATTATTATTTATTTATTTAAATTTCAGGTACAGTAGTGGTACATAGGCGGACTTAATGCCACAAGGCATTCTCTACCAGTCAACCTTTTGAATTTGGAATTAACTGTCGTCCAGCATTATATGTATAGATAAAGAAGTATGAACAATGTTCTAAATTAAAAATATGTTAATACATATACGAACAATTTCAATAACAGAAGCTTATTTTTAAATTATAAGAAAAATACTAAATAATAAAACGTCAACTAGATATTAAAATGGTGGCAAGTTTGTTGCTATATATATAGCAACTACTATCAAACAAAATTCGACATAATAATTACATTCAAGGAAAATTCGACCTAACTTTATTACAATGTCTGTAAATAAATAATAATTAATCTTTATCACACTAATTTTATAGAGGCGAAAGTTTCAGCCGTTCAAAAGGTATGTGTTCGTATGTTTGTTACTTCTTCACGCTCAAACGGCTGGACGCATATAGGTAATTTGGCACAGATATAGATTATAGTCAAGAATAGCACATAGGACACTTTTATCCCGGGTATATCCAGTTCCTGAGGGAACCCTCTGGATAATATTCGACTTTCACGCGGGCGAAGCCACTGGCAAAAGCTAGTTTCTCCATAAATGCATTACATTATTTTGATCTAAAAATGGCATAAGCTAGTGTTCCAGAGTGATAAACCCTGACTTATAAACTAGTAGGTTTATGTACCCGTATCGTAGATAGAAATTAGCTGATGGTAGATCATGAATTAACTTTGTCGACAGTACATATGGATTCCTAGCAGCGTTGCCAGACGTCCCGATTTTTATGTGTCGGGCGGGATGTCCCGCGCGGGACAGGCTCAGTCCCGCTTTTCGGGGATAACTAGACCGTGCGTGCAAATCTGATTTAAAATATCATATTTTTGTTTAAATACATTTTCAATGGCTATTTTTGCTATCTATGCATGAAAGTATATATTTAAAAAATTGAATTATAAATGTGTCCAAAATTTGTATGCCTATTAGGTTAAACATAGCGATCCTGACATCAGTATTAGAACTTATTACACTGTACCTATTTTTTTACAAATAAATAATTTGAATTTGATGTATTGAGAAGAGTAATATTTAAAACTTCTGATTATATACGTTTTTTTACTATGTCCCGCTTTCGACGAAAGAATCCCGCTTTTTTCACTCAAAAAGTCCCGACATGCTAAAAAAAACTGGCAACGCTGACTCCTAGCGTTCATTTAGCGCAGCAAGGGTATCAGGCCTAGGCACGTGCATTAACGGTGCCACATGCAGGCACAGGAAAATGCATGTGCTTCCTGCTATCGACACCCGTATCCTACAAACCGGAACAAAGCAACATTGCTTACCGGTAAATATGTACGCTGTTCGTAGGTACTGAACCCACTGAGCTGTTTTAAAGAGAACTGTATTGACCACCAATCTAAACGAATATTAAAGTGAATTGGGCAAAGAACATGTATAAGAATCTTTAAAATAACGACTTTCAGATTGCGTAATACACTCTAAAGGGGGTCACCCTGTAAGGATTAGGATACTATGTAAAAGCCTCTAAAAAGCAAAAAAATAAACCTCGTACTCGCGTCGGGGAACCGCCGACGTTTACAGCAGTTTATTTTATTTTCATAGCGGGGTTTTTTAAATTTGTGATTTAATATTTATTATTATACCCAGTAGTAGACACGCTTCAATCGATAATCTATCGAAACACGTAATAATGACACGATATCTTGCGAAAAAAAACCAGATTAAATATTATGCGGATAATATTTAATCGGCTAAACCTATTTTATTCAAACATAGCTAAGAACACTCTGGATAAAGTCACCTTTCATACAAAACAAATTTAATCAAAATCTGTTCATCCGTTTAGGAGCTATGATGCTATAGACAGACACACAGATACACAGCAACACACGTCAAACTTATAACACCCCTCTTTTACCGTCGGTGGTTAAAATCGAATCAATTTCTTCTCCAGCTCAAAAAATCTCAAACGAGACTTTATTAATGGAATAACTTTATGTGTACTTTTATTAGACAAGTCTAGACATTTATAGTATTCTTGGCTGCGTTCCAGACTGAAATGCAGGCAGAAATACAGCCATATACGAGTATAACAATAGACTAGGCGCCTCTTAAATCGTTTCTAGACATAATTTTATTGTCTGGCTTTCAAATCTGCATTTGGTAGGCCGATTAAGCGTGAAAAGGATGAGTCAGTAACTTTAGAAAGTAAATACATAACGATGATATTTAAAAAACCGGCCAAGTGCGAGTCGGACTCGCACACGAAAGGTCCCGTACCATTATCGCAAAACACTGCAAAAAAATCACGTTTGTTGTATGGGAGCCCCCCTTAATTTATTTTATTTTAATTTAATAATTATTCTTTTTAGAAGAGAATATACAACTAAATATTCTGTGAATATTTTAAGTGTCTACCTGTTGTTAGTATTTGTTGTCATAGCGGCAACAGGAATACATCATCTGTGAAAATTTCAACTGTCTAACTATCACGGTTCATGAGATACAGCCTGGTGACAGACAGACAGACAGACGGACAGCGAAGTCTCAGTAATAGGGTCCCGTTTTTACCCTTTGGGTACGGAACCCTAAAAACACGTTAGTACTTTACAATTCTACTACCTACTTATTGTAAACGCAAAAGTTTATGACAATGGATGGGTGTACTTTTTTTTATTTTTTTAGCTTGGAGGAATACTCATGCATACTGCGCTACCACGGGGAGATAGCGCAGTTATGTGGGACTCCAACCCACTAAAACTCCACGGTGTCCTCCTGTGCCGCTTATGGCGGGAACACGGGTTAGCAGTTCTCTCATCACGAACCCGCCGCAAGGATGGATGTCCTGGATGTGTAACTCGCAAAAACTCTAAACGGATTTGGATAAAATTTGGCAAAAAGGTAGTTTATAACACTACTTTTTATTTAAAACTAGCTGTTGCCCGCGACTTCGTCCGCGTCAAACTCGTAAAAAATATATTTTTATGTTTTTAGTTTCCCGCCGGTACTATGAATTTTCTTGTGATCAAACGTAGCCTATGTTACTCGTTATTACATCAGCTATCTACCAGTGAAAGTCCCGTCAAAATCGGTCCAGCCGTTTCGGAGATTACCCGGAACAAACAGACAGACAGACAAAAATCTTACAAACTGCTTATTTGTTGTTAGTACCGTATATACTTTCACGTACATACAGACACTTTTATTTATGTGTATGTATAGATGAGTGTTTAGTGTTTATCGAAACATGTGTTTTGTATTTTTCCAATAATTTTGTGGTCGGCTTCCGGTCTAGCCAGAATGCCAGATGCGCTAAAGTTTCAAGGTTTTATATAACGTCTCTTTTAAGTTTTGGTAGGTACCTCCAATTACCATAAAAATCATGTTTTTTTTTTTTTATCTGTAGGCTCGCGTTTAATCACTATCTCGCCTGATGTTAAGCCATGGTGCGGTCTACGGTGAAGCACGCTAACCTAGAAGAAACCTATTCACTCTTGACTTAAAGACCCCAAGGTTGTAGCTATCAGGGAACAAAGACCCCGGCAGGGACTTCCACTCCTTAGCTGTGCGCACAATAAAAGTATTAGCAGAACGCTTTGTGCGTATGGGAGGGATGTCCACCATGTACCGATGGCGCATGGCCGTACGTCTTGTAGTCCGATGATGGAAAGGGCTAGGTGGAATCAAATTGTGCAGTTCCGTCATGTACAGCCAAAGTAAATCTCATGACGATTCCAATAAGCCCAAACACGGCTAGGATACATTGTTTTATTTCGGAGTTCCAGTGCCGACCTTCCGGCTTTACCATCAGATGTTTGATAGTACCATTTATTTATAAGTATTTGCTTCATCATAGTAGATTAACTATTTTATATAATATTTTATACCCGTGACATACTTAGCATTAAGGAGTGGCAGTGGCCAGTGGGCTTCATCATCAGTGCCACTTCACCTAATGATACTGAGTGCAATTGATTGCATTTTTGATGCAAATACCAAAATCGCTATATGTATGCCTATAATATTTGAGGAGTTCCCTCGATTTCTCCAGGATCCCATCATCAGATCCTAACCTGATGGATATGGGACCACCTTAGAAGTATACCCTTTCAAACAAAACAAGAATTTTCCAAATCGGTCCAGACGTCTTTAAGTAATCGAGGAACATACATTAAAAAAAAGATGCCGACGAAATGAGAACCTCCTCCTTTTTTTGAAGTCGGTTAGAAATGATCACACACCTACTCGCGTCCATGATCGACCAGTTACCAGCCGTGGCAGAGACAATCGCTCAACCGCCAAGCTTGCCGTGTAGCGCAGACACCAGACAAATTGACGGGCGCATCGTTTGTCAGAACCGGTTCAATTTGGGCGGACCGCGCGTCGGTGCATGCGTACTTAGCGGCTGGTCCGGCCTTTGTTTTGCCATGGCGGCGGTACATCCAGCGATTGTTCTACAGTTGTTAGAATTTTTTATTATTTATTCGTGATAGGCTCGCGTTTGAACACTATCTCACGCGATGATAAGCGAGTATATAGTCGACGATGAAGCACGCTTGCCTAAAAGTATCAAGTAACTTATTCACTCTTGACTTGAGTTCTAAGTTGTAGCTATCAAGAAACACAGTTATAAAATCTTTTCGTATTCCTCCCAGCAAACCCTTACATTATGATATACCCGTATCATGGAGGTGCATAAAAAATAATGATCCGCAATCTTTGGGAGTCCGCCATATTGGATTTGGAATTATATCACTTATCTAACCATGCATTGTCATCCAAACTAAACGTGTATGCAAAATATCATCTTAATCGGTGTAATATAACTGCTTTAAAATTCAGTTGCAAGATTTGACCCGAACACACTTACATACATACATTGCAAGTTAATTAAAAGCTTGTAAAAAAGATAGACAAAGCTCCAACAAATTGAAAAATAATCTAGCTAGTTTTCCAGTCAGACCATTCGATAACTAGATAACGCCACATAATACTCAAATACAGTGCCGATATGACATACATAGGTGCAGTAGAGATAAGCAGGTAACACAAGCCGTCACATATCTGAATGACGCGACAGGCAATTATGTGCCTCTTAGCATTCACATTCACACACACATCACATCATCGGCCTATTAATGTTCCCACTGCTGGGACACAGGCCTCTTCTCTGTGAGAGGGAATGGGCTGTAATCCACCACGCAGGTCCAGTGCGGGTTGGTGGATGTCACATGTCTTCGCATTGGTTCTAGGACATGCCGGTTTCCTCACGATGTTTTCCTTCACCGTTTTGAGAGCAGTGGTGATGAAATAATTTACACAAAGTAAAGCGCCTTACTGGGCTTGAACCCACGACCTACAAGTTGTAAGTCGCGGCCGATACCACTGGGCCACCACTGCTCTAAGCATTGCGCTTATAATATTCCCTAAAAGGGTAGTATAGAACACTCATATTGCACAAGCTATAGCCCTCACCCGTTTAGACGTGATTCTCATTATAAAATCAGCAAATTTTATAATGAGAATCACGTCTAAACGGCTAGTCATATATTTTTGGAAAAAATCTATGTTACATTAGACCATTTTCTTAATAATTTGGTCTATGAACATTTTGAGTTTTATTCGTATAACATAGTGTAATTAATTTGTAAAGTTATGTTTAACAAGGACAAAAAAACGACAATCGCACCAAAACCGCTGGGCGTATTTTAATGAAATTGACACCATCTCAAAGACAATGCATATTTCTACATTTTGATCGGAAGTCGATTTTTTAGGGTTCCGTACCCAAAGGGTAAAAACGGGACAATGGTACGGGTTACGGTGTGCGATAATGGTACGGGACCCATCGTGCGCGAGCCCGACTCGCACTTGGCCGTATTTTTTTTTGTATTAGAATAATATGGAATGCACAAAAAACTACTGAATTTTGATTCGCGCGGGTGTGAAACGAGTGCGAGTTTTGTTCCGTCAAGGTCGTTGGCGACTGTCGTAGTCTTAAAGATGTAGTGGTGGCCCAGTGGCTAAAAACCTTGCCTTTCGTGTTTGTGGTCGTGAATTCGAATACGGGCACGTATCAATGTGACTTTTTCTTATGTACTTTCTAAGTTTATCTTGGACATCACAGGCAACGGTGAACGAAATCATCGTGAGAAAACCTGGACTTATAGTTCATGAAGTTTGAAATCACCAACCCGCCTTGAGCGCACGTGGTGATCAATGCTCGTGCCTTCTCTGTATGAGAAGAGGCACGAGCCCTGCAGTGGAATAGTTACAGGCGCGTATTATTATTACAAAAGGAAGGTAAGTAAATGATTCAAGTCCATTTATCACACAATAGTTATGTACCTATCAATGAATCACATATAATGTTTATGTATCATAATAAATAATTAACCCACATTCAAACATACATGTAATTGGATACAGATTATGCATTTATCATTATTATGGTCTAGAAAGTGCTTTGTTGTAGATATGAACAATACTGAGTGCAATACTACAAGCGGCTTGTCCTGACCTAGAAAACACTTATTATTGAACATCTATACTATTCGAAAAAAAAAAAAAATTAAAAAAATCAAAAAACCCGACTGCTTAAAAAGCAAACTAAAAAGACGTAAACAAGAAGAAAATCATGCTGTGCAGTCGGAGGATAAATCTGGTTTTGATTCGCCGGCTCGCGAATATGTATCCTCCGACTGCACAGCATGATTTTCTTCTTGTTTACGTCTTTTTAGTTTGCTTTTTAAGCAATCAGGTTTTTTGTTTTTAACTATTTTTATTTACAACTTTTTAGTTATTTTTATTTAGAATTAGGTACATTTAAACATATAAGTGTAATATATTTTTGAAATCGCCTCTTAAAATCCTTTATTTTGATACCCCACACGACGGGATTGGAAGAAAAAAAATTTTTTTCCCCCATAAAATGGCGCCCAAAATCCGCCATTTTTGTTTTTTCCAATTTTAATGTAGCCAGTGACACTCGCAGGATTAAGACGAATCGATTGACGTAAGAATCATCAAAATCGGCCAACGCGTTTGGTCTCTAGAACGCCACATAGGAACAAACATACATACATACTTACATACATACATAGACTGATAAACACATTACCCTCCTTCGGCAGTCGGGTAAAAAGTAACACTTTTACCTTTTCACGCTTAAACGGCTGACACAAATCTAACTAGATGATGCGACTGTATGTACTTCCCGTGCCAAAAAACGGAGTAAAGTTACGATCAATGATAGTAATCTGAGCTTTTCATTTAGCATTATCGGCACCGGAAATCCAACGAAATCTAGAAAAAAATTATGCCATATTGAGCTGTAAAGAATGTATAGAAAAAGTTGGCTGAGACATTGGAAATGTTTTCTTTCATTGGTAAGTAAATTTGTTTTTAAATTGTTTGTGAAAAAGTGGCATGCTTGGTTTTCATACAGATTGACGAGAACGAGAACCGATTTACTGAAAGCTTTTGCAAACTGTACTACTGATATCGATATCTAAAAACCGTTTTCGATATCGATATGAAAACTTTATATCGGTTACATAACCGTTTGCGCAAAAAACCGAAAACGCCCATCTCTACCAGAAATCAACCTCAAGGCGGTTAAAAAGGAGGGTGGAAGTTTGTATGGTGAACCAATAAGTTCTCAAGTAAGGTCAACTTTTCGATGTACTAATGCCATGCAGATATGCGCGGGCAAAAGCTACTAATCCATATAAATGCGAAAGTAACTCTTTTTAAACATTTCACTATATTGGATTTGGATAAAACTTGGCATACAAATAGACCAATTCCTAGATTAGGATGTAGGATACTTTTTATCCTAAGAATATGCTTCCTTGCGATAATTTCCTACCAACACACAGGCAAAGCCACTGCACTGCACACAAGCTAGTAGCTGCCTACATATCTACAACTATAAGAAATGGAGGTCAATGTACTACATATGTAAATTATATACTTTGATGATATATCATTTGCATCCACTTAGTAATTGAAAAGGAAAATCAAGTCATTGTTTTAGTGATTAGAGTGTTATTATTACTAAGAACATATCATATTATTATTGAGGAATTTATTCAAGATAGTATTTGTCATTATTATTGTGTAATATCTATAAGGATGTAGGCTTAGGTAGCTAGCTGTATAAATCCAAAACACTAATAAAGCTGATTAATACATTATAGATTTTTATACGACACTGTTGGCGCAGTAGTTGAGCGACCGGCTGCTGTGCTGCGTGTCGCGGGTTCATTTCCCGCATGGAACAAATACTTATATGGCCCACAGATAGTTTGTTCTGGTCTCATTGTTTCTGTATGGAGTGTCTGTTTGTAAATGTACTGTAATGATACTGGAAAAATTTCTAGTGGAGTAAAGATTTTGAAAATATGAAAAAAAAAATATCAGGTATATCAGGGCTAATGTTTTACAATCCAACTAATATTATAAATATCAAAGTTTGTATGTTTCTGTTAGTAACAAAATAAGATGCAATTTTGCACACCTCTCCTAACCTTACAGGGAACATTATGTATGTATTGTAAAACTACACTATCACAGAGACTCATAATGCTTTTATCCTGCATAAAAAAGAGTAGAGTAGGTGTGTACTGACCACAAAGTGATATCACTTTTAACTATATACCTAACTATGTTACATGTATGTTACCATTTCAATACTTTTTAAGGAAAATATAATAATGGCACAAGTACCTATCTATTTGATAACAATATAGGGAAAATTCGAAAGGATAACGCTTTATCAATAATGATTTTAGAAAACTAAGGTAAATAGTACCTGAATTTATGTGATTGCTTTAACACACATATATAATTATGACATCATCAAGTCTATTATCCCACAAAGGTTTAGGCAGCGCAGCTATAGTACACCAGTTAAATTAAGTACCACATAACAGGGGATAAATCTATTACCAATCTTATCTTATCTTATAGAGGGGCCGAGAAACATCTCGGACACTTCGACCCATTGGGATCTATTGTGGTCCCCTAGATAACTTACTCTTCCCCAATCTCGTGGAAAACCGTTTTCATGAGTTTTACAACGAGACTAGGAGATATGAGCCTATAGTCTTCTGGTTTTGGGTATCGAACCCCTAGGAGACCCATTCGCTTACCAGCCAGTGCATCGCATGTGCACAGAAGGTGCTCCATGCGTTCAATCTATTACCAAAAAACCGGAAACAAATCTTGACTCCAGGCTGTTACTATGTTCAGCGGTGACGACCTCTCGCGTCCGGCCCTGGTTCAGGCCATGGTAGGTAGCGAGAGGACATGGGAAGCGAAGCAGTAATGCTCGCGAAGGAGGAGGCGGAACGCGTGAGGGTAGATATAACGGAGACGCCCTCACGCCCCTAGCCACCGCAGGAGACGCCCCGGGCGCCGTCCGATAAGGACCAGGACCGAGTCGACGGCACGTAGTGTTCCACGCGCGCCTCAAAGAGAAGTCGGCAAAAGTTGACGGGGTCCGCTAGGGCCGATGCCTGTCTGGGTTGGGGATAAATTTGAAAGACTGTTACCGCGGCCCTGGCTCAAGCAACTGAAGGAACACGGGTGGGTTTCAATCAGTAAAAGTCTGACACGCCCTCCCGCTTCACCCAGAGCAGGAGAAGTCATTGGATGATTTCCCACCTAAAAAAATAAAAAGGGCTGCTACTATGTTCTATGTTAGGGGGGTTTGGTTTCCGCACTTAGTCCTTCAGTTGTACCATTGTGCGTGGGCCATGGGTGACATTTGGTGGTTATTCCAACCAGCCCACTTCCCTCCAGAAATTAATTACGACCCGGGAATGGAACCCTAGACTTGCCCTTGCAACCACTAGAACATTCGAGGATTATTTATTGGTTGAAATAATTGTGAGGACTGTTTTGCAATGATTATACCCCCTTTCTCATAGGCAGTAGGAATAACCATTGATAAGCATGCTTTTCAAACATAATATAGCCTAGTAGGGATGAACTGGGGCATTACAATGCCAGCTACACGTATCTATTTTTATCTAAATACACCTATTTTATAACTTTTAACAACAAGTGTAGCCATCATATATCTGTGCTAATCCCAATCCATACTTAATATCAGGGTTGGAAAAATATAGATTAAAAAAAAAACGAAAAATGAGCGAATTTTTCAAAAAATTCTAATTAATCAGGACTTTTTTCATTTTATCCTACAGTTTTTAGATTTGCGGTTAAGCAATTGTTTGGGGCGATAGCTTCTTGAGCTGTGGAAAGAATGTTTACTGTACAGTTCATTTAATATTATTAAAGTAAATGAAGTTTCTCAAACACTTGTCTGTACATTTGTTATCTAATCTTGCAAACTGGGTGAAGTTTGCTACGGCCACTTCAGATTCGCAAGGAGATACATTATTTTATAATAAATGTAATTTTATGTATACATGTATATGCGACTAATATTCAAAATGTGATTTGTTTGCCCAGCTACCGAGTTATGGAGGTCAAATAGACAGGTAATCTAAGACTGTCCGAACACAAAATATTTAAGAAAAGAGAGGCAGATTGATTGATCTATTTTTGCTTAACACACCTCAACAGCTAAATAGACTTGGATGAAATTTGGAACACAGGTAGATTATAACTAGGATTAGTACATTAACCTGTTAGGTGTGCAGTGTGTGGGGCAGCTCCAACAGTATCCTAAGTATGATTTCATGTTTCCTAGACTGTGTTTTCGTGGGTCGCTGTTGTGCCATCTCACATGTACAACGGTGATCCACTGTTATTTGTTGTTTTGTTTTTGTAGTGTCAGTTTATTAATATCTGTGTTACTAACATAGTTGTAAGTTTTACCAACCATTTCTTTTGAGCTGTGGATACTCGAATAACGAGAAATTATATTCTTTCTGCCTCAAATGTGACTGAAGTTAACGACAAAACATAGTTAGTCCTGCCGTGTCTCATGTTACTCATAACTCATAATAAGTATTTCTTTAAAAAGATACAGTTAGCTGGTAGCCAACACTGCATTCATTTTTGTAACCATATAAGCCGTTTTATCTTTTTGCAGACATTATCTTGCTTTGTTTAAATACTTTAATATACTAGGTATATGACTATAAATGTATGAATGTTTATGAAGCAAAAGGAGTATGTAAGGAACATAGCTGGTAGCGTTCTGAAGTTTCTACCTACTCCCATGGAAAAAGGCACGAGTCTTTGTATGTATATTATATTCTGGATTGTGGCCTGACAGGTTATTATTTTTTTTACAAGACAATGAATTACTTGAGAATGCAGTTTGCTGGTCTACAGCTATTTACTCAACAGTCAAACTATGTTTAACTGCATTACCAACTCAGTATTTTTATTAAATTTTAGCATCCACTGCTGGACAAAAAGCCTCCCCCAAATCATTTCAGGTATTCTTTTCCTGAGTCACCTCAAACCAGCCCTTAGCAATGTATTACTGCAGATAACATACGAAAACAAAAAAACGTGAACACTTCTCCAAGAGTAAAGTTCCCACAGTAATGTCGTCGAGATAATTGACCTATAGCAACAACTTATGTATGCAACCTTTAGACCCCTCTAATTACTCAGTAAAAGATTTAATTAGTAACACGTTTCTGTCTTCACAACGAGCGAAATAAATAGCGAGGTGAGACATGAATGAATCAAAGGCGTATAAAATCACTCTGTCGATCAAATCACTACGAAAATCTCGCGGCCGCCAATCGTCCAGCAATTTGGCCCATTACACCAATCGTGCTATCCTACCAAATTAAAAACACCTGACTTGCGTATCGAAGACGTTACAAGTATGATGCATCCAACTCGGTCGGGTTATAGAGTACCGATCTTACGCGGTGACATCAGCTCACATTATTGAAGAGATAATATGTAATTGATTAGTGTCACGCCCAAAAAGAATGGATAAAACTTACTTCTCAGGTATACAAACGCAGCCAGACGCTATATTTTTGTGCTAGATTATTTATTACAAACGATTTTCAGAACTTTGAATATTTAAGGGAATTTACCTGTTGGAAGTTGATAAGTTTTGTGGATAATACGTCAAATTTATCACAGAACACGGCAATACACCAATATCGGTTATATAGATACATATAAGACGGCAGGAACTAAAAAAAAACCGACCCAATTCCTATTAGCATTACCTGACACACCCTATAACACGGGTGTCGAAAAAAACGCATACCGTAATAAAACTACCGCGTTCCTGTCGATAATGTAAACAAATATGTACAAAAGAAAGCTGAACACACGCAATACTCACCGGCAGATCTCCAAGACGCGTTAAAAACTGGATTTTTGAGTCACTTCACACACTTATCGGATAGCGATTGTAACTTACACTAAGCACATAAACGAGGTAACATTATATAAAATAACATGCACAAAACGTTGTTCTTTAATATTCAAAGCACCAGCACCACCGACATTACGCGTAGAGCGTTTATTTCAATAATTCGTTCGTAAAAAAAGAATTTCCGTAACACGCCACCGGAGGAGATCGATGTCGGCGCGAGTTTCGTTTTTTCGCCGTAGCGTCGCTGCTGTCGACTGACATCGGAAGCCACGCTTCAGATGGCGCTGCTGTCTTCAGTGTTGCACAACATTTAACTAAAATTACCCGCTTTTCGCCAATGCAGAATCTTGGGTAATTTTAATTAAACTCGCGCAGGCCGCAGTTTTATTACAAAAAGCAGGTTTTCTAAAAACCCAGGTTTAAACCTCTATGATGTACGGTGAAAACAAGGTTTATTTTTAGTTCACCCAGAGCCAGCAATATTAGACAGTTTACTAAACACAAAGGAAAGGAGTAAAGGACACAACACCAGTAACATGTATTCGAATGGAAAAGGAAAGAAGAAAAAAAACAATGATCACAGAAACGACGTGCATACATGTAATAGATCACTAGATAGACAACAGATCTAGTACAAAACAGTAGGTCAGTAGGATAGAAAAATACTCAAGAATAGATAATACTTACGTGTAGTTGGTAATTCAGCAATAACACACAGTTTGGACTTTGAACTATTATTTATTTACCATTTCACACTAAGTTACCATCAACTCCATATAATATATCCACTTAGTTCAACAGTACAATCTTTCAAGCCCGCCCAGACTAGACTGACGAACTCACTCCACGCGCCTCGTGTCCGAACAATCCCCCTCCAATAGACAACTGTCATTAGATGTGACGACATTTGACATTTGAATATTTTCTAGGATAATCAATTTAACAACTTTTAAGTACTATTTGATGTTAAATATAAATAATTTAATTCTTAACAAATAAAAGATGTATTTATCAAAGAAAACCTAACACTCGACCATCCTGACAACGTGTATGACCCCATACACGTATCCGGTGATAACCTAACACTTGGCCTGTTGAGTCAGTTTTCTAAAATCAAATCAACCATTCAATGGCACTTTTGAATGTAAAAAGTTCAAAGTCACAAAAAAAAAATGATTCTACTGTCCATTCGCAAAAGTAGTTTGCTATGGAGAAGAATGGACAAGAAACTCCACACTTACTCTTTTCTTTAAAATAAAAAACTTCTTTTAAATATTTTTTTTTCATTATTAATTCATTAATTATATGCGAGTACCTTATGAAGTATGATTCACCTAGAATAAAACGGCTGTTCTATGTATATATAAAAAGTATTTCAAGCAATAACAATTATATTGATTCGTTTGATAAATATGAACATGGTACTCACATATTTACAAAATCTGCATTTTATTCGTCTGTATAGAAACCCGTGACTTATTTGCATATATATCAGTTCGCGACTTGCTCGCATATAGACTTACAAAAATTAGGAAACAAATCTAATCAATTGTAACGTTTAAATTTGGCTACTTCGTTACATTATACGTGAGTAATTTTTAAAGCATGATTCATCAAGAACAACACGGTTGTACCATGCTTAGGTACAAAGCATTAACAGTTAAATTTATCCAT
Organism: Anorthoa munda; assembly: GCA_945859665.1. Lineage (NCBI taxonomy): Eukaryota > Metazoa > Arthropoda > Insecta > Lepidoptera > Noctuidae > Anorthoa > Anorthoa munda. The sequence goes on along the minus strand of OX243919.1, from coordinate 984,987 downwards.
TTGATACATAGGAACATGGTACTCATATACTAACAACATCTGCTATTTATTCGCTAGTTTGCAAACTCGCAACTTATTCGCATATAGATAAACCCGTGACTTATTCGCATATTGCGATTTATTCACCTGTAGGCAAGTCCCGCGACTTATTCTAAAATTTATATGTACTGAGATGTATTCGCCTGTAGGCAAACCCGCGATTTATTCGCATATAGACAAACCTGCGACTTATTCGCATATAGCGATTTATTCGCCTGTGGGTAAGTCCCGCGATTTATTCGCCAGCAGGTAAACCCGCGACTTATTCTCAAATTTACATGTACTGCGATTTATTCGCCTGTAGGCAAACCCGCGACTTATTCGCATATAAACAAACCCGCGACTTATCCGCATATTGCGATTTATTCGCCTGTAGGCAAGTCCTGCGATTTATTCGCCTATAGGTAAGCCCGCGACTTATTCGCAAATTTAATAATACTTCTATTTATACACCTGTAGGCAAACCCGCGACTTATTCGCATATAGCGATTTATTCGCCTGTAGGTAAGCCCACAACTTGTTCTCAAATTTAATAGTACTGCGATTTTATTCGCCCGAGGGCAATTCTTGCTATTTATTCGCCTATAGGCAAGCCCCGCGACTTAATCACAGACATAAAAAAATTGGCAAACATACCAAATCATTTCCAACAACATTTAATTTTTACAATTTCGACCGCACTCTACTACTCTTCAAGCAAGACCTCATTCAGTATAAAGGTTAATATCACAATTCATACTAATTCCATATATGACCTCTACGGCGTTCTGCCAGCGCAGTATTAGTATTAAACCCTCCAAAGACACTAATACCGAATAGTGATTTAAACATTGCACTTTTAGTGTTAAATGACTATCATCAAAACAAAACATATTGAGCTAAAACAGTGCTACAAATATTACCCATGACATACAGGGATTGACTAAAGTCCATCTACTAAAAGAAACTATTATCGAAGACTATGATTACACGTATTTCATAGGAAAACCAAAAATATCCCCTTAGTAAAGACAAAAGACAAGTAAAACATTTCAACTTTCATTGAAATATCAGAAAGAGTGTGTTCCACAAATAGTTCTAGAAAACCTGCCCTTTGTAATTATGCAAGCTTATGGAACCTTGGAAACCTCGTCACTAATTACATTTTTATAAAAACTTGGAAATACTCATTACTTTACGAGTACCTTCATAATAGTACATTGTGATACAAGGGTGGAAAGTAGGCTATTGCAAACGAGCTTTCACTAACAAGCCCGAGCCTAAGGCAAGGGTTTACAACGACACGAGTCCGCAACAACCCACACACCCGTGCATCACACGACGTTTTTTAATACAGTTGTGGGAAATAGTAAAAAAAACAATCAAAGAATTACATTTGTTTTTTCATAAAATAAAATTATCGTAAGTCGCCATATATCTTTCTCGAGATTTTGGGGGTATAATTTCATCTTGCGCTATTTCGCCTCATAAAATATCGCGTGGAGTTAATTCGATTTCATCACTTTTACTTGAACTCATATAAACAAAATAAAATAATCAATTTATCAAACAAAAATTAAAATTTTTAGAAATGGCATTTGTTTGCAACTGGATATATATTTTTTTTTACAAAGAAAACGGCCTATGCAACCTATTCGTCTTTTGAAAAACAAAAGCCTAAACAACCATTTAATAGACTTTTGGGAATTCAATGCTAAGACGTATGGACTCACTCATTTTTCCTCGTATAAAATCTATCCCAATTTATTCTATGTATGAAAACTCCCAGCTACTAATCTTTTTTAAATTGACTTATACATTTAAAACTCAACTGCGAAAATAATTATCGAGCTCATAAAAAAAGTTTCGACCGCGTAACAGAATTAATTTGCGTGCCTATGCAAAAGATTTAATTTTCGAATCTTAATTATAGCCTCTGAAAGTACGCAATGTGTAACAACTGTTTTGAAAAATAAATTACCTCTATGGGTGATTTCAATGCACAGATCGGGGTATCGGTAAGAAACATTAGCATTTAGTTGCTGGAAAATATGGTTATGGAACCACCAGAACTCGTGGAGTGAAACTCATTCAATACGCATACGAGTAAAACCTCAAAATCATAAACAAGATGCTCATGTTAACACTTAATCGACCTCTCCAAAATAAACATACGAAAACAGAACCCACAATTACTTTCAAAGTACGAAGTATCGTCGTCAGTTTCGTTTGGATAAGACCACATAATGCAGAGTGCTACAATCCAACAGAATACCATGATAAGAAGCATGCGCACTTTTTTGACACGCCATTAACAATGAAATCGTTGAACGAGCAAGAAGTTATAAAAGGTCCTAAAAATAATCTACCAGGACTTATAGCGTCACGTGAAAAGTATGACACAAAAACCTAATGCATATTACCATAAAAATCGTGCACTCTATACTGGAATGTTTAAAAGTTACTAAAAGAATAATATAGAATTTATCAGAAAAACCGCACAGTTAATGGAAGAAACCAATGACAAAATAAGCCAAAACTGAACAAAAACGATAAAGAAATGTTTACAAAATACCAACACAGAAATAAAGAGGTGCTCCCTATAGAACAACCACATATAGCGTACAAATATATCTATAAAAAAATACAAAAATGTATGAGATTGTCAAGTGCTATCGTAGTATCACAAAATTGATCCCCACACTTTAGTATCATCACCGCTGACATCGAATGACCCTCTGTATAGCACCTGTCAAGAAATGTATCCATCTCTAATACACTACCAAAACTGAATGGAGATCATAAATATAGCTACGGTTTATTATGCCAAACTATATAACCAACCAGATGCATTACAACAAACTGGTATGATTAAACAAAGCGGGGAATAAATACTCCCCTGTACCTGTAACCCTACAACAATCAATGAAAATGAAACCAGAGAAGAGCTATCAGATAAATCAGGCAGGTACATAAACAATTGTAGGAGAATGGGCTGGAATCCAATTATGGAAATTTGGCCAAAAACTCATCAGCCAGACGATATATGCAACCGATCATGAAAAACACTTGCTTCTTACAAGGCCCGTTCTCGTTCAGAGTTATTGACCTAAACGGGTAACTTATATCGAGCAGCGACGTTAAGGATTGGCATCCAATAGCTACGACTATACACTGCCGAAAAGGGCCTCAAGAGGAATCTTTACCACAAAACCAATATTGCCAATTAAAAGTCGGTCCAGCGTTAGTGACCCAAACAGGCGACTCATTAGACATCAAAGCCAAGACTTGTGCTCGATGTCCAACTGCCATAAGATATAAAACAGAAAAAACTTTTCAAAAGAACTCAATATTAAACTGCCTTTTGCTAATTCAAAAATATTCAGATTCAATTACCTAAATAGGCAAGCAATTGGGCACCAAAATTACTACCTTTTCTTTTGGTACCTAACAGCCACAAGACAAACGCCACCGAAAAAAATCAACTCGAGAACCCTTGCTACAAGACAACTATTGTCAATAGTTAGTCCGTTTAGAGTTCACGACCCCAATAGGAAAACCAGTCGAACACCGAACTCGAAAAGTTTTTAATTAAGGGTACATTCACAGAAACACGGCTAGCGAGTACGTCCAAACCCCAAAAAAAACAAAATGCCAAGTAAGTCAATTGACGACATACCAGAATTTAAATGATATCTACTTAATGGATCACATTTAGAACTCTGTAGCTCCTCACGTGTCAACTATCCAGAGAAGTCGTTATAATAAGGAATATTCAAACTGAAAAGATTCATCAGACACATATCCCAGCGCTACTGGGGCGAAGGACAGGCTTAACGTTTGGTCTAGTCGAGCAGACTCTTAAAACATTGTTCCTAAATCGGCATGTAAGAAGCCAATATTTCAAAGTGAATGCTTATAGATTTATAAAACAATTATTCAAATGCACAGTACTAATGAAAGTAATTAGTTGATAAAATACCGGAATTCAAATGACTCACACTTAAAGCTCTCTAGCTCCTAAAGTACCCATATTCCATGAAATATTCCCCCTGAAGAGATCCATCTAACGACACATCATATCGCTACTGGGATGCGACAAAATTGCCTATTGCCCTTTGCAAGGACTGTACTATTAAGACCCATCATGCTTCTATGGAGCAAAATATTCGAAGAAAAAGTTGTGCCGAAATCAGTAATCATCCTGTTGTACGAAAGGTAATCCAGTGGATATTGGGCATTATCAATAAAGAAGCCATATCAGCAAAATCCCAGCAAAAATTAACTAACTATTACTAACTGACTAAATAATCACCACATGTTATCCACTAGGTAAATGACATCCCTCTCAAGTTTGTAGAGAAGTATACCCATCTAAGCAAATGGTTCTCCCTCAGCAAAGCCAAAAATATGGAATAAGTCTATAGAAAATTTGAGTAGTAGAGTCGGTAAAATATTAACGATCACTTAGCTATGTACATCCAGGCTGCTGCTGTAGTAGCTTCTTGTTGTGATGTCCTGGACTGCTGCGCCTTGGGCTGTGACGTCCTGGACTGATATGCCTTGGGCATCGACGTCCTGAACTGCGTCACCTTGGGCTGTGGCGTCCTGGACTGGTGCGCCTTGGGCTGGCGCCTCAAGAGGCATGATGTACATAAAACAAATAGAAATGGTTTAAGAATAACTAAAGTACACAAAATATATTTGAAAATGTATGCAGGGTATTTTGAAAATATCTCTGAAACGGTGCGTCTGAGCTAAAAAATAACCAAATTTTCACAACCCTTTAAAAAACCCCGCTTAAGGGACAAGATACTTAGTCACAATTTTTTTTTGTTTTTTTGTTCTACCCTCATATTTTTAAAATACATTAAATATAGTTTTAATAAGACATTTAAAACTAATTTAATAAAATCGTAATCAAAAGCACTTGATTTCGTAATAGGCGTGTACTTCCCGCTTCTGAAATGTAATAGATCACTAGATAGACAACAGATCTAGTACAAAACAGTAGGTCAGTAGGATAGAAAAATACTCAAGAATAGATAATACTTACGTGTAGTTGGTAATTCAGCAATAACACACAGTTTGGACTTTGAACTATTATTTATTTACCATTTCACACTAAGTTACCATCAACTCCATATAATATATCCACTTAGTTCAACAGTACAATCTTTCAAGCCCGCCCAGACTAGACTGACGAACTCACTCCACGCGCCTCGTGTCCGAACAATCCCCCTCCAATAGACAACTGTCATTAGATGTGACGACATTTGACATTTGAATATTTTCTAGGATAATCAATTTAACAACTTTTAAGTACTATTTGATGTTAAATATAAATAATTTAATTCTTAACAAATAAAAGATGTATTTATCAAAGAAAACCTAACATACAGATAATTAATTTATGTTCTAGAAATGCTTAATTATTTTGCTTAGGTAGGTATTTACGTTGTGTTAGTAAAAATAATAGGTATACTGACTAAAAGCATGGAACTGAAAAAATAGGGAGATCCACGTCGTGTCTGTGATAACGCTGCCCTCTGAGCTTGATACAGTGCAGCACCAAGGGTAATGGGTACAATACGGCGGCGGCGCTGGTTTTCAATGGTTACCTATAACATCATAGAATAGAAAACCAATAATCATACTCATCATCATCAGCCTTTTAATATTTCACTGCTGGGACACAGGCCTCGAGAGGTATAGATACAAAGAGATTTAGCAGATAAATTAAACTGCACTCTAAAAGTTAAAACATAATGCGATCTAATGGAAATGTAAAGGTACCACAAGTTTATCTTTGCGTCGCCTCGTCCAGAAGGAATACGACAGATGTTAGGTGTCTAATGCCATTCAGCGCCGCGCAAATTATTAGTACTGCTACTGTAGCATAGCATCTGTGCCACTGCCATCTCTTAGTAAACACTAACAAAAATAACAGAATAACTTTGTTTTCCGAAGTCGGTGTCGAAAAAATCTGTTGAATTGAGAACCTCCTCAAAGGCATACAACCGGGTTCCTCGTGAGGTTTTGTGGTGGGCCCTTAAGAAGAAAGGAGTGCCTGGAAAGTATGTAGAGTTGATTCGAGCGATGTACAGTCGATGCAGTACCCAAGTTAGGTCTACAATGGGCATTACTGGCAGCTTCAGTGTGGCGGTCGGCTTGCACCAAGGGTCGGCTCTCAGTTCCTATCTCTTCCTGTTGATAATGGACGCTCTTACGTCGGACATACAGGAAGAGGCACCCTGGTGTATGCTGTTTGCCGATGACATTGTGCTGGTTGCCGAGAGTGGCCTAGAGGTCCAGAGCAGAATGGAGGTGTGGTGGCACAGACTGGAGAGTGTTGGTCTGAAATTGAGCAGAAGCAAAACTGAATACCTGTTTTGCGATTTCGGCGGTCTCTCCAGTTCCGTGCCCATAGCTCTCGCTGGAACACCCATACCAATCTGCTTCGACTTCCGGTACCTAGGGTCGCTTGTCCAAGGGAATGTCGAGGTAGAGCGAGACGTAACGCACCGGATCAACTCAGGATGGATGAAATGGTGACAGGTCACTGGAACAACTTGCGACCCACGGATGCCCCTCAAGTTAAAGGGGAAAATCTACAAGTCCGTGATTAGACCTGTCATACTGTATGGATCGGCATGTTGGGATGTGAAAAAGATGGATGAAAGGAGATTGCATGTAGCAGAGATGAGAATGTGGAGATGGATGTGCGGCGTGACGAGATTGGATAAAGTGGGAAATGAGTATATTAGAGGCAGTTTGAAAGTAGCGCCAATGGCAGAAAACTTGAAAGGACACCGTTTGTCCTGGTATGGTCATGTGATGAGGAGGGATGAAACGCATGTTACTAAAAGAGTTATGAATATAAATGTGGATGGATGGAGAGGGAGAGGAAGGCCAAAGAAAAGATGGATGGACTGTGTGAAGAGTATATGAAAGAAAAAGGAGTCAGTAATAACGTGACGGGGGACAGGACGGTATGGAAGAAGCAAACGTGTTGCGCCGGCCCCAAGTAACATGGGATAAGAGCAGGAAGATGATGAATTGAGAACCTCCTCCTTTTTGGGAAGTCGATTAAAAAGAATAGGTACCAAAGACACCGACTTTGGCAAACTAAGTTATTTTTCGCTTTCTAGTGTTTTGCTTTAGAAGTCGGTCGTTTTCAAAGTGTTTTTTGCTTTACCAAATCAATAAAAAATTATAAAGATAAAGTGCATCAAAGTTCAGGAGTGGGGGCTTGTGACGTCACTATGTCAGTTAAAGTGTACTAACGGCGTGACGTTCAACGATATTTCAACGCATTATATCATCGTCACTTTATATTTACGTGTCAAAAGAAGAATACTTGTCCAATATTTTGTATTAATATACCTAACAGACACAAAACATATTTTCAGTTAACATCTCTATTGCTTTAACTTAGGGAACTCTTTTTAGTATGACAACACCAACATTCTTTGTTTCAATACACGCAGTGATAGAAATACAGGGCAAATAATACAAGTAAACAATATAAATTCTTCACCCGAAATTCGGTTCTAACCTTTTATTTTTCTGTTCTATTGTTAAGTAATAAATATCTTTTGTAACTTTTATTTCATCATTAGTGATGGTTCATACTATTACCACAGATAATATAATACTAGCATACTTTATCTAGATCTTAGATAAAGTACCTATAGATGAAGCACTGGCGTGGCCGCACATGAGACAACAATAGTTAGTTCTGGTGTTACAACAAGAACAAGAACACTACAACCCACCATCGCGCTGACACTTATTATCTATAAATAACCCAAATTCCTTGTCTCAATTAACACATAATACCACGAAATCACAGAAAATCAAATAAAACCGAGTTTGTTTGTCAAACCTGTCATTGTATTAGAGTTTGACAAACAACAGAAACCGGCCATGGTGACAAAGACAAAAAATAATCTGTTGTCCTTATTATTTACATGGAGCTGCCAATTAGCCATCTCGCTCTATAAATCAAGCTCATTTAAGGCTTAATCTATAGCTACTTTATCTAAGATCTATGCTATTACCATACATTCTTCTTTGCACGTATACGTGTAAAGAAACGGAGCTTGCGTTTCGTTATATCTGGCATCAAAAACCATTTGCAGAAAAAAGATGCAATAAATAAATGTTTAAAATTATGAATAATATTTAGAAATTCTTCTGCTTCATTAAGAAAATGTCAAAGAACTATATCCTTTTCTCAGAATATGCAATGGTCTGAATGTAACAAAACGCAAAACGTCGTTATTAAAAAGTAAAAAGAAAATTGAACGAACTATTAATTTTCCATTCAATCATTCACTATCAAAATGGCGTTGGAATAAGCTGTGCATTATTGTTACTTTTTGTTTTTGTAAAATTTTAAAACTGTTGACTTAGACTGAGGTAAATATTTCTCTTCTCAACTTTATACGCTGTAATATGTGTAACCCACGAATTATATTCTATAAACATTATCATCTTCTTGTCCTCCTTAGGTCTTGTTGCTTATGGTCGGCGCAACACGTTTTATTTTAAGTTTTAGAAATTGTACATAAATTCTTAATTCATGTTATAAATAATATTTCCAGGTTACGATGGGCCGATCACCCAGCCCGCGACGGCGCGATGACAGGCGCCGCGACCGAGAAAGAGATAGAGACCGAGATAGGGACCGCGAGAGGCGAAGGCCTCGCACCCGGTCCCGTTCGCGCTCTCTGGACCGCCGGCGGCGCACCCCTGACCGCCGGCGCAGCCCCTCGCCGCGCCGCCGCCGTTCCCGCACGACGTCTCCAGGACCCTCCACATCCTTCTTGAAGCCGAAGAAGACCTTCGGCGAGCGTCCGATAGTCACCCCCGCGGATCTAGAAGGTAAATCTCCTGAAGAACAGGAAATGCTAAAAGTGATGGGATTCTGTGGCTTCGACACTACCAAAGGAAAGAAAGTTGATGATAATGTGGAGGGCGACGTCCACGTTGTATTAAAACGTAAGTACAGACAGTATATGAACAGGAAGGGCGGGTTCAACAGGCCTCTTGACTTCGTAGCATGATTCTTTGGTCTTCGCACAGCGAGTATCCAGCGCTTCTACCATGTTGGTCTGTTTTAGTTGTAAGACTGATATGTGATATTTTTGATAGCTTGGTTTTATATGAACGTTATTTAATATTTAATACTTGCTTGAGTTTATCAAGCAAACGTAACGGGCATCTATAGGCATGTGTCGTTTTGCACCACTTTAGCGATATTGTGGTTCGATGCTAGCCTATTTAGCATTAAATGTGGGCCTACTCGGCCTGATGCCGAATTGCAGTCCGTAGCCAGTATTTACTGGTTTCACATTATTAACTCACGGCTCAATAGGGATTTTTTTTATAGATCTCTACAATTTATACATTTTTCCACCGTCGAGCTTACCACATGATACCGAGTGTTTTCTACTTTTTCTTCATCATTATGAAAGTATCCATTTCTATAATGCAACTTTATTGTATTAATTGATCTGATAAAAGACTGTTTGCGCCTTACATACTTCTAGAGTTACATATTTACATCAATGCAATTACAGCAATTTTTTTTTTTCTTTTTTCCAGCTTCATTTACCATTTACAAGATAATTTTAATATTTTACTAAACAATTACTAAACATTATTTATAAAAAAATGTGTTTAGCAACTGATTACCAGATATCTATAGAAGAAAGCTGAATGTATAAAAATCTATTGCTGTTCATTAGTCTCACTAAAACTCATAAATGGCATGACCAATTTGATATTTTTTGTTGTTTTGCATGTTCTAATGCAGAGCAAATGTGGTATGAAGTTCACCCGGTCAGCTAGTTTTAAATAACATCTGCTAATAATTTGCTAAACAGCCTAGATATTTATAAATAAGGGTGTAAATTGTTAAAATATTTTCTTAATAAAAACTTCTGCAGTTCATTTAAAATATTCATGGGAACTTTTCGAGAATTTCAAGTTTCTCACAGAAATTATTTCCTTTAGATTTACATCTTTGCACAATATCCATGCGGTCACTTGTCGTATTGTGATAAAATTTCTCCCATGGCACCCCTTGGCATTGAATTATATAACAAACTCGTTTTAAGCGTTTATCAAGATAGCAAGAAAGTTATTAGGGGTCACTAACAAAAGTAATCCAGTTTCAAAACTTGTTTACTGGTGTATTGCAACTCTTGTAGACATTTTTTCAATGAGAACAAAAAATAACGGATGCCAAAATTGTACCTATTATTAATCGAGAACTGACTACGGTACCCCATAGGTATCTCACACTGACACTTGCCATCTAAGCAAAAACGTGCTGTTAGTTCTTTAAATAGGCGCTAAATGCTTTAAGTCAAGAGTGAATATTTTACTTCTAGGCAAGCGTGTTACATCGTCGACCACATCATCGCTTACCATCAGGTGAGATAGTGGTCAAGCGCGAGCCTATCAATAATATAAAAAAATGGTTGCTAAGCAGTTAAAAAGTGCTGTATTCGGCCCCAAATTCAAACAAACGCCCAATAATTTGAGACTATATACGGGGTATACATGTATTTAGCCGAAATGATTTGGTATCTAGATAAGACAAATTAATTCTTTTGAAGTAATTAATAATTCAAATTAATGAGTTGATTTTTTACTGCATCAAAATATGTCAGAGAGTTACATACAATACAGCACTTGTTTAGTAATAATAAAATAAAGTAGAGAGAATCAAATGACAACAATTAATTATTAATATAATTACACCATAAGATTATTAATTTAATAATGGTTAAATTAATCGAATTAACTAGTTGATTAATATCCACACTGCTACCTTCACAGAACAGAGTCAACCAATTTATACACTTTTCTACATATTTTACTTTACACATACTGACTGCTATAAGTTAAGAATGTTCATATAAAACCAAGCTTCTCTATCAACTTTTTGACATAGAATTAAGTGTTAAAGAATTGTTTTAATCTCACATACAATTGGGAGATATGGCTGTGATAATGTAGAATTTAATTTATTTATAATTCATGCCTTTCACTTAAATAAAAACATCTTAGGGCATATCAAATAGTAAATCTTGCAACTTAGTCTTTATTCAGGCAAATAGCAGCCTTAATGTCAATTAAAAACTACCCACATTGCTAATTATTTCAAATTGATATTATTATAAAGTGGGTAGTTTTTTATTGACGTTAAGGCTTGGTATTCTACATTAAGTGTGATATATTTGGAAACTAAAAAAATGCCATCGCAAAACCATTTCAAGTTCAATATTGCAGCCATACCTCTTAATGATTCCGTAGTCTTGATGCTAAACTTCAGAAATACGTTGAACAAAGTTGAAAAAGTATATTTTAGATATGGACTTCTACTCTGGTTTCATGGAGGTTTCTAACAGCCTTTGGTCACAACCAATGTTGATTCGGGAAATCTTAAGTCCTCCTAGATAGCCTGGTTACTAAGAGCTAATATTATATTATAAAAATAATATTACTTTTATGTAGTTCCAGAAATTCAGAAATACGTTGAACAAAGTTGAAAAAGTATATTTTAGATATGGACTTCTATTCGGGTTTCATGGAGGTTTCTAACAGCCTTTGGTCACAACCAATGTTGATTCGGGAAATCTTAAGTCCTCCTAGATAGCCTGGTTACTAAGAGCTAATATTATATTATAAAAATAATATTACTTTTATGTAGTTCCAGAAATTGAATGATTTTGTCAAGCATTTGGCTGTCAAATCAACAATATCATTAAAATTTTGGAACGGCAATTGATAAAAAATCAATTAATGTTTGGCTTATGCCAGGTTGTCTAGTCTTTAAATAAAACAACCAAGGCTTCTAGTCTCACACTCGGGTAAAACTCCTTATTTAAATTGAGTTGTGTTTGAAATATTGCCGAACAAATAAACATGCAGTTTCAAACCACCTCTTCGGGTAAAACTACACTGACATATATCACATTTTGTAAGGTTATCGTTACTTTAAGGCGGGTTTAAATCCTCCCAAATGTCTCGTTTTTCTGAAGTTGATCGTTGAGACCTAGTTCTAAGTTAGGTTAAGTCCGTTACCACAGTCCCCGCGCGCAGCCCTGCCCGCGCGGGTCCAGTCAGCGCCTCGGCGCACCCAAGAAACCGTTTGGAATGTGCACGGGCTATGACGACATATTTTTTGTAGTCTGTCGGGGTCTAGTTGAAGAAAAATGGCATAGAGAATACAAATTTCGTTATTTTTGGATACCTTGAAGATTTTTATCCGTTCTTGTAGCAATCATATGATACAAAAACTGATGAAAGTTCAGTTTAATCAATTCTATAGTGAGCCGTATAGATTACAAAATTCTCCGCACGATTTTATACACTCAAAACTTTCAGATTCAACTTTATACAGCTCACTATACCCCTAAATTGCTAAGTCATGTCCGATTCAACTCTCGCCGACAGATTGAACTATAAGACTGAAGCGATCCGCACTAGTTGTAAGTTATCCGCACGGCGCATCCATAGTTAGTAGCAGATATATTTCTACACACATATACCCACCTTCCCCCCAGAATGAACCCCTTATCCTCCACAATGTACAATAGTTAAGATCTTCTCGACATAATGTTATGTTCATAGTAAAAATCAAAGGTGAAAGATTTTTGGTGACAATTCAGGCTGTATCTGTTGTCAAAATTAAATTTAGAATCAAACGTTGGCAATACCTATTCGTTTTTGGACATGTGTTGCCAATTCATAAACAAATTATTTAAATTTTAGGTCACCATAACCCCAAAATAATTTTTGGGAACAAAATTTTTACCTATAAATCCTTCGCCATGTTTGTCACTTTACTAAGAATATTGCATTCTGCCGAGCCGGTCTCCGATATACAATAATATACAATGGTTAAATATATTTTTTACGTATATTATTAACGCACGCGCCGTGCGGGTGTGGATAGCGATCTATCGTCCCCGTGCGCATTGCAAGCTGTTTGTCAATACATCTACCCTTTTGAATGAATCTCCAAAACAAATAAAACTTCACAGCACAGTTTCGCACAAATAAAACAAAAAAAATTGTCTATCGCTGAAGTAAATGCTTGTAAACCCGATTTCCAATTTACTAAGCATTAATTTTAGTGAAAAATTTGAAGAAAAAAATATTTTGTTTAATTTATAAAAATGTAAGTACCGAAAAATCTTACTGTCATGGTACTTTTTGGCGCCAATTTCGATTGTTAGGTGCCATGTTTGTTTAACCACAGATAATTTTGTGTTCATTTTAAATACAGATCCATTTATAATTTACTGGATAAAATAACTATGTTCAAACATTTTTGTTGTATTCACGTAACATATTTGTTGTATATGTTTTGATACGTCATCATATTATCATAGAAAAATGATTGTTCTTGGTTTAAAATAAGTTTCCATATTCTTAATTTGTTTGAACAGTTTGATATATTTTAAAATAAGATTTCGATTTCGTAAACATGTATAAAAATCCTAATTTCTTTAAAATCTTTATCAATAAACAGCTATTGTATTACTGAAATAATTGCAGTAATCAAACGAACAGGATTCATTCCCAATGTACATACCACGAATTATTTATACTTATTTAAAATAAAAAAAATATGTAATTAAAAAATCTGTTATGCGAATCAGCATTGAAAATACATAATTGTTATTTCGATCTTCTAAAATTTATAAGTATTGTGATTTATTAATCCTTAAATTTAAGTGTCAAACAATACTACGATTAATTAATCTAATTCTGACAACAAAAACCTATTTAACGAACTTCAAAAAAGGAAGAGGTTCTTAAAAATCTTAATTATTGTTTTCCTTCAGAAAGTCGAATGTTTTTTAACTAGTCAAGATTCCCTTTCTATGCTGATTTCGCAAAATGTGAGACATTTTAACGTTTCGGTGTTTTCAAGTTTTAGTTCTATCTAGTGTAAAATAATATGTAATTACTAAATTAAATGTCCTTGGTATATTTCGAGAGTTGATGTCTTCACTAAGTACTTTATTGTAATAATTCCCGTGTAGGGTCTGGAGCATTTAAACTTTATATTTAGATACTGTCAAATCGTGAAAAAGCTCTTGAAAGTAAACAGTTTTGACGTGCAATATCTCTTGTATTATATACATTAATATATGCCAACATTACCATCTGCACGCATATAGGATTTATTTTTATTTTGGCATAATTTCTTAAATGTAGCGTTAGTTATAATATGAAAATTCAAATTATATCAGAATACTTAGTTTAGTTGAAAATAATATATGGTTGCCTTTAAAATTAATATTGTCATATTCTTTTATATTTTCGGTGATCGAATTGACATTGTATAGTATTTTGTTTTCTGTACATTTTGTGTAAAAAATTGATTTAGTTTTTGTTAACCAAGGATTCAAAATGAATAAATCATTTTGGAAATAAACTTTCTTTTATTTGACATATTTTTTTCCCAATAAATCGTGTAAGTAAAAATTAAGTAAGTATAAACATTTTCTGGAAAACTTCTTGGCCGCCCTGAAGTTGGCTACAATGGCTGCGCAGTAGTAAATCTCATACAAAAACAGCACCGTTTCGTGCCTCGCGCATCCGGTAAACCAACTTCAGGGCGGCCCAGAAGTTTTCCCGAAAATGTTTGGTTACAGTAGTAACTAAAGGCGAAAACATAATACCTGTAACTTGCATAAAAGTGTAAGTAGTAGAGAGCTTGACATGTTATAAGTCAAACTCAGATAGAACCCTCAATGATAGAATTGGAAAGGGAGGAGGCGGTGTCGCTTTCTATCTCCGTATTGATTTCCCTTTCAAAATCATTGCCACTTCTCCTTCACCCAACAGTGCTTCTGATGAGTATCTCTTTCTGGAAATCTATACTTAAGGTGTCAAGACCCTACACTACACTACTTGGTGTAATCTACTGTCCGCCCGCCGTCGTTTCCAACTTTGAATTGGCGCTGGAATCGATAGGGTCAGAGTATGCACTTTGCGTCATCATGAGTGATTTCAATACAGACCTTAGTCACCCATGCCCTCGTTCCCGTAGATTCCTTCACATCATTGAGTCTGATAATCTCCATGTTCTACCACTGCAGCCCACTCATTTCAATATCTCAGACGATGACACGTGGCGTGGCTTCTTGACTTAATCCTTACGTCCACTCCCTCCCTTGTTTCCTCTCATGGTCAGTGTGCTACACCTGGCTTTTCTCACCATGACCTCATTTTTACCCGACTGCCGAAGGAGGGTAATGTGTTTATCAGTCTATGTATGTATGTTTGTTCCTATGTGGCGTTCTAGAGATCAAACGCGTGGGCCGATTTTGATGGTTCTTACGTTAATCGATTCGTCTTAACCCCGCGAGTGTCACTGGCTACATGAAAATTGGAAAATAGTAAAATGGCGGTTCTTGGGCGCCATATTGTGGGGGACCAAATATTTTTTTTCTTCCAAACCTATCGTGTGGGGTAGGTATCAAAATACAGGATTTTATTTTAAGATGATTTCAAAAATATATAACACTTATATGTTTAAATGTACTTAATTCGAAAAAAAAAATAACTAAAAAGTTATAAAAAAAAAAAAAAAACATAAAACCCGACTGCTTGAAAAGCGAACTAAAAAGACGTAAACAAGGAGAAAATCATGCTGTGCAGTCGGAGGATACGTCTGGTTTTGGTCAGCCAGCTCGCGAAGATGTATCCTCCGACAGCACAGCATGATTTTCTCCTTGTTTACGTCTTTTTAGTTCGCTTTTCAAGCAGTCGGGTTTTTAGATTTTTTTATTTTTCTCTTATACGTATGACCTAAAACTACAAAAACCTCTTTCTAAAGATCCGCGCGATTATTTTTTTGCTCGTATGGATGTTGAAAAGCTTCGTCAGGAAGCGTCGGAACTCGATTGGGGACATCTTGCAGCGGCAACAGGTGTTAACGACAATTACTGTGAACCTTAAATCGGACGATCCCTGCCCTCTACGACAGCCATGCCCTGTAAAGATGTGCATAACTCCAGCTTCCTCATAAGTGATAGAATAATTCTTGAAGAAAGTTAAACTCAGGCGTCCACCTGCTCCTTGGTTGACGGCGGTGTTACGTATGGCGATGAGAAGTAGGGATCGGGCCTTTCGGAAGTTAAAAAGGGATGATCGCAGTGAAGAATATTACCTATTCAGAGCTGCAAGAAATCGGTGTAATCAGATGATACGCAACGTCAAACCCCGCCATATTCTAGAAAAAATTTCATCCTCTTCACCTGCTGATATCTGGTAATTCTTCGGCACTCGGTATCGGTAGGAATCGTCAAGTGGATTTCCCCAAGACGTTTGGCCTGGACGAAATCAACCGTCATTTCACAACCACTTGTCATTTGGATTCCCTTAACTTGTTTCAGACGATTGATTTCATTACGAGCCTACCCGCAGCCTTATTGCGTAAGTGCGCAAAGAAGTTAAACTCTATCCAACCGACCAAATCCACCAATCACATGCGAGATGAATGACGCGTCCGTTTTGTGTGATCGGCCGATTTGGTCGGTTGGATAGAGTTCAACTTCTTTGCGCACTTACGCAATACGGCTGCCAGGTCCTATCATTGAACCATTTCGCTTTCCTCCAGCCACCGAGGATGAGGTTAAAAAGATGATCCTATCCATAAAATCCAAGGCTGTTGGCCATGACGACGTCAGTCGTTACATGGTCACCTTGATCGTCGACTTTCGTCTCCCACCGATTACACACATCATCAATTTTTCTCACGATTCCGGACAATTCCCATCGCTGTGGCGTATGGCATACTTACGCCCACTTCCTAAAACTTCAAACCCCCCCTGCCTTATCATTTTCGTTCAATTTCCATTCTCGCTTTTCTATCCTAAGTGCTCGAGGCCTAGGTACACAAGCAGTTTTCGGGGTTTATTTACCGAAACAATCTCATAAGCCCATCCCAGTCTGAGTTCAGACAGTTGATGACGTACGTAACACGGTTTACATGGTACTTTCTGGCAAGACTGATATCAGATTTTTGGCTTCCGACTACCGTGACGATTGTCAAAGCTCTTCGAAGGACTGCCGGGACTAACAGCATAACGTTCTTTCCGAGACGCGGAGGAGCAATCTTTCTTGGTACCTATGTACCTAATGGTCTCTCACCACCAGTACCTATCTTCTCTGAGCAAAAAGATCTTTAAGGTCAAGGCGTACTCAGTCGAAGCAAAGCGAAGTCAGACTAAAAATGTACATAGAACATTGACCGTTCTCTCCACCACGTAACGCGCACATTCTTATCAAGAAGACGGACGAATTCACGCACATCCTGCAGAATTTGACGCTTCGCTTCGCCTCGACTCTCTCAATGAGCTTTATCTTTTGGGCCGTGTTTTGGGTGAACCTGTCAGTATGAGATCCCACTGCAAAAAAATGCAGGTAATTTGTTTTTTATGAATGACTAGCTTCTGCCAGCGGCTTCACCCGCGTGAAAAGTGTTTTCTTATCCCAAGGGAACATTATACCGGTTGAATGCCCGGCATTACCGATAAGCCAAGCCGAGGAGCTCGTGGCTTAATAATAACAGCCGCACGGGTCGATCTTCAAGGTTAAGCAACGCTTGACGAGGTCGGTCCTTGGATGGGTGACCATTTCAACATACCGAGTTTCCTCCGTGCGTCGGAAAGCACGTTAAGCCGTTGGTCCCGGTTGTCATTTGAAGATCTTTGACAGTCGTTACGGGTAGTCAGAAGCCTGAGATCTGACACCAGTCTTGCCAAGGGGTATCGTGTTACTCAGTTACTGGGTTGTGGAGGTCAGATAGGCAGTCGCTCCATGTAAAACACTGATACTCAGCTGAATCCGATAAGACTGGAAGCCGACCCCAATATAGTTGGGAAAAGGCTAGGCAGATGATGTGCTATTCCAAACTATAATGTATCTCTGTGCCAAATTTCATCCAGATTCGTTCAGCCGTTCTGGCGTGATTGAGTAACAATCTTCTATCCACCCATCCAAATTTACACATTTAAAAATATTATTAAGATTTCAGGGTTGTACGCAAACTTCTTTTATTACTTTCCCTACACTAGAGATTTCTCCTGTATCGTGGTGCAAGCAACATCTCTCAGAAGGCCCCCAGATTACCAGGTTTAGCAGGTAAATTGGCAACCCACAGCTTGCGTCTAACAAAGAGCTGCCAACCTTATTTTTTTCCTATTTTCTACACTTAGATAAAGTACCTATAGATTTCGACATGGCGTGGCCGCACATGAGACAGCAATAGTTAGTTCTGGTGTTACAACAAGAACAAGAACACTACAACCCACCATCGCACTGACACTTATTATCTATAAATAATCCAATTCCTTGTCTCAATAAACACATAATAACACGAAATTACAGAAAATCAAACAAAACCGAGTTTGTTTGTCAAACCTGCCATTGTATTAGAGTTTGACAAACAACAGAAACCGGCCACGGTGACAAAGACAAAAAAATATCTTTTGTCCTTATTATTTACATGGAGCTGCCAATTAGCCATCTCGCTCTATCAATCAAGGTCATTATAAGGCTTAATCTATAGGTACTTTATCTAAGTTTCTACACTACTTTCTTCCAAATGACGTTAATTCACTTTAAAAACTTATATATTTGAGGTTAATTGTTAAATATAAATTTGTATTTATTTAATTAAGGTAATTGCGCCAAGATATTTCCAGGCAACCGCGCAGTAATCTACTATCAAGTATCATTCATGAAAATTTAGTTTAAACAAAACATTTTTTTGCAGTGGAATCTTAGGCTATGTAGGAAGTCGGTTGGATGATTGCAAATAAAACAGCATTTGTCATAATTTACATTTATTTCTTAGTCACAATTACATTTACAACACAAGTCTTATTGTTACGGAATGTCAATTATTAGGGGTCTGCGCTTACCATCGACTGAACTGCTGATCCTAAAGAATTGTTGCCGCGAATATCAGTTAGGATAACAGTCAGTCCATCGGAAGTACGAATTTATAGTTATATACAATATCAACAAATAGGTTACAGTGAGAATATTTAACGGAATGAGAAATACAGAAGCACAATGGATTCGAGTCTAGATTGAAACAATATTCGTAATAACAAGAACTTTGATTTCTCCGCCCTAAATTTCAGAATCATCGGAAAAAGGCAAGGAAAATATGAAGAAAATTAATTTTCCCAAACATTTATTAATTCTGAGGAGGTACAAAGTCCGACGGGTCAGCTTGTTAGGGTTCCGTACCCAAATGATAAAAACGGGACCCTATTACATAAGGAGCATCCTCACTGGGAGCATCCAGTCGTGAGCATTAGTAAACAAGCAATCGTAGACGAGCAACAAATGCTTCCCAGCGAGCCCAGCATTCGCGTTCGAGCAAACCTATGAACGTTCGCGTCGAACATCCCCTTGCGAGCTTGGAGCATTCGAATACGATCACGTTAAATGTCATTCATTTCAAAATGTCGGATAGAGCGGTTGTGGCTGCAACTTTTTTTTTTTTTATTGTCCTCGAAGGTCACAAACACTTAAGATCAAGAAACTGTTCCTTGGTTTACAAGTTGCCAGTAATATTCCTACATAGATACTCATTGATTTCATTATCTGAGTACTCGCTTTCGATCGTTTTATTTGCGTGAACATTCAAATGCGAGCCGTTTGCGCGAAAATCGTTGCGACGTCCACACCGGCCGAAGTTCGCGCTTGCGTGTAAGTTTTGTAACGCTCGGCTCAACGTCCACACCACTCGAATATTCGACGTCGAATGCTCATTACAAGTGAATGCTCTCAGTAAGGACGCTCCTTAAGACTCCACTGTCCGTCTGTCACCAGGCTGTATCTCATGAACCGTGATAGCTAGACAGTTGAAATTTTCACAGATGGTGTATTTCTGATGCCGCTATAACAACAAATACTAAAAACAGAATAAAACAAATATTTAAGTGGGGCTCCCATACAAACAACGGGACTTTTTTCTATTTTTTGCGAAAATGGTACGGAACCCTTCGTGCGCGAATCCGACTCGCACTTGGCCGGTTTTTTTTTACAAATACTTTTTCAACGTATATAGATTGGCATATATTATGTTCTGTGTACCTACCTATGTCATAAAGCTAATATTATTACATTGAGTATTCTTGCCGAATGGTGTCATGAAGTTAATTCTACTTTTATCGATTATAACTATGTGATTTCGGGGTAAAAATAGGCAAAGAGAAATAGGCTCTCTTTTGGGAACTGTAAGATATGTAATAAATGCAGGACACTTTGGATGTTTTTGTCGCAAAATGAATTTCTTGGTGGTAAATTGAAGTTATAACCCAAGTAACACAAAAGTGCTGTATAGTAGCTGAATCACTGTCCACAATAGAATCGTAAGCTGAACAAGCCTTCTGAATAAGAGCATTAAAGGCGCTGTTTCAGCTGATATAACTCTGATTTGGGCACAAATTAAACAGCTGTTAGCTGAATAACTGTAACTATTTGCATTTTAACAGCATTATTTGAGCATTATTAAAGGTAACAGTCATCCCAAGAGCTGAATATTGACTGATTATTAGAGTATTTGTTACCTTTTATATAGCACAATGGCCGATTAATAGAGTTATGGTTACCTATTTTTCAGCACAAGGTACACACCAGAATATTTATAATGCTTCTTTAGAATTGAAAATTCACAAGTGGCAAAATTGTGAATAGTTTTCACCCTACTCCTTATTATTTTGATATGTTGTTTCTGTTAAACATTTTGTGGTGAAATAGACAAATATTGTTTTCCGTAACAAAAACTTTGCTTTTTCCTCCTGTGCGTGAAATTCGATGGGAAAAGAGAGTTTATTGTCAAATAGTATATGAATATAGGTGAAAAATTTCATGCGCTCTCAAAATATCACTGTTTACTTGAAAGTTATAGTATAAAATAAGTTGATGATATATTATAATAAATAAATAATTTTATTTTGCATTTGTAATTTGACAATAAGCTGTTAGCGTATAAAATCATTAGATTTTCTATTGAAATCTAGTTGTTATTTTCGTTATTTAACAAAGAAAATATGTTAATATATTATTTTACAGGTGCCATTTTTTAGGTTAGAACCTAAAAAATGGCAGACAAGCAATGTGCACTGTATTAAACACAATTAAGCGGTATGTGCTGTTTAAGTATCCACTATTGGTACATAAATCAGCAACGAGCTGATACGAGTAGTTCTTGTGTGAATCAAGTCAGCCACAGATTCCTGTAAAGCTTGATATTGGGTAACATGTACGCAAATATTGTTGGTAATCATCAGTGAACCACTAAAGTCTCAGCAGGAATTCTAGGGATCCATGGATTTATTTTACAAAATTATACATCTGTTGTGTCAATCCTTTTATGTTATTTGGTTACCTACATCATCCCAAGAAACACTCCTCCGATTTTCGTAATATTTTTTTGCAAACTGGGGTGCTGAAAAGATAAGTCTACAAGATCTTATTTAACTGCATTAGTAGATTAATTGCCGACGCTAGTACACGTATTCAGCTCTAACCAGGATCATAGGTAACGTGTGAGCTAATTTATAGCAGTTTGCTGTAATTTAGCATCATATAAGTCCACCCATAGTGATCATGTGGCCATGTACACTTGTGGCCTTCAATTCAGAATATTGCTGAGTTAAAGTCCATAAAAATGCTTAATTGCAGCTTACAGTACTAATACTGAACTGCATATCTATATTAACGCTTGCAGCATTACAGTGTTGTCTCCGTGACGCATAAAAGCATTATTATACAGACGAAAGCGTAATTTTCAGCTATTGCAGTTCGAGTGTACTGTAATAAGTCTTCATAAATGCTAAAGTTACCGATGTTACCCTTTGTGACATCCTATAATGCAGTTTTGTGCTACTTGGGAAATACATCTTTAAAAATAAATGTTTTCTAATTGCCTATTTTTACCCAGGAACTACAAACAAATCTAATCTATTTCAAACAGCGATTAGTCTTATAGTTCACTCTCAAATCACTTTTACAAAAACATAATAAATTAAACAAACAAAATAACTTTTTACATAAATATCTTTATCAAATAAAGCATAGAACGGTCAACTTAACCACAGTAAAAATATACAAACAGTATGGAAACTACCTACAAACGCTCGAAACGGCACACTCACACAAACATACGCACCGACGGGACCATTGAGGCACTTCTGCGGTGCTGTCAGTGTCAGTACTGTCAGTACTGAGCATCGCGACGCGACGAAAGGTCATGTATGTTTGTGCGAGTGTGCCGTTTCGAGCGTTTGTAGGTAGTTTCCATACTGTTTGTATATTTTTACTGTGACTTAACTGTGCACCTGGCGATATGAAGTATCTTAAAACAATTAAGAACAGGGCCATGAAAATTTATCACCAAATTGAGATTCAAAACAATAACATTAAAAAACTTAAAAATATAAATTAAATACAATTTTTAGGAACTTGGAAGCAACTATGGTTTTTATTATAAATATTTATTTATTAAATACTGGTATTTATATCATCGCTTTAGCCACCCGATCCGAGAACTTTTCTCTAGTAAAACCACAGATAATAATTATAATGCCTCATCCCTTACACATAAACCGTACCGACAACGTAACACTAGCGTTTTCGTCTGACTAATCGGATAAGTACATCGAACGCGGTCGGCTCTGTCCCAAGCCATAGAGTAGAGGGTGTTAGCAGCGACTTACAAGTAAAAGGATTGACTCGGTTCGGGAATATTTTTTTCCTTAAATACAGCGACGATTTGGATTATAGTATTTTTTTGCACGTTTTTACAATTGTATTGTACCAAAATGTGTTACAACACAAAGAACAATGGCAGGTGCCCATACATTATTTTAGCTGAGATTAAATTCGAAAGTCTTTAAATGAAAAATATCTGGTTTAACTCAGGGTGATGTTCTGAATTAGTTTGTGCAAGAATTTTTGTTCGAGAATGTAGAGAATAATAGATTTTCAGTCATAAACTTTTGTAGGTTATGTCTGGGTAACTTTTAATAATGTGTTTAATAGGTAATATTATTCAATTTCGTGGAAGTAAAAGGGGAATATCGCATTAGTATTTCCCTTACCTAGTTATTTTAGCATGAAATGTGTAGTATACTCTTTGGAAAGGGTATATTTATTTAAATTAAGTGACTTTGACTCGTATCAAAAGGTTGTCGTCAACAACCAAGCTATATATTTTTTAGACTTGGGTACTAGTCTTTTTGCCAATCATTGATTGAAAGTAATTCATTTATTTCTACTACACTACAATATTATTACTTAATATAGTTACTACTTGTCACATAGCAGATAAAAAATATAATGGCAACACTATGCTAAAGAAATGAACTAAATATCAAATAACTTTTTATTTATTATGTTTTTTTTTATCTATTTTGGACCAGGCCTAATTATACTATAAAAACATAGACAATTAATAGAATGTCTTTCGTATATAACTCACTTTCAGACGCTCAAATTTAAGTCAGTTAAAATTTCGCCATTGTTCTTTAAAAATCAAGGGAACGCCTCAAAAAATAAAATTTTTGAGGCGTTCCCTTGATTTTATCTATCGGAATGAATTTTAAATGATCCGTACAAATAATCTTTCAAACAATATTCCATAATTTTGTTTTTAGGAGAGTTGATTTAACAAAACACGTATTTTTTTAAATTGTAACACATTTTGGTACAATAGAACTGTAAAAGCTACTATAAATACTATAAATCAAATCGTCGCTGTATCTATACTATTTAATTAATAATATTATAAAGAGGAAAGATTTTTTTGTTTGTTTGTTTTCCATTACAAAATTCTCTGAAGCAGCCTGGCATCTGGGTTTGGGCTTCTTGCCTCCAATTACATGGGACTTAGACATAACACTGCTTAATCCTTCAGGGGATACTGGTGTGATGTTATAAGGTTTTAACTATCGTAAGGTTCTGAATCGGGGCTAACTCTTATATGTTCACAAAGGCCTTTACAAACAATGGACTCTTAAGTACTGTTAATATTTTTGTGATTTTCAATATTATATTTGGGTATAAGCATCAGATATGTGTAATAACATTTACCATACAAACTTTATTATTTACAATGGTTTTTATTTATTTATTTATCGATATAACACACTTACTTAATATAACGGGTGAGATTTTTTTTTGTTATAATTGCTGTTTTAAAACAGCTATTTTTGTGGTCGCAAGCACTACTGCTGTACATGAGGACCCGACTTCGATTCCTGAGTTTGCCCGACTGAGTGTTATTGGGTTATTCATGTGAAATATCTCAGTAGCAGCTCAGACTCTGGACTTGTGTCCGGTTGTTGGCAACAGATTAAACATAACCGGCGATGTGTGTGTGTACTGTAGGTTATTTTTTTAGGGTTCCGCACCCAAAGGGTAAAAACGGGACCCTATTACTGAGACTTCGCGGTCCGTCTGACTGTCTGTCACCAGGCTGTATCTCATGAACCGTGATAGTTAGACAATTGAAATTTTCTCAGATGATGTATTTCTGTTGCCGCTATAACTACAAATACTAAAAACAGAATAAAATAAATATTTAAGTGGGGCTCCCATACAACAAACGTGATTTTTTTGCCGTATTTTGCGATAATGGTACGGAACCCTTCGTGCGCGAGTCCGACTCGCACTTGGCTGGTTTTTTATTTATAAGCTGGATTTAAAGCCCAAATAGTGATGGCGGGAGTAAATTTGTGATGCCATGATATTGTTCGCAAGAAAATGCGCGGTTCGCCCTGTCCTTACTATACACGTAAATTTTTCAGGCGACCGTGGATGGCCAAATCCAAAACTAAAAAGAAAGTTGTTTAAAAAAATGAGGTGTTTCCTCAAGTTTGCGTGTGAATTATTATATTATTTCCCAGAATGTTACTACTATTTTTTTTTGTAATAATACAGTGTTTTTTCTCCAATGGGCGAACGATACCTGGCTAGGAACATTGATTTCTTCAAAAATCCAATCATGCAGTTTTAGTTTTCATCAAAATCGGCCTCGTGACTCATTTGAGTGTTTTCCCCTATTCCTCATAGTTTCGGATTGGGCCATCCCTCGCTTGAAAAATTCACCCTGTATATGTCAATGTCTGGAAGTCTGAATACTTCCCACATCAAAACATTATACTCTATAACTAGCCAGATCAACATCATCATATCAGCCGAAAGACGTCCACAGCTGGACATAGGCCTCCCCCAAGCGTCACCACATTGCCCGGTCCCGTGCGTGCCTCACCAGCTGCACGCTCCACCTAGAGGGAGAGCTTCCAACGCAACCTTGTCGCCACTCCAGAACCTTTCTGCCCCATCGGCCATCCGTTCTGCGAGCTATGTGCCCTGCCCACTGCCACTTCAGTTTGGCAATTCCTCGAGCTATGTCGGTAACCCTGGTTCTCTTACGGATCTCTACATTTCTGATTCGATCACGGAAGGAAACTCCGAGCATAGCCCTCTCCATTGCCCTTTGAGTGACTGTAAGCTTCCTGATGAGGCCCATTGTGAGCGACCACGTCTCAGAGCCATATGTCATCACTGGCAACACACACTGGTCATAGACTTTCGTCTTGAGACACTGTGGTAAGTTGGACGAGAAGATACCGCGCAACTTCCCGAACGCCGCCCAGCCGAGTCGGATTCGACGGTTGACCTCTTTCTCGAAGTTGGCCCTACGCAACTGGATCGTTTGTCCCAGGTAGACATAGTCGCCCACAACTTCGAGTGTAGAGTCTCCGACCTTGATAGGAGTGGGTGTAACATGGGCATTCAACATCACCTTGGTTTTGTCCATGTTCATCCTAAGACCCACTCTTTCGGCAGCTCTACTGAGATCATCGAGCATTGTACTGCGTTCCTCCATGGTCTCAGCCATGACCACTATATAAGTCAACATATGACTTTTTATATTATATATTACTTATAATTTAGACTAGGTGACGTTCAGATAATTTTGTTCTAAATATATAATTAATGGAAGTGTACTTGATTTCTGTGTGTAAGCAATTATGTTTTTATTTTATTTCTTTACGTGTTTTATAAGGGGATATCACTTTGGGAATGGCGAAGTTTCTCGAGATTAGATAAACGAGTATTCACAAATTTTTCTGCTAACTCGTTTGGCAATTTGTGACAATACGATAATTTTATTTACAGAAACTGTGCTTTAGATTGTCATACGCTCTGAAATATTGTAAATTTTCTTATATGAAGCAGTATTTATTTTTTAAATACTGTTTAATATATTTTATGCCTTCTCTGTATAAGAAGGTTTTGCCCTGAATTGAGACAGTAACAGTGTACTATTATTAAAATTAAATATCTTTTGCTCAACATTATCTAAAATACGCCTATTGAATAAATACCTGTGTTTGGTAATCATACCGCCTTTAATAACTATTATTTTAACCTCTTAAGTACAAATACTTCAATATACAGGTTGTCTGACACCAATGCGAAAAAAAATACCATGGATTCAGTACATGGTATTGGACCCCCTAAGCTCGAAATTTTTCTAAAATTTATTAAAATTGGGCGCACGGTTGGCGCAGTGGTTGAGCGGTTGACTGCTGCGCTGCGTGTCGCGGGTTCGATTCCCGCACGGAACAAATATTTGTATGACCTACATATAGTTGTTTCGGCTCTGGATGTTTGTGTATGTGTGTTTATATGTTTGTAAACGCACCCACGATACAGGAAGAAATTCCTAGTGTGGGTCAACGATTTAAAAAAAAAAAAAAGGAAACCTTTTTTTATATCATTAATTTCCTTTTTTTACAAAGAATACAGCAATGCAAATAAAATTCAAAAGCGCTACCTTTAAGCTGATTTCCTAATTTTCACGCTCGAGGTCAACGCTGCCGGATATTACCTACACGCACCGCACCGCTCGTACTTTTTAACTTTGTCGGAAAATCTAATTGAGCTAGATAGGAATAAAGATTTTAAACTGATTACAGTAAAAAAATGCAGTTCACCAACAGAGCCCACGAAAAATTCCAACCCTGGGTTCACAATCATGATATGAATGACTGAATTCATGATATTTTTATTTGCAACGGTGTCCGTCACACCCTGTATACCTGACTAGCGATCCGCCCCGGCTTCGCACGGAAAAAAATATATCGCAAACCTCCCTATTCTGCCTCGTTTATCGCTTTTTAATAGTGCAAACCGCATCAAAATCCGTTGCGTGGTTTAAAAGTATGCGGAGAAACAGACAGACAGCAACTTTGTTTTATACTATTTAGAGTAATATTTGAAGATATGTTAACATACAGGTTCTAAAATTAACTCTTGACTAGCATACCGCTATTCAATACTGCTAAGACCAACTTGCGTCAAACACTTAACTCAGAATTAGTTTCTAACACTAGGTTAAATTGATAATATTGTATTAAAAACTCTAAATTTAACCTCGTGTTAGCAACTATGTAACTGTATGTAGTAAATATATTATATACTAATATTCACTCAGTCACCAAAACCTGTTCTCTCGCCTGTGGCTCTAGTATTACTGACGCGGTGCGACTAAGCCACCACATCCGAACTAATGACCTGACGTCACACGAATCCTATAATCTCCGGCACGTAAGTTGGCAAGAGTCGTTACATGCGCAGAAGCTGTTTTTTAGATCTCTTTGGTGGTGAAGCGGGGCGCGGGGGACGTTTAGAACCGTTCCGAGCGCGCGATTGGTTGTTCAGTTGACACAAGGATCGACTGACCAATCGTGACGCGTCCACGTTCCGTTCGCTCTATATGGTGGTTAGTCAGCACGTTTAAGCCTTGCCAACTTACGTGCCGGGCATTATACATTTGTGTGACGAGACTTGAACATATACAACAGTCCAAAAACAGAGTGTGGGGCAAAGGCTTAAAAATAAAACAAAACTGCCGTCGGACAGTTGTCCTTGTCAACCAGACACTACACCCGTCTGCTCGGAGGATCTCACCTCTGCGTTGTGGAACTTTACGCCCTGTTCCACATACCTCTAAAACCGTGTCTGTCTGTGTGGTGGTGACTGAGTGATGGTGAGGTTGATATGACATATACTACAATACGTCATGTTAATCTTTGAGTGACCGTAAACATTTTGGTTGGAAACAAACGCCATCTCGGTAAAAATGAAGCTCAGAATTTAATTTTAGTAATGAAACTACCTCAGAAACTTGCCTATAACGACTCGGTGTATTTGCTACCGAATACTTCAAAAAACATTGGAATGTGTTACATCTGCATTCTAACGGGTCATTAAATTCCCAAAAAATTAAGTCGTGATGTTTAGAGGGGCGGTTTTGTTAGCTGAGCGGGTGTGTGATACCCAATGTACTGGGTGTGTGGTTCCCTGCCATTGCGGACGTAATGTAACGGGTGTGTGGGTACTTAGTAGTTACTACTGTGGGTCTGTGGTGCCCAGCTTTGGCTGGTTTATGGTACCTTGCTACAGCGGGTATGTGGTACCCATCTTTAGCGGGTGTGTAATACCGGCTACCTAGAAGGGCGCGGCGTCGTCCAGCGTGTGGAGCCAGTTGAAGATCATCATGTTGCGTTCATACTTGGACAGCGGCCGGCCCCGCTCGCGCTCCAGGTCGGCGGCCGTCAGCGCCAGGTGGGCTGCTTCTGTGACACACACGCATTGAACTCACTAATATGTATCTTCATCATCATCATCATTACAGCCGAAGGAGATCCACTGCTAGACATAGGCCCCAAGTGTCACCGTCAAAGTCCTTTGCGTTTTGGATGAGTCTTCACTATGGGACTATTCCAGAAACGTCGACAAAAACAGTATGAACGTCAAAGTTTGTGAGTATATTATTATTTTTTTGGATTGGAAATCATCCAAGGACTTCTCCCGCTCTGGGTGAGGCGGCAGGGCGTGTTAGACTATTACTGACTAAAACCCTCCCGTGTTCCTTCAGTTGCTTGAGCCAGGGCCGCGGTAACTCTTTTTCAAATTATCCGCGACCTTGTGAGTATATATGGGCGGACTATTGTAACTCTTTCACGCAGATACTATTGAACGAATTTTGCTGAATCTTGACAGTAATATAAGTCATACGTACCAGGGTGCACTTGTCGCTTGTGCGTGCGGGAGGGCACTGCTAGGGTGGTGGGGCCGGCGCCAGACACTGCACTCGCCACTGCACATACTGCCGCCGCCTAACAACACAACATACAAATATTAACCTAAACTGCAAACTTTTGTGTATCTTAGAGGTTAATGTAAGTCTTAACTCTCGAAGTCCAACTGTTGGGGGTAGTGGAATTACTTTATAATCAAAAACAATGGTCTTTGTAGTGACCGGTTCTATTTTGGGTAATTGACAGGCTCGTACACGCACTAACTGACCACACTTCAACACGTCTACACTCGCCGGTGGCTCTGGTACAATTGACGTGGTGCGCACGAGACTGTGTCTGAATGTGTGGGGGTGACTGAGTGAAAGTGGGGATGACTAGGCGAACGTGCGAGCGAGATAGCATACACTACAGTCTTGTTGAAAAGAAGTTGCCTATACCATAGCCAGTACACATCGTAAGGGAAGTAATGGTGGAGACTGGACAGTAAGAGTATGTGTGCGAAACAGAGGTGGACACGAGCAACATAAATTGTAATCGTAGACTGTCTGTAAAAATAGTAATACACGCCATTTTGTACCTATTTGGATTATTTTATTTTGTTTCGGCAATGCAAAAAAATCGGCAACAAAAAACTGCAATGTCCAATAACTGAAAAAGGTGAAGTTTGAGATATGGTTGTTTCATAGTCAAATCAGTCAGGAATTATGAAAGCTACTACTTCTTAAAGGATCTAGGTCGACTTAACCTGTAGCCCTGTATACAATGATATGACAATAAATGGAGAATGCTTAGGGCCGATTTCACCAATGAAAGTAATTGCGATTAGCTCAACTACACTCAGTTGATGAAACCTTTAACTGTGGACGTGGGGTCTCAGAGACCCCGCCTAGTCTGATAATTTACCTAAAAGGTCACTTCCCGTGTCCCCCACACAGAGCTGCTCACTGCCTTTCAGATCACTGGCAAAACAATAATAATAAAACTAAAACAATTTTTAATTTTTCATAAATATAATTTTTAGGGTTCCGTACCCAAAGGGTAAAAACGGGACCCTATTACTAAGACTCCGTGGTCCGTCTGTTTGTCTGTCCGTCTGGCTGGCCTCATGAACCGTGATAGCTAGACAGTTGAAGTTTCACAGATGATGTATTTCTATTGCCGCTATAACAACAAATACTAAAAAAAGTTAATTAAAAAAATCAAAATACCCGACTGCTTAAAAAGCGAACTAAAAAGACGTAAACAAGAAGAAAATCATGCTGTGCAGTCGGAGGATACATATTTGCGAGCAGGCTGACCAAAACCAGATGTATCCTCCGACTGCACAGCATGATTTTCTTCTTGTTTACGTCTTTTTAGTTCGCTTTTTAAGCAGTCGGGTATTTTGATTTTTTTAATTAACTTTTTTATTTATAACTTTTTAGTTAACATTTTTTTCGAATTAGGTACATTTAAACATATAAGTGTTATATATTTTTGAAATCACCTCTTGAAACCCTTTATTTTGATACCCCACACGATGGGTTTAAAAGAAAAAATAAAATTGGCCCCCCACAATATGGTGCCCACAAGCCGCCATTTTCCTATTTTCCAATTTTAGTGTAGCCTATGACACTCGCAAGGTTAAGACGAATCGATTGACGTATGAATCATCAAAATCGGCCAACGCGTTAGGTCTCTGGAACGCCACATAGGAACAAACATACATACATACATACATACATACATACATACATACATACATAGACTGATAAACACATTACCCTCCTTCGGCAGTCGGGTAAAAACAGAATAAAATCAATATTTAAGTGGGGCACCCATACAACAAAAGTGATATTTTTGCCGGTTTTAGCAATAATGGTACGGAACCCTTCGCGCGCGAGTCCGACTCGCACTTGGCCGGTTTTTAATTTTTAACCATGAAGTGCAGGAGCCTGTGAGACCCCACGTATATGGTAGTGTTATGAAAAACCTACGTCAACAGTTAAAATATAAAAAAGTATATAAAGTATTCTTTGTATTTTTTTGACAGTATCACTGACGAGATTCAGTTAGAAGAAGATATCTAAGAGCCACAGTGTTCTCACCTCGAGCCTGTCGAGATTGAAGTCAGACTGAGACATCCTCTCCAGCGCGCGGTACGTGGTCAGCAGGCGGCGCTTGATGTAGCTCTGTCGCACCTGGGGACAATGTCAGGACGTCAGAACATTCAATGAGCTGCGAAATAAAAATTAATTAAATGTTTTTTTTAAACAAGCTTTTTAACTGAATAGTTACGAGCTCGGATTCAGGGCTAAATTATTAAAACACAGTTTAATTCATCAGACTTTATTACTCAAACACTCTTTTACTAATTTATCACAATTTCGCTTTTTGTTCGCTCTGTATCGCTTCCAAATCGAAACTGTCCCTTGACGAACCCGACTGCCCTTTACGGCGCAAGACGTTTTTGAAACATTCCATACTGTTCTAGACACGTCGAAAAACTTCCGGAATAATCGGTTGAGACAGACATTCGAGATCGATCTAGACGTGACGGGAACATTCTAGAATGTTCGGCTGAGAAAGACTAAGGCAACACGAACATTTGAGAAAATAACTACCGCTATTCGACACGAGATGGCGCTATTAACTACAGCTAGTTTTGTTCGTCTCTTCAATAAATGGCGTTACCCTCTCCTAACAGTACTAAATATAATATAACTTTTTAATACACATTCAATTAGCCCAAACACGATGATGCTATCTTGTCTGTTTAAGGAGTTGCTATGGCCACCTGCCGGCTCCATCATGAGAACAGTTCCATAGTATCATATTATTTCAATGTTTCCAAAGTTACACAAAAGTACGCCAAGTTTCAGCTTAATCGGATGCCAGGCAGTGCAAGAAAAATCGATTACAAGTTGCCGGACACATACGAAAGCCAAAGCTTGTAATAAAACGAAAGCGACTCACGCCACCCAATCACCCAATGCGGTATTGTTCGGTGCCCCAGAGTTCTTAGTCAGAAAATTTATAGGTTGCGTGACTCCATCGAAGTTATTTTGACCGTGTTGCAAGGTACGTACCTTCTTGTTGTCGGTGGGGAGCTGGCGAGGCGGGGGCTGCGATGGCTGCGAGCGCTGCGGAGACGGCAGCTGAGACCCGCCTACTGCAACCACATGACAATCATAGTATATGTTCCCACTGCTGGGACTCATGCCTCCTCTCTAAGAGACAGAGTGGGCCGTAATCCACCACGCGGGCCCAGTGCGGGTTGGTAGATGTCACATGCCTTCGAAGTTTTGGTTCTAGGACATGCCGGTTTCATCACGATGTTCTCCTTCACTGTTTTAAGAGCAATGGTGATGAAATAAATCACACAACGTAATGCGCCTGCCTGGGTTCGAACCCACGAGTTTCGCAGAGAAGGCACGAGCAGTAATCACCACCCTTGCTCGATAAGAAATCGATGTATATCACGCCATCTAGTGAAATTTATATGCAACAAATTTTCTTTCTACGAAATGAAGCCCCGTGGTAAGGGTCATAGTAATCACTTAAATAATATAGGTTTGATTATTGTTATTTAAAAAGTGTTCTTACCAGCCACCCAAGTGCTACAGGATCGCGAAGCTGCGCTCAGAGTGAGCGCTTCCAAAGCGGCGCACAAACCGACTTCCGAAGTCGCACTGAAATATATTACTTCTAGTTAATACACAGGTCAGTAGTAAACCAAATCTATTGTTGCAATGGGAGCGTAACTCCACTTCGTTGTCAATGTGGTGAAGCAGGCGACCGCTTCGGACACCATGGCCTATCCTGCAGTAGGAACGCTGGTCGAGTACATCGGGCTCTTGACACCGTCGGGGTGCCAACTGAACTTAACCAAATGGCTTGACACCTGACGATGGACAGACGCCAGACGGGATGACCATAATGCCTGGAAGGTGGGTAGGCCTTTGGTGTAGGATGCAACATGTATCGATACACTTGCGCCATCTCATCTTCTAAGCAGGGGGGGCTTGAGCGGCTGCGCCGAGATGTGTTGGGATCGTTTCCCAACAGGGCCATTAAACGACACTTTTGAATGTAACAATCAAAAGTTCGAAAATAATAATAATTGATTCTACTGTCCATTCGCAAAGGTAGTTTGTTATCGAGAAGAACAGTTAAAGAAGTATTGCCAGAATGTTCGCCTGAGAAATACTTTCAAGACCACTCTGGATGACTATTGTGACGAGAACATTCCAGAATGTTCGGCCGAGATTTAGGCGTCATGACACGAACTTTCGAAAAGATAAATTCCGCTATTCGATACGAGATGGCGCTATTTGTTATTTTCCTTTCGTCATTAGATGGCGCTACCTTGTCTCGTAACAATACGCTAGTGCACGTACCTCCTGAGCGGCTGGCTCGCCTCCCTGCTGTGCGCCACATCCCCCGCGCTGAAGGAGCGCCGCAGCCCCAGCTGAGCGCACAGCGCCGCGCAGCCAGCCAGCAGCTCGCGACAGTTGTCCGCCGCTAGCGGAAGCGACGAGGACGGTCTTCTAGAACAACACACATCACAGAACACAGCTTCTTTTTCACCTTCGAAAGAAAAAAAAAGCCCAGGGAGTGTAGGATTTTTACGTTTCTAAAACCACCCCGCAACCATAACCGGTCATCTGTTCACCCAGTGGGATGCCTTCCAACGCAGAATAGCTGGTTGCGAGACGCACGGGATCGGTCAATGTAGTGAGTAGCGACACTTGGCGGGGGCCTATGTTCAACAGTAGACGTCTTTCGGCTGAAATGGTTATGATGATGAAAACCACAATCACAATCAGCTGGAACTCCCGTAACCTCTTAAAAGACCACCCCGGAACTCCCTCCGTGCAACGCCTGTGAGATCACAAAACATCGTCATCATTTCAGCCGAAAAAGAGCCCACCAGTCCTGTACGTCTCGCATCCAGCGGATTCCCGCAGCCTTCCCCTCATGCATGGATCTTATTGGTGATATTCAAGAGGATGTGAAAAAATGTCGCATATCTCCAAATTTTTGGTTTTATTTAAATGAAACACTTACTTTAAAGCTTTGCTGTCTGGGTTGGGACTGGCCACTCGCAATGATGGGTCGGGACCCTGTCCTGCCTGAAAACCAAAAGACAATTTAATAATTATTATTTTAAACTTTGAACGCGGGCGAAGCCGCGGGCAGAAGCTAGTTAATTATATAACGTTATCTAAACTAATTATATCTTAAAATCTATAATTAAACTAAATGTATAAACTCGCATACACAGGAACCAGACCGGAACAGGTATCTGAAAGTCATAAAAATATTTGTACCGTGCAGGAATCGAGTCCGCGACACGTAGTGCAGCAGCCGATCTCCCAACCACTTCGCCAACCATGTCGTCCTCGATCAACAACAGCTACAAGAGGTATTTCACCCTTTCATTTTGCAGAGGGTTAAAGAAAATGGGTTCCTTGAGTTCCTTCTTTTCTCTAGAACAGCGATGTAATGTACTGTCTCTGTTATATTGCAGAAGTACATTTATAGTGCGGCGACACGTCTGCGGGATGCTTCTGACACTGGGCCAAGATGGTGCTGCTAGCCTACTCCACCCGCCATGAGATGGCGCCACCGTGTCTTGTGGCTGTTCTACATACCTTACAGGCTAGCAGCCTCAAAACCCTGGCGTCGGAGGCGGCGGAAGACACGCTGAACAGCGACAGGTCGGTGGTGACGGACTCGTGCGACGGCGAGCGCGCCACCCCGCCCCGCCACGCCTCGGGCGTGCACATGTCCACTGGAACACGAGCATGAACAAACATTGGTCACGACACAACATCCCACCATAACTCTGTCTGTCTTTACTCAACATGTTGGGGGTCGACTTGCAGTCTAACCGGATGCTGCTGAGTACCAGTATTTGACATGGAGCGACTGCTTATCTGACCTCCACAACTCAGTAAGGGGGGCTTCATTAATTAAGAGAAGCGTTTAGGGAGGGGTGGGCAAATCCCACCCAATCACACGTGTAGGGTCTCGGCAAATATCACCAAAGTTTTTGTTCCATGCAGTGCAAAATTGCGAGAGATTCTACACTAAATTTTCCGCAGTCCACAGTATAGCGCACAATGTGCGACCCTCACGGATTATCACATGTCGAACCACAACACATGTCACAACGATTTAGAGTGGCTTATTTTATTCAGAGTGAGGTTGAAAGAACAGGTGATTTTACTGAAAATCACATGGACACGTTGGTTCCAGTAGTCACTCTTAAGACCAAACATGAGTCCCCGTGGACTAAATTAGAATGAATATTTTTTACGAATTTTATTATTTCCTATTGTTACGAGCTGGGTTCAGAGATAAATTATTCTAAAAACACTCTTTAATTGATCACAATTTTGTTACTTGACAGTATTTCGCTTATGATCGCTTCGACTAGGGCATGTAATATCGGAAGTATTTCAATCCCGATATTGATTTCCGATATTAATATCGGAATTGAGCACTTTTGTTAAATATCGCACATTTTTTTTTGTTAATTGCACAAATTCGGTATGAAGTTGGATTGAGTGCAATAAAAAAACACGTTTATGCCGCGACTTATTAGGATTTTCTATTTTTCAGCACTATATATTTGTATTTGTAAACAGCACTTTCTGCACTTTTTATAACTCTCGTTTAATTTAGCACTTTTTGTCTATTGATCCTACATGCAATAAATAAAGCTGCCATATCGGTATTTAAACAAAGTGGGAGTCAGACCCACTGAATACAAGAGATGTAGATATGCAAGCAAGAATAACAACTAGTATGAAGAATGAAAGAACGAGCGGCCTGAAAGAGGAATAGAATGAATGAATTTGCTCAGAATAGGCGCCAACTTTGTTGAGCGGGATTAGTACTTAAGGGTACACTAGTTGACGGCACGAACTATTTTGTGCGCGGGGTTAAAATGCGTGCTATATCAACCGATAACACGTGCGGAACAGATAGATGCTGTTATGAGCAGTAAGAAGTTACGTCTATGGAAAGCCTGAGTAACATAAGACAATGTTTTATCTTGAAAAGTATCAACAAGTTCTGTGTGCTGGGCCCCAGGAGCAAAGCCGCGGGAAAGAGCTAGTTTTATACAATTATTATATTTACTGCAAAGCCTTGACAACTTCAATCTGAAATTCACATCTCTTTCTTGCACAAGAAATGTAATTAGGAAAAATTTAGGCTTTATAAATAAACTTTTGCCTGTGACTCCGTCTGCACAGCATTACTACTTCGAATAGCCTAGTTTTTGATATTGCTCCATAATGTGGGCCTACTTGAGAAATTATTTTTTATTCCTCCACCACTTTTCCACCCTCTTATGGGTAATTTCTGGGATAAAAACTATCCTATGTCCCAGGGTCTCAAACTATTATCATACCAAATTTCATCTAAATCAGTTCAGTAATTTAGGAGTAAAAAAAAAAAAAAAACATTTATTTCAGACAAAAAAGTCCATTCCATATACAAGGCAAGGCAAGTTTGTTAGTAACAAGAATCTTATAACTATGTTAGTAATTTATAAGGTTTGTTGACTACGGAACCCTAAGAATCAAATACAAGAACTAGACACACAGTCTACCCCTGTACAGCAGGATCATTGGTCTCGCAACACATGGAGTCCAATGAACCTACTGAGCAGAACAGTATCCAATGAACCTACTGAGCAGAATAGTTTCACCTGTCCCGGTGTCTGTGTGTTTGTAATTATTGCTTGGAATTTAAAATTGGAGCACTTCCCGGCCTTCACCTGAGATGAAATTTTGCACCAATATGTGTTTCTTGTGATATATGCAATTTTTATATTAAGCCTTTTTATTTTAAATATATATAATATGCAAAAGCTTGTTTTTACATGGAGCAGCCCCTATTTTTGGATGAGTATAGATATTTAATTTAATTTCAATTCAATAGACTACACACACACACATACAGCAAAAAAGTGGAACTCTCTGCCGGAATCTTTATTCCCTGATAGCTACAACCTTGGGGTCTTTAAGTCAAGAGTGAATAGGTTTCTTCAAGGTAAGCGTGCTTCACCGTGGACCGCATCATCGCTTAACATCATGCGAGAGTGTTCAAATGCGAGACTATAGATTATAAAAAAATAATAATCTGGGTTTTCTTAAGTCAAGAGTGAATAGGTTTCTTCTAGGTAAGCGTGCTTCACCGTGGACCGCATCATCGCTTAAAATCAGGCGAGATAGTGATCAAACGCAAGCCTATAGATTATAAAATAAAAAATTATCTGTGTTTTCTTAAGATTTTATGTTTTAATTATTTACTTTTAATATTTTTCATTTTATTCCTGAATTATTGACAACGAGTAAAATATACTGTTCACGATTAAAATATATTTTTGAATGGATTGTGATGTAACATGTGGAACAAACAGAGATGCAGAAAAAGATTTTGTGTTTCACGTACCGGTAATTTTAAACACATACATGCATATTTTTCTAAGCAAAATAATACATTTATATCAATGTGCAATCAATAAAATACAATAATTTTAAGCGAAAACGAAAACATTTTTCGCTCGCCGTATGCAAGTTGCGCATTCGAGATAAATACGTCCAAAATCCTTTCCGAAGCCATTAAAACGCTCAATAAATATTTAATTGACTATGGAAATACATTTTTGATGAAATAACATGTTAAAGTAACGAAAAAGATACAAAAATGCGACGAGTTTTCGGAAAAATCGGTAAACACAACAATAACAAACATTAGACTTACCGCTCACGTGAGGATCCACGGTGGCGGTGTACTCAATATTTTTTTAAACACACACAAAACTTTATTAAGTATCTTTCACCAGCACTACACTATTCAAACAATCGTTAGTTTTATTGCAAAAATATTTCTGCGACTTTCGGTTTTTGATAATGGCCGGATGAGTTTGACAAATTAAAATTGGGACAACGGGTTGCGTTCTGAAATTTGTGAAGAACTGTATATTTTTTTGTGAAATGATCACGGTATAAATTCAAGTAAACGTTAAATCCATTGATGATTTTCCTTTCTTTCTACAAAAGCATTGTTTAACAGTATATAATAGTAATCTTTGTTGTTTAATTTGAATCACGTACCTAATAAGACCGCGAATGAAGAATGAACTTTTGCAAAGTTTTGCATTCAAGTACATGGTTTCAGAACGGCAAAATCTTTGGTATCTTGTAGGATTATACTAGCATAACAAGGTTTTCTGTTTTTTTAATGCATTTTGATTTTGAAGCACCAAACAACATTCAATTTTTAGTTTAATTTGTTTTCTTAGAACTAGGAATGAATTTGAGATATAATATTGCAATTCTGTTCAAATTTAAAAAAACATCCCTTGAAATCAAGACATCCTAATTTGGTTGCTTAATAGTGTTTACATGTGTGTAGAGACATCTAGCCGCATATAGTCTAAACTATTGCATCAAGTTTAACGATTTGCAACATAGATGGCAGTATAAGCGACAAGTAAGCGATTTCATCACAGTCTTCTACAACATTATTTTATTCTCCGGCCGGTCTGTTTTTTATTTAGTAATTTGCTTACATTGAGGAAGAACCTTGACCTCAAAGCAAGATAAAATGAACCACGACGCTACCGCTGAGTGCTGACTTTTTTCATGCTATTACATTATAAAACGAAGCTTCCTCATCGATTCGTCTTTCGATAAATGTTAAATACTACCAAACTAATACGTAATGCATAATATGTAGAGGAAAACAACATAATTTAATCTAAGTAATTTACCTACAAACCATAAACGTTCACAAGTTAAGTAGGTATCTACTTACTTTCCTAAAAACTGTTTTGTATCAACCCAAAAAAATACTTATTCCCTATGATAAAATTCTAATAAAATACAGCAAATCAAAGGAAAGCCACGTGTGTTGGTAGTTTTTATTGATTTGGAACAAATTCTTGGAAGCCGACCATCAATGTTGACAAACTCGGATATCGCTCGCTTAGGGGCGGTTCACATGTCGACGTGAGAATAATAAACGCTCTATTGACTGTTTATCAAATAGCACAGATAATATAATACTATAATTATAGCATACAAATAGTAATCTTTGCTTTATCAACGAGCGTCGCGGTAGTTTACGGAAAAATGACAAAAATGGATGGGAATGTCAAACGCTATCAAATATCAAGTGATCAATCTCTTGCATTTTGGCATTTCGACAAACTCCATCGCTTGGCAGCGGCAGGGGTCATCAATTACTTTCATTTGGGGTTATTATTAAATAATACCTAAACAAATGTAATCAATAAAAAAACTTTTTTACAAAAAAAATCTACCGGCTTCCAAATAAGAAAACTACAAAGTGCAAGTAACTTTATTTTCGGAAGTCGGTGTCTTTTGTAGGTACCAATTTTTTGTGTTATGGACACCGACTTCCAAAAATAAAGTTATTTGCACTTTGTAGTTTTCTTATTTGGAAGTCAGTAGTATTTTTTGGAAAAATGTTTTTAGTTTACCTACATTTTTTAGTTGTACCTACCTAATTGTCAAGTAGTTTAGTAAGGTACCTATAATGCCCGAATAGATTGCCCAAATATCATGAATCTGATCATAACCGGTGAAATGAGAGTGTTCCAAGGTGAACTGTACACATCTGCGTACCCCTTTAGAGCGTACTGGCGTGATTTTATGTTATGAAATGGTATAAACAATAAACAGACATGCGATTGCAGCAATACTGAGAGATTTGCCTTTATTTATTGAAGATTTATTTTGTATATCTCCGAAGTTCTTCATCAGATCTTCACCAAATTAAAATGGGACCAATTTCGGAACATACTCTTTGACGGAGATATTGGTGAACATACACAAAAAAATAAACAAACAAAGTCGAACCAGTTGAACCTCCTCCTTTTTGGTATCGATTAAAAACGTACCTAAATAAATCGATCCGTTGCCTCCATGTGAACCGATGTGAATCGTAATACCAACATACAAGTATAACTACTGAAGTGAATACTTTATCAGCAAAATGGATGTTATGTTTTGTGATGTTGCCGGCATTGTTCCGAAATCAGACTGTTTGGGATTCGACTGGGGTTTTAATTTGATTATTTATTTATTCGTATATATAAGTCTAGGTTTCCTCACGATGTTTTCCTTCACTGTTGTCAGCGATGTCCAAGATACACTTAGATAGTACTGGCTGACCACCGGGGCTTCGCTCCCGTCTACGGCCTACCCTGCCTACCCAGCCTAGCCTACCCTGCCTTCCCGGCATACCCTGCCCACCCTGCCTACCTTTAGCACGCGTTATCTGCTGTGATTGGTTGAATGAATTTTCAACAGCCAATCACAGCAGATAACGCGTGCTTGACAATTTGTCACATTAATTCTGCGATAATTTAGAGGTGAGAAACTCGGCCTAGTAATAATAATAAGGATTTTTAAAGAAATTCCATCGATCCACATGTTTGAATAATTTTAATTGAATTGTCAAAATAATGAATTACATAGCTATTGTGTTTGTGTGAGCTTAAGACATGTGTAACGCGATAACCCCTCTATTCCAAATAGCTACAACCTGGGAGTGTTCAAGTCTCTAGTGAATAGGTTACTTGTAGACAAGCGTGCTTCACCGTCGACCGCATCATCGCTTACCATCAGCTGAGATAGTGGTCAAGCGCGAGCCTATCAATAATAAAAAAGAAATCTACTTTAGCTTGATATTCTGAAGAAAACTATACTCCAGCCAGGCGAGCACGGCCTCTGTGATAGGCTTGAGTCAGGCATTTTATCACAGTTTTTGCTCCCAAACTGTGATAAAAATGTGTGACTAAAGTCTGTCACAGTAGGCTAAAAAAATACTAACATAGTATTTTTTTAGGGCTACCCTTTACTCAACAACAAAAATAAAACAAATTCGATATAGAATATTGTATCTGTTGTACAACGATTTTACTGAGTTATTAATTACAGATGAAAGAAAGTTTGAGAACATAAATATCCAAGGTCATAGGAGAATAGATCCTAGAAGATTAGACTAGATTTTCAAAAATGTTCACTATAATGGTTTTAAATTTTTTATTTTGTTTATTTTTCTTGCAATGACAAGAATATTTACTTTTTAAAGTATTATATTATTTTATTTTAATTATTGTGAATGTGAAGACTATGTGGATTATTAATTTTATTTTTTATTTGTCTTAGTTTTTAGGGTTCCGTACCCAAAGGGTAAAAACGGGACTCTATTACTGAGACTTCGCGGTCCGTCTGTCTGTCTGTCACCAGGCTATATCTCATGAACCGTGATAGTTAGACAGTTGAAATTTTCACAGATGATGTATTTCTGTTGCCACTATAACAACAAATACTAAAAACAGAATAAAATAAATATTTAAGTGGGGCTCCCATACAACAAACGTGATTTTTTTGCCGTTTTTTGTGATAATGGTACGGAACCCTTCGTGCGCGAGTCCGACTCGCACTTGGCCGGTTTTTAATCATGGTCTGGCAGTTTGAGTATTTATGCGGCCTACCCGAATGTCCTTTCTTTGGTATTATTCGTCAATTCGTTGAGCTCCTTAAATTCTGAGTTGGTCTGCACGGTTATTGACAAATGCGTGCACTGACTGGACAGGTCCACTCAATCTGGCTGGTTCTTTACTCAAAAGACCATTTCAGACATCAGTCTACATGGTCTTCACTTGATCTAACCAAGATTTTGTCTGGACTTTAAAAGAGACTGTGACCTCTGAGTTTGTTTCGGCCTTTCTTCTCAGAGTAGTCAGACAGGAAACGCCGACCTCATCTAGTTTTAAAAAATATGATCGACATGTAAAAGTGTTTGTACAAACCAAGTTTCATAAATAAAATCATTTATCATTTACCCCTACTGTCAGCTGATGAGCTGTCAGTGGTTCTGGTTTTTTAGTAAATATTGTAACTTCATCTTGGCCAGAGTTATAGACATAACCCAAAACGTCGAAGTTACAGAAGTACCCGCCACTGTAGTTATACATAAAACATATATAATACCTACCTCCACACTGGGACGATATCTACCTTCATACACCTACATACATACAAGTTTTATTTACTTCACTACTAACACAGATTGTTGCGGTCTGTCTGTAATACTTTAAATTCTCCAAGGAACTCTTAAGTAACATATTAAATTGATAAGTGAAACTCTATAAAAGTGGTGGTTGTCGATATCGAACAGTGATAAAACTAAAAATAAATTAGTTACTAATTTAAAAAGAAAAAACTTTTTATTGATACGGTTTTTCGCAATCCTCTCAGCAAACCCTTTCATTTGATAATCATGTATTTTTTTAATATTATTTATTATTATTGTTTAGCTGTGCCCGCGACTTCGTTCGCGTAAAACATACTAAAAAAAATTTTTTTACTCGGAATCCCAAATTACTTTTTTTTTAATAAAAGTAGCCTAAACTATTCCTTATAGCTTCAGCTATCTGCCAGTGAAAGTCTCGTCAAAATCAGTTCAGCCGTTTCGGAATTGGAAAGGATTGTTTTTGTGCTACTTTTCTGGCGGAATAAGTTATTTTTCTTTATTTTATTACTACAACTCGCGCTTGACCGTTTCTCACATTAGATAAAACGTGAATTTGACACAAATACCTAGTGACTATATATGTATGTAGGTATTGTGATGGATTTCATAAGAACATAGGAAGAATAGAAATAACCAATTATAAAAAAATAACTTGTTCTGTAATAAATTATTTTTTCATCATAATAAAACAAGCTTTTAGCTAACTGTGCAATGTCATTCAAACCAAACCTGTATGCGAAATTTCAGCTCAATCGGGCGGGGATAACGGTTTTAATCTCAGTTGTAAGATTTAACTCGTATACTAACTAACAAAACAAATTAAATATAATTAAGCTCAAAAAAAGGTCCCTTATTATTTTACTACGGAACCATAAAAAACCAATCCCACATTTAATCCTTTTATCTTAAAACTTCTTGACCTATTTCTAGTTCTTACCCGACCTGCCCCAAAAAGAAGGGTAATGCTTATACAGAATGAGATTCAAACATGTCATGTCAAACGTCTTAAAAATCCATTGTCATCCTAATAGACTAAAAAACAAACGAAGGATGAGTTGATCACTCCATTCATTTTTCTAACAACTCGGCTACTTAGCGTTTGGTACGATTTTAAAATTAAAAACTTTAATGGGTGTGTGTGTGTGAGTCTTTGTGTATGTGCATGATGCTTACGTAATATATAAGCTGTCAGTTTATGTGCGCTTGACTTTGTGTGTGTGAATTGTGCTTGTGTGTGTGAGAAAGTATGTTGTGGATGAGTCGGGATTCGGCGGAAAAAATGCGGATTTGGGTAAAATTCTTTGTTTTTCGGTTTGGTATATTGTAGGAGAAAATAGATTTGGATAAAGTATGGTGTATTTTAAGGCAAATACTGTTTTTCAGTAAAAATAATAAACATCTCATACATTGTTTATATTTAAACAGTAGGTAGGTACATTATGTTGTTTAAAATAAATAACCTTGCTGAAGTAGAAGATTTTGGAATTTTAGATAAATGGTAGGTAATCAAAACATTCCACCGTCTATACACACACACAGGTGAAGTGAGCTCAGAAAGAACTGCCAGTCTATTTAATTATCACACGAGTGAACTGTTATCATCCTTGATTAATGGATTTATTGCTCACTTCATGTTCATCGGCAAACATCGCTTAACCCTGAAAGTCGACCCGTGCGGCTTGTATTTTTAGGGTTCCGTACCCAAAGGGTAAAAACGGGACCCTATTACTGAGACTTCGCGGTCCGTCTGTCTGTCTGTCACCAGGCTGTATCTCATGAACCGTGATAGTTAGACAGT
The DNA here is from genome assembly GCA_945859665.1 of Anorthoa munda. Classification (NCBI taxonomy): domain Eukaryota; kingdom Metazoa; phylum Arthropoda; class Insecta; order Lepidoptera; family Noctuidae; genus Anorthoa; species Anorthoa munda. Next base: position 940,923 of record OX243919.1, on the reverse strand, counting down.
TGAAATTTTCACAGATGATGTATTTCTGTTGCCACTATAACAACAAATACTAAAAACAGAATAAAATAAATATTTAAGTGGGGCTCCCATACAACAAATGTGATTATTTTGCCGTTTTTTGCGATAACGGTACGGAACCCTTCGTGCGCGAGTCCGACTCGCACTTGGCCGGTTTTTTGCCCAAAAGTAATTTCAGTACTGTAAAATAAGACTTGTAAAATAGTGCGGGTAGGTCCACTCTACGCTCGCGCCTGCTCGGGTATTGTACTTGATTGTAGCGCGAGTGTTGGCGAGCGGAATGCAAACTAAACTGCTCAGGGCTGCCTCAAAACGTTATTATTATTATTATCCAGTATTTTCGGGTAGAAAATATACAGTGTAAAATATACTATTTCTATTATTGAATAATTTTATTAGGTGTTTTGTTTTGTATAGGTATTTTTATTATTAATTGATTACTTGTTAATGATTATTGACTAATTCTTTATTTGTATCTTTTAATTGTTTTTTTTTTCTGATTGATGTATGTGCTGTGCACACCTTTAAGTGGAAAGTTCGCTGTAATTACTAAAATTGAGATTATTGTTTTTGCCAATGTTTCTTTGAACAATACGTTCAAGTGCCATAATAAATAAAGAAACAAAAACTCCTAACTAAATAAACCTAAAAATAAACTATGTCGAATATGGTGGCTCCACACGGCCACGCAGTGCTTGGTCAGTATTTTGAAACTCAAACGAATTAAAAATACTTTTGAATTGTCAAGCAAAAGATGAAGCTACTTGCTATTTGTTATGGATTTTTAAAGAAAAAAAGAAAAAATGTTTATTCAGTACAGATAGAAAGAAACGCACATTAAAGTTATTTAAAATCCATTATTAACACAATTAATAATCCTGGTCCGGTTACTAGTTTCGGAAGAATACGTGGACGAACATACATACGTACAAACATACATACATTAATGAAATTTGGCATACATTTTTAGAAGCCCACATAGAGTAAGTAAGTGAAAAATGTGCAATTCCAACAATATTACTTACATATGCGATTATGCGTATCGAATTGAAAACCACCTTTTTTTTGAAGTCGGTTAAAAGGTAACTTAACTTTAAATAAACCAAAGTTGGTGAGTGTCAGGTACATCATTATAGTCGGTTGAAATGAAAAGGACTCATTTAGTATTTAAATACTTAAATTTATCTACGAGTTGAAGTATCAGGTAATATTTCTGTTTACAGGCCATACTACGTGTGTATGAAATTAGTACAAATTAAATAATTAAACTACAAAACAAAATAATACCTTCCTACTTACATATAGCCAAAAAAATAAAGTACATACCAAAAACTTAACCACTCCGCACCCTACGAACACGAACTTGTGTTCAAAATAATAAATTGTGCCCGCAGCGCAACCCTACGGTTATATTAGCGCGCACACACACTCACCCTTTGTCCGGACACGAGCACACCTAGAGGGTGCTGTTCCGACGAACACACACACACACACCGTACGAATTAGGGTCGTTGTGTTGGGAGAGATGGCAAACTCGGTTAAGTAGAATTTTGAAGATTGTTGGTAGATTTTTATTATATTTTTTTTTGTTATATTAAAGAAGTGCATTCATTACGTAAAAACTATAATAATATAAAACATTACAGAAATAAAAGCTATTTGTATTTGTTGCGATTTTTTTCAAGTCTGGCAACGAATTAGTGTATCTTTATAAAAAAATATATCTTAATATATATAAACTCAGGCTAGGCTAGGCTTGCTATTTCGGTTAACAATAAATTATGTTTTTTATATTATATTCTAGTTCAATAAAAAGTAAATAAAAGAAGTAAAGTATGTTCCATTTAAATGCATTCTACTCTTGTTGCATTTATTTTTATAAATATTGCATTTGTTCTTAGAACTGGCTTCATATATGAATAAAGGATACTTATTTAAATAAAAAACAACCTTAATATTTAGAATCTAGTCATGGTCAGTTTCTCATACTTTATACTGTTAATTAATTGCACTTTTGGTATATTTTTTTATTCGAATCCACACGTAAATAAGAAGAAGGAGAATAAGTTAGCACTTAAAAATATCTTACATTTTGTTTTTATTAAATAAAATTATTTAATTATTACAAAAACAAAAAACAACACTGCTAAAAATTAATTTACTTTTGGTAGGTTTTCCTATAATTTTTGTTTGTGCATAAAATTATACCTAGTACTTGGTTTTCTTTTTTTTCTTCTTTGTTTTTCATATTTCATTTCTACAAATGAGACGAATCCAAAGACACCTTATATGTCATAATCCGTCAATCCGTTTGGGCTGTAGAAGTAGAGCATGCTATAGAAATGGACATAACTACATATATATGCTTTTTGCCCTCCCGCAGTCGGGTAAAAAGAGTAAAAAACATCTCCTACAGATTTCCTCTCAAACATTAACAATTTTTTTTTATAATTACTTGAATTTTAATATTTTTTACTTATGCCACTTTCCCAGCTAACCGTAGCCCGTTTTTTACTACGCTTGCTTGATGTCCTTACGTATACTACATTGTTTAGATTATTATATTTTTTGTACGAATTTTACAAAAAAAACTTTGTAAAAACAGTTTACCTTATTCATAAGTGTATTTGTTGATTTGTTGCATAAAAAAACTTAATTATACCTACTTACGTTAGTATTTAAGATCACAGATAGACCTCAATTAGTGCTAAAATTATAAAAAAGCAGGGTTTCCACGTGTGTTACCCTTCAAACTCTTTTTTCTTATCCTTATTTTTTTTTCTATAAACGATAAGTTAAATCAAAATACATAACCTCGCTTCGCCGCAGTCAGGTAAGAAGAGGATGTAATTTACGAAACATTCCTGTCTACTCATAAGTCATAACACTAAATTGTGAAACATGCAAATATATCATACCAAATACCAACTCGTTTTATTTTTCTTTTGATTGAATGGCAAACTATTTAAATTGTTTTTTTTTTTGTACAATACCAGTTTTGTGTGTCTATAATAAATGATTGTTGAATAATACAAGAATACTGATTTAAATATTGTAAGTATTAACAAAATATCGATCTGATTCTTACTTCCGGGGTTGTCGGATGAGAAAGGCGACCCTCTATCTTAAAAGGGGTGTGTGTCGTATGAGGTGACTCAGGGAATATGCCGAGAGCATGTACAGTATTGAGCAGGTAAATAGGCACATAATACTGGCAAATTAAACTACTTATTGTCGAAGTAGCATGATATATGAGCAATAAAAAAAAACAATCAAGCTTTGTGGTATAAAATGTCATTATATTTTCAATACGTGGCAACCTACCACAGATAAAACATGACATTGAAAAAAAATTCTTAAATTTTATGGCTATGACAAATTGCAGCATATTCCAATCTAAAACTTGAACTAATAGCAAGACAAAACTCTCCGTATATTGAAAATTTGTAACTAAACCATAAAAATTATCATGTTTCACGTCTGTGTGCGTGTGGGACTGTCGTGACACGACGCCTACACACACACACGTCAATTGTTGGTCTTAAAACTCAGGGCTGCCAACGTAACAGATTATAAAGAGGACAATTATTGTTTTTGTAGTATTGGTTTTTAGAAGATGTTACCCACCTATTGTTCTGATGTATTATGTCTAAGTGGATAAGCATTTTTTGCTAGTGTATGTTATTTTGAAAGAAGACCTTTCACGCAATTTATATAATTTGTGTGTAAGGTTAAAAATATTTGATCTTTGCTTATGAATAATTCCATTGCTGGTAATGAGCACTCTTGAAATTATGATTTCGGATAATACATTGTCTTCATTCTTCGTTATCATCTATTTTATTGATTTGTCCAATAAAATCATGTTATTGTGAATATTTTTTATTATGTCGCTGCCAGTGGCCCCCTAATAATAATTGTTATTTTACCCGACTAGGGCGAAGCCATAATTGTGGGTATGTGTGTTCATCTGTTCCCTCATAATGACACAGAAGGTGCGAAGTGCAAAGTCAAATAAAAGTAACATCTTTTAGACAAGAACTGTGGTGGTGCTGTGGTTACTGCTATGTATCCACGAATGAAATTGTTGTTGCCTTTGTTTAATTTTAAAGTTTGTTTAATTTAAAATTTATGACATTTTTTTTATATTTTTTTATATTATACAATTTTATTTTAATTTATGACATTTTATACAATTTTTTTTCAATATATTACATTGTACGTTTTTATTTATAACATTGTATTACTTTAATTATTATTGTAATTATAATTTTGCATGCCTAAATTGGTTGAACACGGTTGACTGCGCATTCACCTGACATCTGGAAGTGTATTTTTGTGTAGGTACTGTGTTAAGCGAAAAATTTATTTGTATTTGAATTTATGATTAGTTCTTAGTTTTAGTATTAACTTAGATATTATTATAAATATATTTTGTGCGAAATGCGCCGAACCTACTGCCAATAAATTGCGTTAGAGTTTGGCAGCTGTAATATTGAGACCTTTATAAAACTTTTCATTAAATAAACAAAATACAATCTTTAAAAAAGACAAAACTAAATAAATCCTAATCTCAAACAATAAAACACGTGTAGTACACACTACTCGGCAGAGAAGTTATTAGCATCAATTATAATAATCCGCACACAAGTTCACGCAGCCCTGACTCACACACACTCACTCACACAGCGTGCCGTGTGCCGCACAGCTCACACACACTGTGCGGACATATGAAACCGAATGCTTGTCAAACTAAATGGATACGGGGAGTAGGGATGTACCTCTGAAGTTCAATATCGATGTGGGATTTATTCTTAGTTTATTTTTTTTCTGCCTACTGTAAAGATATAATTTATTTTATTTTTTAAATACAATATGATTTTATTGTAACGATCAAAATTTTATCTAGACATCAATAAATGACATTTACGCATAAATTAACTCGTATAAACGTAAACAGTAAAAATAACAGATTTTTTAGGCGCTGGTATAAAGTTAAATCATTTATTTCCTTAGATAAAGTACCTATAGATTAAGCCTTAAAATGAGCTTGACTGATAGAGCGAGATGGCTAATTGGCAGCTCCATGTAAATAATAAGGACAAAAGATTATTTTATGTCTTTGTCACCATGGCCGGTTTCTGTTGTTTGTCAAACTCTAATATAATGGCAGGTTTGACAAACAAACTCGGTTTTGTTTGATTTTCAGTGATTTCGTGGTATTATGTGTTAATTGAGATAAGGAATTTGGGTTATTTATAGATAATAAGTGTCAGTGCGATGGTGGGTTGTAGTGTTCTTGTTCTTGTTGTAACACCAGAACTAACTATTGCTGTCTCATGTGCGGCCACGCCAGGGCTTCATCTATAGGTACTTTATCTAAGTTTATTTCAATATTAAACGGCACTTTCAATGTCAAAATTTGTAGTTAAAAATCCTAATACTATAATGTGAAAGTTTGAAACGGCTGAACAGATTCGGATATAATTTTGTTCAAACATGAGTTACTTTCATCCCTTGGGATGATAAAACACATTTCACGCGAGCGAAACCACAGGCAAAATCTAATTATTAATATTGATTCTACTACTATCCATTCACAAATACGTTTGGTGAAGAACGGACAAGAAATTCCGTACTTACTCAAAAAAATCCAGTATCGATATTTAATGGTGAAACTATCGACAAGTCCCCGCGCGGGCACCTCACTTCACTCGTAGAGCTTGCGCTAGTATTATTATTAGCTGCGATAAGGCGCGTACACATCCACGACTGTTTTGAAATATTGTGTTCGACTGTAATCTCTGTTACTAGCCTAGAAACCTGTACAATTATTATGATTTAAGCCTATTTAAAAACATCATTTCACAAGTACGACGTCCACTGCTGAACATAGACCGGTCTCGAGCGTCTCGCATCAGCGGATTCCCGCGACCTTCACCAGGTCAGCGGTCCACCTAGTGGAAAACCTTCCAGCGTAAAGTCTTTCGGTTCGTCGGTCGCCACTCCAGAACTTTTCGGCCCCATGGACCATCCGTTTAAAAACCTACTGTGCCCAAAATATTTGAAGAATTTTCCACTCGAGGAGAAAAAAACCTTAGGATTAAGGCATGTGATATATTCTATGCTATGTTCAACGAAAGCATCATGATAATAACGATTGGTACAATTTCAAATATTTATGAGATTGTCAAGCGACATCGAAATGTTTCGTGATTAGTTGGATCATAGGGGTTTGTCCCCATCACCGCGTCACGACGTGGATGACGTTATACTATACGGTGTCGCGTCGCGGCACGTTGGCTTGTCGTGTGAATAAAAATTATCGTGTCGAATCATACACGTCACGACACGATGCCGCAATGTAACAAGTTGTCGTGCCCTGAAAAATGCCATTATTTGTGTGTGTAAAAGTGTTTTTACCCGCCTGCAAGAGAAGGGTTATGTTTTTCGCGTGTATCTTGTATGTATGTATGTTTGAATGTATGTAATATTCTTTATTACCTCGTATTTTCCAAACCAATTGACGGATTTTTATAATTAAGACATTGTTAGATAAGTCTTGACCACCCAAGTGTTTTTAGATGGGTGAAGTTAAAAAAAATCAAACATGGCGAATATTGTGCGGTACCAATTTTTTTTTCATCTGAACCCATCGAGTGGGGTATCAAAATGAAGGTTTTCAAGAGTTGATTACAAAAATACATACCACTTCTATGTTTAAAAGTAATACGGAAAAGAAAATATAACTAAAAAGTTGTAAATAAAAAAATATCATGCTGTGCAGTCGGAAGTTCAGGTGGTCAGCCAGTTCGCGAATATGTATCCTCCGACTGCACAGCATGATTTTTTCTTGTTTACATATTTTTAGTTCGCTTCTTAAGCAGTCGGGTTTTTGTTTTTAGGGTTCCGTACCCAAAGGGTAAAAACGGGACCCTATTACTAAGACTCCGCGGTCCGTCTGTCTGTGTCTGTCACCAGGCTGTATCTAACCGTGATAGCTAGACAGTTGAAATTTTCACAGATGATGTATTTCTGTTCCCGCTATAACAAAAAATACTAAAAACAGAATAAAATTAATATTTAAGTGGGGCTTCCATACAACAAACGTGTTTTTTTTTGCCGTTTTTTGCGATAATGGTACGGAACCCTTCGTGCGCGAGTCCGACTCGCACTTGGCTGGTTTTTTTTTATACCCTAAAAACATTCCTATTTTATGATTTGTTTGTGATTTTATTACTTCTTTATTTCCTTTTGGATCTACACAAACAATGCACATCTAAAACGTATGGTGGCCGCGCCTTAGCCGTGTGTCATTGCGACGTGGCTAAAATGCGGCACCAAGGTCTTATATAAATTAGTATTTAGCCCAGCGTTGGGCAAACTGGGGTAAATATTGTGATTGGGAAAACTCGACTGATTACGACGGATTTTAGACTTATAAGATCTATGTTTCCTGATAGTAGTCAAGAGTGAATAGGTTACTTCTAGACAAGCGTGCTTCACCGTCGACCACATCATCGCTTACCATCAGGTGAGATAGTGTTGACACGACACTAGTATTGAGTTGGTTGAACCATCGAATGTATTACTTGTATGAAGACCAAGAACAATGTGAGTTTTTCAATTCATATGTAATTTCTAAGTTTGTCTTGAACATCGCGGACAACGGTGAAGGAAAACATCGTGAGGAAACCAGCTGAGACTTATCACGTTCTCGCCAAACTTCTTGGCCGTCTTGAAGTTGGCTACAATGGCTGCGCAGTAGTAAATCTCATACAAAAAAAGAGTTAATTTAAAAAATCTAAAATCCCGACTGCTTAAAAAGCGTTAGCGAACTAAAAAGACGTAAACAAGAAGAAAATCATGCTATGCAGTCGGAGGATACATAATCGCGAGCTGGCTGACCAAAACCAGATGTATCCTCTGACTGCACAGCATGATATTTTGATTTTTTTAATTATTTTTTTTATTTACAACTTTTTAGTGTTTTTTTTTCATTAGGTACATTTAAACATGTAAGTATAACATATATTTGAAATCACCTCTTAAAACTCTTAATTTTGATACCCCACACGATGGGTAGGGAAGAAAAAAAAAATTTTTCCCCCACAAAATGGCGCCCAAAATCCGCCATTTTTACTTTTCCTATTTTAATGTAGCTAGTGACACTCGCAGGGTTAAGACGAATCGATTGACGTAAGAATCATCAAAATCAGCCAACGCGTTTGGTCTCTAGAACGCCACATAGGAACAAACACACATACATAAACTGATAAACACATTACCCTCCTTCGGCAGTCGGGTAAAAACAGCACTGTTTCGTGCTTCGCGCATCGGAAAGCCAACTTCAGGGCGGTCCAGAAGTTTGGCGAGAACATTATTATAATAAAGTACCCCGCCGCGTTTGTACGCGATAATCTCAAAAAATACTGAACGGATTGTCATGCGGTTTGCACCAATAAAAAGAGTGAGAAACGAGGAAGGTTTCTGTGTATAATATGTCACGGGTGAAGCCGGGGCGGGCCGCTAGTAGTTAATATAAAGTTTTAAATCGGCAACTCGTTTAGAGCAAGCGTGGATATCAATGCACGTGCCTTCTTTGGATAAGAAGGACCACTAGATCAACAATAATTTAACCTTTATAGAACCATTTCAGAAATATGGTTTGTTTGGAATAACTGCACGGATCTTATCCATAAGTTTCTTGCTTGTCCACGACCACTGTGACGACCTTCGATGTACAATATTTCAACTGTTACGTAGGCAGACGGTAGCTTAAGATATTTTTAAGTTATGAAATAATATAGAATCACTTACTACACTAACGAGCAATGAAAAAAAGTTAATTAAAAAATCAAAATACCCGACTGCTTAAAAAGCGAACTAAAAAGACGTAAACAAGAAGAAAATCATGCTGTGCAGTCGGATGATACATATTCGCGAGCTGGCTGACCAAAACCAGATGTATCCTCCGACTGCACAGCATGATTTTCTTCTTGTTTACGTCTTTTCAGTTTGCTTTTTAAGCAGTCGGGTATTATGATTTTTTTAATTAACTTTTTTATTTATAACTTTTTAGTTAACATTTTTTTCGAATTAGGTACATTTAAATATATGTGTTATCACCTATCAGAAATCACCTCTTGAAACCCTTTATTTTGATACCCCACACGATGGGTTTGGAAGAAAAAATAAAATAGGCCCCCCACAATATGGCGCCAAAAAGCCGCCATTTTTCTATTTTCCAATTTTAATGTAGCCTATGACACACGCAAGGTTAAGACGAATCGATTGACGTATGAATCATCAAAATCGGTCAACGCGTTTGGTCTCTGGAACGCCACATAGGAACAAACATACATACATACATATATACATACATACATAGACTGATAAACACATTACCCTCCTTCGGCAGTCGGGTAAAAAGTTCCAGTGACATAACACCAAATTACTCCTAAACGGGCAAGGCTAGCTTAATGACGCCGTCTGCAATATTGAAGTACATTTAACAGCGCATCAGAATATTATTAACTAAAAACGTAAATATTGTGTTCAAATTTTAAATTAAATGTGAAAAAATTGTGTAGTTGTGTGTTTGTCGGCATTTTGTGGGTGGAACTTTTTCATTGCTCGGCAGTTTATTTTTAATCTCCGACGGAGAAAGAAGGGTGTTATAAGTTTGAAGTGTGTACCTGTGTGTTTGTGTATCTGTCTGTGGCATCATAGCTCCTAAACGGATGAACCGATTTTGATTAAGTTTTTTTATTTGAAAGGTGACATTATCAGGCATGTTCTTAGCTATGTTCGATGAAAATTGGTTTAGCCATTCAAAAGTTATAGGCGTTGCTTTTTCTGTTTGAATCGTGGTGTTTTCGTAAGATATCGTATCATTATTACTTGTTTGATAGATTGTGGATTGAAGCGTGTCTACTAATATATATATTAAGTAGTTTAAAAAGTACAATTTTTTTTTTTTTTCTTTTTTATATCATTAATGCGATGTATGAACGTAAACGAAGCAAAAGAAGTATGTAAGGATCGTAGCAGGAGACGTTCTGTAGTTTCTGCCTACCCCCCATGGGAAAAAGGCTTGAGTTTATGTATGTATGTAAATAAATGTGACAGGTGAAAGTGACTCTAAATGTCGGTCTCTCTGTTTGTTATCTTTACACGTCAAAGGTTGAACGGATTTTGAAGAAACTTGCCACGCGGATAGACCTTGTCTTGGATTAGAACATAGTTTTTCCCTTGGGATAATTTGCGATAAATGAAAACAATAATAAATTTCAAACATACATACAAGATATGCGCGAAAAACAACCCTTTCTTGGCAGTCGGGTAAATAAAAAAAGTTAATTTAAAAAATCAAAAAACCCGACTGCTTAGAAAGCAAACTAAAAAGACGTAAACAAGAATAAAATCATGCTGTGCAGTCGGAGGATACATGTTCGGGAACTGGCGGACCAAAACCAGAATCCTCCGACTGCACAGCATGATTTTATTCTTGTTTACGTCTTTTTAGTTTGCTTTCTAAGCAGTCGGGTTTTTTGATTTTTTAAATTAACTTTTTTTATTTACAACTTTTTAGTTTTTTTTTTAGAATTAGGTACATTTAAACATATAAGTGTTATATATTTTTGAAATTGCCTCTTAAAATCCTTTATTTTGATACCCCACACGAAGGGTTTGGAAGAAAAAAAAAATTTTACGCCCCACAAAATGGCGCCCAAAATCCGCCATTTTAGTTTTTTACAATTTTAATGTAGCCAGTGACACTCGCATGATTAAGACGAATCGATTGACGTAAGAATCATCAAAATCGGCCAACGCGTTTGGCCTCTAGAACGCCATATAGGAACAAACATACATACATACATACATACATACATATATACATACATACATACATACATACATACATACATACATACATACATACATACATAGACTGATAAACACATTACCCTCCTTCGGCAGTCGGGTAAAAAGGATTACATCTGAGTACGGTCAACGGTCACTGACAGTGTATGTTTTAATTATTTTTTTCGTTAATACTGGGTGTTGCCTAGGGGTATCGATGTTACCCAGTTACTGGGTTGTGGAGTTTAGATAGGCAGTCCATGTATAACCGTAGTTTTTAGGGTTCCGTACCCAAACGGTAAAAACGGGACCCTATTAGTTGTACTATTATTTATTCTGTGCTATTACTAATACATATTCGCGAGCTGGCTGACCAAAACCAGATGTATCCTCCGACTGCACAGCATGATTTTCTTCTTGTTTACTTCTTTTTAGTTCGCTTTTTAAGCAGTCGTGTTTTTTGTATTTTGTTTTTTTTTTTATTTATAACTTTTTAGTTATTTTTTTTTCGTATTACGTTCTTTTAAAAATATAAGTGTTATATATTTTTGAAATCACCTCTAAAAAATCTTTACTTTGATACGCCACAAGATGGGTTCGGAAGAAAAAAATCCCCATTTTTCTATTTTCCAATTTTAATGTAGCCAGTGACCCTCGCAAGGTTAAGACGAATCGATTGACGTAAGAATCATCAAAATCGGCCAACGCGTTTGGTCTGTAGAACGGAACAAACATACATACATAGACTCATAAAAAAACTACCTTCTTTCGGCAGTCGGGTAAAAATGGGCACCGCTATCTCGCCTGATGGTAAGCGATGATGTGGTCGACGGTGAAGCACGCTTGTCTAGAAGTAACCTATTCACTCATGACTTAAAGACCCCCAGGTTGTAGCTATCAGGAATCACAGACTCCGGCATGGAATTGCCAGCATATTTCGCCAGAGTCCCATGTAATAGAGGGCGACTCTGTTGCCATCAACCGGGCACTAGTCCAGACTATGGTCTGCTAGTGAGGAATTCCAGATGGAAAACCCCAATAAAATTTTGTTCGACTCGGGCATCAAACCCAGGACCTCAAGCTCAGTAGCGATTGTGACTACTAAACCAGCGAGGTAGACCACCCCATGTTAAGGCGCAGATACCCCTGAGTAGCTGATTTTAAAAGGGAAATAATAAGTCTAGCCACAAAATTATTTATTGGACACGTGATTAAACTTCTAATTTTATAACTAAGCAACGGGAAAATGACATAGCCTCTAATAAACTAATTCGTCTTTTTTGCAACGCCAACTAAATATTCTACAGAAAGCGTCAAGTAAAGATCATCAATTATTGTGACTTGTCCTTCTTATTATACATTGCCACGTAATTTACTAACTCGGCCACGGATTTTATATCTTGTCACCATTTTACGTTTTACAGCTTCAACGCAATATCCTCAAAAAAATATAATTCAAGCTTCTATCGAAGAAAGAAAGAAAGCATAATTTATTATAACTTAGCATGTAAAACAATACATCATATTCTTTTATCGTGAAAATAGCCACTGCATGATTTGGCGCGAGTACGCGAGACGACAGCGACCGGCCATTTGCACCAATCAGAGAGCGCCATTCGATTCATGTGACGACGAGTTGAGTTGTCCAAGAGCGAGCGTAGCGAGCTCGGGAGCTTAGGGCACCCCGACACGGACAGGTTAGGTTCGAAGGAGATGACGGGAGCTGAAGTGAGCGAGCAAAGCGAGCGAACTCAGCTCCCGTCATCTCCTTCGTGTTAGGTTACTTTAAACCCTGCATACAGAAATAGGAGCCCCGCGCAGCGGGGCTCCGTCGACTCTGTCGCATAAATACTAATCCAACTTGCACCTATTCTATATTAAAACCAAAAAATATAGTCTTTTATTTTGTCTCTCCTCAATAGCTTCTGGTAATATTAGTGGCCAATATACTATTTGATGAAATGTTTTTGCAATTTTTTTACGATCAATTAATATGGCATGAGTTACATTTTAAACGTACTGAGTTAAAAAATTAGAAGCTGAATAAATATATTTTTTGATGTCATTTAATAGTATTTTAGAAATTTACTGTTAGAATGCATGTTAAAAATTTTGATGCTAAAAAATAACCATCATGCTGAGTTGTATTTAGAGTGGTTTACATAGAAGATAACTAGTGGCTAACATAGTATTATTTAGATGCTCGTTAATTGTGGCTGACTTAGTAATTTAGAAGGCAACATACATTTTTGGGGGCGAATAATGATATTAAAAAGAAGCCTGTTTAATTAGCACCCATTTTAAAATGTGACTCACCTCTAGAGGGCTAGTCGTATTTTTTTGGAAAAAATATATTATGTTACATTAGACTATTTTCTTGATAATTTGATCTGAGCAAATTTCGAGTTTTATTCGTATAACACAGTGTAATTAATTAGTAAAATTATGTCTAAATCGCACCAAAACCGCTGGGCGTATTTTAATGAAATCGACACCATCTCAAATCTACATTTTGATCCGAGGCTTTCTTTTTAAGTCATAGGATAATAAAAATGTACAAAATACTACAGAATTTTGGGTCGCGCGGGTGTGAAACGAGTGCGCGTTTTGTTCCCTCAAGGTCGTTGGCGTTAGTCGTCGTCTTAATTAACCCAATAACCAAAATTATTATTATTCCGTACACGAGATTACTCTACTACGTCACTAGTTCACTAATATTATATTATCTGTGGATTCATTTATCTATTCTGTGCTTTACGTCCAACACAACAGTCTTCGTATCGAATCGAATTATCACATTTTTAACATTGAGAATTTATCGTCATAAGTCCTATGAGTACGAACAGAGTTATAAACGAAATAGACGCCCTAGAAGTACATACAAAGACCTTATTGGTGGTGTTCTTCAGCGGCCAGGTGTGCACAAGGCCGTCTTTAACTATGCTGGGGCCCTTGGGCACACAAGAATTTGGGGCCCTTTTGGAAAGTAAAGAAAACGAATTATGCTAACATTTTTCTACTATGATCTTCTATTTAGTATGGGTAATCAAATGTTAGGTTTTGATTCTTTTATCGAATAATAGCTTGTTTTAGATAAAAACGAATAATCTTATTGTTACAGTTTGGTTATTTATTAGGGTTTTTGTTTTATATAAATACCTATATGTTTTAATAATTCTAAAGGGCTGCCATGGTGGCGATAACTTTTATGGTAAACACTCGGGCGTTTGTCGAGTGTTTCTAGCGGACATTCGATCGATGGTCGTCGCCTGAGACGCTTGGTTAAAATATAGTGCTCAAAGTCATAGACATTGTTTTAAAATAGTATTATTTTGTTATCAGTTTGCTCAGATTATAAACCTAAATTGACCACTATGAGTTTGATTTCACACATCACATCCAAGTATTCGTAGCAGGATCAGTGACTGCTACATTTCAGAAGTGACAAGAACAACCAAAACGTAAGTACACGCCCAAATTGTATTTATTGATGTGATCATAATTATTGATGCTGGTCAATGTTACAATATAACGAGACCCGTGAGACCATAGACTTCTTAAGATGTTTAATTTATTTAAATAATTAAGTACTAAGTATAAACAATACATAGCACTTCTATTTTTGAATTTTGACATCATCGTGTTTAACGTTAATGTTTTGAAATCTTGCAATCACATTTTCCTATTACTGTTTAGTATTATTTTTGTGAATGGATAAAAGAGTATAACAAGAGTTCCTATAGCGTGAGCACTTCCTTGAACCAAAATCTGTTTGTACTTTTATGCAGTTATCAGCTAAAATAAAATACTTCTTCTTCGTGTTGCTGGCACGACAGTCGATCATAATTATATTTGTTTGGCATAAAACTAAGTATATCCAAGTCACGGTGTCGTCGGTGGCAGCGCATGCTTAATAATAATCAACTAAGAAAATTGTGTCATATTTGATGTATATCTTTATAGAATCTCTCAGAATTTAGCCAGATTGGGTTATGACGGCGCTTATCAAGCGGGGCGTCACCCGCCGGTACCCCAAGCGAAACATTTGACACCGCATTCTTCGCATGGGACTCAAGTGTTTACACTTAGAACCAAGGCCCCTTTGTTTATTTTAGTACAGGATAAATTAAGTGTCAAAGCTTGTTTGTATAGTATAACATGCTGACAGTGATTTGACTGTAACAAAGGAAATGATAATCATGCTTAACTGATGATAATATGATGAACGTAATGTCTAGACAATTACTGTACATAATCTTAATTGTTAAATCCACATTTATACTTTTAGTGATGAGTGACTTGAAAAAGGGTTAGACGGATGCAAATTTATTGTCTTCTTACAAACACTTCTCAATAGGCTTAAAACGCAATAA
The DNA here is from genome assembly GCA_945859665.1 of Anorthoa munda. Taxonomy (NCBI): domain Eukaryota; kingdom Metazoa; phylum Arthropoda; class Insecta; order Lepidoptera; family Noctuidae; genus Anorthoa; species Anorthoa munda. The sequence goes on along the minus strand of OX243919.1, from coordinate 925,666 downwards.
TCTACGGCTCTAAAGTTCTTTTTGGCTACGAGATTTCAGACTACGCCGAAATCACCGGGCCACAGCCCACTCTGCCACGCGGAGCCGATACGAAGCCGGCTGCGTAGTTGAAGCCCAGAAGTGGACATCGAGACGGGCCGTGAGCAGCTTAAGATGCTGCATCAGGAAGTACGGCGAGAGCGTGAACGTGTGCGCGACGCCGAAGATTTGCGCAACACGTCGCGTCGTGGCAACGTGCTTCGGGTGGAAAGGCGTCGTGACAACGTGCTACGGGTGGAAAGGCGTCATCGCAGCAGCTCGTCACCGAGGCGACTATGCTCGCGCCGCTGAAGACCTGCACAACGTGTCGCGTCGTGGTAACGAGCTTCGGGCGGCCATGCGTCGCCGCAGCAGCTCAACGCCAGCGCGTCGCCGAGGCGACTGTGCTCGCGCCGCCGAAGACATGCTCAACGCGTCGCGACGTGGCAACGAGCCACGAGTGGTCAGCCGTCATCGCAGCATCTCCACGTCCGTCGGTGTGAAGGCGAGACACCGAGCCACGTGAAGAGCAGAAGCGAGCAAAGCGAGCGTGGACTGCGGCAGCGCGACCGTGAAGCACGGATTGACAGGTCACGTAGTCCTTCTTTTTATTTGATAGCATTTAGAAGTTTAGGAACGATCTAGCTTTGCCACCTGTGAACCAAAGCGCACCAAAATCACACAATCACAGAAAAATTATCTTTGACTCTTCGTCCATAAACCATCCGATGGATGTTTGGTTACATAAGTTGAATGCTAGCGCTTCGGTATACAGTTAGGATGAAAGTATCACCATTCATTTTGCTGTCCAAAACTACAAGGTTTGGCCAAGACGTGCCACAGAAGGTTAAGTAGGTACTATTCTATTTATTTGGCAAGAATGGCAAGAGAAGTTATGAACGCGTTTCCGTGCGAACTAAACTACAGCTAGACCTTGGAAAATGATTAGCAGAGTACCAGCGTAACGAATCTATGGAGGTTTTTATTTCGATTATTATAAAAAATAGCGTCTTATTTATCAAAGCGAAATACATAGTAGGCACTTCAAAGCATTACAGATAAAACTCCTATGCCACTCTTTCTTTTTGGAATTGTGTATAATGTACCCTTTTCAGTCAGATGTTACAGTATTTATTCAATAGAAGGGAACGCAGCCAACTTGGTCCGAACCGATCTCACAAATCCCCGAGTGTTACAATTATTGTAAGGAAATAGGACCTCATTTTTCGCACACCATTTAACCGCTGTAAAGTGCACACGTTGTAATAAGATTGGTTGTGCAACAGAAAAGTTCTACAGTAAAATAGATGATAGAATAACAAACAGTAGTGATGCGGCAAAAAGGCTATGACAACTAATTTTTATCGTTTAAACAACAAAGACGTGCGTGTGTTGATAATACGTAATAGAGTCTGTTACTAATCGGTATATGGATAATAATTATTACCTACAAATAAAACAGTAGTGTAAGTTGTTTTGTACTAGAGAGCTAGGGTATCTCACGATAATGTCCCCACGGATATGAAGGGATCTGGGATAGCGCGACATGACTGTCTATGTAAAGATTGTTAATGTGAATGTAGTGGTAGGTCATGTGATTAACCATTCTCTTCCCTATGTTTACAGTAAATGCAATTTGAGTTTTAAATGGTCCAGTATTTGAGGCGGCATACCTAAAATCTAATTTTCTACAGAGAGAGGATTGCAAGTCCATAAAATTGTAGAGGTGTGTGGAGAGTTTGGTTGAACATAACTAATATAAAAATAAATAATACCAGCTCACGTTACAGTTACAGTTACTGTCTCACTGCAGGATAAAGGCCTCTTGTCATACAGAGACGGCACGAGTATTGATATCATTCTTGCTAGAGGAGGTTTGGCATTTTGCAGTTTATATTAACTGTGAGTCCAGGTCCAGTCCAGTCTTTCACACCGAAGTCAGCGATGTTCAAGATAAAATTAGAAAGTATTAGAAACTGATTGAAGTAACATCGAAACATTTCCAGATTTGAACTCACGACCTTCCAGCTCGAGAGACGATGTCTTAACCACTGGGCCACCACGACTAATTAAGTAATCTCTTTTAAATATTAGATTTAGATAGTTCAAAGAGTACAGTCAATCTAATTTATGCATTGCTCTCTTGATATACAACTTATGTCAAACTGTATAATCCTATGGTATTGCAATTTTGACCATAAGGTTCATTATAGTAGATCATAAAGAGAATAAAAACTATAAACAATAGATAACGCGATAATGCAGACATTATGTTTTTACATAATTGTTTGCTTATAGAAAGAATCACAGAAAAATATTTTATTACAAAAGATATAAGAACTATTTATAGTCAAATGATAAAACGTCAAGTAGATATTAACCTAGTGTCGTGTCTTTTAGTGCAGAAAGGTGGATGCACTAATCGCTACCATCTTACTAGATTGAAACCAAGTTTGTTGACTAAGAAAATATCATCTTTAAGCAAAATTACACCTAATTATATTAGAACTTCAGCAGTAAAATACGCTGACGGACCAGGAATCATTCGACTCATAAGTGCTGGTTTCGTTTTGATATATTTTTATAACATTAATAGTTCATAGTCGCACTATTGAGTTGGATTTAAGATCTATTAAAGATGAATATGGGGCAGATATATTAATATTCATTCACGGAGCAGTTATGAGACTTTTCAAGACATCAAAGTCATTTATTTGAGCTTCCTGCGGTACATAAGTGAACTTATAGAAGAAAAAAAAAAAGAGAAGGAAGATAAGAACTCTATAACAATTAATATTGGGAAAGAGTTGCTTTGTTCTGAACTTGTGTTAATATTGACATCTTGTTGAGGCTTTCACAAACTAGTACAGTCAATATGTTTGAAATAACTACCATCGCTTAAGGTTCTATAATTTAAATCATTAGGATACTGAAAACCTTGACTCATTTCTAAACAATGTTGGTACCTATTTTTGCACACATAAAATTGAAGCATAGTATGCAATACGTCATAAACGCGGAAGCTACACCTAAAACAAACATGCAAATAAAGTACGGATATAGTGATGGATACCCACACCATGATAGCAAGGTTTTAGTCATGGATTGGTATGTTTTAACAATGATACCGCACCAATCAATACAGAAAGCAGACGTCAACCAACAATAGTTGTGGAGCGTATGAAACCGTTGATTCATGTAACCAATGGTCCGATTGTACCATTTACCACCTTTGTAGCTAGAGATTTTTGCATGAAGTCGTAAGAAGTAAGAACGCCAGTTTATTATACCCTAAAAGTTGCTAGAAGTAATTGTCAAAAAGTGAGATATAAAACAAATAATGGTTGTAAATAATAGTACCTGGGTGACCAACCTCTGCTCAGGTGAAAATAAAGAAAACGACGTTCTCTAAAAATGTAACCTAGGTAGATCGATTTATCGCCCCGAAACTCTCTGTATTGAGCCGTTTCGGAGATTCAGATTATACATATATATACAAGAATTGCTCGTTTAAAGGTATTAGATTCTGTCAAATATTGGATAGAATACTCTTTGTCGAAGATTTAAAGTAAATATAATTGGTATGGGTACAGAATACCAACTTAACAGCTTAACCTAAAGAGGATGATGTGATTGGCTGTGTTTCTACATCCTGGGAAATCAATGGCTGCATGAAGCCTTTCTTATACTAATTATACCCTTCATGTTGGGTTGAGCCCAATTTAAGAAACTGTTATGTACAGAATATTATTTGTTGTTATTACAGCTCAGGACGCGAGGCATCCTGGCTAAGAGAGTCCTTTCGGCTATCGGCTTGAGCGTAAATCGTGGGCTCTTGCTGATGTCGCGAGGGATGCTGCTGGGTGAAAGTCAGGGACCTCCGAACAGATGGCGTGAGGGATGCCTGCTGCCTGGTTGAGAGAAAAGTCCTTTCGGCTATCGGCTTGAGCGTAAATCGTGGGCTCTTGCTGGTGTCGCGAGGGATGCTGCTGGGTGAAGCTCAGGGACCTCCAAACAGTTGGCGCGAGGGACGCCTGCTGCCTAGTTAAGAGAAAAGTCCTTTCGGCTATCAACATGAGATTTAACTGATCGGCTCGTGTTGATGTCGCTAGCCGTCCTGATTTACCGATCGTTCAGGATGTTAGGGCCCCTGATTTATTGATTGTTCAGGGATGGTGTTTGTTCACGCCAAATTGATCGATCGTAAACTTACTCTTTGATATTGGATATTAATTAAGAAGTTGATAATTTCTACAATTGTATTATTGTTAAAAGTTCAATAATGCTATTTTGTTTTCACTATTTGGTTGGTTTGTATAAGTAATAATGATAAGTTTGTTCTCCATTGGTGTCATAGCCCCACGGCGTTCCAGTGCGAGGATAAACGAATCATAAATAAATGATATTGTAATAAGCTCGAGGTGCATTATCCTCAAAATATTGTAAAACACTATTTTTTTAAAAGAGTAAGTGTGGAGTTTCTTGTCCGTTCTTCTCCATAACAATCTACCCTTCCGAACGGACAGTAGAGTCAATGTAATTATTTTTAACTTTAAATTACAATTTATTGAAATTTAAAAGATAAATGATTTGACTATGACTTTGACACTATTCTGTTTGTATGCTGTTTGTTTGTAAAAGTTATTAAAGTAGTTAATTAATCAATAAGCTCGAACGACTAGCCAGGAACCCGATTGTTAGGTTTCCACCTGGAGTCGTGTGCAGGGACCCACACGATGTCAGGACGGACGATTGTTAGGTTTTGATTCTTTTATCGAATAATAGCTTGTTTTAGATAAAAACGAATAATCTTATTGTTACAGTTTGGTTATTTATTAGGGTTTTTGTTTTATATAAATACCTATATGTTTTAATAATTCTAAAGGGCTGCCATGGTGGCGATAACTTTTATGGTAAACACTCGGGCGTTTGTCGAGTGTTTCTAGCGGACATTCGATCGATGGTCGTCGCCTGAGACGCTTGGTTAAAATATAGTGCTCAAAGTCATAGACATTGTTTTAAAATAGTATTCTTTTGTTATCAGTTTGCTCAGATTATAAACCTAAATTGACCACTATGAGTTTGATTTCACACATCACATCCAAGTATTCGTAGCAGGATCAGTGACTGCTACACAAATATATAATATAATATGTCATTAGTGGTTTCTTTCGGAATTTCTGTTGAGATTGAAAATATATCTTATATTATAGGTATCCTCAAAGTAAATTATTTGAAGGATGTTATTTTCTATGCACATTATTGACAAATTACTCAGTCATTCTTGTAAAATTGTTGTTCGCATTTTTGAAGTGAAACTTCTTTATCGACGTATGGGAGAAATTTTGTACGTATCGTCACGTTTTTCGGTTACGCGCCATGTTGCTTTTTACCCGACTGCCGAAGGAGGGTAATGTGTTTATCAGTCTATGTATGTATGTATGTATGTATGTATGTATGTATGTATGTATGTTTGTTCCTATGTGGCGTTCTAGAGACCAAACGCGTGGGCCGATTTTGATAGTTCTTACGTCAATCGATTCGTCTTAACCCCGCGAGTGTCACTGGCTACATGAAAATTGGAAAATATGAAAATGGCGGTTTTTGGGCGCCATATTGTGGGGGCCCAAATTTTTTTTTTCTTCAAAACCTATCGTGTGGGGTATCAAAATAAAGGATTTTAAGAGGTGATTTCAAAAATATATAACACTTATATGTTTAAATGTACCTAATTCGAAAAAATAATGAACTAAAAAGTTATAAATAAAAAAAGTTAATTAAAAAAATCAAAAAACCCGACTGCTTTAAAAGCGAACTAAAAAGACGTAAACAAGGAGAAAATCATGCTGTGCTGTCGGAGGATACATCTTCGCGAGCTGGCTGACCATAACCAGACGTATCCTCCGACTGCACAGCATGATTTTCTCCTTGTTTACGTCTTTTTAGTTCGCTTTTAAAGCAGTCGGGTTTTTTTTTATCAAAGTTTAGTAAAAAGACTTATTCAAATTTAAGTGAATTTACAAGAAAAGTGAGAGTGATTATATATTTTGTTTTATAAATTCAACACGTATGACCATGATTTTAATATTTATAATTTTTTTTTTTTTTTTTTTTTTTTTACTACAATAGTAATAATGATGCTATCATTATTGATGAAATACAAAAATAAAGATGATTTTATAATAAGAACAATGATAAAATAAATTACTCATTAATTGTATGCATGTCTATAATAATAAAATAGCTTTAATTTAATACGGAAAAAATTGTTTTTCTTAAGGCTTAAGCCTTATCTACCCCATTTTCGTGAAGTTGCAAATAGTAGAAAAATGATATGTCGTAAAGAAGTTTCACTTCTTACCTGTGTACTCTGGTACACGCACACATTTTTTTTTTCTATTCTCTTAAGCTGCGAAAATGAACCATCTCCACTACAATTGTTAACCATTCGGCAAAGGAATATTCTTGTAGCAACTTCAACTTTTGGAAAAGTTTCTTCTAATTTATCTGACTTTATTAGGTTATGTAAGGTTGAGATATTAAAATCAGCTGATTGCTTTGCTATGTTTTTTAAATATTGGCTTATTTTGAGTCAATATGCATTAATATCTTTATGATAAAATTTTAAGACAAAAGTAAGTCTTTTTTCGACCCGGGTGAACAGTGAGCCTATTACTGAAATCTTTTGAGAATAAATGTGAGAGAAATTGTCGGTCCTTCGGGGCCCCCCGAGGATGGGGGCCCTGGGCACAGGCCCCGTGTGCCCTTATGGTAAAGACGGTACTGTGTGCAGTAGGTACTCATAACCGGCGTGCGTGTATGACTAGATGTATGAATGTGATTCAAGCTAAAGGAGTATGTAAGGAATGTAGCTGGATGGGGAAAATGCGTGGGGTTTTTTATGCAGGTATGTAAAATCACAAAACCTCTTAAAATATTTAGATTACTAGCAGATTATTTTAATTTTATCGGATTATGAAGATAATTAAAAAAATCAAGCTTTGTACCTATAATACACTAGCACTTCGCCCGCGGCTTCGTTCACGAGATCCGTATTTTATTCAACAGATGACTTTTTAGTTTCACCCCTTTAAAGGTTGAATTGCCAAAAATCCCTTCTTACTCGTGCTCCCTTGCGTCATAAAAAAGCCCTGTACAATGAAATTCTTCAAAAAATTTTAACACCCCCTAAATCACCTTTTAGGAGTAATTTTGAAAAACTAATAATGAAAACCTTTACTATTTACTTAGGTTAGTATTTATGCCAAGTTTCAAATAACAAATTTCCACCTTTTCACCTCCTTAGGGGTAGAATTTCCAAAAACCAATAAATAAATGAATTCTTTTTATCAACCGAAAGCGTAAATCTTTAATTTCACGTGTCACACTTAAAAGCGTAAAATTTTCATACAAACTTTCAACCCTTTTTACCCCTTTAAGGGTGGAATTTCCTAAAACTAATAAATACATAAATTCTTTTTATCAACCAAGAGCGTAAATCTCAAATTTCATGGGTCTAATTTACAAACTGTAAAAATTTCATACAAACTTTTAATCCTTTTTTTACCCCTTTTAGTGGTGGAATTTCCAAAAAACCAATATATACATAAATATTTTGTATCAACTAACAGCGTAAATCTAAAATTTCACGTGTCCAAGTTACAAAACTGTAGAAATTCCATACAAACTTTCAAACCCCCTTTTACCCCCTAAAGAGTGGAATTTCCAAAAATCCTTTCTTAGTGCGCACTTACGTTACTTGAGGAACCTTCCTACCAAATTTCATCTTTATACGTCAAGTGGTTTTAGATATTTTGTGATAGGTGAATGAGTGACCTTTCGGTTTTATATATATAGATTATTATATACAAGCATTTTTATTAGTGTCAAATGTGTGAGCAAAATTTCAGCTCAATCGAACCGCGGGAATTGGGAAAATTTTACCTGCAAGCTTTTACATAACCTGCAAGCTTTTACATAAACCGGAACAGGTGGGGCTAAATAAAACTTTGTGATAAAAAGGAAAGCACTACAAAGTGAAAAATAATTTCAATTTCGGCAGTCTGTGTTAAAAAACGAAGAAACAAAACCTGAAACACCGACTTCCGAAATTGAAGTTATTTTTACCCGACTGCCGAAGGAGGGTAATGTGTTTATCAGTCTATGTGTGTATGTATATTTGATCCTATGTGGCGTTCTAGAGACCAAACGCGTTGGCCGATTTTGATGATTCTTGCTTCAATCGATACGTCTTAACCCTGTGAGTGTCACTGGCTACATTAAAATTGGAAAAGAAAAAAATGGCGGATTATGGGCGCCATTTTGTGGGGGGAAAATTTTGTTTTTCTTCCCAACCCATCGTGTGGGGTATCAAAAAAATATATAACACTTATATGTTTAAATGTACCTAATTCTAAAAAAAATAACTAAAAAGTTGTAAATAAAAAAAGGTAACTACAAAATCAAAAAACCCGACTGCTTAAAAAGCGTTAGCGAACTGAAAAGACGTAAACAAGAAGAAAATCATGCTGTGCAGTCGGAGGATACATCTGGTTTTGGTCAGCCAGCTCGCGATTATGTATCCTCCGACTGCACAGCATGATTTTCTTCTTGTTTACGTCTTTTCAGTTCGCTAACGCTTTTTAAGCAGTCGGGTCACTTTGTAGCGTTTATATTTGAAAGTCGGTTGTATTTTTTTGTAAATAAAATTATATCTGGATTATCTCAGTAACCCAAAAAAATTACAATAACACTTTTGCCTGACCCCGGGCATCGAACCCAGAGCCTTTTACTCAGCCTTGCAACCACTATACCAACAATTTATTGATTACTTAAAGACACAATGATGCCTTGCACTTACAAAAAACAACAAACAATGTACGTATTATCCATCTTAAAATTAGCCTCCACTACACTGCAGATATAATAAAAACAGTCCCAAAATATAAATGTGCAATCTATACTATTTATAACTCTACGCTCTATGCCATGAGCCTCACACATAGACACATATATACAGATATCGTGTGTGTGTGTGTGCGTTTGTCAACATGTAGCGTTTTCGTTCGTGTAATGCGGAATTGTGGATCATTGTTTAAATAAACAACATTCTTATTGTATGAAAAATAACGTAATATCACGGCTGTAATAATCGATGGGTTCGGCAGGGGTTAGCCCATAGTCAAACACATTAGAAAAATATGCATAACTTTATTTTCTTACATGGTTAAAGAATATATTTAATGTTGAAAATGCTTATTTAGTACCTAACACTACGTATCGGTACACAAAAAAAAACTCGTATAGCTTTTTAATTTACAAAAAAATGTAAGTTCTTAACTATAAATTCGAAAATAAGTAGGTATATAAGTAATACGCCTAACAATTGAATTTAAAAGATAAACAAAAAAATGCTATTTTGGAGTCGGTTAGTTTTTACCCGACTACCGAAGGAGGGTAATGTGTTTATCAGTCTTTGTATGTATGTAAGTATGTCTGTATGTAAGTATTTATGTATGTTTGTTCCTATGTGGCGTTCTAGAGACCAAACGCGTTGGCCGATTTTGATGGTTCTAACGTCAATCGAATCGTCTTAACCCTGCGAGTGTCACTGGCGACATTAAAATTAGAAAATAAAAAATGGCGGATTTTGGCGCCATTTTGGGGGGGGATTTTTTTTTCTTTAATACTCTTCGTGTGGGATATCAAAATAAAGGGGTTTTAAGGGGTGATTTCAAAAATATATAACATTACATTATGTTTAAATATACCCAATTCTAAAAAAAGCTGTAAATCAAAAAAAGATTTTTAATTGTACGTTAGTATTTTAAGTTGGATTAGCAACAAAACCCGAAATGGCAAAAACATATTTTCATTACGTTTCCACATAATTCATAATGAAGCAGATTAAAATTTAAAATATTAATTTAGTATTATTTTGAATAAAATACAATGAGATTTAGGTAACAATTTCAAAGTGAAGGCAAAAAACATATGAATATTGTATACCTATTTATATATATTTTACTGCTTAAATAAACTTGTATTCTATTCAAATTAATATATAAATTGTCTATCAAAGATTGGCATCATGCATGACCTTCCGCAAAGAATAAAAAGTTACGAAAAAAAAAACATCTCTTTGGTGTAGTGGTCGCAACCGCGAGTGATACTACTGAGCAAGATCCTGGGTTCGATGCCCGGGGTGGGCTAGCGGGGTATCTTGCAAGAGTAAAACGATAGCAATTATTGCGCAATAATTGCTCTTCAATCGCGAATCCGCAGGCTTATTACGTAAGAAACAGCAATCAGCAATTATCGTGCTATCAAAAAAAATTAGCTTTCTGTCATAAAAGTCGTAATTACCTAGTGTTGGTAGGTCCTACACAATCGTTTGTTAATAGCTCCCTGTTTGTCAAATGCACTTATTACTAAAAAAACCGCCAAATACTCTAAAACTTCTGTATTGAAGAGCAATTATTGCGGTAAAATCGCTATCGTTTTGCTCTTGCAAGATACGTAATATAATAACTTAGTAAGCCCGCCGAATTATGTCTCAGTGAGAGCCACACCATAGCAAATTTAGCATTAGTTATGTCACAATTAATTAATTTGTTCATTCGAACGCAGGGTGATCGCGATTATGCCGAGCTTTGGCTGTCAAATTGTGATTACTTTTTCTCTTGTTGTTTGTCGATGGCCAACCACTCCCAAATAGGGATGTTTTCTGGGTAGAAAAATGATAATTCTATTTAGGCCATCAGTAAGATTATCAAATAATATTGGACAAGTATTTTTTGCTCCACTAAATAGTTCAGGAGTGGAGGCTTGTGACATCACTGAGGCAGTATAAAGTGTACTAGCGGTGTGATGTTTCACGATATATCAACGCATTAGATCGTCGTCACATTATGTCTACGAAAAGAAAAATACACATGTCCAATATTTTTTATTAATCTACCTGACGAACAAAAAAAAATTCAGTAAACTAGCCTATTACTAAGTACAGAAGTTTTAAGAAGAAATAATTGCATTTGACAAACGGCGAACTATTAGCAAATGATTGGTTACGTAATCCCAATGTTTATGACATTATAGCGATCGATCGCGCGATGACTGCGCGATCGCTGCGCAATTATTGCTGATTGCTGTTTTATACGTACCTAATAAGCCCACGGGACTTTTGCCCGGTTTTTGGCAATAGCCTCGACCCCTGATAAATACGTAACTTTTGAAATGTGGGTGTACCAAGTGCTCCTCTGTTTACCCTTCAGCAAATACCGTCGTGATATTATATTATTCTATTCATGTCTATCAACGATTCACAAAAAAATAAAAGTTAATTAAAAAAAGCAAAAACCAGACTGCTTAGGAGCGAACTGAAAAGACGGAAAGAAGAATCGGAAGATATGATTCGCGAGCTGGCTTACAAAACCAGATGTTTCCTCCGACTGCACAGCATGATTTTATTCTTGTTTACGTCTTTTTAGTTTGCTTCTTAAGCAGTCAGGTTTTTTTTAATAGCGTTTTTTATTGTAACCAGTGACAATCGCAAGGTTATGACGAATTGATTGAAGAATCATCAAAATCGACCAACTCGTTTGGACTCTAAAACGCCACATAGGAACATACATAGACTGATTAACACATTACCCTCCTTCGACAGGCGGGTAAAAATAAATATAATTCATCAAAAAAAAATTGTCTTATCCATACATTGCCAACAGAATGGGAAGATATTCCAGTTTCAACACACACACACAAACATATGCACACACAAAAACGAAATTAAATGTGTGACAGACTTGGCAAACATTTTTACAGTTGCCAAAATGTTTGTCATACAATTTTGAACCTTATTTAAAAGGGATAGAGGTTGTATAGTTTTCTTTGGATGGTAAAACAAGATGGAGTGCACGTATCTTTCGTATTAAAATACTGTTTCAACAATACGTAAAGGTTAAAAATTGTAGAAATTAGTTGAAGAATTAAAATAAATTAATTGTTGAAAGGTTTAAATAATATTATTGTTTTCAACCGACTTTAAAAAGGAGGAGGTTCGGGATTCAACTGTATATTTGTTACGCCGCCAATTAAGAACCAATTGTGATGTTTATTTTTTTCAATTGATATGGTCTAAGTAGTTTTTAAGTTATCCTTAACAATGCGTATTTTCATGATTTTAAGGAAACAATAAAACTAAAAAGAGGAAAATATGAACTTTTAAACAAAAAATTGGTAAAAATAAAATAAAACTGGCTTCCAAAACAAAGTGTTTGGTTTTGGAAGTCGGTTTAATTTTTGGTAAATATTGATACTTTCTTTTCGGAAGTCTGTCAAAAACGCAAAAAAAATAGATACCAAAGACACCGACTTCCGAAAAGAAAGTAATTTTTCGCTTGGTAGTGTATTGTTTTCGGTCGGTTTATTCTTTTCCATCAATAAATTTTAATTACAATTATTTGGTTACATCATTCATATCTTATTAGAAAAATACATATATGTGAGAACGATGTAAAAAGACGTGCACGTAAAAGCGCCTAAAGTAAAACAAACAATTCAAAAATGCAATAAGTACGCAATTAAAAATGTGTTAACTCAATTATTTCACAATCATTTCTTATCTATTCTGATAAATAAAACAATTAATTGTTACTAAGTCCAAACATTTACTTCAAATTCCATTATTCAACAAAGAAAAAACAAACACTATATTAAAACAAGCTATTTATCTAATCTGCCTACCCTAAACAGCGCAGCAAAAAATAACACAGAAAAAAAGGCAAACCCACATAAAAAACTAGTCTCTGATATGTTTTTGTATGCAAAATGAACGAACAGGATAGTCTGAGAGCGTGCGAGAGGGACGGCGGTAGTCAGACAAAGGCGTGCGAGCGAGACGGATATATAATTAAAAGTTTTGTCGCAGCGGCTTTCCGAGGGTACGCTCGAGGAGGACACGGAAAACTATGGAATGGATTTTATTATTTTTGTGTTTTTACTTAATTTTAAGTATAATTATAAGGAGAGGAGCTCGTAGCTAAATAATAACAGCCGCAAGGGACGATCTTCAAGGTTAAGCAATGCTTGACGAGGTCGGTCCGTGAATGGGTGACCATTTCAACATACCGAGTTTCCTCCGTGCCTCGGAAAGTACGTTAAGCAGTTGGTCCCGGCTGTCATTTGAAGATCTTGGACAGTCGTTACGGGTAATCAAAAGCCTGAGATCTGACACCAGTCTTGCCAAGGGGTATCGTGTTACCCAGTTACTGGGTTGTGGAGGTCAGATAGGCAGTCGCTCCAAGTAAAACACTGGTACTCAGCTGAATCCGGTAAGACTGGAAGCCGACCCCAACAATAATTGGGATAAAGGCTAGGCAGATGATGACTTAATTTTAAGTATCTGTTATTCATTTGTTCCTATTGTAAGGATTTTAAATGAAACAGGACATAGACAAAAGGAAAAAAAAAAAAAAAGTTGAAATAATTTACCCAAAAATGTTGACTATCTAAAATCTTATTGAGATAGTCAAAATTTTTGCGTAAAACCACCGTTCTATAAGTACAAAATAACGACTGAATTATTACTCATTGAATAGTATTTCATGTTTTTGTTTTTATCACGCGATTAAATTCTGAACTGCGACCTACATTTTCAGATTAATATTTTTAAACAAAAGAAACATTTCTGATTCTAACTATAAAATAACTACACCTATGTATAACCGTGCTTGTCAAAGCAACATTCAATTAAGTGTTACACAAGTAAATAAAAAAATACCTTTACCACATATTATCTGAGATCTTTTTTTATATTTTACCAATTTTAAGTTTGAATAAAGATTTATGTATTTATTAAAAAAAAACAGGTTTAACAAAAATACATAAAATCGACAACCTCTCGACTCCACAGTTTCCCCTGTCCCGTTTTTACAGAATATATTCCGATGAGTTCCGTTTATACCCTCTTTAACCGACTGCGAACTGCGAGGTGCTGTGTTTGCTAGTTATTTCCTGTTAGTGTACCTGTCAATTTTGTCACAGATAACCAATCTCATTTGGATTTAAATTCACCATTGTGTATTATATTTTATACTTACTTCTGCCCGCGGTTTCGCCTGCTTGAATAGTATTTATTAACCCGATGGAATATTAAACCGGGATAAAAAGAAGCTTATGTGCTATTGCAGACTATAATCCACCTATGTGCCCAATTTCATCCAGATCTGTTCAGCCATTTTGGCGTGATTGAGTAACAAACATCTAATTATCCACCCGCCCTTCCAAACTTTCGCATTTATTATATTGAAATAAATAGAAAGTAGGATTCAACCTCGACTAGTCAAATTGGAAGAATTCAACAAGGAAAGAATACCTAGAAGGATTTGAGGGAGGCTTTTGTCCAGCTGTGGGACTATATAAGCTTATAAAAAATCGATTGACGTAAGAAGAAACAAAATCGTCCCACACGTTTGGTCTCTAAAGCGGCACAAAGGAACAAACATACATAGACTGAACTGATGAACACATTCTCCTCTTTTGCGTCGCGCAGTCGGGTAAAAAATCTTTTTTATACATTTTTCATTTACGTACTTTCAAAGGAGAGAAGAATAAAAAACTTTTTTACAAAAAAATACTACCGACTTCCAAATAAGAAAACTAGAAAGTGAAAAATAACTTTATTTTTGGAAGTCGGTGTCTTTGGTAGGTACCAAATTTTGTAGGTTATGGACACCGACTTCCAAAAATAAAGTTATTTTTCACTTTCTAGTTTTCTTATTTGGAAGTCGGTAGTATTTTTTTGTAAAAAAGTTTTTTATTTTTCACTTTTTAGTTGTACCTACCTAATAGGGAAGTAGTTAAGTAAGTACCTAAAACGACAGAATAGATTACCCGAATAACATGAAAAATGAATATAACTGGTGAAATGAGAGATCTGCATACCCCTTTCGAGCGTACTGGCGTGATGTTATGTTATGAAATAGTATAAACAATAAACAGACATGCGATTGCAGCAATCCCGAGAGATTTGCCGTTATTTATTGAAGAGTTCTGTTGTATATCTCCGAAGTTCTTTATCAGATCTTCACCAAATTAAAATGGGACCAATTTCGGAATATAATCTTTCAAACAAAAAAAGAATTTTCATAATCGGTCCACAATTGACGGAGATATCGGTGAACATACATAAAAAAAAAAAATAAAAAAAAAAAAAAAAAACATACATAATGTCGAACATAGAACCTCCTCCTTTTTTGGTAGTCGGTTAAAAAGGGCTTTGCATCAAAACATAATTAATTATCAAATTAATTAATTAAATATCGTACTTTCTAAGTTTGTCTTGGACATCGCTGACAACAGTGAAGGTAAACATCGTGAGGAAACCTGAACTTACAGTTCACTTAAGTTTGAAATCGCCAACCCGTATTGAGAGAGTGGTGATAAGTGCTCGTGCCTTCTCTGAATAAGAAGAGGCACGAGCCCTGCAGGATAGGCTGGTATTATTATTGTATATTTGCACACAGTTGTGTCTCTTTTATCTATCGGCCATTAGTGTATATCACAGCGTACATGAATTACTTACAATTAGCTGCAAACCGAAAAGAATTCAGGAACGAATGTAAGAAATAGATATTCAAGGGATTTATGTATGTAGTTTGTCTAGATGTATGAACGTATGAAGCTAAAGGAGTAAGTAAGAATCGTAACAGGTGGCGTTCTGTAGTGTCTGCTTAACCCCTTGAGAGATTATGTATGTATGTATGTATAGAAGGATTTTAGGTAATAGGTGCTGAATTTCTACGTGCTTTTTTACAGTTTATGCAAATATAAAATCTATCTTTCTAAGTCATTCCTTTTAATGTCTCCACTAAAAGTACACACATGCCTTCTGTGAGAGGGAATGGGCCGTAATCCACCACGCGGGCCCAGTACGGTTTGGTGGATGTCATTTCTTAAAAATGTTGGTACTAGGACATGCCGGTTTCCTCACGATGTTTTCCTTCACCTTTTTGAGAGCAGTGGTGATGAAATAATTTATACAAAGTAAAGTCCCAAACTTGTAAGTCGCGGTCGTCGTTACCACTGAGCCTCCACTGCATTTTATTAATTGGTAAATTATAAACTCTAAACAGATCACGGGTTACGTACAAAATATAAGCTTATTTTGTACTTACATTGGCTTTACCAAACCAAAATCGTCTAAAAATAAGTCAAAACGACCATAATGTGTGCATTTTTACCCGACTGCCGAAGGAGGGTAATGTGTTTATTAGTCTATGTATGTTTGTTCCTATGTGGCGTTCTAGAAACCAAACGCGTTGGCCGATTTTAATGGTTCTTACGTCAATCGATCCGTCTTAACCCTGCGAGTGTCACTGGCTACATTAAAATTGGAAAAGAAAAACATGGCAGATTTTGGGCGCCATTATGTGAGGGAAAAAAATATTTTCTTCCATCGTGTAGGGTATCAAAATAAAGGGTTTTAAGAGGTGATTTCAAAAATATATGACACTTATATTTTTAAATGTACATAATTCTAAAAATAGATAACTAAAAAAACCTGACTGCTTAAAAAGCGAATCGTGTTTTTTGATTTTTTAACCGACTACCAAAAAAGGAGGAGGTTCTATGTTCGACATTATGTATGTTCTTTTTTTTTTTTTTATGTATGTTCACCGATATCTCCGTCAATTGTGGACCGATTTTGAAAATTCTTTTTTTGTTTGAAAGATTATATTCCGAAATTGGTCCCATTTTAATTTGGTGAAGATCTGATAAAGAACTTCGGAGATATACAACAGAACTCTTCAATAAATAACGGCAAATCTCTCGGGATTGCTGCAATCGCATGTCTGTTTATTGTTTATACTATTTCATAAAATAACATCACGCCAGTACGCTCGAAAGGGGTATGCAGATCTCTCATTTCACCGGTTATATTCATTTTTCATGTTATTCGGGTAATCTATTCTGTCGTTATAGGTACTTACTTAACTACTTCCCTATTAGGTAGGTACACCTAAAAAGTGAAAAATAAAAAGCTTTTTTACAAAAAAATACTACCGACTTCCAAATAAGAAAACTAGAAAGTGAAAAATAACTTTATTTTTGGAAGTCGTGTCCATAACTTAAAAATTTGGTACCTACTAAAGACACCGACTTCCAAAAATAAAGTTATTTTTCACTTTCTAGTTTTCTTATTTGGAAGTCGGTAGTATTTTTTTGTAAAAAAGCTTTTTTTTAATTACCTTTTTTTATTATTTGTCATTTTAATCAATAAATATGCCGCCTGTTGTATGTTTGTTTTAGTTTTAAGGTTTCCACATGTATTATTTTATCCTGGTGTACAATAAAGTATAATAATAACTACATTGTTTTTTTTTTTTGTAGAGGCTCGCGCTTGACCACTATCTCACCTGATGGTAAGCGATGATGTGGTCGACGGTGAAGCACGCTTGTCTAGAAGTAACCTATTAACTTGGTTGTATTTTGAAAATATTTTTATTTATATCCAAAAATAATATTAAAATAGTGGAACAAAAGCGCTCGCAGTGTGTACGATGTCTGTACACATTCATTTGCTGAAGCAAGCGGTGTACGGGTCAGTGTATTCGCACGGGGGGAAAACTTCTCTCTGTTTTTATATTTTATTTTTACATTATATTCCTCGTTTCGCGTCAAAGTCTACATTTTTGTTCAATTTTCTGTGCTATGTCGTTAGCTATGTCTATTCTTGAAAGATTTTTCAAAGTTTGAAAATAAATAAGCTGGATTTAAGAAGGTAAGCTCGAATTATATGGGTTTTCTTTTGTTCAGATTCTACTTGTTCTATTGGAAAGTGTAAATCTTACTTATTTGAAACGATACAAACATAGCTGTTGAAGTATAATATGATTTCAAGCCAAAAGACAAACTCGTAATTTTGTGGCAATTTTCTTCAAAACCCATCGCCAAAAACATAAAAACCGTAATTAATCAACCTTACTCTTACTTAAACTAAATTTAAAATACAAAATATATTGGAGAAACATAAAATTTTCGTTGAAACAAAAGTCGAAAAAAGTAATAATAATAATAACTTTATCATTGGCAGTATTACACGTAGTGTGTTCGCACCGCGTGTCGTATCCATTTGGTTGAAATTGCTGTTTAGTCATCGTACAGTGTACGGTACTTACATTTTTATTAATATTGTATGATTACAGAAAACATATTATTTTTATACTATACGACTTTAGTACTTATTGTATTTGTATAGTCAGTTACTTAGTCGTTAGGTTTAGTGTAACCTAGCATAGTTTAGTTGTTAAGAGTATAAACATATTTTGTAGAAAAAAAAAAAAAAACACCAATTTTTATACTTGACTTTTTTTTCTACAATATTGTCGAGCTGTTGTTGACGAAGTTAAACTGGTTTAGGTATTACTGGAATGTAATATTATTAGTCTATATTTTATACAAAGCGGCAATAAAAAAAAAACTCGAACAAAGCAACTTGGACTTTTGTGTGTAAGAATCGTTACATCATCCATAGAGACCATAGAGAAAATGAATTCAGTTAAATTTGTCTATGAACCAAAATAATAGGAAATATTTAAAAAAAAAATCCTATGTAAAAAAGGGAGATAGTGTTTTTAACGAGTTTTTACAGACATACGAGTGAGATCTAAGTCTTTATTACTTACAAAACAGGTTTCTACAATTGCATACATTCCAGTTTCCTCAAAGACATTTTTTCCTTATCAATTTTACTTAATTAATTACTTACTTAAATTTAAATAATGAAAGAAGTTATTTCGCTTGTTCGTCCTTTGTCATATGTTTTGTTGAGTCGTTGTAATTTGTATTTATTACTAGCGTCTGCCAGCGGCTTCGCCCGCGTGAATAGCGCTTTATCATCCCAAGGGAACATTATACCGGGATGAAAAGTAGCCTATGTGCTATACCAGACTATAATTTATGTCTGTGCCAAAGTTCATCCAGATACGTTCAGCCGTTTTAGCGTGATTGATTAACAAACATACATCCACACATCCAAACTTTAACATAATAATATAATATAACCGACTTCAAAAAAGGAGGAGGTTCCCAATTTTAACTGATTGTTTTTTTTTTAAACGGTTTTAAGTTAAAGTTTAGACGAAACAGTTGAAATAATAGATACCTAGAATATATCTATCTAAAATGCAAATTGTCATAATAGTCATAATTTATTTTAGTAATTTTTCCAATAACGTCGATAATTTACCTTATACGTTACCAACCTACTTTTTTGCACACCTGTTTTATTAAATTGATTTCGATTACATAGCAGATTTTTTAAATGGTAAAAATAAAACAATTGACAGCTGTCACTGTCACCAATTTTTTTATTGAATTTTATGTAGGTACTGGGAGATTCAGCCAATGATAATAATTTTAACCATAATTGAACATAATAAATTGAATTGTTATAAAACGTGTATTTTTCTTACAAAGGTCGCCATGTTATATTTATTGCAACATCTGGGTAAACATGTACTTGTTACAACATTGTACAGGTTATTAATGTGTAGTATTAAACACATTTATTACTTATTTGTTATTTTTTTATATAAGTTAACCTAACCTTGCTGATACGATCTCTAGACTGCAAATGAAAGACGCAAAAACATTCAAAGCTACATTTAGATTCAAACTTAATGGCGGCTCGGGACACTCCGCGAAGCGACTGCTACTGACTATAAACAAGTAGGTTAACAAACCGACAAATGCGTATTATGCCTTTGAATTATTTCCCGCATTTACCTCTTAGCCCAACCAAACCCTGCCTTTTAAGCCTGCCTAATAAGTGTTTTATTAACCCAAGGGTAAATTTAACCGTGATGAAAAATACCTTATATCCTAATCCAGGTTCTGATCTATACTTAGGCCAAGTTTCATCCAATTCCGTTCAGCCGTTAAGGCGTGGAAGCGTAACAAACAAACGAACTCACATTCGTATTTATAATACTAGCTTTTACCCGAGACTTCGTCTGCGTAGCATACAAAATTCCACACACGTTTTCAAGGGGGTGGCCCTTAAGTATGATTGCCGGGATATAAACCATCCTATATCCTTGCCAGGGTTTCAAACTATCTTCTCACCAAATTTCATCTAAATCGGTATAAACAGTCTCGCATTATCTATACATCTATACAAATAAATTAAATTGAAGTGTCTGTATGTAATATCAAAATAACAACGTTTTATTGAATGCACGTGAAAGTATATACGGTACTAACAACAAAAAAGCAATTTTTAAGATTTTTGTGTCTGTCTGTCTGTCTGTTTGTTCCGGGTAATCTCCAAAACGGCTGGACCGATTTTGACGGGACTTTCACTGGTAGATAGCTGATGTATTAACGAGTAACATAGGCTATGTTTGAGAACATTCATAGTTACGGCGGGAAACTAAAAAAATAAAATTAATGCAACAGCTGGTTTATAATATTACTTATGTAGTATGGTTGGATTAGTTAGATACTTACTCCTCTGCTTAACCTCTCTTCCAAACCCGTCATTCGTCATACCGATCATTGTGTAAAAGCAGCGTATGTATTGTTAATCCGAGACTGTTGACAATTTTCCACAAACAATTGTTCAGACATTTTGATTCTTAACTTACACGAACACAATTGACTCATGCAATGATTTAAGTTATGCAGCCGACTTTACTTGCTGTTTTTGATAAATATCTTAGTTGATGGACGTAAAATTCAGACACTCTAACACGTTGTGTATAATGAAATTCTTTATTACGCCATTATTGATTTTATACAAAAGTTTTTTTTAGTTTGGTGCCGAATTTCCATAAAACTCAATTAAATGCCATAAGCAAAACTCGTAAATGATTATTTTTAGTTAAAAACAGCAACGTTTACAAGACTCACGAATAAGAAACTAACTAGTGTCCATTTTAACATATTTGACCTTCGATTATATTTAATCAAAGTCAAAAATATTCGAAATTCGAACATTGAAATTCGGCAGCCATATTGGATTTTTAAATCTTGCCAAACTTACTCAAAATGTTTAGTGATGGTATAGATTGCAATCTTAACCGAGTATTTATAGTAAATCGATTAGAAATCGTAACTCGTGTGCATTTCAATAGCATTTTGCGGAAATCCATAGGCTAAGCTAAAAATAAATTAACTAAAATACCGGACAGTCTATAATATGAGAGTGTAGTATACGCGCGGCTCGCAGATCCTTCTTACAGAATATTTTCTTGAATTAAAAAGGTTGTTTTCTAACATTATGTTGTCGGAGTATAGAAAAATATGCGAAATAGCACTAATCTTTCTTTCAATGTATTGTCAAGTAGTTACTTAAATTCCGATCTGGGAAAACATTTCGCATAAAAGTTAATTTTCATCATTCAATTGTATTTATTTGCTTTCATTCCAATATGAATTAGAGATTGAATTAAACTTGAAAGGAATGAATAGTTGTAACTTGAAATATGAAAACTTTTAATTTAAAATAACTTTATAAATGAAACGTTCAAATTATCAACTAAAGTTTTCATTTTATTATTTTAAGAAGTATGGTTAAAGTTTAAATTAAAAATAAAGAAAATATAATCTATTGATATTCAATAAATCACATAATAATTGTTCAATGTAACTCGTAAACAATTGTGTAGGAACCTATGTAATAATATATTTTTTGTGCCATGCAATAAAAAATATAACAAATTTAATAAATCTTCATCATTGAAGAAATTTTCTTAAAAACTCCAAAAGGTAAAAAAAATACCAAAAAGGATTATTTGCTAATCTCTTTCTTTTCCGTTTACTATGACAATCTTTATTTACGTAAAAAATATGTATAGAAGCCGTTTCGTTGTGTGCGTAAGAATCTCTGTGTGAGTTTCAGGGCTGTCTCACGTATTTGGCATAATTTAATTTTAATATTTTAGTTTTTTGGTTTTATATGTATTTCTTGATTTAAATAATGATTGGAGGTTTCGAAATTGATTTAGTTTAGTTATATTTGCGAACGATTCGTTTTATACCTATTATTATTTTTGTTACGTACCAACATTTAGTATTTTATTGGGGATGATAAACTAATTATAGAAGTTCTTAATGTTAGTCTAACTTAAAAATAAATGTATTAGGCATTTTCATACAAACTAAACGTAATTACTACCGCGGTGTTAACAGTGAATAATCCTCAAGGCATGTAACTAAATTGATAAATGGATGGTTTTTTTTATTAATAACTTCAATAATAATATGAAGGGATGTTTACTTTTATCTTTTATAAGTGAAATATTTATTAGAGAATTGACAATTAAGAAAATAATAAGAAAACAACCGCTCAATAGAAAACAATATACTTACAAATAAAAAGTACGAAAATAAATTCAAAATTAAATTCAAAATTCAAAAGCAGCCCTGCAAGTCAGCGTGTGAGCGGGCAAGAGAATACGAACCCAACACAGATACGAAACGGCCGCGATCCGACATGGCCGCGCGCGCCCTCGCCGTCACGCGCTCTCGTGTTTTCCCTCATATCTGTCGAAATACGCCATATTGTTTTATTGTTCACTATTATTTATAATTACCAAAACATTTCGCAAATAAACAAAGTGATTTTCAAGTCAAAATAACAACTAAACGGATTATGTCAAACACTAGATGTCATCATTACGTTTATTGATAATTGTAATTATTTATCTCGCTCTATCACGATCGACGAGTTGTTACGGACGTGTGTAATTTAAAAATCGGAAATTATGTTTTATAATTAAATGTATAGATATATGTGTGCGTGTTGTTTCTAAAAATATTACGTTGAAAAATAACTGTTTTGTACACTCAGTGTTGTGTTAATTTTAGTGCAATGTCTACGGTGTTAAAATAAGAATGCACTATTATTGTCATTGTTTTTAAATTGTTATTTAGCTAAGTGGATGTGTTTGTGCAGTGATATGGATTATCCTTTGTGTTTCGGATTGTAAAAATGGATAAACCCTCATTCAAGGTATGGCATTATGTTTTTTTTACCTTTGCCTCGGATTTAATCTCTGATTTATTATTCAAACATGCGGTCAATACAAGTACTTTTTATTTGCTTGATTTGCATATTTAATCAATTGAGCGGCATTAAGTAATTTAACGATGTTAGTTAATTAATGTATGATTCTAAATTGATGAAATAATTAAGAACTCAATTACCTATATCGATCTGTTTATATTGGTCAGTCAGGTAATAATTGGCAGTCAAAATAGTTGAGTAAACGAATGACGTCACCCATTGTCTCTAGTTCTTAGGAAGACTTCTCATTGCGCGGATTTCTTCCATTTATTGTTTTCAAACAAAAAACTGTGAAGAACCCATTTTAAAATTATTATTTTAAACATTGATGATTGTTTATTTTGATAATTTGACGCCGATTATGGTATATTAACATTTAAAAGTAAAGAAAATGTTATTATTATTAGTCCCCTACCATGCCCCTGTCCGCCATATCAGCAAGTACTAGTGTTGTGGCGCAACAATAAAATTATCGACATCGATGTTACCAAATTTCAATTAAGTTTCAACATTTTTATGATTTTTATTCGCTTTCGTGTTAGAGTTTTATGAGTTTTGTATAGTCGATTAGTCTAGGATGATTTATCGAGTTGTAAGGTTGGCACTTTCGGTTTTTTAGAACAATAGTATATAAAGTTTTTTTTAAATTTTGTTTTCATTTTACTTTATTGATTTTTCCCAAACTATGTCAAACTCTATTGAATGGAATAAATGAATATGTAAGATTTCAAAACGATTCAAATCAACTGTTCAAACAACCAAAATCTACATAATATTATTTTTAATGAGACTTGATTCATTTTAAATTTAAATCGTTCGGTCCATGTAATATTTTATTTTTAATTAATGACAGCATTGGTGTGTTAATCGATGGCACAGTATTCGTAAGTTACTAGCTCCTGCCCGCGGCTTCGCCCGCTTGGAAAGTGTTTCATTATCCTGAGTATCCTTGAAGAAACATTATACCGGGATAAAAAGTAGCCATATCTAGACAATAATCTAACTCTGTGCCATTTAATCCAGATCCGTTCAGCCGTTCTGGCGTTATTGAGTAACAAACATACATCCATCCAAACTTTCGCATTTTTAATATTATGTAGGCTTCTTATTATTTTACTTCGTATAATTCGTAACTAAAGGTATTTTTGAACGGACGACTGAGGGATATTTTCGTACGGTGTAGCTTCAGTAGGTCATCTTGATACTAAATATTTAAATCGTTGTCTAAATTAAGTTTAAACGAGACAGTTGTTGACTTCTATTTTTGTAACTTTTTCTTTTCCACGTGTGGGACAATATCCTGTGGTCTCCCCAATCTCCATTTATTGTTTTTCTTAAATCTGCCTATTTATTGCCCCGAAATAAAAATACAAAGCTAAAACAAATCATATGTATTTTTAAAAGTTTTATCTTTTACGTCGTTTTTCCGAATAATATCAAGAGAATTGTTTGTCCAGCAACATTTGTGTCCATTTTGAAAGCATCCGCCAACGCAGAGCGTGAATACTTGGAGTAATCGGCGACCCATAAACCTTAAATTAGACCGTCTATTTATAAAATGCAGCGTGTCTCATTCTAGGACTGGTTTACTACCGTTTACTTTAATTTATTGAGCTATTGTTTATATTAAATAAACCGTTGAGTGTAGACTGTGTTAGAATCATTTTGTTTTTATTTAATTGTGGCCATGTGGCACTTTTCTTGATTCTTTCTCCTTTGTTGTTGAGACTCTTGAAAGTAATTCGCCATCCTTTTAGTCCTTCTTCAGTCCTATCTTTTCCAACTTTCTACTAATATTACAAAACCGAAATTTTGGATGGATGGATGTTTATTACTCAATACACCAGAACGGCTGAATGGATCTGGAGCATATTGCACAGAGATAGATTATATAGACTGGAATAGCACATACGCTACTTTATATGCTGGTAATAAAACATGATGATTGGTGGTTTTATCGCAGGTGAAGCCGCGGGCAGAAGCTAGTTATTATTATACTTTGTTATCACTGTGAGAATCTTATCAGCCTGACAGTGTTATATTAATGTGATTTTATTTGATTAAATAGATAACTGTCGTTTCGTGGTACCACGCCTACTTATTATATTAAGTAAAAAAGTATTTTCCAGATCGGTTTTTAAATGACGGAGTTTGAGGTAACAAAAGAGTTAAGAGTTAGAGAGTAAAGTTAGAGTCGAACTCGCGCACGAAGGGTTCCGTACCATTATTGCAAAAAAACGGCAAAAAAATCAGGTTTGTTGTATGGGGGGCCCACTTTAATATTTATTTTATTCTATTTTTAGTATTTTTTGTTAGAGCGGCAACAGAAATACATAATCTGTGAAAAATTCAACTGTCTAGCTATCACAGTTCATGAGATACAGCCTGGTGACAGACAGACAGACAGACAGACGGACCGCGGAGTCTCAGTAATAGGATCTCGTTTTTACTCTTTGGGTACGGAACCCTAAAAACAAAAGATTTGAGTACTTCTTTCTTTTTTGAAATCGGTTAAAACAGAAAAGAGAGCGTTAACATGTTATGTAATAATACCGATAGTTTTGTCCTAATTACTCATCGCATCGACTCATTTGTGATGAAAACCGTAGGTGAAGCCACATCGCAGAATCAGTTAAATTTAACCTTAGCAACAAAATAGAAACTGTCCCTATCTGTTTATTAACGTAACGACTTAACTGTTGACCCGACACAAAGCAATTTTATCTTTATCTGTACACAGATAAAGCTGCAATTGTATTGAACATTACTTATCTAGTTAAAAGAAGCCATTTTATGACGGAAATAATTATATTTTAAGAACAATAGTCCAATAAATAATTTTGGAAGTAAATTAATGTTCGTTTTTCTTTGTATATTAACTTAATAATTATCTGCACGAAAATAATTATAAATTCAAATACCATTGCCTTTTTTATAAGCGATTTATTAATTCAAATACTGTTTTTATATTACTTACCTAAATACAATTAGGTACATTACTGAATTAATGATGTTTAATGTATTTTGTAATTAACTTAATCACTGCAGCATTGCCGTTTTCAAATTAAAATCTGTTTGTAGTGTCATTAGGGTTGTTTCTTGGCATTTGTTCTATTTACACCATATACAATTATTTTTATATACTTGAACACAATATTTTTTTTAAGTTCCAATTTAAGCTTTTGAAAAAAAACTTCTTCATCATCAGTCTATAGCAGTCTACTACCGGACATAGACCTCGCCAATTTTTGGCAGCATTCACCCAGTTGCTACCAGTGAACCACCCTGCGAATACCGTTGATTCACCTAGCCTGAGGGCGTCCCGTCCCAACTTACGTTTACCAATTCATGTTCTGATTGAAAAAAAAACGTGGAAGTACAAAAAAAGAACTAGGTAAATTAGTAAATAGCATTAAAATAATTTCTTCGAACTATCGGACTACAAGATGTACGGCGATACACCATCGGTACATGGTGGACATCCCACCCATACACACTAACCCATACAAGGTTTGGGAATACTTTCAATAAAAAAACTATCGATATTTACACATATCGATATATTTACGCCACAGCACTCTATGTCGGGGCCATTCGTTGGCATTATGAGCCATTTTACTCCACTTTTTTTTGACTCAGGAAAGACGGTTCTGCGCATTCTGCCGATAACGGTGAAGAATTTTAAATAAAAAAAAGTTAAGTCTGTTAATGGTAGAAAAAGTTTATTGTCATTTGGTTCGCTTACAAATGCAAATAAGTATGGAAAAGATTGTGGTACATAAGTTACATTGTTACTGTTCTTATCATAAAAATATTTTATAACTGGTCTTAATTGTGGACACACAACTAGACTAGGTATCTACTAATTTGCGTGACTTCTTTTATTATCTGCTACAACTAATTATGATTTTAATAATAGTAATACCAGCCTGTTATATGCATAGTAAAAAAATTATATTCTGACATATTTAGGTAATAGGGAAAAACATTTGTTATTTGACCAGTTTATCGATGAAAATACATACTAAAATAGAACACAACAGAACAGAAACAAAATATTTATTGAAAAAAAAACCGTCCAAGTGCGAGTCGGACTCGCGCACGATTGGTTCCGTACCATTATCGCAAGAAAATGAAAAAAATATCACGTTTGTTGTATGGGAGTCCCACTTAAATATTTATTTTATTATGTCTTTAGTATTTGTTGTTATAGCGTACCTATATATATATATTAAATAAATACATCTTTGTCGCTCTTTACGAAAACGCCGTTTTCTATGGCAGTTTTATGGGCGTTCTGTCATCTGACATCTGATGGCGCAAACAGGAGACCGACAAACTTAGATAAAGTACCTATAGATTTCGCCATAAAATGAGCTTGATTGATAGAGCGAGATGCGCTAGTTGGCAGCTCCATGTAAATAATAAGGACAAAATATTATTTTAGGTCTTTGTCACCATGGCCGGTTTCTGTTGTTTGTCAAACTCTAAAAAACTGTTATGGTATGGCAGGTTTGACAAACAAACTCGGTGTTGTTTGATTTTCTGTGATTTCGTGGTATTATGTGTTAATTGAGACTTGGAATTGGGTTATTTATAGATAATAAGTGTCAGTGCCATGGTGGGTTGTAGTGTTCTTGTTCTTGTTGTAACACCAGAACTAACTATTGCTGCCCCATGTGCGGCCACGCCATGGCGAAATCTATAGGTACTTTATCTAAGCCGACAAACGACACCATGGAGCAACCAAGGAGAAGGCGATTGAAGAGTCGGAAGAGCTTACTTAAGTCGACTAATAATTAAAGACAACAGCCCTAGCGAAGCTCGCAAGAAACTGAGGCTCCTCAAAAACCCCCCTCCATGTTGAGCTTGCATAAAAGTACCCAGCGGTCCATAAAAAGCCATGGCCCATCTGGAAATCCCTCAAACGTTTACGAAGCCAAGTGGGCCGCTGTAGGCATAACTAAGTCAGATAGGGGTACTCCAATCAGCCACAGTGTGACTGCGGAACTACCCCACAGATGGTGCCCCATCTCTTGTCCTGCTCCTTATGTAAAAACACCTGCACCATGCAAGACCTTTGTGAGGCCAGCGCTAAGGCTATTGACGTGGCTGATGAATACTGCTCCAAGAAAATTTAGTAATGGAATCATTCAATCAAATCAAATCTAATGTATTTTATTGCACATAGGCCTACATGGGCACTTATAAAATGTCGACAAAAGGTGCACGGTTCGGGTTGGTCGTTTCCTGTGTAGAAGAACCGGCAAGAAACTCCACGGAAACTCTTTTAAAAAAATTGGTTTGTTTTTACAATATTTCCATGTTACAGCATTAGTGCTAGATATGGGGGGACAACGTAGGCCCGACAATAAGTCGTAAGAAATTTAAAAAAAAAATAGTTTGTATAAACGAGATAAAGAGTTAACAAATGTTAACAAGCGTCTAGAAATCTAGAAGGCCTATAATGTTCACACATTCACAAAACAATCAGTAAAAGAATCTATACAAAGGGAAAAAAAATATAACTAGACTAAATTTAACATGTGGCACAAATGTAGTTATCAGTGCTGTAACTATTCATAGCAAAGGGCTATAAAGATTATTGACATCATTGTAAAAAGTCTAATTGAAAGAAGGAAAAAATGAGATTGAGAATAGTTAGAGACATCCACATATTTGTGCCGTTTATGAGTTACCGGGGAAGCCGCATGCGCAGGAATTAAAATTTTTATCTTGAACGTAGTCCTTGATTTTATAATACGCTTTTTTAATAAGGACACGTTTGATGTAGTTTTTGAACTTTCCATCGGTCAATTCTATAACTCATTGACATGAAGAAGAAGATGGCACGTCGGACTTCTCTTCCTAATTCTCAATTTTGACGCTTTGTACCTTAGTCTCTGATCAAAATATTTTAAAACATCTTTAATATTGTTTACTATAGTTAGTATTCCATTTAGCAAATAATTAAGTTACGTGCATATTCCGCATGCAAACAGACATTTAAATCTATTTTATTTGCGTAGGTAGACAAGTCCACTACTATTTAATAATACAGTTTTTAATAATACTTATAACTGTTGCTACGTGTTTTGGTACAATAAATTAAAAAAAAGTAGTTTTGATGAGGATAAAGTTCATTATGACACGGAAATCAACAACAATATTGTTAAAATGACGTATCAACGAACGAACAAGTTATTATTTCAACATGTCTGCTTTATTTTGACGGAATAACTTTTATCACAATTAGATTTAGTAGGTAATTATAGTAGCCATGCAATTGTATCTTTGTATCTAAGTACTAGCAAAGGTTGCCAGCGCTAACAAAGAAAATTTGGTTCAAATAAATATCACTAGAGGAACGCGATACGCACCGATTTGTTATTGAAAAATTAACCTATTTTAGAATTAGTCATAAAAAAAATATTTTCTTATTTAATCAACTCTTCTAAGCACAAAATTATGGAATATTGGTCTCTTAATTCACATTTCAAAGATTATTTGAACGGATCATTTAAAATTGATTCCAATAGATGTCGCTGTTATAAATTTCTGAGGCATGCCACTCAGTATTTTATATTTGTATTGTAACACATTTTGGTACAATGAAACTGTAAAATAATAAAACCGGCCAAGAGTGAGTCGGACTCGTGTTCATTATAGCAAAAAACGACACAAAAATCACGTTTGTTGTATGGTAGCCCCACTTAAATATGTATGTTATTCTGTTTTTAGTATTAGTTGTTATAGCGGCAACAGAAATACCTACATCATCTGTGAAAATTTCAACTGTCTAACTATCACGGTCCATGAGATACAGCCTGGTGACAGACAGAAAGACGGACCGCGGAGTCTTAGTAATAGGGTCCCGTTTTTACCCTTTGGGTATGGAACCCTAAAAACGTAAAAAACATACCTACCTACTATAAAACAAATCGTCACAGTATTTAAAGGAAAAAAAAAAATCACGAATCGAGAAAACCCGTTTACTTGCAAGTCGCTGCTAATATAGCCGTGGAACGGAACCGAAAGCGATCGATGTACAAAAATAATCAGTTTAATCAGACGAAAAACGCTAGTTACGTCGGCAGTTTCCTTGTATGGGATGAGGTATCTGTATGCTAGTATTATATTATCTGTGCTATAGTAAAATTTGTTTAACATTTCTTCACATTTTCCTTTAAGGAAGGAAGTTGATATAGTCAAGGACAAGAATCGTGTCTATCTAGATATTAAAATAATCAATATTCTTGCTGTGTACAGGGGTAAATAATTAATTACTGGAGGGTATGTGCTTTATAGTTGATATGTAGTGTAACACTATTTTCTAAATTAACTTAAGTGCACATACAATGCACAGCATGATTTTCTTCTTGTTTAGGTACGTCTTTTTAGTTCGCTTCTTAAGCAGTCGGGCATTTTCTGAATATTTTAATTTTATTTATTACTTTTTATGTTTTTAGTTAACATTTTTTTTTCGAAGTTGGTACATTATACATATTATAAGTGTTATATATTTTTGAAATCGCCTCTTAAAACCCTTTATTTGATACTCCACACGATGGAATTGGAAGAAAAAAAAAACTGGTCCCTCACAATATGGCGCTCATAGTTCGGCATTTTTCTATTTTTCAATTTTAATGTAGCCAGTGACACTCGCAAGGTTAAGACGAATTGATTGACGTAAGAATCATCAAAATCAGATCGCCACATTTATTATTTAATCGAAATTATGTAAATAAATAACGCCAATGCAATGTTACTACCACAAAGACATTAGGACTAACAGAAAAACAATTTAAAATACAATTAAAATACCATTAAAAATGCAATCAAATATTACAATTAAAAAAAACCGGCCAAGTGCGAGTCAGACTCGCACACGAAGGGTTCCGTACCATTATCGCAAAACACTGAAAAAAAATCACGTTTGTTGTATGGGAGCCCCCCTTAATTTATTTTATTTTAATTTAATAATAATTATTTTTTGAAGTGAATATACAACTAAACATTCTGTGAATATTTCAAGCGTCTACCTGTTGCCGCTATTAATATCGAGCAAAAAACGGCCATAAAATCACGTTTGTTGTATGGGAGGCCCGCTTAAATATTTATTTTATACTGTTTTTAGTGTTTGTTGTTATAGCGGCAATAGAAATACATCATCTGTGAAAATTTCAACTGTCTAGCTATCACGGTCCATGAGATACAGCCTGGTGACAGACGGACAGACAGATCGCGAAGTCTTAGTCCCGTTTTTACCCTTTGGGTACGGAACCCTAAAAACAAACAACATAGGAACAAAAATACATACATAGACTGATAATTACATTACCCACCTTCGGCAGTCGGGTAAAAACAGCACCGGTCCGTGCCTTGGATATCGGTAAGCCAACTTCAGGGCGGCCCAGAAGTTTAGCGAGGACTATATTTAGGGTATGATAGGACTATCGTACGTATTGCGTTTATTTAAGTCCCTTATCAAGACGACAACAGTCGCCAACGACCTTGAGGGAACAAAACGCGCACTCGTTTCACACCCGTGAGACCCTAAATTCAGTAGTTTTTTTGTGCTTTCCTTATTATTCTATGACTTAAAAAAAAATCGTCAGTTCAAAATGTTGATAATCAAATTGTCTTTGAGATGGTCACCATTTCATTAAAATACGCCCAGCGGTTTGGGTGCGGTTGTCGTTTTTTTGACATCTGGTTTTGGTCATCCAGCTCGTGATTATGTATCCTTCGACTGCACAGCATGATTTTCTTCTTGTTTACGTCTTTTTAGTTCGCTAACGCTTTTTAAGCAGTCGGGTTTTTTATTTTTTTAATTAACTTTTTTTGTATACATTTTGACATAAGATATCGTTTACGTTATCACGAGTGAGTACGTTAAAAAACTCGCATCTCTCTGATCTCAGGCTTCTGACTACCCGTAACGACTGTCAAAGCTCTACAATTCACAGCCGGGACCAAAGGCTTAACGTGCTCTTCGAGGCACGAAAGAGTTTCGATATAATGAATGCTCACCCATCCACGGAGTGAGCCCGGCAAGCGTTGCTTTACCTTGAAGATCGACCCGTGTGGATGTTATTATTTAGGCACGAGCTCCTCAGGCAATATGGGTATGTTAGTACTTAACAAGGGCGTCGTCAGCCGATGGCCTAGGGGGGGGCAAGTTGATATGGAGAATGAGAAAAGTATGAATTGTAGGTAAAGTCGAGAGCACATGAAGCTTTTCACTTGTAGTACGAGCCTTACATCTACAGCGATTGTAATAATATCGGTAGTTCTCGCCAAACTTCTTGGCCGTCCCGAAGTTGGCTGCAATGTCTGCGCAGTAGTAAATCATACAAAAACAGTACCGATCCGTGCCTTGCGCATCGGAAACCCAACTTCAGGACGGCCCAGAAGTTTGGCGAGCACTATTCAGAGTCCAACGTGTAAAGCTACGCAACTCTACCTTACACGTTGTCCAAGGAAGAGCGATGAAAATTTTCAACGCTTTTCCGTGTCGGGAAAGAAGGTTTTTGCCAATTTTAGGATATCAACAACGGTTCGATCTGTTGGGTTTGGTTTAAATATATTCATTTGAGTTTCGACGTACGGGTATGATCAATCAAGCAAGTCAAGTCAAAGACTTAGGACTGTGGTTGCTTTAAATTTGGCAACTTTTTTAGAATCCCCCCCTTGGCGACGCCCTTGGTACTTAAGTAGTCAAGGACGAATTCTTTACTCAAAGAGCCTACTAATAATAAAATGGTTTCTCAAGGTCAGCATTGTGTTCGATAGATGTCAATTAGCTTGTCAGTGTCAAGGACATTACTGCCTTTTAGTTACTTCGCTTCATCTTCCTCCTTGTCCCATGTTACTCGTGGTCGACGCAACACGTTTTCTTCTTCCACACCGTCCTGTCCCCCGTCACGCTATCACTGACTCCCTTTTCTTTCATATCGCTCCGCACACAGTCCATCCATCTTTTCTTTGGCCTTCCCCTCCCTCACCATCCATCCACATTTATATTCATAACTCTTCTAGTAACATGCGTTTCATCCCTCCTCATCACATGACCATACCTGGACAAACGGTTTCCTTTCAACTTTTCTGTCACTAGCGCCACTTTCAAACTGCCTCTAATATAATCATTTCTCACTTTATCCAATCTCGTCACGCCGCACATCCATCTCAACATTCTCATCTCTGCTACATGCAATCTCTTGTCATCCATCTTTTTCACAGCCCGACATTCTGATCCATACAGTATGACAGGTCTAATCACGGACTTGTAAATTTTCCCCTTTAACTTGAGGGGCATCCGTGGGTCGCAAGTTGTTCCAGTGACCTGTCGCCATTTCATCCATCCTGAATTGATCAGTTGCGTTACGTCTCGGTCTCGACTTTTAGTTACTTCGCTAAGGTACAAATACCAAAATAAAAATTGAAATGTCTGTTTGTAATGTCAAAATGTAATAGTGAGTTACTTCTTATAACATCAGCTATCTGCCAGTAAAGTCCCGTCAATATCGGTCCAGCCGTTTCGAAGATTCGCTGGAAGTAACAGACTGAAAGACACTGATTCTTTTTTTTTTAATTGTCTCTTTGTTAATAGCACCGTATACATTTATGTATATTGTACTGTGATGAGTAAAAAGCTTTTATGTTGACATTACAAAAATCACTTCAATTTTATTTATTTGTATAGATTGTTCGTCATCTCAAAAGTATCCAAAGTCTCCCCTTTCTAGATATTTGTATATTATCTTTAAAACAAAATGCGAATTTTGGGAACCACTGCCTCCAGATCCCAAGCGTCATTATTTCGTACACAAATGAAACGTTAAGCTATGTACCTTTGGGGTTCGGCAGAGTTGTTCAATTTGTGCTTGAACTTAAGAGGAAATGTGGTCGCAAACTTCCGACAGAATATCCTAAGAAAAAAGTCATAATTCGAGGTTTGGCTCTCACCTATTTCCTTCTCCAGTATTGGAACAATTTAAAAGACATTTTTATTAGATTTTATACTATGCCCTATATGTATTCCTTAAATGCCAATAAAAAAAAGATTTTTTGAAATCGGACCACTCTATCAAAATTTATGCGTAGATACATAAAAATATACATGTCGAAATGAGAACCTCCTCCTTTTTTTTTTGTCGGTTAAAAAATTTGTCCGTAAACCCCTCTTTAACACTCCGGCGACCTCGAAACTTTAGAAGTATATCCAACTAAAAATCGCGGGTTTGTTTGTCCTCATAGAAATAATGTCGACACAAGTTTGAGTACCGCTGGTCGACGATCCCTAAACCAATATACGGGTGTTACATTAGAGAATAGGGTTCCGCGGTAGGGCTGCCGCGTGACGATTACGAATTATTTGTACAAACAAATAGTATTATTTAAAAATCTTTTTATTAAACAGGCTGTTTGAACTAAATGTAACATCGCTTATTATCAATACCACAGATATAAATCTATTATATATGATATATTATAGATGACGCGATTGTATGTAGGTACTTCACGTCAAAAAACGGAATAAAATAACGATCAATCATCGTACTTTGAGCTTTTCATTTAGCATTATCGGCACCGGAAATCCACCGAAATCTAGTAAAATGCCGTTTTACCCGACTGCCGAAGGAGGAGGGTAATGTGTTTATCAGTCTATGTATGTATGTTTGTTCCTATGTGGCGTTCTAGAGGCCAAACGTGTTGGCGGATTTTGATGATTATTACGTCAATCGATTCGTCTTAACCCTGCGAGTGTCACTGGCTACATTAAAATTGGAAAATAAAAAAATGGCGGATTTTGGGCGCCATATTGTGGGGCACAAAATTTTTTTTTTGTTCTTTGCCCATCATGTGGGGTATCAAAATAAAGGGTTTTAAGAGGTGATTTCAAAAATATATAACAATTATATGTTTAAATGTACCTGATCCTAAAAAAATTGCTAAACTGTTGTAAATAAAAAAAAGTTAAGTAATTAAAAAATTAAAAAACCCGACTGCTTAAAAAGCGAACTAAAAAGACGTAAACAAGAAGAAATTTATGCTGTGCAGTCGGAGGATACATCTGGTTTTGGTCAGCCGCCTCGCGAATATGGAGGTTCTTGAGCAAGCATGTTCAGGGCGACAAGTTGATAACTGAGAAGGTGCAGCAGGTGGAGAACACCGAGAATATATCTGAAAAGTTTCAGATAGGAACCCTTTGGTTAGGAATCCACTTATAGATTTCCCAAAAGTACACTTAAGGTCTATCCACACATATCAGGGCCGTGCCCGGGACGTGCACGGGACGTGGACAGACCGTGCCCCGTCAGGGGCTCAAAAAAATATAGATGCGTACATTTTATATGCACTCGTTCACACACGTCCGTGCACGGGCCAGTGACGAAGTTTCAATGTTTGGGCCCGGCCCTGTCACGTCCCGGGCACGGTTCCCTGATATGTGTGGATAGACCTTTAAGATGCAGGAAATTTTCATTTGATCCGGTGTAAATTGCATTCAAGATACGATAACAGTGTGTAAACAAAAAAGATAAATCACACAACAACACAACTCTTGTTAAATCTACCGCAATCGGTTAAACAACCGTGGCAGCCCTGAACCAAACAGATTGTAGTTCATGGACATCGTAAAAGCCCTACGTGCGACAGAGAGGACACGTCCTCCGTCTCCCTCACACTCTACCTAGCTTTCTTTGTATATGCCAGAGGTTACCGAAAATATATTTTTCAAATAAAATCTTTTTTGAGAGTAAAATGTGTGTTGGGTTAAGTTAGAAATAAATTTAGTACCGATTGAATTGCAATTTATTATTGACTTGCTTCTGCCCGCGGTTCCGCCCGCGTGAATAGTGTTTTGTTATCCCAAGGGAATATTATACCGGGATGAAAAGTAACTTTGTCTGACTGTTATCTATCACGATATATTGTATCCAGGTCATGGCCTACCCGTGTGCCAAATTTCATTTAAATCCGCCCAGCCGCTGAGTCGTTTAACCGGTTGAATGCCGAAACCGAAACTATTTATTCTTTATTTTATTAACAATTGTGTCTCGCGTGGATCCACGTTTCGGGCACTCAAGGGGTTAAAGGTAACAGACAGACAAAGTTACTATCGCATTTATAATATTAGGTAGTTAGGATGGATGTGTTACGAGTATTCTGATGTAGGCAGCTATATTATTGTAAACTGTTAAAGTTTCATCGTAATCTGTTTGGTAATTTGGCACATGTTTAAAAAAAATTACGTTGCGTGAACGAGTATTGTTGTTCTATTTCACGAAGGAGGATAAATCGTAACAAAATGACTCTTATTTCAACGTCATAAAATTCACGGAAATACCTATATTCATCCATACAAACATTCGCTTTTAAAAAAAATACCCAAAATGCCAAGTACCTATTCCTTTTTTTTTTTTTTTTTTTGATTTAGGCTCGCGCTTGACCACCATCTCACCTGATGGTAAGCGAAGATGTGGTCGACGATGGATCACGCTTGCCTAGAAGTAACCTATTCACTCTTGACTTGACCCTAGTACCCTGTATGATATTTTTCGAGGAGTAAATAAGTACCCACCGTTAGGTAAGTTACCGCATGCAAGGCATATTTATTTGTTATTTATAAATAGGTAGCTGCAATGATCTATCAATTATTAAGACAGTATTTGTAGAAACCGCTGTCTCTGTTATATGGGACAAACCCGCCACACTAGCCACACTCGCCACACTAGTCACATACCTAAACTTACCCCTAGATCTGACAAAATACAACCGTATTGAATTCCGCCTCCTTCTTTAAAAGTCTAGTAATATGGGACAAACCTGCCACACCCGCCACACTTGCCACAAAGCCTAAACTTACCCCTAGATCTGACAAAATACAACCGTATTGAATTCCGCCTCCTTTTTTAAAAGTCGAGTAATATGGGACAAACCCGCCACACTCGCCACACTAGCCACATAGCCTAAACTTACCCCTAGATCTGACAAAATACAACCGTATTGAATTCCGCCTCCTTTTTTAAAAGTCGAGTAATATGGGACAAACCTGCCACACCCACCACACTTGCCACATAGCCTAAACTTACCCCTAGATCTGACAAAATACAACCGTATTGAATTCCGCCTCCTTTTTTAAAAGTCGAGTAATATGGGACAAACCTGCCACACCCGCCACACTTGCCACATAGCCTAAACTTACCCCTAGATCTGACTAAATACAACTGTATTGAATTCCGCCTCCTTTTTTAAAAGTCGAGTAATATGGGACAAACCTGCCACACCCGCCACACTTGCCACATAGCCTAAACTTACCCCTAGATCTGACAAAATACAACCGTATTGAATTCCGCCTCCTTTTTTAAAAGTCGAGTAATATGGGACAAACCTGCCACACCCGCCACACTTGCCACATAGCCTAAACTTACCCCTAGATCTGACAAAATACAACCGTATTGAATCCCGCCTCCTTTTTTAAAAGTCGAGTAATATGGGACAAACCTGCCACACCCGCCACACTTGCCACATAGCCTAAACTTACCCCTAGATCTGACAAAATACAACCGTATTGAATTCCGCCTCCTTTTTTAAAAGTCGAGTAATATGGGACAAACCTGCCACACCCGCCACACTTGCCACATAGCCTAAACTTACCTCTAGATCTGACAAAATACAACCGTATTGAATTCCGCCTCCTTTTTTAAAAGTCGAGTAATATGGGACAAACCTGCCACACCCGCCACACTTGCCACATACCCTAAACTTACCCCTAGATCTGACTAAATACAACTGTATTGAATTCCGCCTCCTTTTTTAAAAGTCGAGTAATATGGGACAAACCTGCCACACCCGCCACACTTGCCACATAGCCTAAACTTACCCCTAGATCTGACAAAATACAACCGTATTGAATTCCGCCTCCTTTTTTAAAAGTCGAGTAATATGGGACAAACCTGCCACACCCGCCACACTTGCCACATAGCCTAAACTTACCCCTAGATCTGACTAAATACAACTGTATTGAATTCCGCCTCCTTTTTTAAAAGTCGAGTAATATGGGACAAACCTGCCACACCCGCCACACTTGCCACATAGCCTAAACTTACCCCTAGATCTGACAAAATACAACCGTATTGAATTCCGCCTCCTTTTTTAAAAGTCGAGTAATATGGGACAAACCTGCCACACCCGCCACACTTGCCACATAGCCTAAACTTACCCCTAGATCTGACTAAATACAACTGTATTGAATTCCGCCTCTTTTTTTAAAAGTCGAGTAATATGGTACAAACCTGCCACACCCGCCACACTTGCCACATAGCCTAAACTTACCCCTAGATCTGACAAAATACAACCGTATTGAATTCCACCTTCTTTTTTAAAAGTCCAGTAATATGGGACAAACCTGCCACACTTGCCACATAGCCTAAACTTACCCCTAGATCTGACAAAATACAACCGTATTGAATTCCGCCTCCTTTTTTAAAAGTCGAGTAATATGGGACAAACCTCTGTCGCCAAGCACCTTCCGGTGTGTTCCGACAGCAGCACTTGAGAGCCAGTTCCCTTCTAGGCTTTGTGTGCTTACCACCATCGGCCACATCATCACTGACCACGGTGAGATTGTGGTCAAACACAGGCCTATAATAAGTAAAAAAAAAAAAAAAAAAACCTGCCACACCCGCCACACTTGCCACAAAGCCTAAACTTACCCCTAGATCTGACAAAATACAACCGTATTGAATTCCGCCTCCTTTTTTAAAAGTCGAGTAATATGGGACAAACCTGCCACATCCGCCACACTTGCCACATAGCCTAAACTAACCCCCAAGATCTGACAAAATACAACCGTATTGAATTCCGCCTCCTTTTTTAAAAGTCGAATAATATGGGACAAACCTGCCACACCCGCCACACTTGCCACATAGCCTAAACTTACCCCTAAATCTGACAAAATACAACCGTATTGAGAACCGCCTCCGTTTTTAAAGTCTGTTAAATTGAGTGCACTTTGTGCAACGATCTTTTTGTTTGCATTTTTGTCGTTTTTTTTTCGGGTTTGGTTGGTTTTGACAGATCGAAGCGTAATTCTTTCATTATGCGTACAGCTTAAGATTGGCATTCCCAGCCGGAGTCTGTTTCCTGATAGCTACAACCTGAGGGTATTTAAGTCAAGAGTGAATAGGTTAATTCTAGACAAGCGTGCTTCACCGTCGACCACATCATCGCTTACCATCAGGTGAGATAGTGGTCAAATGCAAGCCTTTAAAAAAAAATTTTATGCTATTGTTACCTGACAGTCCATATTCAGCGATAGATTTACCATATTTTGTTATCAAATCCATCTTATCAAAGACGGAACACATACACCTGTCTCTGTCACTCGTACGACGCCCTCTCCCTCTAGCCTGCTTCAATTTTATACTTATTGATTCCGAGTTGAAACTCTTTTGAAAGTACCGTTAGAATGTTAAGTTGGCGAAGCCTTTTTTTTTTCAGTTTTTTGTTGCAATGGTTTTTTGTTTTTAGGTTGCAAATTTGTTTGTGGTTGATAAAAATAAGGGATATACGAGTTTATTACAAGGTTTTATTTAGTTTTATCTGTCCAGGTGTCAGGAATAAAATATTTGCAAGTAAAGGAGATGTATCATGTTCGGCCATGAGATGTACATTTATCAAAAAAGTGGAAAAATCCCACGAATTCAGGAAAAATATTCTTTCATGAATTTAAGCCTGATTTCTTGCATACAAAAAGTAATAGTTTTTCAATTATTGCCATAATCTATTCAACATGGCGTCTCTCATAGTTGTCATTTCGATTTCGTTCTGAAATCATGTCACATCAAAGCATTAAATAACGTAGATGTTAAATATGAAAGGTAAGTGTTCTTGTACTAGCAAAAATTACTATTATTCTAATTAAAATCTTTTACGACTAATATAAAAGCAAGTGTGACGATTTCATCGTTAAAAAAATATTTATTATACTCTTCTGAAGTGTACTTCTGAACGAATAATTCAAAATGACATTTTGTTTGACTACTGAGTGTCCCATCACTTTCTAGGTTACCTAAACGGCAAAACTAAAACCTCTCATGGCTGTCAAATAGCTGTCACGATAAACGTCAAACATTTTTTATTAATGTTTTTTTTTATTAATGTACGTAAAAAACATCGGATATTATGGAAAAAATGTTACTTTATTCTATTCAGGGGTTAGTTTTCCAGCTTTCCTAAAAGGTACAAGTTATGGCCGGAGTCCCATACAAAAATAAAACATCTCCTTTGACTCAATTCCCGGTGTTGGATTGAGATGAAATTTTGCACACACTTTTAATTCTCGTGACAATGTAATTTTTAATATAAAAACTTGTTTTATTTGTTTGGTTCGTTATCAGAAAGCACAATAGCATGGCAACATTATTTTAATTTTGCGTAGTAATTAAAATAATATTGCCAAGCTACAACTAATATTGTTGGTGTACTAAACGTATTAGCGTATTACTAACATAATGAATCGTAAATAATTATATATACATACTATGCCATACTAATCTATACTAATATTATAAAGCTAAAGAGTTTGTTTGTTTGAACGCGCTAATCTCAGGAACTACAGGTTGGAATTGAAAAATTATTTTTGTATTGGATAGTCCATTTATCGAGGAAGGTTATAGACTACATAACATCACGCTACGACCAATGGGAGCGGAGCATTAATGAAAAATGTTGCAAAAACGGGCAAAATTATTCCTTTTTAAAAGCTTCCGTTGCGTGCGCTACGTAAGCGGTTAAAGTTACGCAACATTCATGTGTGTAGGGTAGGTAGGTAGCCAGTTGACGGGAGCGAAGCCGCGTGGGACAGCTAGTCCTACTAATAAAGGCGAAAGTTTGTGAGTGTGTTTGTATGTTTTTTATTCTTTCACGCAGTAACTACTGAACGGATCTGGATGAAATTTTCCACGGAGATAGATTATAGTCTGATGTAGCACATATGATACTTTTTATCTCGGGAATATGTCCTCATGGGATAATTTTCGACATTCACGCGGGAGAAGCCGCTGGCAGACTCTAGTATTATAAATGCGATAGTTACTTTGTTTTTTACCTTTTCGCGACTATACAGCTGAACCGATTTAAATAAAAATTGGTATGGAGATAGTTTGAGAGGAGGGTAGGGGGAGAAAGAGATAGTTTTGACTAGGAAGGACACAAACGTGTTTGTTTTTGCCTTTTTTTGCGATAATGATACGGAACCCTTCGTGCGCGAGTCCGACTTGCACTTGACCGGTAATTTTAATCTATTTTATAGGCTCGCACTTTACTACTATCTCGCCTGATGGTAAGCGATGATGTGGTCGACAGTGAAGCACGCTTGTCTAGAAGTAACCTATTCACTCATGACTTAAAGACGCGCGTTTCTAAGCAAAATATTAGTGTTCAACATGTCTAATTAATTACAATTGATTGTTATAATTCAATCACGTATAAGTAGGTGTTAGCTCATCAGATTCCCACAGTAACGTAGACTCATTCCATTATGTATATTATTATAACGTAAACAGTTTATTGAAGACATTTTTTAGGGTTCCGTACCCAAAGGATAAAAACGGGACCCTATTACTGAGACTCCGCGGTCCGTCTGTCTGTCACCAGGCTCTCATGAACCGTGATAGCTAGACAGTTGAAATTTTCACAGATGATGTAGGTATTTCTGTTGCCGCTATAACAACAAATACTAAAAACAGAGCGCGCGAGTCCGGCTCGCACTTGGCTGG
Organism: Anorthoa munda; assembly: GCA_945859665.1. Classification (NCBI taxonomy): domain Eukaryota; kingdom Metazoa; phylum Arthropoda; class Insecta; order Lepidoptera; family Noctuidae; genus Anorthoa; species Anorthoa munda. Next base: position 883,792 of record OX243919.1, on the reverse strand, counting down.
TTTTTTTTAAATAGCTTTTGTATGTGGTTTTGCTTGGTAAAGATTTACCTAGATAATATTTTTGCCAGCCGCATGGAATTTTTAGGAAAATACCTCATTCTCTCTTCATAAATACTACGACCAGGTTTCGCCATTATATCAAGATGAAATTACAAGTAATAAACTATCTGTGTGCCAAATTTCATCCAAATCCGATCCGCCGTTTTTGCGTGATTTAAACACAAACAAACATACAACTTTCACATTTATAATATTAATAGGTTTTTTTTTATTCTTTTGAATAAACTGAACTATGTTACTGTGATGCATCATCAAAATGTGTTCAGTAGATTTTAAGTGAAATATTAACAAACATCCATGCCACCAATCTTTCGCATATTTTATAATACTCACTGCCACACTCAGAGACGTTAACGATTACTTAAAGCTCTCCTTAGTAAAGATTTTTAGTACAAAATCTATACTAAGGAGCGCCTTAAGTAACCGTTAAATGTCTCTGAGTACGACAGTTAGTAGAATAAAATCTATAAACTCACAATTAAAGTAAGCGTGTATGACTAGATGTATGAACGTGAGTGAAGCAAAAGCAGTTTGTAAGGATCGTAGCAGGTGGCGTTCTGTAGTTTCTGCCTACCCCCATGGGAAATAGGCGTGAGTATATGTATGTATGTACCTAAAGTAATTATAAAAAAAAACGCGAGACATTAAAATTTTAAATAATATTGAACTAAAATTTTTATGCGAACGGTACCTTCGTTCGAGGTTACCAGTTGTTCACGATTTTACACGCTGCTCATGAATACATTTTAGTTTTCTTACCTCATAGTGCCTCTTGTTAATTGAAATAACTGAGAATTAATATTTATTTTGAAGACAAAGAACCGTACTTATACCAAAAAAAAAATAACCACATGATATCACATCACATCATGGTCATCAGGCTGTTAATGTTCCCACTGCTGGGACACAGGCCTCCTCTCTGTGAGAGGGAATAGGCCGTTATCCACCACGCGGGCCGAGTGCGGTTTGGTGAATGTCACATGTCTTCGAATTTTTGGTTCGGTTTTAATGTCGGTTTCCTCACGATGTTTTCCTTCACCGTTTTGAGAGCTGTGGTGGTGCAATCATTTACACAAAGTAAAGCGCCTGCCTGGGCTCGAACCCACGACCTACAAAAGTTTGCCTACCACTGCCCTAGATGGTAGGGCGTCCAAAGAAGTCCTCCATCGCGATCGGTCTCGACCTTCACGCTTCACCTCGATCCACGCCATTCCGATGCTCGCCGCTTCTGTCAAGACGGTGCGACGCCAGGTTTGACCGGGTTCGATCGGGCTCTCGTGGCATTTCTCCTGTTGGAGATGGTCTCGGGCCAGAAAATTCCGAGAATGCTTCGGGGTGGTATTAATGAGGCATAATTCCACACTCTCCGGTCTTTTCCCAAAATTCCAGGCGCCTTTTGAAGGTTTCCCCCCTTAACAAAAAAATAAAGGTCTATGGAGAAAAACGAGCAAGAAACTCCGCGAACACTCTTTTCAATCAGTAAATACTTAATTAGATCACACAGATAGCTGAGACCTTCCGTTGCATGGAGGACTCTCGGTGTGCAATGGATTGTCACCCATCCGCGGAGCGAACTCGGTCAGCTTTGCTTAACCTCGAAGATCGACCATAATAATAAACTTAAACATTTATAAGTAGGAAATAGAACTGTTTCATAAGCATATTGCGACACTTTTTCCAACAATTTCGGGAAGCTCTACAAGTTACCAATTGTTCTAAAGTTTCCGGAAATCGGTGTGACCGTAGCGTTTCTGGAAAACTCTCGAAATCACAGAACTTTACAGTCGAATCTTCTAGGTTCAATTCCAAGGTCAGGCAAAGTGTAAAATTGCGTTTTTTCATCAGGAATTCCTCAGTGTCAGCCCAGAGCCAGAGGCCAAATGTGGGCGTGCTATAAGTACCTGTACCTTCTCTTCTTATTCGCTGTCTTCATTACTGAAGATCGTGCCCGTCTTGGAAAGATTTGACGAAGTCACTGACGAGCTCCTGCCGAACTACTCTGTCTTTAGCTCTTCTCAGGGCAGGCCCAAGCTTACTAATTTGGGAATTACAAGCGTAATGTTTTGTTACCAGTTACTCAAAAAATAATCCGAAACAAAACACTACAAAGCGAAAAAAATACTTTCTTTTCGGAAGTCGGTGTCTTTGATACCTATTTTTTTTTTGTTTTGGAGCCCGACTTCCGAAAAGAAAGTTATTTTTCGCTTTGTAGTGTTTAGTTTTGAAGATGGGGTTTTTTTTTTTGTTAAATATATTTTATTTTTCCTCTTTTAGTTTTGGTACCTTATATTCATATTCATAATCATTTATTTGCTAATATGGGTAATTACAAAAAGTTGTTAAAAATATAGCACAGTCCAACCATATTACACCTTAAGGCATGCAAATCACAAGCTTGATAACACATTTACTTGCAAAAATAATTTATAATTTACAACACAATTTATATTCCCATGCAAATACGCATTGTTAAAGATAACTTCAAAACTACTCGCAGGTCTTGATCTAATTTAAATGGGACCACATGAGAAACATCAGCTTACAAATAAAAAAAACAATCATCAAAATCGGTTCATAATTGGCGGAGTAATCGCGTAACAAACATACAAAAACAAACAGTCGAATTGAGAACCTCACCATTCTTTTTGAAGTCGGTTTAAAATAGAGATCTCATGATGACTTCGCTATTCACATATTCTTATATGTAGGTACAGGTAGATCATGAATAGTTATGATGACAAATGACAATCATTCTTGCTGACTTTTTGGACCTAAGCCAGAATTCGCTGTAGTATAGAAACCAGTTTTGAAATATAGTACAACTATTTTCTTAATATCCCTCGGCAAACTTCGTGTTGTTTCGCCAGTCGTCGGCTTTCTATCAGTTGCACTTGGTGCAGACCGTACTCTCTCAATCAACTTGGAAGAGTTGTTTATACTCTTTTAACATAATGTAATTTATTTCACACGGAAATCAAAACAAACCAACAATAAAGTACTTAGTTCTTAATTCAAATTATTATACACGAAAAATCTAGGACATGGAAATTAGCATTCGTTTGTATTCGGAGATGCGATGATTGCCGAGGGGCATTATGAAAATAGTTGAACTGTACATATGTAGGTACATAAACTCACCGCAATTATATGAATCTATAGGAATCCTGGCAGTGGTAGAAATTTTGCGCTGTAGATCGTGCCACGTCGTGGGTTCGAACTCGGACAAGCACTTTTTACCCGACCGCTGAAAGAGGGTAATGTGTTTATCAGTCTATGTATGTTTGTTCCTATGTGGCGTTCTATATACCAAACGCGTTGGCCGATTTTGATGAATCTTACGTTTTTTTTTGTATGTATATTGGACGCCATATTGTGGGGGCCCAATTTTTTTTTCTTCTAAACCCATCTTGTGGGCTATCAAAATAAAGGGTTTTAAGGGGTGATTTCAAAAATGTGTAACACTTATAATTATGTTTAAATGTACAAAATTCGAAAAAAAAAATTAACTAAAAAGTTATAAGTAAAAAAACTTAATTAACAAAATTAAAAATCCCGACTGCTTAAAAGAAGAAAAAAAATTTTTTTTTCATCTATAGCTTATTCCATCTTATCATTGTTTTCAAAATGCTGAAGGAAACATCGTGAGGAAATCGGAATGTCCTCGAACCGAAAATTCAAAGTCTAAATCAAGTGGGGTCGGCTTCCAGTCTAGCCGGATGTACCAACTCTGACTGGCGTCAAATTTCCTGGCTTTTAATTATCCTTAACGACAATATCAAAAACATACGGGTTTACTGCTTCATTTAGAATGTCATATGCCCGATGGCTAATTCACCGAAATCATCAGATCGAACGTACATCATCATCATCATCATATCAGCCGAAAGACGTGCACTGCTGGACGTGCCTCCCCCAAGCGTCGCCATATTGACCGGTCCCGTGCGTCCCGCAACCAGCGGATCCCCGCAACCTTCACGAGGTCATCGGTCCACCTGGTGGGAGGCCTTCCAACGCAACGAACGAATCGCCGAAATACCATAGCATCGATGTACCACAATTGCGAATATCCATGTTTATTAAACCCATGCGGATATGGCATTCGAAATCAAGCAGTAAACCCAAGACATACAATAATGATAGCCGCAACCCTTTCTGAGGCTCGCAGAAATCTCTGGTCACCCAAATAAGTACAAATTTGAAAAGTGAAGGAAAATTCTCAAATGATAAAGCGATATTTACGCGATAATACGCTTTTGTATGATATTTGATTAAAGAGGGCCCTAGTGGGGTCTTACCCTAAATATTGAAGCTACCAATTTTATTCAAAGGAAAAAAAAAATTGCCGTGTTAATCTGAATTCAATAAACTTTTTTAGACAAAGCTGTGCTTTCGAGATTTGACCCTAAGGTTGACTCTTTAGTTGATAATAAAAAGCTTTTTTACAAAAAAATAATATTATTATTGGAAGTCGGTGTCCAATTTTTTGCTTTATCGACACCGACTTCCAAAAACAAAGTTATTTTTCACTTTGTAGTTTTTTTACTTGGAAGTCGGTAGTATTTTTTTGTAAAAAAGCTTTTTATTTTTCACTTTTTAGTTGTACCTACATAATTGGCAAGTTGTTTAGTAAGCTTAGTTAGATAACGCCAGAATAGATTGCCCGGATATCATGAAACTTGAACATAACCGGTGAAATGAGAGATCTGCGTACCCCTTAAGAGCGTACTGGCGTGATGTTATGTTATGAAATGGTATAAACAATAAAAAGACATGCGATTGCAGGAATCCCGAGAGATTTGCCGTAATTTATTGAAGAGTTCTGTTGTATATCTTCGAAGTTCTTCATCAGATCTTCTCCAAACTAAAATGGGACCAATTTCGAAACATACTTTTCTTACAAAAAAATAATTTTCAAATTCGGTCCAAAATTGACGGAGATATGCGTGAACATACACAAAATAATGTTAAACTATGCTGTCATAAAAATGTTAAAAAAAAACAATCATAATGTCGAACATATAACTTACTCCTTTTTGGTAAGTCGGTTAAAAATAGTTTGGCTCATCTCTGTTCTACATCTTGACTACTCACGTGATGGTAAGCGATGATGTGGTCGACGGTGAAGCACGCTTGTCTAGAAGTAACCTAAGTAAACTAGTGAATAACTAGAGACTTACAGACCACCAGGTTGTAGCTATCTGGAAACAGACTCCGGCAGGGAAGTCCACTCCTAAGCCGTAAGCACAATGAAAGTATTAGCAAAACGTTTAGTATGTGTGGGTGGGATGTCCACCATGTTTGATCCTCACTCTATCAGTCCGTGTATCGGTTTTCACAACCGGTATAGATTAGTTCGTTATCGATCAAAGGCATATCTGGAGATATTCGTGAAAGCGTTGAACTTGATTACGTGGTCTTCCGAACAACGGATATGGCTGAAAAATTCTAAAATCCATTATTCCTTTGTAAAACCTCTCATCTCTCAGAGTAAGCTTTTAACGGCAATGTACAGTCAAGAAAAAAATATGTTAAACATTTTAAAGTTCATAAGTACATTATGCTGAACTCTTGAATGAAGTAACTAGGTATTTCGAGCTCTTGGAAGAGCCGGGACCAATGGCTTAACGTAGTTTCCGAGGCACGGAGGAGTCTCAGTATGTTGATGGCCACCCATCCTCAGACCGACCCCGTCAAGCGTTGCGTAACCTTGAAGTTCGACCCGTAATTCAAACCCCGTTCTCTTTGTTCTAGCTGGTGGGTGCCCCTTGCGGTCAACACGGCCAGTATACCTTCTACAAGGCGTTGCGGCTGACCGGATCCTCGGAGAAGATCATCGCCATCGGAGACTTCTTCTTCGTCAAGGTCTGGCAGGACTCTGAGCTGGTGTCTATAGGTAAGGCTGGGTTTGTTACATCATCATTTTAGCTGAAAGACGTCCACTGCCAAGGGCGTCGCCAAGGGGGGGCAGGGGGGGGCAGCTGCCCCCCCCTAGAGATTCTATAAAAGTTGCCAAATGTAAAGCAACCACAGTCCTAAGTCTTTGACTTGACTTGCTTGATTGATCATTCCCGTACGTCGAAACTCGAATGAATATATATAAACCAAACCCAACAGATCGAACCGTTGTTGATATCCTAAAATGGGCTAAAACCTTCTTTCCCGACACGGAAAAGCGTTGAAAATTTTGATCGCTCTTCCGTGCACAACGTGTACGGTAGAGTTGCGAAGCTTTACACGTTGGACTCTGAATAGTGCTCGCCAAACTTCTAGGCCGCCCTGAAGTTGGTTTTCCGATGCGCAAGGCACGGATCGGTACTGTTTTTGTATGATTTACTACTGCGCAGACATTGCAGCCAACTTCGGGACGGCCAAGAAGTTTGGCGAGAACAATTACAAAAAAAAAAAAAATACAAGCGCTGTAGATGTAAGGCTCGTACTACAAGTGAAAAGCTTCATGTGCTCTCGACTTTACCTACAATTCATACTTTTCTCATTCTCCATATCCTTGCCCCCCCCTAGGCCATCGGCTGGCGACGCCCTTGTCCACTGCTGAACATGGGCCTCCGCCAAGTGGCCACATTGACCGGCCCCGTGCGTCTCGTTTCCAGCATATTCCCGCAACCTTCACCAGTTCATCGGTCCTGTCCACCTAATAGAAGACCTTCTAAGGCTAAGTCTTCCGGTTCGCGGTTGCCACTCCAGAACTTTTCGGCCTCATCGACCATCCGTTCTGCGAGCAATGTGCCCTGCCCACTGCCACTTAAGCCACTTGGCCCATACATACATAGCTCGAAGAATTTCTGAACTTAAAGCAGACTGCTCCACAGAAAGCTGAAAATGATCATTGGGACTGAAAAGTTCTGGAGTGGCCGCGCACCGTAAGACTTTGCTTTGGAAGGCCTCCCTCTAGGTGGAACGTGCAATTGGACATATATACGGTGCTCGTTGGTGATGTTCTTCAGAAAGGCCAGGAGCGTAGTATGAACGTAAACGAAGAAAAAGCTGGTGCCTATCCCCGTGGGGAAAGATGCTTTAACAGAAGATTTGTTTAGGAACAATCAGACTCGTGGCCTGGTTTTCAGAAACTCTTCTTCTCTGTTTATTCTCGTGGATAAATTCTAACTTACCTCTATTGTCAACAGGAGAACTTCAACTGCTATGGACGGACCGGGTGTCAGACCAGACCCTGGTCAGCCTCCGCCTCTACTTCCTGCCCGAGAACACACCAGAGGGGAGGAACCTACATGGAGAGGTGAGTCTTACTCCTAGTTTCCCAAGACCCACGGTCGATATTTGGCAAAAGCCGAAGCCGCTTGTTGAATATTCCTTAGATATTCAGTTCGGGATCGGCAACTCTTCCATCACGCTCTCTCGTATTCGTAACAGTTCGTTCAACCTCGGCACTTGCTATCTTGTCTACTTACTACCGTCAGCTTCGGAAGGTAGTATTTTTGCCCGAAGATGGCCGAAGCCGTAGATTCGGTCGGACTGTTTGGCACGGAATTGTGTCCAGTTTTTAACGTATGTATTATTGTGACAATGCATTAAAGACTTCACAATTTTGTTGGTATTCAAATAGCACTTCACGATAGCTGAAAATGCTTTATTTGCTAGAACAATTTGGAGACAATTCGCGCCTTATTCAAACCGTCCCGTCATCGTCACCATTAAAACCCATATTTATGGGTTCGAAAGACATAATAAGTTGAAGTAAGATTTGTTTTTGCTATAAGCCAACTGGTTCGTCATATTCATAAGACTTAGGTCTTCTAAGTAGACGTAAGTACACGAACAGTAGAAGAAATAGTGAAGTAAAAAATCTCTGTGGCTGACATTGGTTTTAATATAGAATAGGTTAGTACGATTACTATCAAACATAAATAGATAGATCACACACACACACACAGATTCAGATCACACACACACACAGATTCAGATCACATAGATTGCTAACAAAGTTGACGGAGCTCCGCTGCACGGGGCTCTCCTATTTCTGTCTGCAGGGTCTAAAGTAACCTAACATGAAGTTGATGACGGGAGCTGAGTTCGCTCACTTCAGCTCCATCATCATCACGTCATCTCCTTCGAACCTAACCTATCCGTGTCACAGTGCCCTAAGCTCCCGAATTCATCCTACTATTCTACTTAATCACACTAATATTATAAAGGCGAGAGTCTGTGAGTGTGTATGTTTGTTACTTCTTCACGCTCAAACGGCTGGATGGATCTGGATGAAATTTGGCACAGAAATAGATTATAGTCAGGAATAGCACATAGGACACTTTCTATCCCGGGACTATGTTCCCTCGGGACAATTTTCGACATTCACGCGGGCGAAGCCGCTGGCAGAAGCTAGTTGACCATAATTATCGCATTGCCCAACCGTTACGTAGCAATATTCATAATGACCAGACAATGTGATAAATATAGAAGTTTAAATCAATATTCATTACATTGCCCGATTTGGCTAGACTAGATTTATAGTGCCCGGGAATTATACATAGTGCACTTATTAATCACTTGGCTCATGCATGACATATATATCTCAGATACATCTGTGCCTTATACAAAATGGAAATAACCTTGCTCTAAGAGTTTATGGTATATGTTGATATACTATAGGTACTATATACCTTCGGGAATAAATGTGTGAGATTACGTGTTATGTACCTGAAGAGCTCGTGGCTAAATAATAACAGCCGCACTGGTCGAGCATCAAGGTTAAGCAACGCTTGACGAGGTCGGTCCGTGAATGGGTGACCATTTCAACATACCGAGTTTCCTCCGTGCCTCGGAAAGCACGTTAAGCCGTTGGTCCCGGCTGTCATTTGAAGATCTTTGACAGTCGTTACCGGTAGTCAGAAGCTTGAGATCTGACACCAGTATTGCCAAGGGGTACCGTGTTACCCAGTTACTGGGTTGTGGAGGTCAGATAGGCAGTCGCTCCATGTAAAACACTGGTACTCAGCTGAATCCGGTAAGACTGGAAGCCGACCCCAATATAGTTGGGAAAAACTAGATGATGATCACGTGTTATGTCACATCATCAGCCTATTAATATTCCCACTGCTGGGTTCAGGCCACCTCTCTGTGAGAGGGAATGGGCCGTAATCCACCACGTGGGCCCAGTGCGGGTTGGTGGATGTCACATGTCTTCGAATTTTTGCTTCTAGGACATGCCGGTTTCTTCACGATGTTTTCCTTCACCGTTTTGAGAGCAGTGGTGATGAAATAATTTACACAAAGTAAAGCGCCTGCCTGGGCTCGAACCCCCGACCTACAACTTGTAAGTCGCGGCCGATACCACTGGGCCACCACTGCTCTGCATGCTCTACGTGTTATGTACCTAGAGTGTAATAGAGATAGCCGTTAAATCCATCCAATCGATGCTCCAATCCCGGGCGAAGTCGGCGGACGACCCAGTGTTGTCCCGGTTGGGTCAGATGCATATAGAAACTTAATCAATACCTATCAGCTACCAATTGCCACTGTAAAGGGCATTTCGCAGAAGGCTCATTTGAACAAGGATATTCAAGATGGAAGGTTGAAGATCAAGAAACATATACAGGTTGTAAGGACAAGATGTGTTTGTATTTTAAAAACTTCTTTTGCCAATTTAAATGAACAACTTTCTCCTAGGTATAGCCCTCGCCAAACTTCTTGGCCGCCCTGAAGTTGGTTTACCGGATGCGCGAGGCACGAAACGGTGCTGTTTTTACCCGACTGCCGAAGGAGGGTAATGTGTTTATCAGTCTATGTATGTATGTATGTATGTTTGTTCCTATGTGGCGTTCCAGAGACCAAACGCGTTGACCGATTTTGATGATTTATACGTCATTCGATTCGTCTTAACCTTGCGAGTGTCGTAGGCTACATTAAAATTGGAAAATAGAAAAGTGGCGGCTTTTGGGCGCCATATTGTGGGGGGCCAATTTTATTTTTTCTTCCAAACCCATGGTGTGGGGTATCAAAATAAAGGGTGTCAAGAGGTGATTTCAAAAATATATAACACTCATATATTTAAAAGTACCTAATTGGAAAAAAAAGTTACTAAAAAGTTATAAATAAAAAAGTTAATTAAAAAAAACAAAATACCCGACTGCTTAAAAAGCGAACTAAAAAGACGTAAACAAGAAGAAAATCATGCTGTGCAGTCGGAGGATACATCTGGTTTTGGTTAGCCAGCTCGCGAATATGTATCCTCCGACTGCACAGCATGATTTTCTTCTTGTTTACGTCTTTTTAGTTCGCTTTTTAAGCAGTCGGGTATTTTGATTTTTTTAATTAACTTTTTTTTGTATGAGATTTACTACTGCGCAGCCATTGTAGCCAACTTCAGGGCGGCCAAGAAGTATGGCGAGAACTATAGTCATAGTCTGTTCTTCTATTCGTGTGACGATGTGGCCATCTCTGGTGTCAGAGTTAATTAAGCCACCTCTGGGAACCTCACAGGCCTCTGACTTGGCTATTTCAGACTTACATTAACTATATAAGTCCAGTTTTCCTCACGATGTTTTTTTTTCACCGTCGCCTTTGTCATAGTCAATACTAAAAAAAAAAGTATCGCCATACAAATTGTAGTCAGTTGTTGACAACTTTGTATGAAAAATTCAAATTATTTTTTGGGCATTTATTATGACTTCCTTGCAGAAAAGAGTTCTTGTGCGTACAGCTAGCTATAAGGAGTGGCATTCCCTGCCGGAGTATGTGTTTCCCGATAGCTACAATCTAGAGGTCTTTAAGTCTCTAGTGAATAGGTTACTTCTAGACAAGCGTGTTTCACCGTCGACCACATCATCGCTTACCATCAGGTGAGGTAGTGGTCAAATGCGACATTAGCTATTCTTAGTCCTGAGTTAGTTTTCTGCAATTTACTTTACAGTAACTGTTCCAGGAAATAAAAACAGGTCATGACTTTAATGGCTGCGGATACGTAGGTTGAAATTATGTCCTGCGACTATGTTGCATAATCGGTTGAATACCGTAATTGCCGAAACAATTAAAGAGCCATCGTGTCTCGCGTGGATCCACGATTTAGGCACTCAAGGCGTTAGAGTCGCGGATAAAGAAAGTGTTATCGCCGCCCTGGCACAAGCAACTGAAGGAACACGGGTGGGTTTTAGTCAGTAAAAGTCTGACACGCTCTCGCGCTTCACCCAGAGCGGGATCATTGTATGATTTAGTTTTCGAAAAGAAAAAAGGATTTGAAGTAGCTACCTATATTTATTATGATATTTTGAACATTAAACCTACAGGCAACCCGACGGAACAAATTGAAACATGATTACAAACATATTTGGCTCCAAACATCGGATTATGAGCGGACTGAAAATCAGAAGAGTGATGACCTCTGCAATGAAATCAAACAAAAATAAGTAGTATTTGATTTGTTACCGAGGCAGGAAAATAAACTCTTTTGAATTTAGCCCTAATAAATAGTTTGGCTTACGCAAAGTATATACAAAGATACTTTATTTTTACCCGACTGCCGAAGGAGGGTAATTTGTTTATCAGTCTATACAGTATGTATGTTCCTATGTGGCGTTCTAGAGACCAAACGCGTTGGCCGATTTTAATGTTTCTTACGTCAATCGATTCGTCTTAATCCTGCGAGTGTCACTGGCTACATTAAAATTGGAAAATAGAAAAATAGCGGATTTTGGGCGCCATGTTATGGGGGCCCATTGTTTTATACTTCCAAGCCGATGGCCTTTGCAGAAATCATGCTGTGCAGTCGGAGGATACATCTGGTTTTGGTCAGCCAGCTCGCGAATATGTATTCTCCGACTGCACAGCATGATTTTCTTCTTGTTTACGTCTTTTTAGTTCGCTTCTCAAGCAGTCGGTTTTTTTATTTCTAGAGTTAACTTTTTTTTGTTTAGCTTGTACTGTCCAACTGCTACACAAAGATCTCTTCCACTATTCTTTGATTCGAAAAGCAAAAAAATACTATCGTCTAATTCTATTATTTATGTTATTCAAGGCAATTATTCTGTTTATCATCACAGCACTATACAAAAATATCCCACAAATTAAAAATAACCTAATTATTGAATACGGAACCTCTAACAAAACCACGACTAGCCCCTAAAAGATTCGTTTAAAATAAGCGAAGCTCAGAAATCGAGAGAGCGCTGCAAACGCGGCTATTTGCCTTCTCCCTCGCACGCCTACGATGCGGTACTGCTGTCTCGCTCTAATCCCTATTTGGTAACACCAACTATTTCATGGATGAAATTACTGTTCGCGTATGGTGTATTTTAAAAGCGATAGCGGTGGCGGGATTGGTTAAATAGAGTATAATAATATGCATGAAAAAATATATTTGCTGATACTCGTATGATTCAGTGTAAACAGAATCAAAATCGATCGAATATTTTTTTCAAATTAAAAAAACCTGTTTCAAAAAATTACTAGTCCGCCATCTTGAGCCGTCCGCCATCTTGAGCCGTCCGCCAACTTGGGCCGTCCGCCATATTGGATTTAGAATGACGTCACTTAGCTTACCGTGCATTGTCAACTAAACTAAATGTGTATGCAAAATTTCATCTTAATCGGTTGAGGATAAGTGCTTTAAAATTCAGTTGCAAGATTTGACCCGAACATACACACATACATTGCAAGTTAATAAAAACAAACGAGATACAATTCTCTATTCATCATCATCATCATCAGCCTATTAATGTGCCCACTGCTGGGACACAGGCTTCCTCCAATCCTTCTTCCTCTTTTTCTGCCTTCAATTCTCTATTATGAATATGTTATTTTTACAAATGTTTTTGCACAATATACAATTATTTATAACAATTTAAGCATTTAGAGCGAAAATATTGAGCATATTTTAATCAAATAAATGCGAAATAACTCTGTCTGTCTGCCAGTCGCGGGTGAAGCCGCTGGCAAAAGATTGTATATCCCTCCAATAAAGTCGCAATTCAAAACTATCAAAATCAGTTCCGTAAAGAATTAAGCAAATAAGAAATATTGAAATGTAGTTTTTTGGGTTCGGTACCCAAAGGGTAAAAACGGGACCCTATTACTAAGACTCCGCGATCCGTCTATCTGTCTGTCCGTCTTTCACTAGGCTGTATCTCATGAATCGTGATAGCTAGACAGTTGCAATTTTCACAGATGATGTTGTCGCTATAACAACAAATACAAAAAAATATAATAAAATAAATATTTAAGTGGGGCTCCCATACAACAAACGTGACTTTTTTGTCGTTTTTTGCAATAATGGTACGGAACCCTTCGTGCGCGAGTCCGACTCGCACTTGGCCGGTTTTTCTTCGATTAGATTCATTGCTGTAAAAAGTTATTATCACGAAACTGTAGAACAGTTTTTCTCAAAACCACTAGCTTGATAATAAAACATTAGAATATTAAAAATAACCTCATAATTTCATAACAAATAATTTACACTTATCATAAAACATTACCCTCCTTCTGCCACAGTCGGGTAACAACAGGATACAAATAAACACTTGTACAGACTATCCTAGAACTACAGTTCTGCGGTATTTCCCAAATGCGATGTTACAAGTTCAAGTATAAATAACAATAATTAATTAATACAAATCTTATCAGTCACGACTTACATACGTGTTATCAATAGTGCAAATAAGTAGAATTGATCAAATTAAAAAGTCCCGAGGACTTGGTAATAATAATAGTCCTTCTGAGCGATTTCAGCCAAGGCGCCATCAGCACGGGAGATATTATTGTACAACCGTCTACGCAAACACTGGTCAGTGGTCACTAGAGAATACAATCCCGAGCATGTTTTTCAATCCCGGGATTACGGGATTTTTGAAGCGTAATCCCGGGATCCCGGGCATATCGCGGGATTAGACTATGTGGTTTCTAAATGAGCTCAAATGAAAAAAAAACTTGAATAATTTAAAAGAAAATGTTTTTAATTTCTTTGCACAACACAAATCACAATATAATAAGAAAAGAAAAAGACAAAACAACTATAGTTTTGCAAGAAGTCAAAAAGACGACACAAAAAAATCTATTAGCGATTTCGAAAATATAATCTCGGAAATATCAAAGCATCCAATGTTTGAGTTCCAAGCCTGCTTCGTAGTTTATTAGCAACATAAGCAGCAGCTGAAAATATTTTGTGTGTGTGTGTAAAATATAAGGACTGTACCTGTGTAGTGTATACTGTGTTTAGTAGGTACGTATCGTATACGTATAAATTAGACTTGGATGTGGCAATCCCAAAAATTTCGAGATTAGCCATTTACAGTCCCGGTATTTTCGGGGCCAGAAAACGGCCAGGATTCCGAGATTCGGGATCCCGAGATTGTATTCTCTAGTGGTCACCCACTCTCATAGACTTGGGACGGGACAATCCTTCGCAGGACCTAGAGTAAATGCGGTCGCAGACATCCGTCTCAATATCCTAAGTAAATAAACACATTACCCTCCTTCGGCAGTCGGGTAAAAAGGCATAATTCGAGGATTGACTCTTGCCTGTTTCCTCTTCCAATATTAGATCAATTGAAAAAAATATACTGTGCCCCTATGTTTTCCTTTTTAGGGTGCCGTACCCAAAGGGTAAAAACGGAACCCTATTCCGCGGTCCGTCTGTCTGTCTGTCTGTAACCAGGCTGTATCTCATGAACCGAGATAGCTAGACAGTTGAAATTTTCAAAGATGATGTATTTCTGTATTTTTATAACAACAAATACTAAAAATAGATTTAAAAAAATATTAAGTGGGGCTCTCATATAACAAACGTGATTATTTTGTCGTTTTTTTGCGATAATGGTACGGAACCCTTCATGTGCAAGTCCGACTCGCACTTGTCCGGTTTTTTGATGATACATTATCTTTAGAAGCACTAGAACCCTCAAAAAATGCAAAAAAAACAGGTGTCAACAGAGGTGTACAAATTTGACAACTACAAATAAAAAAGAAAAACATTTCTATGTTACAATGAGTAAAAACCGTTCGCTGATAGAGTGAGCCTCTGGTATCTATCTGACTTATTTTATCAGTCATGACAACACACTGCCATTATATAAATGTCACAATCAGATGACATTTAGATGTCAATCGCAATAAAATGGCCAACTAATTTATCCCCAAATTATAATTAAACCCATTAAAATAATAGGAGTCCGTTTTCTAGAACATAAAACTTAAAAAAAACAAAGAAAAAAAATACCTATAGGTATATATTTGTTTTCGCTTGTACCACAAAGCCATACCTATTGCCGGACATATGCAAGCGATACTCGCTCTTATGTTTGAGACGTAACCGCGAGATTCCCTTGTACGGTCGTGAAGTAATTTTGTAGTACGTTATGGGATTTTGGTACTAGAATCGAATAGTTTTGAGCTTGGATGTAATTTTTTTGTCTAAAAGGCCTTTGTTCTGTAATTGTAATAAATATTTTATAATTGCTGTTTAACATGAAAATAGGGTGAATCATATTTAATGTATGGACAAGTTATGGAAATAGAATCATATATATATACTAATATTATAAAGATGTAAGGTTTGTGAGTTAGTGACGTTGTAGGGGGTAATCTCTGGATCTACTGTACCGATGTTGAAAATTCTTTCACCAGTAGAAAGCTACATTATACCTGAGTGTCATAGACTATAATATATTTTCAAAAAAAATAGAGATCCATATGAAAATTGCAATAATGTAACCCAAAGTAGCAAAATGTTGCCTGTAAAATTCATTCTTTGGCGTGCGCTGAGAAAACTATTGATGATACATAAAAATTATTAGGTAGATAGGTAGGTTAGGTAGGGAAGTAGGTAAATATAATTATATTCCTGGTTTTATAGAAAATTTAACATTTGTAAGTAATTAAATAAATAATTTAACGAGACTTGAGCATACATAAGTGAGTCATAAATGCTAATTGAAAATATAGTTAAAGTAAATTAACATTATCATGTCTTTATTTTATAACAAACTGTACAAATATACTTAAATGACTGGTATCGTGCAACTATTCAAGAATACATTATGGTAAAGTGAAAGTATGTATTCTTGAAACTTATCAAAAATATTTTTAAACAAAATCATTTTCTACTATTTTACCCGATTGCGGCTAAACTTAGGAGTATTATGTTTTTAATCATATATTTTAATTTAATTTATAATAAGATGATGCAACATAATTCATTGAAAACTTAAAACATTCTACTAATAAAAAAATAACTTTTGAAATTAAAAACTATTAAACATTTAATTGGGCCACGAGGACGCATAACATATTAAACAATTCCACTTATATGTAAATCTAATTATCTATCGATCTGACACACACAGCTCATTAGTAAAAATACTAAAGCCAAAAAATATAATTATCTATTACAAAACATAACAACTCAAATTAAAATCACATTAAAACAATATTAATTAACATCACTTCATCACGCATTGCTGAAATGCATAAATAAGAAACCAAGTAAAAATATAGCCAAGAAAATATGAAAAGTAGAGTAATAATAATAATAACAGCAAGTATCAAGAGCGGTCGGTGTAGTACACAATACACTAGAACTGCGACGCGCCATGTGACGACTTTAGAGCTAGGGGCGCAGTGGAGTCGAATTCATGCTAAAAATATTTTAGTTTATTTTATTTGATATTGAGATATAATCATTTAAATAAAATTCAACATGTAATAAAGCTTTAATTTTCTAAGTTACTTACTCCGTTTTATTTATTATTTATTTTTATTAAATTACTCCTTGCTTATCTCTAGTTCAGATGTGCCTGTGATAGGTTTAATTTGTAATAAATGCTTTGAGTTCGAATCTATAGGAGTAATCCTAGAAAAAAAACATAGATGATACATTTTTTTTCTAGATGTAATAATAGTCTTAACTAGAAGAAAAAAAAAAAAATATAAGAAGCCATATATAGTACATTCTATAAGTTATTTTATTATAATCTCAAATTTTATCATTATAAGTTGACGTTGTTTCATGCGGAACAAGATTACTGTGACTAAGATACCTACTTTTATTTGCTTTTCATTCATGATAATGATAGAAACATTATCTTATTAAATAAAAAAAACAACTTTATTTTTAAACCTAATATTGAATATAAGTATTTAAACCTTAATTTATCGATATTAAAAAATGTTACGATTAGAACTTGTATCTTAACCTTTTTTAGGGTTCCGTAGCCAAATGGCAAAAAACGGAACCCTTATGGATTCGTCATATCTGTCTGTCTTTCCGTATGTCACAGCGACTTTTTCAGAAACTTACAACACTTACAAAGTGGTAAAATGTGTGTCCCCCCTGTCACTTCTAAAATATGAGAATGATAAAAATAAAAAAAATATAAGATGATGTACATTACCATGTAAACTACTACCGAAAATTGGTTTGAACGAGATCTAGTAAGTAGTTTTTTAGGGTTTCGTACCCAAAGGGTAAAAACGGGAACCTATTACTGAGACTTCGCTGTCCGTCTGTCTGTCTGTCTGTCACCAGGCTGTATCTCATGAACCGTGATAGTTAGACAGTTGAAATTTTCACAGATGATATATTCCTGTTGCCGCTATAACAACAAATACTAAAAACAGTATAAAATTAATATTTAAGGGGGGCTCCCATACAACAAACGTGATATTTTGCCGTTTATTGCTCGATATTAATAACGGCAGAAGGTAGACGCTTGAAATATTCACAGAATATTTAGTTGTATATTCTCTTCAAAAAATAATAATTATTAAATTAAAATAAAATAAATTAAGGGGGGCTCCCATACAACAAACGTGATTTTTTTGCAGTGTTTTGCGATAATGGTACGGAACCCTTCGTGCGCGAGTCCGACTCGCACTTGGCCGGTTTTTTTGTGTTGTCATAATGTTAAGTCTTTTGTGTCATAATTTATTATTTGTGCTCTAAATTAAACTAAATAATTAACCTGTTATCCGAAATGTTACTGTATCTAATAAAAACTGATGTGGTCATGCTCATGCACAATAATAAGTGATAAAAAATATCCTTAACTTATCTAAAAAATATCTCTGTATGTATGTGTAAATTAACAAAATGTACAGGATATTTTGTTCAGAATATTTAAATTATGTATATTGTAGTTTGATGTATTTAACGTCGATGGTAATATTATGATTTTCCTCAAGGGCAGAACCTACTCAATTTAATTGGTAGATAAAAATTTGTATCAAGTATGTCACTTGTTGGTAAGATGGTTAAATCCGAGCAAGTACCAATATATCCTTTCAAATTTATATTTACTTTCTAAGTTTTTCTTTGACATCGCTGACAACGGTGAAGGAAAACATCGTGAGAAAACCTTGACTTAAAGTTAATATAAGTCTGAAATCGCCATCTCGTCTTGAGCAAGCGTGGTGTTCAATGCTCGTGCCTTTTTTATATGAGAAGAAGCTTTTGCCCTGAAGTGGGACAGTTCCAGGCTCATATTTTGTTACTTATTACGAAATAAATGAAAATAGAAGTGGTACCAGAATACATTTCTCTGCATGCAAAGGTAATACCTAAAGTATCTCTTTTGATAAAACACCTGCATATTAATTTAATTACTCATGCATATTTTTATAACTCCTTACATTAAAAATAATCCAAGAATGTAGAGTTTGGCAATAATCGCGAGTTTCGAGTGTCCCTAGGTATAAAGTTTATCTAATCTTTGAGTTCATTCGCTGTGTAAATAACTGATAACACCGGCCGTTAGGTACAGGCGAGTGATTCAGTGGAAACACATTTCATTCCTATGTACCTATTTGTTTTTGGGGTTTCGTGACTAAACTAGTAAATACTTACAGGAACATAAACCTTCTTATGGGTTTTGCCGCGGTCGGGTAAAAACAGAAACA
Organism: Anorthoa munda; assembly: GCA_945859665.1. NCBI lineage: Eukaryota > Metazoa > Arthropoda > Insecta > Lepidoptera > Noctuidae > Anorthoa > Anorthoa munda. Next base: position 864,877 of record OX243919.1, on the reverse strand, counting down.
TATGTCATAACCCTGGGGATCTATAAACTGTCTTTTTAACGCTAGTTTACGATTTTTAAATATTTTTCTGGGCTTTGAAAATAAATCTATAAACATCTGAAGAAATTATTTGCTAAAAACCTCCTACTTTTAAATCAAATTATTCCTGTTTATTTCCATGGTCAGTCAATAAAGAAAGTTAATATTTTAGCTAAAATAAATGATCAAAACAACTCATAAATTTTACTTACACTCATAGAATTTTGCTAATAACTAAAATTTTTCATAACATTAATATCACTTTTTCCGCCTGGCAATCAGATTATTCTAGAAACCTAGCCATACAAATGTTTATCATTTAAAAGTGCGAACACAGACCTTTTACCATTCGGCTGTACAAGTAATAATCGCATTGATATGTTCTGTATGTCGTTCAAAACTGAAATAAGTTTTTTGCGTGACAAGATAACAGAAGTAAACGATTCTCAAAGTTTCTTTTGTAGGTCAATTTCAACGGTTTGTTTTCTTTAAAGATGACCTAGTGAGCCATGTTTGCGAATAATTGTCAGCTGTTTTTTTTATAACGTTTATAGATTTTTGTTTAAATATTTTTATGATATTTATAAGTATATATCTAGCCTGTTACTACCCCACTGCAGAGCAAGGGACTGTTCTGATACAGACTTTTATAAAAAGCCATAAAAAAATGGTTTTATGATGACAAAATTGTCCTCTTCTGGACATATTCAATGTTTTTTTTTAACTACCGCTATGTAATCGGTTTTTATTATTCTAGTGACTTCGTCGTTTTCTTAATTGGTGCATCGTGCTTAATAGCCTGAGCGGAGCAATGAGCGCCTGACTCAGAAAATGCACACCGGCATTTTTTTTACAAATTGTAGCTTTCCTAGACTTCATACAATAGAGAAAACAAAAAGGAATCAAATCGATGTTAATCGGTCTTGTCAATAGCAGCACGGAATGTGGATTCATGTTCAGTTTTTTGCCGATTCGGTCCCATCGAGTCATCGAATTGTGGTATTTCCTCTTTAAAAAATAACTTTGACGTTCTTATTCATAACTATCTTATACTAGCGCGTTCGCCCGCGTAAACTTGGAAAATTAACCCAAGGAAACATTCTCCTGGGATAAAAAAGAAAACAATATCCTAATCTAGGCCATGGTCTTACCGTGTGCCAAGTTTCATACAAATCTGAAAATTCAACAATTAAACAAGACAGAAATAATTTTTCCTGTGAAGAAAAATAATTCTGTTTAGTCCGTCAGTGAGATTATCAAATAATATTGGACCCGTATGTTTTGCTTTATCAAATAAATAAAAACTCATCGCTTACCATCAGGTGAGATAGTAGACAAGCGCGAGCCTATAGGATATAAAAAAAAACTGGCAATGAGAAAAGGCATCAAAGTTCAGGAGTGAGGGCTTGTGAGTCTTGTGACGTCACACGATTTTACGTGGCATAAGGAAAAATACGTGTCCAATATTATTAGGTTGTTTAACTGACGGACTAAATATATATTTTTTGTCAACTATCCTATTACTGTCGCATTTATAATAATATTAGTTTGGTAATATGGTTTGTTTATAAAATTGCGAATTTGTGATATTGAATCCATGATGAGCTGTACATACTTTTTAATCTGTTTTAATCTTAACAGTGTAATTGACATTATATCTTTCTGGTTGAATAAATAAATAAATGGATTTTACTCATGTAAAAAAAGATACGTTAATTAAACAAATTCCTTTGTTCTACTCAAAAATCTTTACAGTGCAGTCGTCTCCACAGTTTCACAGTTAAGCAATTATTTACCAGTGACGCGGCGCTCGGGCAGGGCTGCCAACCAACAGATTATATTTTTTAATGATGCCAACATTAGAATAACGTAATATGTGCTACATGACCCCCGGGTTCGCTTGTTTTCTTGATACTATTGCACTTCTGCTTCACTTGAGACCCTAAACACAGACACACAAACAAAACACTATCGAAGTAAGTGTATATCTGTATTGACGATTTATCAATTAGTTCGAAATGGATAGGAATGTCTTGTGCTACCGAACTGCCATAGCCACAGGGTAAAGAAATAATTAAGTTTAACCGACTTCAAATAAGAAGGAGGTTATGCATTTTTAATATGATTTTTTTATTTAAGACGACGACTAACGCCAACGATCTTGAGGGATCAAAACGCGCACTCGTTTCATACCCGCGCGATCCAAAATTTAATATTTTTGTACCGTATTATTCTATGACTTTAAAAAAAAAGCCTCAGATGAAAATGTAGATAGGTAAATTGTCTTTGATATGGTGTCAATTTGATTAAAATACGCCCAGCGGTTTTGGTGCAATTGTCGTGTTTTTATCCGGACAAAACTTTACAAATTAATTACACTATGTTATACGAATAAAACTCAAAAAAAAATCAGATCAAATGATTAAGAAAATGGTCTAATGTAATATATATTTTTTCCAAAAAATTACGACTAGCCGTTTAGACGTGATTCTCATTTCAAAATCAGCTACTCAAGGGTATCTGCGCCTTAAATAACTTTCTAAACTATACATATTCCGGAATACCACTAGTCTACTTGGAAATTTTATATTTTTAACCGACCTCAAAAAAGGAAGAGGTTATGTGTTTAACTATGACTTTTATTTGGAACTCGTTTTTCTTATTTGAAGTTTATCCGACTAGTTTTGATCTCGAAACCCGAAACCGACAAAGTTTAATTTTTTGTAAAAAATATGACAAAAGAGAAAGTGTTTTTTAGTGTTTTTACAACAAAACGGCTGTTTCCGATAGCGACGCTGTTACTTGGAACTTTCATATATGTTACCTTCACGCGTCACTGCGTTAGGGGCAGGCAGAGATGTCGGTACAGTCATAGTTATTGATACGTGACCCATACAGCCAATAAAAACATTTAAGTTTTCGTTTCATACCGCTCAAAGTCCACTAAGGACTTTTTTAAAAATATATCATAGTCGTCTAAGTCAATACTATAAAAATAAAATGATCTAAATTTCAATCCAATGAATTTTTACCCGACTGCCGAAGGAAGGTAATGTTTTTATCAGTCTATGTATGCATGTTTGTTCCTATGTGGCGTCCCAGAGACCAAACGCGTTGTCCGATTTTGATGATTCTTACGTCAATCGGCGAGTGTACATTAAAATTGGAAATCAGAAAAATGCCGGATTTTAGGCGCCATATTGTGGGGGCCCAATTATTTTTTTTCTTCCAAATCACGCAGTCGCAGGATACATCTGGTTTTGGTCAGCCAGCTCGCGAATATGTATCCTCCGACTGCACAGCATGATTTTTTTCTAGTCTTTTTAGTTCGCTTCTTAAGCAGTCGGGCTTTTTATTTTTTTTAATTAACTTTTATATAATCAAGTCGTGGCCCAGTGGATAAGCCCTCGGCTCTCGTGCTTTGAGGTCGTGGTTTCACATTTGTGCAGGTACCAATGTGAGTTGTTCAATTCAGATGTACTTACTTTCTAAGTTAATCTTGAACATTGCTGAAGAAAAACATCGGAAGGAAACCTGGACTTGTTTTTGAAATCGCCAACCCGTATTCAGCAAACGTAGTGGTCAATGCTCGTGCCTTCTCTGAATGAGAAGAGGCACGAGCCCTGCAGTGGGACAGTTACTGGTATTATTATATGCACTAGCTTCTTCAAGAGGCTTCGCCCGCGTGAATGTCGAAAATTATCCAATGGGAACATATTTCCGGTATAAAAATAGTATCCTATGTGCTGTTACAGACTATAATCTATATCTGTGCCAAATTTCGTCCTGATCCGTCCAGCCGTTTGAGCGTGAAGAAGTGACAAACATATCAACACACACACTCAGTCACAAAAAAGGTTTCGCATTAATATTAGTGTAATGATTCAAATATAGAATGGATGTCCAAACTGAAACCTAACTACGGGATTTTCCTAGGGAAGGCGTCTTGTTGTCTACTAATAACGACACACATACTTCGACAACTGAACGTTTGCCAAATGGTCTTGGCAAAACCATTCATTCACTCTTTGAAGTCATATTTTAAACATTCAACTACCCCTAGTCTTCATCATCATCCTCTGCTTACCCTTATTATCGATAGGCTCGCGTTTGACCACTATCTCACCTATGATGTGGTCGACGATGAAGCACGTTTGTCTAGAAGTGTAGCCTAAATTGTAGCTATCAGGCAACACAGACTCCGGCAGGGAATTCCAATCCTTTCAGGCTTCCAGGATGCAGTTGAGGTCAGGTCTCCTTAATAACTAACGATTAACATGATATTACGATAGCACGCGGTCATATGCACGAAACATCCTCGTTTATAGCCCTCGCCAAACTTCTGGGCCGCCTGAAAGTTGGCTTTCCGATGCGCGAGACACGAAACGGTGCTGTTTTTGTATGAGATTTACTACTGCGCAGCCATTGTAGCCAACTTCAGGGCGGCCAAGAAGTTTGGCGAGATTATACCACTCTTTCTATTTGTGCCAACCGTATCACAAATAATCAAAATCCGTTGCGTGGTTCGGAAGAAGTAAGCGGAGATACAGACAGGCTGAGAGCGACTTTTATACTACGAGTATTAGAAAAATTACTATAATTTTTAATAGTATTCTTCTCAGCAAACCCTTTCATTTGATACCCATATCATGGCAGTGCACAAAAAATAACTAGTCCGCCATCTTGGGCCGTCCGCCATATTGGGTTTAGAATGAAGTCACTTAGCTAACCATGCATTTTCATCTAAACCAAACGTTTATGCAAAATTTCATCTTAATCAGTGCAGGATAACTGCTTTAAAATTCAGTTGGAAGATTTGACCCGAACACACTTACATACATTACATACAAGACAAGACATTGCAAGTTAAACAAAAACTTGTAAAATACCCTACTTATATTTAAAATGTAATATATTTATTAATCTAACAGGCTATTTGGGTAGACCCTGAATTCAGTTACTTTTCATCCCGGTAGTACATTCCCTTGGGAAAATTTCCGACGATCACATTTACAAAGGCGAAGCCGCTGGCAAAAGTTAGTACTTAACATAATATTTTGTAGAACATTGCTGGCAAGGACGATACCCATTTTTTTTATTATTTGCCTTCGTGAGCCATCCGAATCGAAGTCAGCTGTATTCGTGGCTGTACGGATGGCAAAAAAGTTGCGCAAATAATTTCTTTTTAATATGTTTGAGACGCCATTTTTTGAATTAATCATCACGTGATTGTAAGGGCTTTAAAGGCTCCTCCTAAATTGTAGCATTGTAGCGCCTGCCTTTTTTTACCCGACTGCCGAAGGAGGGTAATGTGTTTATCAGTCTATGTATGTATGTTTGTATGTATGTAAGTATGTATGTATGTATGTTTGTTCCTATGTGGCGTTCTAGAGACCAAACGCGTGGGCCGATTTTGATGGTTCTTACGTCAATCGATTCGTCTTAACCCCGCGAGTGTCACTGGCTACATGAAAATTGGAAAATAGGAAAATGGCGGTTTTTGGGCGCCATATTGTGGGGGCCCAAATTTTTTTTTTCTTCCAAACCTATCGTGTGGGGTATCAAAATAAAGGATTTTAAGAGGTGATTTCAAAAATATATAATATTTATATGTTTCGAACATATTTATATGTTACCTAATTCGAAAAAAAAATAACTAAAAAGTTATAAATAAAAAAAGTTAATTAAAAAAATCAAAAAACCCGACTGCTTGAAAAACGAACTAAAAAGACGTAAACAAGGAGAAAATCATGCTGTGCAGTCGGAGGATACGTCTGGTTTTGGTCAGCCAGCTCGCGAAGATGTATCCTCCGACAGCACAGCATGATTTTCTCCTTGTTTACGTCTTTTTAGTTCGTTTTTCAAGCAGTCGGGTTTTTTGATTTTTTTAATTAACTTTTTTTTTGTTTGTTAAATCGTCCAATGACTTCTCCCGCTCTGAAAGAAGCGGGAGGGCGTGTCAGACTTTTACTGACTAAAACCTCAGTTGCTTGTTCCAGGGCCGCGGTAACTCTCTTTCAAAATCGAGCTTTCTTCTCATCTGAGAAAATAAAGAATCAAGCATCTTTTTATTTTTTTTATTCAACCTAGGTTGTCCCACTACTGAACAAATTTCTCCCCGATAGCCCATTTGTTGTCTTTATCATTTTACCTTATTTATAAAAATCTCGAAAATTTTTACACCAAAATAATACATTAAAAACAAGGTGAAAAGAAAATTCATGTACAAAGGCGAGCTTAACTACAAATGGAGTTTTCTTCCCGCAAACCTTGTCTTGCGACAATGTGTAGCGCTTGCTTAGCACAATCTATTTTTTTTTTAACATCAACCTCAAAAATTACACACAGAATGTTATTTTTACATGTTGCTGTAATCATTTGACACATAATTAATCAGCATTATTACATACATACATAAGATTACGCCTGTATTTAAGGAAGATCTGAACCTATAGTAAATCCACATATCACCAGTCATGTTTAAGTCCCTCGTTATAGGGGGCGAGTTACTTTAAGTTTTACTTTTACCCACACTAGGCATTTCTTCCTGTCTTACTTTCAACTGGGCACAAGGCCAGACTCCGGGCTGCTGCCGAAAAAATCCAAATTATATTAAATATAAGTTATAAAATTTATGTTCAATGTTTTTGCTATCGCTACCGTCCTCGCTAGGTATATCAGAATAACTTTGCTGACTCAAACTCTACACTCGAGCTCAAAAGTGTTTTTAATACATTCGGAATTAACATAACATCACGCCAGTAATCACCGAAAAGATAGCCAGAGATAGTGTGGGCATGGTGGACATCCCACCCATACGCACTAATCGTTATGGGAATGCCTCCTTTGTTCGTACAGCTAAGGAGTGGAATTCCCTGCCGGAGTCTGTGTTTCAAGAGTGAATAGGTGGTGCTGTTCTTCAGCGGCCAGGTGTGCAGTACTCATAACCGGCGTGCGTGTATGACTGGATGTATGAACGTGAGTGAAGCAAAAGAAGTATGCAAGGATCGTAGCAGGTGGCGTTCTGTTGTTTCTGCCTACCCCCATGGGGAAAAGGCGTGTGTTTGTTTATAGATGTATGTATGTAAGTGTGGAAGTCGGCCTTAACATAATTAGAAAAAGGTCATCATTTCAGCCGAAACACGTCCACTGTTGGACATAGGCACGGAGCACACAATCACCAGCTTGTGTGCTCCGTGGACATAGGCCTCTCCCAGGCGTTCCGTGCGTCTCGCATCCAGCGCATGCCCGCAACCACAGTCGCCAACAATCTTGAGGGAACAAAAGTGTTCAGTATTTTTTGTACTTCAATTCAGTAGTTTATTGTAATTTCTTATTATTTTATGACTTTAAAAAAAAAAGCCACAGATCATATTATAAATTATCTTTGAGATGGTGTCGATTTCATTAAAATACGCCCGACAGTTTTAGTGCGATTGTCGTTTTTTTATCCGTGTTGGACTTAACTTTAGAAATTAATTACACTATGTTATACGAATAAAATTTAAAAAAATCTTAGATCAAACTATCAAGAAAATAGTCTAATGTAACATATATTTTTTCCAAAAAATTACGACTAGCCGTTTAGATACGATTATCATTTTAAAATCAGCTACTGAGGAGTATCTGCCGTAACTGTGCACGCTCCATCTGGACTTCTAGAGGGCTCCTTCCAACAGTTCCAACGCAACGTTTTCCGGTTCGCGGTTGCCATTCCAAAACTTTTGATGAAGACCTTTTAAAATTCTACCAAAAACGTTAAACACAAACAATAAACCATAAAAATATGTCAATAAGTAGAAGTAAGCGGTATGTATTACATAATGTATTGATGTCAAGGTGGAGATGCGCCGGCGTCGACTGTGTATTGCTATCCGCGTCCACTCCGACAAATTAGACACGGTTTTAAATATACGGCTGACTCGTTGGTCTGGCCGTCGGAAGCGTCAAGTCCTAGGTTCGATACACGGGTCGGGCAAAATGTTCCCAGTGTACACTTTTGGTTCTCGTGACAATGTAATTTTTACCCCCCGACGGGAAAGAGGGGTGTTTATAAGTTTGAAATGTGTACCTGTGTCTTTGTGTATTTGTGTATCTGTCTGTGGCATCATGGCTCCTAAACGGATGAACCGATTTAGATTTCTATATTTTTTTTTAAAGGTGATAAAAATCGGTTCAGTCTTTCAAAAGTTATGGGTGTTTTACTGTTTGATTCGGGGTGTTTCCGCAAGATATCGTGTCATAATTACGTTTTCAATAGATTGTCGATCGAAGCGAGTCTACTACTAGATACATTATGTAACATGCAATAAAATGTTAAAATTATAAATCCAATATGGCGGACTCCCAAAGATGGCGGACCAATTATTTTTTATGCGCCCCTATGATATGGGTATCAAATGAAAGGTATTGCTGAGAGGATATGTAAAAGCTGGGTTTTTCAAGTTATTACAGCTGACTACGGGGTCAACGGTCACTGGTAGCATAGTTACTAGAAATTATGAATTCAGAATTCTGTTTCGCTTCAAAATCGATTTCGCAGACCAAATCACGTCTGCGGAGTTTCAGTAGCAAAATTAATATTACACCATTTTTTTTTGAAAATGAGATAATAATCGTATGGGTCGATTTACCAGTAAGTTATTTTATGTTATATCCACTTACCTCATAGTTCAAGACTTTAAACGAGGCAATAATCACTTATTAACACAAAAAAAATACTGTACTAAAAATAAACAAATGAAAAACATCCCAAAGACGGTAATTGAGTATTTACGTCAAACTTTTCTTCTACACAGGATTTTTAACCTTAATACTCAAGTAATACAGTTCATAATACATAATGCAGATGTTTCAGCAATGGGAATCCGACTATATTTTCGTTAGCATAAAGTAGAATTTCCAATAAATATGTAATGTTGATTCGGATCATGGGTTTGACTGTTTTTATATCATTGGCAAAAGGGATACAATGAATTTGTAGATTTTCAGGCATTCTCTCATTTGCAAATTATAGGTAGAATCAGTTATTCTTTAACCGACTTCAAAACTTTGATCGCGATTTTCTCGCGTTTGGCTGAACAGATTTTGATGCGGTTTTCAGAAAAGTATTTTTTACATTCTGGAGAAGGTTTTGGTATACAACAAATGGATACACCGTGACGTCGTCCGCATGGATCCGTTATATGTATGTATGTATCTTGTTCTACGCATTTCTCCGAAACTAGTGTTTGGATCATGATCATTCTTTTTTATTGGATTAAGTATCTCTCAGCTTAGGTCGTAATGCAAGTTTCATCAAAATCGGTCTGGCAGTTTTCAGGATATAAGAGATATAAGGAGCATACAACCGAATTCTTTAGCGACAAACAGCACGAATTTGTAAATTGACTTATTATGGTTATTTTGTCAATCCTTTAGGTACCTTACTATGGAACTTCCTCAATTTGTAGTGATGGCGAACCAAAACTAAAAAGAGTAAAATAAAAACAAAATTATTACCCAAAAAAAGTAACCGACTTCAAAAACAAAACACGAAAAAGTGCAAAATAACTTTCGTTTCGGAAGTCGGTGTCGCGAAACGATAAAAAACCGGCCAAGTGCGAGTCGGACTCGCGCACGAAGGGTGCTTGCGTACCATTATCGCAAAAAAACACGATATATTTTATTCTGTTTTTAGTATTTGTTGTTATAGCGGCAACAGAAATACATCATCTGTGAAAATTTCAACTGTCTAGCTATCACGGTTCATGAGATACAGCCTGGTGACAGACAGACAGACAGATGAACCGCGGAGTCTCAGTAATAGGGTCCCGTTTTTACCCTTTGGAACGGAACCCTAAAATCATGAGGTACCAAAGACACCGACTTCGGCAAAGAAAGTTATTTTTCGCTATGCAGTGTTATTTTTGGAGGTCGGTTTGTTTTTTTCGCTTCATACGTTCATACATCTAGTTATACACGCACGCCGGTTATGAGTAGGTACTGATGTCAAAATAATTAGGACACGAGTTCAATGTCCTTTGAATAACTTTATTAGGTTGTCTAGATTTAATCAATATTCGTCCTTCATGAAGGACAAGAAGTTCTGTCCGAGGTCAGTCCGTGGATGGGTGAGACTCCTCCGTGCCTCGGCAAGCGAGCCCAGTTCGATTCCTGGCTCGGGTAAAGTGTGTGTATGTTTTCCATCTGGAATTTCTTAGTTTAAGTTGGGATTTGAGCCCGGGTGATGGGAATTGGGTCATTTACGTTGGACTTGTAAGTACTATGGGATAGGAGCACCTCTGCTTACCCTTCGGAGGATATCTTTAGGCGTGATGTGTTGTTATGTTAATATGGTTGATTTTTTACCCGGCTGCCGAAGGAGGGTAATGTGTCTATCAGTCTGTGTATGTATGTATGTTTGTTCCTATGTGGCGTTCTAGAGACCAAACGCGTTGGCCGATTTTGATGGTTCTAACGTCAATCGATTCGTCTTAACCCTGCGAGTGTCACTGGCTACATTAAAATTGGAAAATAGAAAAATGGCGGATTTTGGGCGCCATATTGTGGCGGACCAAAATTTCTTCCAAACCTATCGTGTGGGGTAACAAAATAAGAGCTGATTTCCAAAATATATAACACTTATATGTTAAAATGTACCTAATTCTAAAAAAAGATAACTTAAAAGTTATAAATAAAAAAAAGTTAATTCAAAAAACCCGACTGCTTAAAAAACGAACTAAAAAGATGTAAGCAAGAAGAAAATCATGCTGTGCAGTCGGAGGATACATCTGGTTTTGGTCAGCCAGCTCGCGAACATGTGCATGAACATGGGTTTTTTGAATCTTTTAATTAACTTTTTTTTATCAATTTAAAGCAACTACCTACGACTTTGCCGACCTAATTCAAGGCCGGTTCTAATCTTGTGTACGAGTATTAATCCTATACATTATTATTTAATTACCTATTTTTTTGTTAATATAAGCTTATTCAAAAGTAACTCTGTCTGTCTGGCTATTTGTACACACATAAACCGCTGAAACAATTTTGATGAATTTTGTTCAAGGGGGCGTGCTACAGGATGACACTTTCTAGAGCCTAAGTTCTGTTTTTGTGACAGTGAAATAGTTTCGATCTCAGTCAAGTTTTCGTTATCATCAGCCCGCAGCAGTCCAATGCTGGACATAGCACTCTCCAATCGCACTCCATTTCTTTCATCCAGCTGCTACCAGCCACCCTGCGAAATCGTCGCTCCACCTAGCATGAGGGCGTGCTACCAAACATTAACTTTTCCGCGTTCTCCACTCAAGAACACGTCTACCCCAACGGTCATCGGTTAGTCGTTTTAGTTTACTGTGAATTGTTATCAAAAGTAGACATAAATAAAATTTCCCTGACTTTACTTGACTGACTGACATGGCGTGACGGGGGACAGGAAGGTGTGGAAGAAGAAAACGTGTTGTGCCGACCACAAGTAACGTGGAATAAGAACAGGAAGATGATAACTTTACTTGACTGACCTAGACTTCGTTCTTCTCCACGTAGGTATTTTCCAAACGGATGGTAGAATCACTTAATCATGCCTTTGTTGTCCCCCCAGCGACGCCCTGAGCCGAAGTTCGACCCCACAGCGTAGCCATCAGCGTGGTCGCTTAGGTTTTGCTTTTTTTGCCTGGCTGGAGGCTCTAGTTTAGTCTCCACAGGATCGCCTGATTAAGTAGTAGCCAAACACTCTGAACTGAGAGAAGCTAAAAAAAATTATTGTTCTACAGCACAAAATTGAGGCAGCCCCGGTAAGTTATAAGGATACTTGTAATGGGGTTACCTCGCAACTTCACATGGGTTGCTTATCTACAATGATGAAAAAAAAGAACAAAAAAAACGTTCAAACAAAAGAAAAAAATACTGACCTATACTCCATTTGGAATAATATTAGAAATTTCTACAACCCTTTTTACCCGACTGCCGAAGGAGGGTAATGTGTTTATCAGTCTATGTATGTATGTAAGTATGTATGTAAGTATATATGTATGTATGTATGTATGTATGTATGTATGTATGTATGTATGTTTGTTCCTATGTGGCGTTCTAGAGACCAAACGCGTAGGCCGATTTTGATGATTCATACGTCAATCGATTCGTCTTAACCCCGCGAGTGTCACTGGCTACATTAACATTGGAAAATAGAAAAATGGCGGATTTTGGGCGCCATATTGCGGAGGACAAAAATTTTTTTTCTTCCAAACCTATCGTGTGGGGTATCAAAATAAAGGGTTTTAAGAGGTGATTTCAAAAATATAAAACACTTATATGTTTAAATGTACCTAAATCTTAAAAACAGATAACTAAAAAGTAATAAATAAAAAAAAGTTAATTCAAAAAATCTAAAAACCCGACTGCTTTAAAAGCAAACTAAAAAGATGTAAACAAGAAGAAAAACATGCTGTGCAGTCGGAGGATACATCTGGTTTTGGTCCGCCAGCTCGCGAATATGTATCCTCCGACTGCACAGCATGATTTTCTTCTTGTTTACATCTTTTTAGTTTGCTTTTAAAGCAGTCGGGTTTTTAGATTTTTTGAATTAACTTTTTTTTTTTACATTCCGTTCAACCGATTTTGAGTTCTATCCCGTAAATTTAAGGAGTGCATAAAAAGCATAAACCTGTTACCAAAACTGACGGTTTACTACAGCTGTCATTTGTCATATTTCCAGCGCAATAGAAGTCAAAATCGGTTGAACGGACTGTAAAATGGGGTTATTTAAATGTTTAATGTTATCTCAAATGGAGTATAGTAAGTAAATAATCGATTTAAGCGTGAAACTTTGCACTCGTCTCACTTTTGTCGACAATTTTATCTTGATTTGTTCATTGGTCTAGTAATTGCAAACGCTACTGCTCATTATAAATGGTTTTTCTATCTGGAATTTCTCAGTAGCAGTCCGGAGTCTGGACTTGTGGCCGGTTGATTACAATAGGATCCCCCATATTACATGGTACTGATGAAATGTGTCTACTAAGCTGTACCTCTGCCAAACCCTTCGCGATGCAGGCGTGATGTTATGTATATAGCTTGATTCTAAAAATAAAATAACATTTTAAAACCAAAAATGTCAAATTCTCAAATACCTGTGCCTTCCCTACAAGGCGTATCGAAAACATTGTGACGTAACCAACTCGACAGCCAGCGCAATGTCAACTCTTTTCCTATTACATAAGATTGCTAACCGTGTGGAAGTGTCGCCGATGTAATGGTGACTCGAGAGCCAGCGCAATATCAACCTTGTGTTTACGAGATAAGGTGGATAACCGTGTGGTAGTCTCGCCGTTGTATTGGTGACCGTAAAATTATCGGGCATGTGTGTGTATATTAAACATGGAAAGCTGAGTGGAATAGTGTTGCAACTCGGTTTGTTGTTTGTTTTTTTTTGTTAAGATGTGTGTTGCAAGAAGGGCTACTTACTATTAGGTGATTTTGTCGTTGTTTTAAAGGTGAATTACTGGTAGCAATATAGTAGGTAAGTAGTTACGCTTTTAAATGAATGGCGAATATAAAGCAAACATTGTAATTCTATTGATTCTAATCCGCGATGATTGTTTTATTTTAAATCTTAGCATAAAAATTCAACATCAATCATAACGTGAGAAATGTGGAATAAAAATTAATAATAAAAAAACCAGTTTTGAATAAATATCGCTTACCATCCAGTGGCCAAGCGCGAGCCTATCAACAATAGAAAAAAATATGGAAACAATAGATTACGTAAATGGCTCAGGAATTCCTCTACAAATGTATTTACTTAAATATGTATTATGTAAGGGCGGGCATAATGAATGATCTACATTCATTATAAGTGGCACTGACTCATACAGTATTTATATACAGCACAACAATTAAATGACTTATAAATGTATGTACTTAATTGTTCGATTTGACTGTATGATTTTGTCTTTCGACAAGAATTAATTTCGGTGTTTGCCACTTACACTGCCCATACTCATACGACAACTGAATTTCTTTGGACACAATAAAATAATTACATATTCCCACAAGATCTTGAGGTCCCGGCTTTTAGAAAAAAAATGTGTTACATACTAACCTATTGTTTGTTCATCAAATTATGTCATAAATTTTAGCTAGACAACTGACAATGCAATATTTTTATTGTTGCGGCAATCAATTTTAAAATTTTAGTTATTTTAATTTAATCACAAAACTCAGTAAGTATTTATATTTCCCATTACTTCACTCTATGAGTTACCAATAAAAAGGATAACACCGGATATACAAAAAAATAAATAGTCAACAATAATATTATCTCTCACTATCAGAGTTACAAAGCTTGTCGACCCCGCCGCATAAATATCAATGTACAATCGGGGTAATTTCTCTACTCGCTATATGTTCAGTCGCAGGGTTCGCCCGTGTATTATATTATATTACTTATTTTATATGAACTGTAAAAATATTCTGCCATGTTAGTTGTCAATAGTAATGTTTGGCTGCCGAACTATAAAAAAATGGTACAAACAAAAAAAAAACAAAATTAAAAATACCCCTGTCAAATTTTTATTTCATGCTACATAATTTATCTAGTACATAGTAGACACGCTTCGATCGGCAATCTATTGAACACGTAATTATGACACGATATCTTGCGTAAATACCCCGATTCAAACAGTGAAAAGCCCATAACTTTTGAACGGCTGAACCGATTTTATTCAAACATAGCTAAGAACACTCTCGACAAAATCACCTTTCAAATAAAAAAAACTAAATCAAAATCGGTTCACTCGTTTGGACGCTACGATGCCACAGACAGACACACAGATACACCCCTCTCTTTCCGTCGGGGGTTAAACATATTGAATGGAAACCTCAAAAGAGATTCATAGAATAGAATATACTTAATTGTACGTCAAAAAAGTTACAAATCTCTTTTATAAAACCTTAACAATATGGGTACAATGGTGGTCTTGTCGCTGACAGCAGCGACATCTACCAGACAAACTTTGGATGGACTGAACTTAGATTAAAATACCAACATTAGCAACTATACAAGGGGAAATTAATGAAGTAGCAAAACTCCACATGATGGGTTTTGATACTCAAGACAATAAAACGATATAATAATTAATCTAAAAACTGAAAAAAAAAGAAGCTTTAAGATACTCATATCATGGGGTGCATAAGAAATAATTGGTCCGCCATCTTTGGGAGTCCGCCATATTGGATTTATAAAGATATCACTTAGCTACGTACATTGTCATCCAAACGAAACGTGAATGCAAAACTTCAGCTAAATCGAAATAAACACTTTTTAGGGTTCCGTACCCAAAGGTTAAAAACGGGACGCTATTACTAAGACTCCACGGTCCGCCTGTCTGTTACCAGGCTGTATCTCATGAACCGTGATAGCTAGACACTTCAAATTTTCGCAGATGATGTATTTCTGTTGCCGCTATAACAACAAATACTAAAAATAGAATAAAATAAATATTTAAGTGGGGCTCCCATACAACAAACGTGATTATTTTGCCGTTTTTTGCGATAATGGTACTTTGCCGGTTTTATTTTAATTTACGTGGTATTGCAACGCATGTGTTTGAATGCTTCAAATAATCGTTTACCATTGCAGTGCAGCAAGACTTTCCATGCGTTTATAACCTTTAAGGATTTACGTTTATACCAATAACCCGCAATACTCATAACCGGCGTGCGTGTATGACTATACATCTTATGGACGTAAGTGAAGCAAAAGAAGTATGTAAGGATCGTAGCAGGCGGCATTCTGTAGTGTCTGCCTACCCCCATGGGGAAAAGGCGTTAGTTAATGTATGTATGTCTGTACCAATTACCAATGGTAAGTGGTAAAAAACGTTTCGTTATTGTAGGTACAGCTCGTTGCCATGACAACGGGGAGAGAGGGGGATAGGTTATATTTAGAAGAGAGGACCTCTCGCTGAGCGACCTCCTTCACTTGCTAACATACTAATGTTTCTGACGAAGATTAACATACATAACATCACGCACTTATCTCCTCAAGGGGTAGGCTCTCGCATATTTAAACTCAAGCCTGTTGCCCGTGGGGGTAAGTATAAAAGGCGCCTGGACTTTTGGGGAAAACAAATTATTATACAAACAAAAAATCCGACAGCTAAAAAATATTAACTGAAAAGAGAAGTTAAGTATTAGGTACCTATATTGTAGACATTAAATATTATGAGGTGCTGCCAGCGGTGACAAACGAAGTTTTGGTAGACTTTTCTATATTTTTTGTTTGTTCCGCCTGCAGCACCTTACCCACCGTGTTACGATATATATATATATATTTGGAATGGTCAATTTAGTAGCTTTTATTTGCTATCCATATTGTTGTATCACCCCCTTTTTGAGAGGAGGCGAATATTTAAAAATCATATAGCCTATATCACGCCCACAATTGAGACGAAAACAACACAACATAAGTCACAATCTGTCAAGTCGTTTGGGATGTAGAGCGTGCTATAGAAATGGACATACATACAGCTCGAAAAAGTCTCCCGCATTCGGGTTTTAAAAACCAAGGATTGTGGGATTTTTACCCCACTAAAACCACCTCGGTGATCACCATAGAAGGGGCCCCGTAACCTCTTCACAGACCACCTCGTATCCCCCTGTGGGCAACGCCTGTTAAGACAAATCCCTGGTGCGCTGTAAGAGGCCTCTCCTTAACCTCGCTGTGCACAGCAGCACTCTGCTGCGTTCCTTACACACTGCTTTTGGCTTCGTCTACTTTCATACATCTAGTCATGATTACAATAACATAAATGGTTCAAACATCCTTCTTTGCTGAAGTAACGCCCGACTTTGCTTAAAACGCGTTTTACTTACAAATCTGCTTACCGTACATGTAAAGTCGTGAGCATACGTATTATGATGATTGAAAATGCCTCCGGTAGTACGTTAATAAGTTTTATAGTTGAAACAACCTTGCTAGTGGCACACGACAAGCTGAAATATTATAAGATATATTTATAAATAAAAAGCAATACTTTCTGTTTCACTTGAATTCTAGGGACACTACTACTACTGTCATAGTCTTTTTAGTTTTTTGTAATTATAATTTGAATGAATCTATAAAAAAAGAATAAGTGTTTATATGCGCTAGGTCCACAATAGATCCCAATGGGTCGAAGTGTCCGAGTTATTTCTCGGCCCCTCCGCAATATAAGATATGTGCTAGGTACTTCGTCGTACCTAGGAAAGTACTATAAGCCGTCGATCCTGCTACTGATCTCTTACACTTGTGGTCTATAATGTCTCCCGTGCTGATGGCTAATCTCCGCTGAGATTGGCCACCAAGCACGTTTTATTTTATTTTATTTTTTGTTAGGCTTGCGCTTGACCACTATCTCACCTAATGGTAAGCGATGATGTGGTCGACGGTGAAGCACGCTTTTTCTAGAAGTAATCTATTCACTCTTGACTTGAATACCCCCAGGTTGTAGCTATCAGGAAACACAGACTGCGGTTGGGACTTCCACTCCTTAGCTGCACAATGAAATTATTCCAAAATAAAAGATTCTATTTCTAATTCACTTAGAGCTATATCTCGCTCCCTGTATGTACGACTCAAGCCTCATGTACCACATACGCCTCGCTAGCCTCATTGATAAGGTTTAATATTCGCTGATAACACGCAGCTCGAGCTCATTGTCTCGGACTTATGTGGCCGTTGTTCTATTACTTTGAGACCAGTGCTGGCTGAGAGCAGTGGTGGCCCAGTGGAACTGGTCTTGACTTGCGTGTTTATAGGTTGTGGATTAGAACCGAATCCAGCTCAATTCTTTCTTTCTTTTTAGGGTTACGAAGGGTGCAAACGGAGCCCTATTGCTGCCACTCAGGTGTCCGTCTGTCCGTCGTCTATCACACAGGTTTTACAGCCAAACGGTGGGAGCTACAGTTTTAAAATTTTCACAGTATAAGCATCTTGTGGACCGGAAGCCATTCAAATTGTCGAAACATATTTTGAAATGTTTTTAAGGGGGCTCCCATACAGATAAAGGGGGGCGCGAAAAAACATTTTGACCTACCTCATCGGGGTTATTATAGAGTATCGTTGTTTATAGCTCGTTGAGTAGATAAATATAATATTTTTTGTTTATAAAAATACTAGCGGAGGCCTCGCGGTTTCACCCGCGTAGTGCCCGTGCCAGTGGGAAAAAATGGGATAGTGTAGCTTCCCAACGGTGAAATAATTTTTTAAATCAGTCCAGCCGTTTCGGAGTCTATAAGGAACATATATACATACTTTCTCTTTTATGTATATAGATAGATAGATAGATTACAAAAAACAAAGGAATGAGAAGCCACCAAAGACAGCTTTTTTTTTACAAAATGTTGTTCTGAATAATTTTTTGACTTCCCATTGAAATTTCATTGATTGACTTCCCATCTTGAAATTTGGTGATAATGTTTATTATTACGTATATTTTACTAACAAATACCAATATATTCTACATTTGGTACATAACCCTAAATTTGCGAAGTCTGACACGCAGTTGGTCGGTTTTTCTACCTTTTGTGCATTAAGTCTAAATATTTAAATAACAATTTCAATAATACTTAATACAGTAACAAGCTGGCTCTTAATATCCCACTGAAGGGCAAAGACCTCTTCTCATACAGAGAAGGCACGAGCTACAAAGCGGCAGGTAGGCAGAAGATCATGAGACTTGAAGGAGAAGTTTTCCAGACAAAACTGCAGTGCAACAATGCATATTATTCTATATGCTTCCTTTAAATAATTTCTGCATATAAACATAACAATATTTGTAATAATAAGCTCGTTGATATTCTGAGGACGTTTGTGCTGGGTTCATTGTATCACGCTGTATCGTTTGGGGACAAGCAGAGACTGAAGTGACTGGGTTTAATTTTACCTGAGTTAAGGTCTATCCACACATATCAGGGCCGTGTCCGGGACGTGACAGGGCCGGGCCCAAACATTGAAGATTCGTCACAGGCCCGTGCACGGACGTGTCTAAAAGAGCTCATATAAAATGTACACACTGATATTTTTTGACGGGGCACGGTCCGTCTACGTCCTTAGCACGGCCCTGATACGTGTGGATAGACCCGACTGCACAGCATGATTTTCTTCTTGTCTACGTCTTTTTAGTTCGCTTTTTAAGCAGTCGGGTTTTTTGTTATTTTTAAATATATTTTTTATTTACAACTTTTTAGTTATTTTTTTTTAAATTAGATACATTTAAACATATAAGTGTTATATATTTTTGTAATCACCTCTTAAAGCCCTTTATTTTGCCTATGGGTTTGGAAGGTAAAAAAATTGGGCACCCACAATATAGGGCCCAAAATCCGCCATTTTTCTATTTTTCAATTTTAATGTAGCCAGTGACACTCGCAAGGTTAAGACGAATCGATTGACGTAACAATCATCAAAATCGGCCAACGCGTTTGGTCTCTAGAACGCCACATAGGTACAAACATACATACATAGACTGATAACACCTCCTTCGGCAGTCGGGTAATTACCAATAGAATCTGAGTATGTCCTTCCAGGGCTCTCCTACCGGCATTTCCACTCATCTCTGTCTTGTTAGTCGCCTTTTATTCATTCTCAACATGACCAAATCACCAAACCCAAGCTAGTCTAATTTATAATTCGTAAAAAGCATCGATTGACATTTATGAAATAATAAAATAAATAAAAATCAAATGCTCGGCAGCTACTTACGTAAACGCTACTTTATACCCTTCGCGAGTGTGCGAGCGAGACGGAAGATGTTCCAGTCAATCAATGGAGACGACGGATGTTTGTTAGGTGATGGTTTTTTTTTGTGAATGTTATCTATACTAATAATATTATAAAGAGGAAAGATTTTTTTGTTTGTTTGTTTGCACCGAATAGGCTCCGAAACTACTAGACCGATTTAAAAAAAATCTTTTACCAATAGAAAGCTACATTATTCCTGAGTGACATAGGCTATTTTGATCCCGATATCGGGTCCTGTGGGGTGGTCCATGGGAGCGAAGCCGCGGGGAACAGCTAGTTTTAAATAATTTCGTCGTCGTCGTCGTTTTTTTTGTATTTGAATTCAAAAGTGATTTATCAATTGTCATGATTTGATAGTTGTTTTATTACAATTATATCTTTAACTAGCGAACGCCTTGCTTAGTTTATTCGTTACATACAAAAATACAAATCTTTCCTCTTTATAATATTAGTATCAGATCACGCAAGAGCTATA
Source organism: Anorthoa munda (assembly GCA_945859665.1). Lineage (NCBI taxonomy): Eukaryota > Metazoa > Arthropoda > Insecta > Lepidoptera > Noctuidae > Anorthoa > Anorthoa munda. The sequence goes on along the minus strand of OX243919.1, from coordinate 844,622 downwards.
AAATAATAAAAACAACACATTAAAAACATTACAAAAAAGAAATATTCAGTCACTTTAAAATAATTAGACGTTTTGGGTATACTTTTATTATGCGTACAGCTAAGGAGTGGAATTCCCTGCCGGAGTCTGTATTTCCTGATAGCTACAACCTGGGAATCTTCAAGTCATGAGTAAATAGGTTTCTTCTAGACAAGCGTGCTTCATCGTCGACCACATCATCGCTTACCATCAGGTGAGATAGTGGTCAATCGCAAGCCTTTCAACAATAAAAAATATATATATTTTCAGTTAAAAAAAAACAATAAATTGCGCTAAAATAAATCGAATAAATTAAATTGGGTTAAAAAATCAATTCAATTTATAATACGTTAGATGTCTAGGTACTTAAAATATAATCGGTTGGATTTCAATCTTATTACATTCATGAAAATGTTAAAATATGTTTTGCAAGATACGCCAATTAAGTGTCTTAAATAGAAATAAGCGAGTAAATGCCAAAAAAAATACTTACCTATCAATAACTTGACAGTTGTTCACCATTTAAGTATTTAGTTTGATTCAAAATATTCCTAACATTCAAGTTAAATCTATTACAAAAAATATTTATCACTGCTAATTAAAAATCGTACTTACAAAAACCTTGAACAAAACATAATAAATACTAAAACAGTACGAAGTCTACTCCATTGCGCATTTGTCTTAGCAGTGAAAAAATATCGGGCGCATACTTGCCGCGGCTTCAGGGTTGCCACGCGGGCGTTATTATTATTATTACTTTTGTATTAATTTAGAAGTTCTTTTTTTATTATTGATATCGCGTTTGTCCACTATCTCGCCTGATGGTAAGCGATGATGTGTTCGACGGTGAAGCACGCTTGCCTAGAAGTAACCTATTCACTCTTGACTTAAAGACCCCCAGGTTGTAGCTATCAGGAAACACAGACTCCGGCAGGGAATTCCACTCCATACAGTTTTGTAACATTCTACTATTTGTTTCATCTGTTAATAGAAAAAATATTTTTATCTAAAATTATTCATATTTTTACTGACGTCTTTATGATAAAAAAAATTTAAAAAAACCGGACAAGTGCGAGTCGGATTCGCGTACGAATGGTTCCGCACCTGCACGGCAAAAAAGTCACGCTTGTTGTATGGGAGCCCCACTTAAATTTTATTTTATTCTGTTTAGCGGCAACAGAAATACATCATCTGTGAAAATTTCAGCTGTCTAACTATCACGGTTCATGAGATACAGCCTGGTGACAAACAGACAGACGTACCGCGAAGTCTTAGTAATATGGTCCCGTTTTTACCCTTTGGGTACGGAACCCTAAAAAGGACGGACAAATTGGAGTTTCTTTTATTTAATTGGAATTTCGTAAATGTTACAAGGAAAACCAGTTACTCTTCGTTTCTAAAAATGAATAAATTAGTTAGCAGGAAAAACTGAATTAAACTAGAATATAAAATCATGTGTATGTAATGGATCGTAGCATGTTCAGTAGTTTCTGCCACACGAATACGATTTCGTATATAAAATTTAAATTTCATCATCGTTCACAGCCTAACTTCGCCCACTGATCGGCAAAAACCTATCCTGTGCCAATCATCCAGGACATGGTCTTCCCGTGTGCCAAGTTTCATCCGAATCCGCTCAGTAGTTAACTCAGGACTTTAAAATGTATCGAACAGACAATCAGAGTTACTTTCTCATTTAAATAATACTAGCGACCCGCCCCGGCTTCGCCCGTGACTAATTATTAACAAAAACCTTCCTAGTTTCTCAAACTTTCTATTGGTAAAAACCGCATGAAAATCCGTTTAGTAGTTTTTGAGTTTATCGCGAACAGACAAACAGACAACTTTGTTTTATAATATGTAGTGATAAATAAGTGTAGTCATTTTATTTGTAAGGTTGAAAATCCACCCAAAAATGTTTACATAAATATTTAAAAACCGGCCAAGTGCGAATCGGACTCACGCACGAAGGGTTCCGTACCATTATTACAAAAAAAACGGCAAAAGATCACGTTTTTTGTATGGGAGCCCCACTTATTTTTTTAATTTTATTCTGTTTTTAGTATTTGTTGTTATAGTGGCAACAGAAATACATCATCTGTGAAAATTTCAACTGTCTAGCTATCACGGTTCATGAGATACAGCCTGGTGACAGACAACCAGTGGGGTTCAGTAACAGGGTCCCGTTTTTACCCTTTGGGTACGGAACCCTAAAAAAAAACATGAATTCTCCAACAAAAAATAAGTAAGCTAAATAAACAATAGTTCTTATTATCTAAAGCTGACGTCATTATTAAACGGATGAGTGATATGATAACTGATAAGACTGTCAAATTATAATAACGCGTCACGATAACACTGATAACGGAAATTATGCTTATTAACCGTTGACATACCGAAAATGTTACTTGTAATCATGTTTAGGGTTCTGTACCTAATAATACGCGCCTGTAAATGTTCCACTGCAGGGCTCGTGCCCTCTTCTCATACAGAGGCACGAGCATTGATTACCTCGTGCGCTCAATGTGGGTTGGCGATTTCAAACTTATATCACATCACACTTATATTATAAAGGCGAAAGTTTGTGAGTGTGTTTCTATGTTTGTTACTTCTTCACGCTGAAACGGCTGGACGAAACTGTTTATTTTTCTAAGACAGAGGCATCGATCTTATTTGGTTCCGTTCAACAGATATAGATGGTGTTAGCAGCGACTAGCAAGTAAAAGGGTTTACTCGGTTCTAGAAAACATTTTATTTTTTAATACAGCGACTTTTTTTATAGTATTTTTGCACGGTTTTACAATTTCATTGTACGGTCCGGTGTTACAAAACCATTTTTAATAAATCGAGTGGATGCCTCTGAAATTTAAAACCGCACCATCTATTGTAATCAATTTTAAATGATCAATTCAAATAATCTTTAAAATGTGAATTAAGAGCCCAATATTCCTTAATTTTGTGCCTAGGAGAGTTAATTAAACAAAAACATACATTTTCAATGATCGTCTCTAAAAAATCTTAATGTTTCACAAAACTCAATAACAAATCGAAGCTTATCACGCCATCTAGTGCGATTTATTACAACCAAATTTCTTCGCGTTGGGTGCCCGTGGCTAAATCCAGGTTTCCTCACGATGTTTTCCTTCACCGCTGTCATCGATATCCTGGAAAAAACTTAGAAAGTACATATAAATTGAAAAAACCGGCCAAGTGCGAGTCGGACTCGCGCACCAAGGGTTCCGTACCATTATCGCAAAAAACGGCAAAAAAATCACGTTTGTTGTATGGGAGCCCCACTTAAATATTTATTTTATTCTGTTTTTAGTATTTGTTGTTATAGCGGCAACAGAAATACTTAATCTGTGAAAATTTCAACTGTCTAGTTATCACGGTTTATGAGATACAGCCTGGTGACAGACGGACAGACAGACAGACGGACCGCGGAGTCTTAGTAATAGGGTCCCGTTTTTACCCTTTGGTTACGGAACCCTAAAAAAGACACATTATCAAGATACGATGAAATACATTTTCATTATCGCAGAGTACGGAACCACTGTATAGAATGACTTGCATTGACCGGTATTTTTAACGATAACACAAACGTACTTCAACCACGATGATTTTTATAAATGACTTCGATAACGTAAAATTTGCTAGTTCATCAGATGACCGTCAGTACAAGTTATTTAACTGCCCTTGTTAGTTAGTATGTGTCGTGCAAATCTTGCAACTGAATTAAAAAAAGAAAAATCAGAAATCCATTTTCTTAATTTTTTATCATTTCTTGTAAAAAAATCGTGTGCCGCAAGCCGGGTCTTTGCTTATTTCCATTGAGTCGAACGTCGTAAAAATAGGTAAAACAGTTATCCCCAACCGATTGAACTGAAATTCTGAATACACTTGGTTTGGATGACAACGCACGGTAAGCTTGATTAAAAAAAGTTTTTTTTAAATTGAAGTCTAGCTGGCCCCCGCGGCTTGTTCCCATCAACTGGCTATCTACCTACCACCAACCTATCCACCTAACTACCCACCTACTCACCTGCCCTAACGATCTACCTACCTACCCTACCTTATCCAACATACCTACCTAGGGTAGGTAGGTTCTGCATACACTACTTACCCTAACCTACCCACCTTCCCTACCTACCTACCAATTTGTTAAACTAATTATTTGAATAAGAATTAATACTACATACGAACGTAACCAACTTTTGTTTCTACCGGCGATCTAATTAAATTTTAGAACACAAAAGCTGCTATTGTGACACAGCTAAGATAGTTAGATATATTCTCTCGCAGACTTTTTTGTAGGTAATAATGAGTACTTTTATCATGTAGTACATAATTTTTATGTATCATCAATAGTTTTCTCAGCGCACGCCAAAGAATGAATTTTATAAGCAACATTTTGCTACTTTGGGATACATTATTGCAATTTTCGTATGGATCTCTAATATTTTTGAAATTAAATTGTAGCCTATGTTACTCTGGAGAATTTTTAAAATCGGTCCGGTAGTTTCGAAGCCTATTCGGTACAAACAAACAAAAAATCATTCCACTTTATATTATTGGTTTAGATAAATATTTTGTTGTTAATGATAAACAAATTCGGACTCTGACAATTAAGTACCTATAAAACTCTTGTTCTCTCACTTAAAAACTTTGTCTCATTATCAAAGTAAAATTGCGAAAAAACTGCGTCTTTAAAATATACACCGTATTTTAAATTGCCAACCCTGTGTCCTCTAATGTCCGCTTGCTAGAGCGCTGCAGCCGCAAAAGAGCGCTAATGCATATTTGTGTTGCGTTAATTTTTATAGTTTTTGTTAGTTTCTTCTTTTTTGTTAAATTGATGTTTTAAGTTAATACGGGGAATTGGGCACTTACATTTTTATGTTATTTGTTTATTAATTTTTGTTTGTAATTACTGTTTTGCAATAGTGACTAGCGCATTCATATACGTACGACGGGATAATGTTTACCAAAAATTATTTAAAAAAACTTAAAATGGGAAGGAATTAGAACATTCCCCAGTATAATGTATTAATTATATCCTTTGTATTATTCAGATGTATAACCTATATAGGTAACTGTAAAGTTTCATAAAAAGCCGTTCATAGTTTTTGGCATGACAAACCACCTTACAACCAAACAACCTTTGTATCTATTTTCTATTTATTGTTAAACTAGCTGTTGCCCGCGGCTTCGCTCCCGTGGGCCACCCCACAGGACCCGTTTTCGGGATTAAAAAATAGCCTATGTCACTCAGGAATAATGTAGCTTTCTATTGGTAAAATAATTTTTCAAATCGGTCCAGTAGTTTCGGAGCCTATTCGGTACAAACAATCAAACAAACAAAAAAATCTTGCCTCTTTATAATATTATATAGTATAGATAAATAAAAAACGTGTGCGTCTCGGCACGCCCGACAGAAGTGATAACTCTAGATTAGAGATTGTTTCACTTGTTAGAGTGAGAGAGGAAGAGCCTGCCTACCGCTGCCGTGTGCGTGAGAGAAAGGGAAGCCAGACAGACTGGCGCCGTAACGCGTTACGTTACGAAGCGGTTTACCCTCCCATAAGAAGTTATCACTTCAATAAATTTCCATACACACAATTTTTCACATTTTTAATATTGTAACAAGTAAAATTTCAAAATGTAACCCCCGACAAATTTTTATTTCATGTTACATAATTTATCTAGAACATAGTAGATACGCTTCTACGCCAATCTATTGAACACGTAATCATTACGTATTATGACACGATATCTTGCGAAGACACCCCGATTCAAACAGTAAAACGCCCATAACTTTTGAACGGCTGAACCGATTTTATTCAAACATAGCTAAGGACACTCTCGACAAAATCACCTTACAAACAAAAAAACTAAATCAAAATCGGTTCCCCGTTTGGACGCTATGATGCCACAGACATACACACAAATACACAGATACATAGCAACACACGTCAAACTTATAACAACCTTCTTTTTCCGTCCGGTTAAAAAGGATGTTTAGTAGGACTTATCATCCAAAACATGAGGAGTATAAAATTGTTGAGTGTAGATATAAATTTGGCCGCTACGCCGTTCCTCACTTCCGCTGCAAACGTTTCGTAAGCTGCGACGTCACATTCCTTGTACTGCGACTGATCTTGATACTTTGACTATTTATTTTATTTATATAATATACTTTATTGTAGGTACACCAAGTTAAAACATAGAAAAGCAAACTTAAAGCTAAAATACATAAAACGGGCGGCCTTATCGCATACCGCGATCTCTCTCTTTCTGGAGACTATTATTCTTATTTTATCCAGATCCGTTCAGCCGTTCTGGCGTGATTGAGTAACAAACATACATCCACGCATCCAAACTTTCGCATTTATAATTTAAGTAAGACGAAAAAACATAATATTTGTATTATTCTGTTGTGTAAGCTATATTACTGTAATGTTTCATCAAAATCCTTTTTTTTTTTATTGATTTGCTCTTGACTCTAGTCTAGGTCAGAGGTGACAGAGAAAGAGTCGACGATGGAGTGAGCTTACCCAGAAGAAGCTTGTTCACTCTAACTTTGAAGTCCACAATATAAGTAGGATAGTAGGAATATATTCTGTTATTTATAGGTACTCGAAAATCTAAGTCTAGTTGTCCCAATTGCTACAGCCAAGCAAGTTTAAAATTGTTTTAAACGAAACCAAACCGTTATATAAACATTTTCAAATCTAGCCCTTTCTAAACACGCGCTGAAATACTAAGTTCGGCTATGTGCTCGTACCAAATATTTAAGCAAAACAATTGGCATGTAAAGCACAAAACTGAGTATTTTAATAAGTATACAAAAATGTGCAGTACGTACTTATGTTCGTCCTTCGCGGCTACCTCGCCACGACATTACATCAGTTGTACTGGTTGTACACCGACATGAAGTCTTGGTACTTTTTGTATTAATAATATTATTGCTCACGTTTGAAAACTATTCATTCTTGTCTTAAAAGGAAATGCGGTCGCCGACATCCGACTGAATTTGATAAGTAAAAAGTATAATTCAAGGTTTGGCCTATTCTCGGCATGTAATATCGAAAAAAAATCAATTCCGATATTGATTTCCGATATTAGATCTTAATATCTATCTTAATATATAATATCGGTATTGCAGCATCATTTCAGTCGAAATACGTCCACTGCTGTACATAAGCCTACCCCAAGTATCGCCACATTGACCGATCCCGTGCGTCTTAAATCCAACGGATTCTCGTAACCTAAGCATTAATCAATGAAAATATCATTGTTACAACGGGTTCTATGAAATTGTCTTTTTACTTGTACTAGGTACCATTTTTAGCAATCTCGCGCCTGTAAATCCGGAATTCATCAAAGCACATATAATTTTTTATGAAGTTTAATTGAATAAGCGCCCAATAAGTAAACAGATTATGCGACCACTGTTAATCACCGAATTCATCGTGCTTGCCCGGCCTTTCTTGTTCGACACTTCACAAGGAGCTAAAATAATGTATTTTTCTTATTCCGAGATTCTGATATTTGATCACTCAGTATCGGAATTGAAATTTCGGTAATTTAGTGTCGAGATTCCGATATTACGATATTCCTATTTTCATGCCTTCTATTTCCTCCTCCAATATTGGTCAAATTTAAAAAGATTCCGGCAAGGAATCGCTCATCGCTTACCATCAGGTGAGATAGTGGTCAAGCGCAAGCCTATAACAGAAAAAAAAAAAAAAAAAAAAAGGAATTCTCCTCCTTAGCTGTACGCACAATGAAAGTATTCCCGAAACGTTTAGTGCGTATGGGTGGGATTTCCACCATGTACCGATGGCGCACCGCCGTACTAGACTGAAAAAACAACTAAAGATGCAGTTTATTAAATCCTAGTACTTCTTAAAGTGTAGATGACAAACAGACTCTTATTAGTTAAATACCTTGCCTGGTCCACGATTCAGCCACGGCAACGCTCCGTGGAGGACCTCTTCACGTGAACAGACACCAGGCAATGTAGGACTAGACGAGAGGTGGGCCATGGTCTGTGGTGAAACTCCACACAAACACCGAAGATCGGAACCATCCCAGAACCATCCCCACCTGTGGAGATTGTCTTTGCTGCGGCCGACCTGAGTACGGAGTCCGTTCAGAGTTTTCCAATCCTAGTTTAACGATGACCTATAAATTTGTTTAGTAATTCGGGTCGTTATTTGAGCATATAAATCAATTGTATGATAACGAAGCGGCAACTAGCCCGAGGCACGTCCTACGCTGCTCAAATGGTCAATTTTGTCTAATTTATGACGTAACCATGGCTAAGAGACAACTTACAACGAGTGGGTTACATCGGACCACATGAATTAAGCTTGTGGAGATGCTCTTTCATCAAAGAAAGGAAAAGAAAGAATGAAAGAAAAGATCAGAGAGAACTATATGCGAATGAATTTATCTGTCTCGGGATCCAAGACAGTTAAATTCATTCTCCGGGATTTCGTCGAGCTTCATTGCCTCGGCGCTTTTCTGGTGGTCGCCACTGTTGATTCTGGCTTTCAGGAGTTGCAGTGGTTTGGGAATAGTGCGGTGGGATTTTCCAAAAAAAAAGAACTTTATGAAAAGACTATACGTTGGAGCGTGCACCTGGTGAAGGTTGCGGGAATCCGCTGGATGCGAGACGCACGGGTTCGGTCAATGTGGCGACGCTTGGGGGAGGCCTATGTCCAGCAGTAGACGTCTTTCGGCGGAAATGATGATGATGATTGTGCGAAAGATCGTACACTGAGGTGAAGACTGAGAAGCATGGATGAAGGAGGCATGTTTGACCACAAATCTATACTAATATTATAAAACTGAAGGTTGTTTGTATGTTTGAACACGCTAATCTCAGTCTCAGGTACTACTGTTTGGAATTGAAAAATTATTTTTGTGTTGTATAGTCCATTTATCGGTTACATGCTATATAACATCACGCTACAACCAATAGGAGCGGAGCATAAATGAAAAATGTTGAAAATATATAATTATTCCTTTTTGAGAGTTTCCGTTGTGTGCGCTGCGTAAACGGTTTAAGTTGCGCAACAATAATGTATGTAGGGTAGATGGGTAGGTAGGTAGCCAGTTGACGGGAGCGAAGCCGCGTGAGACAGCTAGTATATGGATAAAAGCAAGAGATTATGCTCACTCAGCTTTTGCCTGCCATTTTCCTTGTGTGGATCTATCCCACCTGATTGAGTTTGTTACTAAAACATATTCAGACAGAACATTAACATCGTCTTCAGCGTATAATGTTCCCACTGCTGGGACACAGGCCTCCGCTCTCTGAGGGGGAAAGGGCCTTTATCCACCACGCGGGCCCAGTGCGGGATTATGAATGTCACATATCTTCGACTTTTTGGTTCTAGGACATGCCGGTTTCCTCACGATGTTTTCCTTCACTGTTTTGAGAGCAGTGGTGCGCCTGCCTGACCTAAAATTTGTAAGTCGCAGCCATTACCACTGGGCCACCACTGCTCTCAAACACATAATATACTTAACATAAAATAGTTGGAAATAGAAGCTCATATAAACGCCTGCGTAATTTTTAGAGGAAATTGCAAATACTAGCCTTTTTTATTGAATTTCAACAAATAACACTGTGTTAGCTTCATTTATCGATCCATGTAGTAATATATACAGGATGTTGAGTCAAGAGTGAATAGGTTACTTCTAGACAAGCGTGCTTCACCGTCGACCACATCATCGCCTACCATCAGGCGAGATAGTGGTCAAGCTTGTGCCTGTCGTTAAAAAAAAAAAAATACAAAACCAAAAAAGCAAATCTCATACTTCTAAATAATTTAAAGTGCGAGAGAATGAGATATAATAAATTTGAAGGTTTCACTTCTACCGAATGTGAACTGTACACAGAGCTGCAAAATACATGCATTGCTCTAATTAAAATACAAATTACAAAATACTATCTCGCATGTATTTAAAATACGGAATATTTGTAAGTCGTCTATTTGAAAAATAAAATACAATATAATAAATAGGAATGATTTGTATTTTTGTATGTTACGAATAAACATAAAACTAATGAACCGATTTCAAAAATTCTTTCACCGTTGGGAAGCTACACTATCCCCGGATGACATAGGCTACTTTTTATCCCTGTATTCCCACGGGAACGGGCACTACGCGGGTGAAACCGCGAGGCGTCCGCTAGTCATTCACATATTAATAACTCCCCCTGTATGTAACCTAGTTTACGGCATAAGAATCATATATTATTCATTTCATTACTTACCTATGTTAGACGTTTCAGGCCGTTAGGATATAGAAAATTCTATTGTAAAAAAGGCATATTTTTATTTAGTCATACTAATGTTATATCCTCTCCCGGCTCCGTTCCTTAATATCTTACTTCTTACTATATAATATACTAGTGGATGCCTCGCAGTTTCACCCGCATAGTGCTCGTTCCCGTGGGAATACAGGGATAAAAAGTAGCCTATGTCACCCGGGGATAGTGTAGCTTCCCAGCGGTGAAAGAATTTTTGAAATCGGTTCTGTAGCTTTTAAATTTATTCGTTGCATACAAAAATACAAATCTTTCTTTCTAGTACGTCCGAGCTCGCAGATATTTGCGATGCGTTGGGAATTCGCAGTTATGTGTGGGAGCCCTATTGTTCCCTTTGGATCCACACACCATGTTAAAACACTTTTTACGCGGGCGAAGCCGCTGGCAGATGCTAATTTAAAATATGCGTTTAAAATGTCAAATATGCAACTTGTAATATAAAAAAACGTAGTAATTTTTTGTTAATTTTATTTAAAAAAATCTTCGAGCACATAAAAGCCGTTTTTTTAAAAATAATATCTATAAGTATATCTTTTCGATCGTTAAAAACCATTTTATCAACAGAAAACGACCTCTCTATGCATTCTCACTAGTTTTTATTAATAATAGTATTGCATATTTGATAGTATTGCACTATAATCGGTGAAAATGCGTTAAATACGCAACATGCATATTTAATGCGGCCTCTAGTCAAAAATAATAAATACCTACATACAGGGGCAAAAATCGTGGGATCAAACGAAACGGCGATAGTTGGAGCAATTTGCAGTAAAAAAAATGTACTTTAGAATCTTTTATAAAATTAATGAACATTACGACAATATTCCCCAAAGAGTCCTAATTTCGCCAGTTTACAAATCAAAGTGATGTAATATTGTAAATACACAACCGCGCTCTTACAAGTCGGTTAGCCGAGCGCCCACAAGTCCGTACTGTCACATTTAACTCCGTATATCGATTGGGATACTAATAATAGAACCGGTAGACGCTTGGCCCAAGCCATGAGCGGAGCGATTTAATCCATTTTAATTTTTATACAAAAACTGCATATATCATGAAGTTTAAATTTAGGACATCACTGATAACGGTGAAGGGAAATATCGTGTGGAAACCTGGACTTACTTAACTCTTCATTAATCACACTAAAATTACAAAGGCGAAAGTATGTGAGTGTGTGTTTGTATGTTTGCTACTTCTTCACGCTCAAACGGCTAGACGAATCTAGATAAAATTTGGCACAGAGGTAGATTACAGTCAGGAATAGTACATAGGATACTTTTCATCCCGGGAATAACTTACAGGAATATGTTCCCTCGGGTAGGGTAAGTTTGAAATCGCCAATCCGCCTTGATCAAGCGTGGTGATCAATGCTCGTACCTTCTCTGTATGAGAAGAGGGCTTTGTCCTGTAGTTGGACAGAAGAGTTTGGTATTATTATCCATTTTTAACCCCCGACGGAAAAAGAGTGGTGTTATAAGTTTCACGTGTGTTGCTGTGCATCTGTGTATTTATGTGTCTGTCTGTGGCCATACACATAACGCCTAAACGGATGAACCGATTTTGATTTATTTATTTTTGTTTGAAAGGTGACTTTGTCGAGAGTGTTCTTAGCTATGTTTGAATAAAATCGGTTTAGCCGTTCAAAATTTATTTGCATTGAATCTGGATTGTTTCGCAAGATATCGTGTCATTATTACGTGTTTCGATAGATTGTCGATTGAAGCGTGTCTGCTACTAGGTATATTATATGTTGTTTAAAAAGCATGAAATTAAAATCAAGGGATTATTAAATTTGTAATTTTATCTTGTAGACTCTTATAATTATAAACCATTGTGACTTTGGCTAACGGTAGAAGATAAAATTATCGAATCTTCCACGGCTTGTCTATTCCTTCTCGGAAAATGGGTCTTTATCGATGTTTGACATGCACTCATAAATTCTAAATCAAAATCATTTTTACAATCTTTTATTTTACAAGCTTTTATTTAATTTGCTATGTATGTATGTAAGTGTGTTCGGGTCAAATCTTGGAACTGAATTTTTAAGCAGTTATTCTCCACCGATTTAGATGAAATGATGACGTCATTCTAAATCCAATATGGCGGACCAGTTATTTTTTGTGCACTGCCATGATATGGGTATCAAAGGAAAAGGTTTGCTGAGAAGAATACGAAAAAATCTTGTTTTGAAAAAGATTTTTTTAATGAATAATTTTTAACTTGCTTTGTTAGTATGTATGGGCACAAATTATGTAAGTAAGTGGGCGGGGCGGCGTGGGTCGAATCTTGCAACTGAATTTTCAAACAGTTATCCCTAACCATTTGTGCTGAAATATCGCACACACGTTTGGTTTGGATGACAATGCATGGTTAGTCGTCTAAATCCAATATGGCGGACTCCCAAAGATGGCGGGTTATGTTACTGAATTATGTTCAAAATACAACCGTCACCGGTTTGTTTGGCCTGCCTAACTATCACGGTTCATGAGATACAGCCTGGTGACAGACGGACAGACAGACAGACGGATCGCGGAGTCTTAGTAGTATGGTCCCGTTTTTACTCTTTGGGTACGGAACCCTAAAAAACAATCAAAAATTGCTTGCATTCCTTCTCTGTATCAGAAGAGGCATTTGTCAATAATATTAAACACACAGTGAGAAACTGTGAATCAATGCTTACCCCTTCTCTGTATCAGAAGATGCCTTTCTCCTTCAGAAGACTAACAGGTAACTGTAAAAACTTGTGACATTATTACCAAATTCAAACTATAACTCCATACAAATATCAGCAAAAAAATACAACAAAAAATACGTTTTCCTAATCTCCAAATTCTATGTAAGCTAGTCTTTATTAATAAGTTAAACAAACAAATTTAGTAATTAAGACCTTCTTCACTATAAGTTAGGGTTCAAAATCAATTGGCAATTAATGTAGTATTCGGTTCATACGCCCTTCTGTAAGTAGCGATCGAAACTTCGTGAACAGTTGTTTACTGAGAACGGGAAGTTTTGATACTTTTTATTTTTTATTATGAAAATCAGAGATAATGTTTGTGTAGTATATTTGGAGTGATTTTCTTGATTCTTTGAAGAAATAACGCAAGTTTTTTTTATTAAATGATTATACATTAACGTTTATTTCAGACTTTCTGTCCATAAGTAGATACACTTACCTACTACTCAGGTCTACCTACATGTAATGTTTTATTTATATATTTGTATTATACTTACACATAATTATATATACTTTGACCCACCTTCTGAGTTTATTCTATTTTGTTTTTTTTTTATATACTCTATTTTATTTTTTAAGTATAGATGTCTCCGTAAGTGTGTCCGTGGCGTCAAAAGTGGGCCCTATCAGAATATCAGCGCAGCGGTATTTCTTTTTCGGATATCGCTGCATATGCTGAGATAGGAGCCTTTTTGTTCTCGCACGGGCTTTTTATTTTTGTAATTGTTTAATTTTATGCTTTTTCTCGTGTCTCCTGTGCACAAATAAATATTTTTTCTTTCTTTCTTCTTTTCTTTATTTATATTATTTCAATATTTTATTTAGTTTCACCTGTCAAATGTTGCAAGTAGTTTTAATCAAACCTTCTAAGGAAAATTTTTTAATTAAAAAAACGAAATCGTTTTTTTAATTAAAAAATACAGGTTTAATTAACTTTTAAATACCTCCTTGAAATCTTTTACCAAACCGCATATAATAACGAATTATCTTTGCGTGATTATTAGACATTGTTATTTTTTTATTATCTTTGTGAATGCATATGAAGTTATTCTAAGTAGTTATACTCATAATAATAAATATAACCGTCTTACGTGTATGACTAGATGTATGAACGGTAATGAAGCAAATAAGTTTATAAGGATCGCAGCAGGTGGCGTTCTGTAATTTCTGCCTACCCCCATGGAAAATGAGTTATGTCTGAATGTATGTAACTATGGAATAATGTTCCTTTTATTATTAAATATTATTTTAGTAGAGCAACGTTGAGGAAACTACAGACTGGTTTTTCCATAATTTTGTTTTCATGCTTTGCCATTATTTCTCTTGTTGGTAATTTTTATATGGTTGGTTATATAATATCATTTTATAAAAGCGAGTTCTTTAAGCATACTTACTTAGAAATTTACCTAAATCTTTGTAATAATATTATAAATGTAAATGTTTGGTAAAAATATTTAACGGATTTGTATGAAATTTGGCTTTCAGGTAGTTTATAACCAGTCGGGCGAGCACAGCTTCTGTGATAGGCTTGAGTTACGCATTTTATCACGGTTTTTGCTGCCAAACTGTGATACAAATGTGTGACACAAGCCTTTCACAGTAGGCCGTGCTCGCCCGCCTGAATTAACACATTTTATCCAGGCAGTGGGTTCCTTTGAGATTATTTCAACTTTCTCTGAGTCTGAACTATTAACGTATTTTATTCAGTTTATTTTGTGTTTCCCGCGTCGTTGATGTACTAATAAGTCACATTAGATTTATGTAAATCTGAAACTAATCAGTTAGAATCCTATTAATATTATAAATACGTAAGTTTGGATGGATGTTTGTTACTCAATCACGCCAGAATAGCTAAACGGATCTGAATGAAATTTGGCACAGAGATAGATTTATAGTCTAGAAAAGCACATAGACTATTTTTTTTTTATTTCTACCCTAACCAAATCGCGGGCAACAACTAGTACTCAATACATTCAAATAAGGCAAACAAATATTTATATGAATATATTATTTGCAAATATGCCCATTTAAATCAATCAGAAGTTAAATCTAATTTCGCCCGTTGGGAACCAATGAAAGAGTTACGTAATGGATTCGAGTATCAAGACTGCCGCGCCGCAGTCTGCGACCCGACTCTCATCTTTCACTGCTTTCCTTCGGGGACGGACTCGGCCGACGCCGCCATATTGTTTTTTTTGTTACAATTTGATTTTGGAATACTATGCGAAACATGGCGTTCGAAATAGATATTTATTCGTATTTTTGTTGCTGATTTTTGAAGTATATATGAATGTCCCTTTTATGTAACATGAAGTTTTAATATAAATAAATAAAATTATAATATAAAATGAAATGACCATGTATAGACTGCTTAATTAAGAATCAGTAAAAACATATCAACCTGTTTAGACTGCTTGAAAATTAATGTTATTTTATAATTAATGCTTAAATCTCTATATATGCCGTATAGATAGTCAATTATTTTCAATTCTTGACTAATCAGGTTTTGATAAAAAATGCAAACATGCAAATCTTGTTTAATGTTTCTTGATAAGTTATGCATAATCTAGACATTAGTTTTGGGCTACATAATGCTGCATTTTAGGATACAAGAAGTTTTTTTATTACAAAAATATAAACAAATAAATATATAATACATTTGACTTTTTTGTATGAGAAGAGACATTTGCCCTGTAGTGGGAGAGTAACAGGCTGGTATTATTCTTATTAAACTAAAATAAATGCTTAGTATACTTATGTACATTAATATTTGCTAGGACCGTCCAAGATGTACCGAAACTGTTTTATAATACATAACTAACAAATTTTACGACTACCTAAATATGAACCTGCATTTTCTTAAAATACAGTCATATACTTATTATAAAATTCATGCCCACCTTTTTTAACCAACTACAAAAATAAAGAGGCTATGTACCACGCGTTTTAAAATTTTCAAAATGATCATAAGCGTTTTTCATTTCGCTTGTTGTCTCCTAACCTTTAACTTATATTCAAAAAACCATTTTAGCCTTCACAAAAAAAGTTGTTATTTAAATGTAATAAATGCAAATAGCATTCGTTATATTAGATTTTAAAAAATTACTTGTTTGTGAAAACTAAAATTTATCTATTTTGTTATCTACATGCTACGTCACTAATTAAATACCTACCTAATCATTCAATAGATAATAGGGATGATGACTAAAAGTTATTTTTAGTCCGTCAGGTAGATTAATAAAATATATTGGAAAGGATTTTATTGTCACGTAAAAAAAAACGACGATACATTGCGTTGAAATTACGCGTGACGTCACGTTTAAGTACACGTTTTACTCATAAGTGACGTCACAACCTCCTGAACTTTGATGCGCTTTATCTTTGTAATTTTTTATTGATTTGTTAAAGCAAAAAATACGTGGCCAATTATTTTTGATAATCTGACTGATGAACTTATTCAAATGTTTTTTTTTACGGAATTACTCTTAGGTATTGCCTGCGCAGGGCATCGAACCCAGAACCTCATCCTCATCGAACACTATACAAACCACAGATCGTAGAAACAACTGTTGTTTCTATGATCTGTGAGACAAACGAAGCTGTTGTTATATTAATCGTTTGATAAAGGCGAATGATACCTATGTATTCATCAAAGTTAATTAAAAGATAAACTTGTCTATAAAATTATGTTTTGTTTGACCTTGAACAAACTTGTTTAAGTTTATACATAATTTATGAATTTATGACATCGTCCATCTACATAGGATTGAATTATAAAAGAATTAGATGTTCAAATACATAAATTATATTATTTAGTACCATCAAAAGCTTTAATTTCTGACTAAATGTAGGTAATAATAAGTAATAATATATAATAATAATGTTTTATCACAAAAATAAAAAAAAATGTCACAAGTGTACTATAGTTGCACCACTGCTATACCCTTCAGTGAATACGGGCGTGATAATATGTTACAGAATATTATAATTTATGAAACACATTACACTGAAGGAAAACTCTATTTTTAACATACAATTCATTCCTACTTATTATTATTATTACGAAGCATGAGTTAGGTATCAAAACGCTGCCAAGCCATGTTTTTCCTCGATACTAAAAATAAAACCAGTTTTTTTTTACTCCTCAATTAATTTATACTCAATTGATCACAGTAAGTATAGGTATAGTTACTTTAAAATAAACTAAATTTTACTAAAGCAATGATTTTAGCCATAAGTATAACATAACATCGCCCCGAAGGTTCGGCAACCTTGCACCTACAGAACACACACACTTCGCCTGTTATATTTAAGTACCAAGAAAACTTAAATTAAAATAATAAAAAAAACAATCAATTTTGCTCAAAGAAAAAAACGAATATAAGAAAAACAAACAATGGCTACTTAAATAATAATACTGCGAGGCGGCGAGTTCGTCCCTGTGCCCCCCCTGCCCTTCGCCCCGCGCCGCCATTTCGTGTTATTGAGAATTTATGTCGCTTAGGATGCTTGCACACTGGCGATGTTCAGCCTTTGATATAAACTTGACAAATTCTTTTTTTTTTATTTGAATCCGATCAATAATATTGTGTTTTTAAACTCGAACAAAAGAAATAGGATTATAAAAAAAAAACATATCATTTCGATTTTAGATTTCGACACGCGGGCAATGCCTCTAACAAAAGTTGTCAAATATTACAATTAATTGTAAAAAAAAACAGGTAAAACTTAAAAACTGCAATTTAAAATTGCAGTTTTTAAGTTTTACCTGTTTCATTCATTTTAAAGATGATTTATCTTATTTTAAGTAAAACGCCGTTAAGGTGAAAGTAGAATCAATAATAATTATATTTTTATAATTTAAAATTTTGACATTCAAAAGGTCCGGAAATAAACGATTGGACGTTGGTGTGTGTATCAGAAGGATTGGCAAATTAAATGTTGACCGCCGACATTTATTATAATCAATGTGACCTTATAAACATGTTTGTTAACTTCGATTCGTTTCCCTATATAGCCTACATTGAATTTTGATGATCAGGAAATGTTTATTAATTTATTTTCGTTTTAGGTTTGTTTTATTTTTAGGACTAAAACTTGTAAATAAAAATAAGGATGATAATATTTAGATAAAAATGATTAAAATAGGGAAAACTATCTTTAAATTCATAAGCGGGTTTTGATTTGCTCACACTTCATACCTACATCTCAATCTCAATTGTGATCTCTTTTCTAAACATTTCATCTTTGGCAGAACCATTCATCGCTTTTTACGTTTTTCCTATCATGTTAAAATAAAAACATATTCAATTTTTGGATTTATGAATACTTTTGTATGTTAAAAAATGTATGTGTTTTTATTTTAAAGGAAAATCGTTATCGTAATAATCGTATTTTTTTAACATACAAAAGAACTCGAAAGCGAAACAAACATTTATAACCGATAAATGTTTGTTTCGCTTTCGAGTTACAGACAAAAATAATTATATTAGCATAATCAGCAAAAAGGTCGGCACGCGCATGTGAACGGGGCCTAAAGACCGGGCGTTGCACCGACTAGATCCGACGAACGCTATCAATGTGCGCGCGCCTGTGTGCGTGTGTATGTGTGTGTCACATGTGCCACGTACAGTGGGGTACTTTTTTAAAAGGATTATAAATAATATTAATAATTGATTTTTTTTGAAGAGAAAACAAGTGAACTAATTTATTTAAATTAGGCCATTTAACAGCACTTTTTAAAAGAAAATCTATTATGTGGATTTAGTGGTAATTAATAAGATGTGTGCTTTTATAGGAAACATTTTTTTTAAAAATACGATTTTTTTTAAAGAATGTTTTTGTGTTCCACGTAGATGTGGAATTTGAAAAAAAAAACTTGTTAGGTTTATATCTTTGTTTGTCTTAATTTTAGTATGTATTTAATAGTCTTTTCTATAGCTCAAGTGGATGGAATGTATGATTAATAAAATTAAGTAGTAACTTTGGGCAACTTCTTCATATCTAAAGGAGAATAGAAAACATCAATCATGTTTTAAATATGTTATTTTTATATGTTAAAGAAATAATAACTTCCGTGATAAATTACATTTTTAAATCAAAACTAAATTACTTCACTACAAAATCTCCTTATAACTAAACTACATCCATTATCTTTTGAAACTACCCTCTTTCTACCCACAAGTTAAATAAAACAAACGCCCCAAGGCAACACGCTGTATAAGTTCACCTTGTTTCCACACACGCATAATCTTCACATTATATACTTGTGTACATACGTGTACAATATCGAGTAGTTTAGTCCAAAATATTGGATTTTAGAGTGCTTCGCTATTTATTTAGTTTAGTTTCGGAAATGAGCATTAGGGCTGTGTCTGTGTGACAAAATAACTTTGGTCGTAGTCGTTTAAAACAATTAATTTTTGTGTAAGAAAGAAAAACTGCTTATTGCGTCAGGCACGTCGCATATCATACAAAGAACAAAAAACCGGCCAAGTGCGAGTCAGACTCGCGCACGAAGAGTTCCGTACCATTATAGCAAAAAACGGCAAAAATGTCACGTTTGTTGTATGGGAGCCCCACTTATTTTTTTTTATTCTGTTTTTAGTATTTGTTGTTATAGCGGCAACAGAAATACAGCATCTGTGAAAATTTCAACTGTCTAGCTATCACGGTTCATGAGACGTACAGCCTGGTGACAGACAGACAGACGGACCATGGAGTCTTAGTAATAGGGTCCCTTTTTTACCCATTGGGTACGGAACCCTGAAAACAGAACCTTTAACCTTCAATATTTCTGTGCAGATGTAAGATCGATGAGGACTTTTCATATTTAATTTAGAATAGTGTTCTCAAAATTCGCACTATTTGAACTCTGTGCAAATTATTGTAACCTTACCCCTATTTTTTAAGCTAACGGGCCGGATTTGTTATTAAAAAACCCAACACCCTCTTTTGCGTCACGCAGTCGGGTAAAAACGATCCTACCTCTTTGAAATATACACATAAATTTCAAGTTCTTTTTTTTTATTTAAATCAAAGCTAAGGAAAACTTACTTGCTTAAAACAGTCTTAAAAATATTTTTGTTTAAGTATTACGATTTTTCTTTGTTTATTATCAAACCAGTTTCAATCGACAAAGGTCTGGAGAGAAAATTACTAGAGATTTTTTTTCATCTTTCTGTGTATTTTTGCTAACAGATAGGTTGGTTTTTAGATTAGGCTGATATCGTTATCATGTTACTATCATGATGCCGTTTTTATGGAGTTATTAGTTCTTTACAAATCAAAGGTCGTCAAAAGTGATGACTGTAAAAGATCTACTTCAAATGACAGCCGGGATCAACAGCTCGTGATTTCCGATGATCACCCATCCACGGACCGACCTCGGCAATCATTGCTTAACATTATTCTATATCACCCGTCTAACCAAATAAATATTTACATTTAAGCCGTAACTTATTAAGAATATTAATATTAATTTCATTATGAAAATAAAAGTTAATATTTGTAAAGTATCAAATTGTGGCCTTCGTACTATTTTTAGAAACGTTAACTGCTTAGCAAATATGAATCTAAGTACCATGGAACATGATTGAGTTTTCATTGAAAGGGGTATGGTTACGACATTTACGACTGTTATAAGTACAAAGAGTATATTTTATCTCGTTTGGCATTTTTTTACTTTTCAATGTTTTTTTATGGTTCAATAGTTTTTGAAGGGTGAGAATCGGAGGCAAAATATGCGCCCTTTGTACGGGAGGTATCGCGTTCAATTCTAGATTTCTGATATAATGTTTAAACAATACTAATATTATAAAGAGGTCCTTTTTAGGGTTCCGTACCCAAAGGTTCCTAACGGAACGGGACCCTATTACTAAGACTTCGCGGTCCTTCTGTCTGTCACCAAGCTGTATCTCATGAACCGTGATAACTAGACAGTTGAAATTTTCACAGATTATGTATATCTGTTGCCGCTATAACAACAAATACTAAAAACTGAATAAAATAAATATTTAAGTGGGGCTCCCATACAACAAACGTGACATTTTTGCCGTTTTTTTGCTATAATGGTACGGAACCCTTCGTGCGTGAGTCCGACTCGCACTTGGCCGGTTTTTTACTTTCATCACTACCTCACCTGATGGTAAGCGATGATGTGTTCGACGGTGAAGCACGCTTGTCTAGAAGTAACTTATTCACTCACGACTTAAAGACCCCCAGGTTGTAGCTATCGGGAAATACAGACTCCGGCAGGGAATTCCACTCCTTAGCTGTACGCATTTTTTCACTGAGAGACATTTAATTATTACTGAGGCTACTTTTATACCGCTAAATTTACGAATCCTTTAGTAAGGCCAGGGAAGTGAAGCCGCGTTAGAACGCTAATTAATTTTTATTTTATTTTCAACCGACTTCAAAAAGGAGGCGGTTCTCAATTCGATTGTATGTTTGTTATGCGTTTACTCCGCCAATTATCAACCGATTTTGATGATACTTTTTTTTATTTGAAAGCTGGTGCTTCTCATGTGGTCTGATTTAAATCGGTGTTAAAAACTAAAAAGTGGATACCAAAGACACTGAATTCCGAAAAGGAAGTTATTTTTCGCTTTGTAGTTGTGTTTTGGAAGACGGTTAAATTTTTTTGTTAAAAAGTTTTTATAGCCTACACTTTCTCACTGCGTCGCAAAAGCCTACCCCAAATCCATGTATTGTTTTGGTGAGGTGGCGAGACGACCTAGACGCCTTCTGCAAGGGTAGGTTCGAGGTGGCTCAGGAAAAGAATAACTTGAAGTTAAAAAAATACATAAAACATTTTTCTTCCTTCTTTCTAAAAAAAACAGCAACCTGTACGTGAACACACATAGACTTCAACACAAACACACACATTTATGTTAAATTTAATTGTAAACGTACACCGCGGTCTGGTCTCGCGTAGAACAGGGATCCGTACACATTATTAGAAAGAAGAATAGGGTTCCGCGGATAGGGAAAAAGATCTTTTTAACTGATATCTTAAAAAAAGCGTGTATGACTGGATGTAAGAACGTGAGTGAAGCAAAAGGAGTATGTAAGGATCTTAACAGGTAGCGTTCTGTAGTTTCTGTCTACCCCCATCGGAAGTGGGCGTGGCTTTCCGATGCGCAAAGCACGGATCGGTGCTGTTTTTGTATGAGATTTACTACTACGCAGCAATTGTAGCCAACTTCAGGGCGGCCAAGAAGTTTGACAAGAACTACATATATGTATGTGTATTTGAAAATTACGATTGTTTTCAGTAAAGGCAGTAGGCAGAGTTGTACACCGACATTTCTTCGGTTGCATTTATGTTTTGGTAAAATATTGACATGCTTTAAGAGAATAGTAGTAGTACTGTCTGCAGTTACTGCCTACCATCACGGACACAAAGGCTTGAGTGTATGTACATGTCACCGAATTATTTCAAACACCGTTGGTTTGTAAACAATCTTGTGAAATGATAATACCTCGAAATACATGTTCTAGAATTAATAATTGGATGACATGACATCCACCAACCCACACTGGGCCCGCGTGGTGGATTACGGCCCATCCCCTCTCACAGAGAGGAGGCCTGTGTCCCAGCAGTGGGGACATTAAAAGGCTGATGACTGTGAACAAATAATTTCAAATACAATAAATTGCATCCAAATTAAAATGTGCCTTATTGAGAAAAAAGAGATTACAATTTCACGCGACAGACGCCACTATAAAACTTATGGTGCTTTCAATAATCCGGTGACATAATATATACATTTTATAGAATTAACTTTGTCTAGTGTTTTATCGTCCCAAGGGCACTTTAAATCGGGATGTAAAGTCTATGCGCTGTAAGCCTATGTGCTATTCCAGACTATAATCTATCTCTGTGCCAAATTTCATCAAGATCCGTTCGGCCGTTTTTGAGTAACAAACATACATCCAAACTTTCACGTTATCTAATATTAGTAAGATAAGCTAGGTAACCCCTCTGACCTCGTAATAAAATTCAGATTCTGAACTAGCAAACCCACACGAAAAAGGTTATTAACAAAATTGCGAATTACTATGAAGCATTCTTATGATGGGGCTAAAATATCTCCCCGGCTTATTCTGAAAGGGCGGCTCTTTCCATTGCCAGTTTAAAGTGATTTGATGCTCTTTGACAGTACAATGAGGTTTTTTACAAGTTATTATTTAACTTTAAGGTTACATTAGTCGATTTTTCTTCTATACAAACGTAGTCTGGCGATTACTCCACTGTTTGACGATGTACGTTCAAAATAAAACATGATATCAATTTGTCTCATCATTATCTAGACTTGTATGGAAACAAAAAAAAAAAAAACATTTGAAAGTTATGAGCGTCGGAAGTTCCATATTACAACACTAATTTTAACGCATCTTTGGGCGGCAATAAATACCATAAGAAGAAGGAAAATCGCAAAACGGCCTCCATACAGGGATAGATTAGTAATTCAACAATGCTAATAAGTTTATTTTGGAAATATACGTTTAGTCGTTTTTTCATGATATCCAGACTCCCAAAGGTCTGTTTATAAAATTTCGCGCGCTCGTTTTCTTCCTAAATCATCATCCATTTCGATACAAATTTGCAAAATTGCTAATTCGTACGCGAACTAGCTTCTTACTGCTCATCACAGCATCTACTTCTTTCGCACGTGTTGTCGGATGAGATAGCATGCATTTTAACCTCGCGCACAAAATAGTTCGTGCCGTCGACTAGGGTACAATTCCGTGCATCGCGGCCGATCGCAACCGCGCGCGGTCATTCTCATGCGACTGACACAGGCGGTTGATGCGACAATAGTCTAGACCTAGAGTATGAAAATGTATGGCACCGCTTCCAAAGTAAGCCACACGGCTAACGACAGACATCGACTATTCGTCGAGAATCGTTACTCACCTACATCTCTTAGATACATGATTAGCACCTCAAACCTAAAAAAAACACACAATCCCTTCCACACTCCAGCACTCACCCTACACACACTTTACTTTATTTTTTATCAATTAATCTTATTCTTGAATACTTTATTGATACTAAATTGTGATTGCGACGACTATGTACCTACCACCTATTGTATCTATATATATAAAAATGAATCCCTATTTCCCTTGGTCACGGCATCACGCGTGAACGATTTCGCTAATTCTTTTTTTGTTGTGTTTGTTATTGTTAGGAGAAGGTCCTTATGAATTGGTACCTTACCTTAGGTAGGATAGGGGGTAGGTAGGGTAGATGAATGTTTGGTGTTTTTATGGCAAAACAAATATTGCCGGGTCAGCTAGTATGAATATATATATTGTATCAAATCTTACCTGAATACTGTCCCTTAAGATACAGGTTGCCTTAGTTTGTGAGGCAGGGTTCATTACTCAACGGTTACAATGGAATTCTTACAATATAGCTGTACGTGTAAGTAAACTTTAATGTAGCCTTTTTTGCACCAATAAAAAAATTATTATTATTATTGTCGCTCCAGCCGCGATGCACGGAATTGTACTTTTGCATACACGATGGCAACTCACGGTTAGTTAAGTGTCAAACTTTTTTTTTATTTTTTATTGGTTTTTCATTTGTGCCTACTATTTTACTGATATTTATCCAAAAGCAAGTTAAAAGCTTGTAAAAAATCAACTGAAAGTACCTACTAAGATTAAATCAATAAACTCCTTGACGAGAGAAAATAAGTCATGTTATTAGAGATAAACCTCAACGTAAGAGAAGAAGAATCTCCCCATCCTTGTCTAAACAGCTGACTGTCAAAATCAGCTGTGTCTTTTACAGCGTGATACAGTTTCGACATAGCAGTGAGATCGCGCAACCCTCTCCAGATATCCGGGGGTCGGGGTCGGTTACTTATTCGAAAGCAATTTTAGTTCACCCCCACCCACCTTCATTTAGAATCGTGCAGGGACGGATTTGTTAAAAGGGTTTTTGATGTGGGCTAATTCATTACTTACAAAAAAACCGGCCAAACGCGAGTCGGACTCACGCACGAAGGGTTCCGTACTTGGTAAATTGCGGTTTAAGGTTTATGACGTATTAAAAAAAAAACTACTTAATAGATCTCGTTCAAACCAATTTTCGGTGGAAGTTTACATGGAAATGTGTACATTACCATATTGATGTATCATATATTTTTTTAAAGTTTAATATTCTCTTATTTTAGAAGTTACAGAGGGGGACACAAATTTTACCACTTTGGAAGTGTCTCTCGCGCTAACTATTCAGTATAGAAAAAAAAAATTAGCAATTTCAATATAATTTTTGAAGACCTATCCATAGACACCCCACAAAATTGAGTTTCAATTCTAAGTATGGGGAACCCCCAAAATTTATTGTTTTTTTTTCTATTTTTGTATGAAAATCTTAATGCGGTTCACAGAATACATCTACTTGCCAAGTTTCAACAGCATAGTTCTTATAGTTTCGACAAAAAGTGGCTGTGACATACGGACGAACAGACTGACAGACATGACGAATCCATAAGGGTTCCGTTTTTTGCCATTTGGCTACGGAACCCTAAAAAATGCTTTAATTCGATTTTAAAAAATAACGACGATACGCTGCGTTGAAAGGAGATCAACCACCTTCTTTGGAGCTTTGGTACCGACGTCAAGTTCTTTGTACAACAACAAATGTATAATAATATTACTATAATAATAAAATAAACAATAATATTACTAACTAGTGGGATTGTCTTGATAACTAGATTCAAATATTGATATAAAACGGCTCTTTTATGTAATTAATATCAATACTTGTTTCGTTTTGCAACACTGACTTTCCAAATGATTAATAATTTTTTTGTTATAATCCGTTATAATCCGTATTAACACAAATCTCGACCCCCGAACTCTAGAGTCCGACCCTGCAAAACCCACCCCACCCGCAGTAACTCGGCAGACTGCCCCCTCTCCGATTTATTTGTGCCTGCTTTAATTATGTACACACACTGGTAGCGTTAGCAGCGACCATGTAGCGTCAGCAACAAGAAATATATAAAAAAAAAAACAATTATTTGGGAGTTTTTAAGACAAGAGTGAATCGCTTACTTCCAGGCAAGCGCGCTTCATCGTCGACCACATGGTGGTCGATCGCGAGCCTATCACCAATAAAATGTGTGTCACGGTGTCTACATCTCTAATTAGGGTACCGTGTAAAAATGGGACCTTAGACTCCACTGTCGGTCTGTCTGTCTGTCACCATGCTGTATCTCATGATCCGTGATAGCTAGACAGTTGAAATTTTCACAGATGATGTATTTCTGTTGCCGCTATAACAACAAATACTAAAAACAGAATAAACTATTTAAGTGGGGCTCCCATACAATAAACGTGTTTTTTTTGCCGTTTTTTAGCGATGATGGTACGGAACCCTTAGTGCGCTAGTCCGACTCGCACTTGACCGGTTTTTTATTTTTTGCAACTTTCCTTTCGCAATTATGCTGGAAGAGATTTCTGTAGTAATAAGCATCACCTTTGTACCTATTTTCTGTTTTTTTTTCTTGTCTCTTAATTATAAGCGTGTACATTAATTGGAAGCTAAAAAAAAAGTTCACACAGCACATACAAACAAAATCAAATAAAAAAGTAAGTGTTATTGAGTAGCGCCATCTATTTCGTCACATAAGAACTACAAACAAACCTGGGCCCTGTTTAATCACACAAATCCTACATCGCGCTATCAAAGTTCTCCGCGCGATTTGAACAAATAACGGTCCGAAAACGACCATCGGGCAGTTTGTCCACCAGACCCAAGACTCTTCCTCCATTCTTCTTTAATATAAGTTTTTTATTAATATTCTAGATATTCTCGCGCTTGACCACTATCTCACCTGATGGTAAGCGATGATGTGGTCGACAATGAAGCACGCTTGCCTAGAAGTAACCTATTCACTAGAGACTTAAAGAACCATAACTTAATTGCTTATAACTAATTACTATTTTTTTCTCTAATATTTGACCTTCATAATCTTCCTGCCATTGTTTCATAACCTGGACCTGGAGTCGGTGCATCGATTTCTTCTTCCACACCGCCCTGTCCCCCGTCACGCTATCACTTACTCCTTCATATCACTCCTCACACAGTCCATATTTGAACATACCTAAATATATTCGACTTTGCTAGCTGCTAGTAATTTTTTTAGCTCGTTTAAAATAACTAGTTTATTCTGTAAACGCTTGAAAACGGATATTAAACCATTAGCGAGAATAACGGGTATTATGATTATCTTTTATGATTCTCATCTCCGAATGGATTAGAAGGGAATTAACCCTGTTCAAGGTTTTGTACTAAACTAGCGAACCGCCCCGGCTTGGCACGGGACAAATTACATATATGACATAGTCAAATCTTGAAGCTGCGGTGTTCCTAGATTTGACTAATCAAAAGAAGAAGGCTTTATTGGACTTTCCTGATAGCACGGCGATTGCATGGATAGGCGATATTGTACAAGTATTTTAGTGTCCGACCGAAACCGAAACCGAATTTCGGCAACAGTCTCAGTTTCGGCCGAAACCGAAACTTCCTTACAAGGATCATGTTTTGAAGGAAAATTAAAGAAAACGATATTATAATCAGTCAGTCTTTATCTTTTATCTTTAAATCACATAGCTATACAGTCTTCGACATTTTTTTGATGTTTACTACGTACTCTTATGCTATATCACGTAATAAAACTTACCGAATAAAAAATAAATCACACGAAATCTAACAACAAACAAAACGACATCAAGTCACGAGATGATTAGGCACGTGGATGCGGCAAAATGTCTTCGTCGCTTACTCGCTTGGATGGAATTTAACGCGCCGATCATGACCGATCACAGCGCGAGAACTCTCGAATTCAGTTTCGGTTTCGGTCGTAGTTTCGGCAGGTTTGCCTCCGAAACCGAAACTAAACCGAATCTCGTTTTTTTGCCGAAATTCGACCGAAACCGAAACCGAACTTTCGTTCGGATTCCAAGGGGATGACGGGGCTAGAGTCAGCGAGCATAGCGAAATAACTAAGAAACCGTTATCACCTTCGTGTTAGGTTCCTTTAAACCCTGCAGACAGAAATATGAGACCTGCTATGTTTTACATTACTGTAAAGTTTCATAAAAATACGCTTTTTGCGTGAAAGAGAGACAGACATCCGTACTCACAAACTTTCACATTTCTAATATTAGTAGCTTATTAAACACAGATTAACTATTTTAGTATGTTAATAACTAGAATTTTCATTTATTTAATTTATTCGTTTTGTACGGCCTTGCGGCAATGGAGCACAAACTTATATTAACTATAAATCCAGGTTTCCTTACGACGTTTCCTTCACCGTTGTAGCGATGTCCAAGATAAACTTAGAAAGTACTTAAGAAAAAATTATTATTCAACGCACCTGCCATGTTATTACTGCATCACCCTTGGTAGAGAATGTCAAGGGCCTTTGTACGTTTGCCCATGAAGTCGAAATAAATAAATCTCCTTTTGTTTCCAGGATGAAGTGCTAGCCATCAATGAGAAGGTGGTGGTCCGCGCGGACGACCTGCTGTCCTGGATGTGCGTGGGCACGGAGTGGCACTGGGGGCTGCGAGCCGTGTGGCGCGGCGCCTGCGCTCCGCCGACCGAACTGCCGCGACACGCGCCTCTCACGCACACGAAGCTGGACTTCAGTGATGTGGATACCGAGAAGAGTGCTATTGGTAAGTGGAGTCCACTCATCTGTGTCAAGGACAAACATAGACTCTTTCCAGATCTCGACGACACGGCTGGTGCAGCAACCGTGTCGTCAAGATCAGGAAAGAGCATTGGTTTGCCGATCGGCTGTAGCGAGTTAGATTCATGCACGGAACATTTGTGTGGCCTACAGACAGTTGTGCCGGTTCTGGGTGTTTGAGAGTTTATATGTTTGTAAATGCACTTCGATACAGAAGAAATTCCTAGTGAGGGGGAACGTTTTCAAAAGATAGAGAGATCTTCTTAGTCGATAACAAATATATAATCTTCCCAATTACATCCCTTGCCTGCCCAAAATTCTGCCACGGC
This sequence comes from Anorthoa munda, assembly GCA_945859665.1. Lineage (NCBI taxonomy): Eukaryota > Metazoa > Arthropoda > Insecta > Lepidoptera > Noctuidae > Anorthoa > Anorthoa munda. The sequence goes on along the minus strand of OX243919.1, from coordinate 815,468 downwards.
AAAACTGTCTGCTGACGCAGTCATAAGATCCTCACTTGAACAGGCATGCGACGGGAGATGAAAGATCGAAAGGCCAATAAAACTGCACAGCCCAGGCATTGACCAGGACCTCAAGTTCAGCTATAGCACTTGTAAACACCGATCAACGAGGCTGTTCGTGAGATGTTATTTTACAAGGCACCTGGTGGTTTTTAAGTCAAGAGTGAATAGGTTACTTCTAGACAAGCGTACTTCATCGTCGACCACATTATCGCTTACCATCAGGTGAGATAGTGGTCAAACGTGAGCCTTTCATACTAATACTCTTTCACGCAAAAATTACTAAACGAAATTCGGGACTCAGATAGTTTATAACCTGAATAAACACAGAATAGTACCGGCAGTAAGTTCATTTGGGACAATATTCATGTAACATGCGGGTGGAGTGGCATGCTTCAGCTAGTCAATAATACTAACATTAACATTAGAAACGGGATATTTACCATGTTTACTGTTTGTTGTGAGTTAGCCAATAATAATCAAAACCCTCCTCCTCCTTTCAGTGGTGGACACAGAAGCACCAGGAGTCGTGGTCTTCTCGTACCCTCGGTACTGCCGCTACAGGGCGCTGATAGCCAGGCTCGAGGGCATCCAGGCGAGCTGGCTGCGGGACTCCTTAGTAGCAGCGCTGGGGGGATACGCGGCACCCACAAACAACACCAGGATACTGTACTGCAAGGTGAGTCTTCTCGTACCCTCTCTACTGCCGCTACAGGGCGCTGATAGCCAGGCCAGGCTGAGCTGGCTGCGGGACTCCTGCCTACAAATGACAGCCAGAATTAACGGTTTACCATGTTTCCCTAAGCACGATGTGGTCTTGGTGTGTAACGGATGAAAAGCTTTGCTTAACCAACCAACAAATGCGGCTGTAACATTATTTCACCAAAAGCTCTTGGAGCTCTCTGTAGCCTACGAATGAACGCTCGTCCAGGTCGGACCATGTATGGGTGATCAGTTGGCAGTTGCCCTCCAGAAGGTCGGAGGATCCTCCCTCTTTAACGGAGGGGAGTTTTCATCCTCTTCCGCATACCTCTATAATGTTTGTATTAATTACAGGACACATTCGAGTACCCCGAGCTAGAAGGGCACGAGTTTGTCTGCAACCACCTCGCCCCGCGCCTGAAGGGCCGCCCGCGCGGCCGCCGGCGCCGCGCGCTGTCCCGTGACCGCGCGCACGACCCGCGCGACCTCCGCGACGGCTCCGACCGGAGCGACTCTGACGACGCGCCTGCGACAGGACCTGCTGGGCCTAGCGATCCGCCGGTGAGTAACAATGTAAACAATTCTCCTTCTTCGTCGTTGATTTCAAATGAATTTTCACAATTGATTTAATGTATGTTTTATTTATTTGAACATCAATATAAAAAATATATGTTTTTCATAATTTTGAATCCTTTGTTTCTATTCAAAAGTATCCAATATACAAAAAAAATATGCACAATACCATGCCTCATCCAATAAAAAGAAACCGTGCCGAGGTAACTAGCGTTTTTCGTCTGATTAAACTGATTATTTTTATAAGTACATCGATCGCGTTCAGTTCCGATCCACGGCTATAGATGGTGACAGCGACTTGCAAGTAAGAGGGTTTACTCGGTACGCGAAATTTTTTCTTTAAATACAGTGGCGATTTGTTTTATGGTATATGTTTGCACGTTTTTTTTAGTTTCTACGAGTATGCACCAAAATGTGTTACAATACAAATTTAAACAATCGAGTGGAATACCTCAGAAGTTTAAAACCGCGCCATCTATTGGAATACATTTTAAATGATTCGTTAAAATAATCTTTGAAATGTGAATTAATTAAGAGCACAGTATGCCATAATTTTGTGTAACAATACTGAGGAGATGTATTTTTTTAATTTTGCGGACCTGTGTTATCAAAAATATTGAACACGCTTTATCAAATCAATAAAAATTGATGAAAATAAAGCGCGTCAAATTCAGGAGCACTCATGTCACTTCTAAGTAAAATTGCAATTAGCGTGACGTCACGTGAAACTTCAACGTACAGCCGGTCGATTCTGTAGAAATCTCACCATGGTGACATGAGTGAAGTGAGTGGTTAACCCTATCTTCGTCGGTTAGAATGATTGCTAACTTCACCTAAGTCACCTCGGTGGGACGTCTGTGGAATCGACCGTCATTTTAGTGTACAAAGGTAAAAAAAAATAACGTGTGCAATATTATGTTTGAATCTTACTGGCAGACAAAAATAATCTATTCCTCTGAACTAAAGAATCAGTACAGCCATCAAAATAAAATGTTTTTCCCCCATTGTCCAGACGCCCCGTCGTCTCTCTCTCCGCAACGGCGCCCCTCCTGCCAGCGACGAAGATGAAGAGGACTACAAACGAGTGGAACAGACTCCTGAAGACAGGACCTTTCGGCAGCAGCTGAAGATGTTCTACAAGAGTCGCGGCGAGCCCTTCAAGAGCGGACACACGCTGAAGCACTGTGAGTAATATAACATACTGCGACCTGCGACCCCCGGCGTAGGTGTGAGATGGAACATCGGGGTAGTTTTTAGTCAGTTCGAGTCTGACAGAATTATGATCGCTGTGTCATCTGCTTAGGCTATTCATTCAGCATTGAGCAGCGAAAGATTTAAAATGTCATTCATATATAGTATAAAGAGCGTTGGGCCAAGTATGATGCCTTGTGGGACTCCAAAACCGATGCCGATACCGAGAGTAGGCCGGTAGAGAGATCGCCGAGCTGGACAAACTGCTTCTGTGTGACAGGTAGATTCTGAACTATACCAGGGGAGTACCACGTATTTCAGTAGCTTCTAGCTTCCTTAAAAGGAGATCTTTCGGTATTGAGTCAAAGGCTTTTATCAAATCTAAAAAAACCGTTATCCTTTATTTACAGATGACGACACATAAAAAAGTTCACAACGTAGATCGTTAGCAATATCAAGTATGAGCGGGCGACGGAATACTATGCACTAGCCCGGCAGACTCTGGCCTCTTTGAAAATCATTGATATAGAATGTCTCTCCTGACGTCTGTGTATGTTGCAGTGTCTCTGCGCGCGCTGTACTGTGGCGTGACGTCACGCGGCGGCTACGAGGCGGTGTGCCGGCGCCAGCAGTGGCGCACGGTCAGCGCTGACCAGCCCGCCCGCACGCGCCGCCACTACGAGAGGTACCTCTAGATATCATCATTTCAACAGAAACTTGTCCACTGCTGAACATAGGCCTCCCCCAAGAGTTGCCACAATGACCGGTCCCGATTCATCATCATCAGCCTTTTAATGTGCCCACTGCTGGGACACAGGCCTCCTCTCTGTGAGAGGGAATGGGCCGTAATCCACCACGCGCGCCCGGTGCGGGTACGTGGATGTCACATGTCTTCGAATTTTTGGTTCTAAGTCATTGCGATTTCCACTCGATGTTTCCTTCACCGTTTCGAGAGCAGTCGTGATGAAATAATGTACACAAAGTAATGTGCCTGGCTGGGTTCGAACCCACTGGGCCACCACTGCTCCTTCTCTTCTAATCCAATCTCTATTAATTAATCAACAATTGCCTCCCTCTAGGTTCCTCCTCCCCTTCGAGAATCACGAGCGACGCAATGGCTCATCGCTTTCGCTCAAGTTGAACGGCAAGGTCTTAGCCGAGCCGCGCACCATCGCCACCATCGACGTCACGGACTCTCCCCACAGGGACGATGACAAGCAACTTCGCACACCCTCCCCGCAGCCCCTCCTCGACCCGTACGACAAACTCGACAGATACGACAAAACCGACAGATACGACCAACACGACCGATACGCCAAGTACGACAAACCCGCCATCGACAGCGAAACCGGAGAACTAACCACCAAAGATGATATAATAGTCAAAAACGCAGAAGAATTGAACAGAGAGTTCTTAGAATCTCTGCCCAAAGAGGAGAAGACGGTTAAGATTTCGGTGAAACCAGTTGAAAAGTTGATCGAACCGAAAGTTTTCGAGGGTAGTCTGGAGGTGAAACCAGGAGAGGGAATGAAGGAAGAGGGGAGGGACTTTAGTCAGAACTATTTGAGTGATATGCAGAAGTTTAGTATGGGTGAGTTTCCAGTTTATATTTTTTTCGCGTTTGACCACTATATCACCTGATGGGAAGCGACGAAGTCGTCGCTGTTGAAGTAACCTTTTCACTGTTGACTTAAAGGCCACCAGGTTGTAGCTATCAGGAAACAAAGACTCCGGAGACAAAGTTTCTTTAAGAAATATATTCGGCTACGTTTGCAGTTTCGGCTGAAAGTAGTTTCGGATCGTGATTGTTTATTTTATTATTCTAGGAGCAGAGTCCCTATCGTCCCGGCCGACACCTCTCAATGGTCACGCGACGCCCGCACCCACCGACCTTGTAAGTATTATTCTTCTATCAGGTTTTTCCATCTGGAATTTCTCAGTAAAGTAGTTTTATTGACATATGAAATATGAATCTCCTGACTCCTAAACTAGTGCTAACTGTATCAAAGGAGCCAACGTTTTTGTGAAACGTGTGTGTTTAGTGATTAATGTATGTGAGTAGTGTGTGCATTCTTTGTGTGTAGTTAGTAGCAATCCGGAGTCTGAAATCTGAAAAACATTTTTTTTCATCTTGTACCAAATTGTTTGCCGTGAACGAATTTTGGACCTGATGAATAGTGTGATTCACATCATCAAGATTTTGTGACCGCCGATCTATTTTAAATATCAAATATTAAGCAAATAACACCATCTTCGGTTGATTTTGTAATAATTGGGGAAAATCATTAATGTGAACTAAAAAGAGTAATGGACCCAATATAGAACCTTGAGGAACGCCTATTTTCATTTCAAACCCTAGTGAGTTTACGCCGTTTACCAAAACTTTAACTTGTCTGGCTTTCAAATATGATCTAAGTAACTCAAGGGCCGTATATCTAATCCCATAGTGCTCGAGTTTCAACAATAGTTTCTCATGGTTAACGCAATCGTACGATTTCGAGAGGTCGCAAAAGATTCCAATGACGTCTTGTCTTGTTCTTCTTCCCTGGCGTTAAAGATTTTCTTTATTAGGGTGACGCCAGCTTAGTTGTGCAACGCCCTTTAAGAAACCAAACTGTTGAAAATTTGGTCGTCGCAACACGTTTTCCTCTTCCATACCGTCCTGTCCCCCGTCAAGCTATCACTGACTCCCTTTTCTCTCATATCACTCCTCACACAGTCCACCCATATTTTCTTCGGCCTTCCCCTCCTTCTCCATCCATCCACATTAATATTCATAACTCTTTTAGTAAGATACGTTACCCTCCTCATCACATGACCATACCAGGAAAAACGGTGCCCTTTCAACTTTTCTGTCACTGGCGCCACTTTTAATCTTCAATACAGGAGGATGTTATAAATAATGTGGTGAGCATGACTTAGTAAGTAATGACGATGATGATGGTGACGATGATGTTGATGATGGTGTGGTTACAGAAGTCGTGTCGCCCGGCGGGACGCTCGTCATTGCGCGCGGTGCGCGTGAAGCCGGCGCGCCCGCACGCGCAACTCACGCCCGCCAGTACACGTGAGTATACCAACACTTTGCAAGCTTTTACCTGCTGTAGCCACAGACATAAATCTAACAAGTTAACACAAGTCCCTTCATCTGTATGAAAACCAAGCGTGCCACTTTTTCACACACAATTTAAAAACAATACTTACCAATGAAAGTATATATATTTCCAATACCTCGGCCAACTTTTTCTATACAGTGTTTACAGCTCAATATGGTATAATTAGAATTTTGTTGGTGCCGATAATGCTAAATGAAAAGGTAAAATTTCGATGATTGATCGTCATTTTACTCCGTTTTTTGACACGCGAAGTACATACAATCGCGTAATGTCAGATTTATATCTGTGGTAGTACCCTACATTAGGGGATTCCTGGGTACAAAAATAATCATTCTATTTTTTATTAGGGTTCCGTACCCAAAGGGTAAAAATGGGACCCTATTACTAAGACTCCACGATCCGTCTGTCTGTCTGTCCGTCTGTCTCATGAACCATGATAGTTAGCCAGTTGAAATTTTCACAGATGATGTATTTCAGTTGCCGCTATAACAACAAAAACTAAAAACAGGATAAAGATTTTAAAATAAATATTTAAGTGGGGCTCCCATACACCAAACGAGATTTTTTTGCCGTTTTTTGCGATAGTGGTACGGAACCCTTCGTGCGCGTGTCCGACTCGCACTTGGCCAGTTTTCAACTGTGGGCCCCGGTTAAGTATAGCGGCATCAGGAGACATGGCATATTTATATATATAATTAGTGATATCCGGTTAAATATATGAATAACGATTGAGATGAATGAGGGAATCAAATTCAAGTAGGGCGTGATGTTATGTTGATCAATCAAAATATTTTAATTTCAACTAGACATTATATAGGTACTTTTATAATTGTCAAACAATAATTTATTCAAATAGTTTTTTTTTAAACAATCTTTTTTCGTATTCTTCTCAGCAAACCCTTACATTTGATACCCATATCATGGCAGCAAAAAATAACTAGTCCACCATCTTGGGCCGTCCGCCATATTAGATTTAGAATGACGTTATTTATCTAACCATGCATTGTCATCCAAACTAAACGAGTATACAAAATTTCATCTTAATCGGTGGAGGATAACTGCTTTAAAATTCAGTTGCAAGATTTGACCCGAACACACTTACATACAAACATACATTGTAAGTTATTTAAAAGCTTGTAAAATATAAATCTATTTGCACATTCGCAAGCGTCTCTATGGAGAAGAACGTGCTAGAAACACCACGGACACTCTTTTCTAACAGTTTTAATTACAATTATTTGGTTACATCAGAGCAGTGGTGGCCCAGTGGTATCGGCCGCGACTTACAAGTTGTAGGTCGTGGGTTCAAGCCCAGGCAGGCGCTTTACTTTGTGTAAATTATTTCATCACCACTGCTCTCAAAACGGTGAACAAAAACATCGTGAGGAAACCGGCATGTCCTAGAAACAAAAATTTGAAGATATGTGACATCCAAAAACCCGCACTGGGCCCGCGTGGTGGATTACGGCCCATTCCCTCTCACAGACAGGAGGCCTGTGTCCCAGCAGTGGGAACATTAATAGGCTGATGATGTGATGTGTGATGTGATTTGGTTACGTCATTCTTGTTGGAAAAATACATATGTGTGAGAACGATGTAAAAAGACGTGCAAGTAAAACAAACAATTTAAAAATACAATAAGTACGCAATTAAAAGCAAGCCGTGGTAGTTAAGTTAAAAAGAAATAGAGAGGTGTTTATTTGACACAAAAACGACATACAAATTTTAGATTTTTCCTAAAATTAAACCCTTAACGTTAATGTTAGTAAGTACTTAGTAATATTAGTTACCATTAAATTTTGAGGGTAGAACAAAAATACAGACATTAATTCGATATTGGTTCAAAACGTCAAAGTTAACAAGTTACCGTACGACACGGACATGCGTAGCTGCGTTGTGAACAGAAACTATAGTAAGAAATGTGCGTTTTTAACTCCCGACGGCAAAACAGGGGTGTTATAAGTTTGAAGTGTGTATTTGTGTATCTGTCTGTGGCATCATAGCTCCTAAACAGATGAACCGATTTTGGTTTAGTTATTTTTTTCGTTTGAAAGATGGCTTTGTTGAGAGCGTTCTTAGCTATGTTTGACGAATCGGTTTAGCCGTTTAAAAGTTATGCGCATTTTACTTTGTATCTATATAAAAATTTACATAGCATAAAATATTAAATTAACTAAAACTACGAACTTAAAAATTAAAATATGGTGTCGAAAAAGTGTGAAGTGTTTGTGTAGCTTTTTCAAAATGGTGATCGATTTGGATTCTGTGGTTTCTTGGTTATTTATTAAGTAATTAGGATTCTTCATACAAGATAGTTTTTCTTCCGTAGTTTGTGCAGATTGGGCGTAGAAAGTCTTGTTCACGTCTCAAGTTCATTTAGTGTATTTTTTTACTTTTCCTAAAGGTAATGTTTTTGAGCGTATTCTTGTTTTTTTTGACGATATTCTCGCGCTTGCCCACTATCTCACCTGATGGTAAGCGATGATGTGGTCGACGGTGAATCACGCTTGTCTAGAAGTAACCTATTCACTAGAGACTTGACCCGTAGGTTAAGTTTTCGAAACAGTATGCAAGTTTTGTAAATGTATCTATGTGTAATCTTCATTAGTTAAGTTTATTCTTATTCGTAAAGAGTTTCTGTTGAGTTTAAATCATAATAATGACTTAAAATTATTTTAATGTCTGTCAGGTAGATTAATAAAAAATATTGGACACGTATTGTTTTTCTTTTGACACGTAAACAAAAATAAAAATTCGTAAACATGAAGAAAATCATGCTGTGCAGTCGGAGGATGCATATTCGCGAGCCGGCTGACCAAAACCAAATGTATATAGCCAGACGCTCGCAGGGTTAAGACGAATCGATTGACGTAAGAATCATCAAAATCGGTCAACGCATAGGAACAAACATACATACATAGACTGATAAACACATATCTCCTTCGACAGTTGGGTAAAAATAAAGACAGTATTGTAAAATTTCACGTGACGTCACGTTTTGGTACACTTTTTACACATAAGTGCGTCATACTTGAAGTACTTTAATTGAGTCATGCTCTGGACAGAGGCACTTACATTTTGTATTTGCAGCGGCCTTCCTGGGTGCGCAACCGATTGGTGGCCGATTGGCAGGCTGGTATTTTTATGTAATGTGTTGGTTCCAGCGCCCGCGTGTCTCCGGGAGTCTCCCCCGGCGAACTCGACGCCCGTCACCAACTTCGGCATCCACCACCCGCCGCCGCCGCCTCCACATCTTGACGACGATATCGTGGAGGTAAGTCCACTATCACTTCATCTTCATTTCAGCCGAAAGACGTCCACAGCTGGACATAGGCCTCCGCCAAGCGACGCTACATTGCCCGGTCCCGTGCGTCTTAACCTTCACCAGCTGCACGCTCCACCTGGTGACAGACCTTCCAACGCAACGTGTTCCGCTACTTATCGCCACTCCAGAACCTTTCTGCCCCATCGGCCATCAACGGATGTAGTGTGTCGCAGAACGGCGAGCAATGTGCCCTGCCCACTACCACTTCAGTTTGACAACACAGACATAATCAAAGAGTTAAATAAACACAGCTCATGGCTACATTAAAACAGCCCCACGGGGCGATCTTCAAAGTTAAGCAATGCTTGACGAGGTCGCTCCGTGGATGGGTGACCATTTTACTTAACATTTTCTTCCGTGGCTCGGAAAGCACGTTAAGCCGTTGGTCCCGGCTGACAATTTTAGATCTTTGACAGTCGTTACGGGTAGTCAGACACTAGTCTTGCCAAGTGGTATCAAGATTCCCAGTTACAGGGTTGTGGAGGTCAGCTAGGCAGTCGCTCCATGTAAAACTCTAGTACCACCTGAATCCAGTTAGACTGGAAGCCGACCCCAATAAATTTGGGAAGAAACTAGGCAGATGTTCAGAGATTCAAACGTATGGCAGCGAGGGGTAGCACACTTCACAACCGCTGTGAAGTTTGAATTGACTTGTACAGTAATTCCGAGTCAGTAGAGGAGTCGCACTTTACCAAGGCTAGTGTCTAAACTTTCTTTATAGAAGAAGGTCACGACTGATTTACGGCTTAAGACATTTATTACACTCAAAAAGAATACAATTATTCACTCCTATGAGGAAAAAAAAGATACATTATAATTAAAATAAGCGACGGTTTCACTTGGTAATAAAAAAGGTGAAGTTATAAAAAACGGTAAAACTTACAATTTATACATTATTCAGGTGGTGCTTTAATAGCCTTTTAAAAGTTGGAAGTGATTTCGATTCTTTGATTACTTTAGGTATAGAGTTATAGAGTTCAGCCCCTTCATATACGATAGTCCTTTTACCGTAGTTTGTTCTCGGTGCTCTTAAAATTATGTGGTTAGCCTGCCTCGTCATACGCTTTTGAATTTGCATTCTTTTTGTAAATGTTATTTGTGTATGTATATCTCTATTCGTTATCTTGCGTACAAGTATGCAGGTGTTATATTTATAAATTTGATCAATATTTATTAATTTTGTTTCTTGTAAAACCTTTCGAGAAGATGTTAAATAATCATAATTGAATAAGATTTTAATAATTTTATTTTGAGGTGTTTGTAGCTTTTTAAGGTGAGTTTTGGCAGCACTTCCCCATACTTCGATTAAGTAATCGAGATGTGGTTTAACCACCTAAATAATAAAAAATATATCTGACTTGTAGTGGGAGACATCGGACAATTCCTCTAAGTGCACCAGTCAGTGATGATATCTTTTTTTTACTTTCTCGATGTGAGGTCTCATTGTAAGTTTATCATCAAGAGTAAGACCTAAGTATTTTTCAGTATTTTTCTTCAATAATGGTTGACCATTTATATTTAAATCAAAATGTGTATTAAGTTTCTTATTTTTGGCACTAAATATCATGTATTTGGTTTTGCTAGCATTTATAGTAAGCTGATTGCATTGGAACTAGATAGATAGTTTATTAAGATCACTCTGAGCTTGCTTAACAATCCCCTTCATATTACTGCCGAAGTAAAAGAGACTAGTATCATCGGCATACAGTGAAATAACTCCATTAAGTCCAATTTCATTAATATTGTTGATGTAGATAAGGAATAATAGAGGCCCTAATATAGAACCTTGAGGTACTCCACAGGTAATGAGTTTGGGTTCATTTTGATATTCACCAATACCGACTACTTGGTACCTATTAGTAAGATAAGAATTTAATATGTTTAATGCAGAACCAGTAATACCGATACTTTCCAGTTTTTTAAGAAGAAGTTTATGACTTACAGTGTCAAATGCTTTCTTTAAATCAATGAAGATTCCAAGAGCTATTTGTTTTTTAACAATGTTAGTTTTCAAGTTAGTAATAAGGTCGATAATTGCGGATAGGGTGTTTGATTTCTGTCGGAAGCCATATTGGTTTTTGGAGATAAAAGTTATAGAATTTAAATAAACTTGCAACCTATTATGAATAATTTTTTCGTAAATTTTTGATATAATCGGTAAGACCGATATTGGACGATTTAATCTACAGGGTATTACGGAAATGGCTTAACATATTTTAAAAACTGCTTCTGCCTACGGAAATGAACAACTTTCGTCAAGGAAGTCATCCAGATTTCTCACAAAAAATGTACCTCCCATACAAATTTTGGTCAAATGATGATATGGAAAATAAGAAGCAGTTTTAAAAATAAGACTACCCATAAATAAAAACATATGGAAAATAATGAAAACCTCTCCACCCACAGGTTCCTTACAAGCCAAAAAGCCCAGAAATCATCGACTTAGACGAGTACCCTGAAAGCCCTCAGGCAGTGAAGAAGAAGAAGCTCGACATCCTGAAGGAGCGAGGCCTGGAGGTGACCGCCCTGCCGCCCCCCTGGCCAGCCGCCCTGCCCGCCCCCCTGCCCGCCAGCCCGCACGTCATGGCGCCGCCCATGATGCTCAACCCTGCAGTCCAGCACCAGATCATGACGCAAGCACAGATCTTCCAGATGTACAACATCATCCCGGCTAACTACAACGGCATTCAGCCTCCTAAAGTCATCCAAGCGTCTTCTATCTTCGGCAACTCGGGGCCTGAGAAGACTGTGTATGGGAACCCGAAGGATCCCTTCATGCCTCCCCCGCATTTAGTCCACGGAGCGCCTCTGAAACCTCTGAAGACTGCTCCCCCTCCAGCCCTTCCTCAAGACATCCTCGACCTGACCTGCAAAGCCTCCAGCCCGGCTGTCGAGATCTCAAGAGTTGCCTCCTGTGTCACCCCCCCACAGAATCTTACAAATAACTACACTCTAGTCGATGGCAAGGCAGTTGTCGGTTCCAACTTAGAAATTACTCTAGTCAATAAAGCCGAATCGGCTGGACAGAGCAAGAACCGGCTACCACAGAAGAGATCCAGCAATGGGAAGTTCGTGTCAGCTAAAACTCCTACCCCGCCTAAGGAGCCCTACCCCAAATATGCTTCTAGCACAGCGCAGAAGAAGCCACCGATAAACATCCCGAACTACCAGGTCAGAGAAGACTCCCAAACCCAGAGTCAGCTTCTTCAGAACGCGATGAGCAATCAGAATCTAGCTCAGATAATGGATTTACAGAAGAGTTCAGTTCCTATGAGCTCGTTCATGGACCCTTACGTGGCGTTGTACAGCAGTCTGGCAGGTCAGGTGGACCAGAGGCAGCTGGCCATGTACCGCGACCTGATGAGCAGCCAGTTCCGCTACCCAGGCTTGCTTAACCTTGGCGTGGCGACTCCCACCACGAAGAATTAGAAGCTAGTCATGATGTGGGGTGATGGTGGCTCGTAGTTCTTTGACGATCAGGAATGGGGGGATATTTCGTTTTTGACTAGTGTCATTTTTGTATACGACTGTTAATTTTAAAATGGAAGACTAAGAGATTGCCAAAAGACTAAGGGAGTTCAAGAAGATGAATGGTATACCAGAGGCCGTACCATGAGCTCTTAGAGCAAGGTTAAATTCATTGTGCTTAAGGGGAAAATGTAATAAATAAATTTGCTCTAAGACCTCATGGTTTAGTGCCTCCATGAAGGTCCCTAATGGTTCTAATAGACTCAAAAGGAATTTAAAACTGTTGGAAAATTCTAAAATTAGTCTATTGTACTTTGAATAGTTTCAAAAAGAACTAAAAAGCCACCAAAATGATCTCTGGGCAATGATTTATGTTAATTAAATTGAAAAAAATTATGGGAACAATTAATAATATTGTTTCTAAAAATAATAAATTTTTGTAAATATTTGTTTGTAAGTAATTATTATTAAATAATTGTCGATAGTTATTATAAAAACTGCGGAATTTTTATTTGAGTGGGTAGTCACTTTTTTTTTTGTTTCCTTTCTGTTTTTGTATATATGTTTGTCTGTGAAACTTCACACATATGTAAAAAAATAGTATTTTATTTTAGTTTATTTACTTTATTAAAACATTATGTACTGATTTTGTTAACGAATCCAAAAATAATTCGTTTTTTTATGTTCTTGAAGAAAAACTTATAATTTATTAAAAATTTCATCTATATCTGTCAAGCGGTTTCTGAGACGAACACAACGAACGAACTACACACTTGTAACTGTAAAATAATTTTTTGTTTATAACTATTAGCTGAATTTGTAGTTTTAATACATTCTTCTTATAAAACGTCTACTGACGTCAGGATTCAAGGTTTGGATAAAGATTGGGTAAGCAGAAACAAGTTTTTTTGAAGCAATTTTTATCTCGAATCGTATAAACAAGCAGTCGACTAAGGATCCTTCTAAGGACACAATTTAAATTGCATCGACAAGCGATATCGCATACATATTTTCTAAGAAAATTTCAAGTACAAATCGTTCGAATGGTATCGCATTGCGTCCATATGAACGTTTTTGCAATTTTATTTCGCTTAGTAAAAATCGCTTGTCGGCGTGATATGTCGCCGAAAAAGTTTCTAAACGTTCAAATGCTTGTTAACACGGTTCAAGTTTCTATAGAACATAATCCTGATGTCTTTTAGATGTTTGAAACAACTTTTTGGTAAATAAAAACCACTGGATGTCAACTTTAATGTCCTTGTCTATACCAAAGTTTAAAATGTATTCCTTGAGGGTAGATCCAGATATATAGTACTACAACATTTCAACAGTTTTGTTTAAGTCCCATTTATTAGTGGGCGAGCTTATTGCCATCGATATAGCACTAGTCCAGACTCCAGGCTGCTACTAAGGAATTCCAGATGGAAAACCCAATAACACCTTTCCGGGAATCGAACCCAGTTCCTCAAGCTCAGCAGCAGCGAACACTAGACCAATGATGCTTACAATGACTTAAAATGTTTATAATAAGAAAAACACCGTATAACACTGCCGAACCCGGGAATCAAACCCAGAACGAATGTGGTATGAATAAATCCAAAAGTTGTTTCTCAATAAATGGTTCCCGTTTAGAATAATGATTGTCTACGCAATTTTGTATATATAGAATAATGTTGCAATGTGCGAGCGGCGTACAAAATAAAATTATTAAAATTTTATATTTTTTTGTTTTATTTACTACTACCAACCCGCCCGACACATATGTGTAGCGACATCTATGCCGTCAAATACGAACTAATGACTTGACGTCACACAAATCCTGCATCGCGCAAGCAGAGTTTTCAGCGTGATTTGAACACTTACAACAGTTCAACAACAACCGTGGAGCAGATGTCGCCCAGACTACACCCGTCTGCTCGGAGGATCTTCCCTGCACAATGGAGGTTACGATACTTTTCACCTAGTTCCGCATACCCTCCAAATATGTCACTAGATTATTGCAAACACAGTTAGTCATACAGGCGCGGATCCAGCCCTCAAAAAAGTTTGTGGTCACAGCCACCTGAAATTCGATCAAGTGCGAGTCGGAGTATAAACTAGTTCATGATCGATATAGTTCTTTCCTAGATATATTCCACATTAGCCACCCGTTTTATTGGCACCTGAGGTATTCCACATACGGCACCTATCGATATTTTGCACAGGTGCCATTAGTGGAATAATTTATTATTTAAAATTTTATTTCACACTAGCTGTTCCCCGCGGCTTCGCTCCCGTGGGCCACCCCACAGGACCCGTTTTCGGGATAAAAAAATAGCCTATGTTACTCAGGAATAACGTAGCTTTCTATTGGTGAAAGAAATTTTTAAATCGGTCCAGTAGTTTTGGAGCCTATTCGGTACAAACAAACAAACAAAAAAATCTTTCCTCTTTATAATATTAGTATAGATTATTTTGGCACCTACGGAACAGTAGGATTTTAATCAAAAAGTCGATTAAAATCAGTAGAGAGAATAGTAACGTGATAAAAATACCTCAAATACTCCCTTCATTCCTACAAAAGATATCTCCTTCGTCTCTTTACAAAACATATGACGCCATCCATATTTTAGATATAATATCATCAGCCTATCGACCTCAATAGACTGTAAAAGTGCGACGTTACAAGTCTATTAGGGTTGTGTTGTGGGCATGCCCATCGTGCATCCGCGCTTGAATTCATAATAAAACTTTTTCTTCTCAATAAGGCACGAGTATATTTCAAAAATATGGCAGAGCAGTGGTATCGGCCGCGACTTACAAGTTGTAGGTCGTGGGTTCGAGCCCAGGCAGGCGCTTTACTTTGTGTAAATTATTTCATCACCACTGCTCTCAAAACGGTGAAGGACATCCACCAACCCGCACTGGGCCCGCGTGGTGGATTACGGCCCATTCCCTCTCACAGAAAGGAGGCCTGTGTCCTAGCAGTGGGAACATTAATAGGCTGATGATGTGATCATGATATTTCAAAATATAGAATATGGATGGGATTTATCAAGAATTTGCATTCTCACATACGAAGTTTATAATAAACTAGCTGACCCGGCAAACTTTGTTTTGCTATAAAAACACCAAACATTCATCTACCCTACCTACCCTACCCTAACTACCAACCCTACCCTACCCTACCTACCCTACCCTACCTACCCTACCCTACCTACCCTACCCTACCTACCCTACCCTACCCTACCTACCCTACCTACCCTACCCTACCCTACCCTACCCTACCCTACCCTATCTCTCAAGTTGGATCGAACTGCACATGGTGTGCGAATTTTATTATAATCGGTTAAGTGGTTTAGGAGTCCATTGAGGACAAACATTGTGACACGAGATTTATATATATTAAGATTATTATAAACTTACGGTTTAAGTTGAATGGAAACCGTTTGTCTTGGTATGGCCATCTGATGAGGAGGGATGAAACGCATGTTACTAATAGACTTATGTAGATGGATGGAGAGGAAGGGGAAGGCCAAAGAAAAGATGGGTGGATTGTGTGAGGAGTGATATGAACGAAAAGGGAGTCAGTGATAGCGTGACGGGGGACAGGACGGTGTGGAAGAAGAAAACGTGTTGCGTCGACCACAAGTATCAAGGCACTTGTTGTCCCAACAAGGGCAGGGAGATGATGATGATTAAAAACTTACGGAGTGCAATAATCCGGTACTTAAATTTTCCTCGTTTATTGCCGTTTCTATGGGTTAGGGGTCATTTGACCCACTATGAAACTGGGACCAGGACCCAGTTGCCCCTTTTAAAAATTTATAATGGTAAACTGGACCCACATCTCTTTTGATTTTTATAAATGTTGAACATGTATAAGCATTTAAAGCCAAACTACCAGGAGGCCAGATTCACGAAGAAGTATTTGCGAGGCTGCAATCATTAGCGGCAAAGACTAGCAAAGTACCAGGAGATTATAATTATGAGGGAGTATTACCGATACTGGAACCTGTGTCTTCTGTGTTGGGTCGGCTGCTAGTCTAATTGGCTGAAGCTGAAAATCAGCTCGTATTTAACATGAATTCGACTGCCTGTCTTACATTCATAACACACGCTCGGTGGACTTTCTGGGTCCCGGCCACGAATGCACACCGACTGCCGAAAATTAAATTATTTTTCACTTTGTAGTGTTTTTATTTGGAAGTCGGTTGTATTTTTTTGTAAAAAGATTGATTTCGTATTACACGCTATGTTACTTTGAGTTAATTGAATTTGGGATTATTTGTTGTTGTTGAATTGTCGCTACGTAACTTAGTAGTTCTTTATTTACAAAATGTATAGCTTCTCGTGACGGGAACTTTAGTAAACAGTTGGTATCGGTAATAAGTTTATACTTTTTATACCATCGTTTATCGAATGGAACTCAAAATCGGCAGACCAAATATTATATAAAACTCTAATCGGACTAATGAAATAATAGAAAAAAAAGAAATAAAACAAAAAATCGTGTTTTGGAGCGTTTTCGACGTTTATTTACATGAAATAGTCATAATTTGATTGTTTTTCACAGTTTACATAAAGTTTTGCGAATATTAACACTGTAATCTAGACATTATATGGAACAAAACCAACATGCATTGCATTACTATACGCCACAATAAGCCCCCTTACGCACTAGCGATTCATTTGGGCAGCCAGCCGCAATTTAAACCGCCAGTGCGTATAAAATGGCGGCCAGCCGCGGTCAACGATGACATTTTGTGGCGGTTAAGTGCGTACGATCACAAGCGGTTACATATTAAAATGGAAAAGCGGTTAGCCATGCGGTTATCTGCCCCCGCGGTTAACCGCTAGTGCGTAAGGAGGCTTAGTGTGGTGGGTTAATTCCCCAAACAAAACAAATTATCTCGTTTATAATGTTATTTCAAATGGAGTCTTGAGGCTCCAGTCTGGTATATTCGTGATATGGTGTTCGTGGTGGTCATCTAGGCGAGGTCTGGTGCCCACAGCTTGAAGGTACGATCATAAGAGCTGGTAGCGATGTACTTGTTGTCAAACGAGATGTCCGCGCTCATCACCTGAAACATCACATTGAACACATTATAATAACCTCCTCCTTTTTTTGAAGTCGGTTAACAGGTTCACAGTACCATGTACTACATATGGTCTGCTGTATTGATTTAAATAATTTTTTTTAAAATATAAATAATTTTTTTGCTAATGGGGCTGTGAACCTGTTATAAAATCAAGAATTTGAGACATTTCTCCTGTATCGTGGGTTCGTTTATAAACATTGAAACTCCCATACACAAACCAGACCCGGAACAACTACAACAACATTTGTAGAGTTGTAAGTATGAATTGATGGATGTTTGTTACCCTTTCACGCAAAATCTACGGAGCGGATTTTGATGAAACTTTACAGTAATATAGCTTATACATTAAAATAACACATAGGCATTTATTAACATAGAACAAGTAATTCCATTCGAGTGGAGTCGGCGGAAAATTTAATACACACACTTATTTGCCTGAACTAGGGACCTGTACTTCAGACTTCGTTCAAAAATACCAACTAGATGACGGGTCACGTACAAAATCAATGCTAAATCTATATTTACACTTAATATACTTAACATCCTACTATAATATTATAAATGCAAAAGTTTGTGAGGATGTATGTTTGTTACTCTTTCCTGCAAAAGCTACTGCACGGATCTGGATGAAATTTGGCACAGAGATAGATTATAGTCAGGAATAGCACATAGGATACTTTTTATCCCGGGAATATGTTCCCTCGGGACAATTTTCGATATACACGCGGGCGAAGCAGCTGGCAGAAGCTATAGTAATATTATAAAGAGGAAAGATTGTTTGTTTGTTTGTACCGAAGACGCTATGAAACTACTGGACCGATTTAAAAAATTCTTTCTTCTATAGAAACCTACATTATTCCGGAGTAACATAGGCTATAAACTATTTTCAAAAAAATTAGAGATCCTTATGAAAATTGCAATAATGTAACCCGAAGTATAAGTCCTCGCCCAATTTCTGGGCCGCCCTGAAGTTGGTTTACCGCATGCGCGACGTACGAAACGGTGCTGTTTTTGTATGAGATTTACTACTGCGCAGCCATTATTGTAGCCAGTTTCAGGGCGGCCAAGAAGTTTGGCGAAAACTATAGCAAAATTTTGCCTATAAAATTCATTATTTGGCGTGCGCTAAAGGAAACTATTTAAAAGATAGGTAGGGTACGGGGAGGATAGGTAGGTAGTATTACGTAGGTAGCAATTTGACGCGAAGTCCCGGGGGTCAGCTAGTTCTGTGAATATATACTTACTACCCTACACTTACAATAAACAACTGAACAAAATAAGAGCTCACGCCTCAAGTGAGCAGCTATTTACCGAGACGTATTTCTTACGCCCTACATCAAGTTGGTATTGTTGATAAATTAAAAGAAAACCTAGTTAATAAAAATTAGAATCAGATCTTTTGTCTCTCTACTTCTCTGTATGAGAAGGCCGTTTTTCTTTGTCCAGCAGTGGGACAGCTACAGGTTGGTACCTTGTTGTCGTGTCCCGCCAGCGTGCGCAGCGGGTGCCAGGCGGGGTTGGACCATAACTTGACGCTCTGGTCGTACGACGACGTCAGCAGGAAGTGGCCGTGACTCTTCTGGTAGCGCACATCTGAACGAGAAACAAATCATAAAATACAAAGCATTTCATTATGCGTACAGCTAAGGAGTGGCATTTCCTGCCGGAGTCTGTGTTTCCCGATAGCTACAACCTGGGAGTCTTTAAGTCTCTAGTGAATAGGTAACTTCTAGACAAGCGTGCTTCACCGTCGACCACATCATCGCTTACCATCAGGCGAGATAGTGCTCAAACGCGACACTAACAATAATTAAAAAAAAACTTGATACAAAAACCCAATAAAATTGCCCGACCAGAAAATCGAACAGTCAATATTATAAAGTTAATTTTAAATTTACCACTTAAAAGATGCGTGTGCGCCGGTATCGTGTATAAAGCCGATCGTCTTCTCAGATCCCATATCTTAGTCTGAAATAAAAACATTGAATAAAGAAGAAATAAAAAATATTTATTTATGACTAGCACAAGACGGAAAGACAGATAAAAAAAAAACAAAAATAAGCAAACATTAAAAAGAGTTCAACGATATTTAAAAAAACAATTACATTATTCTAATGTGGCCTGTGCTGTTGATGTCACGGACACACAACCGGCACAAAGATTCAATAAAATAAAAATAAAATAAACATCGTGTTCAGTACCCAGTTACTGGGTTGTGAAAGTGAGATTTACTAGGGTGCCACCTCTCCCAAAACCGAGTCCTGAAAATAAAAATCTCTTTGCTCACTTCATGTAATCTCTGTAGAAGTTCAGAAATATTATTACTAGTAGAAAGTAATACTATAGCTCAGATGAACTGACACCTGACTAGCCAAGGGTTCAGCATCATATCACAAATAAACCTCCCTCAAGCGTCACCACATTGACCAGTCCCGTGCTTCTCGCACCCAGCGGATCCCCGCAACCTTCACCAGGTCATCGGTCCACCTGGTGGGAGACCTTCCAACGCAACATCTTCTGCTACTTGTCGCCACTTCAGAACCTTTCTGCCCCAACGGCCATCCGTTCTGCGAGCAATGTGCCCTGCCCACTGCCACTTAAGGCGCAGATACCCTTGAGTAGCTGATTTTAAAATGAGAATCACATCTAGACGGCTAGTCGTAATTTTTTGGAAAAAATATATGTTACATTAGACCATTTTCTTAATAATTTAATCTCAGAAAATTTTGATTTTTATTCGTATAACATAGAGTAATTAATTTGTAAACTTATGTCTAAAACGGACAAAAAACACGACAATCACACTAAAACCGCTGGGCGTATTTTAATGAGATCGACACCATCTCAAAAACAATTTAATTATCTACATTTTGATCTGAGACTTTTTTTTAAAGTCATAGAATAATAAGGAAAGTACAAAAATCTACTAAATTTTGGGTCGCGCGGGTGTGAGACGAGTGCGCGTTTTGTTCCCTTAAGGTCGTTGACTTTAGTCGTCGTCTTAAGTAGGGTAATTCTAGCCAAGGACATTCCAAGCTAAATCATGTCGTTATTGTTTGTGTAGCTCAGGCAAGCGGTCGCGGAATTCAGCTGCATCAGATTTTGCCAGCAGTCTTAGTTTTAACTTTAGTTTTTTTTCTTATGTTTAACTTGAGTTTAACTCTGGTTTTTTTGTTTAACCAAACAAATATTATCCACGACAACTTACTGCCGATAAATTGCTTTGCAGTTTGGCAGGTGATATGTGTTAATAAAAGTGTAACATATAGGATTAAATAACAAAAAAAAAAGCTTATACTTAAAGTCAAACCCAACATCGTTGTCAAAAGACAAGCAAATTGATTGGCCTAAGTACACTAGCCCAGCCTATGGAGACACGCGGAACAGGGTGTCAAGTACCGCAGCCTCCATTGTGCAGGGAGGATCCTTCGAGCAGACGGGGTTTAGTGTGTGGTGGACAACTGCTCCACAGTTGTTGTCGGGATGGTGTATGTGTTCCAATCGCGCCGAGAACCTTGATAGCGCGATGAAGGATTTGTGTTACATCAGGCCTATTTCGTAGAGTTCCTTTGTGATGGTATAGATGGCGTGCACAGACTTAAAGAGACACAACAAATTTAAAACTAAAATATTGTAGAGGCGCATGAAAAAGTATTGGTCCGCCATCTTTAGGAGATCACCATATTGTTTGCGTTACCTGGTGGTCGGCGGCGGCGGTGGCGAGCTGATGTCCGGCGGGCGCCCAGTCGGCGCCCAGCACGGCGCCCAGGTGCCCCTCCAGGAACATGACGCAGCGCCCCGTGCGCAGGTCCCACACGCGCCCGAACGCATCCATGCCGCTAACGGAGACAACGGAAGGAAGAAAATATGTTTAACTAACATCGACTAAAATAAAACAAAAAAATCAGAAGGTTGTATTAAAAATAATTGGTCCGCCATCTTTGGGAATCCGCCATATTGGATTTAGAATTGTGTCACTTAGCTAGCCTTGCATTCAAACTAAACGTGTATACGAAATTTCAACTCAATCGGTTGGGGATAACTGTATTAAAATTCAGTTGCAAGATTTGACCCGAACATAATAACTACAACTAGGCATCTTATCTTAATCACACTAATATTATAAAGGCGAAAGTTTGTATGTGTGTGTGTATGTTTGTGACTTCTTCACGCTCAAACGGCTGGATGGATCTGGATGAAATTTGGCACAGAGATAGATTATAGTCAGGCATTGCACAAAATATACTTTTATATCCCGGTATAATGTTCTTCTGGGATAAAAAAAAACCACCGAATTTGTACCAAATTTCATCAAGATCCGTTCAGCTATATGCAAGTAATATAAAAAAAAAAATGCGCTAGAGCGTGGCGTGTTTTTTTTTTTATCCCACTTAAGTGGCAGACAAGCACACGGCCCACTTGATGGGAAGTGGAACAAACACACATCCATGCAAACTTTTGCATTTATAATATTTAGTAAGATGGTTTTTCCTAATGAACTAAAGGTACACTATCTTTTTACATAATTAAATTGTGGTAATACACGCACGTCGGTTATGAGTACTGCGCACTTGGCCGCCCTGAAGAACATCACCTATAAGGTCTATATGTGTCCTTCTAGGGCGTTCCACTCACCTGTGCCACAGATAATATAATACTAGCATACAGATGCCTCATCCCATACAAAGAAACCGTGCCGAGCTAACTAGCGTTGTTCATCTGATTAAACCAATTATTTTTTGTACATCGTTCGCGTTTGGTTCCGTTCCATGGCGATAGATAGATGGTGTTACCAGTGACTTGCAAGTAAATGGGTTTACTCGGTAAATGAATATTAAAATATATTTTTTTCTATAAATACAGTAAAGATTTGTTCTATAGTATTTTTTGCACGTTTATACAGTTACATTGCACCAAAATGTGTTACAATACAAATTTAAACCATCGAGTGTAACGCCTCAGACATTTAAAACCGCGCCATCTATTGGCATCAATTTTAAACGATCTGTTCAAATAATCTTTGAAATGTGAATTAAGACCCCAATATTCTGTGATTAGGTGAGTTGATTAAACAAGAACATACAATTTTTATGTTCATATCCAGAAAATGTAAATTTGACACACAATTCAATAACAACTCGGTGCATGTCGCGCCATCTAGTGAGATTTATTTGAACTAAATTTTCTTTCTTAGCGCTCTGCTTTTTAAATACCTTTTGTTAGTCGTTTTTCTTCATCATCATCATCATGTCAGCCGAAACACGTCCATAGCTGAACATAGGCCTCCCCCAAGCGTCACCACATAGCGCCCCGTGCGTCTCACATTGGCGGAGCCCCGCAACCTTCACCAGGTCAAGTAGCCCAGTTCAGTAGTATTTCATTCATCGTCTAAATAAAATAAGTGCGTGTGTTACCCGGTGACGGCGAGTGAGCCATCCCCCTGGAAGGCGACGCAGTACACCGGCTTGGCGTGGCCTTCCTGGTGCAGTACTTCTGTCGCTGGAACAAAACACATACAATCATAATACCAGACTGTTACTGGCCTATTGCAAGGCAAAGGTCTCTTCTCATACAGAGATGGATCAGTATTAGTGATCACTATTAGATACTAAGAGTTTTTCAACCTAACTTAATTCGATCTCTTAATAGTGAGTATTTTTAGTAAAGAATGTGTTTAACCATAGTTTATCAATAACCCGCACGTGACGCACGTAGTGGCCTACTCTCTCTCACAGAGAAAGGCCGGTGTATTAGCAGTGGGCACGTTATCTAGGCTGATTATGGTTCATCATTATCACTGCCTCCTCTCTGTGAGAGAGGTAACGCCTTAATCCACCACGCGGCACGCGGGCCAAGTGCGGGTTGGTGAATGTGTTAAATTTAACCTTGTGTTAACCAGATATTCCTGCAGAGATTTTTCGGAAATCGGGGGTATATACAGAATGACTTTTTAGATATTGTGGGTTTGTATACAGAATGTATTATCATAGATCGAGGGTTTTTCTATACAGGGTGATTTTAAAAAGTAAATTAGTGTGAATAGTTACAAGTGTGCAGATCCCACAGCCGCCAGGAATGGTCGAACACGGCAGCAGCCAGCAGGCGGCCCGACGGGTGGAACTCCACGCGGGACACGCGCGCCGGGCTGTGCCCCGGCAGGGACGCCAGCGGAGCCTCGCTGCAACACAAGACTACTGTTAGACAAGGTAGCGCCATCTATTGCCGAGAGGAATCTCTCTTAGGCGAGCATTCTGGAATGTTCGCATCACATCGAGAAAGGTCTCGAAAGTTTTTCTCAGCCGAACATTCTGGCAAGTTCTAGTCACTTCAAGAACAGTCTAGAATGTTCCAGAAACGTTTCCCGTGCTATATAAAGAGCGAACGAGTTTCACTTGAGTCAGTTTCGATTTGGAAGCGACTCAGAGCGATCAAAAGCGAAATAGTGAGAAAAACTATTATGTTTAAGAAGTGTTTCAGTAGTGTGATTAATTAAATTGTGCTGTATAAATAATTTATCTCTGAACCCCAGCTCGTAACAATAAACCAGTCAATAATGTACTGTAAGTGTACTAAAGGCGCACCTCTGCCACCCCTTTAGGAATACAGGCGTGATGTCATGATGTTTTGAGTAATATTGAATAATAACAAAGATCACTCATACAGGCACTGATGGCTATCGCCGAATACCAGCGCCGTGGCTGTCCCGCACGCGAGTCCCAGCATTGAAGAAGCGATGGCAGTTTTGCGCGGATGTGATGCATTCTGTCCCTACCTGTATACCTTTTTAACCTACTTTATAAAGGAGGAGGCTCTTAATTCGAATGTACTTTTTCTTTAAGTTTGTTACCTCAGAACTTTTGACTAGGTTTACCAATTTTGATGATGCTTTATTTATATTTTATTTGAAAGCTGGTGCTTCTCATGTGAATTTGATCTGACGATTAGTTTTTGAGTTATCCTGAATAATGCGTATGTTCATGGTAAAATGATGTACCAAAACCACACATAATATAATACTAGCATACAGATGCCTCATCCCATACAAAGAAACCGTGCCGACGTAACTAGCGTTTTTCATCTGATTAATCTTGTTATTTTTGTAAGTACATCAATCGCGTTCGATCCCGTGTCACGCCAATAAATGGTGTTAGCAGCGACTTGCAAGTAAAAGGGTTTACTAGTTTCGTGAATTTTTTTTTTTTTAAGTACAGTGACGGTTCGTTTTATAGTATTTTTTTTGCATGTTTTTACAGTTTTTTTTGCACCATAATATGTTACAATGCAAATTTTAACAATCGACTGAAATTCAAAAACGCGCCATCTATTGGCATCAATTTTAAATGATCCGTTCAAATAATCTTTGAAATGTGAATTAAGAGCCCAATATTCCATAATTTTGTACTTAGGAGAGTTGATTAAACAAGAACATACAATTTTTATGTCCAATTCCAGAAAATGTTAATTTTACACACAATTATATTGAATTGTGTGTACATGTCGCGCCTTAGCAATGAAACCCCGTGCCAAAACTAAAAAAAGAAAAATAAAAACTTTGTAACTAAAGAATTAAACCGTATTACAAAACAAAAAAAATAACTTTCTTTTCAGAACTCGGTATATAAACGAAAAAAAATTGGTACCAAAGACATCTAAGACAAGACAAGAAAGTTATTTTTCGATTTGTAGTGTTTTGTTTTGGAGTTCAGTTTATTATTTTGTTAAAAAGTTTTCTAATGTTTGTTTGTTTAGGTTATGTGTCGTACAAGGAGCAAAAATCTACCACCTTTTGCTCAACTCTAGCTACTCAGCTGTATCCGGTTAGACCGGAAGCCGGCCCAAACATAGTTGGGAAAAGTCGGACAGATTGATATATTGTTTTCAAACCTGCTGAAGTTCCACAGGTGAATCGTCCCGTCATAAGCACAAGTAGCCATAGTGCACGCTTCTGACCCTTCTTTCTCTTCTGTGCCTTCTGACGTGTCCATGGGGCGCAGGGCTGCCTCAGGGACCTCAGGTTTTGAGTCTTCTTTCTCTTTTGATAGCTGGAAAAGTACAAAGAGAATGTACTTGGAGTAAGGTCCATTTGCACAAAAAACTTGACAACTGACAATATTTTAAGACAAACTGTCAAATTAACCTCGTGTCAGCAACTAACTCTGAGTTAAGTTGTTCGTGCCTTAGAGAGAAAACGGCACAAGATCACTTTCTGGAGTCGGTAATCCATCCATAATAATATTCCACATCCATAAATATTGAGGGTAGTTTCCATATCGTGGTGGCACAGAAGCTAGGTTTCCATTGTCCAAGATAAACATAATGAATTGAAAAATTAACATTGGTGGCTTTGAACCCACAACTTCAAGCACGAGAGGCGAAGGTCTTAGCCAGTGGGCCACTAAGACATTAAACACCAAATATTTAGAGGCAAACGATTGTACATAAGTGGCAGAAGGCAGAGCACATTGCTCGCAGAACGGATGGCCGATGGGGCTGAAAGGTTCTGGAGTGGCGACAAGTAGCGGAACACGTTGCGTTAGAAGGTCTCCCACCAGGTGGAGCGTGCAGCTGGTGAAGGTTGCGGGAATCCGCTGGATGCGAGACGCACGGGACGTCCAGCAGTGGACGAAATGATGATGAAATGATTTTATTGACTCACCTTATCTCTGAAGTGATCAGGCAGGGTGGCGTGAGGATGGAAGGCGGCTCCGCTGACGTTGCAAGTGTGGCCCTTTAGCACCTGCAGCTCGCGGCATCCTGGCACCGACCACACCTTCGACAGCCCTGACCTGCAACCACTCACTAATTATACCTGCATCATAAGCAGGCAGGACTCCAGGGTTGCGAGCACTCAAGACTGGGGACTTGTCCGCCCCCCAAGTGGCTCCAGGACAGACGATGGCACAGTAATCACGTGCTGCCGTGGAAGGTGATGGGGACAAGCTGCACCGTCTGCCCAGGGTTGTGTCCCTAACAGGCGTTGCACTGAGGGGCTTGTGGGGTGGTTTTAGTGAAGTGAAAATCCCACACTGCCTGGTCTTTTCCCCAAAAGTCCAGGCGCTTTTTGAAGGCATGCCACAAAAAAAAAATACCACTTCGTACGTCCAAATGTAGCAAATCTATATGAACAAATATGAACTTCAAGCAAGTCATAGGAAATGCCCAAAAAATTTTTCCATACAAAGTTGTCGTCACGTGACCAACATTTGTATGAACACTTTTATTATGCGTACTGTGTTTCAACCTGGTGGTCTTCAAGTCTTCTTCTTCTTCTTTCTTCTTCTTCTTCTTCAAGTCTCTAGTGAATAGGTTACTTCTAGACAAGCGTGCTTCACCGTCGACCACATCGTCGCTTACCGTCAAATAGTGGTCAAGCGAGAAAAATATCTACAATATAATAAAAAAATACTTCTTTTTTCGCGTCGATTAAGTATAAAACTACCTGGAGTCTATCATTTCAACGTGGCGACGTTTAAATCCTAAAAAGTGCATGTTGTCGGGTCGGTGAAGGGCAGACAAGGAGGTGGGCCATATCCTGCAAAAGGGCTTCATACTGGCTATTTTGGATGGGTCTCATAAACCTCATACCCAATCTTCAGCATCATTGTCGCTATTACAACGTCATTGTAGCCGCGCCGTTGTCGCTGCGTCATTGTCGCCGAGTCATTGTCGCAGAGTCATTGTCGACGTGTCATTGTCGACGTGTCATTGTCTCTGAGTCATTGTCGATGTGTCATTGTCACCGCGTCATTGTCGCCGAGTCATTGTCGCCGAGTCATTGTGGCCGCGTCATTGTCACCGCATCATTGTCGGCGCATCAGTGACGCGTTGCTTTGCTATTTAGTCCACCTTAAGACGAGGATGTCGCACTCACCAGCTCGCGGTGATCAACATCTGGCTGTCACTGCTGAACCGGCAGAAGCTGATGGGACGCGTGTCGCCGATCTGTAACATAAGAAAACATTAATTCAATACAAACAACACAACAAAAAAAAAAACTTGCCTTGATTCCAAATTCTAAACCGAAATTCTGCAAATGAAAGGGGACTAACAAAAGGTATTTTACAAGACAGGGGTGAGAGGAAACGTCGGGAGGGGACGCCCTAGAAGGACATACACGGACCTTATTGGTGATTTTCTTCAGGAAAGGTTGTGCTCATAACCGGTTAGTGTGTATGACTAGATGTAAGTGCACGAAGCAAAAGGAGTATGTAAGGATATTAAATATTGTTTTTGGTTAGGGTTGCCATCTGTCCGGGGTTCCCCGGATGTGTCCTAGTTTAGAAGGCGTCCGGAGACCGTCCGGGCGAGGTTATATTTGTAGTCCGGGTTTTAAAGTCTTCAAATCACCAACGGCAATATTACACCGATTTCTACATCAATTGTACATCAACTTCAATTTTGGAAGCCGGTGTCAAAAAACGAAGAAACGAAACCATAAACACCAATTGCCGAAATATAAATTAATTTTCACTTTGTAGTGTTTTTAATTGGAAGTCGGTTGTATCTTTTTGTAAAAAAAATATTAAAACTAGATTTAGTTTAAGAATATTATGAAAATAAATAAAATGTTGATTTATTTTTTATTCTACTGAGTAGGTAACTTAGTAAAAATATTCTGTTCAAATGTCGGGGTTGCAAGCTCCAAAATCCGGGGTGTTTTTTTTTATACCACTTAATTGGCAGACAAGCACACGGCCCACCTGATGGGAAGTGGTTACCGTGGCCTATGGACGTGTGCAACACCAGGGGCGTTACACTCGCGCTGCCGACCCTGAAGAAACCTTCTAATGCCCTTCTTGAAGAACCCCATATTGTAGGCGCTTGGGAAAACCGCTGCAGGGAGTTTGTTCCACAGCTTGAGTGTGCGTGGGATGAAGTTTCTTTCATACCGCACAGTGCGCACCGTCTCAGATCGCAATGTGTGAGGATGAACTCCCTGCCTGTGGCGAGCAGTGCGATGATAGAATGTAGCTGTGGGCATCATGTCAAACAATTCATCTGAGCACTAATCATTGTACAGGCGGTAGAAGACACACAGCGAGGCAAGTCCCTCCTTAGGCTGAGAGGTTCCACATCACCCTCGAGTATAGGATTGTCAACCAGCCTCAACGAAGGGGTCAAGCTGGCATGCAGGCGCTCCAGCAAAAAGGTGGCAGCAGTACTCTATGTGGGGCCGGACCTGTGCCTTGTAAAGAAGGAGTCGCTGCCCCGCAGTGAAGTACTGCTTCGCCCTGTTGAGCACTCCAAGTTTCCTTGATGCCAACTTAACCTTGTCCTCCAAATGACTACGGTACTGGACGTCACTGGAGATATCGACACCAAGGATCCCGATACTCGAGGAAATGGTAAGCGGTTTTCACGCTTCTTGTCCTGGTTGGCAGATTTTAGAGATGGCAACCCTATTTTTGGTGTACAATAAAGAATTAAGAATGATCGTAGCAGATGGCGTTCTGAAGTTTCTGCTTTCCCCATGAGAAAATGGCGTGAATGTACTCGTATTCTATCTATGTGCTGACCCACCTGACTGCAGTATATGGACATGGCGGAAGCCTTCCTCTGGGACTCCTGCTTGTGGGCCGCGCGCACACTGCCCGGCTGCTTCAGCTCTTCGCGTGCCTTGTTTAACCTGGGGAAGAATCCATTTCATCCACAAACATCAACAGAGATCTTCAACGTAGATACTGATTTTTCTTTAAATTTTTCACCGGTTTAAAAAAATATATTGTTTTTGAAAAGGTTGACTCTCAAGGTGGTCCCATTTTCACCAAGTAAGAATCTGATGATGTGATCCCATAGAAATCGAGGGTACTCCGCAAATTTTATAGGCATACATATACCGAATTTGGTATTTTCATCAACAGTATTTGCATTCAGAAAGTTTTATTTGGTGAAGTAGAACTGATGAAGAAGACCACAGTTGGCCACTGGAACTTCATAATGATAAGTATGTCACGGATATAAGATATCTCGAATAGTTAAGTGATTATATGAAGAAAATTTAAATTAATGGTCTTGATGAAAATGGTACCATCGAACTAAAATGGTGATGAAGCCGGAACGTAGGCACTGGAACTCCGTAATTTAACAATATATCCTAGTCGTGTATATGCTTTTTGGAATTGTCATAAGATGAAGTCTAGCTAAAGAATAAAAAATAAAAAAATAAAAAAATAAAAAAAAAAACAAAAGGTTTTTAAACTTTTTTTTTAAATATAATAATCATTTATAGCATTAATCACTACATATTATAAAATGAAGTGCCCCGCCGCATTTGTACACGATAAACTCAAAAATCGGCCAAGTGCGTAGGGGTAATGGTACGGATTCCGTACCATTATCGCAAATAAGTCACGTTTGTTGTATAGGAGCCCCACTTAATATTTATTTTACTCTACTTTTAGTATTTGTTGTTATAGCGGCAACAGAAATACATCATCTGTGTAAAATTTCAACTGTCTAGCTATCACGGTTCATGAGATACAGCCTGATGACAGACAGACGGACAGAGGAGTCTTAGTAATAGAGTCCCGTTTTTACCCTTTGTGTACGGAACCCTAAAAACTAACTAACTCACCAAAAAAAAGAGTGAGAAACGAGGAAAGTTTTTGTGTGATCACGGGCGAAGCCGAGGCGGTCGCTAGTATTACATAAAAAGAGTTAATTTTAAATTTTTAACAGAAACTTGGGTTAAGTTTATGAAAACAAGTTTTTATTTTGAATAAATAAATAAGGCAAGTTTAATAAAATCATGTACCAAATCCGCCACTGACCTGAGCTTGGCTTTGGGCAGCGAGTACCGCGCGATCCACAACCTCGCCTCCCTCAGGTCGGGCGGCCCCTCGTGGTACCACGTGCCCTCGCGCCCCCGGTCCCTCTCGATCCTAGCCTCCTCCTCTTCAAGCTTCTTGTGGATCGCGTCTTCTCCTAGACTGGAAGAGTATTAAGTATTTATATATATACTAATAATATAAATGCGATAGTTTGGATAGTATAGGATAGATGGACCCCATTTTCCGCACTTAAGACTCCCATTTGGTACATTGTACGTGCAGGCCTCCTCTCTGTGAGAGGGAATGGGCCGTAATCCACCACGCGGGCACAGTGCGGGTTGGTGGATGTTTTCGAATTTTTAGTTCTAGTACATGCCGGTTTCTTCACGATGTTTTCCTTCACCGTTTTGAGAGCAGTGGTGATGAAATAATTTACACAAAGTAAAGCAGCTGCCTGGGGTCGAACCCACGAGCTACAACTTTGTAAGTCGCGGCCGTTTTCACTAGGCCATCACTGCTAGCCATGGATGGATAGATGAACGTTTGTTTGTCGCCAGAACGGCTGAACGGATCTGGACGAAATTTTGAACAGCGATCGATTATAGTCAAGTATAGCATACTCATATACGATACTGTTTTTTTTTTTTGGTAGGTTTGCTCTTGCACACTATCTCACCTGACGGTAAGCGATGATGTGGTCGACGGTGAAGCACGCTTGTCTAGAAGTAACCTATTCACTAGAGACTTAAAGACTCCCAGGTTGTAGCCAACAGGAAATACAGACTCCGGCAGGGAATTCCACTCCTTTGCTGTAGTAAGTATTCCCAAAACGAAGTAGGAAGTAGGATTTATGTTTAAGGATATGTTTTAGAGCAGTGGTGGCCCAGTGGTATCGGCCGCGACTTAAAAGCTGAAGGTCGTGGGTTCGAAACCAGGTGGGGCTTTACTTTTGAGTAAATTATTATTTCTTCACCACTGCTCTCAAGACGGTGAAGGAAATCAGCGTGAGGAAACCGGCATGTAAAGGGTCTTTCAACAAGGACGGGTCGATGTTAAAATTGAATAAAACAAGATGTGTGTGAGATATTAATGAAATTTATTTATTATTTAAAAGGCCCATTTATGCCAATTATGGATGGAATATGACATCGTTCAAATGTCCGCCGCGGTTTCGTATGGTGGCACGAATCCGAGAGGTCCAATTTTTAATGACTGCTGCATAGATCCAGCTGAATCCGAGCGATGGCCTGCGTTATGTTGGCTTTCAGGGCAACGGTCGAATGTGGTTTATTGGCATAGACCTGCGACTTCAGAAAACCCCACAAGAAAAAGTCTAGCGGAACTCTAACTCTACCCTCAAACCGTTTATGCAGAATGTCGATTGTGTCGTTCGCTGTGTGGCAAGTAGCGCCATCTTGCTGGAACCACATGTCGTTCACGTCCATATTGTTCAATTCAAGCCAAAAGAAATTGTTTATCATTGATCTGTAGCGCTCGCTCGATCTATGCAGCAGAGTCATTAAAAATTGGACCTCTCGGATTCGTGCCACCATACGAAGCCGCGGCGGACATTTGAACGATGTCATATTCCATCCATAATTGGCATAAATGGGCCTTTTAAATAAAAAATAAATTTCGTTAATATCTCACACACATCTTGTTTTATTCAATTTTAACATCGACCCGTCCTTGTTGAAAGACCCTTTACTAGAACTAAAAATTCGAAAACATCCACTAACACGCACTGTGCCCGCGTGTTGGATTACGGCCCATTTCCTCTCACAGAGAGGAGGCGCGAGGTCGCGAACCGGAAGACGTTGCGTTGGAAGGCCTCCCACTAGGTGGACCGATGAACTGGTGAGAGTTGCGGGAATCAGGTGTGTGCGAGATGCACGGGACCGGTCAATGTGGCGATGCTTGGGGGAGGCCTATGTCCTACAGTGGACGTCTTTAAGCTGAAACGATGATGATTAAGAGCTCTTCTGAGTTTCTATAGTACTTACTAGCTGAGTAGATCTCTGAGTCGCACTCTCCGCTCAGCCGGGCCCTCTCCAAACAGACAGACTGGCTCTCCAAGCTGACGAAGACTTCTGCGCACCTGTAGATGATACACAGTTGGATTAAACCACCTGGCTGTATTCCTAGAAGAGTCAAACTGACTTGTACTACACTGTTAAAATATCTGTGCACCTCGACCCCACCCCCGCGCGGCGCCCCGCGTTCATCTCGTGCGCCAATAGCGAGAGAAACGTCACAGTGACGTCACAGCACCAGGTGCACACTTATTTCGACCATGTAGTACCTATACACCATAGGTACAGCCACATTTTGATTGTTAAGTTCCATGTATTTTAGCTTTTGCGATCAACCGGGCACAAGTCCAGACTCCGGGTTGCTACTGATAAATTCTTGGTGGGACAATCCATTAACGCTGACCGACCCGGGACAGAACAAAGCCCAAAAAATTATGTACTTTCCATACAACATTCTCGTCAGCTGATCAAAATTAATATGGAAGGAAATGATTTGATTTGACAATTCTGCTTTGGAAGCTTGAAGGTAGACCATGGCCCAGTTTTGGATATAAAACTAATACAAACTACCCATTTCCGTTACAGCCCGTATTAATTATTATTTATTGTACCTCATCATCATCAGTAGACACATTCAGCTGCCGGGCCTTGCGTCTCCTCTCGAACTCCTCAAGAAGCGCCTTCTTGTCTCGAGACATTTCTTCTTCGAGTTCCATGTATTCTGCTCACAGAGAATAGTCATTAATTATTTAGTCTTACTAAACAGGTTCATTTCGCACACACACTGAATATGGCACTGGAATATGGCAAATACCGAAAGTTTGTAATTTATCTTGTGAGCTTACAAATTCTCCATATATTGTGAACAGATTGTCGAAGAGTTGCCATCCTTTTGTTTTTTTTTTTTTATTTGGGGTATTGTACGATGGGATTGCAAGATTTAATTCTGCTTAGCACATTCCATCATCGGACTACAAGACATGGCAATGCGTCATTCATGGGATGACAAAACACTTGGGCCACCACTGCTCTCATTTTTCTATATAAATATAAGTTTAAATTAGGTGCCAGGGTCATTTAGTTTTAGTTCTTGTACTTTACAATAAATATTGTAATGTGTTTATTTTATTATAAATATAAATAAATATTGCGATTTTGTGTGTTGCGCTGTGTCTTTGGTGTGCACTGAATAAAGAGTTTATCTATCTTACTGAGATTTTCCTACTGGACTAGTCGGCCTGAGGGCCGTGTAAGGGACTCTGCAAATCGAATCTCAATTTAAAACAAAACATTATTTGCAAGAATACTTGCCACTGGATATTTGAATGTCTCCCAAATCTTTTCCGCCAAGTTCCTCGGCGCCTTCCTTAACAGCAGCGGCCAGGGCCGCCAGCCGTGCCTTTTCCTGCTCTTCCAACGACCCATAGTGGACCTGTTTGGGCTTCTTCACCAAAATAACATCATCGTCGTCAGACATTTTGAGGTTATGTTTATTTTCTTGTTTAATAACACTTGCTTAGTTTATCACTTAAATTATTAAATTTACGTAGGTTTCAACTTGACTTTACTTAAAGAACTCTTCTGGTTTGTGTAATTTAAACACTTTTGCGGACTACCGGGCCGTCAAAACAGAAATCTATTAACGAATAACGTCAACGTCAGATAGCTCATGTTCATGTCATAACTGTCACATTTTTTTTTTATTTTTTTTTTTCTTGTCCGTAGATACAAGTCTTCATAGTTTTGAAGTTATTTTAGTAAATAGAAATATGCTTTAATAGGTCCTAGCACTTCCAATAAGCGGTCCAAAGACTAACTTGAAACGTTATTATATAGGTAATTACTGCCTATAAATGGTACTGAAGTTTCATTAGTATCGTATAAGTAATTAAAAAGTTATGATGAAACTTCAATTTGTTCCGGCCACGGCGCGCAGCTGAGTTTTTAGAAGACGGATTAACCGAGTTTCCTGTAGTTGTGGTAACTAAATCTTATATCAATAATTATATATATAGTTCAATTATATACCTGTGAAATATCAGACTTGTAAACTAATTAATTAACGAGATAATCGAAAAACAATACTTATATGTGGTAACCCAACCAAATCTAGAATGTTACAAAAAAGCGGCCCCGCAATACATTTTACCAACCTTCTAAAATTATTAGCATAATTGTCCTCAAAAGTTGGTACAGTCACGAATGAAATTTGTTTGATTGAAAAATTAACCCTACCATAATAAAGGTTTAAATAAATTTAAAATTGCTCAAAGTAAGTGTCCAATATGCCATTCTTCATATATCTACCTACCTACGTTTGACCATTCTGTCGTCGACCATTCTGTAGGTAGGTACCTACTCATTATTTGCAAGGCAGAAATTGCGCCTAATTGGTTTTTATTTAATTTTATAATAGTGTTTAGGTAAAGGAATTTATTATTATATTTAAAATATCACATAATAACGATACATGCTATCGTTAGATTAAAGTGAGTACCTATATGTAATATGGGCCCCGTAGCTTTAAAAAAATCCTGTAACAAATTATTGTAAAATGAGATTAGAAAAAACAATTTAACCTACCTACCTACTGTGTATATAATATGTTAGTAATTACTGCACTGTGATGTTATTACATTTTATTATTGCTAAGTGATTTTTTACAATATAACTTAATTTTAAATATGACAACTATTTTACTTTAACTTGTTCGGAACGCTAAGCACGACACAACACAACATTGCCCGAAAGGATGGTCATAACCTCGAGCAGCTGATGATCACTGGCAAGAGGCCGAGGGTCATCAGAGCCGAGCCCGATCAGATGGTCTGACCATATACGTGCAACGCTGAGCACCAAGCTGCACGATGCACTCCACGTTGCCAAGGACAGACACAGATGGAGAAACATCGTCAGATAAAAGTTGGTCTCCTAGCTGTCACGGGAATCAGTACTTAATTTTAATTTCAGATAAGCAAGCAACATTGCATATAATTCCATTAAAACATACCTGTGATTATTTTTGAAATTAATTTATATACTTACTTACCATAATTAATATCTGCATAAAATTATCATCATCTACATAAGTAGGTACTCCATATTTTTTATTACCTAGGCATAAATATTTTTGAAATTAATATTATATCTGTAGAAACAAAAATATTTAATTAAAACTATGTTTTACTTTGCCACTTGTGCACCGGTCTTAGGGATTGCAATCCGGATTCTTCGAAATTCGAAAACAACTGAAAAATCCGGATTTTCGTGAAATTTTTAAATCCGGATTTTAAGACAAATCCGGTTTATCCGGATTTATTTCAATAATAATTTTAACGGATAATATTTGTATTTATCAAGCAACATTTTGTTTTAAGTAATCGGTAGATCGATATTAACTATTCTAATGCGCAAATCCGAATAATATTAGAATTGGTAGGCTAGGCTAAGTTTTATTTTTATTCTATAGATAAACTGAATGACCGAAAGAGCTTTTTATTCTGCTGGCATGTTCTGTAACAAAATAAAACCGCGCCTTAACAATGAGACACTTGACGCGATCATTTCTCCGAATGGGGCGACGCCAATCTGGTCAGGTTCAATGCTGCTATTCAAAGCTGACCCAGGCGTATCTTTTTTTCCGCTAAAAGGAGCCAGTTCCACCCGGCTCCTTCTTTCCGAGGTGTGACTGTGCCGATAACGGACCGACTTGAGCTTCTTGGCGTTACGTTAAATCGACCCTCAATTTTGGTCCATTCATTGAGCCAAAAAGTTTCAGCTCACAGCTGCACTTGACCACTATCTCACCTGATGGTAAACGATGATGTGGTCGACGGTGAACATTCTTTTATTCGGTCATGCGTCGAAATTGAGCGAATAAAATATGCACATTTTAAATAATTTGTGCTATTTTATTTGTTTTATCGAATCTATTAAAACACTTAAAACTTAGATAGTAGTCAAGCGCAAGCATATAAATAAAATAAAAAAACTCAAAAACCTGATTATCCGGATAATCCGGATTTCAGTCGACCGAGAGAACGGATATCTGGATTTAAAAAAAATCCGGATTTTGCAATCCCTAACCGGTCTGTACCAAACACGTATTATTCTCACGTATTATCCTGTATGTTTTAGAAGGTTGGTATAATATATTGCGCGGCCGCTTTTTTATAACATTCTAGATTTGGTCAGGTTCCCCCCCGGTGGGTTCCCGCTTTGTCGATGCGGGGGGGCTCAGTAACCGTGGCTTGGTCACCCACGGTGAAGCGAAGAGGAACCCGAGGTGGGGCCGCTCGTCAGGGCTTTTGCCGATTAAGCCGACGACGGTAGCGGCCAACTAGTAGGTTGCGGTGCCGCTTGGTAACAGGCGACATCGCAACTGAGGCGGGCCGCGATGTCTTATGGAGATTCCCTGGTCCCATACGATGTCGCGGCTGAGGGTTGGAGGCCGCAGGGGAGGAGGAGTGTCGGTATTGCGTTAGCCGCTCTCCCTATCCTCTGCGGCCGAACAATGGTAGGTGGCGGGGCCATTGACCTTGACCCGTCACAGGGGGACCAAGGGCGCCATACACGGGGTCATCTGGCGCCCATGTGCTGATTGGTCCCTAGGGTGGTCACGGCGTGCAGTGTGTTCTGGTGCGCCGGTAATGGGGGGACTCCCCCGAGGAGGGTCCGGTTACGGACAGCCGCGGCGGGTTCGCGGTGAGTGCTAACGCGTACCCGTGCTCCCGCCATAAGCGGCACAGGAGGACACCGTGGAGTTTTAGTGGGTTAGAGTCCCACATAACTGCACTATCTCCCCGTGGTAGTGCAGTATGCATGAGCATTTCTCCACGCAAAAAAAAAAAGGTTTGGTCAGGTTACCACGCATAAGTATTGTTTTTCGATTATCTCGTTAATTAATTAGTGTACAAGTCTGATATTTCACAGGTATATAATTGAACTATATATCTAATTATTGATATAAGATTCGGTTACCACAACTACAGGAAACTCGGTTAATCGGTCTTCAAAAAACTCAGCTGCGCGCCGTGGCCGGAACAAATTGAAGTTTCTTCATAACTTTTTAATTACTTATAGGATACTAATGAAACTTCAGTACCATTTATAGGCAGTAATTAGCTATATAATAATGTTTCAAGTTAGTCTTCGGACCGCTTATTGGAAGTGCTAGGGCCTATTAAAGCATATTTCTATTTACTAAAATAACTTCAAAACGGTGCACTAATGTGGATTTTTTTATTGCGTAACAAATTATAACTAATTAGCCATATGTCATGAACAAAAATTATAATAATCCGTTTAGTCAATTCCGAGATCCAGCAATCGTGCAAACGTTACCAACCACAGCTGGATTTTAAATATCTTCGCAACCATAGCAAATATACATACAAATTAAGTTATACCATT
The DNA here is from genome assembly GCA_945859665.1 of Anorthoa munda. Taxonomy (NCBI): domain Eukaryota; kingdom Metazoa; phylum Arthropoda; class Insecta; order Lepidoptera; family Noctuidae; genus Anorthoa; species Anorthoa munda. The sequence continues at coordinate 777,758 of OX243919.1, read as the reverse complement.
TATTTCAAATTGATATCTAATTATTTAGATAACATTTATTTCAACATACCCGTTAGAAAACAAAAGATCTGGCTGCGGTAACGTTACTCCAGCCGGAACTGTTTTTATCAAATAATTAAAAAACTATCAGCTTACCAAATTAATAAATCTGCTTACCAATTACAGAAGCTGAATATCTAATTATCTATTGTACTTAGAAGGCGATTTTTGACATTATCTGACTGTAGTAACGCACTCTATTAAATCCATAGCAATTTTATTGTGGAAATATAGGTACATATTTGCAAAATTCGACCTTATTGTATTAGTATATGAACTAGTTTAATCATTAGATTAGAATGAACTTGTCGACCGTACCTACCTACATATCTCCTATTTCCTTTCTTCATTTTAGGAAAAACAGAGCAAAAGAAGTACCCGAGGCTGGGATATAGAATTTCTGAGCTCGCTCTAGCATTTGGTTTTCTCTCAAGCTTATCTCCGTACCGCTCGTATCGTTTCTACAATGTTAAAGAGTTTCGGAACCAAAATTCTCCAAGAATTACTCAGTAGCAGCTTAAAGGGTTTTTCAATAAGGGCGGGTTCTATGTTGAAATTAAATAAAACAAGATGTGTTATCAAAATTATTTTTTTTATTTGAAAGGCCCATGATATAGTTCAAAGCCAGCGTTGGCTGTTTACAGTGGCACGGATCCGAGTGGTCCAATTTTTAACGACTCTTCTGCATAGATCCGGCTGAATTTGAGCGATGGTCTGTGTCACAGAATAAATAATAGTTGTCTGTGTTATGTTCGCCTTTAGGGAATCTGTCGATTGTGGTTTGTTTGCATAGACCTGCGACTTCATTCTTGAACCCCGCTAGACTTTTTCTTGTGGAATTTCTATTCCACAAGAAAAAGTCTAGCGGGGTTAAATCGCACGACCTTGGTGGCCAATTCACATTACCCCTGCGATAGATATCCTTACAATCAAATCTCTTTTGCAGAATGTCAATCGTGGCGTCCGTTGTGTGGCACGTAGCGCCGTCCTGCTGGAACCAAATGTCGTCTCGGTCCATATGGTTCAATTTGGGCCATAAAAATTGGTTATCATCGTTCTGTAGCGCTCGCTGTTGATGGTGACCGCCTCACGCCCACAAGTACGGACCAATGACGCTGCCAGCCCAAAATACACACCAAACGGCATTGAGATAATATGTTACATTATTACCTCAATGCCAAACGGTAACTTATTGTGGGTGCATTATTACCTAAGGAACCTCGCGTGGGTTGGTGTCGTCCCATAAACGGCAATTCTGCTTGTTAACACAGCCAGTCATCCAAAAATGCGCATCATCGCTAAAGATGACTGTTCGGCCAAAATTGGGGTCCTCTTCCAAACTCATTTTGATAATAATAGTACATTACTGCAGCGGCCAGCAAGAGGCATTGATGGACGAACGTGTAAATGTGGGCCGAGGCGAAGCAGAGGAACACATTGATGGACCTACGTACGTAAGTCCATCAATGCCTAGTTGTGGCCAAGGCTTGTATAGTACTTTTCTCAAATAATGCGCGGAAATTAAAACTAAGTAGTACCTAGAACTCATTTTGTTAAAAAACAATCAATGACGAACTGACTGATTGATTGATGAAATCAATGACGAACAACAATAATTATTCCCGGGTTAGTGTTCTTTTGTTTTTTTTTTCAATAAACAGCGTTCTATTTGCAAGCCAGTTCGAAATTTAAATAAATACCTTTGATAAGTTACTTCCTTGTTTGCCATGTTTCGGGGTAAAAGATCGTTCCATTTTTTAATAACACGACAGATATGAGTTTACTATGTAATTTATTTGACCGCTAGACACGACAGATATAGATTTTCATACAACTTTTGCCGGCCGCTGCTAGCATGTATTTAGCCAGTACAGCAATTTCGATTTATCTTGAAGAAGGTTATCAAAATAATGCTCAACTTTCCAAGCATGTTTGAGAAAAATATTTTATCATTTGAACGATGTAACTGGCCATGGTGATTAAGCTTATGTCACTGAGTAAACACACAAAATGGCCGCCACTGGCCACCCAAAATCTACCCGCGCCAATTGAAAAACCCTTTACATAGGACTTAGCCCCTTTAGGCCGCGTGTCCACAGCAAGAAAAATCGCCGGGTCTATGCAAGAATTCGTGTCGTTTCTACACACGACTAGTGTACACTGCGTCGGCGCTGCACAAGACAAAAATCTTGTCTGCGCCAGACACGACGCGATGTGTAGTGGTCGGGGGGCGGTGTGTACAGTGCACATGAGAACGTTTGAGCTAATGGACAAAAAAAAAGGAAAATAAAGGACGAACTTTTCCTCATACTGTCGCAGTTCAAAGTAGAAGTTAGCAGACCCATGTTTTTGACTTAACATAGGATGCACCCAGTCTTTTCTCTTGGAGTTATTTTTTTTTTAATTTTTCTAATAATATGCTTTCACCCATTTTTTTTGCTTGGTAGTTAACATTATTTCCCAAAATTACACGACCCGATGTACACCCTACACCCTATCTTGTCTGCTACAGACACGACATTCTTTCGTGCAGGTCCGACAAAATTCTTCTAATGCACATGAATATTTTCATCTTGTCTGTAGCCGACACGACAGGTTACTTGCCGTGGACACACGGCCTTAGGCACTAGCGGTTAACCACGGGGGCGGCTAGGCGCTTTTCATTTTAATATGCGACCGCTTGTTATCGTACGCACTTAACCGCCAACCGCGGCTCGCCGCCATCGTATACGCACTGGCGGTTCAGTTTGCGGCGAGCCGTAGGTAAGCAGAGCGGGACCCTCGAGCCTAAGTCTTTGCACACCACCTAATTATTTAATGCTCATTTTATGCTTCACAAATGATTTAGATTTAATGCTCCAAAGATATAGGAGTGGAGCTCACTTAAAGCAAAGCTACCGCACGTTTACGAAAGTAGAGGAACGAAAATTATTTATATTTAGCACATTAGGCTATATTTAATATTTCTTAAAAACAAAAAATACATAATATGTTATTATTATTTCCTTTATTCATCTATTTTCTTATTAATTACATTTTTAAATATTTTTATAAAACATATACAAAAAAGTAATAATTTAAAAATATAAAAAATAGAGGCCCATCGGTATCGGGAACAGGGTCCAAGCTACCGGCGGTCAGGGCTCCAGAGAGAGGAACCTCCTAACAATACAAGCCATGTCCAGCAGTACTGCTTTCTGGATCAGGCCCTTGACCCAGCCACCTAACGAGAGCCTCCTAAGATATTGGTCGAGGCTCGTGGCTATTAAGCCATTGGCTGACACTGACTATCGGTACAATTATCGCTGTGTCCACATCCCACATGTCGACAACCTCGCGAGCCATGTCAAGATACTTGATTTGCTTTTCTTTCTCGGCTTTCACGAGGTTTCCGTCATGCGGGACGGTAATGTCAACAATCATTGCACGCCTCTCGATTTGGTCCACCACCACTATATCAGGCTTATTAGCGATAATAGACCTGTCAGTGATGATGGACCGATCCCAGTACAATGTGATATTGCCATTCTCGAGAACTGAGTCGGGCACATACCTGTAGTACGGCACCTCCGATGCCACAAGAGTGTATTTCAGAGCAAGTTGCTGATGGATAATCCTGGCTACAAGGTTGTGCCTATGCAAGTACTCTTCGTTAGCTAGACGAGAATAACCAGAGATAATGTGGCGGATCGATTCACCCGGGCAGTGACATGCCCGACAGATGTCAACCGTGCCATCCTTCACAATAAATCTCCGGTAGTTATTCGTCATGATAACTTCGTCCATAATTGCACAGACAAAGCCTTCGGTTTCCCCAAAGAGGTCTCCGAAACGCAGCCAGGCTACGGACGCTGACTGGTCTACATCGAACCCATGTAGGGCCCGGAAAAAGCGTCCGTGAAGCTCCTTACTCTGCCATACCTCCTTGCGGTCGTTAGTGTCAAGCACTACAGGCTTGCGCCAGTTCTCATTCGCCAAGGAGAGCGGGGTGAGTCCCTTGTCCACTGCTACTACATCTCGATGCATACCCACGTCGGTGTTTAGGAAGTATTCCCTGAGATTGCATATCTCGCGATTGTGGAGGCTTTTGGCATTTAAAAAACTACGGCCACCACACTTCCGCGGGATATACAATCTCATGACCGACGATCGTGGGTGATGCATTCGATATGCAGTCTGCAGTGTACGGACCCGCCTATCCAGGGCGTCAAGTTCCGTTTGAGTCCATATGAGTATGCCGAAAGAGTACATCAATACCGGCATGACCCAACCGTTGAAGGCGCACACCTTGTTTCCGCCCGAAAGAAGGCTATTGAATACCTTCTTCGAGCGGCCAAAGAAGCGTTCCGTTCTATTATTATTATCTACCTACAGAACAACGATGAGTAAAATAAAAATTCGTTAAATTATAGAACAACCTAAAAAGAAATCCGTATTTAAGTACTAACAACAACATTTTGTCGTAAAATAAAGTAACTTGTAACCGTTCTGAGTTTCTATAAACAGCACAATTATAAATTAATTTAATATCATAACCCCTATAGAGTCGAGGGTTCCGCTTTGTGTACTTACATGAGCGGTCCATCCGCTTGACGCAGTTTCATCGCGGCGGACGCGATTTCTGACGCCGCCGCTATTCCAACCGCGTCAGGCAGCTGGCCGCTAAAATAAACCGCCTAAGCGGCCCACCGTTTGGGTGCATTATGTCAAAATGCGGCCAACCGCTAGTGCGTAAGTGGGCTTAAACATAACTGGCGAAATGTGAGTGCACTATAGGTGTACCTCTGCCTTACCTTTCAGGGAATACTGGCGTGATGCGTATATTACTTGTCCAATTATCGAGTGGTGAATTAGCGTATGGCAAAAAAATTATGGCTAAGCAATGTTTGTGTTTTGTAAAAGCCCGAACTACGGTAAAATCTAAGATAATAATCGCTTATTTCGGGCGTTTACCAGCAATCAAACGGTAAAGACGGCAACACACATTCGTGTCGTGGCGCGGGATCCACCAATCAAACGACTCTGTTCCAGACTACGTCACAGCACAGAGTTTTGTAGCCAATCAACTTCGTCAGAAGGCGCCACGCCACGCCACGCCACGCCACGACACGTAAATGTGTTTCCGTCTTAAATCTTATGATTTACCTCAGATACTGGTAAATATATTGAAAAATTATAATGTCTATAGAATAGAATTTCTCTTCATTCGAGTATTTGTTACTAAAACTTACAATTATGTTAGTAAAACAGATATTAACAAAATTTCACAACAATCAATCGATACATAATAATAATAATAAATCTGTAAAAATGTCGTTTTTGTACATCGATAATATTTCCAAAGAAAATAACCAGGGTGTTCAAGGATAACCAACAGAACCCATTTCCAGCATTTTTGTTGTTTATTTTTGCAAGCATCACATAAAATTTACGAAACCAATATAATAGATAACTTTAAAACATAAAAAAATTGCGTGAAGTATTACCTTCTTAGTTTTTGTTTCATCGCAACAAAAACTCTCAAATCAAATCAAATCTCACTCTTCATTGTAACAAAAGTAATTTGAATTTAAAGTTTTCAAGAAGTAAAATTATCACAACACACGCAATTCAGATACTCGGACAGTTGAACTCCATATTCGATAGATGGCGTTGTGCATTTGATGTAATTTTCTAAATGGCGGTGTTAAGATTTTCCGCTTAAGATTGACCCTAGAAAAGAAGTTGGATAGGTAGGGTAGGCAGAGAGGTAAGTAGGGTAGACAGGAAGGTAAGTACTAAGTAGGGTAGCGTGTGCAGTTGACGGGAGGGAAGCCGCGGGCGCAGCTAGTAACAAATAATACAACAAATTACAGTGGACCATCATTGCGGGCAACCCATTTATTTATTTACATATACTTTATTGTACACCAAGATGGCACAACAGCAACTCACTAAAACACAGTCTAGGCGGTTCGAAATCATGCTTAGGATACTGTCGGAGCTGTACCACCACTGGTGTGACCTGTACCAACCAGTTTTATTATAAGAATTTTCTAGTCACATAGTAATATGAAGATGTCCGATTGTTTGCAGGTACAGGTCGTCAGCCGGACATTTAGATGTTTCAAGCTGCTGAGTGCTCTCGTGTCTCTCGAGTGCCGCTTGCCTGTTGATAGCTAGCCTTAAAGACAGTGTTCAAAGTAAAGAAGTTTCATGCTTATAGTCAATATGAGTGCTGCAATGTAAAAAGAAATTGAAAGTGAAGGAACGTCGGGGATTCGCGTGCAGCTGTACAAGACTAAGCTGCTCAGCTTGATATTCTACAGAGCGAAGCATGACGACAGAATCGAAGAGTTTCAACTAGCTTCCAATATTGCTCAGATAGGGGCATTCGATGATATTTGCATCAAAGTCAAAGCGAAGGGATTTCAGAAACCTCTGTTTGTGTCCCTATAGGCCACACATAAAAACGACAGCGAACAGACTAAGCTGCTCAGCTACCTTTCGACAAGACTTCGTTGATACTAAAGATCAATATCTCACAATATTCAAAGATACACTTAACAAAGAGATTCTTGAAACACTCGAAAGATAAAAACTTCTGATGCAATGAATTTACTGTCTGAATTCTTAGCCAAGCCCACTGACGTTATAAAACTAAGCAAACTAATAGGGACTGTTCTAACATATAACAATGGCCAACATTAAAATATCTATTAAAGACTTCGACCCTCAAGTGTCGATCGACTGTCAATGAAGCTTTAGATATGGCTTCTGACTGTAAGAGAAAAAATATCAAAGTGTCGAAAAGTCCCGGCTGCGTTTGGTAACAAATGTGGCAGAGATTTAAAAAAAGAGCGAAGAATAACATATTTAACGTATAAAGTCATCGACTTGTTGGACAAGTCTAAAGCAAGTAACATAGTCATAACTCTTTAAGCAATGGATTCTTGCAGCTTAATGGAGATATAGCTGGAGCCATCGGAAATGTATTTGTGCTTGACGATGACACCAAACAGATGAAGATTACAGATAACTGGGAATCACTAGGAGATCATGCTCTGAAATTGTCAATTTACACGAAATTCGATTTGTTTTTCTTTAGCAAACAACCCGACAAGAAACGCGTGAAGGAAATAATTAAAAGACAAAATAGAAGAGCCAGCTTGATCACCCGAACTACTTTCTCTTAAATATCGCAATAAAATACAAAAATGGTGTATAATACAGTCATTACTGGCACCGTATCTTACAAAACACAGATATTTTTGAGAACGCAGCAAATTATATTATAAAATACCCATTGTTCAGCTCAATACATATGTAAGAGCAAAATAAAAGATTTAATTGATTAACATTTACTGAAGACGTGATGAGCAGGATCACTCGAGTACTGTCATAATTACAGAGAACGGCGAACTGACTGTTGTTTTAAACAGCATTTCAAGAATAAGAACCATGTTGTGTTAGATCTAGAATATATTGTAAATCTACCAACGAAATAACATAACGTATTAGGCACCACGTTGAAGAACACAAATGGACAAAAAGTTATTGTTGTTGTACGAGTATGCGATAAAATACAACATTCTAGAAACGAAATCAAAACATTATATACGATATACTTGCTTTTAACTTTGCCAACAAGTCGATGACTTTTGAAGTAAATAAATATTTATAGTAAATATTTTATTCTTCGCGAGTTTCGAGTTTTTAAATTTTCTTTTTCGTTTTGGTACCTTATATTACCATGAAAATACGCATTATTAAGGATAACTTCAAACTACACGTCAGATCTTGATAATATTTAAATGAGAATCACCAGCTTTTAAAAAAAATTATCATCAATATCAGTTCATAATTGGGGAAGTAATCGAGTAACATGAAATGAAGGAGTATACAAAACATATAATCGAATTGAGAACCGCCTCCTTTTTGAAATCGTAGTAATCAGTAACGACACTATTTAAGTAAACTAATTGTCTTGTTTCTATCGTGAAGAAAAGCAATTGTATGTTGACAGTAAGGTTCATAAGACTAACGAACCTACTCTCACACCAAAAACTCTTTATGATATATAACGTTGTTCTTGTAACATCAGAACCCGGGATGGACAAGTCAACTCTACTCACTCACTTATCACTTAAAAACAAAAAAATATCGACCAGAAGAATGGATTGTAAGGGTAAACTTATTAGAATACTCGAGAGAACTCAGAACCCGGGATGGGCAAGTCAACTCTACTCACTCACTTATCGCTTAAAACAAAAATATACCGCCCAGAAGAATGGATTCTAAGGATTAACTTATTGGAATACTCGAGAGAACTCAGGAAGTGGAAGGAAGATGAATCAGCTGTCGATTTATTAGAGAATTTAAAGTTTATGTGTCAAGTTATACTCCGCATGAAACTTGGCCAAGAAAATAAGGTGGCAGTTTCGTTGGAGGATTAAAATGTTTCTGTGTATCTCAAGATGAAGTTTTTGCTACATTTTTTTAATGATGGCAAGATGATATTCCTAATTGATGGTTTCGACGAAATCTAGAAAAATATAGAAGTTGTCAATAACCATCCAAAAAAGCATAAAATAACCCGTATCGCATTCAAGCTGGTAACCCGTATCGCAATACTGAAGTTGATACTATTTTACAACGAACTTGCAATAAAACATCTTTACCGACTTAAAAAAATGTATATAACTTCATCATAATTATATAAACGGATTCGCAAAAATCCTTTTCCTTTGAAAGGGTACCCTCGAGGTGGTCCCGTTGTCACCATGTCAGAATCTGATGATGGGATCCCATGAAAATCGAGAGTAATCCTCAAGAAAAGGCAGACGTATAGCGATTTTGGAAATTTCATGAACATGGCAAGCATCTGCACTCAGAAAGTATCATTTGGTGAAGAGGAACTGATGAAGAAGAGCACAGATGGCCACTGGAACCAGGACTTCTTAAAGATAAGTATGTCACGAGTAAGATATCTCGAATAGTTAACCGACTATGATGAAGCAAATACATAAAATTAAATGGTACTAATGAAAATGGTACCATCGAACTGATCTGATGATGAAGCCGGAAGGAATTAGGTATGCACTGGAACTTCGAAATAAAACAATGTATCTCGTGGTTGGGCTTATTGGAATCGTCATGAAATGTACTTTGACTATAAACGATTTTCATGGTAATTTGAGGTAGGTACCAAAACTAAAAAGAGAAAAATAAAAAACTTTTTAACAAAAATATTAAACCGACTTCTACTGGTTATTTTTTTTTTTGTTAAAAAGTTTTTATAAAAATCTTGCGATCAGTCATCTAGACTATAAGCAGATGAGGTGAGTGCTTTTTGTCATTTAGGGCGCTGCTCCCAACGGAACCCAGCCCTTTCTTTATCTTCGTCTGGTTTTAAGTTGACGTATAGTTTCAGGGATTGTGAGCTGCTCTGCTAGATGGTTCAGGTGCCTTGACAGTCTTAATTTATACGTGTCTATTTCTTCCCGTATCATGGGCATGCAAAAAAATATCAAAATTTCATGCACTTCCCTTGTTTTAATAAACCACGGTGCATTGGATATTTATTTTAAGATGTAGTTTTATAGTCTCTGTATTATCATTATGATGCAGGTGCTGGCAGACCCCCACAGCTGTATGCCATATATCCAAATAGTCTTCACAATGGTTCTATATCCGCAGCTTGATATCCATAGACAGTTTCGAGTTACGTCATAACACATCCAACTGTATTTTAACCCTTGTATTTTAAATTCATTTTTGTTTCAACATGCTTTCTCCATGGAAGTCTACGGTCTAAGTGCATGCCCAGGTACCTTACTGTATGTTGGTGTGGTAGTTGAATGTCATTTAAACTGACTGGAGGACAATCTTCTTTTCTGAGGGTGAAAATTATGTGCACTGACTTGGACACACTAAAGGCAATCCTCCATCTGGCTAGCCAATTCTCGATGTCATTCAGGCAGTTTTATAGGACCTAAGAGGCCTTAATCGGATATTTGTTTGAGGCAAGTAAGACAGGATAGGTCCCAGCACAGACCCCTGTGGCACTCAAGCTGTATTTGAGTTGTTATTGTAAAAGTTGGAGGAGCAGTCGTTCTCTCTCACTTGGAAAATTCTATTAGTATGGTATGATTTCAGAACTTTATAGAAAGTATGTGGTAATATTGATTTTATTTTAAACAAAAGTCCTTTGTGTCAGACCCTGTCGAAGGCTTTCTGAATATCCAGAAATACTGATGAACAATATTCTTTTTTCCGACGATGCTCTGATTTCTCTGCAGACTCTATGTAGTTGCTCAGTAATCGCGTATTCCCTTCGAAAAACCAAGTTGGTGTTCCGGGATTATTGATTTTCTTCTATGACATACATAATTCTGTGTAGCAGTGACTTCTCAAAAACTTTGGCATTATAGGCAGAAAACTGATTAGCCTGTATGATGTGAGTTCGTGAATAGGTTGCCCAGGTTTTTGGATCATTACAATATTCGATACCATCCATAGGTCTAGGAAGTATCCAATTCTCAGCATTGCTTTGAATATCATTGTTAGGTAAGCGACTTAAGGTTCCTGTAGACTTCTCTGGGAGTCACCAGTTTTAGAGGTACGACCAGTTGAAAATCTTTGTTCAGAGTTAAGTCAAGGTACTTAGTTTGGAGTGAATACTTGACTGAGATGCTTTGCGAAGGCTTCCGCTTTATCAAGAGTGGTTCTAATCCGCTGGCCATCGTGTGTACGTAGAGGTGGTTTTGGTATAATGGTCATCATGTTTTTGCAGACTTTCCATAGCGAGTAATTGGTGGCCTCTGTCGCTGATAAACCTTCCAAGCAGGTATCCAAGGCAGTGTCATTAGTGTCTCTGATAAGAGTTTTCAGATCCCGAGTGGCCTTGTTCAAATATATTTTGTCATTTGAGTGTCTGCTACTGTTTTACTTTGAGGGCGACGATTATAGACTTCCGTCGTGAACATCCAGCAACTTTCTTGGATGACTGACGTTAATTTGTGTCTGATTCGGCTTTTAGGCCTTTCATTTCCAGTCTCTCATGGACCAACTCCCGGAAAGAGTTCCAATCAGTGCGCTAGTTGTAGTGTTGTGTTCCATGTTCAAAACAGCAGTGCCAAGTGTCAGAATTACCGGAACGTGATTTGTGTTAAGAGTACAAGCAAGCCTCCAAGTTTAGTACAGTTAATCCGAAGTTGATTTTGTTATATTATTCTGTATGTGAAATCAGTTATGTCGGCAACACTTTCTATGAGCTCGGTAAGCTTGGTGAGGTCTTCAATTCCATAAAGCATTATGGGAGGCGGCTACGTGAACTTTACTGGAGCTTCTTTTTCATTAATTTCTTTTGGACGAACAGGAAGAGTGCTCAATCGGTTTGTGACCATAATTCTCTCTGGAGACGGCGAGAAATCCTCTTCGTATTTTTGGCGTTGTGGAGCAATGGTACTCTCTGCCAGGTAGGAGGATTACCATTTTCGGATTCAATATCCTAATTGTTCAGAAAAGAAGCCTGGCTTTGAAGGTTTGCATCTGTCATGGGCCTTAGTAATGCGCTTCTGGGTCTAGCCAGGAATAGACCAGGATGGAAAACTTGTTGTGCTAGCTTCTTATTACTTTCTTTAGGAGGCCTGGGTACCCACCCTCTTAAAGTCTTCGGTACCCAATCTCTTGCCTGCAGGCCCGGTTACATGCAAGCGCCGGGATGCTAGCCGGATGGCAAGGCAAAACATTATCACTATTTGTACTCATTTCATTACTATGGTTGAGAGAATAGTGTAACGCTTTCCCAAGGCTCCACACATCACAATTTCGGGATGACGCCCTAGCCTTTGATGAACTAACATCTTTCCACAAGGCAGTGGTTACTTTTATTTCGGAGTGAGTATCTCCTAGACCAATTGCCGTTACAGAGGCTCACGAGGTAGGTCTCCCCGGGTCCGAGCTTTGATTCAAGTGGCGGCTCCTACTCGCCACTGTCGTTCCTCCATCATTGGGTTTTGTGCCTTTTTATAGAGAAATTCTCGCCATGAGTATTTCCCAGCACCCCTCAAGACGAACCGCCCAGCTGTCCGCGACTGCTAAAGCAGCTAACAACCATATCTGGTGGCCGTTTCGCTATCCGCAACCTGCGACGCGGTGGGTGGCATAGGGCAATGCCCCTGGGAATTTTCCTCAGAACCCACAGAATGAAGCTTAAAACACATTTAATTTTTACCAACAATACTTAGAAACGAAACTGAAAAGATATATGGTTTAGAGAAAAACAAAATGGCCATTTATAATCCTGATATCATGGTTGCTTACGACAAAGAAATTGCAGATTGTTTCGAAAAGCATAAAAAATTGGCAGCTTTTCCTTCAGGACGAAAGAATCAGGATTTTGACAAATTGTTAATGAGAAAGACTTGCAAGAAATCAAGGAGACGATAAAATATATAGAAAAAGCAGAAGAGAAAACTGGTCTGATGTGTAGTGTAGCAAACGAAATCCCAATTTTTATACACATGACATACGCTGAATACTTTGCAGTAGAATATGTTTGTGATTTATTAAAAAATGCAAATGAAAGAATATGATTTTTTTTAAATATAACTCGGAGAATGTTCGAAGTATTTTTGATCGTAAATTGCAAATTGACAAAACACTGATGAGTTCTATTGAAAACAATAAAGAAGTAATATGTAGGTAGTTAATAGGGATTAGGCGCACGCACATGGATGGATGGACCATCAATTTAAAGTCCCTCAGCGAGCTATGAAAAGAGCTATGATCGGGGTCTGTATATGGGATTGAATCCAAATGAGGTGATCCAGCAAAGAAGCAAAGTTGTTGACATAGATCACAAATTTAGCAAGCTGATGTGGAAATGGGCTGACCATATATGCTTTAGAACCGATGACCGTTGGGATAGACGTGTTCTTGAGTGGAGACCCCGCACTGGTGACCGCGAACTGCTCCTCAGGCTAGGTGGAGCGACGATCTTCGCAGGGTGGCTGGTAGCAGCTGGATGAGGGTTGCCGAAAATCGAAGCAAATGGCGTGCAATGGCGAGGCTTATGTCCAGCAGTGGACTGCTATAGGCTGATGATGATGATGATGATGATGGCTAGGTGCTTGAATAATTTACTGAATATTTCAGAATATTTATTGTTTTCATTGACCACTGACATGTTAAGGACAGTCAACACGTCAAGGCAGTTCTCAAGAAACCAAGCCTGTATTCGATTTTTTTGCTAGTGGACTTACATACTTTTTCTTACTTTCAGGAATGGTAAGGTACATTGTCTATAACCACAGTAGAGTTTGTCTCCAATTTTGGCAAAATTGTGGTGAATAATGTTTCATATCTAGGAATCCATTTCTGAGTGATAATCACCACCTTCTTCGCTTCACTTCACATCCATTCAAAAAGCCAGTATCTGATCCTGTGGACAAATAATAAAATACCTATGAGACCTGTGTAATTTTATAGAGAAGGTAGGTGCTAGATGAAAAAGAAGAATATAATAGAAATACATTTATTTGATACACCAGCAACAAAGTAACAACAGTAATGAAGTACAGAAACAAATTGCCCAGAACATGTCCGTACCGAAAGAGTTACCAACTCAGCATTTGCTGGTCGTTAGAAACCCAGCACTGGTTTTCAGTTGGCACCCTGAAGAAGAATCTTCAGACCAGGCTAGATGGTACAACATGTGTGTCAATAAGCAGACAAAATAGAAATTACCATTGTTATAAGCCGATTTGGCACGATGGACACTCGAAGGGATAGTTGATTAAAGTGTGTCTTTCTCTAGAATATCATAAAATATTAATTAAAACTTACCAGTATGCAGTAATAGTAGATTTTTTAATCCTGTGGATTAGCCTGTGGATTAGAAGTTGGTTTGGTCCTGCCATACTTTGATATTAGTGTGTCCTATAACAAGATTAGAATATTCTGTTAGATATTAACCAAAAACAGGTGCACTTAATTAATGAGTATTTTTGTATTTCTACAAAATACCCCATTTAGGTGCGAATAAAAATATAGCTAGCCTCCTATAAGCCAGATTTCATATGTATAATATATTTTCACCTTTCAATCCAAAATGAGGGCTGAAGGGAGCACAATGCAAATATGTTAAGCTACTATTATACTACCATTGTAAGAACTTTTGTAACCATATTTATCTGCAAATAAATCTTTGACTTTGACTTTAATGTTATAAGAATATTTTTTTTACGTCAGATGATTATACCATATCTGTCTATTATTAGGATTTTCCGGTTACGATTAACATATTTCATTAGAAGCTTCTTCATTATTTTATACTGTGCCACTCTTTTGATGTTGTGCAACGAATCATCCTCATAAACAGAATCCAAAGTTCGTCAGTCATAGGAGGTGAATTATGCAATACATTATTTTAAATGTATGGACTTGCGACTTATAGGTAACATGACCATTTATTCTTTGACTCAAAACATGACATTGGCCTTAATTCAGATATAGGATCTTAAAAAAAGTTTTTTAGTAACAGGGGACATTTTTCAATACTCAAATAGTAGTTTTTTAACGGCTGATACATTTTTAAAACCCTTTCTAAGGCAGGCACAAAACAAGCCATCTGGTTATGCTATAGCCGAGCATTTGTTGATATTCCGTTTCAGTTTCGGCGCAAAACTCCTTTAGAGCTTCAACTCAAATCGTGTACATATAAAAAAATATATATATCTTCACAATAATGCTTTCGTTATTTAAGGTTAGCCTGTCTGCAGCAGAAAATCTGCAATGTGAATTACATTGGCTCCACATCCAATACCTATTAAATTAATGGCTTTTTCAGAGATGATTTTAATTTCGTTAACACATGCGGCGGCCGCTCGGCCGGCTCGACTACTCAAATTTCATGCGGTTTCAGGAAACGTTATGTCATGTTATGTAAGTGCCAAATACATATACCAATTCGTCTATTATTTTCTAACTGAAATACCCATCAACTTGCCTTATTTCTTCTCACGGAGAGTTTTGAAGACAGAACTTCATGATTTTGTCCTCATGATCGCCGGCGTTTAATCCACAAGTACCATTTTTTTTGGATAACAATCTTTAGGCCATGACTATTCGATGTTTGTAGATATTTATAAGCGTCTGTTTGTCACAATAGAATATATTAAACGAAATTATCTAGGGCAAAAGGGCACAGCAAAAGGGACGCGGGCGAGGGCACGCTTTTTTTTAAATTTATTGTTCATGACCATAGATACCAGCGTTGCCAGAAGGTACCTTTGTTACATTTTACGTAACTTTTGATTTTCTCATGTAACCATGTACCGAGACTCATAAAGTAATTTTTACATAAGTTTTAGTAGGACTTAATAAAAATATCGAACTATTTTCCAGCAAACAAAAAATAATCGTGAAACAGAACGCATCTATGGAAGTTTTTGTTCGTCGTTGACGTATTGCATATTTACTCACTCACTCACGTAAATTTTAAAATATTTCATCCCGCTTACTCCGGCGAGCAAGTGAGCGTATTAATGACGTTTTCCACATGAATTATGTTAATGTAACTTTCTCATAGAAAGTAACTTTTTAAGATGTCTGTTGTAATATTTGACTATGCGGCGCGCAGCCGCTTACGTACTTAGCGGTATCTGCTACTGGCAACACTGATAGATACAAGTCTTTCAGGGAGTTTTTGGCGGGCTTTTTTGGAGTGATTTTCAGCGGCTGTTACGCGCTTATTAGACTACACGGTATTCAGAGCCATAAACCCGCATTAAACCCAAATTTAGGTTGGTGTAATACATGTTAAGGGCTTTTTACACTACACGGTATTCAGAGCCCTAATCCCTATTTTAGGGTAGTGTAATAACTGTTAGGAAGTTAGGGTTCTCAAAATATCGACCTTATTGACAAGGAATTGTTGAGTGAAATTCAGGGCCCTGGATACCGTGTAGTGTAATAAGCCCTTTAATATTATTTGCAAATCGATTTCTAGTGGATATTGTGATATAAAATTGGCGTAGTTTTGTGTCTCAACTGTCTACGCAACTGGACAATATGTGAAATCATTGACAGAAGCGATCTCGGGATAGTGGAGCGGAGTATTTTATTGTAGTATTGGCTATAGCCCTCGCCAAACTTCTTGGCCGCCCTGAAGTTGGTTTACCGGATGTGCGAAGCACGAAACGGTGCTGTTTTTTTATGAGATTTTCTACTGCGCAGCCATTGTAGCCAACTTCAGGGCGGTCAAGAAGTATGGCGAGAACTATACCTCTGCAAAGCTTACTGGGAAGGCTGACTCGATACAATTTGTTGCCAAATACTCCAAAAAACATTAGAATCTGTTACATCCGCATTATTTAGTATGCATTAGAATGCGGATGTAACAGATTCTATGATTTTTGGAGTATTGGGCGGCAATCGTATCGAGTCAGACTTCCCAGCACAGACTACTTAGAGATACTACGCTTCCCAGTAAGCTTTGCAGAGGTAGTCAATACTACAGTAAAATTCGCCGCTCCACTATCCCTAGATCGCTTCTGTCCATGATTTCACATATTGTCCCGTTGCGTAGTTGCGTAGACAGTTGAGACACAAAACTACTATTGGAAATAGTTATTGTCTGTGGCATTGCATATAGTCTATGGCAATACTAACGCTGACATCCCCATTTCCCCATCCGTCCTGTTGTAGCTTAGATAAATTACCTATAGATTTCGCCATAAAATGAGCTTGATTGATAGAGCGAGATGGCCAATTGGCAGCTCCATGTTAATAATAAGGACAAAAGATTATTTTTTGTCTTTGTCACCATGGCCGGTTTCTGTTGTTTGTCAAACTTTAATATAATGGCAGGTTTGACAAACAAACTCGGTTTTGTTTGATTATCTGTGATTTCGTGGTATTATGTGTTAATGGAGACAAGGAATTGGGTTATTTATAGATAATAAGTGTCAGTGCGATGGTGGGTTGTAGTGTTCTTGTTGTAACACCAGAACTAACTATTGTTGTCTCATGTGCGGCCACGCCATGGCGAAATCTATAGGTACTTTATCTAAGGGCACAAAAGATGACATAGACAAAAGTATATCTACCTCTTTTTGCTTATGACGTTATCTGTTAGTGCGAAAGTGAATACCGATATTGAAATAGCGTCTTAAATACGTTCCCTCTAGGTAATACAATCTCTCTGCCGCCATGCATCACGTCGTCTATACTTCATAAAAGATAGCTTGATCTCTGCGACAGCTGTCTGTATCAATAGAGTTACAATAGCGCTTGACAGGCTAACAATAACGTATACGTCTATTTAAGATATGTTGCAGAGATCAAGCTATCTTTTAAGAAGTATAGTGAACAAAGATTTTTATACTTCTAATAAATACTAAACTATACTTAATAAACATGTTTACTGAAGTCATGAGTATATTATTAATATCTATTAACGTATGCGTTTCGATGGCGCGGCCACGGCGATTTAAAAACAAAAAACTATGCCAAAATTATGTAAAATTTTGTAAAAGTTGATTCCCAAAACCATAAATTTGTCAAAGTTATGGTTAAAAAGTTTTAAGGGTTTGAACGTGGCCGCGCCATTGAAACGCGGCGAACCGCGCGGCCACGGAGATCATTAAAACTAAGCGTTGCAGAGGCCTGAAATTAAGGGAAATGACAGAGTGAATTTGTAAAAAAATAGAAAAAAATCCTAGGTTAATATTTTAGGAGCTGTAAGACTAAAACCCCATGGCCGCGCCATTGAAACGGTGAAAAACACGTTATCACCGATATCTCGCTGAAAAAGCATCGCAGAGGACTGAAGTTTTTTGTAAAACCTAGATTTGAATTTGTCAAAGTATGTAAAAATACACAAAAAATTCTAGGTTTATATTTCAGGAGCTGTAAGACCAAAACCCTATGGCCGCGCCATTGAAACGATGAAAAACACGTTATCGCCGATATCTCCCTGAAAAAGCATCGCAGAGGTGTGAAGTTTTTTGTAAACCCTAGATTTGAATTTGTTAAACTAAGTAAAAATACAAAAAAAAATCCTAGGTTTATATTTCAGGAGCTATATGACCAAAACCCTATGGCCGCGCCATTGAAAACGTGAAAAACACGTTATCGCCGAAACCTCGCTGAAAAAGCATCGCAGAGGACTGAAGTTTTTTGTAAAACCTATATTTGAATTTGTCAAAGTATGTAAAAATACACAAAAATTCTAGGTTTATATTTCAGGAACTGTAAGACCAAAACCCTATGGCCGCGCCATTGAAACGATGAAAAACACGTTATCGCCTATATCTCCCTGAAAAAGCATCGCAGAGGTGTGAAGTTTTTTGTAAACCCTAGATTTAAATTTGTCAAACTATGTAAAAATACAAAAAAAAAACCTAGGTTTATATTTCACATTTACAGCTCCTAAAATATATAAACCTAGGATATTTTTTCTATATTTTTACAAATTCAATCTGTCATTTCACTGAATTTCAGGTCTCTGCAACGCTTAGTTTTAAAGATCTCCGTGGCCGCGCGGTTCGCCGCGTTTCAATGGCGCGGCCACGTTCAAACCCTTAAAACTTTTTAACCATAACTTTGACAAATTTATGGTTTTGGGAATCAACTTTTACAAATTTTTACATAATCTTGGCATAGCTTTTTTAAAAAAAAATCGCACTGGCCGCGCCATCGAAACGCATACTCTATTAACTACACCAATTTTATATCACAATATCCACTAGGAATCAATTTGCAAATCATTTTAACAGCAGCTGAACTTCACTCGAAAAAAGCCCACCAAACACCTAGGCACGCTATTAAATCATTTTTTACGGCTTCTCAGGGTTTGTGCATTTAGCCAGTATCACGTTTAGTTCCTTTAGTTTTATACAGTAATTCAGTTCCTTTGCACAAAAACTTTGTTTTGCATTAGAAAGCAGATGTAACACATTCCAATGTTTGGCAGCAAATATCGCACTGTGAGATTAATACTGTATCAACTCAAAATTTGATCATTTTTCATAGGTAAAATTCAATTCCATACGCGTCAATAAAACCGTTGTTAAAATAGTCCAAGAAACAATGATATGCCGCTACAAGTCACTATTCATGACTGACTGACAGTTGTTACCCCCTCCCCCTCCCTCCCCCCGCAACAATGGATCATCTTTAAGGGCTTATTACACTACACGGAATGCAGGGCCCTAAACTCTAATTTAGGGTAGTGTAATAACTGTTAGATAGTTAGGGTTCTCATAATATCGACCTTATTGCTTCGGAATGATTTAGTGACCCGGTATTCAGGGCCCTGAATACTGTGTAGTGTAATAAGCCCTTTAGCTTATATAAAGTACCTTATGTAAGATCTTTAGTTACCGTTGAAATTCGAGTGCAGTGTACGGGTCTTTTTGCATTTTAGACGGCATTATTTTAGACTGCAACGTTATTGCTGAATCAGGTATGTAAAAATTAAACTATTATTTCAAGTCAACATAATATTATTGTTGATTAACAATTATTCGATTTCAAGTAATATTTTTATTTAGGACATTCTTGTTGGTTTAATAAGTAATATTAGACTTAATATAGTTTTGTTGAAGAATTTTTTCCAACTACTTTTTAGTGGCAATTTATTAAAATTTAAATAAAATATTGTTGTTAATAACAGTATTGAAAATCGCCCGTTCAAACAGTCATGTTAAAGTCAAAATAAAACGATCCTCTATGATATAAATAATTTTGAGTAGGTACATTCTTGGTGATTAAATTAAATTAAGGTTTTACTTCAAAATACATAGACTATGTTTATTTGTAGCATGAAGCATGGGCGACTGCTTGTAGATAAAGATGACTGAAAATACGTCCATCGATCAGCAGGACAAGGAAATCAACGAACCCATTAAAGAAATCGCAATCCTTCTAAACCTTCCTTGTTGAATCCAGTGACTAAAAAAAACAATTGTCCCAAAATGATGCCAACGAAGCTGCGAAAGAGTAACCGGAGACTATACGTTAACAATACAGTGAGTAAGTGTGAAACGACGACTGCATCCAACCAAAGAAAATACTACATTTCACCCCTGCACAGTGATCAAAGCGATTTTGATGATTGGAACTGTGATCCTGATTTAATGCCTAGGTCAATGTGCCCAGTTTACTTCAGGGTGCAGCCACAAGACAGTTCAGTTCTTCTTCCAGCGGATCTTCATCAAGTAGCTCAGATGATGATGCAGAAAATAATCTAAATCCCATTGCTTCTGCTATGGGATGGGCAGGTCAAATAACAACAGAGGCAAATGCTTTATAAGTGCAGGAAATCGCAAGAGGCAAGACGGTGAGATGTTGGTAATTGGAAAAGCAAAATTGCTAAAACACACGAAACACAGGTAAGGACATTCACATTAAGTGGTTAAAAAAAAGTTTCTGCGAGGAAGATGGGTCTTCCTCTGTTCTTGTACCTACTTAGAATAATTTTTGGTTTTGTTTAATTATTAAAATATAAGTGTTTATGTTTGTATAACTATGTATTTATTACTTCTTTTGGTAAATACATTATTTGCCTTTATTATCTGACTTTACTTATGACCTAACCTTAGTCTAAAATAATAGTTTAGTATTTTTCTAGTTAACTTTTTGGAGTTCAGCCAATTTTACACAATTTTAATTGTGTAAAATCATCTGAACTCCAAAAAGTTAACTAAAAAAATAGAAAAACAGTTAAATAAAACTGTAAGTCAAAATATTTCACTAATAACTGTGTAATTATTAGTGAAATATTTTGACTTACAATTCTATTTACTAACTAAAAATAATTCACAATTTAAAATAAATGCTGAGTCAATACAGTATTCTCAAAAAAAATATTGGAAATCACTTAATAACCTGCAATTTTAGAAACATTTCTTAGATATAGAATTTCATTAATTTGATTAATACGCTCTATGCAGTGTTTATTTTTTTGCTATCTATAACAGGCAGTATGTAATCAGTTTTCAGTCGATTCTGAAAAAAGCTTAATTTTGAGTTGATACACTAATAATCTAGCAGTGCGATTTACCGAGTGATGTGATCGAGTCAGCTTTGCTAAGATATCGTTACTAAAATAACACTTTCAGCTCCACTTTACCAAGATAGCACCTGTTTCAATGATTCCGAATTTTCTCTAGTTGCATAAACACATGAGACACAAAACAACACCAATTTTATTTAACAATGTTTGTTAAATTTGCAAATAATTAAAACAGTCACTGAACTCACTGAAATTGAACTTTATTCGAAAAAATCTAAGATCAGGGTTACCAACTCCTAAAAAACAAAACTCCTAAGATCAAGATGAAAAAATGAAAGACACCTAAATAGCCCTAAATGCTTCCTAAATGCAATATTCATAAGCCCCAAAAATACCCTGAATTGGGTACCTATTCAAGGATATTGTTTAAATGAGTATCTCGTTTTTACTAAGGTAAATGTTGGAATTAGGTTTGATTTATCAAACACACATACAATTTGTAAGTCCTTGGCTGAACAGAATATTTCATATTTGTTCTTAATTTACGATCAATGGCACATGTATGTGCAGAATGAAAAATTCAGATATTTGTTGATTGGGTTCAAAGCTTATGGTTGTTTTCAATTTTGTGTGAGTTTACCACGTAGACTGTTCTCTCCAGTAATATAAATAAATATATATCTGCCCCTAACTACCTGGGTATCCTATTACCTGGGTATCAAATAAAATATAATTAAGTTTTAATTACTTTTTATTTGAACTTTACGAATTAAAGATCTAGTGTCAATAATTGTTAACTAATCGTTTAAGTTCAGAGTTGGCGTTTCATTTGAGGTTTCGGAATTCTTTAGGTCATACATGTTTACAATAAACAAATACGACATTTTCGGAGATGGGGTAAATAACGAATGATCCACAATCTCTTTTTAAAATGAATCGTGACATCATTAAACTTTGCAGCATTTCAAGGGACAATCGGTTTCGTGAGTAATGTATGAAATATTATTTATGCCCCTAAAAATAGCCCTACATATTTTTGGGCCATAAAAAAGCCCAACATGGAAATTTTTAACATAAATTGAGGGCTAAAAGCCCTAAGTTGGCAAGCCTGAAAAGATTGAGGACTGGTCACTGGACTGGAGTTTATAAATAATCTGACCAAATTAATAGTGCTAACACACGTCCGGATTTGGTCTGGCCGGACTAACTCCGCCCACAAATCCTTTCTCGCTTACACACGCTTGTGTGGACCGAGACCGACTCAATTAATAATAGAAATGTCCGGCGGACCACTCTACACACGCTCGGACATGGTCCGGGCCGGACTAACTCCGCCCACAAATTCGTGGTCCGGCCTGACCAAATTCGAACGTGTGTAAGCACTATAACACACGTCCGGATTTGGTTCGGCCGGACTAACTCCGCCCACAAATCCTTTCTCGCTTACACACGCTTGTGTGGACCGAGACGGACTCAATTAATAATAATAATTTCCGGCGGACCACTCTACACACGCTCGGATATGGTCCAGGCCGGACTAAAGGTCTATCCACACATATCAGGGCCGTGCCAGGGACGTGGACGGACCGTGCATCAGGGGCTCAAAAAATATCGGTGGGTACATTTTATATGAACTCGTTCACACACGTAACTTAGTTAAGTAGTTAAGGGTAAGTAGGGTATGTAGGGTAGGTAGGGAAGGGTAAGGAGGGTATGTAGGGTAGGGTAGGGTAGGTAGGTATAGGTAGGGTAAGGTAGGTAGGTATGCAGGGTAGGGTAAGGTAGGTAGGTTGATAGGTAGATAAAGTAGGTGGGTAGGTAGGTAGGTAGAGTAGGTAGATAGGTACGGTAGGTAGGTAGGGTAGGTGTGTGGTAGGTAGGTAGGTAGCCAGTTGACGGGAGCAAAGCCGCGGGGGTCATATCATAGATTTTTCTTTTTTTTCTGGTTTTGGAGAAAAAGTGTGAAAACAATTTTTTTTTTTTCTTTTTATTGGCTTGCGCTTGACCACTATCTCACCTGATGGTAAGCGATGATGTGGTCGACGATGAAGCACGCTTGCCTAGAAGATACCTATTCACTCTTGACTTAAAGATTCCCAGGTTGTAGCTATCAGGAAATACAGACTCCGGCAGGGAATTCCACTCCTTTGCTGTACGCATAATAAAAGTATTCTCAAAACGTTTGGTGCGTATGGGTGGGATGTCCACCATGTACCGATGACGCATCGCCGTACGTCTTGTAGTCCGACGATGGAACGGGCTAGGAGGAATTAGTTTATGCAATTCCAACGCACACTCCCCGAAATATAACCGATAAAAAACCGTTCTGGAGCCTAGTTTCGACCAGTACTTCATTGTCGATAAGCCTCTTGGCCCGTCTTTCGATCGACTCAAGTGCATCCAGCTGGTACTTGGCAGATCCGTCCCAGAGATGAGAGCAGTACTCCATGCATGATCGAACTTGCGCTTGATACAAGTTGAGTAACTGTTCTGGCGTGAAGTACCGTCTCACCTTCGCGATAATCCCCAATTTTTTGGCAGCCAGCTGAGCTTTTGCCTCAATGAATGGACCAAAATTGAGTGTCGATGTCATCGTAATGACAAGAACCTCAAGATAGTCAGTTATCGGCACGGTCACACCACGGAAAGAAGGAGGCGGGTGGAATTGGCTCCTTTTAGCGGAAAAAAGACACGCCTGGGCAGTACCGTCTTTACCATAAGGGCACACGGGGCCCGTGCCCAGGGCCCCCATCCTCAGGGGGCCCCGAAGGACCGACAATTTCTCTCACATTTATTCTAAAAACATTTTTGCGGGCACATTTACATTGAGCACCCGGGTCGAAAATAAAACTGACTTTTGTTTAATCTAAATAATGACGATTTTATTTAACCAAATTAAGGCAAAATCAAGTCAAACCACTATCGTAATCGTAACCAAAAAACAAGCAGCATACTGATATCATTAATGACATATAATATTTTATATTTGATTACCCATAATAAAGATAAGAAGAAAATTTTTAGTATAATTCGCTTTCTTTTCTTTCCAAAAGGGTCCCAAATTCTTGTGTGACCAAGGGCCCCAGCATAGTTTAAGACGGCCTTGCGCCTGGGTCTTAGCAGCATTGAACCGGACCAGATTGGCATCGGCCCATTCGGAGACTGCCTTTAAGGACAGATTCAAGCGCCCAACCATGGCCTCCCGGAGAGACTGAATCTGAGGTCAAGTAGCGCGCGCGTCGGATACGTACTTCTCAGCAACAGTGCTGTCGTCCGCGTACCCAAAGGTTTGGCAGATCATTTATGTGCAGCAAGAATAATAATTGCTGAGAGTACCGACCCCTGAGGGACCCCGGCATTAATACCCAGTTGGTCAGACGAGCGGCCATTAATAACAACTCGAATGGACCGGTCCCTCAGGAAGTCTGCAATCCAATCGCACAGACCACTGGGCAGACCGAATGAAGGAAGCTTACCAAAGAGGCTTTCATGCCAGACCCTATCAAAAGCCTTCAAGATGTCGAGGGAATCGGCAAGCGCTTCCCCGTGCCTCTCGATGGCCTCACTCCAGATGTGAATGGCATACGCTAGAAGATCCCCAGTTGACCGGTTTTGGCGGAAGCTATATTGGCGGTCACTGAGGATGTCATTAGCTTCTAGGTATGCCAGGCGCTTGGAGTTGAGCTCTCGTTCCATACTCTTGCAGAGGATGGACGTTATTGTGTGTACTGTAGTTGGCTGGGTCAGCCCGACTGCCCTTCTTGGGCGCAGGCTGAACGTTAGCTTGCTTCCAAGCATTCGGCACTTTTCCCGTCTCATACGAAAGGCGAAACAGGCGTGTCAGGATCGGAGACAGTTTAGGCGCACAGGTTCTGAGTACAATTGCCGGAATCCCGTCGGGGCCACTAGCTTTGTTCACGTCAAGGTTGCGCAGCACCCTACGAACGTCCTTTTGGTGGATGCGAATGTCCGACATACTCGTCTCGCATCCGACAAGAGAAGGAGGGGGCCGCGCGTCACCAGAATTCAGACGCGAAGATTCCGCAAAAAGAGAGGCAAACAAATTTGCTTTCTCCTCAGCGGAGTGGGCCAGTGACCCGTCGGGTTTCAGCAGTGGTTTCAAGTGAGGGATGGCAGAAGTTCGATTCCACCGACTTAGCCAGGGACCAAAACGCTTTACTACCCGCTGGGTAAGAAGCAAGTTTGGTCCCAATACGGCTTATGTGGTCGAACCGAGATCTTCTAATCATCTTCTTGCAGGACTTGGCAGCCCTGTTGTAGGCTCTCTTCCACTGACCCGCGTCGCTTGCTTTGCGCGTCCGAGCGTCGACCCATGCCAGGTAGGCCTCATGTATAAGCGCGTTGGCGCGCTTGCACTCGGCGCCAAACCATGGTCGGTCGACGCTAGACATTGCTACGTCAGAGAACGGAATGTAGTACTCCATTCCCCGAAGCAACACATCCGACACGGCGTCTGCGCTTGACGAAGGATCAGCCGAAGAGAAGCAAGTAGGCTGCCAAGGATAAGATGCGAAAAAAGAACGCATCCCATCCCAATCCGCTGACTTGTACCGCCAAACCCTCCAAGCGCTTCTTGGGCTGGGATCGGGTGGGGAGTGGATGGATACAGAATTCACCGGACAATGGTCGGAACTACATATTTTTATAGATAATTGTATGATCTACAATTTTTGTCTGATTTATTTTTATGATAAAACTTACCGTTTAACTGAAAAACGTAAAACCCATATTTGCGAACACCTTTTAAATATTTTGCAAATGTTGTATCGATAGGGACTTTTCGCATTTCCTCGTACCAGTTTTTAGCTGTATGTTCCGTGCAGTTTTTAGCGAATTTATGTTACCTTGCATGTCTAAATTGACCGGACTACCTTCCTTACTTGCATTCACTTGATAATTCATATATTTTTACCCAACCATGTCGAAGCCAAAAGCTGTACAGACGGCTCCCATCCCAATACACTCAAAAAAGTGTATAGGAGATGTTCCAAAAATGAATGGAGCCTGGACCAGCACTTTGTACACTATATCGTAATAATAAACTTATCAAATGATCATTTTTGTACGCCTATACCTACCCTACTTAAAATGAAATTGTTAGTATTTTTATGGCATTCCCCTATTTTTTCCTATATATCTATGTAGTGTACATAGTGGTGGCCCAAAATCAAACATCTCTATTAAACTTAGA
Source organism: Anorthoa munda (assembly GCA_945859665.1). Classification (NCBI taxonomy): domain Eukaryota; kingdom Metazoa; phylum Arthropoda; class Insecta; order Lepidoptera; family Noctuidae; genus Anorthoa; species Anorthoa munda. The sequence goes on along the minus strand of OX243919.1, from coordinate 751,503 downwards.
TAAAGTACCTACTATTAAATAATAAAAATATCGATATAAAATATCCAAGTAATTTTGGAGATCGTCCATTCAAAAGAAGCGATTTTTTTTTTTTTTTTAAATTTTATATTTAGAATTAGTTTAGTTAGACGAAAAAAACATGTTTTAGAAGTAATATACAATTTTTTTTTCAAACCTTTTAACCTAATCCTTATAGCCGGGGTAGATGGGGTATGCTTTCTAAAGCATATTTTAAAAAAAAAGTATAATATTAGTTGTTTACGTCTGTGCACTATGCAGTGCTGTCAACTGTCATTCTAGGTTTTTGGATAATTGTGCATTTTATGGACATAAACAAAATATTCGGCTAAAAACCAACTAAAATGTAAAAAATATATGACGAATAAATATAAAATATTAGTTATTCAAGTTAATATTTAGTTTTTTGTGCAACAACCTATGATTGTGTAGAGTTTAGTGTCATAACCTATAAGTGCGTAATAATTTAGTTATTTTACCATGGCTCTACAATTGTCAAGGCGGGAGGTCGAGGACTTGAGGTCTTCTCTCGACCGCGCGATTTACAGGACTATAGGCAAGTCGGATAGTTCTTTACTGTCCACAGTTTCTAGTTGCCTCACAAATGGGTAAGTAAGATGGCATCAGAACAATGTTTACGACGGTAACCAAACGTATTTAGTGTTATTCTTATACGAATCTGTGAACTTTTTAGCATTTGCTAATTAAATTCTTAATTCGAATTCTATGCATATAATTTTGCTAATCAGACCAGTAGTTTTAATGAATTCTTATTCTTTTTCTGTTAAGTTCAAGCCTCAAGGACTGATTACACTTAGTATTTAATTATTATATTTTTTATAATTACTGTTTAGTTCAAGAGAAGACTGAAAAGATTATTTTTTTAAATATTTGTTCCTACCTACATTGTTTGTGCCTAATAAACACTATCTTTTTTTTTCTCCTCTCACAGTTAGAGGGGATGTTATGCTCATGTATTCTATTCTAACTATATTTTATTTCATAACTAAAAAAATTTTGCCAAGATTCATGGTCAGGCTTTTGGGCTGCCAACCCATAACAATTGTCAAAAATATTTATCTGACAGCTGGATTAAATATGCTTTCTGATGCACAAAAGGATCTTGGTATGTAATGGAATGTGGACCCATACACGGACAACCAACCACTATTATAATCTGACGAGCATTGCTTCACCTCTATTTTTTCGCCTGAAGAAAAAAGAAGAGTGTTGAACATTAGACATGTTTGTCTGAGTATGTGTGTCGCATCATAGCTCCCAAATGGGTGAACGGATAAAGTTTTTTTTTTGTTTGAAGGTTTACTTCGTCAGGAGTGATCACATTTATGCGCAAAAGTTATGCACATTTTACACAAATCTGTGTTTTTTCGCAAGATATCGTGTCGAATCGTCGTTGCGATCATGTCTAATATTTAGATTTGAAAACTTTCCAGCTATGAACGCAGAAAAATTATTGACAAGATATCAGCTCACATTGACTCGAAGAAGGCAAGTAAACTGGCTGACAAGGTAATGGCATTGGCTCAGGAGTTGCTCTCCAGCTCCAAGTCTCAGAAGAGGAAGCATGAGCCCAGCGACAGAGATAAGGAGACAAAGCGTTCCCGGCACGATGAGGTTTGTACACAACAGTCTGCCTTCCTAATTTGATGAATATATAAATAAAATAAGTGATATAAATAAATAAATTTAAACAGAATTTACTTGGAAAATATAGGTATGTATTCTGGGGTTTATTAATCACAATTTAAGATAATTGCAGCAATCTATTATACTTTCAAGTGTCATTCGTGAAAATTAAGTTTTGTAAACCCCCAACGGAAAAAGAGGGGTGTTATAAGTTTGACGTGTGTTGCTGTGTATTTGTGTCTTTTTTTGTTTGAAAGGTGATTTTGTTGAGTGTTCTTAGCTATGTTTGAATAAAATCAGTTAAGCCGTTCAAAAGTTATGGGTGTTTTACTGTTTCAATCGGGGTGTTTACGCAAGATATCGTGTCATAATTACGTGTTCAATAGATTGCCGATAAATCATGTAGAATGAAATAAAAAGAACAATGGCGAAATTTTAGCTGACTTAAATTTGAGCGTCTGAAAATGAGTTATATACGAAAGACATTCTATTAATTGTCTATGTTTTTTAAAGTATAATTAGGCCTGGTCCAAAATAGATTAAAAACAAACATAATAAATAAAAAGTTATTTGATTTTTTAGTTCATTTCTTTAGCGTAGTGTTGCCATTATATATTTTATCTGCTAAGTGACAAGTAGTAACTATATTAAGTAATAATATCATTATTTTATTTAAATTTAATTTTTTTATTTTATTTTTTTTTATTTTAATTGTTTCTTTGTTTATTGTTAATTTTTGTTATTTGATTTTAATTGTTAAATTTTTATTATATAAATATGGTGTATATATTTAAAATTATGTATTCTGTGTATAACATCGTCTTGGAATACTGTAAGATGTTGTACTTATCGTGTAAAATAAATAAATAAATAATAATAATAAATAAATAATTTATTGCAGTAAATGAGTTAACAATACAGTTTATGTCGAAGTGTAGATGTTCCTTGCAGGTAGGTAAGAATATTGTAGTGTAGTAGAAATAAATGAATTACTCTCAATTCATGATTGGCAAAAAGACTAGCACCCAAGTCTAAAAAAAATATAGCTTGGTTGTTGACGACACCACGTCAAAGTCACTTAGTTTAAATAAATATACTCTTTCCAAAGAGTATTTTTCACTACATATTTCATGCTAAAATAACTAGATAAGGGAAATAATAATGCGATATTCCCCTTTTACTTCCACGAAATTACCTATTAAACACATTATTAAAAGTTACCCAGACATAACCTACAAAAGTTTATTACTGAATATGTATTATTCTCTACATTCTCGAACAAAAATTCTTGCACAAACTAATTCAGAACATCACCCTGAGTTAAACCAGATATTATTCATTTAAAGACTTTTGAATTTAATCTCAGCTAAAACAATGTATGGACACCTGCCATTGTTCTTTGTAGGGGGCTTTAATTTTTTTTTAAAAATACCTTTTACCTGCAGTTGCACGTTGAATGAAATAATTACCGAAGCAATTAGAAAGCCATTGTCTCTCATGGATCCACGTTTTAAGCACTCAACCCACACATATGTAAAACTGGTTTTCAAACCGAAAGTTTCTGATTACTCGTAATGACTGTAAACTCGCTTAATATGCAAGGCACACACACATACATAAAGTTACGCCTTTTCCCCATGGGGGTAGGCAGAAACTACAGAACCCCCCATCTGTAACAATCCTTACGTAATCCTTTCGCTTGGTTTACGTTCATACATCTACTCATACATGCACTCCAGTTCTGAGTATTGCCTTTGAAAAGTACCTGGCTTTTATTTCAGGTTAAGGAGGAAAAAGAGGTAAAAGAGGAAAAAAAAGAGGAGAAAAAGAATGGAGTAGAATTGCCAACAACTATAACCGAGGGAGAAACGGTCGGCTCTAAAATGGCTGTACTCAGCGCAGACAGGATCAAGGTACATAAAACTTATATTATTATTTTGTTAAAATTAACACTTCGTTGGCCCCGGCTTACAAGTTGTAGGTCGTGGGTTCGAATCCATGCAGGCGCTATAATTTGTGTAAAATATTTTATCACCACTGCTCTCAAAACGGTGAACGAAAACATCGTGAGGAAACCGGCATGTCCTGTTCGAAGATAAGTGACATCCACAAACCCGCACTGGGCCCGCGTGGTGGCTTACGGCCCATTCCCCCTCACAGAGAGGAGGCCTGTGTCCCAGCAGTGGGAACATGAAATGGCTGATGATGATGAGGAACATCGGAACATGGTGGACATCCTATCCATATGCAGAAAATGTTTTGGAAATATTCTCATTGTGCATACAGTTAAGGAGTGGAATTTTCTGCCGGAATCTGTGTGTCCTGGTAGCTATAAGTCAACCTGGGAGTCTTTAAGTCAACAGTGAATAGGTTACTTCTAGGCAAGCGTGCTTCACCGTCGACCACATCATCGCTTAACATCAGGTGAGATTCCGTAGGTATCACTCAACCACTGCGCCAGCCATGTCGTCCAAAATCGACCTTTGACTATAACATATCTTTACCCCTTCCAGCTGATGATGGCGAACGCTCAAAAGGAGATAGAGGAGAGGAAGCGAGCCCTGCTAGCCATGAAGGGCGAGTCCAAGAGCGGGGTGAGTGCAGCTGCGGCGGCCGCGCAGCAACTGAAGCTCCAAGTCCAGCAGAATAGCTCCATCGCCCCTCCAAGCGTCATCAAACCGGTGCTGTTCTCTAAACCAGGTAAGTTTTGTTATTTACTGGGTAATGCTTGCTCCACTTTAGAGCAGCTTGGAGTTAGTACTTCCCCAATATCTTCATAAATTACAGACTAAATATGTATTATTACGCGGCTTAGGTGAATAAATCGACATAACCCGCAACAAATACTTTTTTCAAAAATATTTAATGTAACGTTTGGGAACTCCTCCTCCGTTTAATTTTTTTTGTGCGGAACCCTAATATTTTTTCTAAAATTAAGGTAGCCTTAGTTACTTCTTATATTATCAGCTATCTGCCAGTGAAAGTCCCGTAAAAATCGGTCCAGCCATTTCGGAGATTAGCCGGAACAAACAGATAGACAGAAAGACAGACAAAAAAATAATTTTTTAGGGTTCTGTACCCAAAGGGTAAAAACGGGACCCTATTACTAAGACTTCGCGATCCGTCTGTCTGTCTGTCCGTCTGTCACCAGGCTGTATCTCATGAACCGTGATAGCTAGACAGTTGTTGAAATTTTCCCAGATTATGTATTTCTGTTGCCGCTATAAGAACAAATACTAAAAACAGTATAAAATAAATATTTAAGGGCAAACATATCACGTTTTATGTATGGAAGCCCCCTATACATAAAACGTGATATGTTTGCCGTATTTTGCTCGATATTAATAACGGCAACAGGTAGACGCTTGAAATATTCACAGAATGTTTAGTTGTATATTCACTTCAAAAAATAATAATTATTAAATTAAAATAAAATAAATCAAGGGGGGTTCCCATACAACAAACGTGATTTTTTTGCAGTGTTTTGCGATAATGGTACGGAACCCTTCGTGTGCGAGTCCGACTCGCACTTGACCGGTTTTTTTTTTGTTTACCGTGTATATTTAAACAGACATTTCAATTTTATTTATTTATATAGCAAAGATAATGCAAAGTAAGTTATAATCGATTTGAAATGATCTACTCCACAGCTAGTAACGCCATGTCCCAGGAAGAATTGGAGAAGCAGCGTAAGATAGCTGAGCTGCAAGCCCGGATACAGAGGAAGTTAGCTGGTAAGGGCTTTTATTTATCTCCATCTCATACACGGATCTAATTATTCTTCAGCGGCCAGGTTAGTAGGCCAGGAAGTTAAAAGTGTTATAGAAAAAATTTCTTCGTTTTTCTCTTTCTGTCTATAATTCTGAGACTATACCGGGATTACAAGAACTCAATACCGATACCCCGGGAATTAAAAAAAAACTAAAACAAAAATATACAACTGACATCCAAATAAAAACACTACAAAGTGAAAAATAACTTCAATTTTTGAAGTCCGTGTTTTTGTTTTCATTTCTTTAATTAGCTTAAAAAAAAGGATGAGGTTCTCAATTTGTTGGAATCTCTTTTTTTTATGTAAAAACCTTTATATTTTTAACCGACAAAAAAAGGGAGAGGGATCGAATTAGACATTTATATTATTTTTATGTATATACGCTTAATTTTTTATACAGTAGCCCGTTTTCAAATATTCCTTTTTTTTAAAAGAGTTTACTTCAAAGTTGGTCCCATTTCGATTTAAAAAATTAAATCTACATCTAAAGGTAGAAAAAAAGGATTTATTGTTAATTATACCACTGAATTTTTCGTTGTGAACCGATTCTGTTGCCATTAAGTAAACAGTAAAATGAAAAAGAACCCTTTTTAACGAAACATTAGAACGAAGAAATAACGAAATGAAAAACAAAAATATCAATCTTTAATAAGTACATAATTTATACCACTTTGTGTAAAATAGTTTGCAAGTTCGTTTTTCCGTCATTTATAGAAGAGTTCTGTTGTATAACTCCATCGTTTTTCATAAGATCTTCACCAAATTTATATGGGTCCACCTCGGAAAGGTACCTTTTCAAACTGTCATGGTCACTAACACTAACATTAGAAGCGGGATATTTACCATGTTTACTGTTTGTTGCGAGTTTCCGATATTTCGGTGCTGTTGCAAGCACCTTGAAAAACACGAAACGAAACGATTTTACAAAATCCATCAACAATGAACCGTGAAATCAGTGAAAATATTTTTTAAATACATTCAAACATAGATCCTCCTTCTAATTGGGCAGTCGGTTAAAAAAAAAACCGGGATTGAATTACCTATATACAATCCTGGGACTATCCCGTGATTACAAGAAGTCAATACCGATATCCCGGTATTAGAAAACATAACCGCGATCGAATTTGTTAGCCAAGTACTTTGAAGGGAATTAAGTCAAATTCGATGTAACCTTATTACTTCGGTCGTGGTACAATTTCACCGTTATTTTTGATCTCAGTAGTATGTGTGATACCAAAGGTGGAGCCCTGAGCAGCCAGGCGGGCAGCGGGCCTGCGCCCCTGATCCTGGACCGCGAGGGTCGCACGGTCGACACCACTGGCAAGCGAGTGCAGCTCACACACGTCGCTCCTACGCTTAAGGTAACTATGGCAAAGTCTATTTTATTACAAGCTTTATTTGACTTTTACCTGTCCGGTGTCTGTAATAAAATCTTCCAAGTTAAATTAGAATCACTTACCAGTGTTCGATTGAGCTGAAGTTTTGCACACACGTTTGGTACTCGTGACAATGCAATTTTTTAATATAAAAACTTATTTAATTTGGGTCAAATCTTGCAACTAAGTTTTAAAACAAATGTTTGGTTTAGATGACGATGCACGGTTTGCTTAACGTCGTTATTATACATCCAATATGCTGGAATCCTTAATATAGCGAACAATTATTTTTATGTTTCCCCATGAAATATTGAATAAAAACATATTTTTCCCCTTCCAGGCTAACATCCGCGCTAAGCGGCGCGAGGAGTTCCGCCTGCAGCTGGCAGGCGCCCCCGCCCCCGAGCCCGTGGCCGCCTGGCACGACTCGCGTGTGGCCGCCCGCCTGCCTGCCCGCGCGCGCCGCCCGCTGCGATTCCACGAGCCCGGCAAGTTCGTGCAGATGGGCGACCGCCTGCGGATGAAGGTAACATACCGCCACATACGCCGCGTGGCACGCGCGTGTGTTTGCCCGTCTGTTTGTGCGAAGCCTGTTTTGGGGAAGGCCTATATTCTGCAGTGGACGTCTTTCGACTGAAATGATGATGATGATTCTGTTCTTGAACTCCTCGCATGTGTTTCCAGGCGCAGTTAGAAAAGCTGCAGAACGAGATATCTCAGATCGCTCGCAAGACGGGCATCTCGTCTGCCACCAAGCTCGCGCTGCTGGCCGCCGACACGCCTGACTCCGACAGAGTGCCCGACATCGAATGGTGAGCAATTGGGCATCGCTTTATTAGAGTCTTCCAGGGACTCACTACCTAGGGAATTAAATCCTGACCCTTGATACTAATCTCCGGAATTTCGGAACTATACTTTTTTGATACGGGATCCCGGTATATTACAACGTATAACCATGATTATTAACAACTTTTAGTGGGTAACGAATCTTTTTTATCGGGTTTTGTTACATATAATAAATCTGTAGAAAAGTCGTTTTTGTACATTGAAAATATTTCCAAAAGAAATAGCCAGAGTGTTAAAGGATAACCAACAGAACCAGTATTTTTGGAGTTTTTGTCTGTTTAGTAGTGCACGCATCACGTAAAATATACGAAACCAATGAAGATAACTTTTATACTAGGGCATGTAATATCGGAATGCCAATATTAATATCGATATTAATATTGGCATTGCGCACTTTCGCATGTTTTTTTGTTAATTGCACAAATTCGCTATGAGGTTGGATTGAGGACAATAAAAAAACACGTTTATGCCGCGACATATTAGGATTTTCTATTATGTCTCTAATCACCAATGACTCGGTAATCGGGCGCTTATTTACCTAAACTGCACATTTGTTCCCAAGAAACAATATAAGTCATATCTTTCTGAGAAATGATAATGCAAAAACAACCAGAAAATAAATGTTTATCCATAAATTTGAAAGTAGCACCGATAAGTATAGTGAGTAATAATGATTTATAAATCCAGTTTAAGTATCGGTTAATGTGGCCACGACACCTGGGGGAGGCCTATGATCAGCAGTGGACGTCTTTTAGCTGAAATGATGATGATGATGTCAAGTACAGTACAACAGACAACAGATTTGTGATCGGATACACTAATTTGTTGTATTCAATACAAGCAGAAGACTGAAAAATATTAAGCTTTAATTTATTTAGGTTTCCAAGCAAGTAAAATATTGTAAATTTAAAACACCCCTCTCAAAACTATGAAAAACCGTCAAGTGCGAGTCGGACTCGCGCACGAAGGGTTCCGTACTTGGTAAATTGCGGTTTACGATTTATGACGTATTAAAAAAAAACTACTTACTAAATCTCGTTCAAACCAATTTTCGGTAGAAGTTTACATGGTAATGTACATCATATATTTTTTTTAGATTTATCATTCTCTTATTTTAGAAGTTACAATGGGCGGAGGGGGAGGGGGTGGACACATTTTACCACTTTGGAAGTGTCTCTCGCGCAAACTATTCAGTTTAGAAAAAAATTATGTTAGAAACTTCAATATCATTATTGAAGACCTATTCATAGATACCCCACACGTATGGGTACGATGAAAAAAATAATTGAGTTTCAGTTCTAAGTATGGGGAACCCCCAAAATGTATTGATTTTTTTCTATTTATGTGTGAAAGTCTTAATGCGGTTCACAGAATACATCTACTTACCAAGTTTCAACAGCATAGTTCGTTTCGAAAAAAAGTGGTTGTGACATACGGACGGACAGACAGATATACATGACGAATCCATAAGGGTTCCGTTTTTTGCCATTTGGCTACGGAACCCTAAAACCATCTTAGCATTCATCATCATCATCATTGTCATTTCAGCCGAATGACGTCCATTTCTGAACATATGCCTCCCGCAGGTGTCGTCACATTAGCCGGTCCCGTGCGTCTCCAAATCCAGTGGATTACCGTAACCAAAGCATTAAACCATGAAAATATAATTGTTACAACGGGTTGTATGAAACTGTGTATTTACTTGTACTCTTAAAGGTAAAATTTTTAGCAATCTCAGGGCTGTAAATACGGAATTCACCAAGGCACATATTATTATTTCATGAAGTGAACGCTTTCTCGCTCAACGCTTCACAAGGAGCTAAAATAAGATTTGTGTCTGATTCCGAGATGCCGATATTGGATCACTGAGTATCGGAATTGAAATATCGGTATTTTCGTACCGATATTCCGAGAAGCCGATATACATACAAATTGTGCGTAACTTGAAGTATTTTTTGTTTCATCACAATCGGTTCACTCTATCAAAAGTTAGATGAATTTAAAGTGTTCAAGAAGTTAAATATCACAACACACGCAATTCAGATACTCGGACAGTTGAACTACATATTCGATAGATGGCGTTGTGCATTTGACGTCATTTTCTGAATCGTGTTAAGATTCTTCGCCCAAGAAAGGACCTAGAAAAAAAATTGGTAGGTAGATAGGTATATACCTACCTACCTACCAATTTTTATGCTCGGGTCATGGGTAGGGTAGGTAGTAGGTTAGGGGGAGCAGTTGACGGGAGCGAAGCCGCGGGCACAGCTAGTACAAACATAAATAACGAGAAATTCGGGCAAGAAAAATGATTGGGATCCTGGTATCAGAACATCATCCTCAAACATCGTTCAATTAATTTACGCGCCTTTTTCTAACAAATGACAAATGATTTATTTTCTGTAAGTTGGTTTGTACAAACACTTTCACATGTCGATCATATTTTTTAAAACTAGATGAGGTCGGCGTTTCCTGTCTGACTACTCTGAGAAGAAAGGCCGAAACAAACTCAGAGGTCACAGTCTCTTTTAAAGTCCAGACAAAAACTTGGTTAGATCATGTGAAGACCATGTAGACTGATGTCTGAAATGGTCTTTTGAGAAAAGAACCAGCCAGATTGAGTGGACCTGTCCAGCCAGTGCACGCATTTGTCAATAACCGTGCAGCTCAACTTAGAATTTAAGGAGCTCAACGAATTGACGAACAATACCAAAGAAAGGACATTCGGGTAGGCCGCATAAATACTCAAACTGCCAGACCATGATTAAAAACTAACTAAGATAAATTAAAATTAAAAAAAAAGAATGATCCACATAGTCTTCACATTCACAATAATTAAAATAAAATAATATAATACTTTAAAAAGTAAATATTCTTGTCATTGCAAGAAAAAAAAAAAAAAAAAAATATTAAAAACTAAATTCACGTAGCAAAATAAAAAAAATAAAAAACGAAATTAATTGGAGCAGCTCAATCCCAAGCCTTTTTGTCCTCAACGTAATCTTTAATGTTATAAAACGCTTTCTGGCACAACTTACGTTTAATGAATGATTTGAATTTATTAACACTTAAACCTTGTACGTCGCTTGGAAGCTTATTATAAAAGCGTACACATTGACATCTAAACGAGCCACCTATTTTCTTGAGCCTTGTTGTAGGTACTACAAATTTGTGTTTGTTCCTAGTATTTATGTTATGGATATCACTGTATTTTTTAAACAATTTTATATTTTTATGGGCATACAAAAGATTTTCATAAATATACTGAGAAGGCACAGTCATTACATTAATCTCCTTAAATTTCTCTCTGAGAGAGTGTCTCGGGCTTAATTTATAAATTGATCGAACAGCTCTTTACTGCAAAACAAAGATAGTCTGGATGTCGGCGGCATTTCCCCACAACAGAATACCATACGACATTACACTATGAAAATAGCTAAAGTATAATAAACGGGCTGTCTCTATGTCAGCTAAATTACGAATCTTTCTAACAGCATATGCTGCGGAGCTTAGCTTCTTTGACAATTTATCTATATGTGGGCCCCACTGAAGCTTAGCATCCAAAGTTAGGCCTAAGAATACTGTGCTATTTTCAGGATTCAATTCTTCGCCCTTTAACATCACATCAGTTTTCACCTGCCTAACGTGAGGTAGGGTAAACTTAATGCATTTGGTTTTTTTTCCATTTAAAAGTAAATTGTTAACATTGAACCAGTGAACTACTTTTGAGATCGCGCTATTTACATCGTCAGTAACCAGCTGCTGACGTTTAAGTTTAAACAAAAGTGAAGTATCATCCGCAAACAACACTATATCATGGTTATCCTTTATGAGGTAAGGCAAGTCATTAATATAAATAAGAAACAAGAAAGGGCCGAAAATTGAACCCTGCGGGACTCCCATTGTTACTAAAGATTCGGGAGATCTTTTTCCATTAACGTCAACGCTCTGAATCCTATTACTCAAGTATGAAGTAAGAAGAGCCAGAGCGCTGTTCCGGATCCCGTAGTGGCGGAGTTTCCTGATTAGCGTTTCATGAAGAACACAATCAAATGCCTCGGACAAATCACAAAATATGCCCAAGGCATCGCACTTATCTTCCCATGCATTATAAATATGTCCTAAAAGCTCAACACTGGCATCAGTAGTTGAACGACCCCTTGTAAAACCGAACTGTTTGCTATGTAATAATTTATGTTAATTAAAAAATCTTTGCAATTGCTCTAAAATTAATTTCTCAAATATTTTACTAAACGTAGGTAGTACTGAAATAGGTCTATAATTTGTAGGGTCTGAAGTACTACCTGATTTAAACAAAGGTATTATTTTACTATTTTTCATTAGGTCAGGAAACTCCCCACTAAACAATTATTAAAGATAATAGCTAAACTAGGTGCGACAATGTCAATAATGGACTTAGCAACTTCTACAGAATGTCCCCACAGATCTGCAGTCTTTTTAACATTTAAAGTGTGAAAGGTTTTAATTATGTCTCTACAAGTAATATGTTCAAAAAGAAATTCCGAATCACAAACATTAACATTTACTTTTAGTATAGACTCAGCAACAGAAGGTGATGAGTTTAGGGATTTAGTAGTTGAAATGGGAATATCCGAAAATAAATTTTCAAAAGCCACTGCGACTTGTGAGTCTGATTTTATGATGTTGTCATTAATAGATAGGCTGTAGTAAATATTCCGGTTACCAGATCTTCCCGTTTCACTATTAATAATATTCCAAGTCGTTTTAATAACATTACTACTACTTTTAATCTTCGAACTCAAATAACGCGACATGGCCAAACAACAAACTTTTTTAAATAATTTTGAATAATTTCTAACATATAAATTAAATTCAGCAGTGTTTACATAAGTCCTTTCACTGTACAGCTCATAAAGCCGTGTTCTACTTTTATGAATACCAATGGTAGCCCAATCACCGAATGAAGCATTACTATTAACCGAGATAGTCTTGGGAATAAAAGTGGAATTAAATTGTCTACAATATATATTAAAAAAATCATCATATAGATGATTAGGTTTAGAATGAATTGCCAAAATTGGTAACTTATTAATAAGTTTAACTTTAAAAGCTGCCAAGCGAGCTATCTATCTTAGGGTCGATTTTAAGTCCAACCGGATGCTGCTGAGTTCTAGTATATTAAATGGAACGACTGCCTACCTGATTTCCACAACCCAGTAACTGGGTAAAACGTTACCTCTTGGCAAGACTGGTGTTTCAGATTTGCTGGCTACTACCGTAATCATCATCACCATCATATCAGCCGAAAGACGTCCACTGCTGGACATAGGCCTCCCCCAAGCGTCGCCACATTGACCGGTCCCGTGCGTCTCGCAACCAGCGGATCCCCGCAACCTTCACCAGGTGCACGGTCCACCTGGTGGGAGGCCTTCCAACGTATCGTCTTCCGGTTCTTACAACCTTAAAGCGAGCAGAGATTTACAAAAGACAGCGCAACGTTAAGCTGTTGTAACGCGTTTTCCGAGACACGGATAAGTCTTGGTAATGGATGGTCACCCATCCGCGGCACAACCTCGGCAAGCGTAACTTAAGGTTGCAAGTCGAAAATTCTTCCATACAAACGTAGTCTAAGGATTACTCAACTGTTTGACGGTGTACGTTCAAAATAAAAAATGATATCAATTTGTCTTGTCAAAAATATTTTGCGCATCGAAAGTTCCATATTTCAACGCATCTTTGGGCAGAAATGAAGTTTGGCGAACAGTGAAACGCCCATAACTTTTGAACGGTTGAACCGATTTTATTCAAACATAGCTAAGAACACTCTCGACAAAATCACCTTTCAAACAAAAAAAAACTAAATCAAAATCGGTTCACCCGTTTGAACGCTACGATGCCACAGACAGACACACATATACACACCAACACACGTCAAACTTATAACACCCCTCTTTTTCCGTCGGGGGTTAAAAGGGAAAATTGCGCGAACTAGCTTCTTACTGCTCATAACAGCATCCATCTCTTTCGCACGTGTTGTCGGATGAAATAGCATGCATTTTAACCCCGCGCACAAAATAGTTCGTGCCGTCGACTAGAACAACCTTAACCTTGAAGCTCAAAGAGATTAATTGAAGCAAATGCTCTTATATCAACAAAATCTTCGTTTCTCACAACGTGTGTCATCTCTTTCCAGGTGGGACAGCGTAATCCTGATGACGCCCGAAGAGCGGCAAGCCAAGCGACAGAGCGACACGAGTGACGACACCACCAGCACCACCGACAGTCGCTCGCACAGCCAGCGGGTGGACGCGTGCCACGTGGGCGACGACGACATCGTGGACAACCTCAACGAAGCCGCCATCACTAACCTGGTGGAGCATCCGCAGCAGCTTAGGCCGCCAAGTGAGTATCCTTTATCTTCAAGGTTAAGCAACACTTGCCACTTGGTCGCGTGGTGGATGGGTGCACATACCGAGTTTACTATGATCTTCCGCCATCACTAACCTGGGCGAACATCTGCAGCAACTGAGACCTCCAAGTGAGTCCTTACGTTAAGAACGACCGAGATTTTTGCTTTAGAACGATAATACACTTGCCTGTTTAGGCAAGAATACACTTGCCTGTTAGGGCAAAAATACACATTGCTGTTGAGACACGAATACACTTGCCTGTTAGGGCAGAAATACTCATTGCTGTTTACGCAAGAATACACTTGCCTGTTTATGCAAAAATACACATTGCTGTTGAGACAGGAATACACTTGACTGTTGGGGCAAAAATACACATTGCTGTTGGGACAAGAATACACTTGCATATTATGGCAAAAATACACATTGCTGTTGAGACGATAATACACTTGCCCGGGTGGGGTACAAAATACACATTGCTGTTCACGCAAGAATACACTTGCCTGTTAGGGCAAAAAAACACTGCTGTTGAGACAAGAATACACTTGCCTGTTAGGGCAAACATACATATTGCTGTTGAGACAAGAATACATTTGCCTGTTAGGGCAAAAAGACATATGCATATAAGTCTAAAAATACACATCCCTGTTAGTGTGAAAAGTAGCTTGAATGGCATGCATTGTGACATCTTACCTGGTGGAAGATCTGCAGCAACAGGCCGCCAAGATAGTATTTACGTTAAGGAGGCATGCCATCCTGTATCATGTCTTTGATACCTATTATCTTTCGTTTTACGACACTGACTTCCGCAAAAAAAAAGTAATTTTTCGCTTTGTAGTATTTTGCTTTAGAAGTCGGTTAAAATTTTTTGGTAATAAAAAGACGTGTGGCACTCGGGGACTGCCGCGGTAAAGCTATTGCATAGCATTTTTTATCAACTTATGCAATTATACATATTTTTTTTTTTATTTATACTAAATCTCAATTAAAAAATAAAGACCAGAACGAATAAAAACGGTTTACAAAAGGAATAAAAATTATAATGTAGAACGAGCTTAAAGGAGATCTAGTCCATGGTATATTATGTCTATGGCCTATAAGAAAATAAATTAGACAGACAGATGTCAAGTCAGAGGAAAATGTCAGAATATAAAAGTACTCTCTCATTTTCTTTCACTATTTTTTCATCACTTTCTTCATTAAACAATGCACTTTGTTTATTCATATTCAAAACACTTTATATACAAATTTTACGCGTACAGCTTCACCAGCAACTGCTATTCACTGTTGTACATAGGTACACCTATGTATACATATATACCTACATGTATACTTACGGGCCGCACATGCAGTGAGTGTGGTAGGGATGGTCCGTCACTTCAGGCCGGAGAACAAGATAGCATAACCCCCCTCCTCTCCCTAAACTCGTTACCTTCCCCCCGCAAAAATGTTTTACTTCAGTCTAAAAATATCAAAATGAAACTTCTATAAAATCGCGCAACAAATCCCTCCTGCCTCTCCCCCTACCCCCTCACCCCTCACATACTCGGAATCCATCGTCCGATTTCGGAGCAGCCCGGGGTGTCAGGTTTTCGGGGTGTCAGGTTTATTTTCGTTACGGAATTTCTTGATTCGGTCGCCGCGCTCAAAGCCTGCGATAAAAGCTATGCAATAGCTTAAAAGTCTTATTTTATTTTACTCTTTTTAGTTTTGGTACCTCCTATTATCATGAAAATTATTTATAGTCAGAGTACATCTCATTTCAATTCTAATAAGCCCAAACACGGAGTGCCAGTGCCTACTTTCCGGCTTCATCATCAGATCAGTTTGATGGTGGCATTTTAATCAGTATTTATACCTAGTATTTGCTTCATCATAGTCGCTTAAGTTTTCGAGATATCTTATACCCATGTCACTTATTAAGGAGCTCCAGTGGCCATCTGGCCATGTGGTCTTCTTCATCACATTTGTCCCGCACCCAGTTGTAAGTCGTTATGTAAAAGTGACCGTTTCATCAAAATCCATACTAATATTATAAATTCGAATGTAACTCTGTCTGTCTGTTATATTTTCACGCCTAAACCACTGAACGGAATTCAATGTAATTTGGCAAGGACATAGGCAATATTTGGTTGAATGTTGGATTTGGTTGAATTTGGAGGAATGCTGGCAACCCTGGCAAATGTAAACATAGGCTCCTTAGTTAAAAATAATTAAAATCTTTAATATGCGCTTATACTCGAAAAATAATATCATTAAAGTCTTAACAACATAATAAACCAGTGACAACGTTTTCAAGTGAAACTATCGAGTTCCAGGACAGTTACTGAAAAGAACAATAGTGAATACCAAAACTCAGTAATAAACAGTGAAAAGTGACTTTTGCAAATTATTATCAATTATTACGTTTTTAGTGCATCAAAAGAAGAAATATAAAAACTATAAACAGTGAACGAAACCACTTTATCAACCTCAAGTAAGACTTTAACTTTTATGAGTTCGTTTATTTTATTTAAAAACATACAACTAGCGCCAAAACGACATATGTAACCGCCTAAGTGGCGAATGGACGTACTAAAGTGACAACAAGATAGCATATCAGTTCTACCAACCTAAGCGCAGTTGAAACGACCACTAGCGCCATAACATCGTACAAAACGGTTCACGTGGCGAAAAAGTGAACTAAAATAATAACGCTACTGTCCACCAGGGGCGCTAAATAGTGATTGGGGATACCAGTTCACAAAATAATCTTCCTTGTGGTAGAAAAGTAAATTAAATTGAGTAAACCGGAACAAAAAATTGACCAAACTTATATTATTATAACATAAACGGCAAACGCACAGTGGATGACACTAGTTACTATTGCAACTTGAGAACGAATAGATAACATCTCTTATCGAATAGCTTACTTACTACTGCTACTATCAACCATTACTAAGATGTCAAATAAAACGAACACCAGTAGTAGCGACCGCCAGATGGCAGTGGTGGTAACATGTTTTAAATGCAAGAAAAGTGTTAATATAAAATCTACTGCGTTATGTTCCGTGTGCAATAATAGATTTGAACCGGATTGTGATGGATATCCTGAACAAACATATAGACTATTAAACCAGGAATCAAAAAAGAAATGGCGCTGCAAAAAATGTGCAAAAATTGGAGGAAAAAATGAAATGACTACCAATGACAACAATTCATCCAATATCACAACGAGAAAAAAACAGAATCCTTCCCTACTCACAGTCTCGCCGAAACAAACCAAGAAATGCAACAAAGAGAGCCTAACAAATAATGCACCATTGATGGATTCTCGAATTCTTTCAGACCAAGAAACAACACAAGACTCAATAATCTCACCCAATAAACTATCGAGGAGCTTAGATGGTACAATATCTGACGTAATTTCCATAACGGAGATAAAAGAAGTTTTAACACAGCGCACTTTAAAGCTTAATAGTACGGAACAGGAGCTGGATAACATGATATTGGAAAATAACAATCTTCATAAACGTATAGACCAGCTGACCGCGGAAAAAAATATACTAAAATCGTTGTGTAATTCATCATCGATAATAGATAACTCTCCGGGCATGAAACAGAAAAAGTATCCTCAAACTCCTTTACGACAACATGAGTCTACACCAGTTTCATCGAGGAAAAACTTAGATCCTTTACACATAATACACCTGGAACAAAAAATAGGAAATTTGGAGCAGCAACTAAAGGATGCAGAACAGGATATTAAAAACCTCACACAACAACTTACATCCCTAACTCATCGTCTGCATAATAATACCAATATTAACAATAATACTATGAGTACCTCTCAGTCAAAATTTTATTCGGATCATCTACAGACTCAAAGTGATGAGCGAAATGATACATCAAGAAGATGGAAACAAAAAAACAAACTATGTATTCTGAGCAACGATAAAAACATAGGATCATTAACATTAATTGAAGAAATTTTCTCAAATGGCTTTGATTACTGCCATTACATCATGCCCCATTGCAACATAGAGCATCTTCTGAAAAATTTGGAAAATGAACTGAAAGATTTTAACCTAAATGACTACTGCATTATTTTTATTGGAGGAGACGATATCAGGGATCATGGTAACTATTTAAATATAATAAACAATATAAGACAATCAGTACAAAGCCTTACCCATACCAATGTGGTTCTCTGTTTACCTACGTATATAGCTGGTGCTCCGATATATAACTTTAAAGTGGAGATATTCAACAACCTTCTATATACAGACCTGCAGAACCACAAGTATGCATACTTCCTGGACAGCAATAGTGAATTATCTCATGAAATGTTTTCATACAAAAATGGCAAGATAAATAAATACGGGGTAAGAAAAATATATGATAGGATCAAGAGTAACATATTGGTTGACCTAGACTTATACAACGAAAACGTAAAACCTAACGTTTTAAAATGTCCGAAAAATCACTTAGCACAATCTGATCAGTTTTTTCTATAATCATATTTCAATTATGCATCAGAATATCGCCGGACTAATAAATAAGTGTGACCAATTGTTACTGCATGTACATGAATTAACCGATACCATGGATGTTATTTGTGTTACTGAACACTTCATGGAAGCTGGACATGAAGATATTTTATGTGTTCCTAATTATAAGTTAGCAGCTTGCTACTCCAGAGACACAAAAAGAGGAGGAGCATGCATATTATTAAAACACAACCATGAATATAAAGAGCTAGAAGATATCAAGAAGTTATCAGTCCAAGGTGTATTTGAATGTTGCGCAATCGAGCTAACGCAGCATAGTATCATCATTTTGTGTATCTATAGGGTACCTAAATCCAGTAATCTTGATACATTTTACTTAAAATTAAATGTTATTCTATCAAAGATTTGTTATAAGATGCGCAATAGTGTCATTATATGTGGTGACTTTAATATTAATACATTGAAAAAGGATAGGAATTCTCTTGAATTTACAAATTATTTATTAAGCTACAACCTAAAATTGCAAATTCACCAACCAACTAGACTAAAAAGTGGCACATGTATTGACAACTTTGCTCATAATTTGCAACGAAAGTGTGTCCATCAAGTAATAGATCTTAACATTTCAGATCATACAGCTCAAACTTTAAAAATTCCCGTAAGAAATACTTGTACATTAGACAGTTGGACTATTAGATTACGTGACTACAGCCATGATAACCTTCTAAAATTTAAATCTTGTATAGCTGCATTATCATTTGGGGATGTTTATCATACAAGTGACCCCAATATGGCATACAACGACTTTATTGATTTGTTTAAACTGTTTTATGGTTTATGTTTCCCCATGAAAAATGTAAAAATTAAGTCAAAGATTGTTCCTGATTGGATAACGCCTGGCATAAAACGTTGCAGTAAAGTCAAACGCCGTTGTTTATGGCAATTAAGAAGAAATCCTAATAACGATAACATAAATAAATATAGAAATTATTCACGGAAACTTAAAAAAATTATAAATTTAACTCAAAAAGCTAAAAATAACCATAAAATTTTAACATCCACAAATAAATCAAAGGACACGTGGAAAATCATAAAGGAGAATAAATATCGCTCACCCACTGAAAGCATTACTGAAATAAAGGAAAATGGTATTACATTAACAAGTCCCAGTAAAATTGCAAATGCATTCAACGAGTATTTTGTAAATCAACCACGAGTACTTTCAAGCACCACAAAGTCTCAATATAACAAGTCCCCACACGTGGACCATCCCTTGTTTAGTCAGTCCATGTTTTTAGCCCCTACCACCCCATACGAAGTACATCGTATTATTCTAGACCTAAAAAATAAAACTAGCGTCGGGTCTGACGACATTTCTACAAAAGTTTTAAAATTCGTGTCACAAATAATATCAGGTCATATTAGCCATATAATAAACTTATGTATTTCGTCTGGATTATTTCCTGAAAGATTAAAACAGACTATTATAAAACCGCTATTCAAAAAAGGAAATAAATCTCACATGCAGAATTATAGACCTATTGCGCTCATACCTGTTATATCAAAGATATTTGAAAAGGTAATTTACCGATCCTTACAGTCCTACCTAACTAAAAATAAAATTCTAGCAAAGGAGCAGAAAGGATTCAGACAAAACATGACAGTGAATGTAGCAATTTATGATTTACTTAATATAGTAGTGCCAGATATGGACAAAAGAACCAGAACCAGTGCAATATTTATGGATATGAAGAAGGCGTTCGACCTAGTGGACCACGATATATTAATAAATAAGCTAAATATGTATGGAATAAGAGGAAATGTACTCTCGTTAATAAATTCCTACCTTTGTAATAGGAAACAATTCACAGAAATCAGACGAATTTGTAAAAAGACCAAGAAAGAAATTAAATATATATCTGAAGTATATACAAATTCTTATGGCGTGCCACAAGGCAGCGTGTTGGGCCCTCCGCTTTTCCTTGTGTATATAAATGACTTTCCTAGGCACGTGAATCATCCGATGATTCTTTTTGCTGATGACAGTACTTTAGTAGTAAGACAACTTGATGAGAATAACCGCGAGACAGAAATAAAAAATGCATTGAAACAATCGACTGAATGGCTGGACCAAAATAATCTTATCTTAAATTTAAGCAAAACTAAAATTATAAATTTCCGACAAGGAACTGCTTCTACTGCGTCTGATATAATTTTAAATAAGGAAAAAATTGAAGCAGTTTCAAGCACTAAATTTCTAGGCCTAACAATTGACTACAAATTGAATTGGAAAGAACATGCAGCTCTACTAATGGCACGACTTAGTAAATATTCATTTGTTTTATATAAACTTAGCAAAGTAGCTAATAGATCAGCAGTCGTTGCCGCCTATTTTGGTTATGTTGATTCCATACTTCGCTATGGTATAATTTTTTGGGGCAACTCCTGTGAAAAAACCTCTGTTTTCAAGGCACAAAAACGTTGTTTAAGGTCCATATGCAGTTTGAAATCGATAGATAGTTGTAAACCATATTATATTGAGCTCAAAATATTAACACTGCCATGTCTCTATATATATGAAACCGCAATTTTTGTAAAGAAAAATATTGAACTATTTCGCAAAAAAAAAGAACATCATCCTAAATTAACAAGACAAGTTTATCGTCATGAATTGTACTTAAGGCCTTCAAAAACCGCCCTCATGCACAATAGCATACTGTGCATGGCACCTAAAATCTATAACAAATTGCCTAATTCCGTTAAAGATTGTAATTTATTGCAGTTTAAACGAAAATTATATAATTTATTAATCCAAAAATGCTATTATTCAATTACTGAATTTCTTTATGACGGAAATATTTAATTGACAATTTGATTATTTGCTTATCTGACATTACTTTATATAGCTTCATGTACTTTGCATAATAATATAATATACTTCAGTAATAATGAACGAATTTTCTTAAAAAAGTGTAAGCCCTATGGGTAGTTTTTTGAGCACAATGTTTGTATTTTATAAGACCATGTAACCTCACCAAAAAACACACTTAATAAATGATTTGATTTGATTTGATTTGATTTGATTTGGTAAAAATATAAAGAAAACTGGTATGGTAGGGTAGGTAGGTTGATAGGTAGGTGGAGTAGGGTAGGTAAATAGGGCAGGGTAGAGTAGGTAGGGTAGGGTAAGGTAGGTTTGGTGGGTAGGTAAGTAGGTTATGTAGGTAGGGTAGGTAGATAGGTAGGTAGCCAGTTGACGGGCGCGAAGGCGCGGGGGACAGCTAGATTTTTATATATTTTCGACAAAACTAAAACCTTCAGATATCATGTCTTTATTTTTATAGTCTTTGTGTTCTTTCCGTCATAATTACGGCATTTATTTATAAATTTCAATGATGGGTTGAAATCTCTTTTTCTTAACTGCAACTGCACTGACTCACGAACTCGAAACGTCCGTTCACTCCGCTCGTCTTGCGACGACTGAACACCGACTGAATGGTATTTTTTTATTGTTTGGAAATCATCCAATGACTTCTCCCGCACTGAAAAAAAAACAAATTTGACACAAAGGTACACATAACATGATTATGCTAACTCCTAAACTAAGCCTGAGCCTGTATTTTGGGGGCTAGTGACCATGATATTAATGTGAAAACAAAAAAAGAAAGCATATATGTAATGAGATGTGTTGCTACATTGCTTAATGATCAATTTAAATATAATTAGAAAAAATAAAAACAGATTAAATCCAAACCAAATTAATTAAATTAACAGATTCAATTAAAATTAGAATAAAACTAAAAATAATTTAAATCAAGTTACAATCAAATAAAAGTAATTTTCAAAATCAAATTACGAATAAAATAAATTAAATAAATATAATAATTTTATTTAACTTACAATGTATGTATGGAAGGAGCTGAATTTTAAAGCAGTTATCCTCCACAGATTAAGATAAAATTTTGCATACCTACACGTTTAGTTCGAATGACAATGCTTAGTTAGCTAAGTGACGTCATTCTAAATTCAATATGGCACACGGCCCAAGATGGTGGACTAGTTATTTTTTGGCACTGCCATGATATGGGTTGTAAATGAAAGGGTTTGCTGAGAAGAATACGAAAGAAATTAGTACAATTTTTTTTTTTTTTTTTTTTTTTTTTTTTTATTATTATGATTGGCTCGCGTTTTACCACTATCTCACCTGATGGTAAGTTATGATGTGGTTGACGACGGTGAAGCACGCTTTTCTGCAAGTAGTGTAACCCTTTCACACATGACAAGACCCCAGGTTTTACGTAATCGACGACGGTGAAGCACGCTTTTCTGCAAGTTGTAGTAACCCTTTCACACATGACAAGACCCCAGGTTTTAAGTAATCGACGACGGTGAAGCACGCTTTTCTGCAAGTAGTGTAACCCTTTCACACATGACAAGACCCCAGGTTTTACGTAATCGACGACGGTGAAGCACGCTTTTCTGCATGTAGTGTAACCCTTTAACACATGACAAGACCCCAGGTTTTACGTAATCGACGACGGTGAAGCACGCTTTTCTGCAAGTAGTAGTAACCCTTTCACACTTGACAAGACCCCACGTTGTAAGTAATCGACGACGGTGAAGCACGCTTTTCTGCAAGTAGTGTAATCCTTTCACACTTGACAAGACCCCAGGTTTTACGTAATCGACGACGGTGAAGCACGCTTTTCTGCATGTAGTGTAACCCTTTAACACATGACAAGACCCCAGGTTTTACGTAATCGACGACGGTGAAGCACGCTTTTCTGCAAGTAGTAGTAACCCTTTCACACTTGACAATACCCCACGTTGTAAGTAATCGACGACGGTGAAGCACGCTTTTCTGCAAGTAGTGTAACCCTTTCACACTTGACAAGACCCCAGGTTTTACGTAATCGACGACGGTGAAGCACGCTTTTCTGCAAGTAGTAGTAACCCTTTCACACTTGACAAGACCCCACGTTGTAAGTAATCGACGACGGTGAAGCACGCTTTTCTGCAAGTAGTAGTAACCCTTTCACACTTGACAAGACCCCAGGTTTTACGTAATCGACGACGGTGAAGCACGCTTTTCTGCAAGTAGTAGTAACCCTTTCACACTTGACAAGACCCCACGTTGTATGTAATCGACGACGGTGAAGCACGCTTTTCTGCAAGTAGTGTAACCCTTTCACACATGACAAGACCCCAGGTTTTACGTAATCGACGACGGTGAAGCACGCTTTTCTGCAAGTAGTAGTAACCCTTTCACACTTGACAAGACCCCACGTTGTAAGTAATCGACGACGGTGAAGCACGCTTTTCTGCAAGTAGTGTAACCCTTTCACACTTGACAAGACCCCACGTTGTAAGTAATCGACGACGGTGAAGCACGCTTTTCTGCAAGTAGTGTAACCCTTTCACACTTGACAAGACCCCACGTTGTAAGTAATCGACGACGGTGAAGCACGCTTTTCTGCAAGTAGTGTAACCCTTTCACACTTGACAAGACCCCACGTTGTAAGTAATCGACGACGGTGAAGCACGCTTTTCTGCAAGTAGTGTAACCCTTTCACACTTGACAAGACCCCACGTTGTAAGTAATCGACGACGGTGAAGCACGCTTTTCTGCAAGTAGTGTAACCCTTTCACACTTGACAAGACCCCACGTTGTAAGTAATCGACGACGGTGAAGCACGCTTTTCTGCAAGTAGTGTAACCCTTTCACACCTGACAAGACCCCAGGTTTTACGTAATCGACGACGGTGAAGCACGCTTTTCTGCAAGTAGTAGTAACCCTTTCACACTTGACAAGACCCCACGTTGTAAGTAATCGACGACGGTGAAGCACGCTTTTCTGCAAGTAGTAGTAACCCTTTCACACTTGACAAGACCCCAGGTTGTAGATATGGTGTATAATACAGGCAATAAGCAATTTCTTGCTCGTTAACCTTTTCAAAAAATAAATCCCTAAGATAAGTTCTGCTTTTCTTAATATAACATCGTAAAGTTCGTCAAGCTGGAATACTTATACTATCTCTTGTAACACAACGATAGCGCGATCTAAATCGATTCTAACGCCATCTATCGAGCGAGGCAACAACTCTGAAATTTTCTAAGTTTAATTTTTTAGTTTCCTGTGTCGTTCAGTTGTTTTTTTTAAATAAGATTTAGATTGCTTTCGAGGTTTTTACAAGTTTAATATTACCTAGCATTCCTGTGTGTCTTGCAACTAGTATTCTATTTTTCAAGCATTTCCTGGCATCCGATTAAGTTGATACTTGGTGTACTTATGTAACTTTGGAAACATTGAAATAATATATAGAACTGTACTATGGAACTGGTCTCAAGATACATGGAGCCGGCAGGTGGCCATAGCAATTCCTCAACCAGACCATTTTGGTTGGGCTCATTCTTTTTTTTCTTTAAAAAAAAAAACCGATCATTGGATATGTATTGAGAAGCGATATCACATTTCGGACATTTTAATTATAATTATTATTCATAAAAAAATGTTTGCAGTCGTAGGATACATATTCGCGAACTGGCTGACCAAAACCAGATGTATCCTCCGACTGCACAGCATGATTTTATTCTTGTTTATGGCCTTTTAGTTCGCTTCTTAAGCAGTCGGGTTTTTTGACTTTTTGAATTCAATTTATTGTATTTTTATTAATAACTTTTTAGTTTAATTTTTTTTTTCGAATTATACTTAAACATATAAGTGTTAAATATTTTTCGAATTATCTCTTAAAGCCCTTTATTTTGATACACCCACGATGGGTTTGGTAGAAAAAAAATTGGACCCCACAATATGGATGGCACCCAAAATTTACTATTGTCCTAATTTAATGTAGACACTCGCAGGGTTAAGACGAATCGATTGACGTTAAAATCTACCCATCGTCGACACTGTCCCTGTCACCTCTGACGTAGACTAGAGTTAAGAGCAAACCCAAAATAAATAAAGAATCCTAAGCACTCTTGCTTGATTAAATACCTCCAGGTTGCAGGTATGGTTGAAAATACAGGCAATAAGCACTTTCGTGCTAGTTAACCTTTTCAAAAATTAGGATTAGTGATCGCAGTATGATCTTTGTTATCAACGAAACTTTTATTAAGCCTAATTACTTATAAAATCTCTTGTAATACAACGATAGCGCGATCTAACTCGATTCTAACGCCATCTATCGAGCGTCATGACAACTCTGAAATAATTTTCAAGTTTTTTTTTAATGATTTTTCGTGTATTTTTATGTAGTTTCGTTTCTTATTTTTGGTTTTATTATTAGATTTCCTTTGTTTATTTTTTTTTCAGTTTTTTTTTAAATTTTTATGTTTTATATTACTTTTTTAGGGTTCCGTAGCCAAATGGCAAAAAACGGAACCTTTCAATTCTAAACGCTTTATAATTATTTATTTTTTTATCTGTTATGGGCTCGCGCTTGACCACCATCTCATCTGATGGTAAGCGATGATGTGGTCGACGATGGACCACGCTTGCCTAGAAGTAACCTATTCACTCTTGACTTAAAGACCCCTAGATTGTAGCTATCGGGAAACACAGACTCCGGCAGGGAATTCCACTCCTTAGCTGTACGAATAATAAAAGTATGCTCAAAACGATTAGTGCGTATGGGTGGGATGTACACCATGTAAGGTAGATAGTGGTCAAGCGCAAGCCTATTCCTATTCTATTCTTATTCTTTATTGCACAAAAAAAACATAAAATAAAGATACAAATACAATGGACAGTTTATGTACAAAGGCGAGCTTAACCCATAATTGGGTTCTCTAACAGCAAACCTCAGTTGTTATTGGAAATTTGCGTATGAGGACAGTGATCCAAGTGCACAACAAAATTCCAAGTAACAAAAAAAAAAATTAAAAATCGTTGAATATTTAAAATTATTACATACTAAATAAACTAAACAGATACCTATGTGTAAACATAATACATACTATATAACAATAAAATACATAACTAAAATCTTACATTCATAAATACATATTTATGCGTCATGTTGACAGGAAATGTTCCTTTATTCTTCTCTTGAAAACCTCCAACGAAACGCTATCCCGTATAGAATGTGGAAGAGTATTCCAGAGGCGAACAGCATGAACAGTAAATGATGCATATTACGAAAAAAAAAAAAAAAAAAAATTACCGATGGCGCATCGCCGTACGTCTGGTAGTCCGATGATAAAACGGGCATAACTTAAAAAAAAAACAAAATTCATTTATTAGTGTGATTTTTGGTACGTCTTCATCATCCGCTGGTTAAAGGCTATGTCATGTCACACTAAATTCAATATGGCGCCCTCTAGTTTTAATAGAATGGTCTGTTGTGTATCAAATGAAAGTATTTAAGTTAAGTAGCACATATCAAAATTGTAAAATACAAGCTTTTGCCAGCGGCTTCGCCCGCGTAAAAAGTGTTTTATCATCCCAAGGAAACATTATATCAGTATAAATCTTCTTACAGACTATAATCTATCTCTGTGCCAAATTTCATCCAGATCCGTTCAGCCGTTCTGGCGTGATTGACATACATACACGTCCATCCAAACTTTCACATTAATAATATTAATAAGGATTAGCAGTGGTTTCTTGCTGCTTTGCTTGCATTCACTCGATAATCTATATATATAAAAATTAATCACTATTTCCCTTGGTCACGGCATCACGCGTGAACGGCTGGACCGATTTCGCATATTCTTTTTTTGTTGTGTTTGTTATTGTTAGGAGAAGGTTCTTATGAAAAAAACTTAAGAAAAATAAAATTGTTACCTTACCTTCATAGGTAGGTTAGGTATGTAGGTAGAGTAGGGTAGGTAGGGTAGGGTAGGGCAGGTAGGGTAGGGTAGGTAGGGTAGGGTAGGGCAGGTAGTGTAGATTAATGTTTGGTGTTTTTATGACAAAACAAAGTTTGCCGGGTCAGCTAGTTACTTATAATTTTGACCTATGTCCAGCAGTGGACGTCTTCGTCGACTGCCTATCTGTGGGCTTAGTGCGAGTTTTGTCTCACACTGGTTCGCATTAATGAAAACGGTAATTTGCATTGAAACTGGATAAGCGCCGTCTGGAGCGAGGAGAAACCTCTTTTTTAACCGACTTCAAAAAGGAGGAGGTTATCAAATCGACTGTTTTTTTTGTTATTCTGAACTTTTTACTAGGTGAACCGATTTTGATGTTTTTTTTTAATTTGAAATCTGGTGCTTGTCATGTGGTCCCATTTAAATCAAGATCTGATGAAGAACTTCGGAGATATACATCAGAATTATTCCAATGGCAGCAAATCTCTCGGGGTAGCTGTAATCGCATGTCTGTTTAATGTTTACACCATTTTATAACATAACATCACAGCGATACGCTCTTAAGGGGTACGCAGATGTGAATAAACGAAAACAGGAACACCGACTGCCGAAATTGAAGTTATTTTTAACCCCCGACGGAAAAAGAGTGATGTTATAAGTTTGACGTGTGTTGCTGTGTATCTTTGTGTTTGTCTGTGGCATCATAGCCCCTAAACGGATGAACCGATTATGATTTTTTTATTTGAAAGGTGACTTTGTCGAGAGTGTTCTTAGCTATGTTTGGTGGAAATCGGTTTAGCCGTTCTAGCCGGTTGTTTTCTGTTTGAAACGGAGTATTTTTGCAAGATATTTTGTCATAATTACGTGTTCGATACATTGTTGATCGAAGCGTGTCTACTACTAGATAAATTATGTATTTTAAAAGAATAAAAAATAATTGCCGGGGGTTTTGGAATTTTTTAATTTTTACTTGTTGATTTTTGAATTAACTTTGTTTTTGTACAGAAATTGATATAAAAGATCGTTTACGTTATGCGATCCAACGTTAGTAAAACCCGCACTAAAACCTCTCACAACCCAGTAACTGGGTAACACGATAATCATTGGCAGGACTAGTGGCAGATTTTATGTCTTAAGGGTACACTAGTCGAAAATTCTTCCATACAAACGTAGTCTGGCTTTTACTCCACTGTTTGACGATGTACGTTCAAAATAAAAATTGATATCAATTTTTCTCATCTAGCCCTGTATGGAAGCAAAAAAGTAAAAAAAAAACTACTTGAAAGTTATGAGCTTCGATAGTTCCATATTACCATAATTAAGTACCATAAGAAGAAGGAAAATTGAAAAACGGCCTCCATACAGGGATAGATTAGTAGTTCAACAATGAAAATAATTTTATTTTGAACAGATACATTCAGTAGTTTTTTCATGATATCCAGACTCCCAAAGGTCTGTTTATAAAATTTCGCGCGCTCGTTTTCGTTCTAAATCATCATCCATTTCGCTACAAATTTGCAAAAGTGTGTATTCGTACGCGTACTAGCTTCTTACGGCTCATAACAGCATCTATCTGTTCCGCACGTGTTGTCGGT
Organism: Anorthoa munda; assembly: GCA_945859665.1. Classification (NCBI taxonomy): domain Eukaryota; kingdom Metazoa; phylum Arthropoda; class Insecta; order Lepidoptera; family Noctuidae; genus Anorthoa; species Anorthoa munda. The sequence goes on along the minus strand of OX243919.1, from coordinate 722,559 downwards.
TGATATAGCACGCATTTTACCCCGCGCACAAAATAGTTCGTGCCGTCGACTAGGGTACCCTTAAACCGTAACGACTGTCAAAGTTCTTCAAATAAACCAACGGTTGATCGAGATTTCCGAGGCATGGAGAAGTCTCTGTACGTAAAGGATGGTCACCCATCCACAGGCCGACCTCGGCATGTGTTGCTTAACCTTGAAGATCGACCCTTGCCGCTGTTATTATATAGTCACGAACTCCTCTTAATTATGAGGAAGTAGATTGATAATTGAAATAAAATATAATTTTATCAATTACTCATTTATTACAATAATCCTATTTAATTAATTAATTAATATCTAACATTATTTCCTTAAACGATTATAAAACTAATTAATATTAAAGCTTATGTCCTAGACAAACAGGAAACTTCCGCTTTATATGATGTTATTGTTTTAATAAAACAATATATGTACTCCTTGGAGGCAGGTCATTTTTATAAATAACTCCATGTACCAATAAATTGTACCTACGTAGGTGTTACAAAGAGCTCTTACAAGGTCGTGGGTTCGATCCCAGCCAGGCGCTTTACTTTGTGTAAATTATTTCATCACCACTGCTCTCAAAACGGTGAAGGAACACATCGTGAGGAGGACAGCCGGTCCTAGAACCAAAAATTCGAAGACATGTGACATCCACCAACCAGCATTGGGCCCGCTTGGTGAATTACGGCCCATTCCCTCTCACAGAGAGGAGGCCTGTGTCCCAGCAGTGGGAACATTAAAATGATGATGTTGATGATTGTATCAACAACACAACATATATCTTAATATATATAAATCTCGTGTCACAATGTTTGTCCTCAATGGACTCCTAAACCACTTAACCGATTATAATAAAATTCGCACACCATGTGCAGTTCGATCCAACTTGAGAGATAGGGTAGGGTAGGGTAGGGTAGGGTGGGGTAGGGTAGGGTAGGTAGGGTAGGTAGGGTAGGTAGGGTAGGTAGGGTAGGTAGGGTAGGGTAGGTAGGGTAAGTAGGGTATGGTAGGGTAGGGTAGGGTAGGGTAGGTAGGGTAGGGTAGGTAGTTAGGGTAGGGTAGGTAGGGTAGTTAGGGTAGGTAGGGTAGGTAGGGTAGGTAGGGTAGGTAGGGTAGGTAGGGTAGGTAGGGTAGGTAGGGTAGGTAGGGTAGGTAGGGTAGGTAGGGTAGGTAGGGTAGGTAGGGTAGGTAGGGTAGGTAGGGTAGGTAGGGTAGGTAGGGTAGGTAGGGTAGGTAGGGTAGGTAGGGTAGGTAGGGTAGGTAGGGTAGGTAGGGTAGGTAGGGTAGGTAGGGTAGGTAGGGTAGGTAGGGTAGGTAGGGTAGGTAGGGTAGGTAGGGTAGGTAGGGTAGGTAGGGTAGGTAGGGTAGGTAGGGTAGGTAGGGTAGGTAGGGTAGGTAGGGTAGGTAGGGTAGGTAGGGTAGGGTAGGGTAGGTAGGGTAGGTAGGGTAGGGTAGGGTAGGGTAGGTAGGGTAGGGTAGGTAGGGTAGGGTAGGTAGGGTAGGGTAGGGTAGGTAGGGTAGGGTAGGGTAGGTAGTTAGGGTAGGTTAGGTAGGGTAGATGAATGTTTGGTGTTTTTATGGCAAAACAAAGTTTGCCGGGTCAGCTAGTAAATATATAATAATAACATACTTGAATTGAATTTGAATCTCGTCTGTATGGTTGAGTTTACATGGGTACCGAACTTTAAGAATATACCGGCACGAAATGCTTTTGTTTTTAAAGGGTTACTGATATTTCGTATAGGTTTGAAATATTTAGAATGCATTGATTTTGTTAAGAATTGCTTTAAGTATCATCGTGTATTTACTTTAATAATAGGACCGCCCCGCATAATTATATTGGTATTTAGAGTAAATCTTTGTATTTAAATGTGAATATTTATCGTCTTGTTACCCGACTGCCGAAGGAGGGTAATGTGTTTATCAGTCTTATATATGTATGTTTGTTCCTATGTGGTGTTCCAGAGACCAAACGCGTTGGCCAATTTCGATGATTAGTACGTCAATCGATTCATCTTAACCATGCGAGTGTCACTGCCTACATTCAAATTAGAAAAATAGCGGATTTTGGGCGCCATATTGTGGGGCCCAATTTTTTTTCTTCGTCCAAACACATCGTGTGGGGTATCAAAATAAAGGGTTTTTAAGAGGTGATTTCAAAAATATATAACACTTATATGTTTAAATGGACCTAACTCGAAATAAAATGTTAACTAAAAAGTTATAAATAAAAAAAGTTAATTCAATAAATCCAAAAAACCCGACTGCTTAAAAAGCAAACTAAAAACACGTAAACAAGAAGAAAATCATGCTGTGCAGTCGGAGGATACATATTCGTGATCTGGCTGACCAAAACCAGATGTATCCTCCGACTGCACAGCATGATTTTCTTCTTGTTTACGTCTTTTTAGTTCGCTTTTTAAGCAGTCGCGTTTTATGGAATTATTGAATAACTTTTTTTTTTTTTCTCAATATTGCATATTGCGTCTATGCACCACCCAAATGTTGACTGGTAGAAAATGCCTTAAGTATTTAGTCCGCCTCTACAATAGTGTACTTAACCCCTTGAGTGAAATTGGGAACTAGTATTAAATTAATAAATAACCCGACCAAAGTCAAATTATGTTGATACATAATCATCAGCATTGTCATCCACACAAAATTGACCAAATCTTCTCATGAATTGTGGGCAAGGAATATTGCATATAACACAAGCTGAAATTATTTTCTTCTCTGTGGTCGTCACAATCGTGTTTGTGTTGTTGACCGTAGCATAAGATCCGTTATTGAAGTTAGGAGATCCGTTCTTGAAGTTAAGAGATCCGTTATTGTTGTTTCGACGTCCGTTATTGGAATTAGGAGATCCGTTATTGAAATTAGGCGCATACGGAGATAAATAGGCCTTTTCAAAAGGCTTTGGGTTGCTATTAAAATTGTTGATATAAACGCCATGTGTTGAATTGGTTGCGTAAGGCAAATTGTGAATTCCTGAGTTGTCCGTTGTTGTATATAAAGAAGGCATGTTGTTGTATATATTTGTCACTGGTTTCTGAGTGTAGTTAGGAGGATACGCTGCCAGGGCGTTGTTCCACAGAGCATTGGTGTTGACGTCTGCGGTATTAGGTCTAGGTGAATACCTAGGAGTATATGACATAGTTGAACCCACATCTCCAGATTTATTCGCTGCATAACCAGCAAATCCTGCAAAGTTTTGTCCCGCCGGATTTTGGTAGTTATAAAAATATGGTGTGTTGCTATTTTGGTTACTATATCCGGTTGTAGTGGTTCTGGGAATTCCGTTCGCTATATTCGTTTTCGGTGCATATCCGGGTGGGTAGCCGTACGGATATGAACTTATTATTATTGGTCTATTATTAATTGTATTACTGCGGTTATTCTTAGTTGTATTGAACAGGAAATTCCAATTCGGATTGAATATGTCGTATCTTTTCTGTACAGTTTGGCTTCCAGAATTATTATTTTCGTTAATATTATTATTGTTTATTGATATATCGTTGTTAGTGATTCTCGTCTTTTTGTAATATGCTAATCTTTTGTTCCTTTTTAAATTATTTTCTTCGATATTACGTAAATATATAGGATTTGCTTTGACATCTTCTTGTATACTTCGCCGGACTCTGATATCAAAATTTGGATCGTATTTGATCCCATAGTTGTGATGTTGAGAGAATATATTCAGAAGACCAACTACTAAATACACCGGTAGCATTTTTGTTTGACAAATGTGCTTCTTGCTGGAGTGGCGACCGCGAACTAGAAGACGCTGCGTTGGTTGGCGAGACGCACGGAACCGGTCAATGTGTCAATAGCTTGGGGGAGATCTATGTCCAGTAGTGGACGTCTTTCAGTTGTAATTGCGATGATGTGATCGTTGCTTAAAAAGTGCTCGGGTTAGTTTGACATTCACTCAGTTTATCTGCAAATAGTATAAGACACTGTCTATTTCTCCGCTTATTTCTCCTAAACCACGTAACCGATTTTGATATGGTTTGCACAAATAGTATAAGCGATAAATGAAGAATGTTTGTGTATAGTTTTCACATGAGAAACTGGGTCGTTAATTATTTATAATTTATGTTCACTGTAATAGTCTTTACTTATAAAAACACTATGAAAATCAGTTTTTATGTGTGTGTATGTAAGTTGAACACTGTAGGTACTTAATAATAATGTAAATTTCTTCAAGTTATTGTACACTTAGTTCAGGAGAGCACTTAGATTTTGTCTCGATCCAACAGAGACTTCGGGTGAAGTTTGACGCGAAGAACTTATCCCAATTATTGGAATACGGTTATCAAAGAGGGAGATACACACTTGTCACACTTTTTCTTTCTTTATTTCTAGATTTAACACTTTATTAAATGTATAGATAATCTCAAAAGATTACATGACACTCATATTGTTCTTAACTGTGACAATTTTGTAGGTTATAAAATTCTCCTTAAAGAGTATATTATTCGTCATATAGAACTATTTTAGTTACAATTGTTCCGAAACTGTGTATAGGTACGCTAACAACACAATTCTCACATGTACTGCTAACGTATAATATGTCAACTGTATATAATAACAATAGTTCTCATTTAAGGCGCTGGTTACCGCAAATTGAGATTATTTTATCGTTTTTTTTATTTGATTTATTTTGTTAGTATGTGTGGGTCAAATGTTGCTACTGATATTACGTCGTAAGATATAGAAATAAATATAAAGACAGAAAAATATGTATTTGACGACTAGCACAAAAGCCCGCGAATTCACCGCCTGGATTTTGTACTTATAGTTCTCGTTAAACTTCTGGGCCGTCTTGAAGTTGGCTTTCCGATACGCAAGGCACGGATCGGTGCTGTTTTGGTATGAGATTTACTACTGCGCAGCCTTTGTAGCCAACTTCAGGGCGGCCAAGAAGTTTGGCGAGAACTATACCTCAGTAAAATAGTTTTGGCAAATTATTCATTGCAATCTTTATTAATCTACATCTACACTAATATTATAAAGAGGAAAGATTTGATTGTTTTTAATGGATAAGCTCCAAATCTACTGAACCGATTTTGAGAATTCTTTCACCAGTAGAAAGCTACATTATTCCTGAGCAGTGGTGGCCCAGTGGTAACGGTCCCGAATTACGTGTCGTAGATTCGAACTCAGGCAGGCCCTTTATCATCATCTGCCTAGCATTATTCCCAATTATTGTTGGGGTCGGCTTCCAGTCTTAACGGATTCATTTGTACCAGTGTTTTACATGGAGCGACTGCCTATCTGACCTCCACAACCCAGTAACTGGGTAACACAATACCCCTTGGCAAGACTGGTGTCAGATCTCAAGCTTCTGACTACCCGTAACGACTTTCAAAGATCTTCAAATGACAGCCGGGACCAACGGCTTAACGTGCTTTCCGAGGCACGGAGGAATCTCGGTATGTTGAAATGGTCACCCATCCACGGACCGACCTCGTCAAGCGTTGCTTAACCTTGAAGATCGACCCGTGCGGTTGTTATTATTTAGCCACGAGCTCCGTCACCGTTTTTAGAGCAGTGGTGACGAAATAATTTACACAAAGTAAAGGCAGGCGCTTTACTTTGTGTAAATTATTTCATCACCACTGCTCTCAAAAACGGTGACGGAAAACATCTTGAGGAAACCGGCATTTACTATAATGTGATTTTTTATTTCGTGGACTAAACTGACATTTGGGGGGTTGTCACTTTATCGTTACATTAAAATAGTGTCGTACCCTAACTATCCTGAGTGATCGAAAGTTAATCGAAAATCGAAGTTGATCGAAAATGAAACTATTTCACGGCATAAAAAAATAATTTGTTTAGAAACTAGCGGCCTATATTTAGTTTCTACTCATTTATGTCAGACTTAATTTTATCGATTGCATTTGTTTTATTGTTGATTTCATATTTAACACAATAAAAGTTCATGTACTATGTGTATGAATACTGTTATATTTAAATATATTACGTTTATATTCATAAAACATTTATTTACACCAATAAGTAAAAATAAATTCAGGAGTCATGTCACATGGATTCGATGAATCACTTATGATTGAGCCTTACCTACAACACTGTGCTCCGCGCTTGCAATATTTAAAAAAAATAAGGTCAATAGCAGCTGTCAGTTTAGTCCACGAAATTAAAAATCACAGTATAGAAGCAAAAATTCGAAGACATGTGACATCCACAAGCCCGCACTAGGGCTAGGTTCTCTAGCATACAGATGCCTCATCCCATACAAACAAACCGTGATTATTTTTATAAGAACAACGATCGCGTTCGGTTCCGTTCCTCCGCTTGATGGCGTTAGCAGCGACTTGCAAGTAAAAGGGTTTTCTCGGTTCGTGAATATTTTTTTCTTTAAATACAGTGACGATTTGTTTTATAGTATTTTTTGCACGTATATAAAGTATCCTTGTAAAAAATTCAAATTCAAATGTATTTATTTGCTAGAATGTAGGTTTACAAAGTATGATCTTAAATCTATGACGGTCCCTTTACATTCTACCATTAGATATGGTGTGCAAATATTTAATTTCATCTTGTACTATCATCTAGATTTATTTTTATTAAATTAAGAAAATATACAGAAATAACAAAAAAGAAAACCTCATGCATTAGGATTTATAAGGAACAAATTAATTAATTGATGTCAGAGTTACATTATTATACCGATGTCAGTTCAAACAATGTCAGCTGAAGAATACAATTAAAAATGATTGTAAATTTAATTGTCAATGTCATAAATTATTATAAAAAATATTGTAAATTGTAATTGATAACATCATTATTAACTATTTTAATCTGTGTTTATTCCGTACATTTTAAACATCAATTAATTATTATAAGGTATATACCAATATTATATATTTCAGTTTTCTTCACCGCGATCTGACATGTATTCATTGAGATCGTAAAAGCATTTTTCTTTTAACCATTGCGTTAACTTTTTTTTAAACATTGTTAGAGGTAAATCTTTAAAGGCGTCTGGTAATTTGTTATATACCTTTACAGCATTTATGTAAGAGTTTCTTTTATACAATTCGAGCCTGCATTGCGGTAAGCAGAGCTCATGTTTAAATTTATTTTTATTTCTAGGCACTACATTGCGCTTGATTACATCTTTGTGTTTTATAAAGTATTTAGGATGTTGTTGTACAAATAGGCATAATTCTCTAATATACATACACGGTAATGGTAGAATATTGTACTTTTTAAACAAGGGCTTACAGCTATCCATATACAAAATGCGTTATAATACATTTTTTTAAATCGGGTGGCATGCCTCAAAAATTTAAAAACGCGCAATCTATTGGAATCAATTTTAAATGATCCGTTCATGTAATCTTTTAAATGTGAATTAAGAGCCCAATATTCCAGAATGTTGTGCTTAGGAAAGTTTTTTAAACATGAACATACATAAATTCTAGAAAATGTTAATTTTACACACAATTCAATAACAAATCGATGCATATCGCGCCATCTAGTGATATTTATTTGAACCTATTTTTTTTTGTTAGCGCTGGGACCCCGTGGCAGTAGTAAATCTCATCAAAAAAACAGCTGCGCGTCGCAAAGCCTCTGTTCAGCCCGTCCAATAAGATTTGGGAGTAGGTACTGTACTTAGCCATTGACGTTACCATGTGCCTTAAATGCTAAGTCCACGAATACCTATATATAGTTGCTGTTGCCGGGCTTATCAATAACTTTAAAATGACGTAAGCTAAATTAATGAATTCTCAGTAATTGTTAATATACAAATAACTTTGTTTGTCATTCCGTTTATTAGTAATCTCGTGTTTTTCAAAGTCAATGTCGAATCATGTTTTTAATTAAAAATAACCGAGTAACTGGAATAATGTTGATTCTTGAAAACCGTCTATTTATTCCGTCAGTAAGATTAAGTATTGTAACTGTAACTATTCCTCTGCAGGGCTCGTGCCTCTTCTCATTCAGAGAAAGCACGAGCATTGATCACCTCGTGCGCTCAATGCAGGTTGGCGATTTCAAACTTATCCATACTTCCATACCAATCATATAATTGCGAAAGTATCTCTAGCTGTCTATTACCTTTTCAGACTTAAACCGCTGAACTGATTTAGATGAAAGGACAATGGCAGAATCAAATCAAATTTTCGAGAACGCCGATAATAATAGATGTATAGTTATGAACTGTTGTAGGTTATGTCTGGGTAACTTTCCTGTTTCCAATAATAGGTATCGCAAAAATGCTTGAACGCGTTTTTGCCATACTTATTATAGGAAACAACTATAGCATCTCATAATGTTAGGACCCTTTAATATTATTGCTCATTTTTATCCGTGGTGCTAGGCAACTGGTCTTATCCCAGTTGGAAACGACCCTTTGTGCCTATTGGCCTTGTTTGTTCTGTCTCCTGCTTGATATGGGTGGAAGTGGAAATTTGCATTTCTTCTTACTCCTCCGTTATTATTTTCTGATTAATTTCGTTGCGGGATCCAAGACAGTTAAATTCATTCTCCGGGATTTCGGCGAGCTTCATTGCCTCGGCGCTTTTCTGGTGGTCGCCACTGTTGATTCTGGCTTTCAGGAGTTGCAGTGGTTTGGGAATAGTGCGGTGGGATTGTCCAAAAAAAATGTCTAGGTAACTTTTAATAATGTGTTTAATAGGAAATATTTTTCAATTTCGTGGAAGTAAAAGGATTGCCCGCATTAGTATTGCCTAGTTATTTCAGCATGAAATATAAAATATACTCTTTGGAAAGAGTATATTTATTTATACTCGGCGACTTTGATGTGTATCAAAAGGTCGTCGTCAACAACCAAACTATATTTTTTATACTTGGATACTAGTGTTTTTGCCTATTACAATAGTTTTTTTTTTTTAATTCTTGCAATTTCTTTCGTATAAAACTTACTTTCAGACGCTCAAATTTAAGTCAGCTAAGATTTCGCCATTGTTCTTTGATGTGGAGAATGTCTGCGACCCTGGGAAAGACATTGGTTGGTTTATATCCCGGTAGTGTGTTCCCTTAGGATGATAAAACACTTTATACGCGGGTGAAGCCGCGAGCAGAAATTGGTTAACTATAAGTCCAGGTTTCCTCACGATGTTTTCCTTCACCGTTATGGCCTAGATAAAATTAGAAAGTACATTTAAATTCGAAATGGTCACATTTGTACTTGCCCGGACCCGAATCCAAGACTTCAAGCACGAGTGTCGAGGTCTATAGTCACTGAGCCACCACGACATTTATACCGCAACCAAAAAATCCAATCGTAGGTGAATAATACAGCATCTTAAGTCACTTATCTAGGCAAGCGAAGTCGTGAAATAACACTATCTCATTTATCGGGGCTAGAGTTTATCAGGATTGGAGTTCATTGAAATATAATAATAACAACTAAAATTCAACAGAATTTTGGTATTATTGTGCATTGCTTGGAACGCAATATTTGTTTATTTTTAAAACAGACAGATGATGTATTTCTGTTGCCGCTATAACAACAAATACTAAAAACAGAATAAAATAAATATTTAAGTGGGGCTCCCATACAACAAACGTTCTTTATGCCGTTTTTTGCGATAATGGTACGGAACCCTTCGTGCGCGAGTCCAACTCGCACTTGGCGGGTTTTTAGTATTTGTTGTTAAGCGACAACAGAAATACATCATATGTAAAAATTTCAACTGTCTACTTCTAGGATTGTGTGCTCCATCGTCGACCAAATAATCGCTTAAAAAATGAATAAAAAACACTTATAACATTTAAAAATCATATATAATTTAAAAAAATATTAAAGTTAACACATAAACACATTCCTGTGGTAAACCTTAAGGCAATCAATATTTCCTTGTCTATACATAATTTTTAATTTTTAGAAATACAAACTTAATTTCGTACGTGATAAAGTTCAAATTACATTGCAACACTGACTTTTTAAAATCTTTAACAGTAGTCACTTAAAAATCACCTTAAAATACACTAAGCTAAAGTCGATACTTGCGGTAGGCAATTTGTTAATGCAGTTTGCAAAAATGAATATAACCTGTATACATACATAAATTCACCCCTTTTTCCCATGGGGGTAGGCAGAAAATACAGAACGCCACCTGCTACGATCCTTACAAACTCCTTTTGTTTGACTCACGTTCATACATCTAGTCATACACGCACGCCGGTTATGAGTACTGCGCACTTGGCTCCTGTATTTTACGTTACTGGCTCGTTGTGTTGTAAGCGCTACTGTTGTTCACGAGGCCCTGGTTTCGATTCCAGGGTCGGTTCAAGTTTTATTAAGTTTTCCATCTGCAATTTCGCAGCAGCCGTCTGCCCCTCCCAATTAGATGGGACTTAAATATACCTGATGGACGGTACTATAGGTATACCACTGCCTAACCCTTCGCGGTGAACAGGCGTGATGTTATGTTATAGAAAGCAAGAAAAAGAAAAGAAAGAAAAAGTGTTCAATTCTCACAAAACAACATTATACTAATATTTGTGAAAGTTGGTGAGGTTCTAGAGGGTAATCTCTGGTTTTACTGAACCGATTTTGAAAATTATTTCACCAGTAGAAAGCTACATTATTCTTGAATGTCACAGGCTACAATTTATTAAAAAAATAGAGATCCTTATGAAAATTGCAATAATATAACCTGAAGTAGCAAGATTTTGCTTATAAAAATCATTCAATGGCGTGCGCTGAGAAAACTATTGATGATACATAAAAATTATGTACTACATGATTAAAGTACTCATTATTACCTACAAAAAAAGGCTGCGAGAAAATATATGTAACTATCATAGTTATGTCACAACAGCAGCTTTTATGTTCTACATTTTAATTAGATCACCGGTAGAAACAAAAGTTGGTTGCATTCGTATGTAGTATTAATTCTTATTTAAATAAATAGTTTAACAAATTGGTAGGTAGGTAGGGTAGGGTGGGATAGGTGGGTAGGGTAGGTTTGGTATATAGGGTAGATGGTAGGTAGGTAGGTACAATATAATTACATGCTTATGCTAAACCCTTAAGGTTACACTAGTCAACGGCACGAACTATTTGGCGGCGGAGTTAAAATATTTGCTATCTCATCCGACATCGCGCAGGAAAGAGATAGACGCTGTGATGAGCAGTAAGAAGCTAGATCGTGTTCGTATACACACTCATAACGCTGTGTGACGCACACATGCGCAATTTCATTGCAGCGCGCCGACAGCGCGGCGGTGTGTGTGCAAAGATTACTATAATATACTTGTGTGTGGTTGCGGTGGCGCGTATGCAATTCATTGACAACATAAACATAAAAAAATAGATGTTAGAACTTTGGATTATTACTGTGTGTAACGTAATTAGAAGGCACTCAATTTACTTGTTGTTATGCACCTATACTTACCCGCGACTTTGCCAACTTGACAATAAGATCTTTTGCGAAAATGTGAATTTACATAGATATTGTTATTATCGACAAGTAATGTTAGATTTGACTTTTTAATTATTTTTGGCGGCGGCGACGGCAGAGCAGCGCAAGCCGCTTGCGCGCTTATTGAACCTTATGCCCTTAGTTATAAGAATGAAAAGTGTTCGAGCGTCAAGTCGGTAGATTTTACGTTGGCAGAGCGGGCGCCAGGGCTTCGCTGACTGTAGGTATCGTACCAGCGCGTGCGGAAAGCTAGGCTCTATGCGCACGGGTGTAGGTCATGTCTTTATGTTTTTGTATTTTATTGCAGGTTGTGCAAATATTACAATGTGTGTTAAATAGGTATTTACTTACCTTAGCTAGTTAGCTATAACTTACAGGCGCCTCTCCGTAAGTAGGTATTTCATACCAGCCAGAGTCAGGATAACTGCTTTTTCGATAGCGCCACTTTGATGTGAGACTTGTTTTCTAGGTAATTAGGTTCATCAAATAAAAAATAATGTTATTTTGTAAATTGTTTATTGATTGTTTGTTTACAATAGCAGTTTGAAATATTCTCTTTGTTATCACAATACAATATAATAGCTTCGGGTGGCTGAGCCGAGCTTGTGAGTGTCGGCGCGCATAGTAGGTATACAAATAAAAAACCGGCCAAGAAGGGTTCCGTACCATTATCGCAAAAAAACATCACGTTTGTTGTATGGGAGTTGTATGGGAGATTCACTTATATATTAATTTTATTCTGTTTTTAATATTTGTTGTTATAAAGAAATACATCATTTGTGAAAATTTCACCGGTTTAGCTATCACGGTTCATGAGATACAGCCTGGTGACAGACAGACGGACCGCGAAGTCTCAGTAATAGGGTCCCGTTTTTACCCTTCGGGTACGGAACCCTAAAAAGAATCATCAAAATCGGTTCACATTAAAAAAGTATTGAGGTAAGTAACAAAAAAAATACAGTCAAATTGAGAACCTCCTCCTTTTTGAAGTCGGTTAAAAAATAGCTTCCTTTTGTGTTTGTCCGCCGCTGAAGCCGAGCCGATATCGATATAACAGATAGGTACCTACATAATAATGAACTTTCGATATAAGTAGGCACGACTATCGAAAATCTTAAAATACCTAATCTAATTGGAATCTAATATCCTAATATATACAACAGAACTCTTCAATAAACAACGGCAAATCTCTCGGGATTGCTGCGATCGCAAAACTGTTTATTGGTTAGGCCTTTTGATAACATAACGTCAAACCGGTACGCTCTAAAGGGGTACGCAGATTTGTACAGTTCACCCTGAAAGATACACTCTCATTGCACCGGTTATGTTAGTTTTATGTTAGGTATTCAAGTAATCTATTCAGGCATAAATTTGGGCATTTTAGGCTCAGATTTTCTCTAATCTGAGATTATAGGTATTATTGATCTTTATGTACCACAACTAAAAAAAAAAAATAACGAAGAAACAAAAACAAGAACACCGACTTCCGAAATTAGTTATTTTTCACTTTGTAGTGTTTTTATTTGGAAGTCGGTAGTATTTTTGAAAAAGATTTTCTAATTATAGATAAAGATAGGCAGTTTGTAATTTTAAAATTTTATAAATGTGCGTGAAACATTAGAATTACAAGTCTGTGTTTATTTAGGTATAAAAGTCATGTCAAGCGCCCTCATGAATTGTACAAACTAAATTCGATAAAAGATTCAACTTACCCATTGTTACTTGAAGTGCTGAAGATCACTTCACTGACGCAACAAGTTCAAATTCAAACGCCATGTAAATCAGTATGAAATCCCACGAACGCCAGGGTCAGTAAAATTTCGGACCAATTCAAAATAATCAACACAACACATAAAGGAATATCGGAATCCAAAGTTCAAGCCAGGGGTCAATGTTATAAAATATTATACGAATACGTTATCGTCGATATCACAATATCAATAACATACACCGCACGCGCGTAATTACGGTGACGTATATATTATGCAGCAGACGATTGAGGCCCCTCTGGGGAAGCGGGGCGCGGGCGCCGGGCGGTAGCTAAACTAATGAGCGTGTGTGTGTGTAGGTGTATATGCGCCGCACGCGCACCCCTCCGCCCCACTGACCGAGTCGAGTAGTCGAGAGAGAGTAGCGAGATGGATGATGATTTAGAACGAAAACGAGCGCGCGAAATTTTATAAACAGACCTTTGGGAGTCTGGATATCATGAAAAAACCACTGAATGTATCTGTTCAAAATAAAATTATTTGCATTGTTGAACAACTAATCTATCCCTGTATGGAGGCCGTTTTTCAATTTTCTTTCTTCTTATGGTACTTATTTGCGCCCAAAGATGCGTTAAAATTGGTGTTGAAATATGGAACTTTCGAAGCTCATAACTTTCAAGCTAATTTTTTTTTGTACTTTTTGCTTCCATACAGGACTAGATAATGATGAGACAAATTGATATATTTTTTTATTTTGAACGTACATCGTCAAACAGTGGAGTAAAACCCAAACTACGTTTGTATGGAAGAATTTTGGACTAGTGTAACCTTAACAAATAGTATTAGTAGTACAGCAAAGACGAGAAATAAATAAAACATTAATGACATATACATACATATTATGGTTCGTAATCATCATAATCCTCATCTTTGACACACGTACCCATCGAAGTCCGTTTCATTCCTTCTGGGCAGTCATTACAAACGATTAGGCAGGCATCCATAGTTCTCTCTTCCTTAGTAATAGTTGAATTCGCCCTGGGGAGATTGCATACCCGAGTACAACTCGGCGAACTTGTGGTATTATTAGCGCCGTTTATGTTTGCTGGTGGACGAAATGGAAGTGTGTTGTTTGGTGCTGGGTAAACGGTGCCTGGTTTTGGGTAAACGTTGTTTGGTGCTGGGTAAACGTTGTTTGGTTTTGGGTAAAAGTTGTTTGGTGCTGGGTAACTGGAGTTCGATGCTGTTGCTGGGTGAACAGTGTTTGCTGCTGGGTAAACGGTACCAGGTACTGGATAAACATTGTTTGGTGCTGGGTAAACGGTGCCTGGTTTTGGGTAAACGTTGTTTGGTGCTGGGTAAACTGTGCCTGGTGCTGGATAAACGTTGTTTGGTGCTGGGTATACGTTGTTCGGTGCCGGGTAACTGGCGTTCGAAGCTGGGTAAACATTGTTTGGTCCTGGATAAACGGTGTTCGGTGCTGGGTTGACTGTGCCAGGTGCTGGATAAAAGTTGTTTGTTGAAGGGTATACGGTGCCCGGTGCTGGGTAAACGTTGTTTGGTGCTTGGTAACTAGAGTTCGATGCTGGATATTTGGTGCCAGGTGCTGGGTAAACGTTGCCCGGTGCAGGGTAAATATTGTTTGGTATTGGGTAAACGGTGTTCGGAGCTGGGTAAACGGTACCCGGTGCTGGGGAAACGTTGTTTGGTCCTGGGTATACGGTGGGTGCTGGGTAACTGGAGTTTGAAGCTGGTAAACCAGGGTTAGCTGCGGTATAATTGCTCTTCGGTGCTGGAAAACCCGGATAACCGGGGTAAGGCAAATACGCGGGCGTGACAGGGTTAACTCTGTATCCAGAAGAATTCGACGTATTGTTATTTACAGGACTTACGTTTATATTGTTATAATAATTAGGATATACCGGTCTTGTCACATTACTATTGTAAGTCCTCGGGTTCGGTAGGTTAGACGTAGTTCCAATGTTACTGAGGTTGTATCCAGTCGTATTTGAGGGTGTCGCATACCCGAGTTGACCCGGATAATTCACTTGCACCCGACCATACTGGTTCCGTGTCCCGTTTTGCATCAACCTGGTGACATTGAGTGCGTGTTGTCTATTGTGATGCGGTGGTCTGCTAAAAGTCGTGTTGCTTCTCGTTGTATTCATATTAAGCCATGTTGGTCTTTTCACGAGGTTATGGGCTACGTTATGCCCCGCGACAAACCTTTTTTCTCTCTGATGGTTTAAGTAAGCCTCCTTGTCTATATGTTGTAGTGTTTCTTCGAAATTCTGTGCTCTATATGACACTCCATGGTCACTATGTGCTGTTGCTGTAGCAAGGCCAAATAGGAAGTATAATATTATTTTCATTTTGTAATTCTTCACGTAGTTTGTCTTAATATTTACTTTACACTGTTAATATTTTTGAGGTTATTTCTTAATTTTTCTTGTATCTCATCGGATGGTAAGCAATGATTTGGTCGACGGTGAAGCTCGTTTTTTTGCACTGTTTTAACACTTTTTCACACTTGTATCGTTTTTATTATAAGATTATTAACTGAAGCACTTGTTAAGAGACGAGTAATAAGTATCTGTGCGTTATTTCAACACAAGCTTATCTCAATATATACCTAAGTAGTGATATGTATTCTCGGTAGTTATCTTCAATGTAAATCGGGAATAGGTATGACTGTTTGTTTGTAAAACATCCTACTATAATCTATACTAATATTATAAAGAGGAAAGATTTGTTTGTTTGTTTGTGTCGAATAGGCTCCGAAACTACTGGACCGATTAAAAAAATTCTTTTTATCCCGAAAACGGGTCCTGTGGGGTGGCCTACGGGATCGAAGCCGCGGGGAACAGCTAGTATTATTATAAAATTTTTGAAGTTTGAATGGATGGCTATTTGTAACTTCAATCACGGCAGAACGGCTGATCGGATCTGGATGAAATTTGGCACAGAGATACAGATTATAATCTGGAAAAGCATATAGGTTTTTATACCGGTATAAATGTGCCTTCGGGATAATAAATATTTTTTTAGAGACTAGTAATATTATAAATATGAAAGTTTGTGAGTATGAATGTTTGTAACCCTTTCACGCAAGAACTGCTGAACGGATTTTGATGAAACATCACAGTAACATAGCTTATACATCAGAGTAACACATACGATACTATAGAAGTACTAATTCCACGTGGGTGAAGCCGCGAGCGGTGGCAAGTAAGAAAATTTAAGTAATGCAAAGTCGAATGTAAACCAAAAGTGATTGTGACTGAAATTATTGTTTAAAAGGTTATCGGTATTTCCAGCGAAGCTATATTTCTTAGTTATATTCATAATAATGGACCAATTAGTCATTACCGTCCCATACCCAACATAACATCACGGCAGTATTCTCCGAACGATTATCTATACTAAACCACGGACACACAACGCGAAGAAAGATAATTTGGTTCAAATAAAATGCACTAGATGGCGGTATGAGCTTCGATTTAAAAATATATATATATATATTTTTTTTTTGTCTATGATTGCCGAGCGACATTAAGGAAATAGTTGAACTGTATTATGTTCTTCTTTAATTAATTCTCCTAGGCACAAAATTAAGGGATATTGGGCTCTTAATTCACATAACAAAGATTATTTGAATGGAGCATTTTAAATTGATTCCAATAGATGGCGCGGTTTTAAATTTCTGAGGCAACCACTCCATTTTTTAAATTTGTTTTGTTAGTCATATTGGTACAGCTACAGTGAAACTGTAAAAATGTGCAAAGAAATACTATAAAACAAATCGTCGCTGTACTTAAAATATAAGTATTCACGAACCAAGTAAACCTTACATGCAAGTCGCTGCTAGTACCATCTATATCCGTGGAACGGAACCAAACGCGATCTTAAAAAAATCATCATCATTTCAGCCAAAAGACGTCCCCCAGGCGTCGCCACATTGACCGATCCCGTGCGTCTCGCATCCAGCGCCTTCCCGCAACCTTAACCAGGTCATCGGACCACCTAGTGGGAGGCGTTCCAACATATCGTCTTCCGGTTCGCGGTCGCCATTCCAGAAATTTTCGGCCCCATCGGCCATCAGTTCTGCGAGCAATGTGCCCTGCCCACTGCCACTTAAATTTAGAAATTCTTCGGGCTATGTCGGTAACTTTGGTTCTCCTGCGGATATCATCATTTCTGACGTAATCACGCAAGGAAATGCCGAGCATAGCCCTCTCCATTGCTCTTTGGGTGTCTAAGCTTTCTGATAAGGCCCATTGTGAGCGACCACGTCTCGGTCCCATAGGTGATCACTGGCAACACACACTGGTCATAGACTTTTGTTTTGAGACATTGCGGTAAATTGGACGAGAAGATACCACGCAACTTCCCGAACGCCGCCCAGCCGAGTCGGATTCGACGGTTGACCTCTTTCTCGAAGTTAGACCTACCCAACTGGACCGTTTGTCCCAGGTAGACATAATCATCTACAACTTCGAGTATAGAGTCTCCGATCTTGATAGGAGTGGGTGTTACATGGGCATTCATCATGACCTTGGTTTTGTCCATGTTCATTTTAAGACCCACTCTTTCGGAAGCTCTACTGAGGTCATCGAGCATTTTACTGAGGCTCCCCATGGTCTCAGCCATGACCACTATGTCGTCGGCAAACCGAAGGTGAGTGATGTCCTCGCCATTAATGTTGATGCCAAGCGCTTTTCAATCCAGAACCTTGAAGACATCCTCCAGCGCAGCAGTGAACAGTTTCGGAGAAATGACGTCTCCCTTACAAGATTTGTGTACACTTGGAGAAGGATTAGTTCCGAGGTCTGATCCTGAAGACGGACTGACATGGTGGCGTTTTTGTACAAACACTTCAACACCTCAATGTACCGGTAGTCGATCTGGCACCGTTGGAGAGACTGCAGTACAGCCCAAGTCTCGATCGAATCGAAGGCTTTCTCGTAGTCCACAAAAGCTAAACAGAGAGGCAGGTTATACTCTTCGGTCTTCTGTATAACCTGCCGCAGCGTATGTATGTGGTCTACGGTGCTAAAGCCTTTTCGGAATCCGGCTTGTTCAGGTTCACTTTTCTTTCATATCACTCTTCTCACCGTCCAGCCAGGTTTCCTTTAGCCTTCTCCCTCTCCATCCATCCACATCTATATTCATAACTGTTTTAGTAACGTGTGTTTCATCCCTCCTCATCACATGACCAAGCTGTTTATATTTGTCTGATAATAAAACGTGTTGTTTGTCCGCAGCCGAGCCTCTGAAGCCGACGTACATGCCAGTGTTCTTGACGAAGAAGGAGCGAAAGAAACTCAGACGTCAGAGTCGCAGGGAGGCGTGGAAGGAGGAGCAGGAGAAGGTCAGGCTCGGGCTCGAAGCGCCGCCGGAGCCCAAGCTCAGGTAACACCATATATCAGCCGAAAGACGTCCACAGCTGGACATAGACCTCCCCCAAGTGTCGCCACATTGACCGGTGCATTGCGTATCGCGTCCAGCGGATTCCCGCAACCTTCACCAGGTCATCGGTCTACCTTGTGAGAGGCCTTCCAACGCAGCGTCTTCCAGCTCCCGTTCGCCACTCCAGAACTTGTCAGCCCCATCAACCATCCGTTCTGGCAGCAATGTGTTCTGCCCACTGCCACTTATGCCGGCTGTACATTGGATGATGTACATTGCTCTCAGTACTAAGTTCAGTCATGATTCGATCACGCAAGGAAACACCGAGCATAGCCTTCTCCATTGCCCTTTGGGTGACTTTAAGCTTTCTGATGAGATCCATTGTGAGCGACCGTTACCATTTGTCGCATTAGGGGTGGGGTGGGTGGGGTGGTTTAGGGGTGGTCTGGATATTCCTGGTAGGTGGGTATAATCGTGAAAATGAAATCACAAACCAAGATTTTTATCACAGAACAGAGGAGACAGTAGAAATCGTATATCGCTTCATTAGTATCGGAACCAGCGTACCCAAACTCACACATATACAGGTTAATTGTATTTCGTAACACTAAGAAATCTTTGGTGTGATTGGTAGTTTGAAAGTAGGAAATATGTCAGTCGTCGCTTATTTGAAAATATACCACATTTTAATGATCATAGAGTTGTTAATTGACTACTCTTTTTAAGTATTTATTACATTTTCCGTTAAAATCGCACATGGAATAGTTTAATAACCAAGTTACGCTATCCGCCGCTAGATGTCACTATACTAAATGCATTCAATTTAAAGCTGTATTTCGTTTTAATAAGATTTATATTTGCGTAATGAGGTCATTACAATTCGTTTTCCTCTAGAGATGTACCACCGTCGTTGACTTATTTATCGACAATCCGTTTTATTTTGAAACAAAACAAAATCAACAGCTAGATTCGATAAATATTATTATGCTTGAAATCAAGTGTTTATATACAACTGAATATTTCTAATCTTATGACTAATAACAAAACAAACTTACATACAAAGGGGAGAGGGAAAAGGGCTCATAGTGCATCAAAAAATTCGTCCACATCGATGTCAATGGGAAACGTGCCCAGAACGCTGGCAGCATTGCTACGTTGAATGGCAATGCTGATTCTCTGGCTGAAGAATAGGCCAGCCCTCTGGTCACGCGAACAGTCAACTAACCGTTTACTTATATCTCGAAGCACTCGATGAGCACTCGGACCCCATGGACCTAATGTCTCAACCCCAAACGGGTCATACATATAACTGCCAATAAGGTTGTTATATTTGCGCCGTTTGAGGTTTTCTGCACCAGCAGCAGCTGCCCCAGCACAGCCCGCCGTGCTAAGGGATGGCGCAAGGGTATCGACACATTTTGCATCCCACACCAAAGGCCTACCCAACTTCCAAGGCATTATGGCCATCCCATCCGGTCTCTTCCCACCGTCGCGTGCCTAGCCATTGGGTTCTAAAACAGCTGACACCCCGGCGGTGACAAGAGCTCGACGTATGATGTCATTAATGACGGCACCGGCGCCCGCAGCTGCGCCGTCTGCGGCGACGTCTGCAGCCCACCTCGCGCGCCGCCCAGCTTAAGAAGCGCGAGCCTTTCCTTACCAGAAACTCAAGAGCGGTTCCGTTTTCTAAAGTAGCGACCCCTGTACTTGTAAGTCATATTTAAAAATAAAGAATTCAAAATAGTTTTTATATAAATTTATTCTAATACTTACGATTTATAGAAAATATAATTAAGAATTGTCATGTTAGACTACTAATCCGTTTTTGAAAATCATTATATTGATAGAAAAATACACCCTGTGGCGTTTACGCGGTAGATATTAAACTATAGTCTGATATTTAATTTCGTACACTAAACTGACATTTGGAGGTTGCCACTTTATCGTTACATTAAAATATTAATTAAACAATAATTAATAAAAATATTAATTATTCGATTAACCTTTTTTCGATTAGAATACTACCAATAGATTACCCATATCCATGCTTTATTCATTTTAAACTTGGTTAAGGCAGAATTCGAAAAAAAAGGGTTTGAACATGGAAATGACATGTATTTGATTACTAATACTGAATCACCAAAAAAAATCGCACACTGGTTTAAATTTTTTCAGAAAGGTATATCATAGAACACAGAGAACATTGTAAGTTTAAAATATCGATAACTCATTATCGATAACGGCAATCTCTAATTGAGTAGCTGACTGTGACATGTGCATAGTTGGAATCTTCGAGAACAATATGTTTGAATTTAAAAGAAAGTAGACCTTAAATTTAACAACATAAAATCAACTTTTACTTTTGTGTGGGCGGGGCAGCAGACATATGCAGAATTGTGCAAATCCCGGGGTACGCGGGTCCCGTCTACTTGCGAATTCTATTGTAGAAGGCGTTTTTTCTGTTCTGTGGTTTTTATGTATAAGACATAATTTTATCACGACCTCTACTTGTTCCCAGGATATCAAACCTCATGCGCGCGTTAGGCACAGAGGCCGTGCAGGACCCCACGGCCATCGAAGCCAAGGTGCGCGAACAGATCGCCAAGAGGCAGAAGACGCATCTCGAAGCCAACAAGGCGCGCGCTCTCACCAAGGACCAGAAGAGAGAGAAGGTAGGTGGCGCCATAAGGGAATGTACCCATACTACGTGATCAATTTTTTAAAATTTTATTGTTAGTCGAAAATAATCACGAGGGAACATATGCCCGGGATAAAAAGTATCCTATGTGCTATTCCTGACTCTAATCTATCTCTGTGCCAAATTTCATCCAGATCCGTCCAGCCGTTTTAGCATGAAGAGTAACAAACATACAAACACACACACTCACAAACATTCGCCTTTACAATAATAGTGTGATGATGCCAAGACCCCTCTCCCCTCACCCTCTAGTTTTCACGTAGTCGTGCATAAATATAGTTTTAAATATATTTTTTTGCAAACAGAAAGATACATAAAAACAATTTGGCTCATATTTGTCTTTATTGATACGGTGCTTGCCGCGTGACGCTAAGAGTGCGTCCATACCTATTAATTACAAGTGAATAAAATATTATCAAGAAGAAAAAAATAGGGAATTTTTCTGGGTAGAAAAATGATAATTCTATTAAGTCCGTCAGTGAGATTATCAAATAATATTGGACACGTATTTTTTGCTTTATCAAATAAATGAAAAAATACAAAAATAAAGCGCATCAAAGTTCAGAAGTGACGTCACTTTGTCAGTACAAAGTGTAGCTCACCGTGACGTCATACGATATTTCAACGCACTGTATCGTCGTAATTTTTTGTTTACGTGGCAGAACTGACGGACTAAATTTTTTTTTTTTGTCAACTACCCTATTCTTTCGTGGCATGGCGTGGCCTATATATATGAACATTCAAGTGGCTAGAGGATATTGACTACGTGACCTAAGCCTCCTCCCCTCTGACCAAGCGTGGTGGTGGTTTGAAGACCCCCTTTGAACGGATCACGTAGTATGCGTACGTTCCCTATAATACATACATACATAAACTAGGGCCCGTATTCTTATAGAACACAAAAAATAATAATTTGGCTGTTATTTTAACTATTGGTGTTTATTGATTTCAGGTGGACAGAAAAATTAGGGAAGATACAACTATTGGAGTCCATGTAGCAGTGTACAGGTAAACCAATTCTCTAGAACCGTTGATAAATACCAGCTTGATGCACTAGAGTCTAGAGTCGATCGAAAAACGGGCCAAGAGGCTCATTGGCAATGAGACACTGGTCGAGTCAAAGCCTTGAACATCGTCGCAGAGTTGCCATCCTGCCAGTTTTTTATTAAGTTAAATTTCCGGGATTGTCCGCCTAGCCCGTTCCAACAAGTTGTGTCATCCTTCAAGTTTAAATATGGCGGACCAACTATTTTTTATACACCTCTATGATATATGGGTATCAAATGAATGTGTTTTCGATAGATACAAAACTTGTTCTTACAAGTTGTTATGTATTTTCACTTGTCTGTAATCAAATCTTACAATTTAAAGGAGATAACCTCTTTCTTTGGAGCTTTGGTACCGACGTTTAGTTATTTGTTCAGCAACAAAACTTATGTCAATATAAACCTTAAGGTTGCTCTAGTCGCGGCACGAACTATTTTGAGCGCAGGGTTGAAATGCATGCTATCTCATCCGACAACTCGTACGGAACAGATAGATGCTGTGATGAGCAGTAAGAAGCTAGTTCGCGTACGAATACACACTTTTGCAAATTTGTAACGAAATGGATGATGATTTAGGACGTGCGCGTGGAATTTTATAAACAGACCTTTAGGAGTATGGATATCATGAATAAACTACTAAATATATCTGTCCAAAATAAAATTATTTGCATTGTTGAACTACTAATCTATCCCTGTATGGCTATGACTGTTTTGCAATTTTCCTTCTTCTTATGGTATTTATTTGCGCCTAAAGATGCGTTAAAATTAATGTCGAAATATGGAACATTCGACGCTCTATAACTTTCAAATATTTTTTACTTTTTTGTTTCCATACAGGGCTTGATAATGATGAGACAAATTGACCTCATTTTTTATTTCGAACATACATCCACAAAACAGTGGAGTAATCCCTAGGCTACGTTTGTATGGAAGAATGATCGACTTGGACAGCTTTAATTGTACGAGAATACTCACAGAAATAACTTGCTTTTGATAAATAGTGGGGTTGTCTAGATAACTTGATTCAAATATTGATATAAAACGGCTCTTTTATGTAATTAATATCAATACAAAATGGATTTTGTTATTTAATGGAAACAACTTAACATAATTTTAAGTCAACTATGTTTTTAGGCAACCTGCGGAACCTATTTTTTGTCGACAAACATGAATCAACAAATCTTTAACTCCATTTGAAATTTTACACTCCGTTCAACCGATTTTGAGTTCTATCCCGTAAATATAAGGATGGCATAAAAAGCAAAAACATGTTACCAAAACTGTTTAATACAGCTGCCATTTGTCATATCACCAACGCAATAGAAGTCAAAATCGGCTGACCGGGCTGTAAAATGGGATTATTGAAATGTCTAATGTTATGTCAAATGGTGTTATAGGAATGAACAACGCGGTACCAATTTGGTTGATCTCCTTTGACCAACTTCCCATTGTCCAATTGAGCTAGAATTTGGCACACACGTTTGGTTCTCGTGGCAATGCAAATTTTAATAAGGCTTCTTTTAAAATCATTTGTTTAACCCCCGACGAAAAAAGAGGGGTGTTATAAGTTTGATGTGTGTTGCTGTGTATCTGTCTGTGGCATTATAGCGCCTAAACGGATGAACCGATTTAGATTTTTTATTTGTTTGAAAGTTGACTTTGTCGATAGTGTTTTTAGCTATGTTTGAATAAAATCGGTTCAGCCGTTCAGAATTTATCCGCATTTTAAGCTTTGGATTTGGATTTCTTTCGCAAGATATCGTGTCATTAATACGTGTTTCGATAGATTGTCGATTGAAGCGTGTCTGCTACTAGGTATATTATATGTAGTTTAAAAAGCATGAAATAAAAATTAAAATCGGGGGTTTTTTAAATTTGTAATTTTATCTTGTTAATAAAAGAGCTTGTTTTAATGAATAAAATTATCTTAACAGAGTAAAAGACCTGTTCGAGTGCGCTTCAGCGAAGTTCAAAGTGGAGGCGAATGCCCAGCAGCTGCACATGACCGGCAGCGTCGTGCTCCACAGAGGGTGCTGCATCGTCGTCGTCGAGGGCGGGCCCAAGCAGCACGCCAAGTACAAGAGGTATGCCATCTATATCTTTTTTTTTATTGTAGATAGGCTTGATGTCCACTGCTGGACAAGAGGTATGCCATCTATATCTTTTTTTTTTATTGTAGATAGGCTTGATGTCCACTGCTGGACGTAGGCCTCCCCCAAGCGTCGCCACACTTATCGCTCCCGTGCTTCTCGCCTCCAGCGGATCCCCACAACCTTCACCAGGTGCACGCTCCACCAGGTGGAAGGCCTACCAACGCATCGTCTTCCGGCTCGCGGTCGCCACTCCAGAACTTCTCAGCCCTATCGGCCATCCGTTCTGCGAGCAAAGTGCCCTGCCCACTGCCACAAAAGTTTGGCAATTCTTCGGGCTATGTCTCTCAAGTATAGTTTTATATATTCACAAATGATTCTTGTTCCAGACTGATGCTGCACCGCATCAAATGGGAAGAAGACATGGTCAAAGACACGGACGGGAACGAGGTGGCCAACACTTGCAGCCTCGTGTGGGAGGGCACCGTCAAGCAGAGAGCCTTCGGGGAGATCAAGTTCAAGGTAGCGTAGCACGGCATAGCTTAGCAGCTTGTACCGTTTACAAGCTTCTAAGCTACCTTGGGCCTTGTAGCTGAATCCCCAGTGTATCGTACCAGTGGCGGATCCAGAATTGTCGTTTGGGAGTAGGGTTACTAATCGTCCGGATTTGTTGGACATTTGGCGTCCTATCTGGACTTCGTCCGGCCTGTTAATTTGACTGGATTTTTATTATTTGGCAAAAACTTATCGTATTGTTGCGATAAACACAAATTAACAGCAGTTATTTCATCAAACAGCTTTACGACTATAGTGCTCGCCAAGCTCCTGAGCCGCACTGAAGTTGGCTTTCCGATGCGTAAGGCAAGAATCGGTGCTATTTTTGTATGAGATTTACTACTACGCAGCCATTGTAGCCAACTTCAGGGGAGCCAAGAAGTTTGGCGAGAACTATATTCCTTTGCAATTCATCTAATTAATAAAGCCTGTAATGCCACATTGCAGGCTTTATTAATAAATTTTTAACTGAATCACTCAAAAACTTTAAAGTCAGATAATGCAAAATGGCCGGCCATTTTTCGCCCTTCAATTTTTTTTAATTAGTATCAAGTTCACTTTAAGATTTGTTACGGTTGAACTCATCTGAGTTCTCTGCATCGGAGGGGAAGCCCAAAGCATCTGCTTTGGGCCCCCCGTCCTCCTGGATCCGCTAGTGTCTTACTCTAAAGATCATTGAGCATCTTGACTGTCAACTCCGAATATGAAGTGTTTGCAGACGAATGGCATATGTTAAAGCGTGCATGTCTGGTGTTTTGTGAGAGAATCATCATTATCAGCTTTTTAATGTCCCCACTGCTGGGACACAGGCCTCCTCTCTGTGAGAGGGAATGGGCCGTAATCCACCACGCGGGCCCAGTGCGAGTTGGTGGATGTCACAGGTCTTCGAATTTTTTCTAGGACATGCCGGTTATTTTCTAATTGTAAATCTTAGCTTCAAATCAGCCTTGCCCCACCCATTTGCCTAAGTAGCTTGATATGTATTTCTTTTTCAGGTGATGCCAACTGAAAAGCAAGCTCGCGAACATTTCCAGAAGCACCGCGTGGAGCAGTACTGGGACCTCGCCTACAGCGGCGCCGTGCTCGCGCCCTCCGAAGATCCCTAGGGCCCTAGGGCTCCGCAACCTAGCTAATAAATACGTGTACCATTATACACTGTTTTATTTATTTAAAACGCCCACCCAATCAATCTGAGAGCATTTTTCCAAAAAACTTACATAGTTTAGTATACCAGTATTTTACAAATATTATGTAAAGATACTCCTTTATAAAAGGGCGTCTTTTATGTATATGTTAGGCTCAGAACGCGTTCTGGTATTTCTTCACTGCCGCAACGCGTTATGGCCATTTTTATAAGACATTCACGTTGTGGCTGTTGGTAAGAAGCTACAACTCGTTCTGAGCTATTTTATCGCTCAATGAGCGTTTTCGATCTTTGAGCCTAACATAAATACACTACTCAGTCACTGGATAACACTGTACCCCTTGACTAGACTGGTGTCAGATCTCAAGCTTCTGACTACCCGTAATGACTTTTTTTATCCCACCACACTATTCCCAAACCACTGCAACTCCTGAAAGCCAGAATCAACAGTGGCGACCACCAGAAAAGCGTCGAGGTAATGAAGCTCAACGAAGTCCCGGAGAATGAATTTAACTGTCTTGGATCCCGCAACGAAATTAATCAGAAAAGAATAACGGAGGAGTAGGAAAAAATACAAATTTCCACACACTCCATATCAAGCAGGAGACAGAACAAACAAGGCCAATAGGCACAAAGGGTCGTTTACAACTGGGATAAGCCCAGTTGCCTAGCACCAAGGATAAAAATTAGGATTAATATTAATGGGTCCTAACATTGTGAGCTGTTATATTTGATTCCAATAATAGGTATGGCAAAAAAAGCTTTTTACAAAAACAATACTACCGACTTCCAAATAAAAAGACTACAAAGTGAAAAATAACTTTATTTTTGGAAGTCGGTGTCTTTGGTAGGTACCAATTTTTAGCGTTATAGACCTACGATCGACGATCTTCCAAAAATAAAGTTATTTTTTCACTTTGTAGTCTTTTTATTTGGAAGTCGGTAGTATTTTTTTGTAAAAAGCTTTTTACTTTTTATTTGTACCTATCTAATAGGCAAGTTGTTTAATAAGGTACCTATAACGCCAGAATAGATTACCCGAATATCATGAAACTAGAGCATAACCGGTGAATTGAGAGATCTGCGTACCCTTTAAGAGCGTACTGGCGTGATGTTATGTTATGAAATGGTATAAACAATAAACAGACATGCGATTGCAGCAATCCCGAGAGGTTTTCCGTTATTTATTGAAGAGTTATGTTGTATATTATCGAAGTCCTTAATCAGATCTTCACCAAATTAAAATGGGACCAATTTGGGAACAAACTTTTTCAAACAAAAAAAGAATTTTCAAAATCGGTCCAAAATTGACGGAGATATGCGTGAACATACAAACAAAAAAAAAAACATACATAATGTCGAAAGAACCTCCTCCTTTTTAGTAAGTCGGTTAAAAACGCTTGAACGCACGGAAATTTGTTCTAGTTTCCACAAGTTCCGTATAGTAAACAACTCCTGATGCAGCCTGTACATTATTCAACATAATATTGCGTTTATTCTGCCAAAGAATACACTCCCATAAGATATGATGTGCAGATTGTACGTATTCGCGGTCAGATGTAGAACACTGACATAAAGGCGAGGCAACGAGCTTGAAGGAAAACAATTTACTTTTAAAGTTACCATGCCCTGTGAGAAATTGGGCAACGCAGTGATCCACCTCCAGCCACGTCCTGGCCAGCCGCACGCGAACGTATGGAATTGGTGGAGGTGTCTGCCCTTGATGGAATTATCCCACCTACATTGCCATTCGGATAAAAGTTCCTCCCAGACGTCAATAGGTGGTTTAAATTATTTAGAGATTTTCTCACGGGCACTCCGCGTTTCCGCGTCCGTGGTCTCTCGTCCGGAATAGTACATTGCAGTACGTCGCTGCACTTCAAGGTCGACCGGATGTACCCGTAACGACTGTCAAAGATCTTCAAATGTCAGCCGGGACCAACTGCTTAACGTGCACCGAGGCACTGACGAGTTTCGGTACGGAATGGCTGGTCACCCATCCATGACCTCGGCAACTTTACATAACCTCGAAAATCATCCCGTACGGTTGAACGGAAATATGGGAATGAAAAATAAAAATAAATAACGACTTAAATATCAGTTTGTATTCGAATTGCAATTTAAGTTAATACATATATACTTCTCTTAAATAAATACAACATTCAAAATAATAGGGCTCAGATTCTTAGGCCCATTCGCACTACAAGTGATTAAATTAATTTAGCGCCAAACGCATTTAAAATAGGTTTTCATCTTCATGTCTTAATTCCTACATACTTACATAATTCCACCCTTTTTCCCTTGGGGGTAGGCAGAAACTACAGAAAGCCACCTGCTACGATCCTTACATAGTCTTTTTGCTTCACTCACATTCATACATCTAGTCATACACGTACGCCGGTTATGAGTACTGCGCACCTGACCGCCCTGAAGAACATCACCTATAAGATCCGTCCAATATATATACATACAAACATACATAAACTCACGCCTTTTTCCCATGGGGGTAGGCAGAAACTATATATATATATATATATAATAATAATAATAATATGTCCAATAAATAATAAGTAAATAAGTTATAAGTAAGTTGTAGTAATTATTTATTAGAAAATCTTTTTAAAAGAAGCTTGTTTCGTATTCTTCGCAGAAAACCATCATAGCAGTGCACAAAAAATAACTAGTCCGCCATCTTGGGATTTCCGCCATATTGGGTTTAAAATGACGTCACTTAGCTAACCATGCATTGTCATCCAAACTAAACGTGTAGGTATGCAAAAACTTAATCGGTTGATGATTACTGGTTTAAAATTTAGTTGCAAGATTTGACCCGATTTAACCCTTTTTTTTTCATGTTTTTTACATACATACATACATTGCAAGTTAAATAAAAGCTTGTAATAAAATTACAGATGTTATCCAAATTTATGTTATGTATGTGCCTGTAATTATATCGCCATTCTTCGAACTGGAACACAGCAATCTACAGTTTTTCAGTCGCTCTTATCACAGCTGCTAGAAATAGAAAAAATAAATTATATATAAAGAAAAAAAATTAAAGGAGTATGCTTAGATGCTTCTGTCATGTTGATAGGATGAATCAAAAGCGATTAACAAATAGTACATTTCGTACGAACGATTATTTTTTCACTACCTGATGAGCTTACTTAATTAAATGCAAATAAGTACCAACAACAATTTATTAGAAACTTTCAGACTAAAAACCACACACTCAATCAACGCGCGCTCTCTCGAGAGGTAACAGGTTCAGTATCATTCTGCCAGTTACATAATGATCCATACAAGTCATTTCTTAACTGTTATTATGTAATTATGTTTTTATTTTTATTTCATAATCTTGTGTCTAAATGTTTATATTTCGAAACGAATTTCTTAGGCAATAAAAATGTTACATAATAGACAAGTTAGTGGAAAAGGGTATTTACAAGGCAGACATGAGTGGAAACGCTGGGAGGGGACGCCCTAGAAGGACTACATACATAGACCATATTTATTGGTGCTGTTCTGCAGCGGCCAGGTGCGCAGTACTTATAACCGGCGTGTGTGTATGACTAGATGTATGAACGTGAGTGTAGCAAAAGGAGTGTGTTTCTTGTGTGAAACAACCATTTTAAGATTATCACACAATTTTTATTGGAGAGAGAGGACAAACAAAATATGGATGAACTGTGTGAGGAGTGATATGAAAGAAAAGGGAGGCAGTGATAGCGTGACGGGGGACAGGATGGTGTGGCAGAAGACAACGTGTTGCGCCGACCACTAGTAACATGGGACAAGGGCAGGAAGATGATGAGATAGTTACCTTCTCCTTGATTTAATACATTTGATGGACAGTTGTTGGTTTTTCGGTACTCCGTGTATGTTCTGCAGATGTTTCCTGACTGAGGCTGGTCGTTTATACCTGTAATAACAAAAAATAATCATAAAATAAAAAAATTAAACCTAGCTTTTTTCATAATCATCATCAAATTCAGCCTTTTATGGTTCCCACTGCTGGGACACAGGCCTCCCCTCTGTGAGAGATTAGACTATTTTTCATAATGCCCTCATCAAACCCTTTTATTTGATACCAATATAATAACTCCGCCTTTGTACTTGTGCATACATTTTGATAAATAAATAAATAAAATATATCAGTAAAAAAAAAAAAAAAAACATAGGGGTGCATTAAAAATAATTGGTCCGCCATATTTGGGACTCCACCATATTGGATTTAGAATGATGTCACTTAGCTAACCGTGCATTGTTATCAAAACCAAACGTGTATGGAAAATTTCAGCTCAATCGATTGAATGTATGGGGAGAATATGGATGGTATGGATAGGATCTGTCGTGGTGGCCCAGCGGCTAAGACCTCACCTCTCGTGCTTGAAGTCGTGGCTTCAAAACCGGACAAGTACAAAAGTGACTTTTTCAATTCACATCTATGTTCTAAATATATCTTGATCATTGCTGATATTTGTTGGAAGGAAACATAGTGAGGAATGCAGAAGTTATAGTTAATATAAGTCTGAAATCGAGCGCACGTGGTGATCAATGCTCGAGCCTTCTCTGTATGAGAAGAGGCACGAGCCCTGCAGTGGAACAGCTACAGGCTGGAATTATTATGTTGCATATATTTAATCCGGTCTCATACATCCGCAAGAGAACCAGGGTTACCAACATAGCCCGGAGAATCACCAAACTTAAGTGGTAAGCAGGGCACATTGCTCGAAGAACGGATGGCGGATGGGACAGAAAGGTTCTGGAGTCTCCCACTAGGTGGAGCGTGCAGCTGGTGAAGGTTAAGACGCACGGGACCGGGCAATGTGGCGACGCGTGGGGGAGGCCTATGTCCAGCAGTGGACGTCTTTCGGCTGATATGATGATGATGAATCTCTAGTGATTACTTACGTCTCCGGACACAAGTAGCACAGGTAGATGTATATCATATAATGTACTCTGTTCTGATGGCCCGTCAGCTCTGAGCGACTGCGAAACATGGCCGGGCAGCGCTCGCACTGAAACCAATGTTTTTTAACTCAGTTCAGATTCAAAATAAAACTCAAATCATAATGCCAACAGCTAAAGAGTGGAATTCCCTGCCGGAGTCTGTGTTTCCTGATAGCTACAACCTGGGAGTCTTGAAGTCATGAAGCGAATTATTTGCCAGAATTTGATCCTTATTAGCGAAACCATCAAATAGTGTAATAATACAGCATATTATGTATTTTTTTTCAAAATCAGCTGCTCCGATTCCTGCCTAAGATTTTTTTTTTTTTAATCCTATGATGAAGTTTTAATTTGCACCTAAATCGGGCTCGAGACTCCTTTAAGTATTTTCCGCTATTCCTAATAGTTTCGGATTTGGCCAACCAAGCCCACTTGAAAAACTCACCTGTATATGTTTATCCATGTTAATAAAAATATACTGGCATGTTTCATTACTGTCTTCTTAAGATATATACTGTGACCCTAAGTTTTCCTTTTTTACCCGGTTGCAAGTAAACGGTTATGTTTTTCGCGCGTATCTTGTATGTATGGATGTAATATTCTTTTCTCAAACATGCTTGGAAATTTGAGCATTATTTCGAGATAAATCGAAATTGCAGTACTGACCAAATACATGGGAGCAGCGTCCGGCAAAAGTTGTATGAAAATCCATATCTGTCGTGTCTAGCGGCCATAGTATATTGTGATACGAGGGTGGAAAGTAGGTTATTGCAAACAAGCTGTCATTAACAAGCCCGAGCCGAAGGCGAGGGTTTTTAATGACACGAGTTTGCAATAACCTACACGCCAGTGTATCACACGATATTTTTCAATACAGTTGTGGGAAATAGTAAAAACAAATCAAAGAATTAGATTTGTTAATTCACAAAAAAATAAAATTTTCGCGCGTACTAACTGGACATATTTTTTTTACAACGAAAACAGCCTACACAGCCTATTCGATTTATAACAAATGTTGATGTGAAAATAATACATTGAAACTGGTAATTAAATATATTAAACAACCATTTAAAAGACTTTTGAGAATTAAATGCTAAAACGTACGGAATCATTCATTTTTTGCTCGTATAAAATCTATTCCATTTTATTCTATGTATGAAAACTCCTTGATAATAAACTTTTTTAAATTGACTTATAACTAAAGGCGCGTTTTTGCAACTGGACATTTTTTACAACGAAAACAGCCTATTCGATTTTAGACAAATGTTGATGTGAAAATAATTAAATTAAAACTGGTAATTAAATATATTAAACAACCATTAAAAAGACTTGAGAGTTCAATGCTAAAACGTACGGATTCATTCATTTTTCCTCGTATAAAATCTATCCCATTTTATTCTATGAATGAAAACTCTTTGCTACTTACCTTTTTAAATTGAGTTATAAATTTAAAACTAAACTGCGAAACTAATGATCGAGCTCGTAAACAAAAGTCACGACCGCGTAACCGAAACATGCCTATGCATAAGATTTAATTTTCGAATCATAATTATAGCCTCTGAAAGTACGCCATGTTTAACAACTGTATTGAAATAGTACATTGTGATACAAGGGTGGAAAATAGGTTATTGCA
Source organism: Anorthoa munda (assembly GCA_945859665.1). NCBI lineage: Eukaryota > Metazoa > Arthropoda > Insecta > Lepidoptera > Noctuidae > Anorthoa > Anorthoa munda. The sequence continues at coordinate 689,872 of OX243919.1, read as the reverse complement.
AACGAGCTGTCATTAACAAGCCCGCGCCGAAGGTGAGGGTTTTTAATGACACGAGTTTGCAATAACCTACACGCCCGTGTATCACACGATATTTTTCAATACAGTTGTGGGAAATAGTAAAAACAAATCAAAGAATTAGATTTGTTAATTCACAAAAAAATAAAATTTTCCCTCGTTTTTGCACCTGGACATATTTTTTTTACAACGAAAACAGTCTACACAGCCTATGCGATTTTTGACAAATTTTGATGTGAAAATAATTAAATTGAAACTGGTAATTAAATATATTAAACAACCATTTAAAAGACTTTTGAGAATTAAATGCTAAAATGTACGGAATCATTCATTTTTCCTCGTATAAAATCTATTCCATTTTATTCTATGTATGAAAACTCCTTGCTACTAAACTTTTTTAAATTGACTTATAACTAAAGGCGCGTTTTTGAAACTGGACATTTTTTACAACGAAAACAGTCTATACAGCCTATTCGATTTTAGACAAATGTTGATGTGAAAATAATTAAATTAAAACTGGTAATTAAATATATTAAACAACCATTAAAAAGACTTTTGAGAGTTCAATGCTAAAACGTACGGAATCATTCATTTTTCCTCGTATAAAATCTATCCCATTTTATTCTATGTATGAAAACTCTTTGCTACTAAACTTTTTAAATTGACTTATAAATTTAAAACTAAACTGCAAAACTAATGATCGAGCTCGTAAACAAAAGTCACGACCGCGTAACAAAAAGATGCCTATGCATAAGATTTAATTTTCGAATCATAATTATAGCCTCTGAAAGTACGCCATGTTTAACAACTGTATTGAAAAATAAATTACATAGTTAACTCATATATGTCGTGTTATTTAAAAATGGAACGATTTTTTACGCCGAAACATGGCACCCAAGGAGGTAACTTATCAAAGGTTTTATTTAAATTTCGAACGACTTGCAAATAGAAAGCTGTTTATTGAAAAAAAAAACAAAAAAATCCGTTTAACGCGGGAACAATTATTGTTGTTCGTCATTGATTTTGACAAAATGAGTTCTAGGTGCTACTTGGTTTTAATTTCCGCGCATTATTTGAGAAGTACTTTTCCTATATATATATACTTATACAAGCCTTGGCCACAACTAGGCATTGATGGACTTACGTATGTGTGTCTCTGCTTCGCCTCGGCCCACATTTACACGTTCGTCCATCAATGCCTCTTTTGCTGGCCGCTGCAGTAATGTATTATTATTACATCGTATCTTTCAAGACACTTGACGGCTTTTTATAATTAATACATCTCTAAAAAGGTCATGGCCGCCCAAGTGTTCTTAGATAAGTACCGTCAAAAAAAAGGAACATGGCGGATTTTGGGTGACATATTGTGGGGTTTTCAATATTTTTTTTCTTCGAAACCCATCGAGTGAGATATCAAAATGAAGGGTTTTTAGAGGTGATTACAAAATTATATACCACGTATATGTTTAAAAGTCATTAGAAAAAAAAGTATAGATAACTAAACACTTGTAAATAAAAAAAGTTAATAAAATCAAAAAACCCGGCTCCAAAGATGTAAACAAGAAGAAAATCATGCTGTGCAGTCAGTGGATACATATTCACGACCTGGCTGACACCCTGATCGTCACCCTTTGCAGTCGGGTTTTTTGATTTCATTAACTTTTTTCGTTTATGTTAGTCAAATTTTTACACTAAGCCTCTGTTGACAGCGCAATTTGGAGCTTTTTTTGAGGGTTCCAGTGCGTCTAAAGATAATGTATCATCAAAAAGGAAAACATAGGGGCACAGTATATATCTTTCATTTTCAATTTATGGAATATCTTTTAAATTGGTCCAATACTGGAGGAGGAAAGAGGAGAGAGCCAAACCTCGAATCATGATTTTTTACTGAAGATATTCAGTCGGCGCTCTCGAATCTGCCCATATTTCCTCTTAATGTAAGAAAAATCATGCTGGGTTAAAAGTATAAATCATCCCTATTTCAAGTGTACCTGTAAGTTTCTAACTCCGAAATGTTTCCTCATATGCTGTACGATGTTGGCGCGCATTCTGAACGTGTCACCGCACACGTCGCAGCTGAAAGGTCGCTCCCCTGTATGCTCTGCTCGCTCGTGGTTCTATAAGCAAAGTAGACAGGGTCGCATTCAATTAAACATCATCGGCTTTTTAATGTCCCCACTGCTGGGACACAGGCCTGCTCTCTGTGAGAGGTAAGGGCCGTAATACACGACGTGGGCCCAGTGCGGGTTGGTGGATGTCACATGTCTTCAAATTTTTAGTTTATAGGTACATGTCGGTTTCCATACGATGTTTTCTTCTACCGTTTTGAGAACAGTGGTGATGAAATAATTTACATAAAGTAAAGCGGCGCCTGGGTTCGAACTCACGACCCACAACTTATAAGTAGTGGCTGTTACCCACTGCTCTCATTAAATAATCCAGTAAAAAAAGACGTGTGGCAGTCGGGGACTGCCGCGGTAAAGCTATTGCATAGCATTTTGTATCAACTTATGCAATTATAGTTCTCGAAAATGGCTTTATCACATTGTACTGGGATCGGTCCATCATCACTGACAGGACTATTGTAGCCAATAAGCCTGATATTGTGGTGGTGGACCGAATCGAGAGGCGTACAATGATTGTTGACATGACCGTCCCGCATGACGGGAACCTCGTGAAAGCCGAGAAAGATAAGCAAATCAAGTATCTTGACTAGCCAGGAGGTTCCTCTCTCAGGAGCCCTGACCACCGGTAGCTTGGACCCTGTTCCCGATACCGGTGGGCTACTATTTTTGTATTTTTTAATGTTTTTTTATTTTTTTTTATATAGAATAATATTTAAAAATGTTAAAATATGTAAATAAAATAAATAAATGGAATAATAATAATAATTATTATTAATTATTATAATTATTAATAATAATTATTTATAATAATAATATTGTTATTATTTATATTATTTATTTATTTATTTTATTTAACCATTAATGTACACACACATAATAAATAGACAAGAATAAGGAACAGAAAATAGGTACAAAGGTATGCTTATTTCTAACGAAATCTCTTCCAGCATACCTGCGAGAGGAGAGTTGCAAAAAAAAGATATGTAGACACCGTGTGTAGAACGATAAAAAGAAAAATATATTAAACAATTCACAATAAAGAAGAATACTGTATAGATAATTAATATATACTCTTATATACATGCATATTATTAAATTAAATATTACAATAATAAATACTAACTAATATCATAAATACTTAAATAATAATACATATTAATATGCAACTAAGACGGAATGGAAAGATAATGCTCTTTCACTCTCTTTTTAAAAACTGCAAGAGTTTGGCAGTCCCTAATATCAGGCGGTAACGAGTTCCACAACCGCACCGCGTGCACAGTAAAGGAGTAGGAGTAAAAGTCGGTAGTGTGGGAAGGTATTTCAAGGAGATGCTTAAGATGCGACCTGCAAAGTGCATCGGAAGGACGGGAGTAGGAGAAGCGTTCGCGGAGGTAAGAAGGCATTTTAGGGTTGTGAAGGACTTTAAATAGCAAACACAAAATCCGAGAGTTCCTGCGAAGTCGAATAGGGAGCCACTTGAGCATTTTGCGAAAGCCTGAAACATGGTCATACTTTTTGAGATTGAAAACAAAACGAATACATATATTTTGCAAACGCTCAAGTTTATTTAAAAGCTCCTCGGTGGCATCCAAATAACAGGCGTCGGCGTAGTCAATGATGGGCTGAATAAGAGTTTGGGCAAGGGAAATTTTGGTGTTCAAGGGCAAAAAGCTCTGGAGGCACTTCAGCGAGTGGAAAGTGTAGTGCACCTTGCGACTGACTTCAGCGACGTGGGCAGTCCATGATAAATAAGAGTCCATGATCACCCCCAAGTTTTTAGCTGTCCTAGCGTATTCAATTTGAACTCCATTCAAACTGAGAGAAGACAGCACCGCAACATCCAGCCTGTTTCGCATATGCCTACCGCCGATAACCATGGCCTGAGACTTCTTAGGGTTGATTTGCAGCCCAAAGGACCGTGACCACTCCCCAATTAATTCCAGGTCACTGTTAATGGCGGTCACTGCGGCTTCTGCATCTTGAATAGGAAAATGATGGTAAAGCTGCAAGTCGTCAGCATAGAGATGGAAGTTACACGAGATTACTCTAGTGACAGAGTTAATAAAAATAGAAAAGAGAAGAGGAGAGAGAACGCCACCCTGTGGCACACCCGCAGTAAGAGAGCACCAATCCGAAGAACTCTCGTCGAGGTGTACCCGCTGCGAGCGGCCTCCAAGATAGGAGTTGAACCAATCAATAGTGGAAGAGGAGAAATTGAAAGATTTAAGGATCCCAAGAAGGATATCGAAGTCAACAGAGCTGAAAGCGCTGCTGAAATCGAGAAGTACAAGTAAAGTAAGAGATTTGTGGTCCATAGCCCGGCGGATATCGTCAGTAACCTTTAAAAGAGCTGTAACAGTGCTGTGACCGGGCCGGAAACCAGATTGAAAAGGACTAAGAAGATCATTATTAGAGAGAAACAGAGACAATTGCTGATGGACAATGTGCTCAAGAACTTTGGAAAGATAAGGAAGTATGGAAATGGGTCTGAAATCGGTCAGTGTGACCGGGTTAGGGATTTAGGGTAGTGGAATAATATGGGCTAGCTTCCAAGCATCGGGAACAGTGCAAGAAAACAAGGAGAAGTTAAAAATGTGGGTCAAAACGGGAAGTAATGTGGAGAGGATAGGAGAAATCATTCTTGAGCAAAGCCCGCCATTCCCAACAGCGGAGGAGGAGATAGCACAAATAGATTTTTTGATATCACTTTCACTCACAGGACTGAAATCGAAAGACGAACACCGCGGCACTGGCAAAACGGAAAGTTTATTTAATGTCGATAATTTGACGTGTGGATCCAACGTCACGGGTGAAAGTGAAAAATGTTTGTTTAGAGCACACACGTCAATGCCTTTGCTAGAAGCGGCAGGAGACTTACCAATGCCGACAGTTTTCAAAAACTTCCAGACTTCAGAGGAGTTCCGGTTGTCAAGAGAATTATGGAAGTAGCGTCTCTTTGCATCTCTACACATACGACTACAGCGATTACGCATCTCTCTACACGAACTCAGGTTGTGCTCGGAAGGACGGCGCTTTAACCTCCTTTTAGCTCGGTCTCTAACTGCCATTGTTGAAAATGTGAAACTCAACTAATAAAACCACCTGCACGCTGTTGTTGGAAGAGATTTACAAAATATTAAAGATAAAAAAAGCAATCGAGAATATCAGTCATCACAACAAACTAAAATAAACGCACAGTGTAACGAAACGTAAAACAGGAATTATGAAATTGACAGATGTCAAATGTCAAGATTGTCAACTGTCAAGTAAAATATAAAGGTAAACAAATAAAAATAAAACAACTACCGGCAGACATTCAGAGTGAAAAGTAAATAAAATAGATGTTACAGCAAAGATTGTAAGGTTAGAATAATAGAAGAAAAAACAAGTCCAAAAGTGTACCGACATGACTTGTTACGTCATTACTAAGTGGCCGAATTAAAATATGTACGGGGATCAAACAAATGAAACCGTAGACTCAGCGACGGGTCTTCCTCATAATCTTCGCTCTAGGCGTAGCGGTTTTAGGCAAAGTGGCAGCGGCAGCAGGCCCAGGATCGTTGGATGAACCAGCACTGGCTGCAGTGGGAAATAGCGCGATTAATTACTGAAGCTCACCCATTGATGCAATCTTCCGGCGAGACTTGTCAGGAGTTTATGATTAGGATTATTATTATTATTATTCCATTTATTTATTTTATTTACATATCTTTACATTTTTAAATATTATTCTATAAAAAAAATTATAAAAAAACATTCAAAAATACAAAAATAGTAGCCCACCGGTATCGGGAACAGGGTCCAAGCTACCGGTGGTCAGGGCTCCTGAGAGAGAAACCTCCTAACGATACGCGCCGTGTCCAGGAGTACCGCTTTCTGGATCAAGCCCTTGATCCAGCTGCCCAACGAGAGCCTCCTCAGATGTTCATCGAGGCTCTTGGCTATTATGCCATTGGCCGTGACGACTATCGGCACAATGATCGCTGTATTCACACCCCACATGTCGACAACCTCGCGAGCCAGATCAAGATACTTACTTTTCTTATCTCTCTCAGCCTTCACGAGGTTCTCGTCATGGGGGACCGCTATATCAACAATCATTGCGCGACGCTCTAGTCGGTCTATCACCACTATGTCAGGCTTATTGGCAACAATAGTCCTGTCAGTGATGATAGACCGATCCCAATACAACGTGACATTGCCATTTTCGAGAACTGGGTCGGGCTCATACTTATAGTAAGGCACTTCCGATTCCACAAGATTGTATTTCAGAGCAAGTTGCTGATGGATAATCCTGGCTACAAGGTTGTGTCTATGCAAATAGTCTCCGTTAGCTAGACTAGAACAACCGGAGATAATGTGACGGATGGATTCCCCCGGCCGGTGACATGCCCGACAGATGTCAACCGTGCCGTCTTTCACAATATATTTCCGGTAGTTGTTCGTCATCATAACTTCGTCCATAATCGCAAAGACAAAACCTTCGGTTTCCCCGAAAAGGTCACCAAATCGCAGCCAGGCCACGGACGCTAAAAGATCTACATCAGGCCCATGTAGGACCCGGTAGAAGCGTCCGTGAAGCTCCTTGCTCTGCCATACCTCCCTGCGGTCATTAGTATCTAATACTATAGGTTTGCGCCAGTTCTCGTTAGCCAAGGAGAGCGGGGTAAGGCCCTTGTCCACCGCTACCACATCTCGATGCATACCCACGGCAGCTGCCTGGAAATATTCCCTAAGACTGTATACCTCGCGGTTGTGCAGGGTCTTAGCATTTAAAAAGCCACGACCCCCGCACTTCCGAGGGATATACAGTCTCATAACCGATGACCGTGGGTGATGCATACGATTTGCGGTAAGCAATGTGCGGACTCTCCTATCCAGGGCGTCAAGTTCTGTCTGAGTCCATTTGAGTATGCCGAAGGAATACATCAAGACCGGCATGACCCAGCCGTTGAAGGCGCGCACCTTGTTCCCGCCCGATAAAAGACTATTTAGAACTTTTTTCAGGCGGCCAAAGAAGCGCTCCTTCAACGACTGTTTCACATCAGTAACATTGATGCCTAGTGCTTCCGACATACCCAAATACTTGTAAGTTTCGGTTGAGGAAAGGGATCGAAGGTGTATGGAATCCGAGAGTTGTATTCCCACGGATTCCATAATCTCCCCTCGCTTTACATGCATGACTGCACATTTGTCCACACCAAATTCCATCCTGATGGCGTCACTAAAGGTTTCTGTAACCTTCAGTAGCTCCATCAGTTGCAAGTTGTTGGGGGCAAAGAGCTTCAGATCATCCATATAAAGGAGGTGAGATATGACCTGACCTCCTCTTCTCAACCGATAGCCCAGACCCGAACCCTCCAGCAGTGTACTAAGAGGATTCAGGGCTAAACAAAACCACAGTGGACTCAGACTATCGCCCTGAAATATTCCACGCTCGATCCTTATAGGTTCGCTGTCCTCTTGAATCTGTCGACATCCTGGATAGCGAAGGACCGTCCTCCACTGCCCCATACACGACATCAGGAAGGTGCGCAGAGTTGCATCAATTTTATACAACTCCAGCACCCTCATGAGCCATGTATGTGGCACTGAGTCATAGGCCTTCTTGTAGTCTATCCAACATGTCACCAGATCCCTTCGGGAACGGCGAACCTGCTGGCTAATGGCAATGTCTATAAGGAGCAGCTCCTTAGTACCGCGGGACCCGTTCCTACATCCATTCTGAGAAGCAGACATGATTGAATTCGTATCAATATGTTGATTAATTTTAGCTCGCAGAATGGATGTAAAAACTTTATAGACCGTCGGTAAACATGTTATCGGTCTATAATTTTTAGGTTCCGCAGTACTACCTGATTTGTGGAGCAGGTGGGTTATTCCTGTAGTTAGAAACTGGGGCAGCGATCCTGACTCTAAGGCTGATTGGAACTGAGTTGCCAAACGAGCGTGCGACCTTTGGAACCATTTTATCCAAAAGTTGTGCAGTCCATCCGGCCCTGGTGATTTCCAGTTAGGCAACGGACGGACTGCACGAGCTACGTCTTGGGGGCTGATGGTAATTGCCCCCATTTGTGGTATCGGATCGCACGCTTGTTCGACCGCCCGAGTCCAATCACCCTCGGTGTGACTAACAGGCACCGACCAGATATTGCGCCAGAACGAATACATAGCGTCATCATCTGGCAGGCGTGTATCAGTCACACCTTGGTTGGGTCGCTCCCAAGCCCTATAAACCCACCTTTCGTTGTTCTGGAATGTACGATTCTGCGTGTATCGCTCCACTCGCCGCTTGTACCGACGAATACGGTTTGCCCATGCATAGATCTTCTGCTTCAGGAAGTCGATACGCTCTGTGACGCGGGACAGATAATCAGATAATCATCATATTATTATTATTATACATATATATTTATATTTAGTTTCGTAGAGTCGTACAATACGTCTTATCGCACACAACGCCGTGTCGAAGACTGCCGAACTGAAACGACGTTAGACGATGCACGGCCTTCAGCTCCTTGCCCGTCGGAGTGGGGAGCGTGAGGTTTTTTTTCGTTACGGAATTTCTGGATTCGGTCCCCGCGCTCAAGGCCCGCGATAGAAGCTATGCAATAGCTTAAAAATATATTTGGCGACACGGTTGGCGCAGTAGTTGAGTGATAGGCTGCTGCGCTGCGTGTCGCAGGTACGATTTCCGAACGGTACAAAATATATTTGCCGACACGGTTTAGTTAAAATAAAATATTTTGATACAGGAGAAATTCCTAGTGTGGAGAATCGAACAAAAAAAAATATAAAAAAAAGCTACATCGTATTCGTCTCAACCAGCAAAGCCTTACATTTGATACCCATATCAAGGGGTTAACCCATATTAATTGGTCCGCCATCTTTGGGAGTCCGTCATACTGGATTTAGAATAATATCATTAATCTAACCGTGCTTTTTCATCCAGACTAAAAGCTTGTTTTTAAAAAGGTTTTATTTATCTAACTAATATTATAAATGCGAAAGTTTGGATGGATGTATGTTTCTTACTCAATTACGCCAGAATGGCTGAACGGATCTGGATGAAATTTGCCACAGAGATAGATTATATCTTCTTATGCAGGTATAATGTTCCCTTGGGATAATAAAACACTTTTCACGCGGGTGAAGCCGCTTGCAGAAGCAAATTTATAATATTTCAGAGTTGTTCCCTTGTTACCTACTTTGACCACAAATTAAAATCACTGTACTTTTGACATCCGCAACAGAACCAGGGTTACCGACATAGCCCGAAGAATTGCCAAACTTAAGTGGCAGTGGGCAGGGCACATTGCTCGCAGAACGGATGGCCGATGGGACTGACAAGTTCTGGAATGGCGACCGCGTACCGGAAGACGCTGCGCCTCTATGTGGACCGATGACCTTGTCAGGGCTGCGGGAAACCGCTGGACGCGACACGCACAAGACCGATCGAGGTGGCGACACTTGGTGGAGGCCTATGTCCAGCAGTGGACGTCCTTCGGCTGAAATGACGATGATGTATTTTACCTGTAACTGCAGGGGGTCTACCGCCCTGTAGGGACACTTGCCGCAGGCGAGGCGCTTCCTCCGACCGTGCACGCGTTGTTGGTGGTACCGCATGTGGCTGGGATTCACGAACTTTTTGCCGCATTCCTGAAATATTATCACATTTATTCAACTTGCAGGTGGCGTTGTGTAGTTTTCATACCCCATAATTGACCCGAAATTTTTGGTAGTTCACCATATTGGATTTACAATGATGTCAGTTAGCTAACCGTGCATTGTCAACCAAACCAAATGTGTCATGGACCAAGTGATTAATAAGTGCGCTACGTATAATGGCCGGGCATTATGAATCTAGTTAAGTTAAGTCGTGCAATGTAATGAATACCGATTTAAACTCCTATATTTATCACATTGTCTGGTCATTATGAATATTGCTATGTCACGGTTAGGCAATGCGCTAATTATGGTCAATAAATTAGTTATAGAGCGAGCGAAGCGAGCTCGGGAGCTTAGGGCACTTCTGTTTTTCCCAAAATACAAGCTCAGGCTTAGCTTGGGAATCAGTAGCAGTAATTTTTGTGTTATACACTAATACGAAGTATATGTTAGTTTAAGATAAGATAGATAAGTGTATTAGCTGGCGACAATAAAGAATTTTTATCGCAAAGTGATCGCGATCATTTCGTATTAGGTAAGGTTTTTGACAGGAGAGCGCATACAAACTTTCGCCATAATATTAGTGTGATTTTATGGAAATGAAATAAAAATATTCAATTTACACTGCCATATTTAGCGGATTTAAAATTTTAAGCTATCTTCGGGTACTGAAATAATCTAACCTACGCGCGCGAACTAACGCTAACCCGCGTGTCGCGCTGGTTTTTTTTTGTAAGTTATAATAACCGCATGTTATTTTCCTTTCGCTCGTAAAGGGATGTATCCAATATTTACGTTTTCGTGAGACATTTCTACTTTTACTTTTAACAAAAGTACTAAAGCCAACCATCCGCCGCCATCTATTCTGAATGTTGGTTTTTTGATATTTATTTGTAAATGAGTCGTTGGTGTGCCTTGAAAAATAAATAAATAAGAAGTGTTGCCTCGATTGATGCCATCGTAATACTGTCGGGTGTCGGCAAGTATCCGATTAAAACGCGCAGTACGTGTTTCGTGTGTTCAGTCGCGCGTCTGTATCGATGTAACTCCGGGCTAGTAGCGCGTCGCCAGCTCGCGAAAATATCGTCGTCTGCATACTACAATTTTTTGAACGTGTGAATAGGAAAATTGTTTGCGATAACATCGTGTTTGCAGCGCGTTATAGTTGCGTGAGACGCGCGGCGACGGAGCTTCACAAAAACGTGGTGTGTTAGAGCTCTTATTTTCAAGTGTCATGTTATTCGGGTAATCTATTCTGGCGTTATAGGTATTACGTACTTACTAAACTACTTGCATATTAGGTAGGTACAACTTAAAAAGGAAATATAAAAACTTTTTTGCAAAAAAATACTACCGACTTCCAAATGAAAAACTACAAAGTGAAAAATTACTTTATTTTTGGAAATCGGTGTCCAATTCGCAAAAAATGGTACCTACGAAAGACACCAACTTCCAAAAATAAAAAAGGTTTTTTTAACAGCATGATTTTCTTCTTGTTTGAGTCTTTTTAGTTCGCTCTTTAAGCAGGCGGGATTTTTTGTTTGTTGAATTAACTTTTTTTAATCATTGGCTTTTGATAAAGTGACTCAAAAAATTTAAGACTGATTTAAAGGCCTAAGTAGCCGAGGTCATTAAAATTTGCCTAAATCAGCCAGCTATCTCTGCGTTTGCGCAATTATCGCTGCTCAGTGATAATGCTGATTGATGTTTGTTACGTAATAAGCCTACGGTTTAACCGCGTCAATATGATTCTCGCTATTATTTACTATCTTACGTTAACAGCAATCATTTTATATTTAACTGCACTTCTTTTGGGTATTTCTTTAGCTGCGTATGTAAAACTAAAACTAGAACCCGTGATAGGAGTGTGTAAATCTAATGTGCGACTTGATGACAAGGTCGCGCTCGTGACCGGCGGGAACCAAAGCATCGGCTTGGAGATTGCGCGTGACCTGGCGGCCAGAGGAGCGTTCGTCGTCATCGCTAGCCGGGACGCCGAGAAAGCCGCAGCAGCCATTTCTGATATAGCAGCCACCACAGGCAACAAACACGTCGAATTCAGGCCTCTAGATCTAGCAAAATTCAGCAGTGTACGCAAATTCGCTGAAGATTTCAACAACTCCTATGAACGTCTCGATATTCTGGTGAACAACGCTGGCTGCGCCGGCCTCGACCCGGAGCTTACCGAAGATGGAATTGATGTGGTGATGCAAGTCAACTACTTCGGGGCATTCCTGCTTACGAACTTACTGCTCGACAAAATGATAGCCTCTCAACCCAGCAGGATTATCATAGTATCATCTTGGGTCCACATTTTTGCAAAATTACGCGTCGGCGACTTACATAAGTTCGGCGGAAAGATATGGTTTGGACCAATTGGACATTTGATAACATACTGGAATAGTAAATTATGTGCAATCCTTTGGATGAAGGCATTAGCTATGAGATTAGCAGAAGGAGTTACAGTCAATTCCTTACATCTTGGAGTTGTTAAAACTAATTTATTTCAAAGGGTGCCTGCTGTAATAAGAAAAGTGTTTTATGTTATCTGCGATATATTGTTTAAAGTGCCAAAAGAAGGAGCGCAGACGACGATACACCTGTGTGTATCTGAAGAGGTGGAAGGCGTGAGAGGAAAGTACTTCATGGAGTGCCAGGAGGCTGAGTACAGCAGGATGGCTGATGATGGTGAACTAGTGGAGCAAGTGTGGGATAAGAGTATTAAATTGACCAATTCACAGGATCCATTCAAAAAATATCGTGTGCAATATTACGAGTGAAACAGAATATAATATGGTATCTATAGGCACGGGGTCTCAGCGCTAGGAAAGAAAATTTGGTTCAGATAAATCTCACTAGATGGCGCGATATGTACCGATTTGTTATTGAATGTGTGTAAAATTATCATTTTCTGTAATTGAACATAAAAATTTAATGTTCTTGTTTAATCAACTCTCCTAAGCTCAAAATTATGTAATATTGGGTTCTTAATTCACATTTCAAAGATTAAATGAACAGATCATTTAAAATTGATGCCAATAGATGGCGCTGTTTTAAATGTCTGAGGCATTCCTCTCGATTGTTTAAATTTGTATTGTAACACATTTTGGTGCAACGAAACTGTAAAAACGTGCATAAAAATACTATAAAACAAATCGCCACTGTATTTGAAGAAAAATATTCACGAAACGAGTAAACCCTTCTACTTGGAAGTCGCTGCTAACACCATCTAGATATCTATCACCGTGGAACGGAACCGAACGCAAAAAATAATCAGTTTAATCAGAAAAAAACGCTAGACGTAACTAGCGTTTTTTTCTGATTAAACTGTCACTGTTTCTTTGTATGGGATGAGGCATCTGTATGCTAGTATTATATTATCTGTGATGCAACTCATAAAAATGCGACCGTAAAATAATCACACTACAACGGATTTCGATGATATAAACACAGATACACTTAAGCAGTTCCTTTTAAAGCGTTTGTAATGATCTTCTCAAGAAAGTGGTTTGCAGTTTGTAGTAATTGCTTATTTGCTAACCCTCCCTGGGTTGGCAAATGAGTAATTATGTAGTTTTATAAGATATGGGTCATGTGATATATAATAAGATTCCATTAATAACATTTCAAAAGTTAATATATTATTGTTAGTTATTGTAAAATTAAGTGTCCGCACATAAACTTTATTTATAATACTGTTTGTTCCGTTCCCACAGACAAACCGTGAAAACGGTTTTGTGGGGCATAGTTCTTAAGTTAAGATGTTATAAACTTGTACTTTAATAAATAAAAATAAATAATAATAATAATAGATATACCTACTAAGGCCTGAATAAGGACATGGGACACTTTTCATATTGGTAGTACATTCCCGTGAGATCATTTTCGGTTTTCGCACGGATAAAGCCGCAGGCTAAAGCTAGCTGGCCCGACATCGACAGCGCAACTTGATGTAATCAATGGCTCTAGATCACAGACTACAACACAACTAGATAACGCAAGTCGCTCCATCTGTATGAAAACCAAGCGAGCCAATTTTTCACAAACAATTTAAAAACAAATTTACTTACCAATGAAAGAAAACATTTCCAATGTCTCGGCCAACTTTTTCTATACAGTCTTTACAGCTCAATATGGCATGAAAAGGCATTTTTCTAGATTTCTGTGGATTATCGGTGCCGATAATGCTAAATGAAAAACTCAGATTACGATCATTGATCGTAACTTTACTTCGTTTTTTGGCACGCGAAGTACATACAACCGCGCCATCTAGTTAGATGTATGTCTGTGATCTAGATATTGACAGTGAGGATATAATAATGTTATAAAATATTCTTTGGAATATGTATTTGGTTATTCATTTGTCACGCTGTTTTAATAAATTTATTTTTTTATTGTAACGTGTAACCGTTTGTTTTCCCAAATACATAACATTAAAAATTCATTAAAATTATAATATTACCTTTTATGAGATTGTAGACAAAGTCACATTCTATCAATTTCAATAGTTTATATTAAATACTAGCTGACCCGGCAAACTTTGTTTTGCCATAAAAACACCAAACATTCATCTACCCTACCTACCCTACCCTAACAACCCTAAACTACCTACCCTACCTACCCTACCCGACCTACCCTACCCTACCTACCCTACCCACCCCACCCTACCCTACCTACCCTACCCTACCCTACCCTACCTACCCTACCCTACCTACATGCCTACCCTACCCTACCTACCCTACCCTACTTACCCTACCCTACCCACTTAGGGGTATGAAAAATAGATGTTAGCCGATTCTCAGACCTACTCAATATGCTCACAAAATTTCATGAGAATCGGTCAAGCCGTTTCGGAGGGGTACGGGAACGAACATTGTGACACGAGAATTTTATATATAAGATGATAAAAAATATTGCAATAATTAAATTGACCGGGCTTTCTGAATAATGCCCATCATTGATTGGGCCGAGTAATAAAAAGATGTATCGTTTTTAACTATTTTAATGTTGAGATTGATTTTAATATAGAATAGGTAAGTACGATTACTATTTAGCAACAAAGTCGACGGAGACTTCTATTTCTGTCTACTCAGCTCCCGTCATCGCCTTCGAACCTAACCTATCCGAGTCGGGGAGCTCGCTTCCCTCGCTCTTGGACTAATTCATTGACCATAACCATTGATGTATTAAAAATAGGAAGATACGTTACGCGCTAACATCGCGATCAGAAAACCTGGGCTCGGCGCACGACTACATGCACCGAAACTCACACATCTGTATTCAGTGTCATCACCAGTCCTACCTAAACCTACAGTTACCGATAGACAAGGACAAAAATAGGAGACGGCGCTGTAGTGCTAGCGAAATTGCGTTAGCTGCCGAATGTTAACCGAATGTTTACTATTATGAATGAAATGTCACGTATCGTGTCTCTCACGCATGTTTGTAATATCTATCTCGCTCTCACAAATATGGCGAAGCAAACATTAAATATTATTGTAATTTTCAACAAATTAACATTTTTGACTGTACTTACGAGTGGTAAGTGATCCCGTGTGACTTATTTTTCTTCGTCGTATTATTTAAACAGTGTTTAGCTACACAAGAAGTCATTTTGATGCGTATTTATTGCAAAAAAAAACACAAAAACACTGAAATTATTGAGCTGTGAGATCAACCCTGTGCCGTGCGCGACTGAGTGCCCGCTACGGGCATGCACTTAGTCTAGTAGGACCAAGCGCTGTGTCCAGTACCGTATCTTCCCTTTTTAATACATCAATGACCATAACTAACGAATTGCCCAACCATTACGTAGCAATATTTATAATAAGCAGACAATGTGATAAATATAGGAGTTTAAATCAGTATTCATTACATTTCTATATTGACTAGATTCATAATGGCCGGGCATTATATATAGTGCACTTATTAATCACTTGGTCCATGACACTACACGTTTGGTTTGGGTGACAATGCACGGCCGACTGTCATGGACTCATTGTAAATCCAATATGGTGGACGACCAAAAATGGCGGGGCAATTATTCATGCACCACATGATATAGATATCTAACGAATAGGTTTCCTGTGAAAAGCTTGTTTTTAGGGTTCCGTACCCAAAGGGTAAACATGGGACCCTATTACTAAGACTCCACGATCTGTCTGTCTGTCCGTCTGTCACCAGGCTGTATCTCATGAACCGTGATATCTAGACAGTTGAAATTTTCATAGATGATGTATTTCTGTTGCCGCTATAACAACAAATACTAAAAACAGAATAAAATAAATATTTATGTGGGGCTCCCATACAACAAACGTGATTTTTTTGCCGTTTTTTGCTATAATGGTACGGAACCCTTAGTGCGCGAGTCCGACTCGCACTTGGCCAGTTTTATAAAATAACATTTTTTATACCCTACTAGTCAGCCATCGCTGATGTTGGAGACAAGTCTGCGAGGCTAAAATGGGGTTGGGGTCACATTTGCAGTATGCGTAGGGACAGGGGGTCTACTTCCTAACTCCGTAAACGAAGTTAAGGGCCCATGATGATGACAACTGTCAAATTGTGTTGTCGTTAATTAGTAGTTCCGGCCCCGACCCAATCGGGTCCGTGCTCACTCGACCTAATTAGACTCGACCCGAAGAATAATACCAGATATTACTACCATCATATCAGTGCCATTTGTACAGTCAGGCAAAGTGATATTAATTTCTAAATAACTTATTAATTTACTATAAATATAATATATATATTTTTTATATAATCTATAGGCTCGCGCTTGACCACTATCTCAACTGACGGTAAACGATGATGTGGTCGACGGTGAAGCACGCTTGTCTAGAAGTAACCTATTCACTCTTGACCTAAATACTAGGCTGTGTAACTCTTTACGGAACCGACTCACTGATCCGGATCATTGAAGTGTTCCAAAAGATTGGTTCAGTAACAACGTTTCAAACGTATCATTTGGAACTGAAACATTACTTTGCTCAGTGCTCATTCCGCGCGACGCGTCACTCGCGAGGCGATTGAGCAGTGAGCGATTGAGAGAGAGAGATGCAGACTGACTGCCGCACTCAGAGACATTTAACGGTTACTTAAGGCGCTCCTTAGTGTAGATTTTGTACTAAAAATCTATACTAAGGAGAGCTTTAAGTAACCGTTAACGTCTCTGAGTGCGGCAGTGAGACACGGAGAAACACTGAGTTACTTAACTATGGACTCACGAGCCGCGAGTCACGAGTGAGCGGGCGACTTAATCACAATCTGTACAAGTCAGAAAGAGATACCAAATGAGATGTTTCTCATACTCTCAGATTTTCGTTATCGTTATGCATGCACGTAAAAATGACCACTAAGGCGCTTACGTATCAAATACTATACGGTCGATTTTTGCATCATTATAATGTTTGTACTAACAAGTTATCGTTTAACGTTGATGCGGCAGATCCTTTGAGCCGATGTTCCAAATGAGCCAAATGAAACCTATCAGTGTTTCGGAACATTTCAGTGATCGAGATGCAAATGTTCCAATCACAAAAATGATACATTTTGCCCACCTCCCCGAGGTTGTAGCTATCGAGCAACACAGACTCTTATTAATAACCTACCTCACAAGCATTTTGTGGACCAAAATGTGTTTTAGCATGGCACTTGAAATTCTGCAGGTTTCTCATCTCCTTGCTACATAAGTTACATCTTATTGGACCATCAATGTCGTACGGCACCACTGCCAAAGATAGCAGCTTTGCATCTTGTTCCTGAAAAATAAAAACATTTATTAAGTGCTTGAGGTCGAATCAGGACAAGTATCAATGTGAATTTTGCCATTCATATTTACTTTTTTACCGACTTAAAAAAAAGGAGGCTATCAATTCGACTTTATTTAATATTATTGGAATTGCAAAATCCTATCCTACTTCCTACTATAATATACAGGGTGTCCCAGAAATCGACGTCAAGCCGTAAATGGGTGATAGACCAAGTTATAACAGTTCTCAGAAAAATACGAAAAAAAATCTATCTCATGTTTTTAAAAATTTATGGTCACTTTAAAAATTTACTAAAAAAATCAATCCCTGTAATGGTTCTTTAACTCCAATTGCTACAAATCCCATAATTTATCAATTTTTTTTATTATTATGTAATCTTGAATAATGCTTGTGTAGATTTTTGCCCAAAATTCAAAGCCAACTCCTCCTACTTGGAAGAAAATTAAACTTTTTCAAAACCAAATTATTCAAATTTACTATTTCGCCCAACTTTAACTGACTGTACTGAAAAAAAAATGTACTACGCTAGTTTGGCAAGTAACATGAAAAATTGGCGCATTTAATAAGGATTCAAAAATGGTGTAACACTTGCTAGATTACGTTTTCAATAATTGGTCAAGTTTTTTTTTGTAAATAGTCTCATATTTTACACAAAATGTCCATACTTCCTTAAAATGACTTTAGCTTACCTAAAGCTTTGCTAAACTCCGATTCTAGTTCGATAGAGACGGAGAGAGTCATTTTACGAAGTGTGAGCGAGACAGAGAGTGACGCCACCTTTATCAGTGACACAACCTTTATCATGAAACGGAGATACAATTTACCGATGAGTGCGAATGAGACAGCAGTAGTTATTGTTCTGTTTTGTAAGCGCAGACGCACACACAATTACAAATCAGTACGTTACGCTGCTTTGTTTACTGCGCATCTCCGTATTCGTTCATGTTGATTCCGTACTTACCACTTTTTGCGTTGTTTTCTGGACTTAATTGCTTGTGATTTGGACTGTTTAATTCCTCTTTTTGACGACCTGTGCTTTACTCTGGACTGTTGCTGATCCTGTGATTGTGTAGTACTACCATGGCTGTGTACACTGCATTGGAATATGCGAACATGCACCTCGTTTATGGGGAATGCAGATGCAATGCCAATGCAGCCGCTAGACTTTATCGTGAGAGGTACCCGAACAATCGTCACCCAGATCATCGAGTTTTTATTAATGTGCACCGTTCACTATCAGAGGGACGATTCCCTAACCAAGTACATGGTGAAGGAAGACATCGTAATCCGTACGAAGACGTCGTACTACAAGCAGTCCAAGAAGACCCAAGTGCTTCTGTACGTGGAATCGAAACAAGCACAGGTGTATCTAAGAGTACCGCCCACCGAATCTTAAAAAAGAACGAGTTCCACCCGTATCATGTACAGCGTGTACAATCATTACTGCCACGGGATTACGCTCCCAGAGTTGCGTTTTGCCAAAGGATGCTAGAAAGGCACAGAGAAGACCCTCGATTCTTAGAGAAGATTTTATGGACCGATGAGTCAACATTTAAAAAAGATGGCTACATGAATTTGCACAATTTGCACGAGTGGCATGTAGAAAATCCAAATTTGATGAGGCAAGATAAGTCACAGTATCGATTTAAAGTAAACATGTGGACCGGGATACTAAATGGCAAAATAATTGGACCTTTTGAGCTGCCAGAGATTTTGAATGGCGCAGTTTATTTGGATTTTCTTCAAAATACTTTACCAGATTTATTAGAAGACGTGCCACTGAACGTTTACAGGGAAATGTGGTTCCAGCAAGATGGCTGCCCAGCGCATTATGCCCGTTTAGTAAGAGAACATCTTGATGAAGAATACCCGCTCAGGTGGATAGGGCGCGGTGGGACAATCTTGTGGCCACCCCGTTCGCCTGATTTAAATCCCCTAGATTTTTTTTACTGGGGAGCGGTAAAAGAGAAAGTGTACTCAAAAACAATAGAGAATTTAGCCGAGCTGCGGGAAAGAATAACGGAAGCCGTTGTCTTTGTAAATAGGGGAAGATTTGCCCGGAAAATAACCAGATCTTTTTTAAGAAGATGTCGTGCTTGCATTGCCGTCGAAGGAAGGCAGTTTGAACATTTATTGTAATAAAAAAAAATTAAATCTGATAATTTGTTTTTTTTTTCTAAGATGAGAAAACTGGTCCTGACTTAAAGTAAAAAGGTTGAGTCACTATCATAACTTTGCTCTTAAATTACGTAAAAATTCGATTTCTTATCTCGCTCACACTTCGTAAAATGACTCTCTCCGTCTCTATCGAACTAGAAACGGAGTTTAGCAAAGCTTTAGGTAAGCTAAAGTCATTTTAAGGAAGTATGGACATTTTGGGTAAAAACCGACACTATTTACAAAAAAAAATTTGACCAATTATTGAAAACGTAATCTAGCAAGTGTTACACCATTTTTGAATCCTTATTAAATGCGCCAATTTTTCATGTTACTTGCCAAACTAGCGTAGTACATTTTTTTTTCAGTACAGTCAGTTAAAGTTGGGCGAAACAGTAAATTTGAATAATTTGGTTTTGAAAAAGTTTAATTTTCTTCTAAGTAGGAGGAGTTGGCTTTAAATTTTAGGCAAAAATCTACACAAGCATTATTCAAGATTACATAATAATAAAAAAAAATGATAAATTATGGGATTTGTAGCAATTGTAGTTAAAGAACCATTACAGGGATTGATTTTTTTAGTAAATTTTTAAAGTGAACATAATTTTTTAAAAACATGAGGTAGATTTTTTTTCGTATTTTTCTGAGAACTGTTATAACTTGGTCTATCACCCATTTACGGCTTGACGTCGATTTCTGGGACACCCTGTATTTATGTTAAGTTTCATGTTTATTAACCCAAGATATAAGATTCTTCAAAAAAATTAACATCCCCTAAATCATATTTTGGGGTAGTTTCGAAAAACTAACAATGAAAGCCTTTATTGTTTATTTATGTCAAGTTTCAAGTTAAATAAGATTCTTCAAAAAAGCTTTAACACCCCTAAATCGTCTTTTGAGTGTAGTTTCAAATAATAATAATAACAACCTTTATTATTCATTTAGATTAGTATTTGTGGCAAGTTTCAAGTTTATTGACCCAAGAAATCAGATTTTTCTATACAAACTTCAACACCCCCTAATAGACTTTGGGGGTTGTTTCAAAAGACTAATAATGATAACCTTTATTGAGGTTGATATTTATGTCAAGTTTCATGTTTATTAATCCAAGATATAAGATTATTCAAAAAAAATTAACATCCCCTAAATCATATTTTAGGGGTATTTTCGATAAACTAACAATAAAAGCCTTTATTATTTATTTAGATTGGTATTTATGTAAATTTTTGGGGGTAGTTTCAAAAAATAATAATAACAACCTTTATTGTTTATTTAGATTGGTATGTCAAGTTTCAAGTTTATTAACTGAAGTAATAAGATTCTTCAAAAAAACTTTAACACCCCTAAATCGTCTTTTGGGGTAGTTTCAAAAAATAATAATAACAACCTTTATACCATTTAGGTTAGTATTTGTGGCGAGTTTCAAGTTTATTGACCCAAGAAATCAGATTTTTCCATACAAATTTCAACACCCCTTAAATCATCATTTGGGGGTAGTTTCGGAAAACTGATGTCAATCTTTATCATTTATTTAGAATACTATTTGTGCTAAGTTTCAAGAATTTTGGGCGAAGGAATTAGATTTTTCATACAAACTTTAAACCCCCTTTTTAACCCCTTAGGGGGGGAATTTCCAAAAATCCTTTCTTAGTGCTCACTTACGTCACTCGAGGAACCTTTCTGCCAAATTTCATGCTTCTAAGCCTAGTGGTTTTGGCTGTGCGTTGATCGATCAGTCAGTCAGTCAGTTTCTTCTTTTATATATATATAGATAATATATATATAATATATTATAAATACGAAAGTTTGTGAGGATGGATGTATGTATGTTTGATACTCTTTCACGCAAAAACTACTGAACGGATCTGGATGAAATTTGGCACAGAGATAGATTATAGTCAGGAATAGCACATAGGATACTTTTTAACCCGGGACTATGTTCCTTCGGGACCATTTTCGACATTCACGCTGGCAGAAGCTAGTATTCACATACGTTACTCTGTATGGGCTTCTAAACATGTGTGCCAAATTTCATAAGTATATGTATGTTTGTTTTTATGTTTGTATGTATATTTATCCACGCATTTCTCTGAAACAACTTATCGATCGTAATCATTATTTTTGTGTTAGATTGAGTATCTCTCAACTTAGGGAATAGTGCCAGTTTCAACAAAATCGGTCCAGCAGTTTTCAAGATATGATGCATACAACCGAACTCCTTAGCGACAAACAGCATGAATGTGTAAATTGAGTTATTATGGGTATTATGTCAATCCTTTAAATCCTTTTTAGTGATGGTGAGAGAGCAGTGGTGGCCCAGTGGTATCAGCCGCGACTTACAAGTTGTAGGTCGTGGGTTCGAACCCAGGCAGGCGCTTTACTTTGTGTAAATTATATCATCACCACTGCTCTCAAAACCGGTGAAGGAAAACATCGTGAGGAAACCGGCATGTCCTAGAAACAAAAATTCAAAGAAATGTGACATCCACCGCACTGGGCCCGCGTGGTGGATTACGGCCCATCCCCCCTCACAGAGAGGAGGCCTGTGTCCCAGCAGTGGGAACATTCTATGTTCTATGTTCTATGTTAGGGGGGTTTGGTTTCCGCACTTGGTCCCTCAAATGGACCTTTGTACGTGGGCCATGGCGGCCGTTGGGTGGTCATTCCAACCAGCCCACCTCCCTCCAGAAGTCAATCAGAGCTCCTGGTTTCTTCAGAACATCTGTGTAAGATCTGGGTGACCCGAGGGTTTGTGCTCTTATCTGTGCGACACCTGTGCATTCGAAAAGAACGTGCGCAACGGTTTCCTCAGCCTCCATGCATGCCCTGCACAGAGGACTGTCCGTTATGCCTATTGTGTGGAAGTGTTTGTTGAGTGAGCAGTGTCCCGTGATGGTTCCCGTCACCAGGCGCAGGCCATTCCTGTCCAGGCGTAAAAGACGCCTGGTAAGCCTACTGTCCAAGGATGGCAGAGCTTCTTTGGATTGCCTACAGCCTGGTGCCGAGGCCCACCAGTTCTCCGCCTGTGTCTGGGTGAATTCCTGCGTATTTGGTTGAAGGGGATGGGTACAACAGGTTCGGGTCCATAGACCGTCGAGCTGGATCCGCGCCTCGCAAGCTCGTCAGCCGCGTCGTTGCCCAGCGATCCGCTGTGTCCCTTTATCCATTGTAGTGTCACCGTGTTACGGCTAGATACAGTTATCTGTTCTAGTGCGTTGTGACATTCTAGTATTAGTTTAGATGTAATGTATTTTTTTCGTAAGGATTGGAGGACTGATGCGCTGTCGGAGAGTATCCGTATGTGGGTGTCCGTAACCCTCCTGGCTTCTAGGGCATGGACCGCTTGTATGATGCCCACACACTCCGCCTGATAGACGGTGTTGAACCCTCCTAGCGGTCTGGATATATTTATATTGAAATCGTATGAGAAGACTCCGACTCCGGTACCTGAGTCAGTTTTCGATCCGTCGGTGTATATTCTCATCTCTTTCGGGCCAGAGTAGTCACATCTTTCCTCTGTGAGTATTATGTTGTAGTGCCTATGAAAGTGGTGTGATTTTGGGGCTTTGTCGCATGGCGATGCTAACATCGGCTTACGTTTGATCGCATCTTCCTTTATGCGTGTGTGCTTAATTCTGGAGTCTTTATTTAGGGAACCTGATAGGTGGAGTCTAAAGGCAGCTAGGGCTGCCTCCTCCCTCACAATTAAGTGTAGAGGCGGGAGTCCCAGCATTGCCTGTAGAGCGGCAGTAGGTGTGGTTCTCATACTACCGGTGATTGCAACACAGGCGAACCGCTGTAGTTTTTCGAGATCTCTTTGGGCTGTGCTGAGGTCTGTCCTGGGCCACCAGACCAGCGAGCCATATGTGATGATTGGTCGGATGACTGTGGTGTATAGCCAGTAGGTGACCATGGGGCTAATCCCCCAGTGGGAACATTAATAGGCTGATGATTTGATGTAATGTGTGATGTGATAACTACACGTTAAACTAAA
The DNA here is from genome assembly GCA_945859665.1 of Anorthoa munda. Lineage (NCBI taxonomy): Eukaryota > Metazoa > Arthropoda > Insecta > Lepidoptera > Noctuidae > Anorthoa > Anorthoa munda. The sequence continues at coordinate 666,140 of OX243919.1, read as the reverse complement.
AAGAGAGAAATAAAAACCAAGAGGTACCAAAGACACCATAATGAAAGTTATTTTGCACTTTTTAGTGTTTTGCTTTTGAAGTCAGTAAATTTTTTGTGTAAAAGTTTATCTTTGTCATCGCTGGCCACAGTAAATGGGATAGTGGTATAAGTTTGAAATCATCAGCCCGTCTTGATCGCACGTGGTGATCAATGCTCGTGCCTTCTCTGTATGAGAAGAGACCTTTCTTCTGCAGTAGGACAGTAACAGGTGTACAGTACAACAATTTTCTTAATGTCCCTCGGCAAACTTCGTGTTGTTTCGTCAGCCGTCGGATTTCTATCAGTTGCACTTGGTGCAGACCGGACGCTCTCAATCAACTTGGAAGTATATAGAGTTGTTAATACTCCTTTAACTTAATGTAATTTATTTTAAAAAAGGAAAGCTGCTAAATTCAATGACATGGACAGTAAGAAAATAGTTGAATTGTACTGTTTTGTTAGTATATATGTGAAAAATCTACCTTACACAGCTGCTTTTTCCTTTCCCTTTCCAATAACTTCTTTTCATTCAAATCCCAGTTAGCTTTACTAATACCTTTTGATTCATGTTTTATAATATTTTTTAAATCCTGGTCCAAACTGTCAATTGATTCTAAGTCCTCGATACAAATCTTTGTCTCATTATCACTATGAATTGAACTTAAATCTTCAATCAAAAAGTTATTCATAAAATCGGAATCGTTGCTAGATTCAAAATCTTCGATTCTGGCTGTGAACTCATTTTTAATTTCGTTGTTAGCTTTTGTTGTATCAAATCTCTTAATTTTAGAACCTCTTTTTGTTTTAGTCTGGGAGTTTTTACTTTTTTTCAATTCTTTTTTTGAATTATGTGTTTGTTTTTTATTTTTCTGTTTGTGAATACCATTTTCTGCATTCGATATTTCGGGTGGATTCTTTATTTGAGTATCATCGTGATCAGACTCGATTTTTACTTTCTTTAGTATTTCTTCTGCTTTTGAACTCGATTCTCGTAGTTTTAGGGCTCCGTTGACTAGATTTAGACATGGCTCGCATATTAACTGCGTTAGGCCATCATCTGGTTCGATCTGAAACATACTTTGTTTTGAAGAAATTTATACCGTTTTTAATTGTGAAATTATTTTAAAATGTCGCTAAATACATAGGTATCATAATAATAGACATGGCGACCTTCCCTTTAACTTTTCCTGTAGATAAAATCGGTAATTTCAAATGTTTTCTTTATCACAATATAAAAACAAATGAGTGTTTACCTTGATTCCACAAACCAAATGTAGCTGTTTGCAGCGTAAACTTACAAGATTCTTATCAGAAAATATTTGTTTTAGATCGTTTTTAGATAAACACGTTCTACACATTGTCATTTCTATTAAAATTTATTTTACATTTGCAAAATTGCGATAACATCAATCATCAATGATCAAAATCGGAATTCGTAAATCGTAAACGTAAGTTCATTATCGTTTAAAAAGATCGCTATCAGTTTATTACTCTATAATCAAAGAGTTGTTAATTAATATTATCTTGCCTCAACTTGTTAAGATTTTATCTACGCATTTAATGTAGTTTAGAAAATTATTTTATCTTATTATTTGATCGTTGATAAACTCGCTTGTATCATTCATAATATCAAAAGTAGCTCAAAAGCTATCGATAGCTATCTTTGTGAACGAATTTGCATTCATTTTGACGTTTGAAGGGTTGCAAACAGGGCAAAAGTATTCCCACAAACAGGGAAAATAAAAATATTCCTATGGCAATTTTAAACTTATCATCGTGCATCTATTCGTTAATATTAAATGATATGATAACGAGATTTAATATACGATTAAATAGATAAGAATTTAAAGTACCTCTTGATGAAAGTATGAATATCGTGCTTCAGATCGCGGGAGAACTAATTGAACGACTTTCAACACTGCACAATTTCACTAGTGATGTGCCCCGCTTGAAAGCTAAAATCATAGAATATTATATACAAAACAGCAAATTATTATTTGCTGTTTTGTATATAATATTCTACGCCCAAAATAAATATATTTAACGCCCAAAATTTGAATTTGAAGAATCTACGTCACTCGAACTCCTGAAGTAAAATAAGGTGCTGCCATTCCAAGCATTAAAATAAGTAGCTACCTGGATAAGGGTGACACAGGAGCGCGGAGGACTGGAGGGTGAAGTCAGGCTGTCTTAGAGCATTTAACCTATTTATTTAGGTTAAATGCTCTAAACAGGCTGTAGATAATGATGGTTCGTGCGAAAAAAAATTACCACACAGGTACCTACAACAGGTTTTACCAGCAATATAGGCTTATTTTAAATCAATAAGCGGCGCACCAGATAGTTAGATAGGAAGCATAGACGTTAGAGATACCGTGTCTGTTAAAACTTACAATGTAATTACGTGCTTTAGTATTTAACGCGTATTAGTACCTAAACGAAATTTTATTCTGTAAATAAGTGGTGCTAGCAAATACAAGCTTGGCGGTGGCGCCCTCTCAATCTTGGCGCACTAGGATTTAGCCTGGTTAGCCTGTTGGTTAAATTATGCTTTCTGTACTGGCCAGATACACACATTTTTTTTCGCATGATACCTTCACGTGTAGCAAGGGTAGGTATGGGTAAATTAAACCCATAGACATACATAGCCCTTCGGATTAGCGTTTAGTTTGACAACGCCTAAGATTAAAGTGTATCTAATCCCCAATGTCAACACAGTACTGGCCATGCTGCCGCTCGGTGCTAGAATATCATTATTGAACCTCCTTTTGGACAGTTCTGTTAGCAAAATATTCTTTGATTTACATAATTGTCATTTCAGTTATGAAAATTGTTTTCTTATCTCATGGGAACATTATACCGAAATGAAAAGCCTATATGCTAATAGTCGTCCCTGTGCCAAATTTCAACCAGATCCGTTCAGCCGTTCTGGCATGATTAAGTCATCCATCCAAACTTTCGCATTGATAATATTAGTAAGATAATATTAGTAAGATAAGATTCTAGCCATTAATTTTTATGTGTAAAAATATTTTTAAACTTCCAAGTCGTTTTCGAGGAGTATCCATAAGTAGAAAAAAATATTGTGTGGTTAATTATTTTTTAATTAAAACAAAATTATTAGTTACACGTAAAAACCATGTTTCACAAACAATGTATACGAATCAATAATAAATGTATATTTTGTTAAAACCTTTTAAACTAGCCGTTTCTGAGGTGTATGCTTGAGTTAGAAATTAATCGTTTTACGGCACTAAAGCGGTGGAAGGATTGTTGTGTCATTATCATAAAATCGCACAGTTTTATCTAAATTCCTAAATTAAAGTTTATTACTTTATACCTAGCACAATATAAACTATCAAATTGGCGCATAGATTTTTTATTGCATCAATAAAAGTTCAATGAAACCTTATTTTTACATTAACACAAAATTTAATTACTCGTAAAACGCGATAAGACCGTCATTTTAACTTTTATTATGCATGCAAGTTCATAATGAACTTCCTGTAAGTGTAAATTAAAAATAAACCTATTCTAAATAAAATAATGTTTACAATTTTATATAAAATCTATAGATTGTAAATTCCAGGAATATATTTACGCATCAACATAGTCAGACAATATTCCCATCCCTATACATACTGACTGAAATGTCATTGACTCCACAGTCGGTCTCGCTTACGGAGGGCCTCGTCGTGCAATAAAAAGCCTGCGAGCGCAGCGCGAGCGATAATTACAGTTCATCCTTCAAAACATTTGGTCGCCACATGTGTTAACTGTAATATTATCGCTAAAACGCTACACAGATCAATTAAAACCGTCGTTGTACGATACAAATCGTCGATCGAATCTACGTCCGTGATTGTAATACACTCGATTTATCGTGTTTTATATAGTTGTGTGAAGTTCTACTTCCGTGGTGTCTTGCGCGTGTATTGGCGAGTGTATTGTTGCATCAGGAAGATGGTTATTGAGAAGATTTGCTGCCTGGGCGCGGGGTACGTTGGCGGACCGACTTGCAGTGTTATTGCCATGAAATGTCCCGATATACAGGTAACGGTCTGTGACAAAAGCGAGGAGAGGATAAACCAGTGGAATTCTGAAAAACTACCGATCTATGAGCCGGGTTTAGACGACGTGGTGCAGCAATGTCGCGGTAGAAACTTGTTCTTTTCTACAGACATCGCAAAAGGTATTCGAGAAGCCGATTTAATATTTATATCAGTGAATACGCCCACCAAGACCTTTGGTAACGGCAAGGGAAGGGCTGCAGACTTGAAATATGTTGAAAGTGCAGCCCGTATGATTGCTGACTTGGCTACAAGCAACAAAATTGTGGTTGAAAAGAGTACCGTACCTGTTAAAGCCGCTGAAATTATCATGAAAATATTGAGGGCCAACACTAAGCCTGGTGTTGAGTATCAGATCCTGTCTAACCCTGAGTTTTTGGCTGAAGGGACGGCTATTGTGGACTTAGTTGAGGCAGAGAGAGTATTAATTGGTGGTGAAGACACTCCTGATGGTCAAAAAGCTATTCAGGAACTGTGCTGGGTGTACGAGCACTGGATACCAGCGAAAAACATTCTGACAACAAACACTTGGAGTTCAGAATTGTCTAAATTGGCTGCTAATGCGTTCCTCGCTCAGCGCATCTCCAGTATAAACTCCCTCTCAGCAGTGTGTGAAGCTACTGGTGCTGATGTGTCAGAAGTAGCACGAGCTGTGGGCAGAGACTCTCGAATCGGACCAAAGTTCCTTGAAGCATCAATCGGGTTTGGAGGTAGCTGTTTCCAAAAAGACATTCTCAACCTTATCTACTTATGTGAATGCCTAAATTTGCCCGAAGTTGCAGCATACTGGCAGCAAGTACTGAACCTAAACGACTATCAAAAGGCTAGATTTGCGAGAAAAGTCATAGAATCATTATTCAATACTGTCACGGACAAGAAAATAGCCATATTAGGTTTCTCGTTTAAGAAAAATACTGGAGACACTCGTGAGTCTCCAGCTATTCACGTATCAAAAACGCTGCTTGATGAAGGTGCCAAACTCCACATATATGATCCAAAAGTTGAACAGGACCAGATCTTCTACGAGCTCACAAATCCATACTTAACCTCTGAGCCAGAAATTGTAAAAAGTAACGTAGAAATTCACAGTACAGCATACTCTGCGTGTACAGGAGCCCACGCATTAGTCCTATGTACCGAATGGGACGAGTTCAAGTCTCTGGACTTTAAAAAGATCTACGAGGTGATGATGAAGCCTGCATACATATTTGATGGGAGGAAAATCTTGAATCACGAGGCGTTGCAGAACATCGGGTTCCACGTTCAGACTATTGGCAAGCGGTTGAGCAGAGTTGGCAGTATAAGAGCGCAAGGAAGTCAGACAATGCCTTAATGTGAGTATCTTTATAGAATATTATTTTTGATATTATCCGCACTTCGTCCACGAAAAAAATTCATACATGCTTTCATCCCGTCTTAGGGAATGAATTTCGAAAAATCCTTTCTTAGTGCTATACTGTAATTTTTAATTTCGTGGACTAAACTGACAGCTGCTATTGACCTTATTTTTTTTAAATGTTGCAAGCGCGGAGCATAGTGTTGTAGGTAAGGCTCAATCATAAGTGATTCATCGAATCGATGTGACATAACTCCTGAATTTATTTTTACTAATTGGTGTAAATAAATGTTTTATGAATTTAAACTCAATATATTTAAATATAACAGTATTCATACACGTAGAACTTTTATTGTGTTAAATATAATATCAACAATAAAATAAATGCAATCGATAAAATTAAGTCTGACATAAATGAGTAGAAACTAAATATGTGCCGCTAGTTTCTAAACAAATTATTTTTTTATGCCGTGAAATAGTTTCATTTTCGATCTACTTCGATTTTCGATTAACTTTCGATCACTCAGGATAGTTAGGGTACGACACTATTTTAATGTAACGATAAAGTGACAACCCCCCAAATGTCAGTTAAGTCCACGAAATAAAAAATCACATTAAAGTGTATAAGAAGCTCTCATGTAAAATTTCAAGCTTCTAGATAGGTCAGTCAATCAGTTAATTTTGCATACCTAACAACCGAAAAAAATATATTTAAAAAAACTATAAAACCATGCTTTAATGGAAAACCAAACTAATAAAAAGTAGAAAATAATATTCAATAAATTTTAATTAAGAAAAGTGTGATCAATAAAAAAATATATTTTAATGTAAAAAAGTATGGGGTGTATATAATCTAATATTCGTTCCTACATAATTATAAATTCGTTTCACTTTTTAGGGTTCCGAAGTCAACAAGGAACCCTTATAGTTTCGCTATGTCCGTATGTCCATCCGCAGCTTAGACCAGAGACTCTAAGTACTAGAAAGCTATCATTTGTCATGGATATACATATTAATAATTCCGACAAAGTGGTAAAATATAAACTCGATAAAAAAAATAATTTCGGTTGCCTCATATAGACATAAAACTGGGGTTGTTTTTAGGGTTCCGTACCCAAAGGGTAAAAACGGGACCCTATTTTACTAAGACTCCGCGCTCCGTCTGTCTGTCTGTCTGTCTGTCACCAGGCTGTATCTCAAGAACCGTGATAGCGAGACAGTTGAAATTTTCACAGATGATGTATTTCTGTTGCCGCTATAACAACAAATACTAAAAACAGAATAAAATAAATATTTTAGTGGGGCTCCCATACAACAAACTTGTTTTTTTTTTTGCCGTTTTTTGCGATAATGGTACGGAACCCTTCGTGCGCGAGTCCGACTCGCACTTGGCCGGTTTTTTTATTGTCGTATGTCCCATGCTGTGGGCCGTGGGGAATCGTTGGATAGGCCATTCAAAAATATTACGGGTCTGTTAAAACCATTTTTCGATTCAGAGATCAGAGATCCGTTTGCGTAAAATTAAGCTTTAAATTGCAAATTTTTGTTAGAGTCAAGTGTCCCTCCCCCCCTTGCCAGCTAAATGGTTGCTCTTGGCTATGGCTATATATGGGTTTATAGCTATATAACGAAATTAAAAGGAAAATTATCACGGATAACAAGACTTTACAAGTTTACGAGTAATAGTCGACCAACTTATAAAATGTACTTGGAACAGTAAAAATTTTGTACAAATGCCGCCGCTGAAACTGTTTTAATGTTCATGTAACAACAAAAAATACTTTTCTTACTCCGCATTATAATGCAACTACGGAACTCTATTACTGCGCGTGGCCCGACACGCACTTGGCCGGTTTTTATTAAATTTCTGGTCGATGTCATGCCATTGTTTTAAGAAAATATAATTAAACAATTTGCATGACATCAATTAGGAGTGGTTGATTTGTCACACAAGTACAGTTTCTATTCAGCATTATTATTGTTTGTTCTAGGTTACTAAACAACTATTAAACATCGATTATTTCAGCCTCTAGTGACCGAATCTTGTGTTGTAAGTTTGACGTGTGTTGCTGTGTATTTGCGTGTCTGTCTGTGGCATCATAGCGCCTAAATGGATGAACCGATTTTGATTTAGTTTTTTTTGTTTGAAAGGTCACTTTGTCGAGAGTATTCTTAGCTATGTTTGAATAAAATTGGTTTAGCCGTTGAAAAGTTATTCGCATTTTACTCTTTGAATCTGGATTTTTTCGCAAGAAGTTTCGATAGATTGTCGATTGAAGCGTGTCTGCTACTAGGTATATTATATGTAGTTTAAAAAGCATGAAATAAAAATTAAAATCGGAGGTTTTTAAATTTGTATTGTTATCTTGTATCTGTTCCAACTGCTATTATAAATGGGGAAGTTAAGAGGTAGATCCTAGAGAGAACAAAACGCGCACTCGTTTCACAGCCGCGCGACCGTTTTTCTGTACTTTCCTTATTATTCTTTGACTTTAAAAAAAGCTTACTTTAAAATTGTGATATGGTGAAAATTTCATTAAAATACGCCCGGCGCTTTTGGTGCGAATATCGTTTTTTTGTCCGTGTTAGACATAACTTTACAAATTAATTACACTATGTTATACGAATAAAACTCAACATTTTCTTACATCAAATTATTAAGAAAATGGTCTGGTGTAACATATAATTTTTCCAAAAAATTACAACTAGCCGTTTAGACGTGATTCTACTCAAGTGTATCTTCGGCTAACGCTTCTGGATTCTGGAACATATAACTCTGCCTAACACTTCTGGAATAACGGCGTAGGCGTAGTGTTATGTTTGTGAGATTGAATGGATGAGTTTGACGGTCGATCGGGCACTCGTGGCATGTGTCCAGCAGCCTGTCTAGGGAATTTAGGTAGTATATTCCAGGGATAAGCCTAGGTATAGTGCTCGCCAAACACCTGGGCCGCCCTGAAGTTGGCTTTCCCGATGCACAAGGCATGAAACGGTGCTGTTTTTACCCGACTGCCGAAGGAGGGTAATGTGTTTATCAGTCTATGTATGTATGTATGTTTGTTCCTATGTGGCGTTCTGGAGACCAAACGCGTTGGCCGATATTGATGATTCATACGTCAATCGATTAGTTTTTTTCCCTGCGAGTGTCACTAAAATAGAAAAACCGGCCAAGTGCGAGTCGGACTCGCGCACGAAGGGTTCCGTACCATTATCGCAAAAAACGGCAAAAAAATCACGTTTGTTGTATGGGAGCCCCACTTAAATATTTATTTTATTCTGTTTTTAGTATTTGTTGTTATAGCGGCAACAGAAATACATCATCTGTGATTTCAACTGTCTAACTATCACGGTTCATGAGCTACAGCCTGGTGACAGACAGACGGACTGCGAAGTCTCAGTAATAGGGTCCCGTTTTTACCCTTTGGGTACGGAACCCTAAAAATGGCGGATTTTGGCCGCCATATTGTAGGAGACAACATTTGTTTTTTCTTCCATACCCATCGAGTGATTCGTGATCGAGGTGATTTCAAAAATATATATCACTTATATGTTCAAGTGTGCCTAAATCTTAAAAAAAATTACTTAAAAGTTATAAATAAAAAAAAGTTATTTTTGTGTGAGACTTACTACTGCGCAGCCATTGTAGCCACCTTCAGGGCGGTCAAGAAGTTAGGCGAGAACTATAACATTTATATCTGTAACAGATACTTATCAATAGAATTCTGATAAGAATATTTTTTACAATATTTTCCGCACAAATCTTTTTATCCATGACCGCATTTCGTGATTCACTTACGAATAAATATAAATCTTTGTGTGTTGTTGTTTATAATACAATAAAAACAAATTTATTGTTATTTATAGATAGATAGTCATAAAAACTATAATCCACGTCTTTAGGTTTATAGGGCGGCCCGATTATGTCGTATTTGTCGGTATTAACCGACTTCAAAAAAAAATAGGTAGTCAATTCGGACGTACGGCAATGCGCCACCGGTACATGGTGGACATCCCACCCATACGTACAAAGCGTTTTGCGAATACTTTCATTGTACGCACAGCGTGGCATTCCCTGCCGGAGTCTGTGTTTCCTGATAGCTACAACCTGGGGGTCTTTAAGTCTCTAGTGAATAGGTTACTTCTAGACAAGCGTGCTTCACCGCCGACCACATCATCGCTTACCATCAGAGGATATAGTGGTCAAACGCGAGTCTATAGATAAAAAAAAAGTCGACGTATGTATGTATAGTTCTCGCCAAACTTCATGGCCGCCCTGAAGTTGGCTACAATGGCTGCGCAGTAGAAAATCTCATACAAAAACAGCACCGTTTCGTGCCTCGCGAATCCGGTAAACCAACTTCAGGGCGGCCAAGAAGTTTGGTGAGGGCTATAACATTGTTGGAAATGCCCAAAATTCACATATTATGTTACTCTAAATGAGCTTCTAAACATGTGTGCTAAATTTTATGAATGTATGTTCGTATATGAGTATGTCGGTGTCGAAAAACGATAAAAAAGAAGTAGGTACCAAAGACACCGGCTTCCGAAACGAAAGTTATTTTGCACTTTTTAGTGTTTTGCTTTTAAAGCCGGTTTTTTTTTTTTGTGTAAATGTTTTTTACATTTCGTGGAGAGTACGATGGAATTGCACAATTTCACTACCCCTCGCCCTTTCCATCATCGGACTACAAGACGTACGGCAATGCGCCAGCGGTACATGGTGGACAAACGCACTAAATGTTTTAGGAATACTTTTATTTGAGCACCAAGCTATTATATTGATTGGTGCTCAAATGGGAATACCTTTGGTGCTCTTAGCATAGGTGCTCAAACGGGAATACTTCCTTTTATTGTGCGATTCTGAGTAAATTTTCTCTGCCGGAGTCTGTGTTTCTTTATACAACTTAGAGGTCAAGTCAAGACTGAATAGGTTACTTCTATGCAAGCGTACTTCTGTTCACCGTCGACCACATCATCGCTTACCATCAGGTGAGGCAGTGGTCAAGCGCGAGCGTCGTTAATAAAAATAATACTAGATTATATAAAAACAAAGTCGCTGTCAGCCTCTGTCTGTTTCTCCTCATATGTCTTCTAAACCACGCAATGGATTTTGATACGATTTACACTAATAGTTTAAGTGATAAACGAGGTAGGTTTGGGTATATAATTTGTTACGCGCGAAACCGGAGAAGGTCGCTAGTAATTTAATATACCATCACGCCCTTATTATCCGGGTTAGGCAGTGGTGCCATATTACACCCACATGCCCCACTTTTTATCTTAAGCCTGCAATTATGTTCCCACTGCTGGGACACAGGCCTCCTCTCTGTGAGAATGGTCTGTAATCCACCACGCGAACACAGTGCGGGTTGGTGGATCACTGGTGGATGTCACATTACTTCGATTTTTTTTGTTGTAAGTCATGCCGGTTTCCTCACGATGTTTTCCTTCACCGTTTTGAAACTGTGATGAAATAATTTAAACAAAACAAGTAAAATGCCAAAATTTAAAAAACTCCCGACAAATTTATTTCATACTAAAATAATTTATCTAGAACATAGTAGATACGCTTCGATCGGCAATCTATTGAGCACGTAATTATGACACGATATCTTGCGTAAACACCTCGATTCAAACAGTGAAACGCCCAAACCTTTTGAACGGCTGAACCGATTTTATTCATACAAGAACACTCTCGACAAAATCACCTTTCAAACAAAAAAAACTAAATCAAAATCGGTTCACCCGTTTGAACGCTACGATGCCACAGACAGACACACAAATACACAGATATAGTGTTCGCCAAACTTCTGGGCCGTCCTGAAGTTGGCTTTACGATGCGCGAGGCACGAAACGGTGCTGTTTTTGTATGAGATTTACTACTACGCAGCAATTGTAGCCAACTTCAGGGCGGCCAAGAAGTTTGGCGCGAACTATACACAGATACACACGTCAAACTTATAACACGCCCGCTTTTTCCGTCGGGGTTAATAAAGTGCCTGTGTTTTGAACCCTCGATCTGCAACTTATAAATTGAGGACGCAAACGGAAATGGTTTTAACAGATCCGTAATATTTTCCTTGTTGACTACGGAACCCTAAAAATGAACAAAATAAAAATATATTGTCATAAGTAACTGAAATAAAATTTCTTTATTTCAAAAAAATACTACCGACTTCCAAACTACAAAGTGAAAAATAACTTTATTATTGGAAGTCGGTGTCCCTGGGTTTTAGTAACCCTCGATCTGCAACTTATAAATTGAGGTATTGTTTATAATGATAGAAGTAGAATGGTAAATTAAGTGCGCAATTCCTGTGGTGTTTGATCAGCAGTACTTTAATAAACAATTAAAATATTAAACGTGTTAATAAATATTAATACAAGTGCTTATACATTTCGTCATTCTTACGTCTCGTCTGTGTCTATATAGAACTTTGACGTTAAAAAAATACAATCGACTTCCAAATAAAAATACTACAAAAGAAAAAATAACTACAATTTCAGGAGTCGGTATCAAAAAATTGGCCTAGTGCGAGTCGGACTCGCGCATGAAGGGTTCCGTACCATTATCGCAAAAAAGGCAAAAAAATCACGTTTGTTGTATGGGAGACCCACTTATATATTTATTTTATTCAGTTTTTAGTATTTGTTGTTATAGCGGCAACAGAAATACATCATCTGTGAAAATTTCAACTATCTAGCTATCACGGTTCATGAGATACAGTCTGTTAAAAGACGGATCGTGGAGTCTTAGTAATAGGGTCCCGTTTTTACCCTTTGGGTAAGGTACCCTAAAAACGAAGAAATAAAAATAGGAACACCGACTCCCGAAATTGAAGTTATTTTTCCTTTTCTTGTGTTTTTATTTGGAAGTCTATTGTATTTTTATGTAAAAAAGTTTTTTTTTTCTCACTTTTTGTTTTGGTACATAATGGACAAATTCTTTAATAAAGTATCTATAATGCCAAATGTTATGCCAGTATACATTACGCGAATAACATGAAATTGAACATAACTGTTGAAATGAGAGTGTGCTAGTGTGAACGGTACACATCTGCGTATCCCTTTAGAGCGTACCGGCGGCGTGATGTTAGGTTATGAAAAGGTAAAAACAATATACATGCGATTATCCTTGGTCGACTGGTAGAGAATGTCTAAGGCATTAAGTCCGCCATTGTACCTTTGTGCATGAATTTTAAATAAAAATGAATACAGCATTCCCGAGAGATTTTCCGCCATTCATTGAAGAGTTCTGTTGTATATCTTCGAAGTTCTTCATTAGATCTTCACCAAATTTAAATGGGACCAATTCGGGAATATATTCACAATGAAAATGTTAAAACGTGCAAGCGTGCTTCACCGTCGACCACATTATCGCTTACCATCAGGTGAGATAGTGGTCAAGCGCGAGACTAAATATAAAAATAAAAAAAAACAATTTGAACTTAAAACGGAACCGACTGCAATCGATGTACTGTTAGTAAATATTCCGTATAGTCCGTCGAAAAATGCTACAATGCGTAGGCAGTTTCTTTGTATGGGATGATGCATCAGTATGCTAATATTATATTATCTGTGCCCCCGTGATGCTGATATTACTTAGCCTCAAGTCCCTTGAGGCTGTTGACATGAACCGGACACATATCCAGACGACTGAGAAATGATCATAGGGAAAACCCAATGACTTCTAACTAATTCACAAAATAAAAAAAACTGGCCAAGTGCGAGTCGAGCACTCGCGCACGAAGGGTTCCGTACCACTATCGCAAATAACGGCATAAAAATACGTTTGTTGTATGGGAGCCCCACTTATATATTTATTTTATTCTGTTTTTAGTATTTGTTGTTATAGCGGCAACAGAAATAACTGTCTAGCTATCACGGTTCATGAGATACAACCTGGTGATAGACAGACAGACGGATCGTGGAGTCTTAGTAATAGGGCCCCGTTTTACCCTTTGGGTACTGAACCCTAAAAAGCGGACAAGAGCGAGTCCAACTCGCGCGGTCAAGGTTCTGTACTGTGTATATGTTGACTACCAAGTTTACCAAGAACAAATTTAACATTGCAGTTGAAAAACATGTTCTCCCATACATTATTTACGCACAATACTGAGAGATATAACGTTACTTTTATAGACTTCTAATACATTTTCCGGTAATCGTTTGTTATCTCAAACAATACCGTTGTTGTACAATATATTATTTTCCAATTTCTTACGAATCGGTCCAGTAGCTTCGGAGCAAATTGGCTGTGTCAGATACGAGTGATTCTATATCGGACTCTTTTTACCCGACTGCCGAAGGAGGGTATTGTGTTTATCAGTCTATGTATGTATGTTTGTTCATATGTGGCGTTCTAGAGACCAAACGCGTTTGCCGATTTTGATGATTCTTACTTCAATCGATTCGTCTTAACCCTGCGAGTGTCACTGGCTACATTAAAATTGGAAAATAGGAAAATGGCGGCGTTTGGGCGCCATATTGTGGGGACCCAATCTTTTTTTTTCTTTCAAGCCCTTCGTGTGGGGTATCAAAATAAACGGGGTTTAAGTGGTGATTTCAAAAATATATAACAATTATATGTTAAAATGTACCTAATTCGAAAAAAAGTAAACTAAAAAGTTATAAATAAAAAAAGTTTATTGAAAATATAAAAAACCCGACTGCTTAAAAAGGGAACTAAAAAGAAGTAAAACAAGAAGAAAATCATGCTGTGCAGTCGGAGGATACATCTGGTTTTGGTCAGCCAGCTCGCGAATATGTATCCTCCGACTGCACAGCATGATTTTGTCCTTGATTTCGTTTTTAGTTCGCTTTTCTAGCAATCGAGTTTCTTTTTTGTTTTTTTACTTTTTTTGTATGAGATTTACTACTGCGCAGCCATTGTAGCCAAATTCAGGGCGGCCAAGAAGTTTGGCGAGAACTATACAAAATATATAAACATTAAAACTAAACAGCCAGACCCATACAAATATTTGAACCAGCGACACACACTGGGCCAACGCCATGCGGACGTACGGATCCCTAAAAACAACAAAAAGAAGGTTATTTCGCCAGACGCTAACATATTACAATAATGGCGGTAGTGATTGGTTTCCGAGAAGCGTGCGATCTTCGCAGATGCTCGCACGATCTCGGCATAACTTTGTAATTCGGTAACCGGCGGGAAAAGAACGGGTTGTGTGTTTACATTAGTGAGTTCTCATGGCTATATATAACCGTCGATACATAACATACTTCAGGATTGTATTCAAGAGAGTCTTTTTTAACCCCCGACGGAAAAACAGGGGTGTTATATGTTAGACGTGTGTTGCTGTGTATCTGTGTGTCTGTCTGTGGCATCATAGCGCCTAAACGGATGAACCGATTTTGATTTAGTTTTTTTTTGTTTGAAAGGTGACTTTGTCGAGAGTGTTCTTAGCTATGTTTGAATAAAATCAGTTTAGCCGTTCAAAAGTTATTCGCATTTTACTCTTTGAATCTGGTTTTTCTCGCAAGATATCGTGTCATTATTACGTGTTTCGATAGATTGTCGATAGAAGCGTGTCTGCTACTAGGTATATTATATGTAGTTTAAAAAGCATGAAATAAAAATTTAAATGGGGGTTTTTTTAGTTTGTATTTTTATCTTGTTTATACACTATAGGCTCGCGCTTGACCACTACCTTACCTGATGGTAAGCGATGATGTGGTCGACGGTGAAGCACGCTTGTCTAGAAGTAACCTATTCACTAGAGACTTAAATACCCCGAGATTGTAGCTGTCGGGAAACAGACTCCGGAGATTTCCCAAAAGGTTTTATGCTTATAAGTTGGGCAGAGGTGTACCCAGTGCTGGGCAAAATACATGCTTTGCTTTAATTAAAATACAAATTACAAAATACTATAACGCATTCGCATCTATTTAAAATACGAAATACATAATATTTTTAGGTCGTGAATTAGAAATATAAATAAAATAAAAAATACAGTATTTTGACTGTTTTTATTTAAAATACAATTTATAAAATACAGTCAGGTGTTAGGTTATGTAAATAACCGTTGAAGAATGAAAATGGCAATTGACATTTATGGCAATTTGAGATACAGTACAAGTGCAGTGTTGCCAACTTTAGAGATTAACATATCTAGCGGTCGCCATTTTGCTTACGAAAGATATCGACCACATCATCGCACCCATGTTGAAATGTATTTTGAATCCATAAATATTAGAAATACTAACTACAAAATACCACAGCGTCAGGTATTTAAAATACCAATTACAAATTACTTTTTTAAGAAATAATTGAATTACAAATACCAAATTAATATGTATTTGTATTTCAATTACGTATTTTAATTACAAGAAATTCAAATACTGCCCAACACTGGATGCACCTACAGTACACAAACATTTTATTAATTATAAGGGGCGAGCCTATCGCTTTCAACCGGCCTGAGCAGAATACCTATTTTTTTTATCACTAATATTCTTTCAAGGTTATAAATTCTCTTAATTTCCTTATTTGGCTTACCAGACCTCATTAAATACGATAGTATTATTTGTCCAGATGTAATGCTAAACAAATATGTAAATACATTTAATACCATAGTCATTGCTACGTCACCTTGCATTGTGCATATAATTATATAATAATACGCGCCTGTAACTGCCCCACTGCAGGGCACATGCAAGAGGCACGTGCCCTGCAGTGGGGCAGTTACAGAGAGTGCCATCAAATGATCACCACGTCGCGATTTCCGATTTCAAACACGGTTTTTCGGTTGGCGATTTTAACTCAAAGTGTATAAGTCCAGGGTTTCCTCACGATGTTTTTATTCACCGTTGACAGCGATATTTAAGATAAACTTAGAAAGTACACAGTATGAATTGCAATAGACACTTTGGTACTTTCACGGATTTGAAACTACGATTTCAAACACGAAAGGCGAGGCCTCGAGACATTAGGCCACCACGACATAATAGAGTAGATTCCTGGAAAAAACAATTAGTCCGTCAATTATATAATCAAAAAAAATCTAACACGTATTTTTTTGTGCCACGTAAACTAAATAAACCGGTCAAGTGCGTGTCAGACTTCGCACATTTAGGGTTCCGTACCAAACAGCAAAATTGTTATGTGGGTACTACCTACCCTCTATTAACAAATAAGTAGTAAGACATATATTATAAATACTGGTACGAACGACTGCTGCGCAGTCGAATATACGAGCTTGTGTAAACCTAGTAGTATTATTCTGCAACCCCCATTTCCGTACCTAACAGTTGGCGACGAGAGAAAAAGAAAAGTACGAGACGCGTATTTCATTTTGAATAAAATGGCAAGATCCACTTTTTTTTTTTTTTTTTTTTTTTTTTTTACTTTGTATAGGCCTGTGTTTGACCACAATCTCACCGTGGTCAGTGATGATGTGGCCGATGGTGGTAAGCACACAAAGCCTAGAAGGGAACTGGCTCTCAAGTGCTGCTGTCGGAACACACCGGAAGGTGCTTGGCGACAGATTTTCAACTTGAGGGTGGTTGCCAGCCAGGCGGGTACTACAAAGTACCCTACCCTACTTCGGTTTCGGTCGGCACCTTAACAGTGTTCAGCCACGAACATCAAGAGTGGCAGCTTTACAAGGAAAGACTGGAGCAGTGGTTTCTAGCAAACGAAATCGGGGTAGATGCAGATAAAGCTGGTTGCAAACGACGAGCTATTCTACTTAGTAACTGTTCGGAATCAAGCTACAAGTTGATACGCGATCTAGCTTTACCGAAGCAAATCGGTACTTTAAGCTATAACGAAGTAGTGGATTTGTTGGATGGACATTTCAAAGTCAAAGTCAAAGTCAAAGTCAAATATATTTATTTCAATTAGGCCAATAAGCGGCACTTTTGAACGTCAAAAATTAAATGTTAATAAAAAATGTACAAGTAATAAAAATTGACTCTACCGTGCATTCGGAAAGTAGCTTGTTATGGAGAAGAACGCACAAGAAACTCCATACTTACTCTTTTTTAAAAAAAATATGTTTTACAAAGTTTACTTATGTACATACATTAATAAATTCATATATGTGAGGACGATGCACCCAAAAATAGCACTACCCACTATACAACGTACAGGTATAAAGTAATAAAAGCACTAACAGGTAAATTCATTAGTTTTATAAATAGGAACATGGTTCTCACATACTTACAAATATTGCAAACATAGGTAAAATACCTAATTCAACAACAACGGAACCTTGTGTGAGTCAAATTCTGGAAAAAAATATAAAAAATAACCTAAGAATACAAAAACTATGAACAGGAATACAAATTAGCAAATTTGATTTTGTCCACACCAAAGATTGCCCTATGGAGCGGGACCAACATGTTGCCAAGCATTCTTATCTTGAATATAATCATCTAATTTGTAATATGCTTGTTTACAAAGTGTGCTTTTAACTAAAGTTTTAAATTTACTTTCATTTAGTTTTAATATATCACAAGGTATTTTGTTATAAAATTTAACACAGTACCCCATGAAAGATGAGTGTACTTTTGCTAGTCTATAAGATGGTTGATCTAACTTATCTTTATTTCTCGTATTACAATTGTGTCTATCACTGACCTTACTAAAGAGATGTATATTTTTCCTTACATACATGATATTTTCATAAATGAATTGGCAAGAAACTGTCATAATATTAATATTTTTAAATAGCTCCCTAAGAGATTCTCTGTGACTTAAATTATATATGGCTCTGATAGCTCTCTTTTGCAATATAAATATGGATTCAATGTCAGCCGCTCGGCCCCACAATAAAATACCGTATGACATAATGCTGTGAAAGTAACTAAAATAGACCAAACGCGCGGTCTCCACATCCGTCAACTGTCTTATCTTTCTAACAGCATAAGCGGCCGAGCTCAGCCGACCCGCAAGAGATGTTATGTGAGACCTCCATTGCAATTTGTCGTCTAAAGTGATTCCCAGGAAAACTGTTTGATTTACAAAGTCCAGCTTTTCGCCATTCAATATGATGTCGCATTCGCTACTTCTAACATTCGGCAATGTGAATCTAATACATTTGGTTTTTTTTTCATTTAGTACCAAATTGTTTGCCGTGAACCAATTTTGGACCTGATGAATCGAGTTATTCACATCATCAAGATTTTGTGACCGCCGATCTATTTTAAATATCAAAGATGTGTCATCAGCAAACAACACCATTTTCGGTTGATTTTGTAGTAATTGGGGTAAATCGTTAATATAAACTAAAAAGAGGAATGGACCCAATATCGAGCCTTGAGGAACACCCATTGTCATTTCAGACCCTAGTGAGTTTACGCCGTTTATCTGAACTTTAACTTGTCTGTCTTTTAAATATGATCTAAGTAACCCAAGGGCTGTATGTCTAATTCCATAGTGCTCGAGCTTCAACAATAGTGTCTCATGGTTAACGCAATCGAACGCCTTCGAGAGGTCGCAAAAGATTCCAATGGCGTCTTGTGCTTCCTCCCAGGCGTTAAAGATGTTCTTTATTAGGGTGACACCAGCGTCAGTTGTGCAACGCCCTTTGGTAAAACCGTACTGTTGATCATAAAAGATAGAATGTTTGTTAAAATGACGCAACAATTGGTTGAGCATTAACTTTTCGAAGACCTTACTGAGAACCGGCAGTATTGACACTGGCCTATAATTATTGGCTTCTTTGCTATCCCCGGATTTAAACAATGGAACTACTTTACTGTGTTTCATGAGGTCCGGAAAAACTCCTTGATCGACACTAGCATTAAATATTAAAGCTAAATAGGGTGCAACAGTTTCAATGATTGGTTTACACACTTTTACAGATAGTCCCCAAAGATCTTCTGTTGATTTAATTTTAAGATCTTTAAAAGCTTTTAAAATAGCCTGGGGATTTGTATGTTGAAACTTGAACTCCGATGGGCACGCATTTACGTTCTTTCTTAGTAAGGCAGCAGAGAGTGTGGGTGAGGAGTTTAAGGCTGCTGTAGTTTTAAGAGGAATATTAACAAAAAAGTTTTCAAATTCCTGAGCTACCTCTATATCTGAGGATATGGGGCCATGTGCAGTCGCTAAATTAAATTCAGTATTACGCTGTTTTTTCCTACCTGTTTCATTATTTATTATTTTCCAGGTAGTTTTTATTTTATCGTCTGCCGATTTTATTTTATTGCTTATATACAGCGCTTTAGCTATTTTGCATGCAATTTTAAAGGTTTTTGAATATTTCGCAACATACTTATCAAAACTTGTATTATTCATATGTTGCTTTAGGCCATAAAGTTCATATAGCTTTTCCCTGCTTTTACGAATACCTGGAGTCGCCCAATCGCTAAATACGAACTTGGTGTAAATACTTTTCGCTTTCTGTGGAAAAGTGTCATTAAATTGCATGTTGAGTACTTTAAAAAACTCGGCATAGAACTCATTTGGGTTATCTATATTAAAAAAGTTTTGAACACATAATTTACTAGTCAAGGTTTTATTAAATTTTTCTAAATTTTTACTTGTAATTGGTCTAAATTTTATTTGCATTTTTTGCAAAGGTATGTAGGTGCTATACGTTATTGTTTGCCCACTGTGATCAGATGTTAATTTATTTACAATTTCTTTATTTAGGTAATCACAATTACAAAAAACGTTATCTATGCAAGTCGCAGAAGAAGCTGTCACTCTAGTTGGCTCCATAAAAACATTTGTTAGATTAAATGATTTAAAAAGACCCAATAACCTAATACTGTTAGAGTTATTTTCTAATAAGTTAATGTTAAAATCGCCACATATGATGATTGATTTACTGCTAGTACTAACTTTTTTTAACACATCTTCCATTATAGAGTCAAACACAGAAAGATTCTGGAAAATTAAAGGGCAGGCCATCAGGCATCGTCGTGTCGGTTTGGGCGATATAAGTGCAAAAAGTGCGGCGTTCAAGGACATCTTAAGCGAGTGTGTAACAAAAATTTGAATAAGCAACACTATGTCGAGTGCTGTGAGGATGCTAGCGATGATGGTAAGCATCTGTGCTGTAATATTCGCTCCATTTGCGGCGAACCGATGCGGGAATCTGTTTGTGTCAATGGAAACGAATTAATTTTTGAAATAGATACGGGTTCATCAGTTACCGTTATTTCTGAGCAAACGTATCTTAAACACTTCAAGACCATAAAGTTAGAAGCAAGTGACGTTATTTTACATAGTTACAACGGAGATAAGTTAAATATTGTAGGTAAAATAAAACTATTGTTTACGTATAACAAAAAATCATTTACAATAGGTGTATATGTCGTACGGAATGGAGGGCCTCCCTTATTAGGCAGAGATTTTTTTTACACGATTTAACTTGCAAATATGTTCCATAAATAACTGTAACGATTTTTTATCAGGTAGTTCTTCCAAATACCCTCTATTGTTTGGAAATAAATTAGGTTGTTTTAAAGGCGTGAAGGTAGATTTAACATTAAAACCAGACGCAAAACCAATTTTTTTTTAAGGCAAGGCCTTTACCTTTTGCGCTTCGGGAAAGCGTGGAGAAAGAAATTGACCGTCTGGTAGATTTAGGTGTGTTAGTACCCGTAAAATACGCAGAGTATGCCAGTCCAGTGGTACCAGTATTAAAGCGAGATGGTTCTATACGTCTCTGTGCCGACTACTCTGTGACTATCAATAAACAGTTACTTGTCGATAAATATCCATTACCAAAATATGACGAGTTGTTTTCAAAACTACATGGCGGCAAGTACTTCAGTAAATTGGACCTATCGCATGCTTACAATCAGTTGTGTCTAAATGAGAAATCACAAATGCTCACTTGCATAAACACACATAAAGGCTTGTATAAGTATACTCGCTTAGTGTTTGGTCTAGCTAGTGCGCCGGCCATTTTCCAACGAAACATGGAAGCGCTGCTATCAGGGTTAAATGGTACTCTTTTATTTCTTGACGATATTTTAGTATGTGGGGAGGACAAAGATCAGATGATGAGTAGGTTAAATGAAGTCTTCCGTAGGTTACAGGAAGCTGGCCTAGTTTTAAATATAGAAAAATGCACCTTCTTCCAGGAATCCGTAACCTACTTAGGTTTTGTCATCGACCGTGATGGATTACATAAATCACCGGAGAAAGTTAAAGCCATTTTGCAAAGTCGGGTACCTACCAATACGTCAGAATTAAAATCATTCCTAGGTATGGTCAACTATTACCGAAATTTTATTAAAAACGCATCATCAATATTAAGTCCACTGCATGAATTACTAAAAAAAAATGTGCCTTGGTCATGGACTAGGAGTCATGAAGAAGCAGTATTAATCATAAAACGTGCATTAGTTTCTAAGACCACTTTAGCACATTTCAATCCAGAAGCTTTACTAATAGTAACGGTGGACGCGTCACCGAGCGGGTTAGGCGCCGTGTTATCACAGGTTGAAGGTGGTGTAGAAAAACCTATCTCCTATATTTCTCGATCTCTTAATGCAGCGGAAAAACACTACAGCCAAATTCAAAAAGAAGCGACTGCAATAATATTCGGGATAAGAAAATTTCACCAATATTTATATGGTCGAACAAAACCATTTGTTTTAATAAAAAAGTTAATTAAAAAAATCAAAATACCCGACTGCTTAAAAAGCGAACTAAAAAGACGTAAACAAGAAGAAAATCATGCTGTGCAGTCGGAGGATACATATTCGAGCGCTGGCTGACCAAAACCAGATGTATCCTCCGACTGCACAGCATGATTTTCTTCTTGTTTACGTCTTTTTAGTTCGCTTTTTAAGCAGTCGGGTATTTTGATTTTTTTAATTAACTTTTTTATTTATAACTTTTTAGTTAACATTTTTTTCGAATTAGGTACATTTAAATATATAAGTGTTATATATTTTTGAAATCGCCTCTAAAAACCCTTTATTTTGATACCCCACACGATGGGTTTGGAAGAAAAAATAAAATTGGCCCCCCACAATATGGCGCCCAAAAGCCGCCATTTTTCTATTTTCCAATTTTAATGTAGCCTATGACACTCGCAAGGTTAAGACGAATCGATTGACGTATGAATCATCAAAATCGGTCAACGCGTTTGGTCTCTGGAACGCCATATAGGAACAAACATACATACATACATACATACATACATACATACATACATACATACATACATATATACATACATACATACATACATACATACATACATACATACATAGACTGATAAACACATTACCCTCCTTCGGCAGTCGGGTAAAAACAGATCATAAACCTTTGGTTTCAATTTTTAATCCAGACAAGGGCATTCCTGAGATATCAGCTAATCGGTTACAGCGTTATGCTATTTTTCTATCTGCATACAACTTTAGAATAGAATATGTAAGCAGTGCTCATAATTGTGCAGATTTCTTAAGTCGATCAGTACCCGTAACCGACAACTTAAAAGCGAACGTCACACGCTCTGAGCGCGAGCGTGATGAGTCACCAGTAGATAAATCAAGTTATGTACGTTTTGTTTACGAAGGTGAGAGGTTTTTGTCACTGACAGACATCCAAGATGCGTTAATAATGGATAATGTTATTAAAACTGTCATCGAATACTTAACAAATGGTTGGCCTAGTAAAATTAGTGAACCGTTAATAAAGGATTATTATAGCCATCGGTTAGAATTATCAATAAATAGAAAATGGTTGTTTGATGAGAGGTTACAGATTAGTCATTCCTAAAAGTCTACAACATAAAGTGTTAAACGAACTTCACTCAGGACACTTAGGTATTGCAAAAGTGAAAGAAGAGGCACGCAATAGATTTTGGTGGCCGGGTATGTCGGCGGCTATCGAAAATCACATAGGCGCGTGCGTCGTGTGTGCGTCGCAGCGCGTCGCACCCCCGCGCGCACCCCTAACTCCGTGGCCTTTTCCAACCCAGCCGTGGCACCGTGTCCACATAGACTTTTTAGGTCCTATTAGCGGCAAAACATTTTTAATTATTGTTGATGCATATTCGAAATGGGTGGAATGTTATGATGTTTCGTCGGGTTTCACTTCGCGAGTGGTAATCGAAAAACTATGCGAAGTAATGTCACGATTTGGGTTATTTCATACAATTTGCTCAGATAACGGAACTTCATTTGTATCGTATGAGTTTAAACAATTCTGTAATCGGAACAACATTACACATCTTACTTCACCTACATATAATCCGGCTAGCAACGGACAAGCAGAGAGTTACGTTAAAATTATTAAAAAAGCAATTAAATCATACTTGTTAACAGGTACATCGTTAAGAGATTTAAATATTAAATTATTGGAATTCTTACTGAGATACAGGAATTCTAAACATTCGACAATAAACAGATCTCCGGCTGAAGTATTGTTCGGTCATAATTTAAGGTGTAGATTGGACCTCCTGACACCGACCACCGCGACGCCATCCGACACAGCACTCGACACAGTAGTTAAACAGAAACAGTGTTCGCAGATTAACAATTATCGTGGAAACCGGAAACTTTTGTTCAGTGTGGGTGACCAAGTATTAGTAAAACTGTATAATAACCAAAAACAATATTGGTCACGTGGCACTATTATTAGAAAATTAGGAAAACCTGTGCATTTAGTGAAACTGAGGGCATCAGAAGGAACCATCAAAAGGCACACAAATCAGTTGCTAAAATATAGAGGGAGGGAAGATGAGCCATGCGAAGAGATCGTTCCCGCATTTATAATACCCTCAAGCTCGACTAGCTCCGGGCAGCAACCATCCGAAGTCCCTGTGGAGGTAGCACCTGTGGAGTCTGAAGCACCGGCATCAGCGCTCGTTCACGGCGACGTTTCCACTGAAAAGGAAGTGCTTCCGGCAGCTCCCTCTATCGAACCCGAACCAGACATTCGGTCAAAACGTAATAGAACTGCTATTGACTACAAGAAGTTCTTCTGATAAGGTGGAGGAATGTTATGTGGGTACTACCTACCCTCTATTAACAAATAAGTAGTAAGACATATATTATAAATACTGGTACGAACGACTGCTGCGCAGTCGAATATACGAGCTTGTGTAAACCTAGTAGTATTATTCTGCAACCCCCATTTCCGTACCTAACAAAAATTAAGTTGGTTGTAATAGAAAACCGGCCAAGTGCGAGTCGGACTCGCGCTTGGCCGTTTGTTGTATGGGAGCCCCACTTATATATTTATTTTATTCTGTTTTTAGTATTTGTTTTTATAGCGGCAACAGATATACATCATCTGTGAAAATGTCAACTGTCTAGCTATCGCGGTTCATGAGATACAGCCTGCCCGGCGAGCACGGCCTACTGTGACATGGCCTAAGTCACACATTTTATCACAGTTTGGGCGATAAAGCCATTTTGTCTGAAATGCTAGCACGGCGGCGTGAGATATTTTCTTGACTTGTGGCATAACTTCTTGACATTAATTTGTTTTCTTTTTCGGAAATTTGCCAATTTTATGGCAGTTTCGGTTTAACCTTGGCCATAAAAACCATTTAGGTTCAGAGAAGCATAGTCCTACGACGCACTATTTCCGAATTATGGGCCTCCGAATTTTATTTTATTTTACATAAAACGCTCTATATCTCGAAAACGGTATGTCCTAGGCAAAAAATAACCAAAATTTAGCCCCCCTTTGATATCCCCATGCTAGCAGCATCCCAACATGAATTTAAGAAAAAAAAAAATTTTTTTTTTACTTTGCTTGTTTTTCGACTTGAACTACAAATTCTTAACAGAAAATATTTTGGGTCATGACAAGTTATGATAAAATATGTCATGTCTTACAATTTGTCTTAAATACTAGCACGGGACAACCATGTGACATAGTTTCAAGACGCGACATGCCTTTCTTGTGGCTGACTTCATAGTGCGACATAATCTGAATAGACGACCAAATAAAATAATACTTATAAAAGTGTGCCGTTCATACAGATAAAATACTTTTTAATTTTGTTGGGCACATATTAATATTTGACCCACGACCATAGACTTATGCACACTTTATTTTTCTTTGTTTGTTTGATAACATATTAAGTGTTAATAAAATATTAATAATTACTTAAAAAATATAATAGCTTGGACCCAGTTCCCGATACCGGTGAGCCCCTATTTTTTTATTTTAGTTTTTTTTGGGGGGTTTATTTAAGAAATAATTTAAAATGTAGAAAGTAAGAAGAATATGGAATGTAAGAAAATAATTATAAAAAAGTAATAATCAAAATAAGAAAAATAATTAAAAATAGAAATAACAATTATAAAAAAGTAATAAAATAGAATTAATTAATAATCCTGTAACATTTCAATTAATTAATATTTTTTGGGGGTTTTATTTAAGAAATAATTTAAAATGTAGAAAGTAAGAAGAATATGAAATATAAGAAAATAATTATAAAAAGTAATAATCAAAATAAAAATAATAATTAAAAATAGGAATAACAATAAAAAATAACAATTATAAAAAAAGTAATAAAATATAATTAATTAATAATCCTGTAAAATTTCAATTAATTAATAAGCATTGATCACCACACACACAAAATAAATTTATTGCCATTTGGTGCAGTAATTAGAAGGAAAATATTTTATTTTTCAACTATAAAATTTTATCACCACCTCCGAACGAAAGTGATACATTTTTCTTAATCATCTGTCTAAATGTGAAATTTGTGACAAAATGGGTGCGCCCGTATTAGCAAAGTAAGACCCGATATGTCCCAAATAAACGTCAGGAAATTTTCTCACGCCGCCGGTACTAATAATTAAGACAAAATGGCTTTATCGTCCAAACTGCGATGAAATGTGTGACTCAAGCCATGTCACAGTAGGCCGTGGTCGCCGGGAAGCAACAAGAAAGGCATGTCGCGCCTTTAAAATAAGTCACATGTTTGACCCGGCTAGCATTTAAGACAAATTGTAAGACATGACATAATTTATCATGTCTTGTCACAAATGTCTTGGGTACGCCCATGCTCGCTCCGCTGGTGACAGACAGACGGACCGCGGAGTCTCAGTAATAGGGTCCCGTTTTTACGCTTTGGGTACGGAACCCTAAAAACACGATTCCCCTTTTAGCTGTATGGGAGCCCCCGCTTTAAATATAAAAGATTTTTTTTACAATTTTCATGGCTTTGGGTCAACAAGATTATACTGTGAAAATTTGAAGACTGTAGCTCCAACTGTTTGGGCGTAAAACCCGTGACAGCCGACAGACATACGGACAGACAGACGGAAACGTGAGTGACAGCAATAGGGTTCCGTGTGGTCCCTTCGGGTACGGAACCCTAAAAAATGATGACGACACGTCTTGGTACACTTTTTCCCTATAAGTGACGTCACAAGCACACTATTCAGAACTTAGGTAGCAAGCGGCCAAGCGCGTACTACTAAGTTTGAGTTCCAGTGTTCGATGCCCGCTTCGGGCAGTGTTATTAGGTTTTTCTATCTGGAATTCCTCAGTAACACCCTGGAGTCACTTGTGTCCGGCTGATGGTAAACATAACTGGTGAAATGTAGGTGTACTGTAGGTGTACTTTAAAGTGTACTGTAGGTGTATTGTAGGTGTATTGTAGGTGTATTGTAGGCGTACTGTAAAGTGTACTGAAGGTGTATTGTAGGTGTATTGTAGGCATACTGTAAAGTGTACTGAAGGTGTATTGTAGGTGTATTGTAGGTGTACTGTATGTGTATTGTAGGTGTATTGTAGGTGTATTGTAGGTGTACTGTAGGTGTATTGTAGGTGTACCTCTGCGTAATCCTTTGGGGATACTGCCGTGATGTTATATTGCAATGTATGTGTTGATTTAGGTATTTCCCAGGTCCATTTCGAACTTATCTTTGAGTACCACTTCTAATAATTACTTTTATATCTTTATCTACATCAGTATCAGTTCCTAGAAAGATTTGACATCACAGTCTAGAGAGCTGCTAGAAACATGTGATTTGGAAATACCCAGCCGTGATATAATTATGTAGAAACTTATACTTAGAAAAACTTTTTATCGAAAATCTTAAACCGACTTCCAAAACAAAACACTACAAAGCGAAAAATAACTTTCTTTTCGGATTTCGGTGTCTTTGATATCTATATTTTTTTTATTTTTGACACCCACTTCCGAAAAGAAAGTTATTTTGTTTGGATTTAAGGTTTTATCGTAAAAAGTTTTTTTTACCGAACTGCCGAAGGAGGGTAATGTGTTTATGAGTCTATGTATGTATGTTTGTTCCTATGTGGCGTTCCATACACCAAACGCGTTGACCGATTTTGATGATTCTTACGTCAATCTATTCGTCTTAACCTTGCGAGTGTCACTGGCTACATAAAAATTGTAAAATAGAAAAATGGCGGATTTTGGTCGCCATATTGTGAAGTCCCTAATATTTTTTTTCTTCCAAACCTATCGTGTGGGGTATCAAAATAAAGGATTTTAAGAGTTGATTTTTGCGATTTTTTTCTCTTTCTACATGTTCATAGAGCT
Source organism: Anorthoa munda (assembly GCA_945859665.1). Lineage (NCBI taxonomy): Eukaryota > Metazoa > Arthropoda > Insecta > Lepidoptera > Noctuidae > Anorthoa > Anorthoa munda. Next base: position 638,242 of record OX243919.1, on the reverse strand, counting down.
CAAAATATTCGCGCGAATTAAATTCACGCCGCGGTGCGGTGGATTCTATGGCAAAACACGGATTTCTTGTGGTATTATTTCTGCACGATTTTTTACCGCAATGCGAGCAACTTCATACAATTCCATAGGTCGCAGAATAGGCGAAAAAAATTCGCACGAATAAAAATCGCAGTGCGTGCTAAACCTTAGCGCATGCGCGATTAATGCGGTGATGTGCTGGGTTTTGGCGCCATTCATATTTTCAGGTTTTGTTGTATTGAATTTCATGACTTTTTTGAATTCTTGCTTAAAAATGTCTGATATCAGAGAATGTGAAGAAAATTTGACTTCGCCCGATATTTTAGATGTGGGGAAGGAAATTACTCATAATTTATTACCAGCAAAGTCGAGAAAATTATATGATAAATGCTATCACGACTTTATGGCATGGAAAATGCAAAAAAGGTATTTAGTAGGTTCAATCCCAATGTATGAGTGTAGATAAAGTAGTGTATGAAACTGCACATAAATAGGTAATAAAACATTCGTGTGAATACTATTAAACACACACTGATGTTTTAATACCCCTTATTATGGAACAGTTTCATAAACTACTATTTTTGTATGGGAGCCCCATTTAAATATTCATTTTATTCTGTTTTTTTTAGTACTTGTTGTTATAGCGGCAACAGAAATACATCATCTGTGGAAATTTCAACTGTCTAGCTATCACGGTTCATGAGATACAGCCTGGTGACAGACGGACAGACAGACAGATAGACAGACAGTCAGACAGACAGACGGACCGCGAAGTCTTAGTAATATAGTTAGTAATAAATCTAAATATTTAAGTGGGGCTCCCATACAACAAACGTGATTTTTCTGCCGTTTTTGCGATACGGAACCCTTCGTGCGCGAGTCTGACTCACACTTGGCCGGCTTTTTTTCACATTCATATTTTTGTCGAGCGGTGCCACATTTTCATGTTTTTGGTGGGATCATTATTACACCATTGTTACGTCTTGTTACCATCCCATCTTCGTCGTATGTGGAATCGTGATCTTTAAAGGATATCTGATGTTCTGTCTACCCTCTAAGGCATGTAAGCATGATATGATGTATGGTTAGATGAATCAATGTATCTGTCTTTGTAACGTATACACCCTACTTTTTTTTAGGGTTCCGTACCCAAAGGGTAAAAACGGGACCCTATTACTTAGACTCCGCGATCCGTCTGTCTGTCTCTCCGTCTGTCACCAGGCTGTATCTCATGAACCGTGATAGCTAGACAGTTGAAATTTTCACAGATGATGTATTTCTGTTGCCGCTATAACAATACTAAAACCAGTATAAAATAAATATTTAAGTGGGGCCCCCATACAAAAAACGTGTTCTTTTTTGCCGTTTTTTGCGATAATGGTACGATATGGAACCCTTCGTGCGCGAGTTCGGCTCGCACATGGCCGGTTTTTTTTTAAATTCGAAATCAATATAGTGGCAACCCTAGTGAATCTGTCAAGTTTAGCTGTCAATTTTCAAAACGGCGGGAGTGGCCCTTCTGTATACTTTCTATTTTGTGCTACCACCCCATGGGAAAGAGGCGTGCCTGTATGTACGTATGTAAAACCAAGAATGTTCGATGGGAACCGCTGTTAAACCGTTCAGTTTCATAAATATTTATAATTCGCTGGGCTAATGCTGCACACGTCTCGTATGTCTGCGTCTGTGGCTAAAGAATACAGTTCTCAGACTTCTTACAAGCTGTTATTTAGTTCACCTGTCCCGGTGTCTGTTTGTGTGTAACCAAAGTTTGCAAGTTAAATTTTCCCCACTTCCCGAAGTTCGATTGAGTTGAAATTTTGTATCACGATTGTTTCTCGAGAAAATACCATCTTCTATCTATATAATAAAAATTAATGGGCCGGCTGGACCGATTTCGCTTATTCTTTTGTTGTGTTTGTTAATTATAGGAGAAGGTGCATATGAAAAAAAAAAAAAAGAAAAAAAAAAATTATCTGACCTACATACGGTAGGGTAGGTAGGGTAGGGTAGGTAGGGTAGTGTAGATAAATATTTGGTGTTTTTATGGCAAAACAAAGTTAGCCGGTCAGCTAGTTTTTTATATAAAAGGTTGTTTAAAGTAGCAATCAAAGCTGTATCTTTCTCTAATATAATAAAGCAGAAGAGTTTGTTTGTTTGAACGTACTGATCGCTTGAACAGCACGTCACATTTGAAAATAAAAACGACCAAGTGCGAGTCGGACCCGCGCACCGAGGGTTCCGTGAAAACAGCTATATTCACCAACATAATTAGTAAAAACTAGTACTAACTAGGGAAAACGAGTTCTAACGATAAACGGGTGTTAACTGTGACAATATATGTGTGTATTTTTTTCAATATGCAAAAGGAACCATTTAGTTGGCAGGGGTGGGGGACACTTGACTGTAACAAAATTAGCAATTTAAAGATTAATTTTACGCAAACGGAACCCTGAATCTAAAAATGGTTTTCACAGGTCCGTAATAGTTTTGAATGGCTTATCCAACGATACTCCACATCATGGGATAGACGAGAAAAAAAACATCCCCACTTTGAATGCAGGAGGTACCCTAATTATATTTTACCATTTTGTTGGCTGTACGGCCCATTCCCTCTCACAAGGTTACGGACCTTCACCACGCGGGCCTAGTGCGGGTTGGTGGATGTCACATGTCTTCGATTTTTTGGTTCTAGGACATGCCGGTTTCCTCACGATGTTCTCCTTCACCGTTTTGATTGTGTATGAGTTGAATTCATCTCAAGTCTATAATAAAACGTGTTTTTGGATCGGCGGCCAATGCTGTAATCTTATGACATTGTAAAATAAAAGCATAGCTAATATAGGAGGAAAACCAACCATAAACAAGGAAATAAGACTTCCTGGCAGCTACCAAGTAATGAGGATACGAGGCCTGTTACTCTAGGCGTCGATCTTCGAGGTTAAGCAACGCGTTTGCGGATGGGTGATTATTTTTAGGGCTCCGTACCCAACGGGTAAAAACGGGACCCTATTACTAAAACGCCACTGTCTGTCTGTCCGTCTGTCATCAGGCTGTATCTCATGAACCGTGATAGCTAGACAGTTGAAATTTTCACAGATGATGTATTTCTGTTGCCGCTATAACAACAAATAGTAAAAACAGAATTGAATAAATATTTAAGTGGGGCTCCCATACAACAAACGTGATATTTGTGCCGTTTTTTGCGATACTTGTACGGAACCCTTCGTACGCGAATCCGACTCGCAATTGGCCGTTTTTTTAGGGTTCCGTACCCAAAGGGTAAAAACGGGACCCTATTACTGAGACTTCGCGATCCGTCTGTCTGTCTGTCCGTCTGTCTGTCTGTCCGTCTGTCTGTCCGTCTGTCACCAGGCTGTATCTCATGAACCGTGATAGCTAGACAGTTGAAATTTTCACTGATTATGTATTTCTGTTGCCGCTGTAACAACAAATACTAAAAACAGTGTAGCGGCACCGACACCGCCACTTACAAAAGTAACGACATGACGTCACACAAATCCTACATCGCGCAAGCAAAGTTTGCGGCGCGATTTGAACGTATACAACAGTCCGACGATAACCGTTGGGCAGTTGCCCGGACCAGACACAACGCCCGTCTGGTCGGAGGATCCTCCCTTTTCTATGGAGGTTTGTGGGACTTTACACCCTGTTCCACCTACCTCCAAAACAGTATAAAATAAATATTTAAGGGGACTCCCATACAACAAACGTGATTTTTTGGCCGTTTTTTTGCTCGATATTAATAACGGCAACAGGTAGACGCTTGAAATATTTACAGAATGTTTAATTGTATATTCACTTAAAAAAATAATAATTATAAAATTAAAATAAAATAAATTAAGGGGGGCTCCCATACAACAAACGTGATTTTTTTGCATTGTATAGCGATAATTGTACGGAACCCTTCGTGTGCGAGTCCGACTCGCACGTGGCCGGTTTTTTCAAATAGTTACTGGCATACGATTAAACTGTAGGTTGGCCTACTTATGTAACTTTGGAAACATTGTAACTCTATGTATGGGTACAATGGAACTGGTCTCATCATGGAGCCGGAAAGTGGCCATAGCAAATCCTCAACCAGACAAGACAAGATTTTAATTTTTGTTTCATGCTTTATAAACTACATATAATATATATAGTAGCAGACACGCTTCAATCGACAATCTATCGAAACACGTAATAATGACACGATATCTTGCGAAACAATCCAGATTCAAAGAGTAAAATGCGAATAACTTTTGAACGGCTAAACCGATTTTATTCAAACATAACTAAGAACATTCTCGACAGAGTCACCTTTCAAACAAAAACAACTAAACCAAAATCGGTTCATCCGTTTAGGCGCTATGATGCCACAGACAGATACACAGCAACACACGTCAAACTTATAACACCTGCTCTTTTTCCGTCGGGGGTTAATAATAACATTTTCACAAAAAAATAATATTTTTGTTTGACTTAAAAAGTAGGCACACTACTTAGACTTAGAAGAATAAATTTAGGATATTAAATGAGACATCATTTGTGACACCCTAGCTAAATCACTTCTTTAGGTACTGTGTTTATCTCAACTTTGCAGATTTTATTTTTTCATATATTATCCTAAATAGCAAAGTTATTGGCTGTATCACAAATCCAATAATTAATATTGTCAGTCCCATTTAAAAAAAATAAGTTTAATCGTGTTATGGTTAAAACTCTGTTCTGTCAATATTTAAATGTTCGTATTTTAACGGCACTGACTTACAAAGTCAAGTCAGTGCTTCGAAACCTGGCATGCAGTTTACTTTGTGCAATGTATTACATCACCACTGCTCTCAAAACGGTGAAGGAAAACATCGTGAGGAAACCGGCATTGGCTAGAACCAAATATTCGAAGACATGTGACATCCACCAATCCGTACTGGGCGCGCGTGGTGGATTGCGGCCGATTCCCTCTCACCTTGAGGAGGCCTTTTTTTAATGGTTTATGGGCTCGAGCTTGAACTATCTCACATAATGGTAAGCGATGATGTGGTCGCTGCGGTGTGTGTTGTGGTGGTGTGTGTGCTGGTGTGTGAGCTTGTCTAGAAGTGTGTATAACCTATTCACTCTTGACTTAATGACCCCCAGGTTGTAGCTATCAGGAAACATAGATTCCTACGCTGGGACAGTGCTTCCTCTCCGTAAGAGGGAATGGGCTGTAATCCACCTCGCGGTTGGTAGATGTCCAATGTCTTCGAATTTTCAGTCAACATACTTCCCAGAGTCTTAGGATTTCATCTAAATCTGTTCAGCGGTAGGCGTGAAAAGGTAACAGACAGGGCTGTGATAAAGATGGATGAAACGATATTGCATGTAGCAGAGATGAGAATGTTGAGATGGATGTGCGGAGTGACGAGGATAAAGTGAGAAATGAGTATATTAGAAGCAGTTTGAAAGTGGCGCCAGTGACAGAAAAGTTGAAAGGAAACCATTTGTCCTGGTATGGTCATGTGATGAGGAGGGATGAAACGCATGTTACTAAAAGAGTTATGAATATAAATGTGGAAGGGTGGTGAGGGAGGGGACGTCCAAAGAAAAGATGGATGGACTGTGTGAGGAGTGATATGAAAGAAAAGGGAGTGATAGCGTGACGGGGGACAGGACGGAGTGGAAGAAGAAAACTTGTTGCGCCGACCACGAGTAACATGGGACAAGATGATAATAGTATAAATTATGGATTTTTAACTGATAATAAAACCCACTTTTGACATTCAAAAGTGGCTTTTAATGGTAAATAAATAATTTGACTTTGACCTTTAACACTATCTAGTTTGAGTACATTATATAATTCATCGATTTCTTACGTAACCGAGGGTATTCTTAACACCTCAGTTTATATTTTAAACAAAACAGCTCAGACATAATACAGACAAACACTCGCACGGTAATATGTTGTAATAACTGTTACAAAACGTGTTTGACCTAGAAAACAGACGAGAGCGGAAATGCAAATACTTGCTGTGAAGCTGCCTGGTTTACGTTAAATATATGCTGTAATGCTATGTAAAATAGACAAAATTAGTGTGAACTAAGCTTTAGTGTAACTATCTCGCCTGATGGTAAGCGATGATGTGGTACACGGTGAAGCTTGTCTAGAAGTAACCTATTCACTCTTGAGTTAAGGCGATATCTTCTTCTGCTTAGCCTTTTCCCAACTATATTGGGGTCGGCTTCCAGTCTTACCGGAATCAGCTGAGTACCAGTGTTTTACATGGAGCGACTTCCTCTCTGACCTCCACAACCTAGAAACTGGGTAACACGGTACCACTTGGCAAGACTGGTGTCAGATCTCAAGCTTCTGACTACCCGTAACGACTGTCAAAGATCTTTTTAAATGACAGCCGGGACCAACGGCTTAACGTGCTTTCCGATGCACGAGGAAACTCGCTATGTTGAAATGGTCACCCATCCACGGACCGACCTCGTCAAGCGTTGCTTAACCTTCATGATCGACCCGTGCGGCTATTATTATTTAGCCACGTGCTCCTCCGCTCAGTTAAGGCGATATATACGCCCCAATGTTAACGTAGTACTGGCCGTGCGCCCCCACGATGCCAATATATCAATACCTCATTTTGCACAGTTTTGTTTGCAAAATATTATTTGATTTAGATTTACTATTTCAGTTTTGAAGGAATTCCAGCCCTTAAATTTTTCTGTGTAAAAATATTTTTAAACATCCAAGTTGTTTTGGAGGAATTTCCAAAAGTTGCGAAAAAATATCGTGTTTTTAATTATTTTTTTAAAGCAAAACTATTAGTTACACGAAAAAACCTTGTTTCAAAAATTATGTACATGAATGAATAATAATTTTTTTTCAACCGTTTTAACCTAGCCGTTACTAACGAGTATGCTTTAGAAAGTAACCGTTTTATGGCGCTACAGCGGTTGTAGGCCCTTAAAAACCCCCAAGTTGTAGATATTAGGTAATACAGACTTCAACATTGGATTTAGACTGCCTGCCTGTCTCGTAAGTCTATTGGTCGTAAACGCTACTGATGAACATGAGGTCCTAGGTTTGATTTCCGAGTCGGGCAATTGTTATTGGGTTTTTTTTCTGGAATTTCTCATCTTGATCTGGCTTTGTGCCCGATTGATGCCAATAGGCCCGACTTGGGACTGGACTTATGGCGTATATATTGCCACATTTTAACGCTACAATATCAATATTGTACCTCCTTTTGGTCAGCTTTGTTTGCAAATTATTATTTGATTATTTAATGTACAGGAATCAATAATCCATACTAATATTATAAATTCGAAAGTAACTCTGTCTGTTATCTTTTCACGCCTAAACCACTGAACGGAATTCAATGAAATTTGGTAAGGAGATAGATGGCATCCTGAGGAAGGACATAGGCTACTACTTGTAAAATAAAATGTATATTGGTAGGGTTGGGGAGGGTAGGGAAGGTAGATGGTAGGTAGGGAAGGTAGGTAGCCAGTTGATGGGAGTGAAGCCGCGGGGGACAGCTAGTAAATATATTTTGCCGTTACTAAGGAGTATGCTTTAGAAAGTAACCGTTTTACAGCACTAAAGCGGATGTAGGCCCTTATCAAAACTGGCGATGCACTTTAAGTTGACCTCTGCTTAGTCCTTCGGGGTAGACAACCGTGAAGTTATGTTTGACGAGGAAATTGAAGACGGGTCTAATTGGGCTCTTGACCCAGATATTTATTTGTCTGCACATCTATGTATGTAAAGAGAGAAATAATTGATGGAGTCTTGATTGCTTCATCACGATCAGCCTTGTCTAATTGGCGAGGCTGATCGTGAACAAAATTCTAATATGACTATGGTTATACGAATACATAATTTACCGATAATAATTAGGTAAGAATTAATTCCGCCTTATCTGTCTATTATTACAAGCTTTTATTCAATTTTCAATGTATGTAAGTGTGTTCGGTCAAATCTTGCAACTGAATTTTAAAGCTAATATCCTCCATTGATTAAGATGAAATTATGCATACATGTTTAGTTTGGATGACAATGCATGCTGGATAGCTAAGTGACGTCATTCTAAATGCAATATGGCGGACGGCCCAAGATGGTGGACTAGTTATTTTTTGTTCACTGCCATAATATGGGTATTAAATGAAAGGTTTTGCTGAGAAGAATACGAAAGAAGCTTGTTTTAAAAAAAAAGGTTTTTTAACGGATAATTTCATTTTTAGTAGCTTTTTATTAGCTTGTAATGTATGTAAGTGTGTTCGGGTCAAATCTTGCAACTGAATTTTAAAGCTGTTATCCTCCACCGATTAAGATGAAATTTTGCATACACGTTTAGATTGGATGACAAATTACAATGCACTGTAAGCTAAAAATATTGTTTCACTTTATAAAATATTTCCCAATAAAATATGTTGGGGTCGGATTTGAAAAAAAATATTTCCCTACTATATTGGGGCCGGCTTCCAGTCTAACCTGTACAGCTGAGTACCAGTGTTTTACATGGAGCGACTGCCTATCAGACCTCCACAACCCAGTAACTGGGTAACACGACACCACGCGGTAATACTGTCAGACTTAGGCTCAGCTGTCTGTCTATCTGTTTGTTCCCTTTTCATGTCTAAATTGCTAAACGATTTTTGATGAAACTTGCCACACGTGTATATAAAGTCCTGGATTGTACATATAATACTTTTATCCTTGGAATGAATTCCGAATTACTTCGATTACAGAAGCTAGGTAGCCCAGTCATCCGACTAAGATAAGAGAAGAGAAAAACATACAAACACAACATATATATTTTTTATTCATTATGGAATATCTTTTAAATTGGTCCAATATTGGAGGAGGAAATAGACGAGAGCCAAACCTCGAATTATGACTTTTTACCCGACTGCCGAAGGAGGGTAATGTGTTTATCAGTCTATGTTTGTATGTAAGTATGTATGTATGTATGTATGTATGTTTGTTCCTATGTGGCGTTCTAGAGACCAAACGCGTTGGCCGATTTTGATGATTCATACGTCAATCGATTCGTCTTAACCCCGCGAGTGTCACTATATTAAAATTGGAAAATAGAAAAAAGGTGGCTTTTGGGCGCCATATTGATGAGGACAAAATTTTTTTTTTCTTCCAAACCCATCGTGTGGGGTATCAAAATAAAGGGTTTTAAGAGATGATTTCTAAAATATATTACACTTATATGTTTAAATGTACCTAAATCTTAAAAAAGTTAACTAAAAAGGTATAAATAAAAAAAGTTAATTAAAAAAATCTAAAAACCCGACTGCTTTAAAAGCGAACTAAAAAGACTTGAACAAGGAGAAAATCATGCTGTGCAGTCGGAGGATACATCTGGTTTTCGTCAGCCAGCTCGCGAATATGTATCCTCCGACTGCACAGCATGATTTTCTCCTTGTTTAAGTCTTTTTAGTTCGCTTTTAAAGCAGTCGGGTTTTTAGATTTTTTTAATTAACTTTTTTTATTACTTAAGATATTCAGTCGGAGCTCTCTGCCCGTGTTTCCTCTTAAGAATCTTCCCACTTTGCTCGATCTGAGGATCGAACGCAGCGCCCAAAGCTCGAGAGTCGCGCTTGCGATCACTAATACAATGGGGCAGTCAACGAATTGCACACAATGTGTAATTGGGGACGGGTCATTGCGCTCCCTAAATTGAGTATCTCTAAATAGTATAAAACAAAGTTCCCTCTGTCTGTTTCTCCGCGTATTTCTTTTAAACCATGCGACGGATTTTGATACGGTTTGCACTAATAGAATAAGCGATAAACGAGGAAGGTTTGTGTATATAATTTGTCTCAAGCGAAGCCGCGGCGGGTCAATGTACTCCCTAAATTGAGTATAGCAATAAAACAAAGTTATTGAGTCACGCACGTCAACTGTTAGGAGAAATCAACTCTTTGTAATGGATAAAAGGTTCAGCACTTTTTTTACCCGACGACTGCCGGAGGAGGGTAATGTGTTTATCAGTATATGTATGTATGTTTGTTCCTATGTGGCGTTCTAGAGACCAAACGCGTTGGCCGATTTTGATGATTCTTACGTCAATCGATTTGTCTTAATTCCGCGAGTGTAACTGGGTACATTAAAAAAGAAAAATAAAAAAATGTATTCCGAACCCATCGTGTGGGTAATCAAAATAAAGGGTTTTAAAAGGTGATTTCAAAAATGTATAACACTTATATGTTTTAATGTACCTAATTATAAAAAAAAAGGTTTTGGTCAGTCAGCTCGCGAACATGTATCCTCCGACTGCACAGTATGATTTTCTTCTTGTTTACGTCTTTTTAGTTCGCTTTTTGCAGCCGGGTTTTTTGATTTTTAAATCGTTCGTTTTTACTTTTTGAAAGTCGGTTAAAAACTGGAACACCGACTGCCGAAATTGTATTGTTTTTATTTGGAAATTAGGTTTATTTTTTTGTTAAATGTTTTTATTTTGCAAAAAAGTTTAACTAAGGTCCTACTGTAGGCTACTAGAGCGAATCTAGTTTTATTCATTGTATGTATGTAGAACAAAATATTTAATCTTGTAACTTGTATAATTATTTAGTAATATCCTGTGTTGAAGATAAAACACTGTTTGACGCAAAATAGTTTGTTTATTGTTGAACTAATTTAAAATGAATATATTAGGCATGTCGTGGTGGCCCAGTGGCTTAGGTGCTTCAGGTCGTAGGTCCAAATCCGGGCAAATACTAATGTTTCTTTAATTCATAAGTATACAGGGTGGCTAAAAGTCGTGGATCAAACGCAACTAGGAGTTAGATGGGGTCATCAGCTGCAAAAAATTGTTCTACGAGAGGTCCTTAAGGTTTTACCAAAATTGAAAAAAAAATGTTACAGTATGTAGATTTTATCGAATTTTAATTAGAATTAGTAAAAAGTTTTCTCATAAAAACACAAAATAAATTATAACTTTGCAGGGGTTGACCTTAAGGGTACACTAGTCGAAAATTCTTCCATACAAACGTAGTCTGGCTTTTACTCCACTGTTTGACGATGTACGTTCAAAATAAAAAATGATATCAATTTGTCTCATCATTATCTAGTCCTGTATGGAAGCAAAAAAGTAAAAAAAAAAAATTACTTGAAAGTTATGAGCTTCGAAAGTTCCATATTTTAACACAAATTTTAACGCATCTTTGGGCGCAAATAAGTACCATAAGAAGAAGGAAAATTGAAAAACGGCCTCCATACAGGAATAGATTAGTAGTTTAACAATGCAAATAATTTTATTTTGAACAGATACATTCAGTCGTTTTTTCATGATATCCAGACTCCCAAAAGTCTGTTTATAAAATTTCGCGTGCTCGTTTTCGTTCTAAATCATCATCCATTTCGCTACAAATTTGCAAAAGTGTGTATTCGTACGCGTACTAGCTTCTTACTGCTCATAACAGCATCTATATGTTCCGCACGTGTTGTCGGTTGATATAGCACGCATTTTAACCCCGCGCACAAAATAGTTCGTGCCGTCTACTAGTGTAACCTTAAGGACCTCCCGTAGAACAATTTTTTGTAGCTGATGTTCCCATCTAACCCCTAGTTGCGTTTGATCCACGACTTTTTGGCCAGCCTGTATACTTTTTAAGTTTATCTTGGACAACGGTGAAGGAAAATATGGTGACGTGACGACTATAAGTTTGAAATCGCTAACCCCCATTGAGCGCACGTGGTGATAAATGCTCGTGTCTTCTCTGTATGAGAAATTAAGAAGAAGCACGACCCCTGCAGTGGGACAGTTACAGCCAGGTATTATTATTATAAAATAGGCATCTGGTAATAAGCAGTTCGAGCAGCGAATTATTCAAACAGCAGACATTAATTGATCACTCTTTATAACTCAAACACTTCTTTAACAATTTTATTACTTCGCACTATTTTCGCTTTGATCGCTTCCCATTCGAAACTGTCCCACGATAAACTCGACCGCCCCTTGTATAGCACGGAAGACGTTTCTGGAACGTTCTATACTGTTCTAGATACGTCGAGAAGTGAGAACCTTCCAGAATAATCTGCTGAGACAGACATTCGAGGAGAACTTTCGAGATCGTACTTGACTTGACTAGAACGTTCGGCTGAGAAAGACGTCGGCGACGCAAACATTCGAGAAGATTGCTGCCGCTATTCGATAAGAGATGGCGCTACTATAGCTACTGGTAGTTTTTTCCTCTCGTCAATCGATATCGTTGCCTTATCTTGTAAAAATAATGATGTAGGTGTGTTATTTTTTTCCTCAAAAGTAATTAAAAAAACCTAAAGTTACATACCACATCACCTACCGTTATCACATATTTTTACAAAAGTATAATTAGAGAATTTCCGTTTTCGTGTTATTTTACCCTATATGTAATAGGCGTAATGTGTCGCTTAACTCGATTATATATTTTCATTTATATTTTTTTTTTTTTTTTTTATAACCTCACACCGATAAGCGATGTGTACTAAGCGAAATTGTATGTTTTCGTACGTTCACATGGACCAATGCGTTGAAATTCGACCAATTTACAAATTTCCGTTCCCGATTTTCTTGAAAAACTATACAACGAATTATTTTAGGTATTTTTTGCCACGTGTGCCTTGCTTTTCGTATGTATGTCCGGTTTGTCCGGCAACTAGTAATCCTAACATTAAGGGTACACTAGCCGAAAATTCTTCCATACAAACGTAGTCTGGCTTTTACTCCACTGTTTGACAATGTACGTTCAAAATAAAAAATGATATCAATTTGTCTCATCATTATCTAGCCCGGTATGGAAACAAAAAAGTAAAAAAAATATTTACTTGAAATTTATGAGCTTCGAAAGTTCCATATTTCAACACTTATTTAAACGCATCTTTGGGCGTAAATAAGTACCATAAAAAGAAGGAAAATTGAAAAACGGCTGGATTAGTAGTTCAACAATGCAAATAATTTTATTTTGAACAGATACATTCAGTCATTTTTTCATGATATCCAGACTCCAAAGGTCTGTTTATAAAATTTCGCGCGCTCGTTTTCGATCTAAATCATCATCCATTTCGCTACAAATTTGCAAAAGTGTGTATTCGTACGCGAACTAGCTTCTTACTGCTCATAACAACATCTATCTGTTCCGCACGTGTTGTCGATTGATATAGCACGCATTTTAACCCCGCGCACAAAATAGTTCGTGCCGTCGACTAGTGTACCCTTAACATTAGAAACGGGATATTTACCATGTTTATTGTTTGTTGCGAGTTTATCCATGATCATGGTGCTTGCAACAGCACCGAAATATCGGAAACTCGCAACAAACAGTTTAAAAACTTATATAACGGATCCGTTTTTCAAACACTTCGTGTTCCTGGCTTCCGATTAAGCTTTTACTTGGTGTTATGTAACTTTGGAAACATAAAATACCTTTCGGATCAAAAAGCTTGAATAAAAAAAATGCTTATTTATTACAATCATGTATTTACCTTGCATTGTTATTTAGTATGTATGGGTCAAACCTTGCAACTGAATTTTAAAACAGTTATCCCTAATTGTGCTATTTTGCATACACGTTTTGGTTTGGATGACAATGTACGGATAACATTCTAAATCGAATATGGCGGACTCCCAAAGAATATTTGTTCATAAAAAGGGTTTTATAAATTAATCATTTCTTTTTTATTTCCAGGTACTGAATTGGAGTTAAGAAACAATAAAATATCAGGAGGCACGGTAGAGGCGAGCCAAGATCTAAATGCTATGGAATTTATTAATTATATTTTAAGCATAAGTTAGACAAGATTATTACAATTATTTATATATTATTTTGTGCTGCCGAGAGCTTCTTGCGAGATTATTTTATTTTGAGCGAACAATATTTAAATTTATACGTCGAAAGGCACAAAACGGCACATACATTTTTTTACAGTGCTTACTGTAACTATTTTTAGGCGGCGTAATATGGTAAAAATAGTACCTAAATTCAATTAGGTTATCACTAACATTGGCTGATGGTAATCCTTGTAAATCAATCTGTTGCCTCGCCCATACCCAATACGTTGTGGTCGGCTCCGGGATACAGCTGAGTTCCAGTATTTTACGTGGGTGACTGTTTATCTAAACTCCAAAACCCAGTAACTGGGTAACATGGTATCTATTTTCAAGTCATTCATAGTTCAGGTTTAATGGTTTTTGACTACCGTAACAACTGTGAAAGGTCTACAAATTACAACCGGCACCAATAGTTTCAATCGATGCTATTCAGAAAATAATTTTGTTTCATGGTTATTTTCCATGGTAATGCCAATTACTACGGTTTCCGCTATGTTATTGATAAAACTCTATTAGTTTTTATCGCAACTATTTATCTAATTAAAATTATTTCCTATACATTTATATTTGAGCGTAAATAGTAACGGTTAGGCACTTTATTGTGTATTTAAATAACTCAAAATGTTAAATGTATTTTCTTAGTTACTGTGATGACTTTGATGTCATATTCATGTTTGATGTTCAACCCTGAAATCGAAATCTGACAACCATCTTACCAAGTGGTATGTGTTACCCAGTGATTAGGTTAAGAAGGTCAGATAAGCAGTCAGCCCAACATGGGGAAAGACGGCAGATTATGATTGAAGAAAAGGGTAACTTAATAAATCATATAGCTCCTTAAAGGGAACGTCTAAAGCACCCTGCTGGGCATTAGGTGGCCTAACAAAACAAAATATCAAAATAATATAATCTTATAAAAAGTATTTGTATTCAAAATAGGAAAGTATATTGGTTTTATTTTTATGGCATTACCTAGGTGGTTTCAAAAAAGTGTTACTTGGCAAGTTTTGTAAAATTATCGCTCCGATAAATAACTTTATTTGCTCCGATAATTTACTTCACGTCGATTTTAACCGACAATACATAGTACATTGTTAGAAGTGAATATAACATTCATTATTTGTAATAATTATATTATTCATGTCACCCGATTATTGCAAACACCGTAATTTTGTAATAAATCTTGAAAAATTATACATTCTCGATATATTGTGAACAGTGTGCTTATTTAGAGTTTTTTAACGTACTGACTTTTGATATCGTAAACTATCTCTTATGTCGAAATGTACACAAAGAGGTTTCTCCCTACCGTCACTAGATGGCGCTTATCCAGTTTCAATACAAATTGACGTTGACGTTAACACGATTGAGCGTGAGTAAAAACTCACACTAAGGCCTCTGATCATTTCAAATACAATAAATCGCATCCAAATTCGATAGTAATTTAGCTGTGCTTTATTGAGAATAAACAGTTTACAATCTCACGCGATTTATTGTAAACTAACGCTGTTTTCAATAAACCGGATATGAATCCTGTATTATTTACTGCCATTTTAAGTAAGTATAATCTACCTGAGGCTATGAAGGCGGTTGCTTACCTAGAGCTAAGTTAAGTTTTTTTTTATTTTTTAAATACCGACTGCTTAAATAGCGAACTAAAAAGACGTAAACAAGAAGAAAATCATGCTGTGCAGTCGGAGGATACATATTCGCGAGCTGGCTGACCAAAACCAGATTCGCTTTTTAAGCAGTCGAGTTTTTTGATTTTTTTAATTATCTTTTTTTATTTACAACTTTTTAGTTATTTTTTTAGAATTATGTACGCCTCTTGAAACCCTTTATTTTGATACCCCACACGATGGGTTTGGAAGAAAATATTATTTTTTTCTCCCACAAAAATGGCGCCCAAAATCCGCCATTTTTTTTCATTTCCAATTTCAATGTACCCAGCGACACTCGCAGGGTTAAGACGTATCAATTGACGTAAGAATCATCAAAATCTTCCAACGCGTTTGGTCTCTAGAACGCCACATAGGAACAAACATACATACATAGACTGAAAACACATTACCCTCCTTCGGCAGTCGGGTAAAAAAGGTATTGTCACGAGACATAAACGTGTGTATAAAATTTCATCGCAATCGAACATCGGGAAGTGAATCAAATTTAACTTGCAAGATATACACACACACACACCTGCAGCCTTATTGCGTAAAGGGTAAAGAGTATGAAAAATCGACTAATCACATGCGAGATGGAAGACGCGATGTGGATTTCCGTCCATGCGATTGGTCGATTTTACTCTATTTTTCTTAATTTTTTTTTTACTTTTTTTTTGTTTTTTTTTATTCTCTTTGCTGACAGGTGGAACTAAATAAAAGCTTGTAATTACTTAAGGTATGTGGTCTTAGCTAAAATTAACTTAGCTCTTAATCTGTAACCTGGAAAAAAATAGGCTAGTTAAAGTAGCCTTAATATCCAAAAGTTTGTCAAAAACTTAGCGACCTTCCTGAAGGCTCGATGCGACTCGATCTAAACGACATTGCAAGAACGTTCACATGGACGCGATACATTTCAATTCGATTGATTTGGAATTGAATAATTTTTTTAAAAATACGTACGCGATATCGCTTTTCTATACAATATAAATTGCCTCGCGCCGTCAGGATGGTCCCTTAGTTTCATTTTGAACTATTTTGTGCTAATAATGTCAACAAGTTTTGATAAACTTTTCATCCTACAATTCGCTAATGGAGGCATCAAATTCTCATATTTATTCTCTAATTTGTTAAACACTAACAACTCTGCAATATTATTATATTTAAGTTTGAATCTTGACCGGTTTTTCATAATAACTGTTTGGAAACACAAAATTACGCTACCGTTATGGTACTTGAATATAATATAACATCACGGCAGTATTCCCTGAAGGTTTAGGCAAAGGTGAATCTACAGTACACTCACATTTCACCAGTTTGATGTTTAAGTTCCATGTTATAGAGAACGAGTCTAAAGCCATCAACCGGACACAGGTCCAGACTCCGGGCTGAGAAAATCCAGACCGAAAAACCCAATAACATTTTTCCCGGCTCGGAAATCGAACTCAAGAGCTCATGCTTTGCAGTAGCGCCTTTTTTTGGCTCTCCTACCGCACTATTCCCAAACCACTGCAACTCCTGAAAGCCAGAATCAACAGTGGCAGCCACCAAAACAGCGCGGAGGCAATGAGGCTCGACGAAGTCGTGGTGGTGAATAAAATGGCAAGTGCATTTATGAATCTTCGGAAGCCAAAAATATATCGTAATTTAACAGTATACTTCTTTAAAAATTGAAATCTGAGTATCCATCCTCTCTCTTTCTGGACAACTATCACACAGTCCATCCACCATTTCTTTGGATCCCCTGCTCTTAAAACTATCCATATCCATACACGGAAATTACTGACCGTAAAAGCAGAAATAAAGTGCATATAAATCATGTAACAACATAGTTTTATGTGTAAAACATCGTAAAACACAAAATAGTATGTTTTTAAGCGAAATAACATTTTAATAGGATTTTAAAATTATACATTGTGCAATAAAATAAAATTTGCATCGTCTTGGCATTTGCTATAAAAGTTTATCTAATATTAAGCAACGTGGTACATCTGGTTAGCCATTTTGTAACTGTCACTAAAATTTAGTGAAATGTCAAAATAATAATATTGAGACATTTAATAAGTGATTTATCTATAAAATATTTGTTTGCTTCTGCTTCGAGGGCAAAAGACTGCGTTTTATTTTCGCGGCTGTTAAAAGTTCATTCAACCGACCATTTAAATTTATTTTATTTGTTTGTTATCATCAGCTAACCGCGTTTAACAATTTGTCGTTGCGGTAACTTCAGTTCTAGAAACGTGTGTTACATTTTAAATAGTATCCTACTATATTCAGCAAAACGCTATGCATAGTCTGTTAGTGGTTGAAATAAATAAAGAAATCAACAGTTTTTATCAAAAACAGGTCGACCTTACTAGTTATATTTTTACTAATACAAGAATTTAGTATTTTATCTTTAAACTAAGCATTTATTTCGAATTGCAATCTAGATTAAGTTCAGAATATCCTTTTAGAAGAGTATTAAAATTAATTTAAATCATTTAATTTTTATTGTTTTATGTTTAAGGACTTGGCGAGTTGCACTGCTCTGCAACTTATAATTATTTTCCTACAAAAGAAATGTATTACCTAATCCCTATTATTTTTAATAAATAAATATTTTATTTTATTTACTCTTTGTTGCAAATTATTTCATCAGCACTACTCTAAAAACGGTGACGGAAAACATCGTGAGGGCGTATCCTAGAACCAAAATTTCGAAGACATGTGACATCCACCAACCCGTACTGGGCCCGCGTGGAGGATTACAGCTCATTCCCTGTCTCACAGAGAGGTGGCCTTTGTCCCAGCAGTGGGAACATTAAAAGATTAATGACTTTTTGTTTTATTTTATCCTTGCTGCCTACAAGGCTATTACGTACTGTGAGAGAAGCAGTCCGGTCGATGTGTCGACGCTTGGGGGAGGCATATGTACCTACAGTAGGGAACGTGTTGCCGCTATAATGAGGACTACAAAAGAACCTGGTGAACCAAAAAGCCCAATAATATTTTTGACAGACCTGGGAGTCGAACCCGGATCCCTACGTTCAGCAGTCTCACTAGCAAAGAGGCATTATTAACGAACAAGTAGGTACAGTAAGCGTCAAATTGAATAGCGCTGCGCAGTACCCCACTCCTCACTCCCGCTGTCACATGAATTTGCAACTGTGAGAGGCTCGTAGTATTCCGAGCCGCCTGTAGCGAAATCTATAACACCACCTACGAACTAATGTCCCGACGCCACACTAACCCTGCATCGTGCAAGCAGTTTTCGGCGCGATTGGAACACATACAACAGTACGAAAGCAACCGTGGAGCAGTTGTCCACCAAACACTACACCCACCTGCTCGGAGGATCCTCCCTGCACAATAGAAGTTTGCAGGGTTTTTTACCCTCCCTTCCGCAAACCTCTAAACGCCATTAAGTTTGTATCGTACTATAAACATTTATTTTAGACTCGTCACAGAATCATACTTTCCTAACCTTCAGTTTTAAATACGATTAGCAATACCACGCAGACGTGATACGTTATCGATATCGAAACGTTATAATATGTACCCAAGTTCTTCTAGACTTTCTTTACCTGCACCGTCTCCAACCAGCCCCCATGGTTCGCGCCCAAATCGTCTCACCACCCCTTTCTGGGCCGGCCTCGACGGCGCCTCCAATCTTCAGGAATAATTAATTATTAGTACTTATAAAATACGCTTACAATGGGCATCATCAGAAATCTCACAGTCACTCACACCTTGCGTGATCGAATCAGAAATGTAGAGATCCGCAAGAGAACCAGGGTTACCGACATAGCCCGAAGAATTGTCAAACTTAAGTGGCAGTGGGCAGGGCACATTGCTCGCAAAACGGATGGCCGATGGGACAGAAAGGTTCTGGAGTGGCGACCGCGAACCAGAAGACGTTGCGTTGGAAGACCTCCCACCAGATGGACCGATGACCTGGTGAAGGTTGCGGGGATCCGCTGGTTGCGAGACGCACGGGACCGGTCAATGTGGCAACGCTTGGGAGAGGCCTGTCCAGCAGTGGCAACCCTGCAGTAATCTATAACCAGTGTCATTCATGAAAATTAAGTTTGATCAAAAACCCTGTTTGTTTCACACTGCAGTCGGATCTTAGGCTATTAATTTAACCCTCTATAAAGTTCATTAAAATACAAAGATATTCAAACTTAAATTGACCCAACCTTTTACAAAAAACAAAGCTGGCAACTGGAAAAAGTTCTCGTCTCCATGGCAACGCAGGAAACAACAAAAGAATCTCTGTTTATAAACAACGCTGACGTTTTAGGAAAACTAATAATATTGTTTTTAGAAATAAAAGCAAAATGTCCGGTTTAAGTGGTTATGACGGAGAAGCCGTGGGTTTTGATTCGGTTAAGCTTAATAAGAGCAAAGAAACTGAGTCTTCAACGCAAACTACTGAATTCCACGAGTCTGGCGTTTCATCTCAAACCAATGAGCTCAAAGAAACGGGTTCCCTAGCTACCCCGGAAGACTTGAACGCTCAAGACGACATTTTAAAAGAATACCCACCGCCAGGACTAAACGAATTCCTGAAAAGAGTCGTGCCTGCAGTGATGGAACAACTTGATCACAACGATGGTGAACTGCTTTTCAACTCCTCAGATTCTGACGAAGAGGAAGTGTTAGCTGCTAAACTGCAAGAAATCAAGCTGACTGACTTGCCAGGGCTCGGGGGCGGCGACGATTCGCGCTGTGTCCTTGATATGTCCTGGAGCAGCGCTGGGAACTCCCTAGCCGTCTCCATTGGCAAGAACCAGCACAAAAGTTGGTGCACAGAGGACGGATTGATCAGGATTTTCACCATTAAGAGAACTGCGGGTGATACTTTTGTTAGAAGCTTGGACTTGGCTGAAAAAAGCTGCATCACGAAAGTGAAGTACCATCCTTCTGTGGCAGCCCTCTTAGCGTACGGTACTACTTCTGGCGAAGTGGTTTTGTGTAATCTAAGGAATCTAGACGCCATTTTGTTGACGTCGCCAGCTGGCGCGCATGGCTCCAGACGCATCAGTAACTTGCAATGGGCAGACCCGACTTTAGCGAATACATTCCTAACCATGCAGATAATGAACACGGGCAAGAGACGGGGTGCAGCCGACCACATCCTAATGTCTTGCGGATGCGACGGGACGCTCAACATATGGCGAGTCAACGCCAACCAGAAAATATTCGAAAACGTCATTTGCTACTCCATTAACGGCTCCAGGAATTTGAACGTTGTTCACATATCTTGCTTCGACTTCATCAAGTCGTATCCCTTGCGTCCGAGCGACCAGAAAGTCCCAGATGACATATTTGTGGTCGGTGCGCGCACAGGACACTTGTATCTTTGTAAAACGAAGACTTTTAAGCCCATCGTTAACAGTAAGATGGTGGATCCGGTGTATGACGTGCTAGATGGGCATATTGGGTATGTGGTCGACATTGCGTTCAGCTCCCAGAAGCCTGGAATTTTTCTGTCGGCTTCTATTGATTCTGAATTGAGGATTTATGATATAAATCAGCCTAGTCCTTTAAAGGTACGTGGGATCCTATTTTAACGCATTTTTAAGTGCATAACTGGTAACCATAGCATTTATAAAATCGATCAATCAAACAGCCAAGCTGTGTTGGAGTTGGGTTCTAATTTACCCAGATGAAGTCATCTGCATACAATAGTGGAGCAGCACTAATACTCAGGTACCAGTATTTTACCTGGAGCGGCTGCCTATCCGACCTCCACAACCCAGTAACTGGGTAACATGGTACCTCTTGAAAATACTGGTGCCAGATTTTATGGCTGTAAGCAATGAGATTTTAACAATAGACACGTCATACTCATTATAAAGAAATTAAACACTTTGCGATATTTTACTGCAGCTACCTACATAGGACCTATGGAACTTGGAACTTTTATTTCTATCACTGAGTAGGTTAGATCACAGAGATATAAATAGGACCCCGTTGCCAGAAAGAGATAAACATACTGTACAAACGTACGTTCGTGTCGCGGCCAGACGCAGGACGGACTGAGTTCACTCAAGCTACTTAGCTTGTGTTTGTATTGCCGCGCAGACGTCTGTAAAACGTATCTACCTCAGTATATATACCGTAACTGTCAAAGATCTTCAAATGACAGCTGGGACCAACATCTTAACGTGCTTTCCAAACACAGAAAAGTTTCGATATGAGATGGGTGGTATACATATGCACGGACCGACGTTGACAAACTCTGCTTGGCTGTAAATATTGTCAACGTCGGTCTGGAATAATTAGGCAGATTGATTTTAGAGTTTTTTTTTTATTAACCATTTGCTCGCTTTTGACCACCGTCTTACCTGATGGTTAGCGATGCTGTGGTCGACGGTGAAGCACGCTTGTCTAGAAGTTACCTATTCACTCTTGAATTAAAGGTTCTCATGTTGTAGCTATCAGGAAACAAAGACTCCGGGAATATCACTTCTTAGCTGTACGCATAGTGAAAGTATTTCCAATAAAAAAAGTTAATTAAAAATCAAAAAACCCGACTGCTTAAAAAGCGAACTAAAAAGACGTAAACAAGAAGAAAATCATGCTATGCAGTCGGAGAATACATCTGGTTTTAGTCAGCACATCGCGAATAGGTATGTATCTTCCGACTGCACAGCATGATTTTCTTCTTGTTTACGTCTTTTTAGTTCGCTTTTTAAGCAGTCGGGTTTTTTGATTTTTAATTAACTTTTTTTATATATAACCTTTTAGTATTTTATTAGAGTACATTTAAACATATAAGTGTTGTATATTTTTGAAATAACCTCTTAAAACCCTTTATTTTGATACCCCACACGATGGGTTTGAAACTTAGATAAAGTACCTATAGATTAAGCACTGGCGTGGCCGCACATGAGACAGCAATAGTTAGTTCTGGTGTTACAACAAGAACAAGAACACTACAACCCACCATCGCACTGACACTTATTATCTATAAATAACCCAAATTCCTTGTCTCAATTAACACATAATACCACGAAATCATAGAAAATCAAACAAAACCGAGTTTGTTTGTCAAACCTGCCATTCTATTAGAGTTTGACAAACAACAGAAACCGGCCACGGTGACAAAGACAAAAAATAATCTTTTGTCCTTATCATTTACATGGAGCTGCCAATTAGCCATCTTGCTCTATCAATAAAGGTCATTTTAAGGCTTAATCTATAGGTACTTTATCTAAGGTTTGAAAGAAAAAAAATATTTGAGCCCCCACGATATGGCGCCCAAAATCCACCATTTTTTTATTTTACAATTTTAATGTAGCCAGTGACACTCGCAGGGTTAAGACGAATCGATTGACGTAAGAATCATCAAAATCGGCCAACGCGTTTGGTCTCTGGAACGCCACATAGGAACAAACATACTTACATACATAGACTGATAAACACATTACCCTCCTTCGGCAGTCGGGTAAAAAGCTTTGTGCGTATGGGTGGGATGGGATGTCCACCATGTACCGATGGCGCATTGCCTCTTGTAGTCCGACGATGGAAAATTCTAAGCGGAATCAAATCGTGCAGTTCCATTGCACACTCCCCGAAATGTACGTAAGTAAATTGAGTGTGCTTGTATTTCAGGTGATCTGCCTCGACGTATCAATATCTTGCATGTCCTGGCTACCCAATAACCCGTGCGTCGTGATCCTCGGGCTGTCTAACCCTGAAGGCCAGTTGCTGCAGGTTTTCAATCTCAACAGCGGTCGGCCAGTGCCGGTGGAAGGACTGTCCGGAGTCGGGGGCAGCGTGACTTGCATCGCGGTCAACCATAGCGGGTTGGTTATATTTACTATTAGATGGAGATCCCATTGCAGGCGCCCCAGATATTACCTATGGCATTCTACACAAATACTATGAAATTGAGGAGTGTTAGTATGTACTTTGAACGTACGCATACTTGCAAGATTGGGCCACGGCCAATTTTAAGCTATCAAATGCTAAGGTTCGTAAAAATCGTTCTCCCCTTTAATGAAGTACCTATCGGAACAGTATTTTATAGATGCTGTACAGCAGGGGCTGTCATGTGGGATCCGTTTTGAAATATTATATGATCGTCGCGGTCCTTAAGGGTTTCCCCCTGATAAGGAGATGTGTGAACGAGTTCGTATAAATCATATGTAACCGATTTTTCGCCGTATCTGCTGTGCTCCGCCAGGGACGGGAACCCGGAAATGTGTGGACAGCGCTTAAGGGTACACTAGTCGAAAACTCTTCCATACAAACGTAGTCTGGCTTTTACTCCACTGTTTGACGATGTACGTTCAAAATAAAAATGATATCAATTTGTCTCACCATTATCTAGCCCTGTATGGAAGCAAAAAAGTAAAAAAAAAAAATACTTTGTAGTTATGAGCTTCGAAAGTTCCATATTTTAACACTCATTTTAACGCATCTTTGGGCGCAAATAAGTACCATAAGATGAAGTAAAATAGAAAAACGGCCTCCATGTAGGGATAGATTAGTAGTTCAACAATGCAAATAATTTTATTTTGAACAGATACATTCAGTCGTTTTTTTATGATATCCAGACTCCCAAAGGTTTGTTTATAAAATTTCACGCGCTCGTTTTCATTCTAAATCATCATCCATTTCGCTACAAATTTGCAAAAGTGTGTTTTCGTACGCGTACTAGCTTCTTACTGCTCATAACAGCATCTATCTGTTCCGCACGTGTTATCGGTTGATATAGCATGCATTTTAACCCCGCGCACAAAATAGTTCGTGCCGTCAACTAGTGTACCCTTAAGTTCATTTGACCCTCCTCCTCCCCTTCCCCCTCTTCTCTTTTCTCTCTCCTCTCTTTTGTTTTTTTTTTGGTTGATTGATTGACCCCGTATAAAAAACCAAGGATTTTTTTTTTCGTTGCCCGTCTCTAGGAATTTCTCCGGTATCGTGGTTGCGTTTACAAACATTTAAACTCACAAACACAAACAAACAAACAGCCCGGAACAACTATCTGTAGGGCATACTGTAAATATTTGTCGATCCTTCAGCCACATCCACATCGCTAACCGTGCCGTGATTCTGCTAACACTTGTCTAACTTTGTTTCCAGAGTGTGCCGCATCGCAGCCGGGGATGCAGACAGCAACTTACACATCTGGGAGCTCCCCACCAGACGTATCAAGCTCTCTCACGAAGAACTGGACGTTTAACGTATCCTGACCTTACAGCACTTTACTTGAATGAGGGATTTCAAGAACATTTACGCCACCAGTCGGCGCCACTGGCGAGAGATCTTCCATGGAAAATGTATCTTATGACATCAACTTGACGTTGACGTCAATTTGACTAATGGCGAAAAACTTAAAGCATTTGTCAAGTGCCTGGACCTGCAGCCTTATTGCGTAAGTGTGCAAAGAAGTTAAACTCTATCCAACCGACCAAATCGACCAATCACATGCGATGCGGCGCATGGATGCGGATGGGCGATGACGCGTCCGTTTTGTGTGATTGGCCGATTTGTTCGGTTGGATAGAGTTCAACTTCTTTGCGCACTTACGCAATACGGCTGGTGCTGACGTCTCAGTATTGCCACGTAGTGTACATAAATTTCAGAAAACCCTCATTCAAAATCTTATACCCATTTTCTTTTATTATAGATAAGCTCGCGTTTGATCACTATCTCACCTGATGGTAAGCGTGTGGTCGACGGTGAAGCACGCTTGCCAAGTCACCTATTCAATCTTGACTTAACGAACCCCATGTTGTAGCTATCGAGTAACACAGACTCCGGCAGGGAATTCAACTCCTTAGCTGTACGCATAATGAAAATATTTCCAAAACGTTTGGTACCCATTTACCGAAGGCGTATCGGCGTACGAGTTGTAGTTCAATGATGGGACATGCCCTCATCTTCGTACCCTTATCCCATGTTACTTGTGGTCGGCGCAACACGGTTTCTTCTTCCACACCGTCCTGTGCCCCGTCACGCTCACTGACTCCCTTTTCTTCCACGTCACACAATCCATAGATGAAAGTGTGAACGAGTGTTATACCGCATAACTATAAGATTTGACGATATTATTGTTTTAAAATAACGTCGGTGTGTTTTACCAAAATATCGGATAAAGATACTTAATTTATTTAGTTAATAATATATATTTAGTTGTTTTTTTTTTAATAAAAAAAATCTTGGTTTTACTCTGCTTTTTATTTGGTTTTTTTTTAATAAAAATTATAATTAAAATGAAAAAAAAAACTTTTTCAAACAAACTTTTAATGGAATAAAATTACGAAATGTAATATCGCTTCTCAATACACATCCAATGAGCCAAAACACGATGATGCTATCTTGTCTAGTTGAGGAGTCGCTATGGCCACTTTCCAGCTCCACCATGATACCAGCTCCATAGTACCTTAATATTTCAATGTATCTAAAGCTACAGAAATACGAATTTCAGCTTAATAGTATGCCAGGAAGTGCTTTTGGAGGCATGCGGAACAGGGTGTCAACATCCTTTTAATGTACCCTGCTGGGACACAGGCCTCTTCTCTGTGAGAGGGAATGGACCGTAATCCACCACGCGGACCCAGTGCGGGTTGGTGGATGTCACATATGTCTTGGATTTTTTTGGTTATAGGACATGCGATGTTTTCCTTCATCGTTTTAAGAGCAGTGGTGATTAAATAACTTACACAAAGTAAAGCGCCTGCCTGGGTTCGAACTCACGACCTACAAATTGTAAGTCGCGGCCGCTACCACTAGGCCACCACTGCCCTCGCACAGGGTGTAAAGTCCCATTTGACAGACCATAGCGAAACATTGATCGACATTGTCTGTTCCAATATCAACCACAAAGGAATATCTGTTGAGCCCTGTGGCTCAATAAATTGTCACTCACTTATTGTGTGCGAATTTAGTACTAGGCGTAGTGAATATAAACCCCATACAGTTGTGTACAGACCCATCAAGCAATATTTATCGCGCATACACTTTGACAACATTTGTGGCTTGCATAATGTTAATGACATGGTTGAAGCATTAAATGGAAACATTTTAACAATTTAAGATGCGCACGCACCGGTCAAGAAATGTTTAATTAAAACTGTCATATCCCCTTGATAATAGATACAATTAAATTGATGATGAACTTGCGGAATGACGCTCTGACCAAGTACCGCAAAACAAATCCATGTCCAAAAAGGCATACCTACTACAAGCAATTGAAATCTGGTGTTCATTTCCATATTTATAGAAAAGGTTGCATATTTCAAGTAAAATATTAATAGCCAAATAAAAAATCTGAAAGCATTATGACAACATTTAAGAGGCACTGTATTACCAAAGAAACAAATTCATGACTTTCCTACTCGCCTCAGAGATCCAGTAGTAGTAGTAGTCCTTCCTGAGTGTTCCTGGTAACCCTGTCTGCAATATATCGCAACACACTTTGTTTGAGTCTCATCGTTATGGTGATGATAGCTTTACATTTGCATTACAACCAGTAACTGCTGATCAGATTTTGCGATACTTCCACCAGCTAAAATCTAACGCTGAATGCTGATGTGATAGGGTAACCTTGAATGTGCTTTTGCTTACACTCCCACATATACTGAAAGTCATCACTGACATTGTGAACAGCTCAATTGTCTCAGCAACTTGCCCTGACATCTGGCAAACTGCTATCTTTAGGCCTATTAGTATTCTGCCTTGCCTTTCTAAAATTGCTGAAAAGGCGGTATGCCAGCAGCTTTCAAAATATCTAGAAGATAAAAACATTCTGCCTGAGCTAACAGTGGTACTTCTACGGCTCTCTTTTGGACGTGATAGATAACATTTTGACAGCACAGGATAAGGGTACACTACTTGTCCTACTTGATTTTTCGCGAGCTTTTGACTGCATTAATATAGATCTGTTTCTATCAAAGCTTAGCTACCATGGATTTGACCAAAATACGATACACTGGTTCCAAAGCAATCTCACATACCGACGTCAGCTTGTAGAAATACGACTGAGCAATGGCTCATCTCTTGTTTCGTCACTCACTTTTGTTTATAGAGGAGTCCCGCATGGCTTAATACTGGGCCCCATCATCTTTATTTTGTACTGTGCGGATTTCATAAATTCCCTGAAGCGATGTAGGTACCATATTTATGCTAATGATGTACAAGTCTACATTTCCTTTAAGCCAAGTGACTATAACATTGCGATAAAGGATCTAAACGATGATCTTGACAGGATAACATTTCAGCCCAACGCTGAAATCGGTTTGGTACTTAACCCCACTAAAACCAAATACATACATGCTGTTTGGAACCAAGAAGTGCCGGCAACACTCTGCTGGGTGAGTCGGTCAGTCGAGTCGGTGAGGCCCGTAATCTGGGTCTGAACATGGACGCTGGGTTGAGATATGAAGCACACGTGTCAGAGTCAGTGCGCACTTGATTTTACCGGCTTAAAGTCCTCTATAAAATAAGGCCTTATCTTTCAGAGGAGCTGCGGATCCAGCTGGCCGAGTCTCTCGTGCTGTCTAATGTGAATTATGGCGTAGCGTAGACGTAGTTATTGGCCCTCGAATGCTGGCAGGAACTGATCGACTGATTCAGAGAGTGCAAAACGCCTGCACTCGATTCTGCTTCTCAATCCCACCTAGAAGTCACGTAACGCCATTTTTAAATAATCACTCAATTTCACTCATTCAAGATAAAGTCGCGTCGTAAGTTGCACTAGGCATGCCTACTTTTTGGAGTTATAACAACAACCGACCTATCTGTACAATAAACTGAGCTGGATCGCTAGTAGAAGAGAATGCGCAAGTAGACAGTGCTCACAGCAACTCTCCACTCACTCACACAAGACAGCGGCTTTCAGGGGAAGTTTTAGATACGCCGCATCCAAATGCTGGAACAAGATTCCCCCGCCGATAAGGAATCTTAAATGCCTCGCAGAAAAAAGTTGAGACTGTTTTGAACACGTCCGCTATTTAACTGGCTGTCATGTCCTTCACGAGCCAATCTGTCTATTTGGCGTAACTCGTGGTCAAAACCTGTGAACAAAGGATATAGGCACTTGGTAATTGAATAACTTGTGGATGTTTTGTTGGATACCTAGTAATTGAAATATATATGTTATTTACGTATATTTATTAATCGTAAACATGTTTACTCCTTGAGACACAATAGAAAAACAATTGTTTCTATATACCACGCGTAACACTGTAACAACACCCACATATCGACTGCTCAGCGACCGAATGTCACTGCAGGGGATCCAGCAGAATATCAGCGTCAGGTATGTTTGTCTGACACATGCTGAGCTGGTCGCCCATTTGGTGCAACCTTGAGACGCACACCGCACTGTTTAATCGTTATACCTATTAATTGAAGTAGGTATGTTATTTGTGTCACTTTTATTTGTATTATGTATGTTTTCCCTTTTTTTTTCTATGTTGGCACATGTAAATTAAAATAATTTAACTGTGATTTTGTGTGTTGTGCTGTGCCTTTTGCAGTGGCGGATTTACCAGAAAGCTGAATGGCTGGAGCCTAGGGTTTGTAAATGTGAACTATGATATCGTATTGTAGAGATCAGTGGGGGCGGCAAAATTTGTATATCCTACTGGCGGCAAATTTGTAATTCCGCCACTGGTCTTTTGTGTGCACTGAATAAAAGGTTTATCTATCTATCTATTATGGAAGTTCATCTGTTCCCTTATAACTTGTAAACTACTTATCATAATTTGACAAATGAGGTGTCGTTGGAAGCGTCTTGTTTGTCCGCTGGTTATATATGTGACGGTGCTGGATATATATGTGATGACATATTAAATTGATTATGGCGCACTCTAGGAGGCACGAAAAAAGTCGCCCTCCCTATCATGGTATCATTGAACAGGAATTTTAAAATGAAGGTAGGGTTTGGTTCATCATATTTTTGTCAAAGGTACCGGTTGCGAGGTACATCCCGTCAAAGTCATGAAAACTATTTTCTAACAGACTATACGACACAGATTTATTAAAGGGCAGGTAAAAAGAAATTGACAGCTGTTGTCACTGTCACCTAATTTTTAATTTTATTATAAGTAGGTTGTTGTACAAACATTGGGCGATACAGCCGGTACTTAGCCAATGATAATAATTTTAGCCATAATTGAACATAATAAATTGAATTGTTATAAAATGAATATTTTTCTTACAAAGGTCGTCATGTTATATTTATTGCAACATCTGGGTAAACATGTACTTGTTTACAGCATTGTACAGATTATTAATGTATTAAACACATTTATAAGTTACTTATTTTTTTTATAAGTTACCCTAACCTTGCCGATACGACCTCTAGACTGCAAATGAAAGACGAAAAAACATTCAAAGTTTCAGTTAGATTCAAACTTAATGGCGGCTCGGAACACTCTAAATTCATGTGACAGCGGTGGGCTGAAAATCGGCTTTCATACACTTAAGAATTTTATTTACCTAGTGCCGGATCTCGCTTCTATTAGTTATTACTATATACAGAGGCCCTAGCACGAGTTTCTGCGTAATTGGATCGACTACGTTAACGTATCGCCTGCGACAATTTTTGTATGCAAAATTAATCAGCGCCACGTGTCCGTATTTGGAACTAACAAATCGGTAGCACAAGTTTTTGACAATTGCCTTCGTATCGAGTTCACGTATTTACGTTGCGTTAACGCTCCAAATGTATGGGAATCGGTAGCATGAGTTTTCATTTTGACATGTAGTATCGAATTTTACGCTAGGTGTGACGAAAGCACGTCGACAACTATCTCACTGACATTTTCTCGGTGAGACGTTTCACGTCAAACAATTTTCCGTATTTATTTGGATATTTTTGCAATAATATGCTATTTAATCATGAATAAAAGGGGAAGGCATGCTTTCTATTGATTATCTTACCTCCTATTTTAATAAAGAGGCTAGGAGAAAATGTTAAACGTAGTATGCAAAATTTACATTTTCTTTGTAAACAAACAGTAATAGTTTCTTATAATAAACCATTTCTGTAAGTTATTGATACTAACCACACATAGAGCGTCGCGGCACGTCCGCACTGCCTTCCTGCCGTAGTGGAGTACGGTCTCAAGCGCGTTATTCGCCGCAACTCTACGTTTTTCTTGCGGTTCTCCATAATTATCATGACTCATTTGAAGATTCAAGAATCGAAGAAAACGGCGATATGCTTTATATATTATACATTATAATACTAGTATGCACGTATGCCTATATATTTTATAACCGGTTTATACCGGTATATAAAGTTAGTTTGAGAATATGGGTTAGAATTTGGGATAAACAACATTGATAGTTGCTTCAAGGCAACTGAAGCCCTTTCATTTATCGGCAGCTAAAATGTTCTTGAGTACCCTATTAACAACAATACAAATCTAAAACTTATTAATATATATGTTCTTTAGCACGTCTTATGGCAATGGTTGCAGTATTTTAAGTAGCAAAAACCGTAAGCCATTTTACAAGTCTAGCTAGTCTGTCGATGATAAATAGACACAGATGTACAACGAAAGAGAGAAAACTAGGACAAAAATGAAATAGAATCCCTTCGCAGCGCGACGAACGGCCCATTATAAAGACCTTCCATCGTAATTGCCACCTGACAGCCAATGTTCCAGAATCCAGAGTAACCTTTATAAGACGAGAAATCGATGCAGAGAGTGGGACTGTGATAGGACTCTCCTTCAAAACTAATCGGATCCTAAGTCATATCGTTCCTTCGTACATGGAAAGCCTTGTTGGCTCAGCCTATTATTATTTAAAATTCCTACTTGTTGTTGATGTTTATTGAATTTATTATATTTCTAACATGTACATAAGTATCCGTGAATCGAATAAGTAACTAACTAAGCTATTAATGTGATAATAAAAACCTAAATAAAGAGAAACTATATGTTTTTTCTAATCTAAACATATATACATAAACTTACGCTTTGCACCTGCTACGTTATATTCACGTTCATACATCTACACGCACGCGGGTTATGACATGCACGCACAATGGCCTCTCTGAAGAACATCACATCAAGAACTGTTGCGGACGGTACCCGGGTGGTGTAATTACCCGCGGTCGCCCTGGGACAGTATCCCACTGTTGTTTGACGTGCTTTCCATACGCTCTGAGTCAAGCGGCTCTGCTGGTGGCACACGCCACCACGCACCCCTGAATGCGTATGTAGGGTGGTAGGTACGAGGAAGACCCACATACAAGATCCACGTTTTGACCAAAGAAATAAAAAAAGTTAATTAAAAAATCAAAAACACGACTGCTTGAAAAGCGAACTAAAAAGACGTAAACAAGGAGAAAATCATGCTGTGCAGTCGGAGGATACATCTTCGCGAGCTGGCTGACCAAAACCAGACGTATCCTCCGACTGCACAGCATGATTTTCTCCTTGTTTACGTCTTTTTAGTTCGCTTTTCAAGCAGTCGGTATTTTTGATTTTTTAATTAACTTTTTTTATTTATAACTTTTTAGTTATTTTTTTTTCGAATTAGGTACATTTAAATATATAAGTGTTATATATTTTTGAAATCACCTCTTAAAATCCTTTATTTTGATACCCCACACGATAGATTAGGAGGAAAAAAAAAATTTGAACCCCCATAATATGGCGCCCAAAAACCACCATTTTACAATTTTCATGTAGCCAGTGACACTTGCGGGGTTAAGACGAATCGATTGACGTAAGAACCATCAAAATCGGCCCACGCGTTTGGTCTCTAGAACGCCACATAGGAACAAACATACATACATACATACATACATTATATACACACACATTACCCTCCTTCGGCAGTCGGGTAAAAAGCGGGCTTTTTCTTGTAATATCTTGTTGCACGTGTTTAGGCCATTTTTTACGTTCATATTTACTTAGCTGAAATCTTTAGAGCCATAACTAAAACAAGAAAATATAATCATTTCAAACCCCTTATTGACATACGGCAATAATAATTACACATTTTTAAACAATTAAAAAGTTCGTAGAACAATAACATCGAAAATTCCGTTTTGGTACACTTTCATTACATTGGATAAGCGAATATCTCGTAAACGTGTGGACCGATTTATATTATTCAAACGGATGAAATGGTTATACATCTAGACCTTTAATTTGACTATATTAAAATCGTTGAAATATCTCCATAAAACAAAAATCAAGATTTCAAGTTACGTAAATATACGACACTATAAACTCATAACAAAATTTCTTTAAAACTATCTTTATTAATCATTAAACGTTAACGCTAGGATTCTAATATGACTCTACTTGCTACTTAGAAGCGAAATAACATAATCATAATACTTCTTCTTCTTCTTTTCTTGTGAGGATGTGACCACCGCTGTTGTCAGAGTTAGTTCAGTCGTCTCTGAGAACCCCTCAGACCTCTGACTCGGTTATTTCAGACTTACATTAACTATATAATACACTAACACCCGTAATATTTTCTAATATATTGCATGAATCCCGTTATTACCTATGTACTTGCTACCTAGTTAGCTTGCAGATGGGGTTTCGTCGCCGACAAGATCCGTGTATGTCCCTCCGGGGCGTCTCCACTGGGCGTTTCCACTCACTTCTGCCTTGTAAATACCCTTTGTTAAATTCCTTTCATTCATCTTCTCAAGATGGTCAAACCATCTAAGCATACCTACTATTTACAGTTTTAATTTATACATCTTACTTTAAACCATAACGTTGTCTTATTACATCTTCCCTCTCAGCTCATCATCGTTCTTCAATATATCATTCAAACTTACACCACACATAGGTTTTTTTACTATATGTACCAGGTAATATCTGGAAGGAAACGCCTGCCGTTCCTATCGCTAGGTGTAGCAGTAAAAACTTTATGGGCTGATAAGGCAACAGCTGCATTAAGGATAAGTAATAGAATATGTAGCTGTACGTGGTAGGAATCTATATTATGCATTGATGAAATAAAATACAGATTTAATTAACAAAACTTTGTATTACATAATGTTCTTTCACATTTGCATCATAATGCTAGCTCCTCCATAGCTACTCCGGGATCTCATGGCGACATGGAGACAGCGACTGTGTGAACCCAGTGCTGGGTACGCCACAATTGCGGCGATAAGGCCCCTCTTTGAGGAGTGGCTTGAGAGGCACCACGGCGTCCTCACCTTGCGCCTGGCGCAGGTCCTCACCAGACATGGTTGTTTCGGGAGGTTCTTGTTACGGATAAGGCGGGAGGAAACGAACGGGTGTCACCATTGTGTGGATCGCCCGGAGGACACGGTGAAACATACGGTGGAGGTCTGCCCCGCTTTGATGGAGCACCGCCGTGTCCTCGTGGAGGCGATCAGCGGTGGCGACCTCTCGCGGCTGGCGCTGGTTCAAGCCATGGTACGGAGCGAGAGGGCATGGGAAGCTGTCACCTCCTTCTGCGAAGCAGTCATGCTCGCGAAAGAGGAGTGTTACCGCGGCCCTGGCACAAACAACTGAAGGAACACGGGTGGGCTTTAGTCAATAAAAGTCTGACACGCCTCCCGCTTCACCCAGAGCGGAAAAAGTCATTGGATGGTTTCTAAACAAAAAAAAAAAAAATCCCATGGCTACTCCAACCAAACGCTAAAAATAGCATGAATAGCATTTGTACCTAAACGGTTTAGTAGTTTTAACGTCGTAAGTTACAAAATATTCCCCCGATTCCTTCGTTGGATGTCACTACTGCACAAAGAGACGTATAGCTTGCCGTGGGCTTTCAAGAAATCACGTCTGCAGTCTTGTAGACGGTGGTGCAATCGATCGGAATGGCTTGTCTTCTCTTAGTGGCAATGCTGGCTTATATTGTTGCGGTGTCGACAAAGGCTTTTGACTAGTACCAGGAATATTTTACTCGTCATCTCCTGTTGGTAAAAGAAGTTGATATAGAACAATATACAAAGATTCTGAAACTAAATACAACATTGTCGGTCGTGCAGTGTTATTGGACTTTTCCATTAGGAATTTCTTAGTAGCAACCCGGAGTCCGGAGTCCCTGAGTCCCGGAGTCCCTGTGTGTGCTGTGCACGGCAATAGGCCCGCCTCTTACTACATGAGACCTCATAGAATTAAGCGGATGAAGCGCATTTTGCAAAATTGTATGAATCTGTACAATAAACTTACTTGTTTGCTTCTTTATGAAGTTCACCTTGATAATAAACTGAGTGAAGCAAGTTCTTTTTGGATTCTTTAATTCTAAGATCACAGAACCGTTGTACATAACAGACTTTCGTATAAAACTTGTAAATTAAAATAATTATTTGAAATGACAACAAACAACAATAGACGTTTACACCTTAGGGTCTGCTCACACCGAGAAGCAATGCGATAGTACATATAAACCGCGTGGCATTCAAAATTAAAAAAGTGATGAAATCCTCCAACTGATGAATACATTATTGCAATCTATTTATTCCTATATTAATTTAATTACATGCATAATATTATTATGCGTAAAATGTGAATGATTATGTGGACAATCCTGGTGAGTAGTAATAATGGAGGTATATTTATTATGTCTAGCATTCTGGGCATGATTGCTGACAGGCTGTGTTGTATAGAATCGTTGCTCCAGTATTTTAGCTGGAACATTGAAGCAATGATGGTTGCCTGTGTGTAAGTGTTAAATGTTTGTGTGTAAAAATGTTGCTTGTTGTTATTGTGTTACTAAAATAGGTATAAGTCTTTTTTCATAGGTCTCACATATCCATATAATTTCCCTGTAACCAAATATTTGTAATTGTACTATATTGATGGAAAAGAGTGTCCGTGGAGTTTCTTGCACATTCTTCTCCCTAAAGACCCAATGACGCTTTCGAATGTGCAACTAGATGCATCTTTTGTTTGACTATTCAAAAATGCCTTTAAATGGTTTAGTTGAAATAAAGTATTTTGACTTTGTTAAGTTTATATTGTTACTAATACTATGTAATACTATGAATATATTATGTATTTAGGGTAAGTTATTCTGTGGGCCCTGTTGCTTTTATTAAATGAATGAATAATTAAGTATAATAAGGTATTTAACGTTTCGGTGTGGACGTGCAAAATATCTATTTTTACCAATCACTGAGTTCGGAAAGTATGTCGTAAGAATTTCGCTTCTACACGCGTTTGCATCAGTGTGCTAACGGTTTTATATTTTTGTAATTTGAAGGAAACCGTCAAACATTATGTGACAACTGTCAAACGTCATGTACGGGACCGTTCGAAACCGAACCATTTATCATAAATTAAAACTCCAATAAACTGAAATTGCCAATGACTTATTAAAAAAAAGAATTAATAAAAATGTTAAATATGTTTTAACATTTGTTTATAATAATTATTTTTTCAGTTTTAGTCTCTAAATTATTTAAGACAAAGTTACCCGTTTTTGTCTTTTATTTTCAGAACGCACCATTCACTACAAACCAATCCAAACGCTATTGGATTCTCGGCCTTAATTAACCATCGTTCAATTACTACTTCCGAGTTGTCGCAAGACGTTTTTTTGAACTTGTGCTACCAAAATAACTTGACGCAGCATCGAGTACGTTAACGTCTGGTGAAAACGTCACGATGACGATACGTATACGCTAGAAACTTGTGCTAGGGGCTCAGTACCATTATCGTAAAAAACGGCAAAAAAAAAGTAAATTTAAAAAATCAAAATACCCGACTGCTTAAAAGGCGAACTAAAAAGACGTAAACAAGAAGAAAATCATGCTGTGCAGTCGGAGGATACATATTCGCGAACGAGCTGACCAAAACCAGATGTATCCTCCGACTGCACAGCATGATTTTTTTCTTGTTTACGTCTTTTTAGTTCGCCTTTTAAGCAGTTGGGTATTTTGATTTTTTAAATTTACTTTTTTTTTATTTATAACTTTTTAGTTATTTTTTTTTAGATGTCGGTACATTTAAACATATAAGTGTTATATATTTTTGAAATCACCTCTTAAAACCCTTTATTTTGATACCCCACACGATGGGTTTGGAAGTAAAAAAAAATGTTGTCCCCCAAAATATGGCGCCCAAAATCCGCCATTTTTCTATTTTCCGATTTTAATGTAGCCAGTGACACTCGCAGGGTTAAGACGAATCGATTGACGTATGAATCATCAAAATCGGCCAACGCGTTTGGTATCTGGAACGCCACATAGGAACAAACATACATACATAGACTTATAAACACATTACCCTCCTTCGGCAGTCGGGTAAAAAACACATTTGTTGTATGGGAGCCCCACTTAAATATTTTATTCTATTTTTAGTATTTGTTGTTATACCGAAACAGAAATATATCATCTGTGAATATGATGTGTGTATGTGTAAATTTCGCAGCTTCCGAGCAGCCATTAAGTTTGAAACGTTCACGAGATACAGCCTGGTGACAGACAGACAACCAGTAGTCTTAGTAATAGGGTCCCGTTTTTACCCTTTGGGTACGGAAAACTAAAAAGGACACCCGAGTTAATTCTGCACAAAAACGAAGGAATTATATATTTTTTACGAAATATTTGTATGAAGCTAGTATGAAAAATCTAATTATCTCTAATATAATAAAATAAAAACGGCAAGGAAAACCGTAATATTCTTACAGGTGGTTATAGTACTAATTATTTAGAATTTTTGTCATACTCCACATAACGGTTATCGATGCTGTTTTTTTTTTAAATCATCCTATTATTTTTATTTATTTTTACTTAAGAAAGGGTTCAACACAGTCTTTTAACAATACGTAAAATGACCCATTAATATTAATCCAAATTTTTACCCGTGGTGCTAGGCAACTGGGCTTATCCCAGTTGTAAACGACCCTTTGTGCCTATTGGCCTTGTTTGTTCTGTCTCCTGCTTGATATGGAGGGAAGTGGAAATTTGTATTTTTTCCTACTCCTCCGTTATTCTTTTCTGATTAATTTCTTTGCGGGATCCAAGACAGTTAAATTCATTCTCCGGGACTTCGTCGAGCTTCATTGCCTCGGCGCTTTTCTGGTGGTCGCCACTGTTGATTCTGGCTTTCAGGAGTTGCAGTGGTTTGGGAATAGTGCGGTGGAATTGTCTATACGTAAAATCAAATAGCATCGTCCTTATATCCCCGAAGGAGTATGCAGAGGTATGTATCACACCCACAAACACAGTTTTTGACATAGTCGGTGTCAAAAACGAAAAATATAGGTACCAAAGACACCGACTTCCGAAAAGAAAGTTAATTTCGCTTTATTATACTTTTTTTTAGTAATTATTTTTTCTCTTTAAGATATTAGTTAGATAAACATGGTATGAATAATATGGATTATTTAAGAAGTAATAAAAGTTCTCTCAATAAAACAAAATAGTAGACTTCATTTTTGTCATTTTATTTAAAAATTACAATATCTAAGGAATCGTGTTGACTAACTCAAAATATACATTTTGTAGTTTTTCTTCTTCTCTTCTTATTGCTGTAGCAAAGAGGTCTTCTTGGTTTGGTATACGGCTTCTGGAAATAAGAAGAAAAAATAAAATTAGACTGTTTCACTGATTCTTGAAACGCACGGGGCCGGTCGATATGACGACGTTAGAGCGAGGACTATGTCCAGCAGATGTTATGTTATGATTAGCTTCTGCCTCGGTCGCGTGAGAAGTGTTTCTTCAGCCTATTAATGTTCCCACTGCTGGGACAAAGGCTTCCTCTCTGTGAGAGGGAATGGGCCAAAATCCACCACATGGGCCCAGTGCGAGTTGGTGGATGTCACACGTCTTCGAATTTTTGGTTCTAGGACATGCCTAGGTTTCCTCACGATTTTTTTCTTTCACCGTTTTGAGAGCAATCTATCACTGTGCCAAAATTCATCCGAATCCGTTCAACAGTTCTGGCGTGATTGAGTAACAAACTTCCATCCATCCATCTTCCACATTTACAATATAGTCGGGCGTACCGGTCACTGCTTGGCTCTCCGAGAGGGCTCGGTGGCGGTGGGCGGCGGTGGGGGCCCCTTCTTGTCCAGCTCCTCCAGGTAGCTCGTCAGGATCTGCTGCCTCTCCTCTGGTATGTGATCCAGTGCTGTGTACCTGTTACAGGGAATTATTGTTTTAGTTATGTTTTTAAACTTTCTGTCGGGTTTGTTCAAGTCAACACCTAAAAGTTATTTATTATTATATAATTTAAAGTACACCATAAAAAAACATACAGGACAACGATTACAAAAACCAGTGTACAATATATTGCACTAGGCAATCTCTTAGGCTCTACAATAAAACTGCAAACTAACCGTGCAGTCCGATTACAGTCGGTGTGCAGTTGGCTTGCAGTTCTAACGACAACTGCACACTGACTGCACGGTTGTTTTGCAGATTTATTGCAGTCGTACTAACTACAAATTTGCAGTCGGAGTGCAGTTGAAATGTCTTGAGCCTTAGAGACGACAACTTTTGGATGAACTGAACAGGAGATGAATTTAGGGCTGTCAGTGTACAAAATATATAAATACTTAGACATAATAACATAAAATGCGTACATACATTACAAAAAATAATATTTATGTACTAATAAATATCAAATATACAGTAGAAGAATATTTACAGTAAAAGAAATGCTTCTTCTCTATTAAAAAAAAATACATTACATATTAAAATAAATTCAAGTTACACAATCTGTGACGTCACTGTATGCTGTCCATGGTGGGTGTGGATGGGCCCCAAGCGTGACGCGGAAGATTCCATGCCAACCATACTGGGAAGAGAAAAAGACTGACTAGTACATAATAAAGTCAAGTCTCTTCCTCTCCTCCGTACG
Source organism: Anorthoa munda (assembly GCA_945859665.1). Lineage (NCBI taxonomy): Eukaryota > Metazoa > Arthropoda > Insecta > Lepidoptera > Noctuidae > Anorthoa > Anorthoa munda. The sequence goes on along the minus strand of OX243919.1, from coordinate 598,990 downwards.
ACTCGCATGTTCACTGGAGCCAAAAGCGACCACGTTCTACCGAATTGTCGCTGCGAGTATTCGCTGTGTGTGACCGTAGCTTCCAACCTTCTTGCGTCGTTCTCCTCATGTCGTGACCACACCATGGTTTCTAAATTTTCTTCATTATGTTGCACGGCTTCTGAGACTTTAATGTTCAGCGAGGTTCAGCTTTTCATTCAGTGGACCGTAGATTAAAAGATCGAAATTACGACGAAACGCTTCGAGAAAAGGTGACCTGGCGGAGCACTACCGTGCCTCAGATATTCAACGGTTTTAGGCCCACTTAAGACCCAATATTGTCAAATTAACCGTGTTAGTAACTAACTCTGTGTTTAGTTTATTGCGTAATTAGGGCTTAGTTACTTATTTATAGAATATCGACAAATCGAAGTGACAAATAGCAATGAAAAATCGCAGCGACTAATCGCAACGACAAATCGCAGCGACTAATCGCAACGACAAATCACAGCGACTAATCGCAATGACAAATCGCAGCGACTAATCGCAACGACAAATCGCAGCGACTAATCAAAACGACAAATCACAGAGATTAATCAAAAAACAAATCGCAGCGACCAGTCGCATTCCCCTCACCTGGCGTCCACCTTGAGCGCGTCGAGCACGTGCTGCAGCGCGGCGGGGTGCTCGCGCACGGCGGCGAGGCTCTTGTGCGTGATGCTGCGCGTCTCCTGCAGCAGCTGGCGCATGGCGGTCTTAGCGCACGACTGCTTGTCGCGGACGTAGTCGCGGAATTCACGTTCCATCTGGAAGGAGGAGAATGGCAGGATTAGGACGTGTTTACAAAAAAAAAACTTATTTAAGGGTTGTAGCAATTAAACGCAGCGAATATACTTGACAAAATTGCCGGATTAGGACCAACCAGTCGAGTGACAACAAGTCGCAACGACTTAACGCAGTGACTAGCCTTATCCACGATACCATATATTGATGAAAAGGTTTCTAAAAATAAATTGCTACAATCGCAACGACTAATCGTACAGATAAATTTCAGCGACTAATCGCAGACACACCTTGCGACTAGACATCTCCGTTCTATAGTTACCTGTGAAGCACTGTTGTACACGGGCGCAGTGGGTTCGTCCGCCAGCAGTGCGCGCACCTCCCGCCAGTGCGCGGTACACGATATGCCTTTGTCGTTCAGTAGGGCGCGTAGTTTGTCGCGGCGTTTTGTCGCAAGTGCACTTGTGTGTTGCATGAATAACCTCTCCTGAAAAGTAACATGAAATAAGTATTTATTTCAAACAAGCTTTTTGAACTGAAAGGTACTTAATGCAATATCACTTGTGAAAACACATCCAATGAGCCCAAACGCGACGGTGCTATCTTTTGGAGTTGCTATGGCCACCTTCCGGCTCCATCAAGAGATCAGCTCCATAGCACCATATTATTTCAATGTTTACAAAGTTACAGAAGTAGTTACACCAAGTTTCAGCTTAATTATAAACTCACGATACAGAAAGAAATTCCTAGAGTGAGGAAAAAACAAAAAAAAAAAGTATATGCCAGGAAGTGCTTGAAAATGAATTACTAATTGCAGGACACACATGCGAAAGCAACATAAAATTTGTAAAATATAATTTAAACTAAAAATTAAAAAGATTTCAATGCAAAAATATCACTGGCCAATATAATATCCATTAAGCCTAAAAGATAAAGCTATCTGTCTGGTTGAGGAGTTGCTATGGCCACCTTCCACCTCCATCAAACACCAGCTCCATGCATATATTTAGAAAGTTACATAAGTATGCCAAGTTTCAGCTGAATCGGATGCCAAGAAGTGCTTGAAATATAGATTACTAGCTGTTCCCCGCGGCTTCACTCCCGTGGGCCACCCCACAGGACCCGTTTTCGGGATAGAAAAATAGCCTATGTTACTCAGGAATAACGTAGCTTTCTGTTGGTGAAAGAATTTTTTAAATCGGTCCAGTAGTTTCGGAGCCTATTCGGTACAAACAAACAAACAAACAAAAAAATCTTTCCTCTTTATAATATTAGTATAGAAGTATAGATTAGGTGCCCGACATTAAACATTAAAAGTCCAAAAAAAAATATCGTGATCCCTCGTATAGTGGGGTATCCGAATTACCCCCATGTATTCGCCGCGATTCGCCATAATTTTTTGAGAATTTTCGACCAGACCAAGGTAAATTAAAAACAAAAACCTATATACCTGCAGATTTTTGCAGTGGATCTCATACTATTACGCGTGTATAGTCTATTCTTACCTTATCATCCTTAGTTAGTAGCTCTGCTAGACTGTATCTGTGGTCCTTTTTGAGTTGTTTCTTAGCCTCTCTCCACGACAAGTCTGGATTTCTTACTAAATCTGCTAGTAAAGCGTTGAAATGCTGAAAAAAATTATTAAATATTCAGTTAGAATATTAAACATACATACACACACGTCTGGGGCTACGCAGAAACTACAGAACGCCACCTGCTAAGATCCTTACATACTCCTTTTGTTTTGTTAATGTTCATACATCTAGTCAAACACGCACGCCGCTTATGCGTACTAATGGGTTAGCTTACCTACAGCGAGACTGAATCACTTCTACAGCAGATATACTAACATAAATACTGCACATACACACTCATTCACCCTCACACACACACTCACACTTTCACGCAAATCACCTTGTTTTTACCCGACTGCCGAAGGAGGGTAATGTGTTTATCAGTCTGTATTTTTGTTCCTATGTGGCGTTCCAAATGCGTCTTAACCCTGCGAGTGTCACTGGCTACATTAAAATTAGAAAAATGGCGGATTTTGGTGCCCATTTTTTTATCCAAACCCATCGTGTGGGGTATCAAAGGTGATTGGCTGTTGAAAAATCATTCAACCAATCACAGCAGATAATGCGTGCTTGACAATTTGTCACATTAATTCTGCGATAATTTAGAGCTGACAAATTCGGCCAAAGAGGCTGGAGGTTGTAGCTACATTCAATTCAATTTATTCATCAAGGAATGTTGAGTACATAAACATCCTTAATACTACCACGTGAATATGGCAGGTGAATGAGGCGCGCTACAGCAGAGGGCAGAGCAAGACCCGCGTTAGGAACTAACCTATGTTACAGGCACTGGGCACCCAATCCACCATCAAACTTGCCACACACTAATATCGAAGTAGCATAGCGGATTGGACATAGGACAGTGTTTGTTAAATGTTGTTGAAATACACAGAGCGCTTACCTGAACAGCCTCATCCCTCTTATGGTACTCCCGCTCCTTGTCCCTGTCCCTCAGACTGGTGGCGAGCGCCCTCTGCACCTCCCGTTCCCTCTCCTTGATAGACGCCTGCGCCCTTGCCTCCTTCTCCCGAGCCGCTGTCTCTCCATCGCTGGCTGCTTCTGGATCTTCTGCATCGGCTTCTTCTGTGTCTTCTGGTGGTGGCTCCTGAGGGAAAGGTAGAAATTTAGGGTGGGAGATTTTTTTTGTTGAAGTTGACGCTTGGAAATCGTAATAATATAATAATAAATCGACATAATGCTCCACCTCCCTTCCTGTCCTCTGTACCACAAAACGTGCAACCGGGGTGACCTATGCGCTGCCCCGACGACGCCGTGGAAGTGGATAAGTTTTGGGCCACATAAATATGAACGACTGTCGTGCTAGCGAGACAAAGAATGGCAATAACCTTGGAGGCTCTTATTGTTCAGATAGATCAAGGACTTGACCTTTCGTGTGTTTAGGACGTGGATCCACGTATCCTAACACACTTTTTAAATGCTGAAAATTTTGTGAATTAATCCTTGGTTTTTATGTCATTCTGGTGACGTGTGCGACTTGTACGACGGTAATTAAAATTAGTCGTTAAATAAACGATAAGCGCGGGCTAAACACACGAAAAGTAATGACAGAAAGCGGTACGGCGCTTATAGTTAGGCGGTTCCTCTTTCAGAAGCCTTGACCAACAGTAGCTTGGACCTTGTTCCCGATAAGATTGCAAGTATTTTGTAGTGAAGCACGGCGACCCTCTGTATCCCCTTACTACGAGAATTTTTGTGTAGTTTTACCAGTATTGTGGACATGGAGCGACTACCTATCTATCTTCCAAAACCCAGTGACTGGGTAACACGATAGTCTTTGGCAAGATGGGTGTCAAATTAACGACTATCAAAGATGTAGGTACAGATGAGTCGTGAACGACGACGCCGACGGCTTAACTTTCCGAGGCACGAAGTCTTACAATGGATGGTAACTGGTTACACATCCGCAGAACGACCTCGGTAAGCATTGCTTAACCTGTGTGGGTTGTTAACCGACCTGTGCGGGTGTGTGTGTTAAGGTATTTAGCCACGAGCTCCTCGTCAGTGGTACTTTAAAGAAAGGATTTTTTATCCCGGCTATGTTGTGTTATCCGGTAAACAAAGAAGGAACTTTATTAAGAACTAACTGACCCGGCAAACTTTGTTTTGCCATAAAAACACCAAACATTCATCTACCCTACCTACCCTACCCTAACTACCCTACACTACCTACCTTAACTACCCTACCCTACATATGTAGGTAAGGTACCAATTATTTTTTTTTATTTTTTTTTTCATAAGAACCTTCTCCTAACAATAATAAACACAACAAAAAAAGAATATGCGAAATCGGTCCAGCCGTTCACGCGTGATGCCGTGACCAAGGGAAATAGGGATTCATTTTTATATATATAGAAGATAGATAAAGAAAAAAAAATACAAGCTTTTTGAACTGAGGTACTAAATGTAATATCAGGTAATATCGCTTGTCAATACACATCCAATGAGCCCAAACACGACGGTGTGATCTTGTCTGGTTGAGGAGTTGCTATGGCCACCTTCTGGCTCCATCATGAGACCAGTTCCTTAGTAACATATTATTTAAATATTTCCAAAGTTACACAAAAGTACGACAAGTTACAACTTAATCGGATGCCAGGCAGTGCTTGAAAAATCGATTACTAGTTTTAAAGCAAGGTTATTTAAAGCTTATAAAAAATAATCTCGCGAGTTTGCAGGGTTGCGGCCACGGTGCTCCGGTGAGTACCTGAAAAGGATTGGGCGAGAGGCCACGGCTAATTGCCACCACTGCGGAGGTGACCTTGACTCTGCCCAGCACACGCTCGAGAAGTGCCCTGCGTGGGCCTCTGAGTGACAGGTCTTAGTCGCTAGGATCGGGCGAGACCTGTCTTTGCCAACAGTGGTTAGAGCCATGCTGGCAGAGACAGAACACTGGAGGGAAATGGCTTCCTTCTGTGAGACTGTGATGGTCCAGAAGGAGGCCGCCGAGCGGGATCATGAGAGGGTCCATCCCACTCGCAGAAGGCGTCGGGTAGGCAACCGCCCCGATGACTAAAACGGTGCAACCCCGCCTGCTATATAAGCAAATGGGACTCTGGGCGCTCTGATTGGGGACTCTGTCCATTCACCAAGTGACTCCAAGAAAGACGGTGGCACATTGATCACGTACTGCCGTACACTCTTTCAGCCTCCCCAGGGATGTGCCCTAACAGGCGATGCACAGAGGGGGTCCCGGGGTGGTCTATAAAGAGGTTACGGGACCCCTTCTACGAGCTGATGGTGATCACCGAAGTGGTTTTAGTGAGGTAAAAATCCCACACTCCCTGGTCTTTTCCCCAAAAGTCCAGGCGCCTTTTGAAGGTTTCCCCCCGTAAAAAGAAAAAAAAAATAGCGTACAACAAAATAAAGAGAACAACATACACAATTATCAATTTATTCACAATCATAAAGTCTAAATGTTCAATCATAATCAGTAATTTAAAACCTATGTACAAGCTACACATGAATATGTTTAAAAACGGATATCGTACTAAATGTACTTATTACATAGTAAAAAAATGCTCTTTGATAAACCGAATCTGCTGAATTGATCATTTGGAGTTAACAATACTTTAATGACAAACTTCAAATTCTTCATTCAGAAAACGGGGTATAGTCGGGTAGTCGGAATTAGTCGAAATCAAATTGTCTACTTTATAATCTTTGGAGACTATAACAACAAACACACAATTTAAATTATCGTAAATATGGATGTGCCGCCATTTTACATAAAGTGCCACAGATAATGTAGAAAAGGAGCTTTTCAGAGTCCATGCTGTACTTTATTTTTGGCATTAGCGTGTTATAAAGTAATTTATTTTAATTTCATTAGTTTTGTCTGTGGAAAAAGTCTGTCGTAATGTTATTTTATCTACACTTACAACGTAATGTTCCAAATATGAATTCAAAAGAGATTGTATAAACACGTACTTTATATTTGTGGATAGGTAAAATTAAAAAAAAAAACCATTACAGTGCAACATTTTCCTTCGACTTTTTAATTTTTATAGCACACTTTTACTTTTTAATTTAATGGCGCTTATGGGCTCATTAACAAGAAGTGTCATTGTCTATGGATGCGCGCGCTGCGCTGTCATACGCAATGTGAATCTAAATGGCCCGCCATACCACATATTTTTTCCGTTTCCACTTTTGTTTTATTAACTATATGAGTGAAGATAAAGTAGTGTACGCAACGGCATATAATTAGGTATTAAAACACTCGCGTAATATTATTATCACATTCGGCTTCGTCTCATGTGATAAACCTGCGCTCGTGTTTTATTAACCCGTTTTATATGACCATTGCATAAACTACTATTACTTTCGATATCATATTTGGAACTTTACGATATGAGTAGATAAAGAATTTTACGTGAAACTGAACTGCCAACTGAAACGAGGGTTTTCTGAAATGATGTCTACTAGGTGGCAGCACTGAGACGTCAGGCTGATTTCTGACAATAGTTTAATTGTCGTTGATGTCATAAGTTGCGGTTTCAAAGAAAAAGACCTCTCGCTAAAGTGGCGCCAACTGGTAGACTGAATTTTCCTGAAAACCCTTATTACTTGATATTAATCGGTTGCTCAGTAGGCGCAGTCATAATAAACGGATTCCACTGTAAGTATTTTGCTTTGAAAACCGATATTTTTAGATAGGAAAGCATATTATTATCAAATATTCCAATAAGTCTCCAAGATTATAAAACAGACTTCATTAAAAGGGGGATTACATTTTTTTTCATTCATTCGTCAAGTCAGATCAAAGTCAAAAAATTATTAAATAAAATCATATGATCATTGAAAGTCGTCATATTAATAAATTAATAAGGATGATAAAAATGTGTCAAAATAAACATAAATACTATGGGATGATCTTCATCATTTCAGCCGACAGATGTCCATTCAAGAAAGATGGACATAAGACATATCTCGCATCCACCGGACCGGAACTAAGGTTACCGACATAGCCCGAAGAATGGAGGCGCGGCAAAGAGCAATTGAAGACAACAATTTAATATAAACCTTAACTGCCTTGACATACGGTCAATATAAGATCACTGTGTCTTGCGCCTCTCGGCTCGTTCTTATTTATCTTTGCCATGACATTTTCAACTGTATAACATAAGAATTAGGGTCTAATTTAAATTGTTATCTTCTCAGTAGGCACAGGCATTTGTGTGGCAGTGAGCAGGGTACATTGCTCGCAGATGGAATGCTAATATTAGTAAATATATCAGTATTTTAAATGAATAAATCAGACAGATATTGACGATGTTATTTTTAATAAAAACTTTATGCACAAGAACAAAAGCGGACTTAATGCCTTAGGCATTGACTGCCAGACGCGTGTTCTAAGCAGGGTGTAACGGGATGGTGTGACCATATAAAAATAAAAATATCCCTCATACAAATTTTGATCAGTTGACCGACAACTTTGTGTGGAAAATCCATTTTCTTTTTTGTCAATTTCCTATGATTTCCTTGGAGAAAGATGTTCATTTACGTGGGTAGAAGCAGTTTTTAGCGTTCCGTGTACCCAAAGGGTAAAAACGGGACCCTATTACTAAGTCTCCGCGGTCCGTCTGTCTGTCACCAGGCTGTATCTCATGAACCGTGATAGCTAGGCAGTTGAAATTTTCACAGATGATGTATTTCTGTTGCCACTATAACAACAAATACTAAAAACACAATAAAATAAATATTTAAATGGGGCTCCCATACAAACAACGTGATTTTATTGCCTTTTTTTTGCGATAACGGTTCGGAACCCTTCGTGCGCGAGTCCGACTCGCACTTGGCCGGTTTTTTTAAATATGATCAAACCTTGCCGTTACATCCTGTAAAAAGGCCAGGAGTGCAGTACTCATAACCGTCGTGCGTGTATGACTAGATGTATGAATGTGAGTGAAGCAAAAGGAGTTTGTAAGGATCGTAGCAGGTGGCGTTCTGTAGTTTTTGGGTAACCGCATGAAAAAAAGGGTGAGTTAATGTATGTATGTATGAAGTCGTTAAGTCACAGTCAAGTCGTAATCAGAGCTATGATTGGGACATTCACAAGATTCTTATTTCTATTTAAAAGTGTGGCATTAACACATATTATTATAAAACAGTACAGACGCAGTACACACTGAATTAAATTTCGCTTATCTACATATATTTAGAGAGTTATTATTAATATTAAAATTGTCATAATAATAAACACAAACAAACATCCATTTTCGGGAACAAATATGGCTACATAAATATTTGTCCCGAGGCGGGATTTGAACCCGAACACAGGGGCTTATGAGCCCGACGGTACTACAAACAGACATAACTTTATGTTCCAACAACATGTATTAGTTAATAAGCATATAAGGGTAGATTGAATTACTCAGCGAAACGCCACGGAAGGGGTAGGTACAGTTGTTCTATCTCGTGAGCTTCTTCCCGCGGGATTTATCATGTCAAGGGAACACACTAACGGGATAAAAACTAACCTGTGTCATTTCCAGGGTTTCAAACTATCTACATACCAAATTGCACCTAAATAAGTTCAATCGGTGTCGTGAAAAGTTAACAAACAAACGAACAGAGTTACTTGCGCATTTAGTATGGATGTGAAAGTTTGTATGCCTGTGTTTCAAAATGTAAATCGGCTGAACGGAATTGGATAAAATTTTGCACATACAGATAGTTTATAACCTGGAAAGATACTAATTAAGACACATTTTTCTCAAAATCTCGGTACAATGATCCCTTGGCATAATAAAACACTTCCCACGCGGGTGAAGCCGCGGGCGGAAGTTAGTATTTCATAATTTCAAGTAATTGCATCTGTATTATGGAGTCAACGACCGCCTACAGTGTAGCTACTTGAATTATTAATTGAAAAAAGAAATACCTTATTGCCCTGCGGAGTTTCGCTGAATAATTGAATTCGACCCATTTTTATATTAACCTTCAGTGTGTATTACACCTAATACAAAACCTATTACAGTACCAGGCTCAAAGAATATTGACGCAGACTCAAATCGATTTCGCAATAACGTACATAACATAATGACCCTTATATCCACTACATAAGACACACATCCAACGAAAAAAAAACACGAATCTTTGAATTTTCGAATGTGATCGACTTTTTCTTTTATTTAAAAATGTATGCGTTACGTTGTGGAGATAGGGGTCAATATGCTATGAATGAATCTGTTTCAGACTGCTTTGAGTTTTAATATGACACATTGAGTTTTTATATTACTGATTGGCTCGCGCTTGACCACTATCTCACCTGATGGTAAGCGATGATGTGAAGCACGCTTGCCTAGAAGTAACCTATTCACTCTTGACTTAAAGACTCCCAGATTGTAGCTATCGGGAAACAGACTCCGGCACGGAATTTGAGGGAAGTATCGCTTTAAATCATTAACCAACTTCAAAAAGAAGGAGATTCTTAATTCTTTCTGAAACTCGATGTGTTATATTTTACAGGCGGGTACTGCAAATAATACATAAGCTTGTCACTTGCAGTGGCAAGGGTATATAAAAACATTAAATAACTTAATTATTATTAAAATATGTACAATATGCATCGTTGATACTATTCATACAAGGTGACTTGTTGAATGAGGGACACAATTAATATCTATTAAGTCCGTCAGTTAGGTAACCTAAAAATATTGTACACGTATTTTTTCTTTTAAACAAAAAAAAATATCGTGTGACGTCACGGTGTGCTACACTTTATACTGTCAAAGTGACGTCACAATCCCCCACTCCTGAACTTCGATGCGCTGTAACTATGTCAAATTTTATTTATTAGATAAAGCAAAAAATACGTGTCCAATATTATTTGATTATCTCACTGACGGACTAAATACAATTATATTTATTCTATCCCTATTGCAAGATACATAGTATAGCTTGCATTTCGTTTGCTTTCCTTAAGGAATCATTCTTAACAGTGTTTACACAAAACATTATGTTGTATTAACATCTTTAATTTGCATTTCTTCGAATACCATTGTATCTGAGTGGGGTTTAAAAGGTCATTTTGTTTACAAAAGGGCCCTAATAAACCTTGTTGACCCAATAATATTTACCAATAGTCGCTGAAATTGCGAGTATTTAAAATAAAGCGACCTTCTTGATGTTTCGACGCGATTCGATTGCACTTGAATAAGTGCCCGATATCGCCTATCGACTAAATCAAGAAGATCTCTTAATATTTTTTTTCATGAATTTGTATTAGGGATGTTACGGCAGTGATGATATCGGAACCGAAGTCGTAATCGGAGGTTTTAAATTTGGTTTATCGGAACCGAAATCGGCATCGGAGGCTGACAAAAGATGTATTATGAGAAAGCAGGTTTAATAAAATAATACATACACTGTTAATCAACCTTTTTAATTTCAGCTCAAAAACAATACACCTAATCAGGTGTTGAAAAAGAAAAACAAACAAGTTTTTTAAAATCTATAATTCTTAACTGCCTTAACGGCCGCCGCCACCGCGCATCGACCTCCGATAACCTCCGATTTACAATTTTCGGAACCGAATTCTAAATCGGAGGTTTAAAAACAATCGGATGTTCCGAATCTTCGGAATCGCAATCGAATCTCCGTAACATCCCTACCTTGTATCATAATCGAGAATGTGACAATATCCAGTTGACATGACCCATCGTGTTTTAGAAAGAGTGTCCTAAAGCGCAATTCTGAATCGAGTATTAGGAGGTAAGAACGTGTCAATACTTTAATGCCAAGTTGTGAAACGTTTTCATAAAAAAACAAGATTAAAAAAAAAAAAATTGTCGTTTAGTTAGATAACCAAAAAATATTTGACACGTATTTTTTCTTTTGCCACGTACACAAAAAATTTTGACGATACAGTGCGTTGAAATGTCGTGTGACGTCACGGTGTGGTATACTTTATACTGACAAAATAACGTCACAATCCCCCACTCCTGAACTTTGATGCGCTGTAACTTTGTCAATTTTCATTTATTTGATAAAGCAAAAAATACGGCTCCAATATTATTTGATAATCTCACTGACGGACTAAATAGAATTATCATTTTTCTACTCAGGCAACATTCCTATTAATAAGCGCAACAGAGACAAACTCTTTCTAAAACTTCATCAGTCAATACTGTGTACTGTATTTCAAGTATTTAAGAATGACAAGTAGCATACTGACAAGTCATTTTATGACAATCCGTGTGGAAATATCGATATTTTTTTTATATATATCGATTCGCATCGATTCAAATTAGCCATTTTAGCATCGTAATGACTATTGTACTGTATACAGAGCGTATTTAAATCGCATGTATGCATTATGCAATTTGAATGACTTTTCGTTAAAAACTACTTATAATTAATAATTAAAATCTATACTCTTATAATAAATTTACATGTTTTTTGTTTTCAATATTTACAATTGTCCAAAATGTTTAGTTTAAGTTAAAATATGGTATCGAAATTAGCAGACTGATTAGCTGAATAATCATATACATGCAAGTAATTAAGAAAATATGCAATGTGTTTTAAAACGGTGAAGGAAAACACTGTGAGGAAACCAGCATGTCCTAGAACAAAAAATTCTAAGACATGTGACATCCACCAACCCGCACTGGGCCCGCGTGGTGGATTAAGGTCCCTAAGGTACCTCTCTCACAGAGAGGATGTCTGTGTCCCAACCGTGGGAACAGCTACAGCATTCGTTTGTATTCGGAAATGCGATTTTTTCCCTCGGCAAAAGGAAGAGGGACATTATGAAAATAGTTGTACAGTCAATATTTCAGTGAAAGAATTCGAAAACCGAAGACATTAAGAAAATGTTTGTACTGTACTTTTTTGTGTAGTAAATAAAGTTATATATTGTATCGCTATCTTATACAGTGCGCGCAGTACCTTAGGATCAACCTCTGTATTAAAATAACCAAAAAACAACTTGATAGTTTTCAAAAAGGTAAAAACAGGAATACGTTGCGTTGTAAGGTCTCCCACCAGGTGGACCGATGACCTGGTGAAGGTTGCGGGGATCCGCTGGATGCGAGACGCACGGGACCGGTCAATGTGGCGACGCTTGGGGGAGGCCTATGTCCAGCAGTGGACGTTTTTTGTATATGACGATGATGTTGAAAAACAGTCAATCAGTCTGCTATTAACGTAGAATACAGATAATTTTAGTTGCTATTGTAATAACACTGAAAGAGTCTATGTTTTGATGTGTGGGAGGGCCGGAGAAAACATAACTCCTGTCTGTCCGTCGCATCTCTAAACAGTTTAAAACAAAGTTCGCTCTATCTGTTTCTCCGTTTATTTCTTCTAAACCACGCAAGGGATTTTCAATAATAGAAATATCGATAAACGAGCAAGGTTTGTGTATATATCTCTGGTGAATATGGCCGATAACATTATCACAACCTAATTAGTCATACTTTTATTAACTCCGATACCGAAAATCAAGGCATCTTTGAGAAAATATCCGTTAAGCTAGATTAAAAGACTATTGACGTGGATCATTAAAACCAGGGGGGTGGTAACCATAAGTTATTAGAGCAAGGTTATTTCGATCGTGCGGAAGGGACAGATGTATATGACTTGTATACATTTGTGTTTTTCCCCGTCGCACCATGAGTTTTGAAACGTCATGGCAGTTAATAATCTTCTAAGTTGGCGTTAACGACACGACATTAAATAAAATCAAGATTTTGATATTGTGATAAGTATAAATGACTTTCAAACTCATCAACTTTTAAAAACTTTCTACTTTTGACAAAACTAAAGTCTCCGCAAGATAACAAAAAAATAAAAATCATTGATCCGACTTGTGCCAAAAAGTAAACTTACGTAACTTGAAAACATGATTTTTTTGTTTATGGATATATTTTGTAAATTTTGGTCTCAAATGAAAGGTATAGGCGTAAAATCATTTTATCCGTTTAAATCCTGTAAATCAATCCACGCTTTTATGAGATATTAACACATTACTAAAAGCAAAGTGTAAAGAACGCCCCTTACCACGATACGTTTGTTTGACCGTGCTAGCGACACTGACTTCACATTTTTTTCGTATCGTTTTAAAATTTTGGTATACATTGGTAGACAGGTGTTAACGACTTTTATTTTTTTGTTATCTGGCGGTGACTCCAAATTGAAGAGTTTTAGTCCATGATTTCATTTAACATCGTTGCAGTTTATCACACGTAGTTCTATTTACAACCTTTTATTTAAGATCACCTTTCCCGGTGTCTGTGTATGTAATCAAAGCTTGCAAGTTAAATTTGACGTTTGTTTGAACGTTTGTTTTTCGTGCCAGTGATTTTCGGTATAAAAGCTTGTTTTAGTCGTCTCAACATAGAAACAGAACAATCAACGGACAGACACGTTCCTCAAAAAGAATACTAACGCGAACAGATCGTTGAGCCACCCACACATCAGGAGGAACCAAAGTCTTAGCACTTGGTGCGCAACGCTCGGTGTCCGCCAAAGAACACATACAATAAACACTATTCTTTCTCCGACTTCTTCCGTTTCCTCTTCTCTGTCTTCTCAACCTTCTTCTTCTCCGCCTTCTTTGGGACAGCGACGGGTTCCACCTCGGGTTGGAACTCTTCTTGTTTCCGTTTTTTCGGGGGTGGTTTGATGGGTGATTTTTCGGCTTTCTCTGGGGTCGGTGCTAGTATCTCCTTTTTCGAGGATCGGAGTTGTTTCGGAGACGGTAAGTCTTCTTCCGACGTGGACTTAGTTTTCTCCTGGTTCCTGCGTGTCGTTTTGGTTGGTTTCTTTGGGTCGTCTTCGCCCGGTATGCCGAGTATCTCGGCCCACTGGTCCGGCGGTGGGGTCGGTTGTTTCCGCTCGTCTTCGGTTTCTGTCGGCTTCTGAGGGACAAACGGAGAGTGTGAGGGTGTTGCTGATGTCTTGGTGTTTATATCCACAATATTTTTTTGTTTATTTTGATTACAAGCGTGTGTTAACTTCTTGATAGTGTTCTGACGCCAACTGTTTCTTGAAACTTTAAAATCTCAAGTTATTTAAGTTACAGATCAGATTCAAACTCTCATAGTTAAACAACGCAAGGAATCAAATAAAGACACCCTATATTTCTATTTTTTTATGACGGCTACTAGCAACTATACGTTATTCTCCGCTCAGCATAAAATGTATAGAAAGGCTCAGCAAAATATTGTGGATATAACTCATCAGTATAGACATTTAAAAAAGCGACTCTGCATCGGACATTTATTTACTGACAGACACGGCCTTAGATTAAAAAATAAAGTCAAAATGTAAAGAAAAACTTATTTTAAATACAGATTATTGTAGACTTTTTAAATTAAATAAATTTTCTCGTAGACAAGGGTCGTCTGCAGCTCTGCATTCGTCCAAAATAAAAAGAATATTAACAAATGAACGATGCATCGCACGACAGACAATCGCAAGTCACATTGCAGAGTTTTTTCTAAACTGCAGAGTTTATTTGACTCTGCAGGGTTTAAAGTCATTTCTTATTTTTCACTTGACATTTTTGAAGAAGCATGTCGACGTTTGAAGCCACATTTCAGAGCTCCAAGATTCCCTAAGGCCGTGTGTCATAAGCTGCGGGCGTTTCCTACCAAATGCTACAGAGCGTGTAAGGTCACATTTTAGTATAAATTAAAAAGAGAAGTTATTTCAAGCTGCAGACTTTGTCTGCAGAGTTTTTTGTGGATTATTGTTTCTGTCAAATAAATATATTCAAAAAAATATTTTTATCTTGAGTAAAAATTTCAGAAGTTAATTTGAACAATAGAGAAAAATAATATGCTGCCAGCAAGGAATAGCTGGATATCATCTATAAATCATTTTTGTATTAATCTTGCAAGGCGAACATTCTCATCATTATCATCATCAATATGAGGGCTTCTTTCAAAATATTGAACATGCATCAATTTTATAACCGAAATATAATCCCCCATTTCGGATAAAACACTGCAGTTGTACGAAAAAGATAACAATGAATATCTGTAAAAGGTTTTAAATAAAATCCCATATACAAAGACATGTATTTATTTTCTTAAATTGTCCCACAGAAAGGCAAAGCTCCTTAGCCAAATTTTTATGGGTTTGCCCTCGGTTTCTGAATTGAGAATTTGAAGTTGATATATGTCAAGCTCTACTTTAGCCTGAAAACCTGTAATTTTTTTGTATCAAAGTATGGTTTGACACGATTTAACTCCAAATACTCAATTCAGAACCGGTCTGTAAGATACCATAAATGATGGATATTTTATTATCTTTCACTTCGTAATTACCACAATTCTATAACCCATATTTTTATGACCTTTTTAAACCGATATTTGTAAAAGTAAAAAGCAAATTCAGACAGTCGAAGCGGCTTTCTAAAAATATACATACCATATTGACCCCTATTTCCACAACATAATGCACAGATTTAATTCAGATAAAAAACGACGATCGCATTCGAATGTCGCACGTGTGCAGATACGGGTCAATATGCTATGTACATTCTTAGAAATTAGCTTCGACTCTGCGTCGATATGCCTTAAGTAAAATAATGTTTATCAATGGAAGAAGAACGCCGCATGATGATGATGATAATTATGTCTTATCCACCTACTAAACTAAACCATCCCCATTAATAAAAAAAATACCAAATTATTAAGAAAAACAGTCATCCACAAAAAATAAAGCTATCAACACACGAAACAATCTCAGCATCGACAGTGACATAGGTCCAAGTCGCTGCAGAGTTGGATTGTGTGGGACGGTCTTATTGAGTAAAATGTGACCCTAGAAATAAAACATTGGATACGCCCCTGTGACTGAGAATGCACTGTAAGTGGTGTAGCTATAAAAACATTTTTATTTTTAACACATCATAAAAAAATTGACACTGCCCACGTATTGTTCTGGTTCCAGTTTGGTCCATGTGTAAATTATTTTTTACAAGAGAGTACTTTTTAAATATCCTATCTCACTGAAGCTAGTTTTTTTTTTAAATAAAATTTAATAGTTATGAAAACTAACGATATTCTTGCTTGTCAGCAGATTATTTTAGTTATTAGATTTTTTTAAATTCTGAACCTAAAATCAAGAAATAACATAATTTTTTGCGAGAATTAAAAAAGGGCCAAAAAAACAAAAATTTCTTTAGTGAACCCTACATCAAATAAAACACAGTTCAACCCCCAGAATAATGCGTAAGGAGTGTCAAATTGCAAATGCGACTTTCCTAATATAATTTTACGTGCTACATCACACCCTACAGTGCACCCAAGCCTGTCCGATGCAGTTCGCCGCAAACACCACACGTCGCTCCGTTTGTCCGCGCCATTCTCAAAAACTATGCAATTCTGCAACCAACACGTCACTGCATTAACTCACTGCACTTGAAGGTATCATTATTTTTTCCTTTCGAATGGGATAGCTACGCTACCCGCAGGTTATGACAGTCGGCATTGAAACACAAATAAATCCGAGATTTTTTGCCTAAAGATCAGGCGCGTTTTCTTAATCCACTGCTGTAAAGTCGTTCTTCTTGAAATAAAAATACAGGTAATTTACTTGCTTTTAACGGGTTCAAAAAGACGCTTAACGAAGCCATTGTTTTTTTCCACCATTTTTTAATACAAACTCGGAAAATGTTTTGAGTGCGTTACTAAAGTGTGCAACCGTAAAGACGGCACTATTGGTTTAAAAATATGTATTTCTATGGCGATACTTCGCCTGCCTAGAAATACATAGAAACCAATAGAGTCGCAGCGATGCGTCCCCTGCAGGCGGCTAAGGGATCACACCATAATTAGAGATTTTGGAGACCATAAAGGTTTTTTTTAACAAAAAGGAGGAGATTCTCAAATCGTCTGTATTTTTTCTTATTCAGCGATCATTTTCGTTCAAAGCTTCAAAAGCAGTATGCATAGATGGCTTTGTGATGTGTCTTTTTACACCCTGTGGAATTTGGGCTGTCGACCGATAAGGTCGATGTAGGCGCTAACGTCAATAATGTATAATTGCAACTTGATAACATATATATGTCTCCACCGACCGGCAATCAACTTAAGACTCAGGTATGCTACCTGGATTTATTGGCTTTCAAATAAATAAAAAACATCGGTGATTGAAATCGAAATCGTCAAAAATAATAATATAATTCCATTTTTTTATCTTGATCATGGACATAGACAAGACGGGAGATTTTTTTAAAAGTAAAATAGGTTGTAGATGTAAATAAGAGAAGTAAATGAGGTACCCACTTAAAGAATAATAATAATTCTGATTACAAACTAGATACGTACCCGGGTCCCTTTGAAGACGACGCCATTAGTGAAACATCTTTATAATATACAGGATAGGGTAAATAAAACAAGGTAGATATATTTTTATTAACAAGCTAGAATAAAATATCACACATTTTCATTATTTATTTTATAGATATCCATATGTATGCATTATTTGTATTTATTATGTGAGACCAACTCACGATGTCCGAATTCATACGGCTTATTTGAATCTAAGCCATTCGAGTACTATCAAATCTTAAAAATAAGTAAGACCGTCAGAGTACAGCGAATTTCTAAATAATGTATTAAATATGTCCGACGCAGTTTCGCTTTAAAAAAATATTAAAATCTATCGCTCTGCAGTCTGTGAAAATATGACATTTATCGACTAATTTTATACTCACGACGCCTCTGTCATAATATTTGCGACAAAATGTCGGAAAGATATTATGGCGTAATCCTAGAAAAAAAAACTTCAATAGAATTACCCATAGCAAAACTAAACTTGTTTGGCGTACAAATGACGAAAGGAAAAAGCATTAATAAAATTGTTACCAAAAATTTAACAAAAAGAGAGTGAAAAAAAAAATGTTGTGTAACAGTTTTGTTGTACAATAAAATATATTGTATTCTAAATAGAATCAAAATTGACCGAAATATAAAAGATATGACAATAAAAAAGAACTATCTATCCCCCTGGTGCAAATTTCATGTTTGCTATGGCAGCTGCATGGGCGTCGTGGTGTCTTAAGATAACCAAAACTAAAGTTAAAAAACAAAAACACGAAAGAAATAGGGGAAGTATTAGTCGAAATTGCTCAAATGCGAGAAAGAGATAGAACAATACCATAAGGATAACGCTATCCCTTTTGCACAACGAAACAATTATGAATTTAGGAAAAAGTTGACAGACAGCGTCGTGAGCAAATTGTAAGAAAAAAGTAAAATAAATTAGGTTACAGTTTCAACCGTGCACAACTTCTCAAATTCATAAAGCCTTTCGCCAGCAGTATCGAAGATTAAAAAAAAATATCATCATTCTGATAAGCTGTTTAATTTTAACAAAAACAAAAAAAAATCAGATCAACATATATAAAAAAACTCTGCAGAATGAAATTCAAAAGTCTGCAGATAGTGTGTGTATTTTGGTCTGCAGAGATTTTATTACAGTTTGTACTATTTTGTGCACTGTTCAACCACGACCTAGTACTACGGTACTTACGTCTCCCTTCTCTTTCTTCTTATCCTTCTTGACGTCCTTCTCTCCCTTCTCCTTGTCCTTGTCTCGCTCTTTCTCTCGCTTCTCCTTCTTGCCGCCGGTGCGTTCTCGCTCTGTAATCAGATGGAATTGTGTGAGACTCTACTGGTTAGGAGGATTATAAGCGCAAAGCTTGGGTTTTCTAATCAATATTTTTTGTCTGTTAGTCACTAAGAATCAACGAGCCACGTCATTGCAGGGAAAGGCGAGGGGAAGGTCGCAAACATAATTTCTTAAAAGTTTTGGAATTTATTTATTGTGAAAAGTAAAATATATTATTTTTTTAGTCGTGGTAGAGGATTGACGGAATATCCATAATAACTTAAAAATAGGTACAAGCGACATAAATTAACTAAAATAATTAAATTTTATAAGCGATGTCATTATAATTTCTGAACTGATTTTTTCTAGGAAGGCAAGCTTCCTTCACCAATTATGTACTTCGTATTAAGCTGTTGGTCAATATAATTATGCGGAGTCATACTGAAGGAATCCACTGAATAAAATAAAATTAAAATAAAATTTGTATGAAAGTGGCGTATTAAAATTGGGCCAGATTAAAATGTTTCTACGTGCTGGAAGTGTGTGAGTGTAAGCTTGTGTGTGTGTCAAAGTCAAATTTCTTTATTTCAATTAGGCCAAGTGACACTTTTGAACGCAAAAAAAATAAATTTATAATTAATAATAATTGATTCTACCGTCCATTCGGAAAAGTAGCTTGTTATGGAGAAGAACGGACAAGAAACTGCACACTTATTATTAAAAAAATAAAAAGTGCTTAACAATATTTACATACAAACATTAAATTCATATACGTGAGGACGATGCACCCAGACTAACACTACTATACTGCGTATAGATTTACCCTCTTACAAATAAACGCGGCATAAAGTTATACCAGGTATAACAAAGGAATAACCATGCATTTTCATAGGTTTATACTTGGTATAACTTTATTCCGCGTTTATTTGTAAGAGGGATAAAGTATTATAAACACTAACAGTTAAATTCATTCGTTTGATAAATAGGAACATGGTACTCACATACTTACAAATATTGTAAACATAGGTAAATTACCTAATGCAGTGTAATGTGAGTGTTGTATGTGTGTGTTTAAAATTGTTCCAACAACAGTCTCAACTTTAAAAAATAAAAATAACTCACTCTTCTCCTTGCCATCCTTCTCCTTCTTCCGTTCTTCCTTCACCATCTTACAATACTCCTTGAAGTAATCTTCTCTCATATTGCTACTCTCCACGGCCTTGTAGCGTACGTCCATGTCAATTTTCTTCTTGGCGTCGAGCCAGCGAGCGTGCCTGTCCACCCCCTTTTCTTTAAGCAGCGCAATGAACTCGATTTTCACCTATAATGAGATAATTGACCGTTATTCAATGAAATGGTTGGCGCTTTTTTTAAAGTGGGTTTTTTCGATTGGTTTTCAGAAATTGTGGTTATGAAATTGTTTTTTGTGGTTGTCGGGCTGTGGTTGGCGAGAAAAAATATTATAAGATCGGGTTTGGTTTCCCTGAAATGTAGGTAGATATGAAAGTGATAAAGAAATTTAGACTTTTAAATAAATGGGAGAAAATAATTGAGACTTAACAAATTAGTGAAAATAACTTATCTAAATTCAGTAAAAGTGAAAATAATGTATACTTTAAAATATATCTTGTATATTTTGTTCTTTTTTTAAAATAGTTTAATGTACTACGATTAAATTCAATAATGCAGAGGATAATAATTTCAGATCAAACATAATCGTAGCTTTAAAAAGTTATACAGAATTCAGTACAATCGACATCTCTCCTGTAATCCCCGAAGAGATATACAAAGATTAGACACCTCTGTGTGTACACTCACATTTCACCAACTACGTCACCCCGTGTCAGGAGACGGATGAAAGAAATAACAAAAGCAAATACTAATTTGACACATCAAAATGATTTTACAAGATTTACAAGGCAGACGTGAGTGGAAACGCCGGGATGGGACGCCCTAGAAGGAAATTAGGAATTGGTTATATTCTTCAGGGCGGCCAGATGCGCAGTACTTATAACCGGCGTGCGTGTATGACTAGATGTATGAATGTTGACGAAGTACGAGTATGACTAGATGTATGAATGTTGACGAAGTACGAGTATGTAAGGATCGTAGCAGATGGCGTTCTGTGTCTGCCTACCCCAAAAGGTGTGAGTTTATTTATGCAAGTTTACAAGAATCACAGCCAAACACCAGCCCGAAATATGAAACAAAAAATAAAATAAATTCGCTGAGCAAACTCCTGAAAACCAATCGTGTATGTACCCAACACGCACAGAACTAACGCCGACAAAAGCTGAAAGAAATTTTCACTTGATTAGAAGCTGAAAAGTCAAAGAGTATTTATTAAAAACCTGTGGAGCGAAAAAAACATTAATTCTGAAAAAAAGGTTGAATTAGTATTATTTTGGTTTTTGGTAGACGGAAGTATGATATTGTTTAGTTAAACTTGGCTCTTCTACTATTTAAATCGTATCAAAAATATTTTAGTAGTTTTTCTCAAAAAAATATTGGACACATTTTGATTAAAAAATACCGACCACTTGCGTGTCGGTCTTCGCACATTTAGGGTTCCGTACCAAATATAGATTATATTGATATTTGTTAGTAAAATATACTTAATAATAAATATTATCACCAAATTTCAAGTTCATAGGTCAATGGGAAGTTAAAAAAATTCTTCGAAACAAAATTTTGTGAGAGACGATGCACAGACAGACGGACACATGAGTGAGAGCGATAGGGTTCCGCTTGCAGCCTTCGGTGACGGAACCCTAAAAATATACTCGAGTAAAAACTATTAAAACAAATTTAGACACGATTTTTTTTAGATTAATGTTTCACCTTTACTAGTTCTTCTAAAAATAAACTGGTACGGCAATTTTTGGCGTTTTAATATACGCCAAAATTTTATAAAGAAAGATAGCGTACTTTTGTACACCATGTTTAAATTCGACATCGTATATTTAACTTTATTTCATTTAACATATGCAGACAAATTGCCATTAGAGACACAATAAAATCCATATTTTGGACTTGGGATTCGAACCCATGACTATATTAAGGCCACACTTGGATCAAAATCAAATAACAACATTCGTTCACAGCACAGGATTTGAACCTGAATTTTAAAACAATGTGCTAGACCCTTATGTTAGGCAATATCAAAAAACATAGCAGAAACGGGAATTGAACCCGCTGTATTACGTTTTAGGAAATAAAATTCACTGCTACTGAATTTTAAAGAATATTATATACAATTAGAAAAATACACGACACGTTGAACCTTCTGGGATTCGAACCCAGATACCTACAAAACTTTATTATAATGGGGATATCGCAAGATCGTTTTATTTTAACGACTAGACTTCCTTATAAAAACTGTATAACTATATGATTTTGATTATGATTTGAATAAAAATCTATATATAAATCAGTATTTTCAAAGTATTCATAAGTTTCAAAAGTTTTTATAAATAAAGCCCTATATTTCTTAACACACGAAAACTACAAATTCGTCTGCTGAAACACGCGATTTTATTTACAACCATTTTTGGCAGTTTCCTACCGAGATTGGGCATTGTGAGTACTTTGAGGAATCCACATTTTATTTTCTGTGACTAAAATAATCAGAAAAAACTTTGAACGAACAAAGTACTTATATAATAACATACACGAAATACCAGCAAACATTTTATATTAAAAATAATCATTTTTTTGACGCCGGATTCGAACCAGCACCTAAATTTTTAGGTTATTAGCAAGCATAGCCAGATTTAAACTTAGTATTCTCAACAAATACTTCCGTTTACCAAAAATATATAAAGTATTCCTAAGTCTGATCTTTCTATACTCATATTAAAATTGAACCAATCTTACGGGTGAAAAATTCAAATTAACTTTACTGTTTTTCTACCATGGCATTCCTACCAACAGACGGTTTGAGCGACCAAGGAATCGAACCTCGCAAAAATATTTTGAATTTCCTATTGTGGTGGCTAAAAAACGACTGTCCCAAAATTACTATTTTTCTGTAAATAATTTTACATAATAAGGTTTGTAAACAAAATTATATATTAATTAATTAGGCGACCCTATTATTATTATAATTGGACATAATCTCATATTAGTATATAAATAACACTGTTCAACCTGGGGTTCGAACCTAGGGCCACACGCTCAGCAGTCGAATATTTTTGACTGTTCAGATATAATTAAAATATTTTAATTTAGGCACACCACAGACAGGTTTGCGACATGCCTTTGTCAGCAATTTTCTAGATAAATACTCCGCCAGTAAAATTGATTCAATTTAATTCCTTCAAAATGTTCTATTATGATTCTTTACAATTATTATTATAGTTTATTATTGAAAACAATAGTCTTAACATCAGTTAAATATTTAATTTTAAACTTGAATTATTTAATATTTATTTGTATTATAGAATATAATCGTCCGAAGAGAAGAAGAATAAACTAAAAACGATTTAGTTTTTTGTCAAAATCTTCTAAAAGGACGCTCAGATTGAAATAAAATCGAAAAAAATGCTGAAAAAAAAGTATTAGTAAGCCTATTTTTTTTACTAATTTCTTTTTATATTTACATATATAGTGACGTTTTTAGGACCCATCACCAATACTTAAGGCTGGCAACACGCTCAGATGTGAGTGTCGCCAGCGCGCTAAATTATTTTCGTCCACTTTAAGCGTGGCAACACTGCCTGTACTTAGCATCGCATGCAGGAATCTTGAAGCTCGTAGTGGGGGAGATATGTTTTCTCTATATAATAATAAAAGAAGATTTTTTAACACAATGCCGGGAAAAGAAGCTACATTTAATTTTATTAAAGCCTAGAAAAAACAACACCCTTTTCTATGTTAACTATACAGGACGTGTAAAAAAATACAGATTTTTGTTTTTGTTTTTTTTTTGTTTACTATCGCTCCTTTTCCCAACATAGAAGGCAGTGTTTCCAGACATATTTTGATTTCTAAATTGTTTGTTAATTGTACTGTAATTCATGACTGATTGATTGAGCTGCTTAAAATATGTCTAACCTTTAGATATTTCGGTCGACGCGACGTGGCCTATTGACGATTACATTTTAATTCTATATATCCCAAGTTATTATTGCTCAGAGTATTTTAAAATATTCATAATGTGAGCATTTTCTCTAGTTTTTAAAGATAAAGTCAAAGTGTCTATATATTTTTTTTCTTCTATTTAAATTGTATGTATTGGCCGGAGAAGGCGACATTCAAAGATTGTCGCAATGCTATAGACCTCAAAATAGGTTAATATAAAAATAAATTTGACTTATTATTTCAAATGACTAGGAAACAAAACTATATCTGAGGAAGAATTTAATATTCAACCTACCGCCCAAAATTCACGATAAAATAAGTCATTTTGTTTTTTTTTTGTAATTTATAGGTTCGCGTTTGTCCACTATCTCACCTGATGCGGTCGACGGTGAAGCACGCTTGCCTAGAAGTAACCTATTCACTGACTAAGTCTCCCAGGCCATAGTTTACCCAAACAGCCTCAACCTCCCGGCCACACAAGTGCACAGATCGTCAATAGGCCAGCCGCGCGGCCCCGCGCCGTCCGCTCCGGCCGCTGGCTCCGCTCGGCCGGCGCCGCTCTGCTACCCACAAACAATGGAGCTACTATTTTGCCTTTTAAAGCTAAAGGGGGAGTTGCGGTCGTGTTGTCGTGAGGAGCCTTTTGTTTTGATAATATTTGTAATATAAACTATTATTTTTTAAATTATTTAAAAACTTATTAAACATTTTTTTTATGTTTTAATTTTTTTTATGAAAATTTTTATGGTTTTTTTTTTGTTTATTATTAATAGAGAAAAATAGTTTAAAATTAAAATATATTATCACATTGGAAGGCTTACATCAAGAAACACAGCCGTCATTAAGAAAAATGATTTAAAGATAAAAAGTCATCATCATTTAATTTATCAATTATTAAATGTTACTCAATAATAAATAGATTTCTTCAAAATGCTTCATCAAAAAATGTCTTTGATATTGTTTTAGAAATATAACGTTGAATTAATAAACTAACTGAAAATAAATTAAATCATAAAGGTTTATTGTCCCTGATCAGAAAAAATGTTGTTTTTACTTGATACAAAAAGCTAAAAACTAAATTAAAATTATAATTTTTCTGCGCAGGTTGAATCGTTTTATACTAAACAAAACAATATCAGAGACCTTAAAATTCAAAGAAAAAAAGATAAAAATTCATTTCAAAATTCAAGTTATATCAGTTTTGCAAAAATTATTCTTAATAATTCGCACAGCAGATTTTTATTACAAAAAGTAATATTATTGTATAGGGAATCGAACCCAGATTCTGAATAATAATCAAATAAATCACAAATCTTAATCAGGACTCGAACCTGATACGATTTAGCACCAAAAAGCTAAAGATAAAAGAAAAAAAAGAATAGTACGTCAATAAAAAAAAATACAGAAATAATCTATCCGGGAATCGAACCCAAATACTCGACGATTACAATCTGTAATATAAGTTAATTATTTATAAAATCTGCTTATACGATTCTGATTGTCAAAATATCATATTATTAATTTAAAAACACTGTACACACAAAATATTAAAATACACATTAAAACATTTTATAAAAAGTACTTTTGTTAGAAATTTTAAAATTAATTCTAGTATTTTTGAACACGCCGTATGACCTAAAACTAGACAAGTCTTTCTTAAAAAACACGCTTTTGGCTTAAAAAAATATTATGTTTTTATCCTAATTCCAGTGTAAATTATTTTGTCTTTTTTTTCAATCACTCTTAGACAGTACGAATTTGAATAAAAATTTAATCACAGGTAATAATAATCAGCAAATAATATTCCCACTGCTGGGACACAGGCCGTCTCTCTGTGAGAGGGAGTGGACTTTTATACACAACGCGGGGAACACTACGTACTGTTGATATCAAATGTCTTCGAACATTTGGCTCTAGGACATGCCGGTTTCTTCGCGATGTTTTCCTACATTGGGTGTCAAATATCGTGTGACGTCACGGTGTGCTACACTGTATACCGACAAAGTGACGTCACAAGTCCCCACTTCTGAACTTTGATGCGCTTTATCTTTGTCAGAATTTATCATTTTGCTACACAGGAAACTTCCCTATTAGCAAGTCAGGGCACTTGGAATTTAATATAATAATGGTCTTTAGTAATGAAATCGCTAAATCGACTCTTATAAATAATAATTATGTACAAATGGGTGTATATTCCAGCCTGTAACTATCCCACGGTTGGTCAAAGGCTTCTTCTCATACAGAGATGGCACGAGCATTCACCACGTTTTAATGCGGGTTGGCAATTTTTTCAAATGGGTTTAGCGGTTCCGAAGATTTACACGTCTGAACAAACACATAAAATTCACACTCCCTCTTAGTCATTTTTTATATCCCGAAAACGACTTGACTGAGAAATTATGAGTATACTAATGGTCTGCTCCGGCTTTGTCCATCTCGAATAATGTTCGCCGCAAAGGAGGAAGATTAGTATAGATTTGTTAAAATCGCCATAAGGCAGTGCTTAAGCAAGCGTGATGACCCTATAAGACTTGTCTTACGAAGCCAATAGAATATTTAATTGTCGTGATTTGATGATTAGTACCTTAGAACAGGGGTCACGAATTACTTTTATTTGGGTTCCGTTTCTTAAAAACAATATGAACATCGCGGTCCGTAATTTTTAAATTATTCGTCCAGTATCAAGATTTTATCACATATTTATGTCAAAAATTTCATTTTTTGCTTTGAACTCTCAAAGTTTGGACTAAAGTTGACGCAGACTAGTGCCCAGATGTTCATCTGAAGTCTATTCCGAAATTTTATTGTGCTGATTAATTAAGGTCCACACAAAATAAGTTGTTGGTGTGGATCCGGACCGCGGTCCGCCATTTGGTAACCCCTGATCTATAATCTAGAACACGCCTTCATTTTACCCGAAAGACGTCCACTGCTGGACATAGGTCTCCCCCAAGCGTCACCACATTGCCCGATCTCGTGTGCATCCGGTGGATCTCCGCAACCTTCACCAGACGCACGGCCCACCTAGTGGGAGGCCTTCCAACGCAGTCGTAGTAAGCGCTTAGAACCCCCGCTAGCCTCCCCCCCCGCCGACTGACCTGTTCCCGAGCCTTGTCCTTGTCCTCCTTGTCCCGCTTGCGCAGCTCGGCGAGGAACTCGTTGAAGCACGTCTCCCGCTCGCGCGCCTTGTCTATACCTTTGTAGCGCTCGTCGCGCCCGTGCTTCGTGCTGAACTCGCTGAACGACGACCTGACGGGGAGATTTCATTTATACTGTACTGTTGTTTAAGATACAACATACACATGGCAGTAACTACAGAACGCCACCTGCTACGATCCTTACATACTCCTTTGGTTCATTCACGTTCATACATCTAGTTATAAACGCACGCCGGTTATGAATACTGCGCACCTGACCGCCCTAAAGAACATCACCAATTAGGTCAATGTATTTTTTTTATTTGATATTGGCTCGCGCTTGACCACCATCTCGTCTGATGGTAAGCGATGATGTGGTCGACGATGGAGCACGCTTGCCTAGAAGTAACCTATTCACTCTTGACTTAAAGACCCCTAGATTGTAGCTATCAGGAAACACAGACTCCGGCAGGGAATTCCACTCCTTAGCTGTACGCATAATAAAAGTATTCTCAAAACATTTAGTGCGTATGGGTGGGATGTCCACCATGTACCGATGGCGCATCGCCGTATGTCTGGTAGTCCGATGATGAAACGCGATGGGCGGAATTAGATCATGCAATTCCATCGCACACTCCCCGAAATGAAACCGATACGCTGGGAACTCGACGACGATGTTCAAGCTTTGACTTAACCAGTGCCTCATCACCGATGAGCTTCTTGGCCCGCTTTTCGATCGAGTCTAGTGCATCAAGCTGGTATTTTGCAGATCCGTCCCAGAGATGAGAACAGATCGAACTTGCACTTGATACAACCTGAGCAGCTGTACTGGCGTGAAGTACCTTCTCACCTTTGCAATGATCCCCAGCTTTTTGGCAGCCAGCTAAGCCTTTAGCTAAATGTATGGGCCAAAATTGCGAGTAGATGTCAACGTAACGCCATAAAGTTCAAGATGGTTAGTTATTGGCACGGTCACATCTCGGAAAGTTGGAGCCGGGTGAAATTGGCTCTTTTTAGCGGAAAAAAGACACGCCTGGGTTTTAGCAGCATTAAACCTGACCAGATTGGCATCGCCCCATTCGGAGACTGCCTGCAAGGACAGGTTCAAGCGCTCCACCATGGCCTCCCGGAGAGACTGGATCTGAGGCCTGGTAGCACGAGCGTTGGACAAGTATCTCTCAGCAACAGTGCTGTCGAGTGCATGCATACCCAAAGGTGCCCAGTTTTAGCAGATCGTTAATGTGCAGCAAGAATAAAGTTGCTGAAAGTACCGACCCCTGAGGGACCCCGGCATTAATATCCAAGTGATCCGACGACCAGCCGTCGATAACCACTCGAATGGACCGATCTCTCAGGAAGTCTGCAATCCAATCACACAGACCACCGGGCAAACCGAATGAAGGAAGCTTACCAATAAGGCTTTCGTGCCAGACCCTATCAAAGGCCTTCGAGATGTCTAGGGAGCCGACAAGCGCTTCCCCGTGCCTCTCGATGGCCTCACTCCAGATGTGAATGGCATACGCTAGAAGATCCCCACTAGACCGATTTCGGCGGAAGCCGTATTGGCGATCACTTAGGATATAATTTGCTTCTAGGTATGCCAGGAGCTTAATATTGAGTACGCGTTCCATACTCTTACAGAGTATGGAAGTTACAGATATGGGTCGGGTCAGCTCGACTGCCCTTCTTGGGCACGGGCTGTACGTTAGCCTGCTTCCAAGCATTCGGCACTTTTCCAGCCTCATACGAAAGGCGGAATAGGCGTGTCAAAATCGGAGACAGTTCAGGCGCACTGGTTCTAAGAACTATTGCTGATATTCCGTCAGGGCCACTAGCCTTGTTCACGTCGAGTTTGCGCAGCACAGTCTTCTGTATAGCCTGCTGCAGCGTATATATGTGGTCTACGGTGCTGAAGCTTTTACGAAATCCGGCTTGTTCGCGTGATGACTCTTGAAAACAGCTTGTAGACATGGCTAAGAAGTGTGATGGGGCTATAGTTCTTCAGTAGGGCATTGTCACCCTTCTTGAAGAAGAATACCACCACACCCCTGCACCATGCCTGTGGCGTTTTCCTCTCGAGTATAAAGGAATCAAACAACTTCTGAATGGCCTTAAGTACTGGTTTTTCACCCGCCTTCAGGAGTTCGGCAGTATTTCCGTCATCACCCGGTGCCTTGTTGTTCTTAAGCTGTTTCAGAGCCATCCTAATCTCATACAGGCTGACGTCCGGAATGTCTTCGGTATAGTGTCGGGACAATCTAGCTCTAGGGTCATTCGCTAGATTCGCGACGGGTTTACTGGTTGACGTGTACAACTGTCCATAGAATCTCTCGATCTTCAGTTTCGTGAGCTGGCTCTGCCCAATAGACAGATCTCTTGGAGCCCTTATTCCGCTCAATCGCATCTTTAATACTTTCGGTATTAAAGCGGTGGAGATTGCACATCAAGGACTTTGAGATCCGTCTATTTAGCTGCCGGTATTTCAACGCATCGTCTGAAGACTGCAGGATCATCTCACGCCTCTCGTTCATTAGCTTGAGAGTAGGATCAGAGAGCTTTTTGTTTCTATCTGTACGGCTTAGACCCGATCGTATGGACAGCTTCCACGAACCCGTCGCTGTATTCGTCCACGGAGCTCCCTAGGCACTCGAAACGATTCTGGAATTCGAGCTGAAAGCTCTCTGGGTTTTGGACCTGGATCTGTGCTGGACGGAGCGTGGACTTCATCAATATAAACCTTTCAAGCTTGATATTAATGTTCAATGTGCCTCTTACCATGCGGTGAATCGCTCCTGGTTTTCACCGAATTGATCACAGAGACATCATTGAACATTTGCTTCTTGGTTGACATGATGAAGTCGATCTCCTTTTTAGTTGCACCATTTGGGCTTTCCCAGGTCCACTTCCTGTGCTCACGCTTTCTGAAGAAGGAGTTCGTCATGTAGAGGCCCTCCTTCTCAATAAAGCTGGCCAGTAGCTGACCCCGTTGGTTCCGACGTCCAACTCCAAATTGCCTCACTTACAGGTCATCCTCGTATTAACTTGATGTAGAAAAATAGTGTCATTGTCTATGGATGCGCGCGCTGTGCAGTCATGCGCAGTGAGAATATAAATTGCCCGCCATACCACATATTTTTTCCGCTTCCACATTTATTGTTTTATTTCAACTGTATGAATGAAGATAATAGTAGTTTATGCAATGGCCATATAATAGGGGTTATTAAAACACGAGCGTAGGTTTATCAAATGAGGCGAAGCCGAATTTGATAATAATATTACGCGAGTGTTTTAATACCTAATTATATGCCGTTGCATACACTACTTTATCTTCACTCATACAGTTGAAATAAAACAAAAGTGGAAAAGGAAAAATATTTGGTATGGCGGGCAATTTAGATTCTCATTGCGCAGCGCGCGCATCCACAGACAATGAAACTTCTTTACTATAGCCCATACGCGCCAGAAAATTAAAAAGTAAAAGTGTGCTATAAAAATTAAAAAGTTATTTTATGATGCAGTTGTTTGAAAATCGAAGGAAAATGTTGAACTGTAATGGTTTTTTTTTTTAAATTTACCTATCCACGAATATAAAGTACGTGTTTATACAATATTTTTTGAATTCGTATTTGGAACATTACGTTGTGAGTGTAGATAATAGTAGTTTATGCAATGGTCATATAATAGGGGTTATTAAAACACGAGCGTAGGTTTATCAAATGAGGCGAAGCCGAATTTGATAATAATATTACGCGAGTGTTTTAATACCTAATTATATGCTATTGCATACACTACTTTATCTTCACTCATACAGTTGAAATAAAACAAAAGTGGAAAAGGAAAAAATATGTGGTATGGTATGGCGGGCAATTTAGATTCTCATTGCGCAGCGCGCGCATCCACAGACAACTGACAATGACATGAGCCCATACGCGCCAGAAAATTAAAAAGTAAAAGTGTGCTATAAAAATTAAAAAGTTATTTTATGATACAGTTGTTTGAAAATCGAAGGAAAATGTTGAACTATAATGGTTTTTTTTTTTAATTTTACCTATCCACGAATATAAAGTACGTGTTTAAACAATATGTTTCGAATTCGTATTTGGAACATTACGTTGTGAGTGTAGATAAAATAGTGTATGCAACGGCATATATAACGTTACACACTCGTGCACATGTGAACGTTAAACACTCGTGTGATAACAACTCCTAATATAAGATCATTGAATATACTACTATTGTTAGTCGCCTTTTATTCATCCTCTCAACATGGCATCTAAGCAAATTAATTTCTATTTTTAACCTCCAACGGAAAAAGAGGGTTGTTAAAAGTTTGACGTGTGTTGCTGTGTATCTGTCTGTGGCATCATAGCGCCTGAACGGATGAACCGATTTTGATTTAGTTCTTTTTGTTTAAAAGGTGACTTTGTCCAGAGTGTTCTTAGCTATGTTTGAATAAAATCGGTTTAGCCGTTCAAAAGTTATTCGCATTTTACTCTTTGAATCTGTTTTTTTTTTGGATATATCGCGTCATTATGACGTGTTTCGATAGATTGTCGATTAAAGCGTGTCTGCTACTAGGTATATTAAATGTAGTTTAAAATCCGGCTAAGTGCGAGTCGGACTCGCGCACGAAAGGTTCCGTACCATTATCGCAAAAAAAGGCAAAAAAATCAAGTTTGTTGTATGGGAACCCCACTCAAACATTTATTTTATTCGGTTTTTAGTATTTGTTGTTATAGCGGCAACAGAAATACATCATCTGTGAAAATTTCAACTGTCTAGCTATCAAGGTTCATGAGATGCAGTTTGGTGACAGACAGACAGACGGACAGTGGAGTCTTGGTAATAGGGTCCCGTTTTTACCCTTTGGGTACGGAACCCTAAAAAGCATGAAATAAAAGTTAAAATCTGGGGTATTTTTTATTTGTAATTTTATCTCGTTGTCACTACATTTTCTTTTAAACCACAACATTGTCTTATTACATCATTCCTTAAGCTGTCATAATGGCGGTTGTGGTCTGACATCCACCAACCCGCGCTAGGCGTGTTGGTGGATGTCAGACCCTCATGTCCCAGGAGTGAGGACATTAAACAAATAAAATTGTAAAAAAAACTCAGACACATTTTAGTTCATGCTACATAATTTATCTAGTACATAGTAGCCACGCTTCGATCGGCAATCTATTCAACACGTAATTATGACACGATATCTTGCGGAAATAGCCCGATTCAAACAGTGAAACGCCCAAACTTTGGAACGGCTAAACTGTTGTTTTATTTTTTTTTATTATAACTAGACTCGCGCTTGCACACTATCTCACCTGATGGTAAGCGATGATGTGGTCGACGGTGAAGCACGCTTGTCTACAAGTTACCTATTCACTAGAGACTTAAA
This sequence comes from Anorthoa munda, assembly GCA_945859665.1. Classification (NCBI taxonomy): domain Eukaryota; kingdom Metazoa; phylum Arthropoda; class Insecta; order Lepidoptera; family Noctuidae; genus Anorthoa; species Anorthoa munda. The sequence goes on along the minus strand of OX243919.1, from coordinate 566,447 downwards.
GACTCCCAGGTTGTAGCTATCGGGACAGCCTACACAATTTTTATCAAATATAGCTAAGAACACTTTCGATAGTCACTTTTCAAACAAAAAACCCTTAAAATCAAGATCTGTTCATCCGCTTAGAAGCTATGATGCCACATACAGATACACAAACACACGTCAAATTTATAATAAAAAGGCAGATGAGAAGGTATACTCACTTAGAGTGCAGCTTGGCCTCCTCCATGAGTGCCCTGAAGGCTATCTTCTTCTGCTGCAGACGATTCTTCTTCTCCTTGCGCTCTTCCTCGGCGCGGTCTCGCACGTATTGGTCGAACACCTGGAACATATCACACAAAGGTAAGCGTGAAGTGTTGATTGTGCTTATTTATTGCTTGTAGAGGTTACAACTGACCATCACTGAAATAATTAAAACTAAAAACTCTTTTACCGACTTCAAAAAAAGGAGGTAATCAATTCGACGTATATGTATGTAATATTGTCGGATTTGCACTATATTCGCATATGTTACTCTGTATGGCCTTCTAAACACGTGTTTAAACTTCATTAGTGTATGTATGTTGTAGGTTTGTATGTGTGTATAACTACTTATCGGATCGTGATCATTCTTTGTGTTGGATTGAGTATCTCTCAACTTAGGGAACAGTGCAAGTTTCATCAAAATCGGTTCAGCAGTTTTCAAGAAAAACATACAACCGAACTCCTTCCGAACAGCACGAAAGTATAAATTAAGTTATTGTAGGTATTTTTTTCCACTATCTTGTCTATTATATAACACATTGCCTAATAAATTAGTTTCGAAATAGGAACATTTATACAAAAGATTATAAAAAATAAATTTAAAAAAAAACTAAATTACATAATAACAGTTACGAAATGACTTGTATGGATCATTATGTTACTGGCAGAATGATACTGATCCTGTTACCTCTCGAAAAAGCGCGCGTTGACTGTGTGTATATAGTCTGAACGTTTCTAATAAATTTTTGTTGGAACTTAATTGCATTTAATTAAGTAAGCTCATCAATTAGTGGAAAAAGAATCGTTCGTGTCTCGCATAAAAAGGCTTAATTTTAACACTCGCATGTTAAAATCTCGACTTTTTATGCTCAACACGAAATGTACTATTTTCAATACTTTAGATACCTTACTTAGCTCACTTTTTAGTGACTAGATCTATAAAATCTTTTTCACTAAAAATAAACTGACTTAATCACTAAAAAGAGCAAAAATAACTTTAGTTTCGGAAGTCGGTGTTGAAAAACAATACAAACAAGAGGTACCAAAGACTACATACATACACTTATGAAATTTGGCACACGTGTCTTGAAACCCACATAGAGCAACATATTATTAGAATAAGCTCTCACCTGGCGCCGCTCCTTCGAGTTGAGCATCAGATAGCGCGGGTCGAACACGATCTTGTGCAGCTCCTTCTCCCACGTGCTGAAGGCCGACACGTCCTTCTCCTGCAGCATGTGCTGGAAGGCGGCCAGGCGCTGCGGGTGCGGCAGCGCGCCGCGCTCGCGGGCCGCGCGCACCTCGGCCTCCACGGCCGCCGCCGCGCCCACCAGGATGGTGCCGCCGCCCGACAGGCTGGACGTGTGCGCCGCCACCGGCTTCTTCTCTGTTGGTGGCATGTAATATGGACATCATCATTTGAACGTGAATGAAGCAAAACGGAGTGTGTAAAGGTACGTCTACGCTAGACAAGCCGAACACGAGCGGAGCAATTCTGGGCGTCATCATTCGCGGCATCAAGCGTGGACTTACAACGAACCTAAAACCATGGGCGTACCCAGGGGGGGGGGGGGGGGCAGGGAGGGGCAGCTGCCCCCCCCCTTGAAATCTCGCAGAACATATATGAACTCGCCTAATTACTAAACAAAGTGTAAACGGGGCCTTATGCTCTAACTTTTAAATAAACCGCGCAGTAGACACTGGCAAAATGCACGATGCAATTGTCAAAAAACCGCGCGCGACGATGGCGGACGAAGATTACCGAATCAAGCCGAGCGTTGAACGCTCGGCTGTATTCGGTAATCTTCGGTAGGGAGTTGCGAGCTGAGGTTGCTAGCGACTAGCATTTATTTGAAATAAATTATTTCATTTGACATGTTATTGTTTTGAAAGAGCTAAAACTCAATCAAACGTGATTAAAAAATATTCATTTAGTGTCTATATTAAAGTATAGAAATCTGTCTGATTGATATTGTGTTGGGATTGTGACACGCATATACATTTTGCTGAGCAATAATAAAGATAAATATGGACATTCGAAAATTTACTGTTATTTATCTAACTACCTATAAAGCAGGATCATTTGCGGCTGTTTGCCCTACACACTACATATACCTAATGTTTCATTTAGGTATGTTTGTGTATTGTGTATGACAAAAAATCTGACTTGCCCCCCACTAGGCCAGAAGCTGGGTACGCCCATGCCTACAACGATCACTGTCCTCGAACGTAGTTTTCAGCATTTCATCTAGATTTGTTAGTCACTTTGAGAGGTCAAGAAGCAACTAGCCAATTTAATAATTAATTGCAAACAAACATCTTCTGTCCAAGTTTCCTTGAAGCTCGACAATCGTTCAACCATTGGCTAATAAACGTCTGTCACTCAACTCACAAATCCCTTTGTGTTCATCAAAAAACCGACATTTGGCGGAGCAAAGTCGAGGACGAGCCAAATGCTCTAAGAGCGCTCGTACCACACGAATTTGTGCTCGGCTCGTGCTCAGATCGTCTAGCGTAGACGCACCAAGGATCGTAGCAGATAGCGTTTTGTAGTTTCTGTCTACAGCCATAGAAATGTACTTATGTTTATTTATTGGACACAGGACACACTACTAGAGCAACAAACACAGTAAAAGACAAGTATACGGAAAAATTGTGTCATGAATATGATAGAATATCTTCCTTTGCATGGAATACATATGGTAAAATAAGGTCTTTATATTGCGATTTTTAATTTCGTTAGTCTACGAAATCAAAAATCGCAATATGAAGACCTGACAGCTGCCAATGACCTCACTTTTTTCTAAATGTTGCAAGCGCGGAGCAGTCTTGTAGGTAAGGCTCAATCATAAACGATTCATCAAATCAATGTGACATGACACCTCAATTTAATTTTACTAATTGGTGTAGATAAATGTTTTAATAATAAAAACGTAATATATTTAAATATAACAGTGTTAATACAAACAGTACTTAAACTTTTAATGAAATAAATAAGAAATCAACACAATAAGATAAATGCAATCGATAGAATGAAGTCTGATTTGAATTGAAATTAAATAAGGTCCTTAACAAATGTATTTATTTTTCGTGAAATAGTTCCATTTTCGATCAACTTTCGATCACTCAGGATACGACACTATTTTTATGTAACGTTAAAGTGGCCACCTCCTCAAATATCAGTTTAGTCTATAAAATAAAAAATCTAAGATAAAATTAAAACAGATCAAGGCAGATAAAGTTTGTTGTTTTTAACAAAAAAAAAGATACAATGATCATCATGACTAACCTTCTTCGACCTTCGTCTTCTTGGCGGCTTCCACTCCCGAGTCATCAGTGCTGGAGTCAGCGGCTCTCTTCAGCTCGCCGTTAGACGACTTGCTGCTTGAAGCGGTTGCTGCGTCCTTACGCTAAAACAAAACGTTACAACATTAGTTTTGAGTCCCTTATGAAGGTACATTCGGAAATAGGTTCAAAAATTAGTGGAAAATTTCCTTAAAATGCATCTTCATTGTACAAATTTATTGTAAAGGAAAACATCGTGAGGGAACCGGCATGTCCAAGAACCAAACAATTCGAAGACATGTGACACCAATCCGCACTGAGCTTGCGTGGCGGATTAAGGCCCATTACCTCTCTCACAGAAACAAAAATTATCATTGTTGAACATCACAATGGCTGGCATGCGAGCTACTTGCACACTTTTATGCAAGTTACCCCTGCCTTACCATGACGAGTCAAAGTTATCAGCTATGTATCAGCTTGGCGATAAATTCTCTTGCCTTCTCTGTACGAGAACAGGCCTTAGCCCTGCAGTGGGACAGTTGCAAGGTGGTATTATTATAGGCGTGGTTAAATAAATGGTGGGAAACGATGTAGTTCAATCGGACCGCGCGCGCCCAGATGTGAAAATCGAACGGTGCAATGTAAGTGTTCATTTGTTTTCTTATTGAATACGGGCCATTGTTCATGTGTTTGATAAGGTGTGTCATGTCCTGGGGAGAGTGCAACACGTACCTGCAGCTCGAGCAGCGCGGCGGGCGGCTGGCTGACAGTTGTAGAAGATAAGGTGTGTCATGTCCTGGGGAGAGTGCAACACGTACCTGCAGCTCGAGCAGCGCGGCGGGCGGCTGGCTGACAGTTGTAGAAGATAAGGTGTGTCATGTCCTGGGGAGAGTGCAACACGTACCTGCAGCTCGAGCAGCGCGGCGGGCGGCTGGCTGACAGTTGTAGAAGATAAGGTGTGTCATGTCCTGGGGAGAGTGCAACACGTACCTGCAGCTCGAGCAGCGCGGCGGGCGGCTGGCTGACAGTTGTAGAAGATAAGGTGTGTCATGTCCTGGGGAGAGTGCAACACGTACCTGCAGCTCGAGCAGCGCGGCGGGCGGCTGGCTGACAGTTGTAGAAGATAAGGTGTGTCATGTCCTGGGGAGAGTGCAACACGTACCTGCAGCTCGAGCAGCGCGGCGGGCGGCTGGCTGACAGTTGTAGAAGATAAGGTGTGTCATGTCCTGGGGAGAGTGCAACACGTACCTGCAGCTCGAGCAGCGCGGCGGGCGGCTGGCTGACAGTTGTAGAAGATAAGGTGTGTCATGTCCTGGGGAGAGTGCAACACGTACCTGCAGCTCGAGCAGCGCGGCGGGCGGCTGGCTGACAGTTGTAGAAGATAAGGTGTGTCATGTCCTGGGGAGAGTGCAACACGTACCTGCAGCTCGAGCAGCGCGGCGGGCGGCTGGCTGACAGTTGTAGAAGATAAGGTGTGTCATGTCCTGGGGAGAGTGCAACACGTACCTGCAGCTCGAGCAGCGCGGCGGGCGGCTGGCTGACAGTTGTAGAAGATAAGGTGTGTCATGTCATGTCCTGGGGAGAGTGCAACACGTACCTGCAGCTCGAGCAGCGCGGCGGGCGGCTGGCTGACAGTTGTAGAAGATAAGGTGTGTCATGTCCTGGGGAGAGTGCAACACGTACCTGCAGCTCGAGCAGCGCGGCGGGCGGCTGGCTGACAGTTGTAGAAGATAAGGTGTGTCATGTCCTGGGGAGAGTGCAACACGTACCTGCAGCTCGAGCAGCGCGGCGGGCGGCTGGCTGACAGTTGTAGAAGATAAGGTGTGTCATGTCCTGGGGAGAGTGCAACACGTACCTGCAGCTCGAGCAGCGCGGCGGGCGGCTGGCTGACAGTTGTAGAAGATAAGGTGTGTCATGTCCTGGGGAGAGTGCAACACGTACCTGCAGCTCGAGCAGCGCGGCGGGCGGCTGGCTGACAGTTGTAGAAGATAAGGTGTGTCATGTCCTGGGGAGAGTGCAACACGTACCTGCAGCTCGAGCAGCGCGGCGGGCGGCTGGCTGACAGTTGTAGAAGATAAGGTGTGTCATGTCCTGGGGAGAGTGCAACACGTACCTGCAGCTCGAGCAGCGCGGCGGGCGGCTGGCTGACAGTTGTAGAAGATAAGGTGTGTCATGTCCTGGGGAGAGTGCAACACGTACCTGCAGCTCGAGCAGCGCGGCGGGCGGCTGGCTGACAGTTGTAGAAGATAAGGTGTGTCATGTCCTGGGGAGAGTGCAACACGTACCTGCAGCTCGAGCAGCGCGGCGGGCGGCTGGCTGACAGTTGTAGAAGATAAGGTGTGTCATGTCCTGGGGAGAGTGCAACACGTACCTGCAGCTCGAGCAGCGCGGCGGGCGGCTGGCTGACAGTTGTAGAAGATAAGGTGTGTCATGTCCTGGGGAGAGTGCAACACGTACCTGCAGCTCGAGCAGCGCGGCGGGCGGCTGGCTGACAGTTGTAGAAGATAAGGTGTGTCATGTCCTGGGGAGAGTGCAACACGTACCTGCAGCTCGAGCAGCGCGGCGGGCGGCTGGCTGACAGTTGTAGAAGATAAGGTGTGTCATGTCCTGGGGAGAGTGCAACACGTACCTGCAGCTCGAGCAGCGCGGCGGGCGGCTGGCTGACAGTTGTAGAAGATAAGGTGTGTCATGTCCTGGGGAGAGTGCAACACGTACCTGCAGCTCGAGCAGCGCGGCGGGCGGCTGGCTGACAGTTGTAGAAGATAAGGTGTGTCATGTCCTGGGGAGAGTGCAACACGTACCTGCAGCTCGAGCAGCGCGGCGGGCGGCTGGCTGACAGTTGTAGAAGATAAGGTGTGTCATGTCCTGGGGAGAGTGCAACACGTACCTGCAGCTCGAGCAGCGCGGCGGGCGGCTGGCTGACAGTTGTAGAAGATAAGGTGTGTCATGTCCTGGGGAGAGTGCAACACGTACCTGCAGCTCGAGCAGCGCGGCGGGCGGCTGGCTGACAGTTGTAGAAGATAAGGTGTGTCATGTCCTGGGGAGAGTGCAACACGTACCTGCAGCTCGAGCAGCGCGGCGGGCGGCTGGCTGACAGTTGTAGAAGATAAGGTGTGTCATGTCCTGGGGAGAGTGCAACACGTACCTGCAGCTCGAGCAGCGCGGCGGGCGGCTGGCTGACAGTTGTAGAAGATAAGGTGTGTCATGTCCTGGGGAGAGTGCAACACGTACCTGCAGCTCGAGCAGCGCGGCGGGCGGCTGGCTGACAGTTGTAGAAGATAAGGTGTGTCATGTCCTGGGGAGAGTGCAACACGTACCTGCAGCTCGAGCAGCGCGGCGGGCGGCTGGCTGACAGTTGTAGAAGATAAGGTGTGTCATGTCCTGGGGAGAGTGCAACACGTACCTGCAGCTCGAGCAGCGCGGCGGGCGGCTGGCTGACAGTTGTAGAAGATAAGGTGTGTCATGTCCTGGGGAGAGTGCAACACGTACCTGCAGCTCGAGCAGCGCGGCGGGCGGCTGGCTGACAGTTGTAGAAGATAAGGTGTGTCATGTCCTGGGGAGAGTGCAACACGTACCTGCAGCTCGAGCAGCGCGGCGGGCGGCTGGCTGACAGTTGTAGAAGATAAGGTGTGTCATGTCCTGGGGAGAGTGCAACACGTACCTGCAGCTCGAGCAGCGCGGCGGGCGGCTGGCTGACAGTTGTAGAAGATAAGGTGTGTCATGTCCTGGGGAGAGTGCAACACGTACCTGCAGCTCGAGCAGCGCGGCGGGCGGCTGGCTGACAGTTGTAGAAGATAAGGTGTGTCATGTCCTGGGGAGAGTGCAACACGTACCTGCAGCTCGAGCAGCGCGGCGGGCGGCTGGCTGACAGTTGTAGAAGATAAGGTGTGTCATGTCCTGGGGAGAGTGCAACACGTACCTGCAGCTCGAGCAGCGCGGCGGGCGGCTGGCTGACAGTTGTAGAAGATAAGGTGTGTCATGTCCTGGGGAGAGTGCAACACGTACCTGCAGCTCGAGCAGCGCGGCGGGCGGCTGGCTGACAGTTGTAGAAGATAAGGTGTGTCATGTCCTGGGGAGAGTGCAACACGTACCTGCAGCTCGAGCAGCGCGGCGGGCGGCTGGCTGACAGTTGTAGAAGATAAGGTGTGTCATGTCCTGGGGAGAGTGCAACACGTACCTGCAGCTCGAGCAGCGCGGCGGGCGGCTGGCTGACAGTTGTAGAAGATAAGGTGTGTCATGTCCTGGGGAGAGTGCAACACGTACCTGCAGCTCGAGCAGCGCGGCGGGCGGCTGGCTGACAGTTGTAGAAGATAAGGTGTGTCATGTCATGTCCTGGGGAGAGTGCAACACGTACCTGCAGCTCGAGCAGCGCGGCGGGCGGCTGGCTGACAGTTGTAGAAGATAAGGTGTGTCATGTCATGTCCTGGGGAGAGTGCAACACGTACCTGCAGCTCGAGCAGCGCGGCGGGCGGCTGGCTGACAGTTGTAGAAGATAAGGTGTGTCATGTCATGTCCTGGGGAGAGTGCAACACGTACCTGCAGCTCGAGCAGCGCGGCGGGCGGCTGGCTGACAGTTGTAGAAGATAAGGTGTGTCATGTCCTGGGGAGAGTGCAACACGTACCTGCAGCTCGAGCAGCGCGGCGGGCGGCTGGCTGACAGTTGTAGAAGATAAGGTGTGTCATGTCCTGGGGAGAGTGCAACACGTACCTGCAGCTCGAGCAGCGCGGCGGGCGGCTGGCTGACAGTTGTAGAAGATAAGGTGTGTCATGTCCTGGAGAGAGTGCAACACGTACCTGCAGCTCGAGCAGCGCGGCGGGCGGCTGGCTGACAGTTGTAGAAGATAAGGTGTGTCATGTCCTGGGGAGAGTGCAACACGTACCTGCAGCTCGAGCAGCGCGGCGGGCGGCTGGCTGACAGTTGTAGAAGATAAGGTGTGTCATGTCCTGGGGAGAGTGCAACACGTACCTGCAGCTCGAGCAGCGCGGCGGGCGGCTGGCTGACAGTTGTAGAAGATAAGGTGTGTCATGTCCTGGGGAGAGTGCAACACGTACCTGCAGCTCGAGCAGCGCGGCGGGCGGCTGGCTGACAGTTGTAGAAGATAAGGTGTGTCATGTCCTGGGGAGAGTGCAACACGTACCTGCAGCTCGAGCAGCGCGGCGGGCGGCTGGCTGACAGTTGTAGAAGATAAGGTGTGTCATGTCCTGGGGAGAGTGCAACACGTACCTGCAGCTCGAGCAGCGCGGCGGGCGGCTGGCTGACAGTTGTAGAAGATAAGGTGTGTCATGTCCTGGGGAGAGTGCAACACGTACCTGCAGCTCGAGCAGCGCGGCGGGCGGCTGGCTGACAGTTGTAGAAGATAAGGTGTGTCATGTCCTGGGGAGAGTGCAACACGTACCTGCAGCTCGAGCAGCGCGGCGGGCGGCTGGCTGACAGTTGTAGAAGATAAGGTGTGTCATGTCCTGGGGAGAGTGCAACACGTACCTGCAGCTCGAGCAGCGCGGCGGGCGGCTGGCTGACAGTTGTAGAAGATAAGGTGTGTCATGTCCTGGGGAGAGTGCAACACGTACCTGCAGCTCGAGCAGCGCGGCGGGCGGCTGGCTGACAGTTGTAGAAGATAAGGTGTGTCATGTCCTGGGGAGAGTGCAACACGTACCTGCAGCTCGAGCAGCGCGGCGGGCGGCTGGCTGACAGTTGTAGAAGATAAGGTGTGTCATGTCCTGGGGAGAGTGCAACACGTACCTGCAGCTCGAGCAGCGCGGCGGGCGGCTGGCTGACAGTTGTAGAAGATAAGGTGTGTCATGTCATGTCCTGGGGAGAGTGCAACACGTACCTGCAGCTCGAGCAGCGCGGCGGGCGGCTGGCTGACAGTTGTAGAAGATAAGGTGTGTCATGTCATGTCCTGGGGAGAGTGCAACACGTACCTGCAGCTCGAGCAGCGCGGCGGGCGGCTGGCTGACAGTTGTAGAAGATAAGGTGTGTCATGTCATGTCCTGGGGAGAGTGCAACACGTACCTGCAGCTCGAGCAGCGCGGCGGGCGGCTGGCTGACAGTTGTAGAAGATAAGGTGTGTCATGTCCTGGGGAGAGTGCAACACGTACCTGCAGCTCGAGCAGCGCGGCGGGCGGCTGGCTGACAGTTGTAGAAGATAAGGTGTGTCATGTCCTGGGGAGAGTGCAACACGTACCTGCAGCTCGAGCAGCGCGGCGGGCGGCTGGCTGACAGTTGTAGAAGATAAGGTGTGTCATGTCCTGGGGAGAGTGCAACACGTACCTGCAGCTCGAGCAGCGCGGCGGGCGGCTGGCTGACAGTTGTAGAAGATAAGGTGTGTCATGTCCTGGGGAGAGTGCAACACGTACCTGCAGCTCGAGCAGCGCGGCGGGCGGCTGGCTGACAGTTGTAGAAGATAAGGTGTGTCATGTCCTGGGGAGAGTGCAACACGTACCTGCAGCTCGAGCAGCGCGGCGGGCGGCTGGCTGACAGTTGTAGAAGATAAGGTGTGTCATGTCCTGGGGAGAGTGCAACACGTACCTGCAGCTCGAGCAGCGCGGCGGGCGGCTGGCTGACAGTTGTAGAAGATAAGGTGTGTCATGTCCTGGGGAGAGTGCAACACGTACCTGCAGCTCGAGCAGCGCGGCGGGCGGCTGGCTGACAGTTGTAGAAGATAAGGTGTGTCATGTCCTGGGGAGAGTGCAACACGTACCTGCAGCTCGAGCAGCGCGGCGGGCGGCTGGCTGACAGTTGTAGAAGATAAGGTGTGTCATGTCCTGGGGAGAGTGCAACACGTACCTGCAGCTCGAGCAGCGCGGCGGGCGGCTGGCTGACAGTTGTAGAAGATAAGGTGTGTCATGTCCTGGGGAGAGTGCAACACGTACCTGCAGCTCGAGCAGCGCGGCGGGCGGCTGGCTGACAGTTGTAGAAGATAAGGTGTGTCATGTCCTGGGGAGAGTGCAACACGTACCTGCAGCTCGAGCAGCGCGGCGGGCGGCTGGCTGACAGTTGTAGAAGATAAGGTGTGTCATGTCCTGGGGAGAGTGCAACACGTACCTGCAGCTCGAGCAGCGCGGCGGGCGGCTGGCTGACAGTTGTAGAAGATAAGGTGTGTCATGTCCTGGGGAGAGTGCAACACGTACCTGCAGCTCGAGCAGCGCGGCGGGCGGCTGGCTGACAGTTGTAGAAGATAAGGTGTGTCATGTCCTGGGGAGAGTGCAACACGTACCTGCAGCTCGAGCAGCGCGGCGGGCGGCTGGCTGACAGTTGTAGAAGATAAGGTGTGTCATGTCCTGGGGAGAGTGCAACACGTACCTGCAGCTCGAGCAGCGCGGCGGGCGGCTGGCTGACAGTTGTAGAAGATAAGGTGTGTCATGTCCTGGGGAGAGTGCAACACGTACCTGCAGCTCGAGCAGCGCGGCGGGCGGCTGGCTGACAGTTGTAGAAGATAAGGTGTGTCATGTCCTGGGGAGAGTGCAACACGTACCTGCAGCTCGAGCAGCGCGGCGGGCGGCTGGCTGACAGTTGTAGAAGATAAGGTGTGTCATGTCCTGGGGAGGGTGCAACACGTACCTGCAGCTCGAGCAGCGCGGCGGGCGGCTGGCTGACAGTTGTAGAAGATAAGGTGTGTCATGTCCTGGGGAGGGTGCAACACGTACCTGCAGCTCGAGCAGCGCGGCGGGCGGCTGGCTGACAGTTGTAGAAGATAAGGTGTGTCATGTCCTGGGGAGGGTGCAACACGTACCTGCAGCTCGAGCAGCGCGGCGGGCGGCTGGCTGACAGTTGTAGAAGATAAGGTGTGTCATGTCCTGGGGAGAGTGCAACACGTACCTGCAGCTCGAGCAGCGCGGCGGGCGGCTGGCTGACAGTTGTAGAAGATAAGGTGTGTCATGTCCTGGGGAGAGTGCAACACGTACCTGCAGCTCGAGCAGCGCGGCGGGCGGCTGGCTGACAGTTGTAGAAGATAAGGTGTGTCATGTCCTGGGGAGGGTGCAACACGTACCTGCAGCTCGAGCAGCGCGGCGGGCGGCTGGCTGACAGTTGTAGAAGATAAGGTGTGTCATGTCCTGGGGAGAGTGCAACACGTACCTGCAGCTCGAGCAGCGCGGCGGGCGGCTGGCTGACAGTTGTAGAAGATAAGGTGTGTCATGTCATGTCCTGGGGAGAGTGCAACACGTACCTGCAGCTCGAGCAGCGCGGCGGGCGGCTGGCTGACAGTTGTAGAAGATAAGGTGTGTCATGTCCTGGGGAGGGTGCAACACGTACCTGCAGCTCGAGCAGCGCGGCGGGCGGCTGGCTGACAGTTGTAGAAGATAAGGTGTGTCATGTCCTGGGGAGAGTGCAACACGTACCTGCAGCTCGAGCAGCGCGGCGGGCGGCTGGCTGACAGTTGTAGAAGATAAGGTGTGTCATGTCATGTCCTGGGGAGAGTGCAACACGTACCTGCAGCTCGAGCAGCGCGGCGGGCGGCTGGCTGACAGTTGTAGAAGATAAGGTGTGTCATGTCATGTCCTGGGGAGAGTGCAACACGTACCTGCAGCTCGAGCAGCGCGGCGGGCGGCTGGCTGACAGTTGTAGAAGATAAGGTGTGTCATGTCCTGGGGAGAGTGCAACACGTACCTGCAGCTCGAGCAGCGCGGCGGGCGGCTGGCTGACAGTTGTAGAAGATAAGGTGTGTCATGTCCTGGGGAGAGTGCAACACGTACCTGCAGCTCGAGCAGCGCGGCGGGCGGCTGGCTGACAGTTGTAGAAGATAAGGTGTGTCATGTCATGTCCTGGGGAGAGTGCAACACGTACCTGCAGCTCGAGCAGCGCGGCGGGCGGCTGGCTGACAGTTGTAGAAGATAAGGTGTGTCATGTCATGTCCTGGGGAGAGTGCAACACGTACCTGCAGCTCGAGCAGCGCGGCGGGCGGCTGGCTGACAGTTGTAGAAGATAAGGTGTGTCATGTCCTGGGGAGAGTGCAACACGTACCTGCAGCTCGAGCAGCGCGGCGGGCGGCTGGCTGACAGTTGTAGAAGATAAGGTGTGTCATGTCCTGGGGAGAGTGCAACACGTACCTGCAGCTCGAGCAGCGCGGCGGGCGGCTGGCTGACAGTTGTAGAAGATAAGGTGTGTCATGTCCTGGGGAGAGTGCAACACGTACCTGCAGCTCGAGCAGCGCGGCGGGCGGCTGGCTGACAGTTGTAGAAGATAAGGTGTGTCATGTCCTGGGGAGAGTGCAACACGTACCTGCAGCTCGAGCAGCGCGGCGGGCGGCTGGCTGACAGTTGTAGAAGATAAGGTGTGTCATGTCCTGGGGAGAGTGCAACACGTACCTGCAGCTCGAGCAGCGCGGCGGGCGGCTGGCTGACAGTTGTAGAAGATAAGGTGTGTCATGTCCTGGGGAGAGTGCAACACGTACCTGCAGCTCGAGCAGCGCGGCGGGCGGCTGGCTGACAGTTGTAGAAGATAAGGTGTGTCATGTCCTGGGGAGAGTGCAACACGTACCTGCAGCTCGAGCAGCGCGGCGGGCGGCTGGCTGACAGTTGTAGAAGATAAGGTGTGTCATGTCCTGGGGAGAGTGCAACACGTACCTGCAGCTCGAGCAGCGCGGCGGGCGGCTGGCTGACAGTTGTAGAAGATAAGGTGTGTCATGTCCTGGGGAGAGTGCAACACGTACCTGCAGCTCGAGCAGCGCGGCGGGCGGCTGGCTGACAGTTGTAGAAGATAAGGTGTGTCATGTCCTGGGGAGAGTGCAACACGTACCTGCAGCTCGAGCAGCGCGGCGGGCGGCTGGCTGACAGTTGTAGAAGATAAGGTGTGTCATGTCCTGGGGAGAGTGCAACACGTACCTGCAGCTCGAGCAGCGCGGCGGGCGGCTGGCTGACAGTTGTAGAAGATAAGGTGTGTCATGTCATGTCCTGGGGAGAGTGCAACACGTACCTGCAGCTCGAGCAGCGCGGCGGGCGGCTGGCTGACAGTTGTAGAAGATAAGGTGTGTCATGTCATGTCCTGGGGAGAGTGCAACACGTACCTGCAGCTCGAGCAGCGCGGCGGGCGGCTGGCTGACAGTTGTAGAAGATAAGGTGTGTCATGTCCTGGGGAGAGTGCAACACGTACCTGCAGCTCGAGCAGCGCGGCGGGCGGCTGGCTGACAGTTGTAGAAGATAAGGTGTGTCATGTCCTGGGGAGAGTGCAACACGTACCTGCAGCTCGAGCAGCGCGGCGGGCGGCTGGCTGACAGTTGTAGAAGATAAGGTGTGTCATGTCATGTCCTGGGGAGAGTGCAACACGTACCTGCAGCTCGAGCAGCGCGGCGGGCGGCTGGCTGACAGTTGTAGAAGATAAGGTGTGTCATGTCATGTCCTGGGGAGAGTGCAACACGTACCTGCAGCTCGAGCAGCGCGGCGGGCGGCTGGCTGACGGCCTTGTCGACGTCGGCGCGCCCCAGCAGCAGCGTCGGCCGCTCCCACACCGACGAGTGCGCCGCCGAGTTGTAGAAGAACACCGACCCGTCTCCCGTCCACACCACGCACCTGAGAACCACCAGGAACCGTTATAACACGATATTACCCCACCAGGCTTATTTTGCATTACCCCAACTGGCAATTTCACTTTATCCTACCTAGCGATATTACCCCACCTGGCAATGTTTACCCATCTGAAAATATTAATCCTACTGACAATATTATGCCTGATTAAATATTACCCCCTCAGAGGATAATATCCCCCTAATCACATTACCCCATCTGACAATATAAATTCTTTCTGGTTTTTTGCTTAACATATTAAGTCCACTCCTATCCTGCTTGTCTTTATTCTTCTCCGCCTTCTCCTGTGCTCCTCTCTCCCGAGAGGCTGAACTTACCTTACGACTAGATGTTCAAGTCAAACTTCCAAATAACGGCCATAAATGGAAATATTGTCCCACCTAGCAATGTTACCCCATCTAAACTGTGATTTTTAGTTTCGTTGACTAAACTGACATTTGGGGGGTTGTCACTTTATCGTTATATAATATATTGTCGTATCTTGACTATCCCGAGTTATCGAAAGTTGATCGAATATCGAAGTAGATCGAAAATGGAACTATTCCACTGAAAAAAAAATTACATTTGTTAAGAAACTAGCGGTCCTTATTTAGTTTCTACTCATTTATGTTGGACTTCATTTTACGATCGCATTTATTTTATTGTTGATTTCATATATAACACAATAAAAGTGTATGTATTATGTGTATGAATACTGTTATATTTAAATATATTACGTTCATATTCATAAAACACTTATTTACACCAACTAGTAAAATTAAATTGGGGAGTCATGTCACATCGATTCGATGAATCACTTATGATTGAACCTTACCTACAACACTATGCCACGAGCTTGCAACATTTAAAAAAATAAGTTCCTTGGCAGCTGTCAGTTTAGTCTACGAAATTAAAAATCACAGTATAGTAATGTTACCTCAACTAGCAATGTTACCCTTTTTTTTAATTATTATTCATGACCCTAGATACAAGTCTTTCAGTCGGATACATAGATGGGTTTTAACATTGTTTAATATGCATTAGAATGCGGATGTAAGATTCTAATGTTTTTTGGAGTATTTGGCAGAAAATTATATCGAGTCAGACCTCCCAGTAAGCTTTGCAGAGGTAGTCAATACTACAATAAAATACTCCGCTCCACTATCCCTAGATCGCTTCTGTCAATGATTTCACATATTGTCCCGTTGCATAGACAGTTGAGACTGGGAATGAATTTGCAAATAATATTAACAGCCGCTGAACTTTATTTGAATAAGTCTCTCCAAACACTCATCGACATAATAAATAGTTTGGACTGGAAATACTTACGAAAAAAACGTGCCTACCTAAACCTTAAAATGTCACTTAAAATGGCTGCCGATGCTATGGTTGTGTCAATCACGGAACACACACACACACTCACAAATTTCAATAATACAAAAAGTGAACAACCATTTGACAGCAGGACTACCGCGAACACAACCACAAAATTCGTCACATAATATGGCGTCACTATGTCATAACAAAATGTAGTCAATAAGAGCAACAACTGAAATATTGTTGTCTCTTTTATCAAATACGATTACTACATTAGAAAGAATGAAACAAAATTATGCTTCACATTCTGTATCGTATTTCACTCATATTTGTATAAGCTAATGTATGTATAGAACATCGCGGCGCCTCCATGTCTTTCCTATCTCAATGTTACAAAAATTCCGCCACCTATTTTGTTGTAGCTTAATGCACTTACCAAGGCGTCCCCAAGATCGGCGTGCTGGATATGGGGCGGCTCCTGTCCTGCTTGGCCTTGTCCTTCTCTTTCTCCTTGTCCCCCTTGTCCTTGTCCGCCTTCTCCTTCTCCTGCGCCCTCCTCTCCTGGTCCGCCTGCTGCTCCAGCCGCTCGCGCTCCTCCCGCGCTTGGCGCTCGGCCGCCATGACACGCTCGGCTTCCGCTGCGGCTTTGGCTTCGTCGTGGGCGTCCACGTCGATTACTGGGGGGGGAGGAAGTTATGGGTAACTTAGCAGTAATATAGCATCATCATAATATTATCATCTGAATAACATATAGGCCAAAGATTAACGGACGGCCATCTTCTTTCTAGGGTTCCGTACCCAAAGGGTCTAAACGGAACCCTATTGCTGTCACTCACGTATCCGTCGGTCAGTCGTCTGTCCTACGGACTTTACAGCCAAAACGTTGGATCTACAGTCTTCAAATTTTCACAGTATAAGTATCTTGTTGACCCAAAGCCATACATATTGGCAATATTTTTTTTATATGTTTGTATCAAAAAAAAAAATGTTTTATCGTTGTTTAGAACTCGTTGAATACATAAATAATGTATTTTATCTACACTCACAACGTAATGTTCCAAATAAAAATTCAAAAAATATTGTATAAACACGTACTTTATATTCGTGGATAGGTAAAATTAAAAAAAAAACCGGCCAAGTGCGAGTCGGATTCGCACACGAAGGGTTCCGTACCATTATCGCAACACACTGCATATAAATCAAGTTTGTTGTATGGGAGCCCCCCTTAATTTATTTTATTTTAATTTATTAATTATATTTTTTTGAAGTAAATATACAACTAAACATTCTGTGAATATTTCAAGCGTCTACCTGTTGCCGTTATAAATATCGAGCAAAAAACGGCAAAAATATCACGTTTGTTGTATGGGAGCCCCCCTTTAATATTTACTTTATACTGTTTTTAGTATTTGTTGTTATAGCGGCAACAGAAATACATCATCTGTGAAAATTTCAACTGTCTAGCTATCACGGTTCATGAGATACAGCCTGGAGACAGACGGACAGACAGACAGACAGACAGACAGACAGACAGACAGACAGACAGACAGACAGACAGACAGACAGACGGATCGCGAAGTCTTAGTAATAGGGTCCCGTTTTTACCCTTTGGGTACGGAACCCTAAAAACCATTACAGTTCAACATTTTCCTTCGATTTTCAAACAACTGCATCATAAAATATTTTTTTAATTTTTATAGCACACTTTTACTTTTTAATTTTCTGGCGCGTATGGGCTGTTGTAAAGAAGTTTCATTGTCTGTGGATGCGCGCGCTGCGCAATGAGAATCTAATTTGCCCGCCATACCATACCAAATATTTTTCCCTTTCCACTTTTGTTTTATGTCAACTGTATGAGTGAAGATAAAGTAGTGTATGCAACGGTTTATCAAATGAGGCGAAGCCGAATTTGATAAACCGTTGCATACACTACGCTCGTGTTTTAATAACCCCTATTATATGGCCATTGCATAAACTACTATTATCTACACTCACAATGTAATGTTCCAAATATGAATTCAAAAAATATTGTATAAACACATACTTTATATTCGTGGATAGGTATTCGGCTTCGCCTCATGTGATAAACCTAAGCTCGTGTTTTAATAACCCCTATTATATGGCCATTGCATAAACTACTATTATCTACACTCACAATGTAATGTTCCAAATATGAATTCAAAAAATATTGTATAAACACATACTTTATATTCGTGGATAGGTATTCGGCTTCGCCTCATGTGATAAACCTAAGCTCGTGTTTTAATAACCCCTATTATATGGCCATTGCATAAACTACTATTATCTACACTCACAATGTAATGTTCCAAATATGAATTCAAAAAATATTGTATAAACACATACTTTATATTCGTGGATAGGTATTCGGCTTCGCCTCATGTGATAAACCTAAGCTCGTGTTTTAATAACCCGTGACCATTGGATAAACTACTATATTTTTGAAGCCTTGGTGTGGGCCACCAAAACAAAAAATACAGCTTCAGCAGACAGCTTCTTTTTTTTTTTCAACATTAGAAATTTTTATAACCTCTTTTTACGGACCGATCAACCGATTTTGAATTCTATACCGTAAATTAAGGATGGCATAAAAATAATAAACCTGTTACCAAAACTAACTGTTTAATACAGCTGCCATTTGTCATATCACTAAGGCAATAGAAATCAAAATCCATTGAACGGGCTGTAAAATGAGATTATTTAAATATCTAATGTCATCTCAAATGGAGTTTACTAGGATTAAGTAGCTTATTATGATACACAGACGAAACCGCTGGTAGAAGCTAGTTGCCGAATAAACTTATTTATACTAAAACTTAAAACATAAGTTTAGATAGACTCACCTTCGACCTTACCATCATCAACGTCCATTTTCCTATCATCGCCCTTCTCTTTTGCGATCTTCGCTCTCAATTCTGTAGGGGACAAAGAAAATAAAATAATTTAGCTTGTTTATACATGGCCACAGATAATATAATACTAGCATACGTAACTAGCGGTTTTAGCTGATTAAACTGATTATTTTTTGTCCATCAATCACGTTTGGTTCCGTTCCATGGCGATAGATAGATGGTGTTAGTAGCGACTTGCATGTAAAAGGGTTTACTCGGTTCGTGTAATTTTTTTCTTTTAATACAGTGAAGATTTGTTTTATAGTATCTTTTTGCACGTTTTTACTGTTACATTGCACCAAAATGTGTTATATACAAATTTAAACAGTCGAGTGGAACGTGTCAGACATTTAAAACCACGCCATCTATTGGCATCAATTTTAAATAATCCGTTCAAATAATCTTTGAAATGTTTGACGAGTTGAATAAACAAGAACATACAATGTTTATGTTGAATGCCAGAAAATGTTAATTTTACACACATTCAATAACAAATCGGTGCATATCGCGCCATCTAGTGAGATTTATTAGAACCAAATTTTCTTTTTTAGCGCTGAGACCCCGTGACATGGTGGACATCCCACCCATAAGCACTAAACGTTTTGGGAATACTTTCATTGTGCGCACAGCTAAGGAGAGGAATTCATTGCCGGAGTCTGTGTTTCCTGATAGCTACAACCTTGTGGGTTTTTAAATATCTAGGTCATATCTTAAACAAAGATGATGATATCGAGAGGGAACGGAAGGCGATGTCAGTCCAATGCTGGCCCGCAGGTTTGCGAGATGTACGAGGGTAGTGAAGTTTACTTGCAAGTCACTGCTAACACCCCGTCCGTCGATTTTTGTGTTGTTCCTTTGTGTTTTTTTGTTTAATTTATGTTGTTTAATTGTTTATTTGCCTCCTACTTAATAATCAGGACATGTTGTTTCCATATTTCCATTACGTTTAATTTGTATATGATTATGATTCGTTTGTTTATTTATTTGATTTGTTATCTCATTGTAATTTAATGTGTAAAGTGATGTGATGAGATTTAAAATTACCTGAATAATTGAATTGAATTATCAATCCAAAACAAATTAAGTTAATTTGATTAGTATTGTTAATATTGCAATAAAAATTGGAAGTTATACTCTAGGGGGAGGGCCTGGAGATCCGTAACACACGGCTTCCCTAGTACGGATTCCAGTCTCTCACAAAGGAGCTTCTTGCAAATGTTTTAATATAGTTTTAAGTACATACATTTTTAAGCAACCTTTGTGGAGAGAAAACAATAAATTTATTTATATTTGTTATTATCTATATCTGTGGAACGGAACCGAACCCGATCGATGTTCTTCGAAAAATAATCAGTTTAATCAGACGAAAAACGCTAGTTACGTCGGCACAATTTCTTTGTATGGGATGAGGCATCTGTATGCTAGTATTATATTATCTGTGCTAGTTAAGGAGTGGCATTCTGTGTTTCCTGATAGCTACAACCTAGGAGTATTCAAGTCTCTAGTGAATAGGTTACTTCTAGCCAAGCGTGCTTCACCGTCGACCACATCATCGCTTACCATCAGGTGAGATAGTGGGCAAGCGCAAGTCTACTAATAACAAAAAACTCAATGTATCATATGAAGGCTCAAAGTAGTCTTAGACAGATTCAAAATAAATTACTAATATGATACATAGCATATTAGTCTCTATCTCCACAACATAACGCACACATTTCTATATCAGATAAACAAAAAACGATCACATTTGAAAATTCAAAGTGTCGTCTTTTTTTTCGTGGTGTTTCAATGTGAGCCTTATACTGTGGAGATAGGAGTCCATGTGCTATGTACATGTATCAGCGCCTACCTTCGAGCTCCTTCATAGGCTTGGGCTTCTCCCACACGCTCTCCTGCTTGGCCGCGTTGTAGTAGTAGGGGCGGCCGTCGGGCGCGCGGTGCGTGGTCCACTCGCCTGCCGCCGCCACCAGCTCCGGGGTGATCACCTGGAGGGAGGGAAAATTAACTGTTACGGAAATGCAAAAAGAAAAACTGACATAACAATCGAAAGACGTCCACTGCTCGACATAGAGCTCCCCCGCGCGTCTCGCACGCTCCACCTGGTGACAGACCGTACAACGCAACGTGTTCGGGTACTGGTGGCCACCCCAGAACCTTTCGGTCCCATCGAGCATCCGTTCTGCCAGCAAAGTGCTCTTAAGGGTACACTAGTCGAAAATTCTTCCATACAAACGTATTCTAGCTTTTACTCCACTCTTTGACGATGTACGTTCAAAATAAAAAATGATATCAATTTGTCTCATCATTATCTAGCCCTGTATGGAAACAAAAAAGAAAAAAATAAAATTACTTGAAAGTTATGAGCTTCGAAAGTTCCATATTTCAACACTAATTTTAACGCATCTTTGGGCGCAAATAAGTACCATAAGAAGAAGGAAAATTGCAAAACGGCCTCCATACAGGGATAGATTATTAGTTCAACAATGCAAATAATTTTATTTT
The DNA here is from genome assembly GCA_945859665.1 of Anorthoa munda. Classification (NCBI taxonomy): domain Eukaryota; kingdom Metazoa; phylum Arthropoda; class Insecta; order Lepidoptera; family Noctuidae; genus Anorthoa; species Anorthoa munda. Next base: position 545,694 of record OX243919.1, on the reverse strand, counting down.
GAACAAATACATTCAGTACTTTTTTCATGAAATCCAGACTCCCAAAGGCCTGTTTATAAAATTTCGCGCGCTCGTTTTCGTTCTAAATCATCATCCATTTCGGTACAAATTTTCAAAGTGTGTATTCGTACGCGAACTAGCTTCTTACTGCTCATAACAGCATCTATCTGTTCCGCACGTGTTGTCGGTTGATATAGCATGCATTTTAACCCCGCGCACAAAATAGTTCGTGACGTCGACTAGTGTACCCTTAACCATTCATTCGTGAACTCTTTTAAAAATATCTCTTATAGATAGTTCAGCTCATCTTTGCGCGCGGAGCCATGCGTGCGTGCGCTTATAAATACACAGCTTTAATTTGTGTGACAGTGCAAATAATCACCCACACATAGAGCCGCGCGCAAAGATGACTTGAACTATCTATACTAGTTGGTGTCTTTGGTACCTCTTATTTTATCATTTTGCAACACCGACTTCCAAAACGATAATTATTTTTGCACTTTTTAGTATTTTGCTTTGGAAATCGGTTTATTCTTTTGTGTTTTATTTTTATTATTTTATATTCACAAATCGATACTGTTTCATATACCGGTTCAATCTTCTACGGGATTTAACTGAACAAAATTGAACAATGTATATTATGTTTTTACTGTATATTCCAAAATCCATTTGGACAAAGTAGTATACACAAGCTAACGAACATGTAGGTAGCACTCACAGTGTCCTCCTTAGCGACGGGCGGCGTGGGCGAGTCGCAGATGACGGTGGGCGGCTCCAGCGCCGGGGACGCGCCCGGGCCACCGCCCCCCTGGCCGCCGCCCCCCGGGCCGCCCGCCCCGCTCGCACCGGCCAGGTTGATTGCTGCGACAAACACTAGCGTTACATACCATTCAACAAGACACATTACATTCGTCAGATAAAATAATACATTTCGAAGAAAGTGAGCAAACTTTAAAAAAACCGGCCAAGTGCGAGTCAGACTCGCGCACGTATCCAAAGAGTAAAAACGGGACCCTATTATAAGACTCCGCGGTCCGTCTGTCTGTCTGTCACCAGGCTGTATCTCATGAACCGTGATAGCTAGACAGTTGAAATTTTCACAGATGACGTTTATTTATGGCCGCTATAATACTAAAAACAGAATAAAATAAATATTTGAGTCGGGTGGTTCCCATACAACAAAAGTGATTTTTTTGCCGTTTTATGCGATAATGGTAGGGAACCCTTCGTGCGCGAGTCCGACTCGCACTTGGCCGGTTTTTTCAACTACACCACTTAAAGGTACTTTTGAGTTATCAACAAAAAAAAGTCTATAATGAATCTAATTGCACATTCGCAAGCGTCAGAGGGTCTCTATGGAGAAGAATGTGCAAGAAACTCCACGGACACTCTTTCCCATCAATAAATTTTAACTACAAGTATTTGGTTATATCATTCTTGTTGGGCAAAATTACACAAATGTGAGAACGATGTAAAAAGACGTGCACGTAACAACGTCTAGAGTAAAACAAACAATCTCAAAATACAATAATTAATTAAAAACAGGCCGAGGCAGTTAAGTTATGACCAATCCCAACTGACGGCGCCCGTTCACGAACATGACGCATGGATTGACATCACTCAGCTCAACTATCGTGAAGGGAACCGAATGATCCAACACATGTACCACACCATCAGAGAGACAGCCTAAGAACTTTAATAATAATACAGAAAAGCTTTACAAAATGTATAATAGGCAGGATTGAACTCAGATATTATTACTAAAAAAAAATAACAATGTTTAGTAAGAATAATGATTAAAATAATTAACTCTATAATCAAACTCTGCATAGAAAATTTGAATTAAGAAATTTTTGATACTTGCTTAAACTATAACAAAAAAAAAAATAAACTGGCTTGAGTTAGGCAATCGCCTAGCGTGCGTCACTGCTGATCATGCACCGGATCCGCGCGTGAAGCATTGCGTAAACTGCACGATTGCAGTTTTACTGATTTAGCAATAAGTTTAGTTTATAGAATAATTGTAATCTTAATTTTAGTCTTGTAGTTCTAATCCTAAAGTAAACTTGTATTTTAATTAAATAAATCTTTTTTAATAATTATCTTGTTCGCTGAAACTTAACTCTTGTCTTTGGTAATTATTTTTTTTTCGTTTTTGGCACCAACTACCGAAATGAAAGTTATTGCTTGTTAAGTTGTTATATTGTTTTGGAAGTCGGTATTTTTTTTTTTCCTTAGTTTATGCTCGTATATTTTCATGAAAATACGCATTATTAAGAATAACTTAAAAACTACTCGTCAGATCTTGATCAAATTAGACCACATGAGAAGTACCAGCTTTCAAATAAAAAACAATCATCAAAATCGGTTCATAATTAGCGGAGTAATCGCGTAACAAACATACAAACATTCGAATTGAGAACCTCCTCCTTTTTGAAGTCGGTTAACAATCAATTAATAGTTGCTGGCCACCCATACGAAATAAGGAAATATAAAGCTTGTAAAGAGACACTTACTGGAATCAGGCACGGCCGCATTGGCCATGTTGGGCGGCGGCTGCGCCACCAGGGGCGGCGGCCAGCTGCCGGGCCACTGCGGCCAGCCTCCACCAGGCCCGGGGTAGCCACCGTACCCGCCAAAGCCGGGGTTACCAGCGCCCGGGAACATGTTGCCTGTGAAACATTAAATAACATGGATGAATGATGCCAATACAATTAATTTTCAATTCTTTACTAGTCCGCAATCTTGGGCCGTCCGCCATATTGGATTTAGAATGACGTCACTTAACTAACCATACATTGTCATCCAAACTAAACGTGTGGGCAAAATTTCATCTTAATTGGTAGAGGATAACTGTTTTAAAATTCAGTTGCAATATTATGATAACACCCCGGGTATTCATAAGAGTAGGAAGAGTTTTCTTTAATGCACCGGCCATTCAAGACCAATCTGTAGTAAAAAGGAAACTGTCGGAAGAATTTCACCGAACTTCTTGAAACCCCAGGCACACCTGCCACTTGGACGTGAACTGCAGTGGACCATATGGAAAGCAGTCAATCGTTTGCGTACCCAGGTAGGCCGCTGCAAACACAATTTTGCAAAATGGGATTTTATACACCACACCTGTCTGGTACCCTGTGTGAATGCCACACACCTGCGCTTTGGAAGACCTTACCCTCGCTACTGACGCCGCAATCGGTGTGGGACCTAAACTTTTCCATCAACTCAGAACTTATATTATTAAGAGAGAGCCCGAATTTTGTGTGTTTGTACAGACGTGTAGGTTAAGGGTACACTAGTCGAAAATTCATCCATACAAACGTAGTCTGGCTTTTACTCCACTGTTTGACGATTTCCGTTCAAAATAAAAAATTATATCAATTTGTCTCATCATTATCTAGCAAAAAAGTAAAAAAATAATTACTTGAATGTTATGAGCTTCGAAAGTTCCATATTTTAACACTAATTTTAACGCATCTTTGGGCGCTAATAAGTACCATAAGAAGAAGGAAAATTGAAAAACGGCCTCCATACAGGGACAGATTAGTAGTTCAACAATGAAAATAATGTTATTTTGAACAGATACATTCAGTCGTTTTTTCATGATATCGAGACTCCCAAAGGTCTGTTTATAAAATTTCGCGCGCTCGTTTTCGTTCTAAATCATGATCCATTTCGCTACAAATTTGCAATAGCTTCTTACTGCTCATAACAGCATCTATCTGTTCCGCACGTGTTGTCGGTTGATATAGCACGCATTTTTATCCCGCGCACAAATTAGTTCGTGCCGTCGACTAGTGTAACCTTAACCTCTGGAATCACTACACCTATTTCAAAAAAAATTGCAACATTTGAATGGTACATTACTCCAGATGGTTACACACTATTATTATTACCAAGGAAAATCCGGGGCGGGCTACTAGTATACAATGTAAAAACTGAAAAGGGGTACAGGGCAGGGCTACGTCATAATGCAATATTTTTGCATTTTCGAAGACATTAAGTAAAAATTCCAGGCGGGCGTCAGCTAGCACAATATAAATAAGCTTCAAAAATCGTCCAGAACCCAGTAACTGGGTAACACATTACCCAGTATTGTGTGTATTATGACCTTACCATTGGGTGGCTGTTGTGCGATGGGCGCGCTCTCCCCGGGCGGCATGTCGTCGTTATCCGCGGGGCTTTCACCCTCCTTATCTTTGGAACCTGTATCAACAATAACAATTGACTTTTATCTTTTGGAGAGGCCGAGAAATAACTCGGACACTTCGACCCATTGGGATATTTTGTGATCCCCTAGATATCGATCTCGTTGAAAATTATCTTCATGACTTTTACAACGAGATTAGGAGATATCCTACCCCTAGGAGATTCATTTGCTTACCAGCCAGAGCATCGCATGTGCACATAAGGTGCTCATATAAGGGTGAATGAGTTTCATACTATTGTGTAGCATTCTTAATAAGTGGTGTAAAACTAAATATCACACAATAGGAATATCTAATTAGTCAGTTAGATAATTCCAAAAAATATTGGACATATTTTTTCTTATGTAGCGTGAACTAAAAATGATGACGATTCAGTGGGTTAAAATTCGCGTGACGTCATGCCTTGGTACAGTTTATACTTAGTTACGTCACAAGCCCCCATTCCCGAACTTTGATGCGCTTTATCTTGGTCACGGAGTCCCAGCGCTAACAAAGAAAATTTGGTTCAAATATGTGTCGCTAGATGGCGTGATATGCATTGATTTATTATTGAATTGTGTGTAAAATTCACATTTTCAAGAATTGATCATAAAAATTGTATGTTCTTTTTTAATCAACTCTCCTAAGCACAAAATTATGGAATATTGGGCTCATAATTCACAATTCAACTATTATTTGAATTTCTGAGGCAATGAAATTGTGAAACGAGAAAAAAAATACTATAAAACAAATCGTCACTGTATATCAAGAAAAAAATAATGTGTTTTTAATTTTTTCATTATCTAGCTGATGGACTAATTAGAATTAGTTTTTTGCTCCCCATCATTACCCCTATTGATATGGCAATAAATATTAATAACATAATTGGAAAACTTACCTCCTTCCTTTACCCAAGGAGGTGGTTGTGTCATGAACGGTGGCACGTTCCCAGTGGGGGGCGCATTGTGGACTCCGGGGGGCATCACGTTGGACATGACGCCATTGGGCATCATGCCCATAGGGCCGGACATTGGGCCGCCCATGGGCCCGTTCATAGAGACGTTCTGCGCCATTGGACCTCCTTTAATAGAAATAGTTACTCTATTTAAGTGTATGCTCCTACCTACACAATCATAAAATATGTGTAGAACTTCTGTCTTCTGCACATGTCACTCATATTTTATGCGCTAGGTTTAAAGTTCGCTGCATACGTAATAGTATAAGATCCCACTGCAAAAATCTGCAGGTTATATGTTTTTAATGAAACTTGGTTTTTATGAATGATTCTTGATAAATAGAATAGATGAACTGCAGGATTGCCTGGCTGCAAACAGATTTTTGTTTTCTTAGGGTTCCGTACCCCGAAGGGCCCAAACGGAAATCTATTGTTGTCACTCACGTGTCTGTCTGTCCGTCGTCTCCGGTTTTACAGCCAAACAGTTGGAGCTACAGTGTTCAAAATTTCACAGTTTAAGCAGCTTGTTGACTTACAACAAAAAATATATATTTATATTTTTTAAGGGGGCTCCCATACAGCTAAAGGGGGCGTGAAAAAATATTTTTGGCCTAACCCATTGAGTGGGCTATCGTTGTTTAGAGCTTGTTTAGTAGATACAGTAATTTTTTGTTTTAAAAAAATTTGGCTATTAAAGGAATATTGGCTACGCAGATGATGATGAACCTTGTGCTAGCAACTAACTCTTGAGTTAAGTTTTTGGCAAGTAGACCTAATAAAATATCTATACCTGCTGCCATGGTTTCCATTTCCGCCTGAGATATGACCTTACAGGTGGGTCCCTCCTGGGGCCGGGTCCATGTGGTCTCCCTGGTTCTTTGGTGGTAGTAGTAAGGTTTGCCTTCGTCGGACTTGGTTTCCACCCAGAGCTCAGGGGCCGGCTGTTGAAAGGATAGAATTGTTTAGTGTTTTTGAATAAAGGGTTTCAGCCGGGCGAGCACGCCCTACTGTGACAGGCTTGAGTCACACTTTGAGAACAAAAACTGTGATAAAAATACGTGACTCATGCCTATCAGAGAGGCCGTACTCACCCGCAAGTTGGCCGGCTTTATAAATGTCATTGTATTTGTAATTTCAAACTTTTATGGCTTTTTAATAACCTGAACTACATTATAATATTTCATATGAGTTTTTTTATAATATATATGGAGGTCTAAAACGTAACCAATCAATAACTAGAGTGGCATTTATTAGAAAAACACAGAAAAGAACACTTACCATATTAGGCGGCGGCATACCAGGTGGGCCACCGAAAGGCGGTGGCTGTCCCATCATATTGGGGGGTGGACCCATAGGTCCGCCCGGGGGCATCATACCGGGCGGTGGGCCAAACGGAGGAGGGCCACCCATCATGCCAGGAGGAGGCCCGCCCATCATCCCCGGTGGCGGAGGACCCATAGGTCCCCAGTTATTATCAAAGTTTGGTCCGTTATTCGGCCCAAAGCCGCGCGGCCCGCCGCGACCGCGGAAAAAGCCTCGACCTCTCATTGGGGGACCTCCTGGACCGTAGCCGCGACCTCTGAACCTCATAGGAGGCCCATTCATCCAACCCGGTGGAGGACCACGGCCTCTGCTTCTGTCAAAATTGATTGGTGTTAGACTTATTGAGAGCGCAGCTTCGATATTATACAGTTATTAGCAATGCCTGTACATAATAATTGTAGAAAAATATAATATTATATCTAAACTAATATTATAAAGAGGAAATATTTGTATTTTTGTATGTAACAAATAAACTTTAAAACTACTGGCCCAATTTCAAAAATCCTTTCACCGTTGGGAAGCTTCACTATCCCCAGGTGACATAGGCTACTTTTTATCCCTTTATTTCCCACTGGAACGTCAACTACGTGGGTGAAACCGCCAGGCGTCCGCTAGTTCTTTATTTAATAACCTAGCTGTTCCACCACCACCACCACCACCAACCACCCCACAGGACCCGTTTTCGGGCTTAAAAAATGGCCTATGTCACTCAGGAATAATGTAGCATTCTAATGATGAATTTTTTTAAATTGGTCCAGTAGTTTCGGAGCATATTCGGTACAAACTAACAAACAAAAACATCTTTCCTCTTTATAATATTAGTATAGATAGTATAGATAAACTACACTACTACTACTGTATTTATACTTTTTTTATTGTTTTTTATTTAGTTTTGCATTCTATAGCTGTAAGCATGTTAAATAAACAGAATTAAAAACAAGCGCTTACTGCTACAAGAAACAAACATGTGTGCATTGGCAATATTTGATGACACTAAATAAAATCTTGTTATAAACACATTACCCTCCTTTGGCAGTCGGTCACAGATGTCGTCAATCAAACTTTACATGAGTAACAATAGTGTAAACTTGCATAATATTGACCTATTGAGGTGGTTAAATGAATGACAATGAATCTACAAAGAGTTGCAATGATATTGCCTTAGTTTGTTTAATGCAGATAAAGTAATCATTTCTTTTTTTTTATGTTTTGCGTCTCGCAGGTCAATCCGAGTGATTGGCTACTGCTTAACCGGGCAATCCTGAGGAACCAATAAAGTGCGTGCCGATTTTGGCATATTTCTATGGCACTATCTGTGGGCACTAAAGTTTTACTTGTTTGCCACATGTTGAAACTGAATGTGCTGTTATAGGATACTAGCGACCAATCCTGGCTTCACACAAAATTATAATAATAAATATAAATATGTAAAATTATACATACAAATTTTCCTAATTCATCACTATTCTTCTCTCTGAGAGGAGGCCTATGCCCCAGTATTGAGATATTTTCTGTCTGTATCGTGGGTGTGTTTACAAACATATAAACTCACATACACAACACCCATAGCCTAGATATTTGTTCCATGCGGGAGTTGAACCCGCAACACACGTGCAATAGTCAATCGCTCAACCACTGGGCCAACCGTGTGCACTTTAAAACCACCCACATTAAAATGCTAATGATGATGACGATGATGATATTAAAACCATTACAAAATCCATTGCATGATTTAGAAGACCTTCAAAGCTACAGGGTAAAGGTTGTATCTCATACAGACTGAAGCAGTACGGTTGTGGTACGGTGTCCCTATGCTGAGCGCAAATTTAAATGGAAAGAAAATTAAATACAAGGATAGGAATGCCAATAATTCCTTCTTCCAATAATGACATAGAAATCCAATTAATGCCATGAGATTGGCTTATTGTGTTAACACAGATCACCAAGTTACAGAGGAAACAAGAAAAAAATTGCTTGGACACTTTTCATGCATTAAAGTCTTGTGTGAAAATAAATATAGTCATCTAAAAAAAAGGCTCACACGTGCATAAAACACTTATAACCTGTGGGGTAATTCCTGTACTTATATGGATCATTTGCATTCTAATCACAGACCCAAAAACATTTCTAATTTCCCTACAATGGTCTAGTTTGTGACATTAAGTCTAGAAGAGTTACTGCTGCACTCAGAAACATTTAACGGTTACTTAAACCACTCCTTAGTATAGATTATGTTCTAAAAATCAATACTAAGGATCGCCTTAAGTAACCGTTACCGACTCTGAGTACGGCAGATATAGACTTGAATTTGAACTTCCATTAAAGATGTGAATTCGCCTTTGGGTATGTTAACACAATGATGCAATTGCACTGCACCGATTTTGCTGTTTATTCCAATTGGTGGAGAGTATATTATGATTGAGGGTTCATTAAAGGATTTCTCGGGATGTTAAATTACTGCGTACATGATTCTGTGCCATATTTTGGGATAAATGCATGTGATAAGAATGCAATCATGTCAATATAGTTACTGCAGCCTTATTATAATTAAAAATTCATGGAATTCAAAACAAATAACCTGTGTTTTTAATAGTATAAAACCTTTAATTTTGCACACTTAGGTTAATTGAGCAGATGGTGGACACCTAGACATCCAAGCATGTTTATTTGTATTGTTTTACGCTTAGAGCAGAGAAGGGTCTATTGAACAAATTAAACAATGGATTAGGAACAAGTTTCAGTTGTGTAGGAAACCGTGATTTACTGTATTACACAATTAGGGTGCAATTCTAGATCAAAGTCAGCCTTATGATGAAATGTGACGCACACTTTTATGAATTTTTATTATATTGACTACAAAACATGAGCAAATACATGCTAGGCATAGTATCTTGACATATATAGGCTGCAATAATCATGTACCACAAGGTCGTTAAATTATATTATTTAAACAATCAGCCTTCTATATAAATACAAATATCATACTGTTTGTAGATATGCAAACACCTGAAAATCAGCCATTTTCACCAATTTGGCAACATTTGTTTTAAAAACATTTGTGAATGTTATATAATAAGGTTTATTAGAGTAGTTGCCTGAAATATCGGAAAAAGTAATATGCTTTATTTTCTGGTAGTTTTTATTAATTTGGTTTGGACAGGACAAAGTCTGTTGCAGCTGCTAGAATTTACATAATTTGAAGGCTGGCACTCATGCCATAGTACAATAGTTGTTTCATAGGTATATTGGAATAATGCATTCAAGAATGGACCACACCACCAATATTTTAGAGCAGTAAAAGTTTCTAATAGCAAAAGCATTCAACAAAATGTCTGGTTTAAGAAATAAAATCTATAGTACAAGCAGACAAGCAAACACATAACAAACACACAACTCGGAAATAATTGCAGGCAATTCTAAATCATTGAGTGTCCGCTGCCCATTATGGGATCAAATATACATAGTTTTAGCTAGGACATGCTAGTGCGTAGCTGCAATGCTCTGTTTTATAAACGAAAAAGGATGTAGACACAAAAAGTCTATCATTTTAGGATTTTGGTTACATGTCAAGTCTATCTATCGTTTTAGGATTTTAACAGTAAAATGCTCCTCAAAGAGGTTATAAAACTACCAACGTTTTTAAAATTTACAACTTTTGTTCCAATAAGACCCTGGTGAGGTCGTTAGCACATAATTTAACGTTATTTTCGCCAGCATACTAACTTACATCAAACGTAAAACAGTTGTATTTTATTCTAAAACAGTTATATTTACACAGTACAGAATAGTGTAAAACTATACGGAAACGCTTGCAAAGGCCGTAAAAGATTATTGAGACCACAAATTACAATAAAATACTGAAATGCAGTCAATTACTTCACGATTGACAAAGTACGTCATTAAATGAAACATAGACATTGTTACCTGAAGTTACCGCGTCCGCGACCTCCTCGGAAATTGTTTCCGCCTTCGTCTTCTTCGAAGCCTTCTTCAAATCCGACGGCCCCTACATCACCAAAATCTTTCGTACTGTCCACCAAATTATCACTAACTTCACTAGCTCGACTAACCACATCATTTACACCTGCGTCCTGAGAGTCAATGTACTCCTCTTCCATTTTGCGTTTTATAACTACTAAATTAACAAAAACTTAAGTCCTCATACTAAATCAGTTTAATATAATATGTTGAAACGGAGACACACACATTTCATTTGGTATGATAAATTGATAATCAACATTCAACAATGTCGATTTAAGTAAGATGGCGGCCGGCGGCTTGCCTGCTAGTGCTTGACTCAACTATAGTTGTGTGTTTGTTGAGTCGATATTATCGATTGTGTTTGTAGCTAATGTGAAGATATTTTTCTGAATGCACTGGGTTGCAGAGCTATGAATTTAAATCAATAATGCTCTAAACGATTTTAAAGCTTATTAAGTAAACTAAGCTCTAAATATTTGATAAGTATGTTTAAAGGAATGAATTTAATAATGCTAACACACGTTCGAATTTGGTCCGGCCCTTAGATAAAGTACCTATAGATTAAGCACTGGCGTGGCCGCACATGAGACAGCAATAGTTAGTTCTGGTGTTACAACAAGAACAAGAACACTACAACCCACCATCGCACTGACACTTATTATCTATAAATAACCCAAATTCCTTGTCTCAATTAACACATAATACCACGAAATCATAGAAAATCAAACAAAACCGAGTTTGTTTGTCAAACCTGCCATTGTATTAGAGTTTGACAAACAACAGAAACCGGCCACGGTGACAAAGACAAAAAATAATCTTTTGTCCTTATTATTTACATGGAGCTGCCAATTAGCCATCTCGCTCTATCAATCAAGGTCATTTTAAGGCTTAATCTATAGGTACTTTATCTAAGGTCCGGCCGGACTAACTCCGCCCACAAATCCATTCTCGCTTACACACGCTTGTGTAGACCGAGACAGAATCAATTAATAACAATAATGTCCGCGGACCACTACACACGCTCGGATATGGTCCGGGCCGGACTAACCACACCCACAAATCCGTGGTCCGGCCGGACCAAATCCGGACGTGTGTTAGCACTATAAGTGGAGACAGCCGCGACAGTCCTTGAGGTTTTTTTAGCCCGTTTTGCCGAGTATAATTTTATATTCATCATTTACTTTAATGAGTGAAATCAGTGCACTACTAGTGGGCAAATGGATTAATCTTGAAGCAAATACGGAGTTATCCAATCTACTTTAGGCGTTAATCCATAAATCGTATTCGATTCCATTTTTTTGTTGTGAAGGTGGTTGTTGCTATGCTAGACTCTTTTTTAGAAAACTTGGTGCTTGCTTCAGATGCGATCGGGTAAAAAAGGACGTTTAGCGAAGACGATCAGCTATTATTTTAAATAACTAAAGGTTACTTCTAACAGACATGCCACTTTCAGAAAAGGCAATTTTTTGGACAGAAATACAAATGTTAGACTAAATGCACCCTAAGAATTTTAATCGCTATTTTTATTGTTATCAATCGCCAATAAATGAACAATAGGTACTAATATTTTGGAGTCCACGCAATGCTATAAGAAATCATTTGCGATTTTAATAGATTTCATTTCGTTTTTAGCTTTACAAGGATATTTTGGCGCTTGAGAAGGGGTTTTAATGACATTGTCCGGCCGGGCTGGTCTAGGAGTCTCTAATTCAAAAAGATAGCTTGATCTCTGCGACAGCTGTCAGTATCAATACAGTAACAATAGCGCTTGACAGTTTATCATTATCGTAACTTAACCACTCGTAGGGCCAGTTTCTGAAGTCAACGTCACATCTCAAATCAGCTGACAATTTGTCACAAATTAACCAGCCGTCAGTTGTCAGTGAGTTTCTCAACACTTCATCATCGAGAAATTACGTAATCGCTTGTTACATTAAATAATCGACATTAATTTATTTCGGTTGGCTACCCTAGCTGGTATTCATTCACTACTATAACGTAATCAGTAACTTTAAATAGTATTTTAACTTGAGAGGCTGGGTTGGTGTAGCCGCCAAGTTAAGCAAACCTTACCAAGGTCGATTTTTGAATGGGTAACCACTTTTTTTTTTGGTTTGCTTGTTTTTGGATAGGTGACCCCACCCACACAGGTTAAGCAACACTTACCAAGGTTATTCTTTGGATGGGTGACCGCTTTTTTTTGGTTCGTTTGTTTTGGATGGCTGACCCCGCCAGGGTAAGCAACACTTGCCAAGGTCAGTCTTGGGATGGGTGACCACTTTTTTTGGTTCGCTTGTTTTTGGATGGGTGACCCTGCCAGAGTAAGCAACACTTACCAAGGTCAGTCTTGGGATGGGTGACCACTTTTTTTTGGTTCGCTTGTTTTTGGATGGGTGACCCTCCCAGGGTAAGCAACACTTGCGAAGGTCACTGTTTGGATGGGTGACCACTTTTTTTGGGTTCGCTTGTTTTTGGATGGGTGATCTTGTTAGATGTTGTTAAACCTAACGGGGTGACTTTAGGATGGGTGATCAAAAATTTTGTGGCGATGGTCACCCATCCAAAGACTGACCTTGGTTAGTGTTGCTTACCCTGGTGGAGTCACCTATCCATAAACATGCGATTCAAAAAAAAGTGGTCACCCATCCAAAGACTGACCTTGTTTGATGTTGCTTACCCTGGCGGAGTCACCTATCCATAAACAAGCGATCCAAAAAATAGTGGTCACCCATCCAAAGACTGACCTTGGTTAGTGTTGCTTACCCTGGCGGAGTCACCTATCCATAAACAAGCGATCCAAAAAAAAGTGGTCACCCATCCCAAGACTGACCTTGGTAAGTGTTGCTTACCCTGGCGCGGTCACCACCCCAGCCGCTTCAAGTTAAATACAAACAGTAAACAAAAAAGTACAGGGTATAGTCAACACTGACCTGGGGATCGAACCTTCCTCACACGCACTAGCGTGAGGAAGGTTCGATTCCCAGGTCAGTAACAGTTTGTTTTATTTTTATTTATTTAAATAAATACAAAATAACATTTTTTTATAATTGTGTCAAGTTTTTATAATGTAATTAATTTAAAAGTTTGTAATATGCAAATTTTTTTTTAGATCTTGGTAATCAACTATAATTGATTTATTAAACATATTTTTTATAACTCAACCCATACCATAGTTTTCGCCGACCCCTATTATCTTTTTACCCGACTGCCTAAGGAGGGTAATGTGTTTATCAGTCTATGTATTTATCGTAATAAAAGCCTTTAAAGTCATAATATTAATTTTAATCCGCGAATAATCGACCAATTTCCAACAATTATAAATTAGGCTCGTTGACAAGAGATTAACATTGAAAAAGGTGCTCAGAAACCCAAAACTGCTGTAACATGTGGTTAATTCGAGATTTTACTCAAATGTGACAAATTGTCAACCACTTGTCACACTTGGATGTTGAGAAACTGAAAGTAGAATTAACAGGCGATTAATCCTCAATTACGTTAACAGCCCGATAATTCTGAGCTGGGAAACCGGCAGGTAGCGTGTCAGTTTGAGTTTTGACATATTTTATGTCGCAGAGATCAAGCTATCTTTTCATCATCACATCATCAGCCTAAGCTATCTTTTAATATAGGTAAATAATTTTACTGTCTATGTATTCAAAATACAAGATGGCGTTATTTGTTCAAAGTTTTTGCGTAAAAAGTTCCTTTCAGTACCAGACGGTCAAAATTGTGGTCAAAATAACTGCGTAGATATAGTTAGTGTCAAATGTCCCCAGTCCCGCCTACCGGCGCGGCGCCTTGCGTTCGCCTTGTACAACAATAGCGAGCGAGAGTCGAACATCAGAGTATAGCTCTCGCCAAACTTCTTGGCCGCCCTGAAGTTGGTTAACCGGATGCGCGAGGCATGAAACGGTGCTGTTTTTGTATGAGATTTTCTACTGCGCAGCCATTGTAGCCAACTTCAGGGCGGCCAAGAAGTTTGGCGACAACTATTGTGGTGGGTCGTTGTCGTATTTTTGACGGACGTATGTAACCGGTTTCCCAAAGTAGAAAACTGTTGCAGAAAACGGTCGTCGTTGCAACTGGTTTGAAGATGGCTTAAGGCTCTTTCAATTTAGACGTTTGATCTGTTGCGTCTGCTCCGGTGCGAAAGCGGTGCGTGTGTCGTAATGCGCTGCGCACGACCAGATGTTTTTTTTCATACAATTTATGCACTATGAGCACAGTGCGGCTACCCAATATATAATAGTAATCTTTGAGTGCGGCGCCGGTGCCACGCTAAACTGATGTATACGTTATTGTTTACATTATTTTTAGCCTGTCAAGCGTGTATTGATACTGACAGCTGTCGCAGAGATTAAGCTATCTTTTATGAAGTATAGCTTAAATTGACTCGCACACTGTTCCGTTGACTCGCACACTGTTCCGTCGACTCGCACACTGTTCCGTTGTTGTGACTCGCACACTGTTCCGTTGTTGTTGAATTAGGTAAGTTACCTATGTTTGCAATATTTGTAAGTATGTGAGAACCATGTCCCTATTTATCAAGTGAAGGAATTTACCTGTTAGTGCTTGTAATACTTTATACCTATATTTAGTATAGTAGTGCTGGGTGCATCGTTCTTACGTATAAGAATTTATTAATGTATGTACTACTTATGTAAATATTGTAAAATGCCTTTATTTTTTTTAAAGAGTAAGTATGGAGTTTCTTGTGCATTCTTCAACCTATTTTTCCGAATGCACGGTAGAATCAATTTTTTATTACATGTAAATTTTTTTAACGTTCAAAAGTGCCGCATAATGGCCTAGTTGAAATAAATACATTTGATTTGAAAAAGATTCTGTCACACAGAGCGAATACTCACTGCGAGTGTGTGCACGGACGTGTAGTATGGAGTGGCACGTGAGCGTCACACACTGCGAATGTGCATTCGCAGCGAAGTTGCGTAAGTTTTAACCAAACGAGAAAATAAAATTGTAAAAGATAAAAACTAAAATCCGAAACCTTGGTTATTTGAATTTTTCACATAAATTTTGAGGTTATGTAAAAAAATGTATATACAAAAGTTGAAGATCTTTTTACCCGGCTTCAAGGAAAGGGATAAGTTTTTCGCGCGTATCTTACATGTATGTATGTTTGTAATATTCTTTATTACCGCGTATCTTTCAAACCACTTGACCGATTTTTATAATTAAGACATCGTTAGATAGGTCTTGGCCGCCCAAGTGTTCTTAGAAGTGCCGTTAAAAAAAAAAGAAACGTGGCGGATTTTGGGCGCCATATTGTAGGTGTTGCAATTTTTTTTTTTCGGACCCCATCGAGTGGGGTATCGAAATGAAGGATTTTTAGAGGTGATTCCAAAAATATATACCACTTATATGTTTAAAACTCATCCGAGAAAAATAAAGTATAACTAAAAAGTTGTAAATAAAATCAACAATAATCAAACAAATCATAAATAAAATCCCGACTCCCGATCCCGATGTAAACAAGAAGAAAATCATGCTGTGCAGTAATAATACAAAAAGTAAACAACCATTTGATATATTGAGCCCTGGCGTGGCCGCACATGAGACAGCAATAGTTAGTTCTGGTGTTACAACAAGAACACTACAACCCACCATCGCACTGACACTTATTATCTATATGTCGGGTTTAGTCAATAGTACGGACGTCAAAACAAATCGCAAGCACGCCATCTGGCGGCAAAGCAAGAACAACTACGCTTTGGCGCGCTTTCTCTAACCACTTGCGTGGTGGGGATAATAGAATTTAGCAGTTGAGCTATAATGTACTGGCAATTGAGTACTGACAGCCGTAGAGCTAACACGTCGTAGAATCAGTGTCGATCCGTAATATTAGTAAGCAAGAATGTAACTTGTGTCTATTTGAAATATACTCAGTGTATCGAATAATTTGTGTGATTTCATTTTCACGATTGTACCCAACGACCTGCCCACACACGATGTCTTTACCTAAGGGAATACATCCTGACTTCCCGATGGTTTGCATCTATCGGCCAGCCTTGATGCGACATCAGAATTGGGATTCGGTCGTGCTAATGAGATCACACGTAAGAATAATGCTAGTGAAAGTGGCAGTTACATTCTTGCAAAAAAATCGCGGTGTCGGTTCCGACTACCCTCAGTCTTGAATAATAAAAAAACCAGTCTGGAACGGAGCAGCAAGGAGGCTAGCAACAATCAAGGAGCTGGACAGGTCAAGGAGACGCGTGTGGACGTGTGGAAAGATCCATACACACGGATCTTTGTCAATCTGGTGAGTCGTTTTCAATTTGTTATGACTATGGCCAAGAGTGTTCGTTATTCAAAATTCGGGTTTTGTGTACGGTATGGCGGCCAGTGGATTGTCGGGGTGGCCCGTGTTCGGTCCATACTCTCATGTTAGTTATCGCTGTTCAAGTTTTGGTGTTATTGAAGAGTTATTATTCTGCTAACACTGGCAATGACCCTTGACTAGCCTTGGCAGACTATGGTTACGACGCCGACGGCCTTAGAACGATATGGTACCTACCTTACACTTCAGTCTGGAGAATGTTATAATTCCAAATAAATATTTTGATTAGTTTTGTAGTGTGATAGTTTTATGTAGTGAGAGTTAACCAAGTTTGAGAAGAAGCATAGTATTCTTCTTTTGTGGTCGAAGGGCCAAACTATCTAAAAGGTGGTAAACCCTACCAGACCTCGTTAATTGTGACTTAAAATACAACTGACGCTATGACATTCATTAGATTCTCTAAAGCCCATCGACTGGCGACAGTGACCTGGGCACTTGGGACACTGTAATGTGTGGTTCATGTTTTCGACAGGAACTCTGCACTCACATTCGGTGTCCATAATAACCTATTTGGCCATGCCGGTTTAGGTAACTACTACTAGAAGCTCGTGGCTAAATAATAACAGCCGCACTGGTCGATCATCAAGGTTAAGTGACGCTTGACTGGGTCGGTCCGTGGATGGATGACCATTTCAACATACCGAGTTTCCTCCGTGCCTCGGCGAGCACGTTAAGCCGTTGGTCCCGGCTGTCATTTGAAGATCCTTGACAGTCGTTACGGGTAGTCAGAAGCCTGAGATCTGACACCAGTCTTGCCAATGGGTGCCGTGTTATCCAGTTACTGGGTCGTGGAGGTCAGATGGGTAGTCACTCCATGTAAAACACTGGTACTCAGCTGAATCCGGTAGGACTGGAAGCCAACCCCAATGTAGTTGGGAAAAGGCTAGGCAGATTGATTGGTTTAGGTTACTGCACTGGTGCTCTGGTTAATTTCCATCAAAACTGTGTATGGTTAAGATAACCGTGTGAACATATACTCTCGTAATGTTTTTCATGTTTCAGATACAAGCCTGAAGCCTCTGCTGCAGGCTAGCGATTCAGATGCTGAGCGTGAAGGTTGACGTGTCGGCATCTGAGAGGTTAAGACCGATGGCAGGCTAGCAGTTCGCAGATGGCAGCCGAACGTTATGACAACAGCTGTGATGTCGAGAGCTCGCAAGTTTGGAATGGAATACTCGGTGAGTCGCTTCCATGTTATTTCGATAGTGAGGTCGAAGATTCTCTAGTGAAGAGATGCTAGTTCGAGTTTTAAGTTTTCATGTTTGACCATTGTATTGGTCGTGGTTATATCTAGCACTATCACTAGGTAATTGAGACACACTTAGTAAAAAGCAAGTAGCTAATGAGTTTCCTATTGGCTAGTTAGTACTTTCCTAGTTTTAATATTAGGATTAGTACGAACCTTAGGATGAGATATCCCATATGAAGGAGTTGAGATATCCAAAATGACTGAATAACTAGTAATTTTCAGTGGCAAAGCGAGTCTGTAATGTCGTGGGGTAACGAAATTGTATCGAGTTAGTAACGGTACTGGTCATTTACCTGTATTCAGAACAGATCTTGTTGCGTAACGATTTACAACTGCCGTCTTCAGATCTGAATTCACTTGCTTACTTTCGGGGTGAATATTATGATGGCAGTAGATCTCGCGATCGTTTTCCTTACGTGGAAACTGAGTTAGTGAGCGATAGTGAAGGGTTACTGTTAATAATCTGATTTTAAAGATATTGATCCGAGTTAATTCGTGAAGCTCCTTCACACGAGGTATTAAGAAGCAATTGTTATCAGGCTTAATTGGTCCCCTCATATTAGTCTGTATGTTCCAAGATCTTTGGGTAAAAAGCGCGAATCTTGTGAGAAGGATCCCCGATCACCAAGTTCCTTGAGAATTGGACATCATAGTTGATGACAGTGGTAGTCAACCAAATCTGATTAACATGTCTGCTTATGAGACAAATTCTGGACCGCACCTCATGCGTAACATGTGGCGATGGGTTTTTGAAGAGGTTTCATGAGTTGAGTATGCATTGCCTTTGAATTATAACAAACTGTAACAGCATTGTTACTATTACTTTTAGTTGTTGAACTTGTTGATCGTAGGACACTTTTTTTCTAATGAATAGTGTTGTGTGGGAATCTCTAGTACGAAAACTAAGTAGGCCCTGTATTAAGTCCGCGATAGGTGATTATGACAGGACAGTTATCGTTATACACTGAAAGCTTTAAATAGGTACGCTTAGGACCTACAAGTATGCACACTGTAGGTTAAGAAAGATGCCAGCGGGTTATGTACCAGTCGAGGTTGATGTCAAAAGGATTTTGATGATAATGAGCAAGCTTAAGGTGTCGAGTAATTGAGTCTATCAGCCGTATTATGTTTGACCGTACCAGTGGATTCTGGCGTAGGTCGGAGTCTAGAGAGACCATTGTGAGAGCAATAAAATTGCTGGTCGGCTATAGAGCCGTGGCGTTAGAGGTTTTACTCGAGTTTCTGTTAGCTTGGCAGTTTTTGCTGCAGAATAAGTTTTAAAGTTTGTTTGGAATGACTGTGGTACATGGCCCAAGGTAATGGTTTAGTTTAAAGAGTAGGGTTCTAAAATCTTTACTTTCGCGAACCCAATAATCTAGTTTGGTCAGGAATAGCCGAGCGTTGTGTGGCAACTGTTGGCCTGTGTGGCAACTGTTGGTCTTTATGGCAACGGTAGGCCTGTATGGCACCTGTAAGTCTGTGTGACACTATGTCTGGTGTGAAAATTCATGTTTGTGTTAGGAACCTTACAGAAAGTTCCTATTGAGTCATGAGGTTACAAGAAAGTAAACTCGCAGTCATGCGTTTGGTGAGGTCACCATGTTAATGTTGATGACGTTCGAATCGTCAAGCCTTCATTACGAAAATTGAAATAATTTTGGTTTTCTAATTTTGATTACTTTACGTAGATCGTGTTAGTAAGACACACGAAGCTCAAGTACCAATTGAGATAGTAGATGAAGTAGATAATGAATTGACGTAACATTGGACAGACTAAATCTCTGTGTGAACAGTTTCTGAGTTCAGAGAGTTGAGTTGACTCGACATCGTGGAGATGTTAGAGTAGAGCAATTGTGATTGCTAAGAGAGCTATGAGATAGCTAAATATCGTGAATAAGATACCTGGTGGTTTCTTTTGCCGGATTTAATTTGAGATTAATGACTATCAGTGGTACTTGGACTTTGTAATCACTATGAATGGGTGCTTTTAGGTACCAAATCGATGATTGAGTTACTATTTTCTTTAAATTGGAAATAGAATTACTCTTTCCTTGCAAAGGTGAAAGGAGACATTTAAATGATCATGTTTGATTGATTCAAAGTGTTTCCTCACTCGCCTAGAGTATGCGTCAGGGTTGGACGAGTGAATACTGTTTGGAAATTTTGTGTTTCAGAAAAACATCCATTGTATGATGGGAGACTGGCGGGTCGGAGTAGACTAAGAGGACGTGTGGCGCAACACGACATGAGGTGGCCTGGAGCGAGGACAAGATGAGGAAGCCTGCGGGTGATAGATTTGGGGATCTGTCACCTGAGAGAGGCCTGAGAAGGCGACGTGTGTGTTCCACGCTCGCCTCTCAAGAGAACTACGGCCTAGAGAACACCATGTGGTTTTAGTCAGTAGGAGTCTGACAGACCCCTCAGCTTTCCCCAAGGGCTGAGGACATCCATTGAGGATTTCCACATGATTCGATACACTGTTAGAACCTGACAATGAGGAACAGACGAGGACGCCTGTCTCGCAGGATGGCCGTGTCGGGTTTAGTCAATAGTACGGACGTCAAAACAAATCGCAAGCACGCCATCTGGCGGCAAAGCAAGAACAACTACGCTTTGGCGCGCTTTCTCTAACCACTTGCGTGGTGGGGATAATAGAATTTAGCAGTTGAGCTATAATGTACTGGCAATTGAGTACTGACAGCCGTAGAGCTAACACGTCGTAGAATCAGTGTCGATCCGTAATATTAGTAAGCAAGAATGTAACTTGTGTCTATTTGAAATATACTCAGTGTATCGAATAATTTGTGTGATTTCATTTTCACGATTGTACCCAACGACCTGCCCACACACGATGTCTTTACCTAAGGGAATACATCCTGACTTCCCGATGGTTTGCATCTATCGGCCAGCCTTGATGCGACATATAAATAACCCAAATTCCTTGTCTCAATTAACATATAATACCACGAAATCACAGAAAATCAAACAAAACCGAGTTTTTTTGTCAAACCTGCCATTATATTAGAGTTTGATAAACAACAGAAACCGGCCATGGTGACAAAGACAAAAAATAATCTTTTGTCCTTATTATTTACATGGAGCTGCCAATTAGCCATCTCGCTCTATCAATCAAGCTCATTTTAAGGCTTAATCTATAGGTACTTTATCTAAGATTTGACAGCAGGACTACCACGAACACAACCACAAAATTCGGCACCTAATATGGCGAATATGGCACGTACCTTAGATAATGTACCTATAGATGAAGCCCCGGCGTGGCCGCACATGAGACAACAATAGTTAGTTCTGGTGTTACAACAAGAACAAGAACACTACAACCCACCATCGCACTGACATTTATTATCTATAAATAACCCAAATTCCTTGTTTCAATTAACACATAATACCACGAAACCACAGAAAATCAAACAAAACGGAGTTTGTTTGTCAAACCTGCCATTTTATTAGAGTTTGACAAACAACAGAAACCGGCCATGGTGACAAAGACAAAAAATAATCTTTTGTCCTTATTATTTACATGGAGCTGCCAATTAGACATCTCGCTCTATCAATCAAGCTCATTTTAAGGCTTAATCTAAAGGTACATACACATTACATACACATTACATTTGTACTTTATCTAAGGCACGTACCTACAACTGTCTCTACGTCATAACAAATTGCTGCCATAATGAGCAACAACTGAAATATTGTTGTCTCTTTTATCAAATACGATTACTACATTAGAAAGAATGAAACAAAACGATGTTCCACATTCCGTATCGTATTTCACTCATATTTGTATAAGCTAATGTATGTATAGAACATCGCGGCGCCTCCATGTTTTTCCTAGCTCAATGATTGAAACTGGATAAGCGCCGTCTGGTGACGATAAGCAGAAACCTCTTGTTTTGTATACATTTTGACATAAGAGATCGTATACGTTATCACAAGTGAGTACGTCAAAAAACGAAATAACACATTGAATAGAGCGTATTTTGCTGTAATAACGTGACGCTGACGGAATTCATCTCGTATAAACGCGCCCTTAGGTGAATTTTAAGGACGCATCACGTTTCGGCATATTTAATTATTTCGTTACCTGAGAGAGCAGTAAGATGTTACTATTTCTTGCTCTCACAAAAATCTCTATTATTCTTTATTTTATGTTTCACTTCTTTAACGGGATACTGTGAGCGCATTTTGTTTTTATTCAATGATTGATTGCTGTATACATAAATCTTTTCCCACGATTCATTTAAACGTTGACAACTCAAGTATTAATGAAGTAGTGATGTCCTAATGCGTTATCGGTTCGATTTCTTATAACAATCGCCTTTTTTAATTAATCGATTTAACAAATTCATATATTATTTTTGTTCGAGATTTTGCAATGTTTCATAAATATACACAGGCGTTTAAATTACTATATTTTATGTATTAAACTGTTAGAGCGGTTTCGCACTTCATTCGATCTCAGCTTGAGTTCAGAGTTCTATCCGAATCGAAAATGTTCTAAATTCGGTCGGAGGAAGTCGGATCTAGTGCGTAACTCCCACAGACATAAATCTAAATAAACAAAGCAATTCCCTCCATCTGTATGACAACCAAGTGTGCAAGTGAATACTTTTTCATACACAATTTAGAAACAAATTTACTTACCAATGAAAGAAAACATTGCCAATGACTCGACCAACTTTTTCTATACATTCTTTACAGCTCAATATGGCATAAAATGGCATCTTCTAGATTTTAGTGGATTGCCGGTGCCGATAATGCTAAATGAAAAGCTCAGAATACGATCATTGATCGTAACTTCACTCCGTTTTTTGGCACGTTAAGTACATACAATCGCGACATCTAGTTAGATTTATGTCTGTGGTAACACCTCTTACAAGTAGTACCTACTAAGGCTACTTCGGACCGAAATTTCTCAGACTCGTATAGTTGGATGTAGTGCGAAACCTTGCACTATATCATTGGAAAATATATAGTGCAAGTGACATTAGTATGCTGGCCTACTGGGTAGGAAAGCAATTACGTTATCGAAAGAACAATGGTCACGCTCCTAACATGGTTGGACTCGTAAAATTTAACAAATTGTCCCTTGATGAAGCATACGTTGTTTCATTTGCCTATATAAATGTAACTAAGTACGGCGTTCAATATATTTTTGAAAGATGGGCGAGTCAAGTAATAAAGAAATAAGTTTTTTGAGTTTAGGTGGTATATTATTTATCTGTGGCTTCTTGAATCGAGAGGTATTTTACCTGTTTTTTTTTACTTTACTTACAAATTAGGTCGAAACTAGAAACACGGTCTGCGCAGAAAACTGTCACTGTCAATCTTTCTTTTGTATAATTTACTTGTCAAAAATAGAGAGACCACGTAATCGAATAATTATTGCAGTATCGATTTTTAGATGCAAAATTTTTACTTTTAAACCTTAGATTATTATATAATCTAAGTTTTAAACATTTGACAATGCTTGGGATTTCATTTCGAATAAAAATAAAATCGATTTAGATCTAAGTTAAAATATGGACTTCTCTAGTAACGGTAAAAATAATTACAGATGCGTTCAATATTTTACTGCATTCTGATAAATATAAAGAATAAAATTAATATAAAGTTTATTTTAACTTATAATTCGAAATGAAACCGAAGTTATCACAGTCGTTTTTATAACATGTATCACAAAACGCCAATATCAAATGTAAATCAAATAAAGCAAAGAAATATCAAAGATATACAATAGCACAGATAATATTATACTAGCATACAGATACCTTATCCCATACAAAGAAACCGTGCCGACGTAACTAGCGTTTTTTGTCTGCTTAATCTGGCAATTTTTTGTACATCGAATGCATTCGGTTCTGTTTCACGGCGATAGATAGATGCTTAGATAAAGTACCTATAGATTAAGCCCTGGCGTGGCCGCACATGAGACAGCAATAGTTAGTTCTGGTGTTACAAAAAGAACAAGAACACTACAAGTTACAACCCACCATCGCACTGTAACTTATTATCTATAAATAACCCAAATTCCTTGTCTCAATTAACACATAATATCACTAAATCACAGAAAATCAAACAAAACCGAGTTTGTTTGTCAAACCTGCCATTATATTAGAGTTTGACAAACAACAGAAACCGGCCATGGTGACAAAGACAAAAAATAATCTTTTGTCCTTATTATTTACATGGAGCTGCCAATTGGCCATCTCGCTCTATCAATCAAGCTCATTTTAAGGCTTAATCT
This sequence comes from Anorthoa munda, assembly GCA_945859665.1. NCBI lineage: Eukaryota > Metazoa > Arthropoda > Insecta > Lepidoptera > Noctuidae > Anorthoa > Anorthoa munda. The sequence continues at coordinate 521,373 of OX243919.1, read as the reverse complement.
ATAGGTACTTTATCTAAGGATAGATGGTGTTAGAAGCGACTTGCGAGTAAAAGGTAGCTAGGTTCGTGAATATTTTCTTTAAATACAGTGAAGAACGTTTTCTAGTATTTATTTGCACGTTTTTACAGTTCTTTTTGCACCAAAATGTGTTAAAATGCGAACTTTCACAATCGAATGGAATGCCTCAGAAATTTAAAACTGCGCCATCTATTTTAAATGATCCGTCTAATAATCTTTGAAATGTGAATTAAGAGCCCAATATTCCATAATTTTGTACTTAGGAGAGTTGATTAAACAAGAACATACAATTTTTGTGTTCAATTCCAGAAAATGTTAATTTTACACACATTCAATAACAGATGGAGGTGCTAATCGCGCCATCTAGTAAGATTTATTTGCATCAAATTTTCTTTCCTAGCAATGACACAGGTCATATAATACTACAGTCTTAGATAAAGTACCTATAGATTAAGCACTGGCGTGGCCGCACATGAGACAGCAATAGTTAGTTCTGGTGTTACAACAAGAACAAGAATACTACAACCCACCATCGCACTGACACTTATTATCTATAAATAACCCAAATTCCTTGTTTCAATGAACACATAATACCACGAAACCACAGAAAATCAAACAAAACCGAGTTTGTTTGTCAAACCTGCCATTGTATTAGAGTTTGACAAACAACAGAAACCGGCCACGGTGACAAAGACAAAAAATAATCTTTTGTCCTTATTATTTACATGGAGCTGCCAATTAGCCATCTCGCTCTATCAATCAAGGTCATTTTAAGGCTTAATCTATAGGTACTTTATCTAAGACTACAGTAAATGAGACCCCGTGACAATAGGTATCTATACTTGCCCAGCTTTAAAAAATAAACTGATGATATCTAATAATTATTACATTAACAATGTACTACATTTTGGTGACAGTCTTATCTTAAGACGAAATTCTGTTTTTTCTTAGTCCAAAATAACTATGATACTTTAGAACAAAGAAATGTATAAATATTGAAAAGCATAGCTCTAAAAGCTTTCCTCATACCTCGACTAACATATTTTTAAGCCTGAAGAGAAAGACCTGTCTGTTCAAAATATATTCGTTAGTAACTTTATTACAAGGATACTTCCATTGTAAGATAATTATACAACTGGAACAGTATCTAGCAATGCCGTGTTAAACAAAAATTAACTCAATTCTAAAAATCGTAAGAATTACAAAACACATAGTTAAAATAAAAAAACCGGCCAAGTGCGAGTCGGACTCGCACACGAAGGGTTCCGTACCATTATCGCAAAACACTGCAAAAAAATCACGTTTGTTGTATGGGAGCCCCCCTTAAATATTAATTTTATACTGTTTTTAGTACTTGTTGTTATAGCGGCAAAAGGAATACATCATCTGTGAAAATTTCAACTGTCTAACTATCACGGTTCATTAGATACAGCCTGGTGACAGACAGACAGACATATAATAATTATTGTATTTAAAACACCAAAAAAAAAGTTATAGAAACAGACAGACGGACAGCGAAGTCTCAGTAATAGGGTCCCGTTTTTACCCTTTGGGTACGGAACCCTAAAAATGAGCCGACAAAGACTCACTGGATCTTCGTGTGTCCGTTTCAAACAATTGAAATACGGATGGATGTATGTTTGTTACTCAATAACGCTATAATGACTGAACGGTTCTGGATAAAATTTGGCGCAGAGATAGAGTATAGTCTGGAAAAGCTTATTTTTATTTTCTTCTCCAGACGTTTCTCGCATGTGTATTCTACGCGCAAAACCAACACCGGACATTAAAAACATCAAACGAAACGAAATAAGCCTATCACAACGCGTCGTCCATCACGCAGATACCAAAAATCAATCACAAGGTTATCGAGAGAAAATTGACATGCAGTAAACAAACTGCATCGTTCACTAACAAAAACAAAATTAAAAAAAAATGGAATAGACAATAAAGATTATCTACCTTTTTGGAAGAAGGCTTGTCTGTTAAAAGCGATGATTTTATCACGATTTCGTTCGACAAATAAACTGCGATGTTTGGCGTCGGCGGACAACTCAGGTATACGTAGATGACCTATGGCCTATGCACTACCTATGAAGCAGGGCCCGGCGCGCAGGCGCGGTGATATTAGACGCTATTTCGCTTGCACTTTATAGGATACAAATGAGAGAAAATATTAGGGAGCGGTTCCATTGATAGCTTACGGGCAGGAACTCGTCACGAAATCTACGCGCATTATGACCTTTAGCTATCAAATAATACCATTTATGTTTAGAGCTCATTTGATAGAGAAGTATTCTAAGTTACCTTAGTTCGTACTTCGAAGTCAGCAACAGTTTAGTGGACATCGTCGCGCATATACTAGTAGCAGGGAGATTTTTTACTCGACTGCCAAAGGAGGGTAAAGTGTTTATCAGTCTATGTATGTATGTATGTTTGTTGCTATGTGGCGTTCTAGAGACCAAAGCGTTAGCCGATTTTGATGATTCATACTTCAATCAATTCGTCTTAACCCTGCGAGTGTCACTGGCTACATTAAAATTGGAAAATGGAAAAATGGCGGCTTTTGGGCGCCATATTGTGTGGGACAAAAATCTTTTTTTCTTCCAAAGCCATCGTGTGGGGTACGAAAATAAAGGGTTTTAAGAGATGATTTCAAGAATATATAAGAGTTATATGTTTAAATGTACCTAAATCTTTAAAAAAAATAACTATTATGTTTTGAATAAAAAAAAGTTAATTAAAAAAATCAAAATACCCGACTGCTTAAAAAGCAAAGCCAACTAAAAAGCCGTAAACAAGAAGACAATCAAGGTACAAGTTGGTAGCCGACTACTCGCAGCAGCAGCAGACGACGTGTCGCAGCGACACTACTACTGGTTTCTATGTTTTTCTATGAAATACCTTCCGCAGCTAGCGACACGTCGCCCGACTACACGTCGCACGATCGCACACGACGTGTCGCCCGACCGCAGATCAGTAGAGACCAGTAGTGAGTGAGTATAGTCAGACATCTTGTCTCACGGAACACTCAGAACCAATAGGAATACAGTGCTATAACTGTGTTAGTCCCAAATTTAATTAGCAAACAGTTGCACTCATAGAGAAGTGGTTCTTCTATTGTGTACAAATGTTCGCTACTGACCATGACCACCACTCCATCGTTTTGATTAAAGGTACGGTTCGTCTTATAAGAGTTGTAACCATTTACAGTAGGAAGATCGGTAGACCGTACACGCGCTGGGAGGACGACATTAGAAAAGTCGCTGGACCGCACTGGATTTATGTCGCCAGAGACAGAGACAAATGGAAATCTTTGGAGGAGGCCTTCACCTGAGAGGGGTCCATGCATATAAGAATAAAATAACAACTTGGAATATCCTAAAAATAATAATGATTTAATATAATAATAATAATTAATAATTGTAATAATTCTTTTAATATTATGATATATTTGAATTTTCAATTTTTTTCTAGTGGATACATATAACTGAATTGATTGTTTTTACTTTTAATCTATGTACGGGTAAGGTACATTTAAATGATAAACTGATTTAATTGCAAATGATATATTGATTAAAACACCCGAAAAAACTGATATATGATCGACCTGTATTAGATTCACATTGCCGAATGTTAGAAGTAGCGAATGCGACATCATATTGAATGGCGAAAAGCTGGACTTTGTAAATCAAACAGTTTTCCTGGGAATCACTTTAGACGACAAATTGCAATGGAGTTCTCACATAACATCTCTTGCGGGTCGGCTGAGCTCGGCCGCTTATGCTGTTAGAAAGATAAGACAGTTGACGGATGTGGAGACCGCGCGTTTGGTCTATTTTAGTTACTTTCACAGCATTATGTCATACGGTATTTTATTGTGGGGCCGAGCGGCTGACATTGAATCCATATTTATATTGCAAAAGAGAGCTATCAGAGCCATATATAATTTAAGTCACAGAGAATCTCTTAGGGAGCTATTTAAAAATATTAATATTATGACAGTTTCTTGCCAATTCATTTATGAAAATATCATGTATGTAAGGAAAAATATACATCTCTTTAGTAAGGTCAGTGTTCACGCACACACATCCAAAACCAACACACACACTACGGCGTCGTCAACGAGCGACGCGGCACGGCGGCGGCGCGGGGGCCGTGAGCACAGCAGCGGCTCGGCTCAGCATTGCATCGTCCGACACGACCGCGCTCAGACGTCTTACCTTTTGATTAAAGACTTATATTGCTATATTGTAAACCACCTAATAAACCACTATACAGTCCACTTGCTTTCTTTTAACCTGGGCCTATTCATGGTCCTTCAGATCCGTCATAGCAACAGTCAAATAGGTTTAAAAATCGAGCCGCGATCGCAAGAAAAAAGCCACGCCAACACAAAGCGTCCGGAATTCAGCTGGAGGTCAAACAGCGGTCATCGCAACAGCGAGCGCAGCCTACTAGCATCTGGGAGCAGCACAATCAAGCAGCGTCGGCAGCATCAGTCGAAATAGGACGAAAAAGGGTGTTTTTTAGGGTGTTTTGATAGACACAATTGTAATACGAGAAATAAAGATAAGTTAGATCAACCATCTTATAGACTAGCAAAAGTACACTCATCTTTCATGGGGTACTGTGTTAAATTTTATAACAAAATACCTTGTGATATATTAAAACTAAATGAAAGTAAATTTAAAACTTTAGTTAAAAGCACACTTTGTAAACAAGCATATTACAAATTAGATGATTATATTCAAGATAAGAATGCTTGGCAACATGTTGGTCCCGCTCCGAGGGCAATCTTTGGTGTGGACAAAATCAAATTTGCTAATTTGTATTCCTATTCATAGTTTTTGTATTCTTAGGTTATTTTTTTATATTTTTTCCAGAATTTGACTCACACAAGGTTCCGTTGTTGTTGAATTAGGTATTTTACCTATGTTTGCAATATTTGTAAGTATGTGAGAACCATGTTCCTATTTATAAAACTAATGAATTTACCTGTTAGTGCTTTTATTACTTTATACCTGTACGTTGTATAGTGGGTACCTAGTGCTATTTTTGGGTGCATCGTCCTCACATATATGAATTTATTAATGTATGTACTATAAGTAAACTTTGTAAAACATATTTTTTTTAAAAAGAGTAAGTATGGAGTTTCTTGTGCGTTCTTCTCCATAACAAGCTACTTTCCGAATGCACGGTAGAGTCAATTTTTATTACTTGTACATTTTTTATTAACATTTAATTTTTGACGTTCAAAAGTGCCGCTTATTGGCCTAATTGAAATAAATATATTTGACTTTGACTTTGACTTTGACCCGCGGCGAATGAGTCAACCCAACAACGATGCTATGCAACTACTGATTTTTACTCTATTGTGTGATTTTTAATCATTCGCTGCGCGTCGATGTCAGCATAAAAATGAAACTATTGATATGTACGGGTTTGCTCGTACATGCTCCCCGAGGAAAAGATATAAACACAATGTGAGAAGATACAAGTAATTATAATACATGATTTGATATTAATCTAATTTCCTAGTGTCTCTATCGTTAACACACTGTTCACAAATTTGAAATGCTTGTATAAGAATTTAATATAGGGGAGGTGGCTTTATCTAACACTCGCGCACTTGTTACCACCTTCGCCCTTGCATTGTCACACTGATACACTACACTATCTCCAATACACGCACGTTGCGTGGCCGGGCAGGCGCCGCCGGGTACGCCAGCTGCTGCGGGCATCGCCGGCGCAGGTGCGGGGGCGCAGCGCGTGCGCGCGCGCCTCCAAGCGAACACTCCGAGACATGCTGCGACCACGCCGATCGTAGAGTAGATCGCGATGTAATGATGAATGTCATGAGATGACAGATTGTCAGAAGTTTGATTTTGCCAATATGATAAAATATGCTTTTGATTTTTGCGAAGAAGAGTGATATGTTTCTCGTATTGTTCTGCGAATCGAGCGTCCAATACACCGAAGAGGCCGTTTGCTATGTAACCGACACCGTCGATAAGACCTCGCCGCCACCTGTTCGCTTGCTTTGCAAAATGCTGAGTAACATATGATTATTGTAATCGAGTTCATTGTACCCATGACGTAACTGCAATAATATTATGTCACAATGCGTTTGTTCATGGATCGTGCTGCATGTTTGTTCCAGGGCCATTATACTTTTGTTAAGTGCGGTAATTCCTTCCCAATAAGGATCTAAATCATAGTATATGATTAGCTTCCAGTCGTCGCGAATGATCTGCATGTTTGTTAGTTTGTCGAAGTAAATATGTTGATTATTTCTGAATTGTGTGACGTTAAGTGCGCATTGGGAAGTTGTTATGATACTAAAAAATAACATGATTGCTGCAAACACTGCTGCTATATTGTAACCAGCGCCTGATTAAGAGTTCTGACAGCCCTAGGCTAATTATGAGGACGCGCCACCGCCAGGTGTGTTACGGTCGGCTAAAAAGTAGTATATTAGTTTTGACTTTGTTTACTAGTGTATAATTCTTAATACTATCTCCACATTCGCGAACATGCATGAAATATTAAAACTTTTTATTAAGGGTACACTAGTCGACGGCACGAACTATTTTGTGCGCGGGGTTAAAATGCGTGCTATATCAACCGACAACACATGCGGAACAGATTGATGCTGTTATGAGCAGTAAGAAGCTAGTACGCGTACGAATACACACTTTTTCAAATTTGTAGCGAAATGGATGATGATTTAGAACGAAAACGAGCGCACGAAATTTTATAAACAGACTAGACTATGGGAGTCTGGATATCATCAAAAAACGACTGAATGTATCTGTTCAAAATTAATTATTTGCATTGTTGAACTACTAATCTATCCCTGTATGGAGGCTGTTTTTGAATTTTCCTTCTTCTTATAGCACTTATTTGCGCTCAAAGATGCGTTAAAATGAGTGTTAAAATATGGAACTTTCGAACCTCATAACTTTCAAGTAATATTTTTTTTTACTTTTTTGCTTCCATACAGGGCTAGATAATGATGCGACAAATTGATATCATTTTTTATTTTGAACGTACATCGTCAAGCAGTGGAGTAAAAGCCAGACTACGTTTGTATGGAAGAATTTTCGACTAGTGTACCCTTAACTACAACAAATCCAGGCAGAAATAGAATACTCGGCCTCAGTGTCAGATATTAAAAACTCGCAGTTTCTTCTGCAAAGGTTTCTTCTAAATCAGTGGCATATATTTGTTTTAACTCCTTTGCATTACTTCTAATAAAGTCACTGTCGTCTAGTTCATGCAGTTTCCATAAGAAACCAAACTTTGTATTTACTGTATTATAAATAATCTGCCGGTTTTTTAAGTGCACTTCAAGACAATCAATAGCTGCATAATAATTATTAACAATGAAAGATCGTCTTCTTTCTTACTCAATGTGCCCCGTTTTAACTTCATCAAAATGAAATCGTTTCTTTCTTCTTCTTACATCTTTTGTGTATGTGGTCACTTCGCATCTCTTGATTGCCTCTGATTCTAAATTTTGAACTCTTTTTCGTCACGCAACGTATCAAGATAAGCATGTAATGTCTCATAAAGAGTAAAAACCATAGATTTAGATTTTTTTGATACTATATCTATGGTAAAAACGTTAGATAAATCAACAGATCTTGCTTGTAGCTGTGCACTAACGATTTGAAACTTTACGAGCACAGAGTTACAAAAGCACAACATTATTGTAATTTTTAGAGCTTTAATTTTTTCTAATATTGCTTTTGCTTCTATTTTGGTCTCTACTTTGATTTCCATCTTCGCAAATAGAGTTTAATGCTCCCAGAACTGTTACGTTTGTATGAACTGTATAGGGCTTTGCTTGCGTCTGCTCGCGCACTCCATCGAGTTTATGGTAGATTTTTTAGTACCGTCGATTCTTCATCCAATTTGGATAACAAATTTTACCATCTGCTTGTAGATTCAGAAAACAAATTGTATAGTTGTTGTTCCAGTGTAAAAAAGCAGCTGGCTCGTCACTACTTTCCGCGGCAGCCGATCACGAGTTGGAAAGAATGCGCTGCACAAGGAACAAAAGTAGCCAGAGGATTTAAAGTTTAATTCTTGACTGAAGACCTTTATATTGACCAGACATTGTTAGCATTATCATAACTTTGGCCACGACAGTCTTTAATATTAAGTTCCAAAGTTTTATCAATTATCGCATGAACAGCCTTCTCCATGTCTCCACATTTACGACCGCAATTGTCAAGCAAAATATAACGAATTATAAATGTCAACTGATCGGTGTGTGAAATATCAGAGCCCCTAGCACAAGTTTCTAGCGTATACGTATCGTCATCGTGACGTTTTCACCAGACGTTAACGTACTCGATGCTGCGTCAAGTTATTTTGGTAGCACGAGTTCAAAAAACCGGCCAAGTGCGAGTCGGACTCGCACACGAAGGGTTCCGTACCATTATCGCAAAACACTGCAAAAAAATCACGTTTGTTGTATGGGAGCCCCCCTTAATTTATTTTATTTTAATTTAATAATTATTATTTTTGGAAGAGAATATACAACTGAATATTCTGTGAATATTTCAAGCGTCTACCTATTGCCGTTATTAATATCGAGCAAAAAACGGCAAAAATATCACGTTTGTTGTATGGGAGCCCCCCTTAAATATTAATTTTATACTGTTTTTAGTATTTGTTGTTATAGCGGCAACAGGAATACATCATCTGTGAAAATTTCAACTGTCTAACTATCACGGTTCATGAGATACAGCCTGGTGACAGACAGACAGACAGACAGACAGACAGACAGACGGACAGCGAAGTCTCAGTAATAGGGTCCCGTTTTTACCCTTTGGGTACGGAACCCTAAAAACGTCTTGCGACAACTCGGAAGTAGTAATTGAACGATGGTTAATTAAGGCAGAGAATCCAATAGCGTTTGGATTGGTTTGTAGTGAATGGTGCGTTCTGAAAATAAAAGACAAAAACGGGTAACTTTGTCTTAAATAATTTAGAGACCAAAACTGAAAAAATAATTGTTATAAACACATGTTAAAACATATTTAACATTTTTATGAATTCTTTTTAGGGTTCCGTACCCAAAGGGTAAAAACGGGACCCTATTACTGAGACTTCGCTGTCCGTCTGTCTGTCTGTCTGTCTGTCTGTCTGTCTGTCACCAGGCTGTATCTAATGAACCGTGATAGTTAGACAGTTGAAATTTTCACAGATGATGTATTCCTGTTGCCGCTATAACAACAAATACTAAAAACAGTATAAAATTAATATTTAAGGGGGGCTCCCATACAACAAACGTGATATTTTTGCCGTTTTTTGCTTGATATTAATAACGGCAACAGGTAGACGCTTGAAATATTCACAGAATATTTAGTTGTATATTCTCTTCAAAAAATAATTATTATTAAATTAAAATAAAATAAATTAAGGGGGGCTCCCAAACAACAAACGTGATTTTTTTGCAGTGTTTTGCGATAATGGTATGGAACCCTTCGTGTGCGAGTCCGACTCGCACTTGGCTGGTTTTTTTTAATAATTCATTGGAAATTTCAGTTTATTGGTATTTTAATTTGTGATAAATGGTTCGGTTTCAAACGGTCCCGTACATGACGTTTGACAGTTGTCACATAATGTTTGACGGTTTCCTTCAAATTACAAAAATATAAAACCGTTAGCACACTGATGCAAACGCGTGTAGAAGCGAAATTCTTACGACAAACTTTCCGAACTCAGTGATTGGTAAAAATAGATATTTTGCACGTCCACACCGAAACGTTAAATATCTTATTATACTTAATTATTCATTCATTTATTAAAAGCAACAGTATCCACAGAATAACTTACCCTAAATACATAATATATTCATAGTATTACATAGTATTAGTAACAATATAAACTTAACAAAATCAAAATACTTTATTTCAACTAAACCATTTAAAGGCATTTTTGAATAGTTGACTATTCAAAAGATGAATCTAGTTGCACATTCGCAAGCGTCATTGGGTCTTTAGGGAGAAGAATGTGCAAGAAACTCCACGGACACTCTTTTCCATCAATATAGTACAATTACAAATATTTGGATACAGGGAAATTATATGGATATGTGAGAACGATGAAAAAAGACTTATACCTATTTTAGTAACACAATAACAACAAGCAACATTTATACACACAAACATTTAACACTTACACACAGTCAACCATCATTGCTTCAATATTCCAGCTAAAATACTGGAGCAACAATTCTATTACAACACAGCCTGTCAGCAATCATGCCCAGAATGCTAGACATAATAAATATACCTCCATTATTACTACTTACCAGGATTGTCCACATAATCATTCACATTTTACTCATAATAATATTATGCATGTAATTAAATTAATATAGGAATAAATAGATTGCAATAATGTATTCATCGGTTGGAGGATTTCATCACTTTTTTAATTTTGAATGCCACGCGGTTTATAATGTACTATCGCATTGCTTCTCGGTGTGAGCAGACCCTAAGGTGTAAACGTCTATTGTTGTTTGTTGTCATTTCAAATAATTATTTTAATTTACAAGTTTTATACGAAAATCTGTTATGTACGACGGTTCTGTGATTTTAGAATTAACGAATCCAAAAAGAACTTGCTTCACTCAGTACATCATCAAGGTGAACTTCATAAAGAAGCAAACAAGTAAGTTTATTGTACGGATTCATACAATTATGCAAGATTCGCTTCATCCGCTTAATTCTATGAGGTCTCATGTAGTAAGAGGCGGGCCTATTGCCGTGCACAACACACACAGTGAGACTCCGGGTTGCTACTAAGAAATTCCTAATGGAAAAGTCCAATAACACTGCACGACCGACAATGTTGTATTTAGTTTCAGAATCTTTGTATATTGTTCTATATCAACTTCTTTTACCAACAGGAGATGACGTGTAAAATATTCCTGGTACTAGCCAAAAGCCTTTGTCGACACCTCAACAATATAAGCCAGCATTGCCACTTAGAGAAGACAAGCCATTCCGATCGATTGCACCACCGTCTACAAGACTGCAGACGTGATTTCTTGAAAGCCAACGGCAAGCTATACGTCTCTTTGTGCAATAGTGACATCCAACGAAGGAATCGGGGGAATATTTTGTAACTTACGACGTTAAAACTACTAATTCATAACCGTTTAGGTACAAATGCTATTCATGCTATTTTAAGCGTTTGGTTGGAGTAGCCATGAGCAATATTTTTTATTTTGTTTGGATACCATCCAATGACTTTTCCCGCTCTGGGTGAAGCGGGAGGGCGTGTCAGACTTTTACTGACTAAAACCCACCCGTGTTCTTTCAGTTGTTTGTGCCAGGGCCGCGGTAACACTCATTCAAATTTATCCGCAACCCAGACAGACATCGGCCCTCTCGGGCCCCTTCAATTTTGCTGACATCTCTTTGAAGCGCGCGTGGAACACTACGCGCCGTCGACTCGGGCCTGGTCCGTATCGGATGGCGAGCTATCCATTACTTGCCGTCCGCTAGCCCGCGCCTATGGTGGCCGGAAATCGGCTTGCAACTCCCGACGCCCAGGGCTTCTCCTGCGGTGACTAGGGGCGCGAGGGAGTCTCCGTTGCGTCTCCCTCACGCGTTCCGCCTCCTCCTTCGCGAGCATTACTGCTTCGCAGAAGGAGGTGACAGCTTCCCATGCCCTCTCGCTCCGTACCATGGCCTGAACCAGGGCCGGCCGCGAGAGATCGCCACCGCTGATCGCCTCCACGAGGACACGGCGATGCTCCACCCAAGCGGGGCAGACCTCCACCGTATGTTCCACCGTGTCCTCCGGGCGATCCACACAATGGTGATATCTTGGCGTTTCCTCCCGCCTTATCCGTAACAAGAACCTCCCGAAATAACCATGTCCGGTGAGGACCTGCGTCAGGCGGAAGGTGAGGACGCCGTGGCGCCTCTCAAGCCACTCCTCAAAGAGGGGCCTTATCGCCTCAATTGTGGCGTGCCCAGCACTGGGTTGTGACAGTCGCTCTCTCCATGTCGCCATGAGATCCTGGAGTAGCTATGGAGGAGCTTTGATGCATTATGATGCAAATGTGAAAGAACATTATGTAATACAAAGTTTTGTTAATTAAATCTGTATTTTATTTCATCAATGCATAATATAGATTTCTACCACGTACAGCTACATATTCTATTACTTATCCTTAATGCAGCTGTTGCATGATCAGCCCATAAAGTTTTTACTGCTACACCTAGCGATAGGAACGGCAGGAGTTTCCTTCCAGATATTACCTGGTACATATAGTAAAACCTATGTGTGGTGTAAGTTTGAATGATATATTGAAGAACGATGATGAGCTGAGAGAGAAGATGTAATAAGACAACGTTATGGTTTAAATAAAGATGTATTAATTAAAACTGTAAATAGTAGGTATGCTTAGATGGTTTGACCATCTTGAGAAGATGAATGAAAGGAATCTAACAAAGGGTATTTACAAGGCAAGTGAGTGGAAACGCCCGGTGGAGACGCCCTAGAAGAACATACACGGATCTTGTCGGCGACGAAACCCCATCTGCAAGCTAACTAGGTAACAAGTACATAGGTAATAACGGGATTCATGCAATATATTAGAAAATATTACGGGTATTAGTGTATTATATAGTTATAGTCAAGTGGCAGTGGGCAGGGCACATTGCTCGCAGAACGGATGGCCGATGGGGCAGAAAGGTTCTGGAGTGGCGACCGCGAACCGGAAGACGTTGCGTTGGAAGGCCTCCCACTAGGTGGATCGATGACCTGGTGAAGGTTGCGGGGATCCGCTGGTTGCGAGACGCACGGGACCGGTCAATGTGGCGAAGCTTGGGGGAGGCCTATGTCCAGCAGTGGACGTCTTTCGGCTGATATGATGATGATGATGATATAGTTAATGTAAGTCTGAAATAACCAAGTCAGAGGTCTGAGGGGTTCCCAGAGGCGACTGAACTAACTCTGACAACAGCAGTGGTTACATCCTCACAAGAAAAGAAGAAGAAGAATTATTATGATTATGTTATATTTCCCTTCTAAGTAGCAAGTAGAGTCATATTAGAATCCTAGCGTTAACGTTTAATGATCAATAAAGTTTTAAATAAATTTTGTTATGAGTTCATAGTGTCGTATATTTACGTAACTTGAAATCTTGATTTTTGTTTTATGGAGATATTTCAACGATTTTAATATAGTCAAATTAAAGGTCTAGACGTAAAACCATTTCATCCGTTTGAATAATGTAAATTGGTCCACAAGTTTACGAGATATTCGCGTATCCAATGTAATGAAAGTGTACCAAACCGGAATTTTCGATATTATTGTTCTACGAACTTTTTAATTGTTTTAAAATGTGTAATTATTATTGTCGTATGTCAATATGGGGTGTGTATACCAATAAAAAAATAAAATAAAAAAAAATGATTATAATATTTATGTTTAAAAGGTAAAGGCTCTAAAGATTTCGGCTAAGTAAAGATGAACGCAAAAAATGGCCTAAAACACGTGCAACAAGATATTTTAAGAAAAAACCCGCTTTTTATTTCTTTGGTCAAAACGTAGTTCTTGTATGTGGGTCTTCCTCGTACCTACCACCCTACATCCAGCAGAGTCGCTTGACTCATAGCGTATGGAAAGCACGTCAAACAACAGTGGGATACTGTCTCAGGGCGAAGGAGTAGGAAACTCCTACTCCTCTGTTATTCTTTTCTGATTAATTTCGTTGCGGGATCCAAGACAGTTAAATTCATTCTCCGGGACTTCATCGAGCTTCATTGCTTCGGCGCTTTTCTGGTGGTCGCCACTGTTGATTCTAGCTTTCAGGAGTTGCAGTAGTTTGGGAATAGTGCGGTGGGATTGACTCAGGGCGACCGCGGGTACCTACACTACCCAGGTACCGTCCGCAACAGATCTTGTTGTGATGTTCTTCAGAAAGGCCAGCGTACATGCCTGTCATAACCCGCGTGCGTGTAGATGTATGAATGTGAATATAACGTAGCAGGTGGCATTCTGTATTTTCTACCTACTTACCCCCATCCGAAAAAAGCGTAAGTTTATGTATGTATGCTTAGATTAAGAAAAACATAGTTTCTCTTTGTTTAGGTTTTTATTATCACATTAATAGCTTAGTTAGTTACTTATTCAATTCACGGATACTTATGTACATGTTAGAAATATAATAAATTCAATAAACATCAGCAACAAGTAGGAATTTTAAATAATAATAGGCTGAGCCAACAAGGTTTTCCATGTAAGAAGGAACAATATGACTCGGATCCGATTAGTTTTGAAGGAGAGTCCTATCACAGTCCCACTCTCTGCATCGATTTCTCGTCTTATAAAGGTTACTCTGGATTCTGGAACATTGGCTGTCAGGTGGCAATTACGATGGAAGGTCTTTATAATGGACCGTTCGTCGCGCTGCGAAGGGATTCTATTTCATTTTTGTCCTAGTTTTCTCTCTTTCGTTGTACATCTGTATCTATTTATCATCGACAGACTAGCTAGACTTGTAGAACGGCTTACGGTATTTGCTACTTAAAATACTGCAACCATTGCCATAAGACGTGCTAAAGAACATATATATTAATAAGTTTTAGATTTGTATTGTTGTTAATAGGGTACTCAAGAACATTTTAGCTGCCGATAAATGAAAGGGCTTCGGTTGCCTTGAAGCAACTATCAATGTTGTTTATCCCAAATTCTAACCCATATTCTCAAACTAACTTTATATACCGGTATAAACCGGTTACAAAATATATAGGCATACGTGCATACTAGTATTATAATGTATAATATATAAAGCATATCGCCGTTTTCTTCGATTCTTGAATCTTCAAATGAGTCATTATTATGGAGAACCGCAAGAAAAATGTAGAGTTGCGGCGAATAACGCGCTTGAGACCTATGTGTGGTTAGTATCAATAACTTACAGAAATAGTTTATTATAAGAAACTATTACTGTTTTTTTACAAAGAAAATGTAAATTTTGCATACCACGTTTAACATTTTCTCCTAGCCTCTTTATTAAAATAGGAGGTAAGATAATCAATAGAAAGCATGCCTTCCCCGTTTATTCATGATTAAATAGCATATTATTGCAAAAATATCCAAATAAATACGGAAAATTGTTTGACGTGAAACGTCTCACCGAGAAAATGTCAGTGAGATAGTTTTCGACGTGCTTTCGTCACACCTAGCGTAAAATTCGATACTACATGTCAAAATGAAAACTTGTGCTACCGATTCCCATACATTTAGAGCGTTAACGCAACGTAAATACGTGAACTCGATACGAAGGCAATTGTCAAAAACTTGTGCTACCGATTTGTTAGTTCCAAATACGGACACATGGCGCTGATTCATTTTGCATACAAAAATTGTCGGAGGCGATACGTTAACGTAGTCGATCCAATTACGCAGAAACTCGTGCTAGGGGCTCTGAAGTAGATATAGAGGAGATCAATGCTAATCGAATAATATTTTGCTGTTTTTATTTCTCCTATAATCGAAAATCGTACTTCGTCAGCGAGAAGTAAAATAAATTGATCGATTATAGAGGATGACAAGTACAATGGAGAACCTCTGCCATTTTGTCTTTTGATTCGAGTGACAAGTCAGTGTTTGTATTACGCGCGCTTATAAAATTTCAAAATTTATTGTTGAAATCAGGGAGTCCCAAACTTTTTCAGCTAACAGCGCATTTAGTTTTAGTGTTTTGTCTCGGTCTAGTTGAAATATGTAGGGTAGATGCAATGATGCTAGATTAATAGTGCATGCGAAGACAAGATTTCAGCGCGCCCCCTCGATCCTCGCGCCCTAGGCTGCAGCCTAATTAGCCTAAGGGTTAATCAGGCCCTGATTGTAACGAGTGCCTCCTTTCCTTGTTTCAGAGCGCTTATTTGTGTTGGAATGTCCCAACCCCGTGGTATTTGCTTGTTTCATTTGCGAGGATTCATTATTAACTGGAAGTTTTGATAATTTTGTGATCGGACGTTTAAGTGTTCCGTTTTTGGTTTTCACTGTAACCACGCGAACATTACCGTCGGAACCGGGATGTAGTTCGATGACTCTGCCCATCAGCCATTTTCCCGGCGGAAGATTGTCATCATGAATCATGACAATATCGTCAACATTGAGGTTGCTTGTAGATTGTCTCCACTTACTTCTTTCTGTAATTTGTACTAGGTACTCATTCCTCCATCTTTTCCAGAGATCCTGTACAATTTTTTGTGTCAACTGCCATCGGGTTCTTAAATCCGTTTCAGTCTCATGTATGGAAACCTTTGATCCACCTGTTAGGAAGTGAGCAGGCGTTAAAAAATCCACATCGTCTGGATCTTCTGATATAGCACATAATGGTCTCGTGTTGAGACAAGCTTCAATCTGTGTAAGCACCGTATATAGTTCCTCAAATGTAAGAATCTGGTCTCCAATAACTCTCTTGAAATGATATTTGAAGCTTTTAACTGCCGCCTCCCATAGGCCTCCTGCTGATGGCCATGAGGGCGCATTAAAGCTCCACTCGATTTCCATATCTAAGACTTCTGCTTTTAGATCTTTGTCTTGCATGATATTCATAAGTGCTTGATATTCCTGTTGTAGTACCTTGTTGGCACCGACAAAATTGCGACCATTGTCACTATAAATATGGCTAGGCGTCCCTCTGCGAGCCGCCATCCTTCTTAATGCTGCGATGAATGAAGTTGTGCTTAAATCACTAACTAGTTCTAAGTGTGCTGCCTTCGTGACCATACACACAAATACAGCCACATATCCCTTTGTGCTCTTGATACCTCGTCCTTTGCTTGCTTTGACGTAAATATGACCGGTAAAATCTACGCCTGTGTGTGTAAAAGGTCGGGATGGATTACTTCTGGCCTCCGGCAAGTGGCCCATGATTTGCTGTTGGCAGTGTGGATTTTGTTTTTTACATGTTACGCACCGACGAAGCTGCCTCTTTGTAGCGACGTTCCCTCCTAAAATCCAATATTTTTGTCTGATAAAACCCAATGTCAGCCGGGATCCGGCATGTAACATGGTTAGATGTGCGTCCTCTATTATTAATTCTGTCAGACGTCCACTGTGCGGCAGAATAATAGGGTGCTGCATGTCATGGCTGATATGTGCCTTTTTTAGTCTCCCTCCGACTCTTAAGATATCATTTTCATCCAGGTAAGGGTTTAATTTTAACAATTTGCTTTTTGTGTTTAGCTTTCCCTCTTGCTTTAAATCTCCTGTTTCATTTGCGAACTCTTCTTGCTGTACTTGTCTGATAATTTTTTGCTTTGCTTGACGGATTTCTGATAATGATAGATAATGCTTTTTTCCTTTTCTTTTGTACGTCGTAATCTTCATCACTAATGCTAGAATACGTGCAATTTTGTTGATTGATTGATGTTTGTTTAACAGGTCTGTAATGATGCTTGATTCGTGCTTTGTAACAATATGAACATCTTCTTGATTCTTTATTTCCTCGTTTGTTGAATAGATTGCTTGATTATCGTTCGTTGCTTCAAAGGATTGTAACCATGTTGGTCCTTGCCACCACAAACCATAATCATTCAATTGGGCCACTGTGAGTCCTCTGCTTCCACAGTCCGCGGGATTTTCGCTTGATTTTACATATCGCCAAGATTGTGACTTAATGCTATCCGTTATTTGCCTTGTTCTATTTGCTACGAACGTTTTCCATCGATTTGGATTGCCTTGAAGCCATCCCAGTACGGCAGTAGAGTCACTCCAACCAAATACTTGTAGGTCATGACCTGCTAGACACTGCTTGACTTTGGTCATGAGTTTGGCCAGCAATAGTGCTCCACACAGTTCCAATCGAGATAGTGATATTTGTTTTTTCGTAGGAACTAGTTTCGATTTAGCTGCTACTAATATTGTTGTAAAAGTTGGGTTTGCTCGTACAATCTATTTTTTGTAATATTTCAAAAAAAATAATTATAGTCAAGCATGTGATTTGAAATTCAATATTGCAAAATTATTTTGTAAATGCATGGAATAAAAGGCTTTTATATTTTTTATTTTATTTATTATTCTATACAGTAGGAAGATCAGAGACCTGACGGAGCCAGCACTCTGATAATACTATAACGTCACATTTGAAGCTAAATCTAGACAGGAGCACTGAAAGTTCATTAAAATTGCAATTGATACTACGTATATTTTGTTGTAAAATTTTTAGATAGTTGGGAGCAGTTGTTATATATTTGGAACAGTTCTCTGGGTGACAGCTAAGTGAGACATATACATTAAATTGATCTATATTATTTAATAAGTCATTTACCATTGCGAATGTTGTAACGTAATAAAACTCGTAGGACAATTTGAGTAGGAGAAAGAATGATTTAGACAATTTACGGTTTTAAATATTATTACGCATAAAATATTAATGGTATGGAACTCGGAACTAGCGCACCTATTAGATAAACATGAGCATAGATTCATCCAAAGCAGTGTACACTGATAATCGCAAATGAACCCTTGAAATTTCTGTATATCTCCACGAAACCAAAATATGATTTTATATATGCATGGATGTATGTGTGTATGTTGTTTGTTTACGTTTGTATGTTTAATTTTATTTAGTGACATTAGGAATAGATAGACGTGTATGATGTGCAGTGTATTAACATAAGTTCTTAGACATATTTTAAAAACAAAAGCAAAAACCTCGACCGAAAGCATGACAAGTCATATAATTCTATCCAAATCTTCAGTACCCTTAATGTGAATGGGTGAATCACCCTCATTCATACGAATATATACTTTTCCGAATGAGATCCAGCATCCATGGAAACCTCGCCTCTTAGTGAGCTGTCTGGACAAGTAAAATAGTTGTTGTGTCTTTACTGTTAGAGAATCAGATAGGTACATAAATATTCTGAGGGGCTCTTTTAATCTTGATGTCGTTGGTGTTTAATGGCCGTTCTTTTTTCACTTTCTGTGACTTATTGTATTTGATACCAAACCAATAATTTCAGTTTTCCTAGCGACAGTTGTAAACTCTACAACAACGGCTTCAGCTTTAGATTTCGTTCTATAAATGTCACGTATTTCCGTTGTGTTTACATCTGACTTAAATTGAATCGCCGAGCCCAATTCCTTAACCATGCCTAAGAGTTGTTGCTTTGTCTCCGGTTCAGTCTTAGGAATATTGCGTATTTCGAGGGTCGAGGCTTTCGAGGCTTTTTCACCGTATTCCAATTTTTGCTCTAGGAAAGTTATTTGTTTTTGGCTTATGTTTAACTTACCACCAGATATAGTAACATATAACAGACAAAAATAGTAAATGATCACCAAAATTAAACCCGCATCTTATTGTAAAATTATAACCAAAGTTTTAACATCTCGCTATCCTGTTTAGGCAAAATGACTCCAAATAAATCATTGTTAACCCAAAAGTAGTAAATGATCACCAAAAGTAGTAAATGATCACCAAAATTAAACCAATGACCAAAAAGATTATAAAATTTCTGGGAGCAACTTGGAAGTAGCGCTCGCCGGCCGCTGCCGCGGCACCGCTCGCTTTGCTCGCTCGGCTCGCGCGCGGTTGGTCACAGTTCTAACCTAACCTAACCTATTTTACAACATTAAATAGCGCAATAATTTGCTATTAAAATTTGGTGATCAATTTACTAAATTTGGTGATCATTTACTATTTTTGTCAGTATATTACTAGATTTGGTGGTTAGGGGTTATCGTCACAAAGTTTTTTTTGGTGGTCATTATATTTATTCCCTTTGTTTTTTAAAGGACTTGTTTTCTTGTTGGAGTTGTTCAATTTTCGACAAAGATTCATCATATTTCGCAGTCACAAATTCAACCGACTTTTTCAATTCAGCATGCAATTCCTTGATTCCGTTTATTGACTGGTTAAGAACGTCAAATTTCTGGTTTTGTTGATCTTGAAATGAAGTGAACATTAACTTCACGAAACCAAAATATGATTTTATGTATGCATGGATGTATGTGTGTATGTTGTTTGTTTACGTTTGTATGTTTAATTTTATTTAGTGACAATAGGAATAGAAAGATGTGTATGATGTGCAGTGTATTATCATAAGTTCTTAGACATATTTTAAAAACAATAGCAAAAACCTCGACCGAAAGTATGACAAGTCATATAATTCTATCCAAATCTTCAGTACCCTTAATGTGAATGGAAGTGAACATTAACTTCATTTGTGACGAAGTTCTCGAGACATTCCGAATGTTCGTCATCAAGTCTTCGTTTGTATCTTCTCGTGACATTAACTGTCCTTCAACATTATTAGAGGAATCATTATTAGAGGAATCAGGAAGAAGAAGAAGAACATTATTAGAAAGATTTAATGCCGAATCCGAGTACCTATGACTGCGTCATACTTAAATCAAAAAATTTTGGAGGGGTACGCTGTTGCTGTTCCATATTTATGAATTTAGAAAAACCAGAATCAACAATTTAAAGTTTTAGAAAAAGTGCCGCAGGAGTTGAGATTCGAACCACTGGAATAATGCGTCGCGGTCAAGGTATTTGCCACTTGATCAGCAGGTACTTAACTGTTTTGAAATAATGGTACACTTGCTAAGTGATACACGTCACTGAGCGTAATTATGGTCCAAAGGTCAGGTCTTTGTTTAAATAGTTATCACTCCACGTGTTATACCACTTTTGAAAAAGCACTTTTTTATAAGTTTTAGTAATAATTACGGTTCAATTGATTTCAGATGAACATATTATTTATCTAAAAGTTCATTATGTGCGGATTTTCACTGTGTTAAAATTCAAATGTGGTGTTTTGGTCCAACTTGTCACTTGTCCGGGCACTGTTTAAAAAAGTTAAGTTTATATTTTTCACTTCAAGAATTAGCTTTTGCCCACACTTGCACTGTTTCCTTGTTAACATATGAGAATGTTTGTCGTTTTTTCACTGTGTAATATTGCCACTATGATTTATTTACACTAAAAGATACAGAGCTAATGTTCGCGTGCGCGTCCTCTAGAGGGTAGTCCAAAATTGCATTGTCTTCGTAGTAACCACTGAGGTTCGCCAGGGCATTTTCAAGATTTGCTTCGGCATCTTCAAATTTTTTCACCCTTGTAGCCAGCGCTAGGTCATCCGCGTACAGAAACCTTTCTGTGTTTGCTGTGCTGGGCTGATCGTTAGTGTAGATATTAAATAGAATGGGAGCCAGAACACTGCCTTGAGGTAATCCATCCTTCAAAATACGCCACCTGCTCTTTTCCGAGTTTAAGTTGACTATGAAGCGTCGATTGCGTAGCATTTCACCCAAGACTCGTATAAATGCTTGGTCATCTGTTAGGGCTATTAACTTAAATAACAGTCTTTTCACATTAACAGTGTCATACGCCGCTGACAGGTCGACAAGGACAATACCAGTTATTTGATTAGCCTCGTATCCATCCTCTATATATTGAGTGAGACGGAGGATTTGCCCAGTACAGGATTTTCCAGGACGGAAACCAGCTTGTTCTGGGATCAGCCCAGGATCGATGAGGAGCTGTAGGCGGTTTAGGATAAGCCTTTCAAACAACTTAAATGTGTGGCAAAGTAGCGAGATTGGCCGATAGTTTTTGGGATCCTTTGGACATTTTCCCGGCTTGAGAAGCGCTATCACCTTACCTTTCCTCCATTGCTTGGGGAGTTTTGCATCTAGCAAGCATGCGTTGAAGAGGCCAAGAAGCCATGAAACTGCCGCCGGACCCAGGTTCTTAAGTTGCTCCACACATATGTCATCCACACCAGCGGCTTTACCATTTTTACCCGACTGCCGAAGGAGGGTAATGTGTTTATCAGTCTATGTATGTATGTATGTATGTATGTATGTATGTATGTATGTATGTATGTATATATGTATGTATGTATGTATGTATGTATGTATGTATGTATGTATGTATGTTTGTTCCTATGTGGCGTTCTAGAGACCAAACGCGTCGGCCGATTTTGATGGTTCTTACGTCAATCGATTCGTCTTAACCCTGCGAGTGTCACTGGCTACATTAAAATTGGAAAAAAGAAAAATGGCGGATTTTGGGCGCCATATTGTGGGGTACCAAAATTTTTTTTTCTTCCAAACCTATTGAGTGGGGAATCAAAATAAAGGGCTTTAAGAGCTGATTTCAAAAATATATAACACTTATATGTTAAAATGTACCTAATTCTAAAAAAAGTTAACTAAAAAGTTATAAATAAAAAAAGTTAATTCAAAAATTCAAAAAACCCGACTGCTTAAAAAGCGAACTAAAAAGATGTAAACAAGAAGAAAATCATGCTGTGCAGTCGGAGGATACATCTGGTTTTGGTCAGCCAGCTCGCGAACATGTTTAAGAGACTTAATTGCTGGTATTTTATCAGATAGCGAAAAAGGTTTACTTATATCATTGCTACCGGAAGATGGTTTTGAGGCTTTGGGGAGTTTAGGGAGTTTGTTCGGGGATTATACTATGAAATACATAGAGGATACATCTGGTTTTAGTCAGCCAGCTCGCGATTCGCGAATATGTATCCTCCAACTGAACAGCATGGTGTTCTTCTTGTTTACGTCTTTTTAGTTCGCTTTTTAAGCAGTCGGGTTTTTTGATGTCTTTAATTTTTTTTTTATATATGGGGTAAATCATTAATGTACGAGGTTGCAGAAGACAACACTGGCATCTTGTGTCTCTTCCCAGGCATCAAATATGTGTTTTAATAAGGTAAAACCACCGTTAATAAAGTTACGACCGTTAATGTCCTTTACCGTATCTCTTATAGTTTAAAAGTTATATCATTTATAACTTGACAAATTATGTAACGGCTGTAATTTCATTATCACCTATATTTATAATTATATGGTTCAATCTATAATTATAATTATATGGTTGTTTTCAGAGGCGTCTCTAGCCTATGTAGCGCCCGTATGCAATCGTTACTCTAGCGCCCTCTAGTAAGTGCGCGGTCAAAATGGAATAGGTACAAATAACAACACATTACCACAAGAGAAGAACTATCGTCAGAAAACATGGTGACAATAGGTACCGCGTAGAACGTCCAACAGCGCGACGTTCGTGAGCAACTGCACGCTCGAACACAAAACTGACCTCTTGAACGCTTGACCGTGTGACAGCTCTCTGTCTGATAGAACCCTAATTACGACCTCATGTCTTACGTACAGAGTTCAATATCAATTGGGAACATTTGACAGATTTGGGTAACCTAATGCGAGGCCCACTACACGGGTAAAAACGGGTATCGATATATTTTAAGGTAGGAAGGAGTGACAAACAACAAAATACAACTTTGTGGTTATTTAAAAGCTCTGACCCCGGTGAAAGATGCAACATTTGTGGCAGCTAATAACAAATTTTCCACTCCGCTGTCACGGCCGCCTTTTTACCATCTTTCACTCGGCCGCATGATGTCAAAGACGGCCACTTTACCATTTAAGCCCGCCACTTTGCCATTATATTATTTATGTCAGTAGGGCGGATATTCTCGATAACTTTTTGGTTTTTAGTTTTTAATATAATACTTAATCCGTTGCGTCAAGGCTTACTTCGCAAAGTTACGTGTAGCGGTATAACACAAAGTGTGTTACGCGCCACGCGTACACACGCTTTTGTGAAATGCCGAGCGCGTGACGTTCGTCCATGGCAATTTGAACTTTATTTTTATTCTATACAGCCGAATTCAGGATTCGCAATATAATGTACGATTTCCAAAGACCGGGCGGCGCGGGGGCGCAGCGCAGCGCTTCGCAGCGGATGCGCGAGCACAAGCCAGCAACCGCGTCCGCCCGACGCCTACAATCTGCTAGAACCCGGGCGCAAGCGCGCACGTGCTCGCGTATCCACTAGCATGCTATCAGCGACTAGTGATGCTTTCGCGTCGCAGACAGTTTTTTCAAATAAACAGGTAGTTAAGCTTTTCATCTGTACCCATTTCATCAGTATATTCATTTTGCACGAAAAACAATAAACAAATAAATAAATCACGTCAGTCTACAGTTCAAAGCATACTTGAATGATTCAACATGCTGGCCGGCGACAAAACAGTAGCGCGCGCGGATGTAGCCGACCGGACACGACGACAGCCGAACACCTCCGTCCACGTAAGAGAGTAGCCGATCGGCTACCGAGGCGTCCGAGCGCAGCCGACTGGCTGACGCGGCATACGCGCGGTAACCGAGTTCCAAGCAGTGTAAATACCATGCAAACATGAAACTTAACTATTGTATAGAAGCCTCAATTTCCTTTAGCACAGTGTGAAATACGCTCCGGCGCGCCCCGGCGCCGCCCGTTTAGTGGAAATCGTACATAGTTGTCGGAGTGTTTTCAAACGAATTAAAACAGGTGCTGGCACGCGCCTTTGGTAGCGATGCGCTGACTCACTACCAAACTAAACCAATATAATCTGTAATTTTATGTTTTTAGGTTTATTTCATGTTGAAACAAAAGTTACTATTTTAAAAGCCGCTCGTGGCGCGCCTTGCTTTGCTGTAATTAGATATATATAAGAAGAGCTCCAGATGCCATACAAAATGTAAGCAAAGCGGAGCTCTTTTTACGTGGGTCATTGAAAGTGCAGCGAGGCGCGCGAATGCCGCTCGGCGCCCCCTAGGGCGCTGCGCCCGTGTGCTTCGCACACCCTGCACTATAGGTAAAGCCGCCCCTGGTTGTTTTTGTAATTTTTAAAGCTTTCAAATAAAAATGTAACGGTTAATATTATTTGTTTATAACAAATTGTTAAGTTAATAAACAAAGAAATATCCATTGAAAAGGGTCAATGATGATTTTTAAGAAAAAAAATATTTCTTAACTAATTATTTAAACAATTGAAATATAAAAAAACGATTATAAACAATAAAAAATTACTTTAAGATTTTTTTTTGTATCTTTATTTCACCTATGCAATAAGATGGTAAAAAAAACCGGCCAAGTGCGAGTCGGACTCCCACACGAAGGGTTCCGTACCATTATCGCAAAACACTGCATAAAAAAACACATAAAAATCACGTTTGTTGTATGGGAGCCCCCTTAATTTATTTTATTTTAATATATTAATTATTATTTTATGAAGTAAATATACAACTAAACATTCTGTGAATATTTCAAGCGTCTACCTGTTGCCGTTATTAATATCGAGCAAAAAATGGCAAAAATATCACTTTTGTTGTATGGGAGCCCCCCTTAAATATTTACTTTATACTGTTTTTAGTATTTGTTGTTATAGCAGCAACAAAAATACATCATCTGTGAAAATTTCAACTGTCTAGCTATTACGGTTCATGAGATACAGCCTGGAGACAGACGGACAGACAGACAGACAGACAGACAGACAGACAGACAGACAGACAGACAGACGGACCGCGAAGTCTTAGTAATAGGGTCCCGTTTTTACCCTTTGGGTAAGGAACCCTAAAAACTGTTTATAAAGTCTGTTTGTTTATAAACAATTTCTTAACAAATGACGTAAACATTGTTTTTACAATGCTAATTAACACCTATATTAGATGCAAAAACAGCAATAATAAGATGTTACAAAAAAAAAAATTGGATAACATATTTTGGAAATTTCATTTTTGATTAATTTTAAATAAAAATAAAATAACAAAATAATAAACTTCAATTATTTTTTTGCATTACTTTATTATGTACCTAAATAAGAAGAGCTCTACGAAGCGAAAACATTATAGATCAATTATTTATGCTTTTATGTCGTTAAAAATTTAGTTAATTAACAATGGTGTAACTTTCGAAAAATAAAAATGCTGCTGGGGCGAAGCCATCGAGAGGCACGGCGAAGCACTTGCTGTATCGCTTGATGTCTCGAAGGCCTTTGACAGGGTCTGGCACGCTAGTCTACTCAGCAAGCTTCCTGCTTATGGCATCCCAGCTGGTTTTTGTAGCTGGATATCAGACTTCCTTAGCAAACGGTCGATCCGAGTAGTCGTTGACGGCTGCTCCTCTAACCTTATGGCTATTAATGCCGGAGTTCCTCAGGGGTCTGTTCTCTCTGCAACTCTTTTGCTGCTGCACATCAATGACCTACTTCTGCCTGGTATTGTTGGGTACGCAGATGATAGTACTGTTTCAGAGAGATACTTGTCCAGCGCAAAAACCAGCGGGGATGAAGTTCGTTCCTTGAGAGAGGCTATGGTGGAGCGGACAGATTTGACCTTAAGCCTTGTTTCCCGGTGGAGTGATGACAATCTGGTCTGTTTTAACGCCACCAAAACACAGGCCGCATGTCTTTTTACCGCAAAGAGAACTCATCTCATCCAAACGCCTACTTTTCGGGGTGCGCCTGTTCCTGTGACAGATCGGCTCGAGCTCCTTGGCATGGAGTTGACATCCAGTCTTAACTTCGGCGCATCCATTGAGTACAAAGCCCAAATTGCGGCAAAAAAACTGGGCATCCTGAACAGAGTGAAGCGATACTTTACGCCTGGACAGCTTTTAACTCTTTACAAGGCGCAAGTCCGATCCTGCATGGAGTATTGCAGCCACCTCTGGGATGGCTCAGCTAAATATCAACTTGCCGCGCTTGACTCGGTGGAACGCAGAGCTGAGAGACTAATTGGCGACGTTAAACTGAAGATTGGCATCCACGCCAAAAGCTTGGCTCATCGCCGTAAGGTTGCCTGCTTGTCGGTCTTCTATAGACTGTACTTCG
The DNA here is from genome assembly GCA_945859665.1 of Anorthoa munda. NCBI lineage: Eukaryota > Metazoa > Arthropoda > Insecta > Lepidoptera > Noctuidae > Anorthoa > Anorthoa munda. The sequence continues at coordinate 494,662 of OX243919.1, read as the reverse complement.
GCGAATGTGCTCATGAACTCCACGACCTCATCCCACCGGCCCCCTTCTACCATCGGACAACTAGACGCACTGCAAGTTATCATCCTCACCTCGTTGCCATTCCACCAATTCGCACCAAGTGCTTCCAAACATCTTTCATAATGCGCACAGCAAAAGATTGGAACTCACTGCCTGCGTCTGTATTTCCGAACGCATACAACCCGAATCTCTTCAAAGTTAGAGTGAACAGGCTTCTTCTGGGTAAGCTCACTCCATCGTCGACTCTGTCTCTGTCACCGACCTAGACTAGAGTCAAGAGCAAACCCATCATAAATAAAAAAAAAAGAACTACAACTCACTTGTGAAAAATAACAATGAAAAAGTCACAGTTTGATTACAGGTGTCATTATATGCCTAATTGCGGTGAAATTATAGCCACTTTATGAGCGTGTTGTTTTTTTTTTTTAATAAATAATAGAGTTCCTACCCTACCTACCCTACCTTCCCTACCTACCCTACCTACCCTACCTACCCTACCTACCCTACCTACCCTACCTACCCTACCTACCCTACCTACCCTACCTACCCTACCTACCCTACCTACCCTACCTACCCTACCTACCCTACCTACCCTACCTACCCTACCTACCCTACCTACCCTACCTACCCTACCTACCCTACCTACCCTACCTACCCTACCTACCCTACCTACCCTACCTACCCTACCTACCCTACCTACCCTACCTACCCTACCTACCCTACCTACCCTACCTACCCTACCTACCCTACCTACCCTACCTACCCTACCTACCCTACCTACCCTACCTACCCTACCTACCCTACCTACCCTACCTACCCTACCTACCCTACCTACCCTACCTACCCTACCTACCCTACCTACCCTACCTACCCTACCTACCCTACCTACCCTACCTACCCTACCTACCCTACCTACCCTACCTACCCTACCTACCCTACCTACCCTACCTACCCTACCTACCCTACCTACCCTACCTACCCTACCTACCCTACCTACCCTACCTACCCTACCTACCCTACCTACCCTACCTACCCTACCTACCCTACCTACCCTACCTACCCTACCTACCCTACCTACCCTACCTACCCTACCTACCCTACCTACCCTACCTACCCTACCTACCCTACCTACCCTACCTACCCTACCTACCCTACCTACCCTACCTACCCTACCTACCCTACCTACCCTACCTACCCTACCTACCCTACCTACCCTACCTACCCTACCTACCCTACCTACCCTACCTACCCTACCTACCCTACCTACCCTACCTACCCTACCTACCCTACCTACCCTACCTACCCTACCTACCCTACCTACCCTACCTACCCTACCTACCCTACCTACCCTACCTACCCTACCTACCCTACCTACCCTACCTACCCTACCTACCCTACCTACCCTACCTACCCTACCTACCCTACCTACCCTACCTACCCTACCTACCCTACCTACCCTACCTACCCTACCTACCCTACCTACCCTACCTACCCTACCTACCCTACCTACCCTACCTACCCTACCTACCCTACCTACCCTACCTACCCTACCTACCCTACCTACCCTACCTACCCTACCTACCCTACCTACCCTACCTACCCTACCTACCCTACCTACCCTACCTACCCTACCTACCCTACCTACCCTACCTACCCTACCTACCCTACCTACCCTACCTACCCTACCTACCCTACCTACCCTACCTACCCTACCTACCCTACCTACCCTACCTACCCTACCTACCCTACCTACCCTACCTACCCTACCTACCCTACCTACCCTACCTACCCTACCTACCCTACCTACCCTACCTACCCTACCTACCCTACCTACCCTACCTACCCTACCTACCCTACCTACCCTACCTACCCTACCTACCCTACCTACCCTACCTACCCTACCTACCCTACCTACCCTACCTACCCTACCTACCCTACCTACCCTACCTACCCTACCTACCCTACCTACCCTACCTACCCTACCTACCCTACCTACCCTACCTACCCTACCTACCCTACCTACCCTACCTACCCTACCTACCCTACCTACCCTACCTACCCTACCTACCCTACCTACCCTACCTACCCTACCTACCCTACCTACCCTACCTACCCTACCTACCCTACCTACCCTACCTACCCTACCTACCCTACCTACCCTACCTACCCTACCTACCCTACCTACCCTACCTACCCTACCTACCCTACCTACCCTACCTACCCTACCTACCCTACCTACCCTACCTACCCTACCTACCCTACCTACCCTACCTACCCTACCTACCCTACCTACCCTACCTACCCTACCTACCCTACCTACCCTACCTACCCTACCTACCCTACCTACCCTACCTACCCTACCTACCCTACCTACCCTACCTACCCTACCTACCCTACCTACCCTACCTACCCTACCTACCCTACCTACCCTACCTACCCTACCTACCCTACCTACCCTACCTACCCTACCTACCCTACCTACCCTACCTACCCTACCTACCCTACCTACCCTACCTACCCTACCTACCCTACCTACCCTACCTACCCTACCTACCCTACCTACCCTACCTACCCTACCTACCCTACCTACCCTACCTACCCTACCTACCCTACCTACCCTACCTACCCTACCTACCCTACCTACCCTACCTACCCTACCTACCCTACCTACCCTACCTACCCTACCTACCCTACCTACCCTACCTACCCTACCTACCCTACCTACCCTACCTACCCTACCTACCCTACCTACCCTACCTACCCTACCTACCCTACCTACCCTACCTACCCTACCTACCCTACCTACCCTACCTACCCTACCTACCCTACCTACCCTACCTACCCTACCTACCCTACCTACCCTACCTACCCTACCTACCCTACCTACCCTACCTACCCTACCTACCCTACCTACCCTACCTACCCTACCTACCCTACCTACCCTACCTACCCTACCTACCCTACCTACCCTACCTACCCTACCTACCCTACCTACCCTACCTACCCTACCTACCCTACCTACCCTACCTACCCTACCTACCCTACCTACCCTACCTACCCTACCTACCCTACCTACCCTACCTACCCTACCTACCCTACCTACCCTACCTACCCTACCTACCCTACCTACCCTACCTACCCTACCTACCCTACCTACCCTACCTACCCTACCTACCCTACCTACCCTACCTACCCTACCTACCCTACCTACCCTACCTACCCTACCTACCCTACCTACCCTACCTACCCTACCTACCCTACCTACCCTACCTACCCTACCTACCCTACCTACCCTACCTACCCTACCTACCCTACCTACCCTACCTACCCTACCTACCCTACCTACCCTACCTACCCTACCTACCCTACCTACCCTACCTACCCTACCTACCCTACCTACCCTACCTACCCTACCTACCCTACCTACCCTACCTACCCTACCTACCCTACCTACCCTACCTACCCTACCTACCCTACCTACCCTACCTACCCTACCTACCCTACCTACCCTACCTACCCTACCTACCCTACCTACCCTACCTACCCTACCTACCCTACCTACCCTACCTACCCTACCTACCCTACCTACCCTACCTACCCTACCTACCCTACCTACCCTACCTACCCTACCTACCCTACCTACCCTACCTACCCTACCTACCCTACCTACCCTACCTACCCTACCTACCCTACCTACCCTACCTACCCTACCTACCCTACCTACCCTACCTACCCTACCTACCCTACCTACCCTACCTACCCTACCTACCCTACCTACCCTACCTACCCTACCTACCCTACCTACCCTACCTACCCTACCTACCCTACCTACCCTACCTACCCTACCTACCCTACCTACCCTACCTACCCTACCTACCCTACCTACCCTACCTACCCTACCTACCCTACCTACCCTACCTACCCTACCTACCCTACCTACCCTACCTACCCTACCTACCCTACCTACCCTACCTACCCTACCTACCCTACCTACCCTACCTACCCTACCTACCCTACCTACCCTACCTACCCTACCTACCCTACCTACCCTACCTACCCTACCTACCAACAGTTGCTAGACGGCAACAATGTGCAGGCGGTGCGAATCTTCACCGACGGCAGCAAGATTGAGGGGAAGGTCGGGGCCGCATTATCCATTTGGGATAATGAAGGCGAAGTCCGGAACCTCAAACTTAGCTTAGCCGCGTACTGCACAGTCTACCAGGCGGAACTCCTGGCCATCTGCAAAGCGACGGACGTGATCCTTACGCGGCAAGAGACGAGCTATGGTTTGTACAGTGACTCAATGTCAGCATTGCAGACGCTTGCAAGCCATGGCTCTCTCCATCCCCTGGCAGTTCGCGCGCGTGCCAATTTGGCTCAAGCCCTGGGCCAGAGCAAAGCTGTTTCTTTGTTCTGGATCAAGGCCCACGCGGGCCTGCCGGGGAATGAGCGAGCGGACGAGTTGGCAAAGAAGGCAGCATTGTCGTTACGGAGGAAGCCGGACTACGACCAGTGTCCGGTATCATTTATCAAGCGACAGATCCGTTTGGAATCGCTTGATGAATGGAACCGAAGATATGTGTCGGGCGAGACAGCTTCTGTGACGAAAATGTTTCTTCCGGATGCCATAGCGGCTTTCCGTATTATAAAACAGGTGCGGCCCACAGGCGTTCTCACGCAGGTTTTGACGGGGCACGGCGGGTTCTCTGAATACTTGAATCGTTTCAAGTGTAAGGATAACCCATCGTGCGTCTGCGATCCAGGCGTGGCAGAGACTGTCCAGCACATACTTGTAGATTGCCCGTTATTTATCAGGGAACGCTACCAACTCGAATGTGAGCTGGACAGGAGATTGACGAAGGAGAGCCTGCATGGGCTCATGAGTAAGCAACACAGGGAAAAGTTCCTGGTGTAGGACAGGAGATTGACGAAGGAGAGCCTGCATGGGCTCATGAGTAAGCAACACAGGGAAAAGTTCCTGGTGTACTGTGTTAATGTGGCCTCCACCGTCATTGCACGAAACCGAAGTTGAAGCAGCACTATGCTTCACTAGTATTATAAGAATATTTGTAAGAAGTATAGAATAGCACGCACAAAACTGCAATGACGAACCCTGCACTGGGGTAGTACCTAAGAAAACAGATTGTCTGTATGGTGAAAAGCACTGTTGTGCTTCTCATCCCTAAATGTAAGGCATTATTTATATTGTGATATTCCCAGTGATAAACAGCACTTCTGTACCTTACCTGTGATCTGCAGCACTTTTTGCATATTTTACTGTGATCAACAGCACTTTTTTGTATTCTTGTATATGTAGCACTTTTTCTTTTAACCTTACACCAAATAAATAAAGTTGCCTTTAAGTATTTATACAAAGTGGGAGTCCCACCCACTGTATACAAGAAGACGTATGCAAGAAGAACCATGGTATGAAGAATGAAAGTACGAGAGGCATGAAAGAGGAATGGAATGAAAGATTTTGCACAGAATAGGCGCCAACTTTGTTGAGCGGGATTAGTATTATAAACATAAAAAAAAAAAAAAAAAAAAAAAAAAAAATACCTACCCTACCTACCCTACCTACCCTACCTACCCTACCTACCCTACCTACCCTACCTACCCTACCTACCCTACCTACCCTACCTACCCTACCTACCCTACCTACCCTACCTACCCTACCTACCCTACCTACCCTACCTACCCTACCTACCCTACCTACCCTACCTACCCTACCTACCCTACCTACCCTACCTACCCTACCTACCCTACCTACCCTACCTACCCTACCTACCCTACCTACCCTACCTACCCTACCTACCCTACCTACCCTACCTACCCTACCTACCCTACCTACCCTACCTACCCTACCTACCCTACCTACCCTACCTACCCTACCTACCCTACCTACCCTACCTACCCTACCTACCCTACCTACCCTACCTACCCTACCTACCCTACCTACCCTACCTACCCTACCTACCCTACCTACCCTACCTACCCTACCTACCCTACCTACCCTACCTACCCTACCTACCCTACCTACCCTACCTACCCTACCTACCCTACCTACCCTACCTACCCTACCTACCCTACCTACCCTACCTACCCTACCTACCCTACCTACCCTACCTACCCTACCTACCCTACCTACCCTACCTACCCTACCTACCCTACCTACCCTACCTACCCTACCTACCCTACCTACCCTACCTACCCTACCTACCCTACCTACCCTACCTACCCTACCTACCCTACCTACCCTACCTACCCTACCTACCCTACCTACCCTACCTACCCTACCTACCCTACCTACCCTACCTACCCTACCTACCCTACCTACCCTACCTACCCTACCTACCCTACCTACCCTACCTACCCTACCTACCCTACCTACCCTACCTACCCTACCTACCCTACCTACCCTACCTACCCTACCTACCCTACCTACCCTACCTACCCTACCTACCCTACCTACCCTACCTACCCTACCTACCCTACCTACCCTACCTACCCTACCTACCCTACCTACCCTACCTACCCTACCTACCCTACCTACCCTACCTACCCTACCTACCCTACCTACCCTACCTACCCTACCTACCCTACCTACCCTACCTACCCTACCTACCCTACCTACCCTACCTACCCTACCTACCCTACCTACCCTACCTACCCTACCTACCCTACCTACCCTACCTACCCTACCTACCCTACCTACCCTACCTACCCTACCTACCCTACCTACCCTACCTACCCTACCTACCCTACCTACCCTACCTACCCTACCTACCCTACCTACCCTACCTACCCTACCTACCCTACCTACCCTACCTACCCTACCTACCCTACCTACCCTACCTACCCTACCTACCCTACCTACCCTACCTACCCTACCTACCCTACCTACCCTACCTACCCTACCTACCCTACCTACCCTACCTACCCTACCTACCCTACCTACCCTACCTACCCTACCTACCCGAGTTCCGGGAGTACGGACTTCCTCTTCTTTTAGGATCTTTATTTAAAATTCCTTCAATATCATTATTTTAGAAATTATTAACGAAAAATTAATGTGAGTGAAGCAAAAGAAGTATGTAAGGATCGTAGCAGGTGGCGTTCTGTAGTTTCTGCCTAATGGGAAAAAGGCGTGAATTTATGTATGTATGTATTAACGAAAAACTAAAAAACTACCTTTTTTTTAATATCTTATTTTTTGTTAGTAACAATCGCAATGTTTCATGTGCTAATTAATAAACCCTTAAAAAACCATTTTTCTAGACGTCATTCTGAATCGAATGAGCGATAACATATTTTTAGGAGCTTTATTTCTAAATAACACGTTTTTGAACTTGTTGACTAGACTATTATTACTGTTATTGGGTTTATATGTGAAAAGTTAAATTCAGTCGGGCAGGCTGAAACGTTAGCGTTTAATAAACCAGAAGCAAGCGAGGGCGAAGAATTTAAGGTTTCAGTAGTTTTAATTGGGATGCTGGTAAAGAAGTTTACAAATTCATGAGCAACTTTTTTGTCTCTAATAAGTCCATGTGTAGTTTCAAGCGTGTAATCAGTATTATTTCTTTTGTTTCTGTTCGTTTCATCTATATATATAAAAATGAATCCCTATTTCCCTATGTCACGGCATCACGCGTGAACGGCTGGACCGATTTCGCTTATTCTTTTTTTGTTGTGTTTGTTATTGTTAGGAGAAGAGAACCTACCTACCCTACATAGGTAGGGTAGGGTAGATAGGGTAGGGTAGGTAAGGTAGGGTAGGTAGGGTAGGGTAGGTAGGGTAGATGAATGTTTGGTGTTTTTATGGCAAAACAAAGTTTGCCGGGTCAGCTTGTTGTTTATAATTTTCCAAACTATCTTGATTTTATTTTCTGCGGTTTTTAACCTTATCGGTTACTTTCTTATTCCTAATGTATAAAGCCTTAGCTACTTTACAAGTATTTCTAATAATTTTTGAATAAGTAGCAAAATACTTATTAAAAGTTTCAGTGTTAATATAAGGCTTGACCATACAGCTCGTAAAGTCTTTCCCTACTTTTTCTGAGTCCTTCAGTCGCCCAGTCACTGAATAAATATTTAGGGCATATAGTTTTAGTTTTCTTCTTAAAAGTATTATTGAACTCTGTTTGAACACTTTGAACTACTTATAAAACATTTTTATATAAAATCATTCACTGTGAGGTCTTGATCAATTAACTTTTACTAATTGAAGTGCTGTTTTTATTTAATTTACCGGATGTTATTGGTCTGGATTGAATCTGCACTTGTTGTATTGGTATGTTGGACTCAAAGGTTACCAGTAGCCCACTATGATCCGAAGCCAGACAATTTATAATGGCTTTGTCTAAGTAGTTGCAGTAACAATATCAATACATGTAGCAGTAGTCACAGTTGTTCGTTTTGGTTCCATAAACACATGTGACAAATTAAATGATTTTAAGAGATTTATTAATCTACTGCTATCTGAATTATTTTCTAAAATATTTATATTAAAGTCACCACAGATTATCACTAGTTTATTACCAGTTGCAAGTTTTGCCAAAACGTCTTCCATCACTGACTCAAATATAGAATAGTTTTTATAATTGGAGGTCTGTAAACGCACACTATAACATGCTTATCCAGCTCAACGCAGGACAGTTAAGCATTATGTTCAACTGATAGATCTACAATATCTTTACGAGGTTTTGATTTAATACCATTTTTAATTAGCATAAATGAACCTCCACGCAACATAAATAAATATTTAAATTTGTTTGTGATGACAACTCGTCACACTAGCTATTTCGTCACTATATCTGATAAGTCTCTTTCACTAATACGTCACGTTCTATATGTAGTGAGTTTTCCAACTCGCCTCAAGCCGTATTTCACTAATACGTCACTTTCTACATGTAGTGAGTTTCCCAACTCGTCTCAAACAGTATTTCACTAATACGTCACTTTCTACATGTAGTGACTTTCCCAACTCGTCTCAAGCAGTATATCACTAATACGTCACTTTCTACATGTAGTGAGTTTCCCAACTCGTTACAAGCCGTATTTTACTAATACGTCACTTTCTACATGTAGTGAGTTTCCCAACTCGTCTCAAGCAGTATTTCATTAATACGTCACTTTCTACATGTAGTGAGTATCCCAACTCGTCTCAAGCCGTAATTCCTCCCTTTCACAACTCGTCCGACGCTTATGTACAATTAAGCACAAAATATATAAATAAAATATTTAGATTTGGATATTAATAATAATATTTATTTTATCCGCATGGCAGCTTTGTGGCGAGTTGGTGGGCAGTGGCGACCCCACGGACCTGATCTCCAGGGAGAAGTCTTGTTTCTCACCTCTCTCTTGCCTTAATTGACTGGCTTGAGTGGAGATTCGCAAGAGTTAACGTGCTCGGAGGAAGGAAGTTAACCCAGTAAGATGCTGGTAGGGATCTGGACCGTACTTCCGAGATTGTCCCTTTGCGCTACGTCACTAAAGTGCTAGCGTGTTAGTGGAGGCCAATTGAGTGTGCAAGTCACCCCCTGCTATTTTATAGCCGTGTAGTTCGACAGTGGTCGGGCAGGGGCCGGTAGTCCTCCTATAGTTTTGGGTAATCGATCCACTGAACCTATCAAATCCATAGCCCAATACATTTGTCTTCATAATTGCAATAGTCTTGCAGTTCTTGCACCTGTTAGAAATATACCTATGTTGACTAGAATAAGTTTTAATAGACAGATGTCACTCATGGTCTGATCGTTTGCCTGTGCGGAGCACAATACATTTTGGAATCTTATAATGTGTTTTTTTTTATTGAATAGCTCACGGATTCTAACATGGTAGCAGAGCGTTATGGTTTAAATTCACTACTCTAATTATTATTTTCCAAGTATGCGCGTGTGATTTCGTAAAATTATTTTCAAAATTTATTCGCAAGAAAAACAAAGAACAATGGCAACCGTCAATCAAAATGTATCGATAGAAAAATTATTCGGGATTCAAGATTATCCATCCTGAAAAATTATGATGCGGATGGTGGTGTGGGCACACCTGAAAATAAAAACGAAGACGCGAAGAAACAGGAAAAAGCGCTCGCGAAAATCTCCTTGAGCGTGAAACCTTGTGTATTTCCACAAATTAGAAATGCCAAGTCGGCTCGCGAAGCGTGGAGCAACCTTCAGAAGGCATACGAAGACCGAGGCTTGTCACGACGACTCGGATTGATTCGCACATTGTTCGCCATTAAATTAAGCGTATGTGCGAGTATGGAGGCATATGTGAATAAGGTCATAGATACATCGCAACAACTGAGCGACATCGGAGCGGCTTTAGAAGATGACTTCGTGGCCGTGATTTTACTCAGCGGTTTGACAAGCGATTATGACCCGTTTATTATGGCTCTAGAACATTCGAACACGTAGTGACGTGTGTAGCAATTTTGCTTTAATATTTTCGCTTGACAGTGGTCAAGCGAAAATATCAAAGCAAAATCCCGCTCGTCGGATGCGCTTACACTAAACACACCAAGGGCTGCGTCTTCAGATGCGCCTTTTATGACTAACCCAAGGGTTGCGTCTCAGGATGCGCCTAAGCGACAACCGCCTAAGGCTGCGTTCTCGGATGCACCCAACACACACAAACGCTCGGCTGCGTCCAAGGATGCGATGAGGGAGGCAACCGCAAGGGATGCACCACAACAGGCTGCGTCCCAAGCAATTCCAACCTCATCTGCGTCCATGGATGCGCCCCCTAACACTACCCTGACCGAAAAGCCAAGGACAGTTTCCGCTCACGGCGACTCGAGGAGTACTGCAGTCGTGGATGCGCCCAAAACACGGGTCGCGTCAGCGGCTGCGGTCTCAGAGAGGGACCTGACGAATCTAGCCGAAGGCCCATTGGCAGGACCAGCTAACGCCAATAAATGGCAAACAGTTACCACCAAAAAGACGCTCCCCAAGGCGGTGTCTGCTACGGCTGACACACCAACAGGCGAGGCTGCCACCGGCGCTAAGCGCAAACGCAGCACGAGGCCTAGAGGGCGTAAAAAACAGGTTAAAAACAACATGGAACCATGCCGGCTAGGGCGCAGAAGCGTTCGCGTCCCGAGGAATCCGTCACACCGACTGGGATAAGCAAGAAGAGCAAGCCTGCTCGCTCCCATATGGTTGATGGAACCCTGGTGAGCTACGCCGAAGCGGCCGCGTCGTTCAGGAACAACGAGCTGTGTGTCGCCGTCATGACCGAGCCCTTCTTGGACATGACGCAGGAGCAAGCGGAGGGGATAAGACAAACCATCGAGGACCAGCTCCGAGCTCTTCTTAAGGCAGTTCCTGAACCAGCCAAACCAACCCAAAATACCGCGATCCACTTCGGACGAGGACTGCTTTCCGCCGGAGGGGAGAAGTAGGGACGAGGACAGCGACCCCTGCTCCTCTCCTCTGCGGGATGACTAGGATTCTGCAGACCAACCTCCAGCACAGTCAAACTGCGTCGGCTACTTTGCGCAGAGTGCTGGAGAACCAACAAGAGAGGACCATCGCCCTCATCCAAGAGCCGTGGATTAGAAGTGGCAAAATATGCGGTCTTGCTAACATCGGAGGTAAGTTGCTGCTAGACACCTCCGTAAGTAATCCGCGTACCTGTATATTGGTCCCAAAACATGTACCTAACCTTTTAATTAACGAATTCTGTTCAAGGGACCTGACAGCAACCAGGCTTTTCAGAACTGAACAGGAACTCCCGGACATTGTACTAGCCTCGGCATACCTGCCAAGCGACGGGGACGTGCCACTACCAGAGCTCGCCTTGCTGGCGGAGTACTGTGAAAGGGAGAAACTTGAACTTATCATCGGCACAGATTCCAACGCGCATCACACGCTCTGGGGTAATGTCAAAACCAACAACCGAGGTGAGGAAATGCTTGATTTTATTCTTAGCAACAACCTTGTACTACTTAACAAGGGTTCTGAACCCACCTTCATAAACGCAAGATCGCAAACAATAATAGACCTAACTTTAGCAACTTTAGGTGTATCCAACTCAATCCACGACTGGCATGTGTCCAATGAGATATCGTGCTCAGACCACAGATGGATCCGTTTTACAATCAACTTCAACTTGACTACACCACAGCCAAGAAGGGTTCCTCGCAACACAGACCAATCTAAGTTCGTTAGACTTGTAGGGACTGAACTGGGTAGGTTACCCTCTCTTCCAGCTGAAATAACCGTAACCAATATAGACAAACACGTAAACAGCATCACTTCCATCCTCTTATCTAGCTATGAACAGTCGTGTCCCCTCACCATACCTAGGCGAGGAATCAGGCAGTCCTGGTGGAGTCCTGAACTGGAGAGACACCGGCACAAACTGAGAAGGCTATTCAACAGAGCTAGGAACACACGGCCACCAGAAGACTGGGACCGTTACACAACAAACCGCAAAACCTATAAGAAACTAATTCGCCTCCGAGGAAAAACAAGTTGGAGGCGTTTTTGCACTAACATTGAAAACAACAACCAGGCAATAAGGGTCAAAACATGTCTTGCTCAAGAGACAGACCTTTCTATAGGATGCCTGAAAAAACCTGATCTACCCACTTCCCGGGTTGCCAAATCGCCACTCAGCAAAGCTGGGAACCGTACAGGGAGAGGGCTACGAGTAGCTTGGACTGGGAGGTGGCGTTAGAGGTTATCGACAAAGATAAATTAACGTGGGCAATCAACACCTTCCTGCCATTCAAGGCAGCGGGGATGGACGGTATCTTTCCAGCTCTGCTAAGATGGAGCGGTGGTCTGCTGGCTGAATACCTCGTCAAGGTCTTTCGAGCCTGTCTGGCCCACCGCTATATACCCTTGAAATGGCGCGAAGTAAAAATAATATTTATTCCGAAACCAGGTAGGGGCGACTACACCCAGCCCAAATCTTTCAGACCTATAAGCCTCTCCTCGTTCTTTCTGAAGACACTGGAGAGGCTGGGGGACAGGAAGATGGGGGTATCCGCCTGACTCCGTGTTGAGTGGACGTGTTTTCTGTGCTCCTATACATTTGATTTTCGAAAGGTGGTCTAAAGTTTAATAAACACTCCAAAAGTTACACTAAAACACGCGTAATTATGCATAGAACAAACTGTGAAAAAACGAAACCAGTGTGCCAAGTGTTTCCGAAGATATAAACATAAACATTTAAAAGTTTTTAAAAAAGTGATCGTTTTTAATCTCTTTGTCTTTGTGTCGAAGTGTTCTGACCTTGAACACCTCAAGTGGCAAATGTAAAAATACGTCAAAGTAGCAGCTACTGATCGACTATTTCGCATCAATCTTCCGAAGCTCTGGTGGTCGAACGGCGTAAGCCGCCCGGCTATCCTCGTGTAGTCCTCGCGTTCGAGCCCGGCGACGGTAAATCACTTTTTGGAATTTAGAAGTAAAGTTAATCATAAATTCAATAAGTTCTGAGCTATTACTACAATATAACTTAGAAAATTTGGAATTAAACTTTTTTTTTGTTGTTACAAATAACAAGGAAATTAAAATGCAAAACCTCGAAATAAATAACATTACTGTCAGAAAACCAGTAAGGGCTAACTCAGCGGACGATATATTTAATATTAATCTGAAAAACAATTCCACACTACTTGATACTACTATGATGAGCATGCCTAACACCTCACTTAATGACAGCGACGAAACTGAGAGCTATAAAGAAACTATCAAACGGCTCACCACAGAATTAGAAAGCGCTCATGTGGAGATTGAAAATTTGAACACTGAAAATTTTCGACTTAAGATGGATATTGGAGAGTACCAGAAAATCATAAATACATATAAAAAAGTGAACTGGTTAGATAGAAAGAGTCTTACCCCGAGGTCTCCGTGTAAAAAGAATGTTGTAAGATCGAGCTGTTCCTCTACTCCAACCAAGCTGATTCTTCAACCTACAACGCTGCATCAACCTGACACTGTCGTTATAGCGCAATCGCCAAGCGATGCCAGAGACGAATCGTTCAACACAGCTGGCTCGATCTGCAGTCTGGAGGGATTACAGATCACTCAACCCCAATACCCCCATAAAAGCACGGAAAATGTAAATTCGACAGATCTCCAAAAGGATGGTCAGCAAACTAGTGAAATTATAACCACTCAGCGGGTGCCGCCGCCGTCTTCAACCAAGAGTAAAATATGTTTGTTGAGCACGGACAGCAAAAACAAAGTCTTAGCAGTAGCTCGAAGCGTTATAAATCATGACTACGAAATTTGTCATTACCTGAAAACCAATGGAGACACCAAACAACTGCTTTATGGCTTGGAAACTAAGTTATGTGATTTTACTTTAAGAGACTTTTGCATTATCTTAATAGGTGCGGAAGACTTTAGAATAACAAAAGACTATTTTGAAATTGTTTTTTACGTTCGAAAGATACTACAGAACATAACACATACAAATGTAATTATTTGTTATCCCACCTACAAACTTGGTTATCCTTTATATAACTGGCGAATAGAATCATTCAATAATTTGATATACCTAGATTTAATTAGCCATCAGCATGCTTATTTTATAGATTCGAACTCAGATTTAACAGCAGATTTCAATATGTTTTATAAGCACTCGGGTAGAGTGAATAACAGAGGTATAAAATCAATTTTTGAAAATGTAATATTGTTGATGAAAGATATTGACTATAATGTAGTATTAACACCATGTAATATACATAGGGATCGATACACAAAGGATCAATCCACAAATAAAGAATATTGTCTTGGTTCTAATCCACAATGTACTCCTACGAATAATAGTAATGATTCTCAGTCAACGTATCGTGTAAAAGTTGATAACAAACATAAAGATTGTTTTCGTGTATAAGCACATATTTATCTTGCACCAGAACATTAATGGGCTGATAGGAAAATCAGGCCAATTGAGCATTCACCTTAATGAACTCCTACAACAAGGAAAGGTGGTTGATCTCATCTGTATCACAGAGCACAATATGAAAGCAGACGACACCACACAACTAAATTTACCTAACTATAAAATAGCAACATTTTCGTCACGAAGCACAAGAAACGGGGGTACGTGTATATTAATTAATCCTATCCATGAATATAAAATCATAGATGTCAAAAAATTCTGTGTCTCAGATGTCATAGAATGTTGTGCCGTTGAACTAACAGATCATCGGCTGGTGGTTATTTGTATTTATAGACCTCCAAAACATAGTAAAGATGTAACAGCAGTTTTCTTTGAAAAACTGGATCGTATATTAACACTATTTCGACATGGTGATAAAAAAATTGTAATATGCGGTGATTTTAACATCGATATTCTTCAAAACACGAGATTGGCTACAGAGTTCGAATATTTGCTTCTAAATTATAATATTAGACCGAGTATAAAGCAGCCTACTCGTATATCTAGTGGCACATGTATTGATAATATTATGCACAATGTCAAAGGTAGCCGTGGTGAAGTTCTTGACTTTGATTTGTCTGATCATACGGCTCAGCTCTTCAGATGCCCGGTAAAAAAGACGTGTTCCATTAAATACTGGTATGTAAGAAATCGTGATTACTGTGCCGAAAACAAAGCTAAGTTTCTAGACTGCATGCGTAATCTTAGTTTTGACGAAATCTACAAAAGTACAGAGCCTGAGACAGCTTTCAATTTATTTCACGATACGTTCCAATTATTCTATGATCTATGTTTTCCTTTTTTAAGAAAAAAGATTTCTATTAAAAAAACCCCCAAGTGGCTGTCTAAAGGTATCCGAACCTGCAGTAAGCGAAAAAGAGATATACTTTGGCATTATAGGCGATCTCCGACACATGATAATAAGTTATTACTAAAACAATATACAAAACGACTAAAAAAAATTATATACTTAACTCAAAAAGCACAAAATAATTATCAAATAAATAATGCTGAAAATAAAAGTAAAGCTACGTGGAACGTTATCAATAATTGCAAAACAAACTTTCCTTCAGAACCTTTGAATAAAATAAATATTAATGGTAAAATAGCTCATGATCCCTCAGAAATCACTACGGCTTTTAATGACTACTATATAGATTCAGTAAAGCAAACGTCTTGTAATAAAAATAGCAATAGCTTCCCAAGCCAAACCTATTACCCTAAATCGATGTTTATGGCACCTACGGATCCTCGAGAATTATATGAAATTATAAATTCATTAAAAAACACGAATAGTACGGGTTACGACGGTATTTGTACAAAAATATTAAAACTAGTATCAAATATTATAGCACCCGTACTGAATCATATAATTAACTTGTGTATAGAAAACGGCCACTTTCCAAGTAAGTTAAAATTGACAATAATAAAACCGTTGCATAAAAAAGGTGATAAAACAGCTATTCAAAATTACCGTCCCATAGCTCTAATCCCAGTACTGTCTAAAGTATTCGAAAAAGTCATAAACAAGTCTTTATATTCTTTCTTTGAATCACAAAATATACTAACTAAAGAGCAATATGGTTTTCGTAAAAATAAAACAATAAATATGGCAGTCTTTGATTTACTCTCAAAAATCATAGTCAATGTTGACAAAAAAACACCGATCGCAGCCATACTAATGGATATGTCAAAGGCATTTGATCATGTAGATCATGAATTATTACTACGTAAGTTAGAAGGTTATGGCGTAAGGGGCAATGTATTAAAATTAATTAAATCCTACTTATCTGACAGGAAGCAAGTCACTGTCTTAAAGAAGGTTTGCCCCAAAACAAAAGTAGAATATACCTATACGTCGTCGACTAGATATGTTACATGCGGAGTTCCCCAAGGAAGTGTCCTCGGGCCCTTGCTATTCATTGTATACATAAATGATTTACCAAAATGTATTAAACATCAAACCGTTCTTTTTGCAGATGATAGCACTGTCATAGTCCCATGTGAAAACATACATACTTTCGAAAATGATATTAATAGTTCCCTTCAATCCATAATCAACTGGTTAGAAATAAATAAATTGAAAGTAAACTTAGAAAAAACCAAAATAATGTTGTTTTATCAGCGAAAAAATCAAGTGCAACTTAATATTACTTACGATAATAAAAGGATCGCTGAAACTAATACTGCTACTTTTCTGGGATTACATTTAGACAATCACCTATCATGGAAATCCCATATTGAAACCGTTGCCAAAAAGTTAAATCAATATGCATATGCCCTATACAATTTATCAAAAATGGTAAATGAGTCTGCCGTTCTAGTAGCGTACAATGCATATGTAGTTTCTACACTACGGTTCGGCATTATGTACTGGGGAAATTCCACTGATAGACTCGTCGCTTTCAAAGCGCAAAAAAAATGCCTTAGATCAATTTTTAAATTAAAATCAACTGACAGCTGCCTACCATATTTTAGAAAATTTAATTTACTTACCATGCCTTGCTTATATATTTATGAGATAGCTTTGTTCGTAAAAACTAATTCGGAAACATTCAAAGCTGTAAAATCTAAACGCCGTAATATGGACATTTGCTCCTACTCACACAAGACTGCCCTTTATCAAAAAAGCATTGTAGGTATGGCACCCAAGATATACAATAAAATACCCAGGTGCATCAGAGAAAAAAATGAGTTAAATGAATTTAAAAAAACGCTGCTGAAATTCCTGTCACAGAAGGCATATTACTCAGTACAAGAATACCTAACCGATGATAATTTAAATAAATATTCAAATAAATTGTAGATAAATATGTGCTTTAACAATATTTAACAATATTAATAATATTAGTAATATTTTAACATTTTCGACTTAGTAATAATGTAATTATGTGCATGTAAATCATTTAATATTGTGATACTTATTCTTTAATTTAGTTGTAAGGACATTATATATAATTAATATTTATATGCCGCTATCGGCTAGACATGGCGAACTTATATTTTATTATGTACACCTTGTATGTTACCTATGCTCTACAAATAAACATTTGATTTGATTTGATTTGATTTGATTTGATTTGAAGATAAGAAACCAGATTTCGATACAAAAACCCCTGCATCCCAACCAACACGCCTATTGTTCAGGCAAATCAACTGAATCAGCGCTCCACAGCGTAGTCTCATGCGTAGGAAATGCTCTCAAAAACAAAAATCCAACCCTTGGCGCCTTCATTGATATCGAAGGAGCTTTCGACAAAACTAATTTCACCAGCATCGGGCAGGCACTTGCCACGCACGGTGTTGCACCGACGCTCGTAGAATGGATTAACAACATGCTAAAGAACCGTGCTATTCAATTCACTGTGAACACTAGCACACGAGGAATCGTGAATAGGAGCTGCCCACAAGGTGGGGTGCTGTCACCACTTCTGTGGAATTTAGTCGTGAATGAGCTTATTGCAGAGCTCAACGCTAGCAGTCTTTACTCGGTAGGATACGCAGATGACATAGCAATTCTAATCTCGGGGAAATTTGAGGGCATCTTATGTGATCTCATGAGAAAGGCCTTCAAAATAATCGAGAGCTGGTGCACAAAGCACGAACTATCGGTTAACCCCTTAAAAACGGAACTAATAATGTTCACTAACAAACGAAGTCTTGGACCGCATAGGCTGCCAAAACTTTTCAACACAGAATTAACACTTAAAGAGGAGGTCAAGTACTTGGGGGTAATCCTTGGTAGCAAATTGCTCTGGAACAAGCATCTTGACTACAAACTCAATAAATGCACAATCGCACTCTATCAGTGTAAAAAAATGCTAGGAAAAACATGGGGGCTGTCTCCAAGGATTACTCTGTGGCTATACACAGCGGTGATCAGGCCAATGTTGGCTTATGGCGCTCTGGTTTGGTGGACGAGGACCGAACTTTCGACCACCATTGCCCGACTTCAACGGTTCCAGCGTCAGGCCTGTTCAGCTATCACCGGCTGTATGAGAACTACCCCAACAGCAGCCATGGAGATAGCCCTACAAATAACTCCCCTGGACCTGTACATACAGCAAGAGGCAGCGCTAGCTGCCATTAGGCTCATGCATCTAGGCATATGGGGCAAAAACCTCACGAGTCCACACGCTAAAATCCTGGACCGGGCGATTGAGTATCAACCTCTCATCGCTGCTCCGTGTGATAGGATACAAAAACAACCTATGTTCAACAAAAATTATAACATACAAACAACAGAGGAAGAAAGGGATCAGTCAGGAGCCAATGAAGTGCGGATCTATACAGATGGCTCAAAAACTAATAACGGTTCAGGTGCTGGCGTACATTCCCTTGACCTCAACATTAACTTTCACATACCACTAGGCACACACAGTTCGATATTTCAATGTGAATGTGTCGCCTTAACACAAGCCGCAGAAACCGTAAAGCGTTTAGGTATCCAGAACTACGGGATCAGATTCCTATCTGATAGTCTGGCTATGCTCAAAGCTTTAGAAAACAAACTGACTAACAACAAACTAATCTTTGAGTGCCACCTCGCCCTGGAGAGTATATCGAAATCCAATCGAATTACGCTCCAGTGGATCAGGGGGCATAGTGGATCCCTAGGCAATGATGCCGCAGATGAACTTGCGAAGAGGGGCTCCGAGATGTTAGTGCTAGGCCCGTACCCACTTATCCCCTTGCCTTTTTCGCAATTTCGTGCATGGATTCGTCAAAGATCAACAGAACTACACAATAACAGATGGTCACGGGCAACAGACTACAGACAGTCAAAAATGCCTTTGCCAAAATTACACCCGCGTCTCACTAAAAAACTCCTCAGCCTGAGTAGAAATAACCTCAAAATAATTATAGGGACAATAACGGGCCACAC
This sequence comes from Anorthoa munda, assembly GCA_945859665.1. Lineage (NCBI taxonomy): Eukaryota > Metazoa > Arthropoda > Insecta > Lepidoptera > Noctuidae > Anorthoa > Anorthoa munda. The sequence continues at coordinate 474,843 of OX243919.1, read as the reverse complement.
CCTTCTTAACAAAAATTTATTCAACATAGGCGCCACGGACAGCCCACTTTGCAGGGGCTGTTTTAACGCCGAAGAATCAGCCGCCCACGTAATCCTGGAATGCGAGGCCGTGGCTTCTCAACGCGAAGAAATCCTCGGAACAATGAGGTCGCTCCGTGAAGCCTGTGAAGCTCCCAGGAAGCTTCTGTGCTTCTGGGCGGAGTTGGGCTGGCTATGTTAGCCAGCACCCCCACGCACAACGGACCAAATGGGAGTCTAAGTGCGGAAAAGGGAGTCCCCTACTACTACTACTAGGTAAGATAGCCCTACTTTTTCATCCAAAGACGTGGTAGATTTATTGAAACCCTTAGGACAAGGCAAGTCTCAGCGATATACATTAGTTACTTCGTTACCTCATAGTAGTGGTATCAATCACAGAAATATTGTACCTGATTTTGAACCGTCCTCTAAAGGTCAACGAGTTGATGTATGGTTGATGATGGTTAACGAGTGTGCTGCTGTATATGGCTGGGATGAAAGAACTATATATAATTCATTTTGCATTGCAGAAGCTCCAGGGATTGGCCAAAACATGGTATGAGAGCTTAAATACTATATGGTTTACTTGGAGTGAGTGGGAACAAAAATTACTTAGTGCTTTTCCTTTCGAACTTTATTGCCAGTCCCTGGAGGATATGTTAAGAAGAGGAAGTAAATATAATGAACCTTTAGAAATATATTTCTACGAAAAGTTTAGCTTTATTAAACCAATGCGATATTCAAGACAAGCGTGCGGTCGATTGTTTGATTCATGGTATTAACGATAAAACGATGCGATCAAGTGCAAATGCTCTGCGTTGTACTGAACCTGAGCAACTTTTACTTTAATGACAAATAGGGAATCCTCGTTGCAAGAACGGCTTATTTTTAAAGAAAAACCATCAACGGAATCTAGTTCACAATCAAATAAACATATTAACAAGAATCTTGGTAGTGAAATGATATGTTTTAATTGTAAAGAAAAGGGGCATCCACATATTAAACGTCCCAAATATACAATGTACAAGATGTCGTTGATTTGGTCATGAAGTTGAACGTTGTTATGTCCGTATTGAAAAAGCCCAGTCGAAAACGTTGCAAAAACAATGTTTATCAGAATTTCGGTTAGTAACACTAACTTTAGTAAGGAATACATGGTTAGCTATACTTTGATGAATACGTTTGTTCGTTTTGGTAGTGAGATCTCAGTTATATATATTAACAGTTCTAGTCTACGGTCGGGGACGTCATGATTTTTGGCCAGCCGTCTGTCAGGGCTCGTACTGATCTTGTCAAAGACTAATATTTTTGAATAATATTGTTGGTAAGCCGAATCAACAGTTTGTTGTTAATGTCTATCGAATCAAAAGCGGGCACACTTGTGTTTTAATCACGCCCTGATGTGGTAGTAGTATGCTGTTAGGAAGTATAGTTTCTGTAGAGGGGAAGTTTTATCGCGAAACCCCTTCGAGAATTCTATAACCTTATCCAAACGAGAGGAACAACTTAAAGTAATGATTTTAAATAATGAGGATTAGCTTTATACTCTACAATTATTATATAAATAATTTCTTGCTTTACGTCAAACGCGTTTAAGTGATTCTGCCTAGACAAAGGTATAAAGCATAATTTAAATGCTGTGGCTAGTCCAAGATAAAATGGCCAAGAGAACGTTTTAACTTAACTAAGTTCTTTGACGGCTCAAAACTTAAACTGCTATATGTAAGGGATGGGAGAGATAAAGTAGGTCGGATACAATGGGGCATGAATAACACGCGTCACAAGATCACTAGCAAGACGCCGACTGAAATGTTTTGTTTTTGGTTCAAACATGAAATCCGGAATAGGTCCGAGAATGAACCAAATAAATCAGATATAATTCGTGTAAACCTATATGCGATGAACTAAAAGACAAAATTGATGTAGAACAATTAAAACAGAAACAATAGAAAACGATAAAAATCGGCGTCCTGCTCGTATGTACAAAGAAGGCGAACTATTTAAATTAACGAAGGTTATTCCAATAATGATGGAATGAGTAAGAAACTCCTTCGCTCATAATATGTTGGTCCATACCGTTTGGTGTAATAATCGCTGTAGATTAGCCTCCGTACCGGGTTTTGACCAGCACGAGAAATAAGCAAAAGAAAACTGTAGCGGCCGACTGCATCTTGTCTTGGGTAGTGTAGCTGCTTTGAATGTTAATAATGTAGAAAATTACAGTGACAGTGAGGTTAGTACATATGAAAAAGATGTATGTTGTAATTTCAATTAATCATTTAAATTAATCTATAAAAATACATGGTATTATTAAAGTCAGATTAGAATAAGATACTGACAAGCTGTATATATGATTTCAGTTTAATAACTTTCATACTTTAATGTAGTTAAAAGATATTGATTTAACTGTGCTTGAATCTTAGATTAATTTTTAATTATGGTCCGTGAGAAGGAAGGGTTCATGGTCACTCTTTGAATTAGAATGCGCTATTAGTGAGAAGGAAGGGTTCACTATAGCATATGATAGGATACACAATATGTTGTCTGCGAGAAGGATGGGTTCGTACACAACATATACAAACACGCACAAACAAGGTAGTGTAGTGATAAGGGTTCACGATCGCTTTTTGATTTAGAATGCGCTTTTAGTGAGAAGGAAGGGTTCACTAAAGCACATGGTAGAATTCGTGAGAAGGATGGGTTCACGATCGCTTTTTAATTTGGAATGCGCTATTAGTGAGAAGGAAGGGTTCAATATAGCACATGGTAGAATAGTGATTCATGAGAAGGATGGGTTCACGATCGCTTTTTAATTTGGAATGCGCTATTAGTGAGAAGGAAGGGTTCACTATAGCACATGGTAGAATAGTGATTCGTGAGAAGGATGGGTTCACGATCACTTCTTGATTAAGAATACTCATTGTGTTGTCTGCGAGAAGGAAGGGTTCGTAGATAACACATACACGCACACTCCCATACACATTGCTGTATAGTGAGAAGTTTAAATACTTTTATTTTGAAGGGAAGATTTGTTTTATTTATACTTCTGTATGTTACGATGTATCTAAGTTTACTAATATTTTTCAATGTAGATAATGCTGAAGTCAGTGTTAGTCACTTATGTTTGTTACGATGTATATAGGTTTATTGAAATTTTAAAATGTAATGTTCAAGTCAGCGTAGCCTTAGCCGAATGTTAGGTTACGCATTCGATTATCGTGACTGCGTGCATGAGGACATGCACGGGGCCAGGATGGTCGAATGTTAGGTTTTATAAAAAATTGAATTTAATTTAATTTCTAAGATTATTCGAATGGATTCGAATGTTCGATGCCGCGATTTAAAAGAAAAAGAAGAAATATGGAAAAAACAAAGGAATGAGACGGGGAAAAAAATGTTGGCGGGCTTTTGGAGTTTGAGCACGGTTCGTTTTTGGATGAAAAATCTTTGGAGATTAAGTATTACGAAAGTGTACCTAAGAAACACTCTATATTTAATTATAAATTGATAAACTGATTGTTGTAAGGAATAAATCGATGTGTGATTTTAAAGTGAGTATTTATTATTTACTCTCGAGTATTCTTCTATCCGCTATCGTGGATCATAGTTGGATGTTTGCTTGTTTATTTACCCAAGCCTGTGTTGATATCCTGGTAGGCGTATTATAAATATATCATCATTATCATCAAGTTTCATCATGCACTTTAGTCGACAGAAACACGGGCCAAGAGGCTCATCGGCAATGAGACACTGGTCGAGTCAAAGCTCCAGAGCCTTGAACATCGTCGCCAAGTTGCCAGCCTGTCGGTTTTTTATCGGTCACATTTGTTCAGTTGGCTTCGTCACAAAATGTTCCTTTCACAAAACGTCCCTTTCACATAACGTCCCTTTCGCATAACGTCCCTTTCGTAAAATGTCCTTTTCGCAAAATGTCCTTTTCGCAAAATGTCCTTTTCGCAAAACGTCCCTTTGGCAAAACGTCCCTTTCGCAAAACGTCCCTTTCGCATAACGTCCCTTTCGCATAACGTCCCTTTCGCATAACGTCCCTTTCGCATAACGTCCCTTTCGCATAACGTCCCTTTCGCAAAATGTCCCTTAGGCGCACGGTTGGCGTAGTGGCTGAGCGATTGACTGCTGCGCTGCGTGTCGCGGGTTCGATTCCCGGAATGGAACGGAACAAATATTTGTATGCTCTTCAGACTAGTTGTTCCGGCTCTGGGTGTTTGTGTATGTGAGTTTATATGTTTGTAAACGCACCCACGATACAGGTAGAAATTCCTAGTGGAGCATTGAGGTAATGTGTGGGGCAAAGATTAAAAAAATAATATGTCCCTTTTTTTGTGATTATTCTTGCGAACATTTAATTTTAATTCGTAATATTTGGGATGGATTTATCCATTAATACGATATTCTCCGGTGAGCCCCCTGAACTGTAGATAGTATATATCTGCTGTAAATACAGTGAGTGGAAAAGTGGTATTTTCACGATTTTTAGAGGGGTCACATAATAGTTACTCGTATTGTTAGATAATTTGAGCTTATATGCGTATTTACTAACAAAACCTGTTTTGTTTATTTGATTAATAAATACTTAATACAAGTATGGAAAAAAATACCGATATTTTTGTGATTAATAATTATGTATAATTGTCGATACTGTTTTATATTAATCGTTTAAAATTAAGAGTTATGTTTACCTTATTTATTTTAAATGATTATTCTTGCGAGCGTTGTATTTTAATCCATACTAATATAATAATTGCAGAAGAAACTCCGTCTGTCTTTCTGTTACCCTTTCTCACTTAAACCACTGAATCGATTTAGATGAAATTTCGTATGGAGATAGTTTGTAGACCCTGGAAAGGATATATGATAATTTTTATCTCGGCAATCATCCTTAAGGGGATGGAAAAGGGGGTAGAAGTTTGTATGACGAACCAAAGTAAGGTGGCACACAAATCCACAAAATTACTGCGTAGTATAATAATAAATGTTTATTTGAAGTACTAACGTTACGCATACGAAATCGCGGGCAAAAGCTAGTTCGTTTAGCGACTACGGGACATATTGCGAATGGGACATTTTGCGAAAGGTAAGTTTTGCGAAAGGGACTTTTTACGAAAGGGACATTTTGCGAAAGCGACATTTTGCGAAAGGGGCAATTTGCGACTAGGGGACATTTTGCGAAAGGGACATTCTGCGACGAAGCCGTTCTGTTACGTACCTTGGGCCGGGTGCGGAGGAGCGAACTCCAACCGGGCGTAGACCTGACGTGTTACGCGGACGATACGCTTATCACCGCCCGGGGGAATTCATACAGGGAGGCATCGTTGCTGGCGACTGTTGCGGTCTCCCAGATGGAGAGCTCTCAACAAGTCGGAGGCCGTGATCTTTCATGGCCCCCGGCGGGCACCGTCGCCCGATGCCCACAACGTGGTTGGGGGGGCTCGAATCTCTTCGATTCGATCGATTGGTTCCCGACAGCCGGTGGGATTGGCCCCCACTACCGGTGGCTGGTATCCAAGTTGTTGGGCGCGGGCGCGGCTGGGGCGCTGTCAACGCTGCTTCCCAATCTGGGGGGCCCGAGCGCCGACTGTAGGCGGCTCTGCTTGGGGATCGTGCGATTGGGGCCCCGATCTGGGCGACTGACCTGACGGCCGGCAGCATAGCTGTTTTACGGAAGCCGCAGAGAGCGATGGCCGTCAGAGTCATCAGGGGGTATCGCACGATCTCCTACGAGGCGGCTTGTGTACTGGCCGGATCCCTGCCCTGGGACCTGGAGACATAGGTTCTCGCGTCGTCAGAGGAAGCACGGGCGCGGGTCGAAGGGCTGATGCAATGACATATGGAGTTGCGTCGGTCCCAGCTTCGCGAGGTCCTGGTGGCGGAATGACGGGACAGGCTTTCATGTCCTACCGCTGGCCTCGTTACCATCAAGGTGGTCCAGCCAGTGCTCGAGCGCTGGTTTGGGAGTATGCACGGCTCCCTGTCGTTTCGGTGACGCAGTTGCTCTCGGGGCATGGTTGCTTCCGGCACGCCCGGTGTAATCATTGCGTCGACTGCCGGGAGTACTCGGCTTGGCATATGCTGGCAGAGTGTACCGCTTGGGAAGAGCCACGCCGTGCCCTCATCTCTGAAGTAGGCAGTGAGAGTGACCTGTCGCTGCCGGCCGTAGTCGAGTCTATGGTCGGCAGCGAGGAGTCCTGGGACGCGGTGGTATCCTTCTGCGAAATAGTCGAGGCTAAGGAGAGGGAAATGGAGATTTCATGCGATCCGCAGCAGACGCGCCGGGCGTCGGCGGAAGGCAGACAACGCCCTTTTCCAAACCCCACACATCAGGACCGTAGGTGGCGGCGCATAGTGTTCCACGCGCGCCACCACCTCCACCACCAACTAACTTCCCCTCCTACCCAAGGTCGAGGCCCGCAGAGGCAGGCAGGCACTAGCCAGGGGATGCGGAAGTATAGTTGTTCCCGCGACCCCCGGTGTAGGTATGAGACGGAACACCGGCCTGGTTTTTAGTCAGAACGAGTATGACAGACCCTTCCGCCCTCCAAGGCGGAGGACATCCAATGAGGAATTTCCACTAAGGAATTAAAAAAAGGCACCTTGGGCCAGGTGCTGAGGGGCGAACTCCAACCGGGAGTAGACCTGACCTGCTGGGGGAGGCCTATGTCCAGCAGTAACGTCTTTCGGGTGGTATGATGATGCCAATTTTTGGGCAGAATGTATGGCTCAACAGATCTCACAAATCAACATCTTATTTTGTATACCATCATTATCCTGAGTTAAGTTTGAGCAATTAACTCTTAGTTAAATTTTAGGTGCAAGTGGGCATAAGAGGTTATTAAGTTATTTGAATTTGAGTCTGCCCAGGAATGCACCCTGCACCCTAGCAGCCTCCAAAGTGGGGTAGCTGGTCATTATGTGAGGACGCGATTCCACCAGTAAGCAAGTTTGCATTGCGGATCCTAACCGAGCGATTGATCTCATTATACCTCTGAGCTAGGTAGCCTGCCATGCAACTTGCATACGAGCCTGGTGGCAGGTGAAAAATTGGCCTAAGCCAGTTAGCAGCAGTGGTTGACCAAACCGAACCGTAGACTCCAGGAACTGTTTGGTGTATACTGTTTTCAGAGGCTGCGTTCAGAAGATATGCTGACGCGTTTTTTTTATTATTTTAATCAGTCTGAATCACACGCGTTTGGCCTGTCATCTGACGGTACCCAATGCGAGAGAGTGAATGATTGACTGAAATAAGTGAGCGAGTGAGTCGGAGAGAGTGAATGAGGGAGAGTGAATAGATAAGTAAGGATAGTATTAAGTGAGGATAGTCAAAGTGAGAGCGTGAGTGAAAATAAAAGAGAGGAGTGAGTATGAGTGAAGGAGTGACAGTGATTGAGTGAGTGAGTGAACGACTGAGCGTGAGAGTGAATGAGCGAGAGTGAGTATGAGAGAGTGATTGAGAGAGAGACACTGAGTACGAAAATAAAAGACCAAAGCTACAAAGATTTAAATAAAATAAATCGAGTGTTTAAAGTTAAACTTTTATTTCATTTTTGATATTTGATTTAGATGAAAAAATATTGCATAACGTTATAATTATAAGCCTTCCTCTGATGTAAATGTATAATAATATTAAGTTGTCACAGTATCCTTCAATTCAGCGTGGCTCTTGGCAAGACTGTTATCCTCTTCATTCCTGGGATACCCAGTTACTGGGATGATAGGCAGTAGCTCCATGCAAAATTCTGGTTAAGACTGGAAGCCGACCCTCAACGCCCCAACAAAGTTGGAAAAAGGTTAAGCAGATTGGTTGGTTTTTCTCCACTTATTTGCTGGTGAATCCTAGTCCAGATATCAGTCACTTTAGTTCAATTCTTAGTTGTGAGTGGATCACAGATTCCACAAATGGCCTAAGAGCCTCATGGTCCACAAAGAGCCAATACACATGCCTCCTCCGCAAATGCAGCCAGCGGCACCATGGGTTCGGCAGCAATGGGCGAACGAGCCGCAGCCCTCGAAGCAACCAGAACCAACACCTGGGGAGCAAACACCGCACGGGCCGAACGGACCTTTAGGGCTGCATGGACCACAAGGCCCCCGGCCATCGCAGCAAGAACGAAAATGAAAAATCAAATAGGTGTTACAATTTTTATTTTATTTTATAAATTTGTCATTATATCTTTCACTATATAAGTTAGATAACGGAAAAATATAAACAATGTTTAAAAATGATTACTTACAAATATTAGGATTAAAAAACGAGAATTACGACGGAAATTTAGTTACTGGCAAGAGACGGGCCATGGCCTTTACAAGTCGCGTATTTTACTTTTTATCATTTGGACTCATTCAGACCTTGCTGTGGCTTTTGCGCGCTTTCGAGGATATGTGTTAAAGTAGGTGAAGCAATTGAGAAAGCTTGGCCGTCCCCTAATCAAAACAGAGGCGCAGTTTATTGGGTTACAAGTTACATCTGTCGTTAGCGACTTTGATTTCATTTTGAGGTCAGACGATGACGATTCTAGTAGCATGTCACCACGGATTGGGCTCGTTCGGAAGTTTGAATTGCCTGTCATAGTTGATAGATAGCAAGTGAAAATAGTGTTGACCAGTGGCTTTTTTGGATCGTTGACCTGCTTGGTCTCGTAACCTGGGTGTCTGTGGAACACGGTCAAGTTACTGCCTGGCCGGTTAAGAACTTGCACAGCGTTAATGGCTTTTTTAGGTGCTACCGGTGCTGTCTCTGCTTTTTCTTTACGGGTCTCGTCGGAACGGAGATTGGTGTCATCTTTGGTTAAAGCTAAACAGCATTGGGTAAAGGGCGCGGGACCCGTAACTGTGTTGAGGCTTGCTGGATTAATACGAACAGGGGGGTCGCATTTGCAATGAAAGCAAGAGCCTGTCCATTCCCCGGGGAGGTTTGGAGCAGATTGGACCATTGGGGCTGGAGGACTGGGTGGTCTGGGCGGCGGACATGCGTCAGCGGTGCTCGAGGTTGGCATGACTCCACAGCATGGGCCACAGCCGAAAGGAAGACACGCACCACAGCTGCAGGGTTGGCGACCACATGCACCGCAGCCACAGGGCCCCGTGAGAGGGCTGCACGGGCCGCAGCAACCACCACAGCAAGGGCCGCAAGGACCGCAAGGGCCGCAAGAGCCACAAGGGCTACAAGGGCCGCAGGGGCCACAACAACCACAATTACCACAATAGGGGCCGCAAGGGCCGCAGGGGCCAACACACATGCCTCCACAACAGCCACAGCAGCCGCACCCCGGGCCCATGCAACATTGGGGTGATGAGGAGCAGGGACCGAAGCCGCCACAACCACAACCAACACCAGGGAAGCATGGACCGCACGGTCCGAACGGACCTTGGGGTCCGCATGGGCCACAAGGGCCGCAGCCGCCGCAGCATGGGACGGACGCACGCCCGCACCCGCCCGCGCCGCAGCACGGGCCACAGCACGGGCCACACATGCTGCATGGTGCAACAAAAGGATTTGCCTTATTACCCCTCGCCTTAGCAGATGGATAAAGTGGAAGACCACTCATAGGTATGCTATGCATATTAAGTGGTAATTTAATTTTAGTCACATCCAGCGTATTCATCACTTGCTCACTTGGCATAAGATTGAACGATGAATTGAATTGATCAGCTGTTGGCATTACCGCAAGACTGTTAAACACCCCGCAGACGCATCCGGGATTAGGGGGTCCGCAGGGCCCACCGGGACAAGGAGCGCAGGGGCCGCATGGCCCGCCTGGGGCCACGGGGCCTCCAGGGACGCAGGTACCTGTTACGTGGTAGGGTCCACAGAACCAGAAGCCGTAAGGGTAGTAGTAGTAACCCGTCATGTATTGGATACACTTAGGAGGTGTGTTGCAGGGCGCGGGGAGGGCGCAGTTGCACGGACCGCAGCCGCACCCACAAGGCCCACACGGCGGGCACTTCCCGCAACAAGGATTGCACACGCTGCTGATATGTTGCATCACCTTGGATGTCGGGTTCGTATTCGGAGCCTTAAAATCCTGAGAGCGGTGGTACGGCCGGCAGTTGCAGGCAACTTTTAGTGATATCGGTTTTGAAGTGAGCGGATGATCGTGGTCTTGATGGAAGACGTTAGTGAGAGAGTTCGTCTTCAGCAGGCAGAGGGACGGATAAAGCTGTGGGCGCACGCTAGTTGCGTTGCTTGAGCGCATGCTTGTTGCGAAGCTTGGACACGACGCGCACCGGAGCAGCGCGCCGGCGGACGCCCGCTGCTCTGCGACCGCATGTCTTGGCAGCCCATGAATTCTGGCCACCGGGATAACACGACTCACATATAGTTGCGGCACCCGATTCTTCGTCGAAGCGAGATTCGCTGAAAGGACGATTATTTTACTGTAATCACAATCCTATCTCAAATATATACAAGAGGGCGAATGTGTGTGTGTGTGTGTGTGTGTGTGTGTAAATTAAACAGCAGTTTATAAAATATGTTTGTTTTATTGCTTCTTTGTTACAAATTGATGTTATTTCAATAACTTAATTAGAATCATCAGCTTTTCTTGATTGAAGATTGTCATTCGACTTTTTTTAAACTAGATACTAGTCATATTCCTTGTAATCTTTTTGGGACAGAAGGGGAAAGGGTCTTTTAAAATTTGGGATGTTTGTGTACTGGAACGTCCCAGGGACTAGAGAAGGTCGATCGCGTTGCTCCCGAGTCAACAAAGCTCGGGGGCTTTCTAAAACTGGGCACAAATCGCATTTAACTTTACTGGTACGCTTATGTTGTATAGGGCTCCGGCTTTCTGAACGTTTGTCATAATAATTGTTCTTTGCCTTTTCGTTGGAATAATAGAATTGGCGCGGCCTGATTCTTCCCTTAAAGGAGGGTGTGCAATACACTGGGTTATACTCAGGGAATAGTCTGGTACAGGCCGGTAACTGAGCTTGGGGACAAGACTGTGTCAGAGGCTGGGTGCTATAGGGGCACACATGAGCTGAAGCGTGAAACACGCATTTAGAAGGACCTAAAGCTGCGGAGGCGTTAAACGGGAAGAATCTGGATATACCTAATTTGGAACGAGGCTGTGGACCACTCTCGCGTGGGGGGGGATCATCTCGTGGCAGTGGATATTTGAAGTTTGAGATTTTGGGTTTGGGCTTTGTTGGTTGCAGACAACGAGGCTCTGGGTCACCGCCTACCACGGCCGAAGAAATCGGATTCATACAGGCACAGCATTTCGGACACAGGCATGGTGGGGTTGGAGCAGGTTTAGAGCAAGGAAAAGGAGGACAAGGGAAACAAACGGGCCCGCAACAAGGTCCACAAGGGGGGCAACAGGGTCCGCAAGGGGGGCAACAGGGTCCGCAGGGGCAAGGAGGGCAGGGGGGACAAGGTTTGGGGGGGGGACAAGGAGGACTGCCAGGACAACAGGGACCAGCGGGAACGCATGTACCGGAGACATGGTACGGTCCGCAAAACCAGAAGCCATAGGGATAGTAGTAATAGCCGGTCATATACTGTATGCATTTAGGTGGCGTGTTGCACGGGGGGGGCAGGCTGCCGGCCGGGCACTGGCACGGCCCGCACGGACACGGGCACGGGCACGGACACGGACACGGACATTTGGCTTTGGAATCAGTTGGCGATGTATGGATATAATTGCAGGGCAGCAAGCTCGGCAACGAGCCTGACCGGTGCATCAGCAACGAGTCGTAGTGGATGGAGCACGCAGGGGACATTGGTGAACCGCCGGGTCTCGTTCTACAGCGAGGCACGATATTTGGGCAAGACACGCAGAATCTCAAAGGCGTGGCATCAGCCCCAGCGCGACCCTCGTTCTTAGACGGCAGCGACTCCACACGTTCGGTCTTCACGGTCCCCGCGCGCAGGTAGCGGGCCAGGGGTAGGGCCTTATACTTCAAGTTTCTGTGACATGGGACCGCCGTCGCTGCAAGGGAATTTTATGCTATTCACCTTTATTAAAAGATCCGAGACTGTCGGGTACTTCAAACGAGTCTTATTTGCTCGCAAAGATTACGCGCGCCATACGACAACTTCGCTACAAGTGCTACAACAGACAATCTGTGCGAGCTAATCAAATGATACAAGTAAATAGTGGATTTTTTTTAATGTAAACGATAGAGTGTAAAATACATTATATAAGATAATAATATTATAAGTAATTTATAAGTGAAACAGTTTTATTCTAATAACAATAAAAATATACATCCGGAGAGTTAGCACGGCTGCTTGTTATAATTTCTCGCGGTAATTGGTATACTTTTTTCCTCTTTCTTGGCATCATCCGCTTTGCAAGGTGTCGCCTTCGCCAAGCATTGGGGGCATATAGGGCTCGCTACGCACTTCTTGGGGCACGGTTTCGGGCAGGGCGGGCAACATGGGCCACATGGGCCACATGGACCACATGGGCCACACGGACCGCATGGACCGCACGGGCATGGGCACCCACAAGGGCCACACGGACCGCATGGACCGCACGGGCATGGGCACCCACAAGGGCCACATGGTCCACAAGGGCAAGGGCAAGGGCATCGGCATGGACCGCAGGGGCCACATGGTCCGCACGGGCCGCAAGGCCCACATGGCCCGCACGGGCCGCATGGTCCACAAGGTCCACATGGGCCGCACGGACATGGTCCACAGGGGCCACAGGGACATGGCCCGCAAGGACCGCAGGCGGCGCAGACGCCGCAAGCAGGGCAGGGCGCAGGCGGGCTAGGGCTGCAGTTTCCACAACGGGGGCAGCCACATGTTGGACATCCTTTCTTGTCGTTCTTTTTGTCAGCATAACTTCTCGTCAAGCCGGGGCGATCTCCAGAACACAGAAGCTCCGTGCGACCATAGTGGAACCGCGGTCCAAATAACTCGACATCATAGCGCCCGAGTGCTGCAAAGGACATCCAAGCATATAATACTAGGCGAGAAAGCCGCTGGTAGGAAGCTCATGCTATTCGGAAGAACGAAAGGCTCACGCGTTCTCGCCGAGTATTATAAGCATGGAGGTACTTTGACGTCGGCCACCGTTCTCCAAAATAACAGAACCGCACCAGCGGCCAGTTAGTCGGTAAAGGCCAATTTTACACGAAGCAATCTAGTTGACCAGTTAATTCAATGCAATAAGTATTGCACCGCAAAATCACTTTGTAAGTTAACGATACAAGTTATTGTTCCAACATGCAGATGCAATCACATTGCTTCGTATATCCATATTTTTTCAAAATCTACCGTGTAAATCAGAGACAGTCAGGTGACAAGTGTCAATCTGACAACTAACCCGCAATTGTCTTTTAATAAAGTAAAAGGATTTTTTCTTGAATAGCTATCTACTTATTCAACACTATGCTACCACTTACCTGTCTTATATAACTAAGATGAACACAGAAGGATATGTATAATAACAACTACCACAACTCCCCGACTGAATGTTAGTGTAAATTACTAGATTATCCCGCCCGATTTAGCAGACACTAGTGATGGACGATCCATTTTCTAAATCGATCGCTTCTACACTGGGTTATACACATGAAACTACCTGATTTAATTAGAATCGCGTTAAAACAATGGTCTATAGGTACTTACACAGTACTCCGTGAGATTTTTTATTGGCAAGAGTAGCCAATGGTCGCCCTTTGAAGTATTTAAGCAAGGACACATGTTTAGGCAAAATCGTTTTCCTGATTATTAAGGCCATTTTTCTTGTTAAGTACTTGTCCTTTTTATATATTTCTACAAATAATTTGGATACCGGAAATATACTATATGGAGTATGTTTTACTTGAAAATTTTGGCCATGGTAGGAGCGTGACCTAGAGCTTTACTCGTTAGAACAAAAACTGTGTGACTGACTTGAAGACGTTCGATTTTTTTCAATATTCTTTTTCCAATAAATTATTTTTCTGGCCTTCTTTTCTTTCTTTTAATTTCTTGGTAGGTACAAATTACCTAGAAAACTATTTGGTGGAAGTCATAACTTTTCGGAAAAAACATCGCGATGCTCGAAGTGGCTCTGGTCTTGTCTTCATAAAGTGGCTTCCAAGCTACTGGAACTGTAAATGTGCTAAAACGACAAGCGGTATCAGATATAGAACACTAAAAACGATTCTATCCAAACACAGAGTCAGGGCTTTCCGGGTACAGTACCCGCACGCCAGGATCTAGCAAAACGTTGCTCTTTTTTGCCAAACAAGCTGGCGGCCCACCTGATGGGAAGTGGGCACCGCCGTGGGTATTATCAGGAGTATACGACCATAGACCTTAAGAAGAGGTGTCTCTTCAAATTTGACGCTGTTCATAGCGTTGCTCTGCGGAAAGATCTCAGAAAGGGGGTTGGTAGGGGGACGGGAGGGAGACATCTATATTTTGCTTTTATAAGCACTTGTTTTCACTTATAAATATCCTCTCTTTTTAAATGCACAGAAACGAAGATTGAAAGGCCCTTAGAAGGAAGGTATTTTGAGGGAGACTTCAAGTCTTTATACTATACCTAAAATTTCGAGCATAGTGTGGCTATGCTCTCTTCCATGAGTGATCGAATCAGAAATGAAGACATCCGCAGGAGAACGAGGGTTACCAACATGGCCCGAAGATTGCCAAACTTGAGCGGCAGAGTACTGGGCACATTGCTCGCAGAACAGATGGTCGATGGGGTTGACAAGTTCTGGAGTGGCGACCGCGATCCGTTGAGTTAGAAGGCCTCCCTCTAAATCAGGGGTCACCATGTCACCAGTTACTTTCATTTGGAGTCCGTCATTTTTAAATAATTAGAACGTCTGACGCCTAGATATAAAGACCGCCACCCCCGGCCTTTACAACGTCACGTGTAGGTATTTACTTTATTAAAATTTAAATAATTGTTATGTAATATAGATACATTATTAATGAAGACGACAATGATTAAATTACGTACTCACGGATCACAAATAAATTATATTGTACACTAGCTGTGACCGCGGCTTCGCTCTCGTCAACTGCCATACCCTACCTACCAAATTTTTTCTAGTGTCCTTCTTCTCCGGAGAATCTCGAGTCTAATGCACAACGCCATCCCGCATCGTATGGTCACAAAGTACGTAAGCGGCGGCCTTTCTATTTTGTGGTATAGAGTGCAACTTTCCGAGTATCTGAATTGCGTGGTAAGATTCATATTTTTTGTTTTTTTACCGTGTATGCTAGGGCATGTAATATCGGAAGTTTTTCAATTCCGATATTGATATCCTATATTGGATCTCAATATCGGAATTCCGATATTAATATCGGAATTGCGCTTATTCGTTAGACATCACGCATTTTTCTTGTTAATTGTACAAATTCGGTATGAGTTTGGATTAAGTACAATAAATGAACACGTTTATGCCGAGACTTAATAAGATTTTCTATTGTGTCTCTCTCTAATCAGCAATGACTGGATAATCGGGCGCTTATTTAATTAAACTTCAAATTTATTCCCTGAAAGAATAACTACTAACGTCTTGCCTTTCTGAAAAAGGACAATGCTAAAAACAACCATAAAATAAATGGTTTTCAAACAATCTCAAAGTAGTCCCGATTAGTTAGAAGTATCACTTGCCAAGTCCATGGGAAAAAGGCAATGTCTAACAAAATAGTGTCTACTTGAGAGCAATGGTAGCCCAGTGGTATCGGCCGCGACTTACAAGTTGTAGGTTGTGGGTTCGAACCCAGGCAGGCGCTTTACTTTGTGTAAATTATTTCATCACCACTGCTCTCAAAACGGTGAAGGAAAACATCGTGAGGAAACCGGCAGTCCTAGAACCAAAAATTCGAAGACATGTGACATCCACCAACCCGCACTGGGCCCGCGTGGTGGATTATGGCCCATTCCCTCTCACAGAGTGGAGGCCTGTGTCCCAGCAGTGGAAACATTAATAGGCTGATGATGTGATGTGAATCAGGAGAATTACACATTGATTGTAATAGGTATCGTAGTGATCGATGATTACCGTATTGATTTTTGTCAGTACAACTTGAGCATTATTATTTTAGTTAAATGAATCCTGGATTGCCGAGATTAACTTATTTGGTAAAACAACTTCAATAAACAGTAATTTGTTGTATTTAATACAAGCAAAAGAATAAAAAATAATAAGCTTTAATTTTTTGAGGTTTCTAAGCAAGCAATTCAATAGAAATTCGAACTCGACCACAGAACAATGACTTGTGCGTAAAAAGGTCCAACACAGCATTGATGCAAAAAAGTGTTTTTTGCATGGCGCCAATCATATACAACCACTTACCTATTTCAATTAAACAGTTAAACATAAACTTATTTAAGAAAAGGCTTAAATCTTTACTATTGCATAAAGCATATTACAGCATTTCAGAATTTTTGACAGACAAATGTGATGAATGTGTTGTTGCCCATAGTTGTAATCGTTGACATGTTAAGTTATTATTAATAGGCTAATTTCTTTCTTTTTGACATTGCACGTGACATTTTTTGTATTATTTTAATTTTTTCGTAATTGACATTTTTATTTTTATTTTTTGTTTATTTTTTATGGGAATAAATATAATGACCACCAAAAAAAACTTTGTGACGATAACCCCTAACCACCAAATCTAGTAATATACTGACAAAAATAGTAAATGATCACCAAATTTAGTAAATTGATCACCAAATTTAGTAAATTGATCACCAAATTTTAATAGCAAATTATTGCGCTATTTAATGTTGTAAAATAGGTTAGGTTAGGTTAGAACTGTGACCAACCGCGCGCGAGCCGAGCGAGCAAAGCGAGCGGTGCCGCGGCAGCGGCCGGCGAGCGCTACTTCCAAGTTGCTCCCAGAAATTTTATAATCTTTTTGGTCATTGGTTTAATTTTGGTGATCATTTACTACTTTTGGTGATCATTTACTACTTTTGGGTTAACAATGATTTATTTGGAGATATGTTACTATATCTGGTGGTAAGTTAAACATAAGCCATTTTTTATTGACATTATTTTGTATTTTTCCTTTTGACATTTTTTAACTTGTTTTTTTGTGTTTTGTTTTTATTATAATTTTTTAAGAATCTATTGCAATTAACTAATGTAATTATTATATCAATTTTAATATCCATTAATATTTGTACGCCTTCTGGCATAACATAGCGCGCTTGTATTTTTTTATAACAACCATTTTTTTGTACCTATGTTAACAAATGAATAAATGAATTATGAATTATGAATTATGAAGATAAAGTTTAACAAGGATTGGTATTTGTTCCGAAACAGCCTTCTCAAAAGTATGATAAAGTATCTAAGCTTTCATCATCATCATTTCAGCCGAAATACGTCTACTGCTGAACATAGGCCTTCCCCAACTGTCGCCACATTGACCGATCATCTAGCGGATGCCCGCAACCTAAGCGTTATTCAATGAAAATATAATTGTTACAACGGGTTCTATGAAGCTGTGTATTTACTCTCATAGGTAACATTTTTAGCAAATGTAAATCCGGAATTTAATTTAAGTAAATAAGCGCCCAATTATCCGATCACTGCTTATCACAGTAGTCAACGGGTTTAAACACGCTTTCGCGTTCAGCGCTTCAAAATGAGCTAAAATATAGGCTTTTTTTCTGATTCCGAGATTCCGATATTACGAGATTCCGATATTCATGCCCTAGTGTATGCTTTTATATATATTTTTGATTTACAAAAAATATATTATTTTTATATACAAACAGACAATTTAATTTTTTTTTTTGTATAGATATAATATAGACCAGCAGCCTAATGACATAAGTGAATTCGGCAAGGCAAAGAGTTTTGCCGCTATCAATCGACCAATCACATGCGAGACGAAAGACGCGATATGGATTTTCGTTTATGTGATTGGTCGAAGAAATTGAAAAAAAAACAATGTTAAATTGTCTGTCTGTCTGTTTGTTCTAGGTAATGTCCGAACCGGCTGCATAAATTTTGACGGCACTTTCACAGGCAGATAGCTGATGTTAATGGAGTACTTTAATTTTAGAAATTATAATTAGGGTTCCGCACAACATAATATTTTTTTGAACCCATATTTTTTGAAGCTGACGTATTCGCGGGCAAAATATAGTCGTCTATAAATCTGTTGCGTCCACAGACATAAATCTAAATAGATAAGGGTAACTCCATCTGTATGAAAACCAAGCGTGCCACTTTTTCACATACAGTCTAAAAACAAATTGACATACCTACCAATGAAAGAAAACATTGTCTCGGCCAACTTTTTCTATACATTCTTTACAGCTCAATGTAGCCAATAAAAAGGCATTTTTCTAGATTTCTATGGATTTTCGGTGGCGATAATGCTAAATGAAAAGCTCAGATTACGGTCATTGATCGTAACTTTACTCCGTTTTTTGACACGCGAAGTACATACATACGCGTCATCTAGTTAGATTTATGTCTGTGGTTGCGTCATTACTGCTTCCATTGATTTGTAACCGCGGTTTTCGCGTACCCGCGAAAGGACAAATATGAATTATTGTTTTTTTAATTAATTGCCATTTTATTTTTAAATTCTATCTGACATCACCTGTCAAGTCAACATATACTGGGCGCACTGTATTCTATCAGTGTGCACGGAATTAACAAATACCTAGACCTAGAGCCAGCTGGTCATTGTTGGCAATACTGAAGGAAAGCGAGCACGAAGCCGATGACACGGTGGTCTGACCAAGTGAAAGAAGCTACGTCCTCAAGCAAATTTCAACAGGTGGTGATGGCAATTTTGGACCGGAGTCGATGGAGGCAGATTTTCCGCTTAAAGGGGTCCAGTGACCACAATCCTCAGCAATCAGAGACCGAATGAAGAAGAAGATGAAGAAGTCTAGAGTATCATGTTGTGAAAGACATAACACGAAAAACAGGCTCATTCGTTGATTAGGTTTCGGGTCTTTCAACAAGGACGGGTCGATGTTAAAATTGAATAAAACAAGATGTGTGTGAGATATTAACGAAATTTATGTTTTATTTAAAAGGCCCATTTATGCCAATTATGGATGGAATATGACATCGTTCAAATGTCCGCCGCGGCTTCGTATGGTGGCACGAATCCGAGAGGTCCAATTTTTAATGACTCTGCTGCATAGACCCGCTGAATCCGAGCGATGGCCTGCGTTATGTTGGCTTTCAGGGCAACGGTCGAATGTGGTTTATTGGCATAGACCTGAAACTTCAGAAAACTCCACAAGAAAAAGTCTAGCGGAACTCTAACTCTACCCTCAAACCGTTCATGCAGAATGTCGATTGTGTCGTTCGCTGTGTGGCAAGTAGCGCCATCTTGCTGGAACCACATGTCGTTCACGTCCATATTGTTCAATTCAAGCCAAAATAAATTGTTTATCATTGATCTGTAGCGCTCGCTCGATCTATGCAGCAGAGTCATTAAAAATTGGACCTCTCGGATTCGTGCCACCATACGAAGCCGCGGTGGACATTTGAACGATGTCATATTCCATCCATAATTGGCATAAATGGGCCTTTTAAATAAAAAATAAATTTCGTTAATATCTCACACACATCTTGTTTTATTAAATTTTAACATCGACCCGTCCTTGTTGAAAGACCCTTTAGCATAGAGTAGGCTTGTAAAAGAGTTTCCGTTTCGTCGGCATTTTCCAAATTTGGCGGCAAAATAGCCGTCATCATTTTAGAGGGGACATTTATTTATTTTATTAAAACTTTATGTGACATATAGGTACATGGGCGGACTTTAAGGCAATATCTACCAGTCAACCATGGATGGTGGACAGATAATAAGGCAGGAGCAAAAAGAAAACACATAATAATTATTTACATTGCAAGCACCATCGCCACTACAGCGCCACCATCGGTTTTGGCACTCACTTTTTACAAAACGAAAACCTTAGTGTCTCATTTATACCGTACCTTCGTCCTTTCACTCGTCATTTCTCTTAATTTTCAGCAGCTGTCATCCAGCTGCTACCAGCCACCCTGCGAAGATCGTCGCTCCACCGCCACCGGGCCTGAGGGCGTCCTACCTTACTTTTGCACATTCATGGTCTCCACCCAGGAACACCTCTACCACAACGTTAATCGGTTTTACGGCTAATATGACCCGGCCATTGCCACTTTAGCTTGCTTTTACTCTGAGCTATGACGACAATAGGTTCTCTGCTGGATGACCTCGTTCCGGATTCGATCCCTCAGAGAGACTCCAAGCTCTTTACATAGCTCGCTGAGCGACCTTAAGCTGATGGACCAACCGAACCTTGAGTTTCCATCTCTTGCCCCGTAAGTCTTACTCATAACAGGTAGGGCCGCGAAGACTTGAAGACTCTGGTGTTAGGGCTCTGTAGAATACGCGACGAGACGACTCGATGGAGTTTCCGAAACGCCGCCCAGCCCAGCTGTATTCTTGTGCTAGCCTTACTCTCAAAGTTGTTTTTACCAAACTGCAGTTTGCCCGAGGTAAACGTTTTCTTGGTTGGTTCAAGTTTCATGGTTGTTCAAACCTTGAGAGCACCGCCATTGTAAGCAACTTATGTGAAATAGACAAAAAACTTATGGACATAAATTAAGCTATAAAGAAGGCTTTACACCAGCTGGCTGAATGAGTTCGAGAACCTTGGCTATATGACACAGATCATTGGACTTTGGAGTTTTTGGCGAGATTCTTTAGAGCTAAGTTAGCGGATATTCTAAATCAGTATTTTTCAACCTTTTTTATGACACGACTATCCCCCTAGTTTGAAAAAATATTTCGCGACCCCCGACACTCCGCTTTTTTTCAACCGACTTCAAAAATGACGAGGTTCTCAATTCGACTGTATGTTTTCTTTATTTTTTGTGTGTTTGTTCCACAATTACTCTGCCGATTGTGGACCTATCTTGAAAATTCTTGAAAGTGTGTGAAAGGATATACTCCCGAGGTGGTCTCATTGACACTAAGTCAGAATCTGATGAGATCCCAAGGAAATCAAGGGAACTTCTCAAATATAGCGAAAGAAAAAGATAGATCTTTCTTTCTGGCATACATATACCCTCTTACAAATAAACGCGGTATAAAGTTATACCAGGTATAACAAAGGTATAACCATACATTTTCATAGGTTTATACTTGGTATAACTTTATACCGCGTTTATTTGTAAGAGGGTTAGCGATTTTGGTATTATATATTTTTCATCAACAATGCAATCATTTGAACTCGGAATGTATCACTGTGTGAAGTGGAACTGATGAAGAAGACCACAGATGGCCACTGGAACTCCTTAATGATAAGGGTGTCACGAGTATAAGATATCTCGAATGATGAACCATATTCCTACTCATAAATAAATGGTACTCATAAAAATGGTACCATAAAACTGATCAGATGATGAAGCCGGAAGGTAGGCCCTGGAACTCCGAAATAAAACAATATATCCTAGTCGTGTTTGCGCTTATTGGAATTTTCATGAGATTTTCTTTGAAATAAGAATTGTGTATTACTTCTTAGTGCAAGAGATATCGGAGACCACTCATAAATGAGGCAAATTTGGCAACCAAGCTCAAATTCTGGTGTCTGCTGGCTTTATCTGCCGATGGGATGTTGCACTTGGATTTCAAGTCTGCCAATTTGGATTCCTTTTGGTTAAAAAGAAAAACATAATACCCAGAATTAATAACACAGGGTTTGAAGTGTTTGATTCTATTTGCCACCTGGTACCTGTGCAAGTTGACATTTTCATCAATGATCTAAATAAAAAGTTATCAAATAAATCGCTTAAATTTGGAAGAAGATTTAATTCTCAATCTAGCAAAAAGGGATCCGTTTTAAAAGGAATTTATTAATGAGAAACAAACGCAACCTTCTTTAGTTTATATCCTTTAGTTAACATTTTCTTAATAAATCTTATTATTAATATATTTTTAAACTTTTTTTTTATACTCTTGTAGTTTTCGAGACCTCTCGCGACCCCCCAGTAAAGGCTTCGCGACCCACAGGTTGAAAAACACTGTTCTAAATAATCATTTATATTGATTTTCTTGAACGTTTGAGTGGTATTGGATATTGAAAATTTTTGTCTCAAGTGTCTATGCAACTGGACAAAATGTGGCATCAGTGAAAAATCAGATTCATGATTATCCATATATTTGGATACCCACTAGTACCATCCCCACCACTCGGAGCCCCATGGTTATGGAGATATCCATGGTTAAAGTTTAAGATTTTTTGTTTATGTTCACCGATTTCTCCGACAATTGTGGATTAATTTTGAAAATTCTTATTTTGTTTGAAAGAGTTTGTTTCGAAATTGGTCCCATTTTAATTTGGTAAGATCTGATGAAGAACTTCGGAGATATACATTAGAACTCTTCATTAAATGACGACAAATCTCTCGGGATTGCTACAATGCATGCGCATGTCTGTTAATTGATTATAACATTTCATAACATAAGATCACGCCAGTACGCTCTAAAGGGGTACGCAGATGTGTACATTAATACACTCTCATTTCACCGGTTATGTTCAAGATTCATGGTATATGGGAAATCTATTCTGGCATTATAGGAACCTTACTAAAGCAAGTTGCCTATTAGGTACAACTACAAAGTGAACAATAACTATATTTTTGGGGCTTAGTAGGCGTTTCGGCCGAAGAGTTTCGCCCGATCCGGTCGAAACAGGAATTTCGTTAATATTAATATTTTTGATTGGTGTTTCGGACTATACTTTTTTTAAAGCAATTTTGTACAGTCAGGATTAAAACCCTTATTATTTAAGTAAAAGTCGGGCAATTTTTGGAAAAGATAAAGCTTAATATACCATTACAACAATCAATAATAAACATGATAAATCACAATAATCAGTCTTATACATCAATAAAAAGTGTACAAAATGGCACCTGGGGTATTCCACATACGGCACCTATCGATATTTTTCGCGGGTGCCATAAATGGAATAATTTATTATTTAAAAATTTATTTCACATTTGGCACCTGTTGTTGGGACGTCTATTTATTTAGGACGTCAAAATCAAACATTCTATTTAAATCAGTAGAGAGTTTAATAACAATAGATATGATAAAAATATAACTTCCTCTTTTGCATTTTTAGTTACATGTTGAGCGTTTATACAGGAGGCCAGAATCAAGAAAAAGTATTTGCGGGCCTAGAATCATAAGCGGTAGATACTAACGGAGTACTAGGAGGTCAGGAACAAACATCTTCCGGTACTCTTTTTACATCTCATGATTCCAGCCTCGGTAATACTTCCTAATGATTATAATCTCCTGGTACATAAGTTAATGTCCGTGACTACCGCAGGACCACGACGCTGATCGCTTCCATATTTGTTAAATAATTACTACTCAATTGGTACCAATTAGTACTCGAACAACGAAATTGGTACCTTAGTAGTTTTCGAGAAAATCGACTTTGAAGGTGGTCCTGCGGTAGTCACGCTCCATTCAGCAGGACCACCTGAGCGGCGAAAAAGGGGGCATGCTACAACTATTCTAAGTATACAAATAATTACTACCCATAAATGTGATTCATTTCGTAAAAAAACAGAACTGAAACATTTGTATTTACCGAGAAATCAACGATGATAACTTTCGCTCGCTCGTTCAGCAGGACCACGACTTTGAATGTTAATTCCAAGTTTGAGGAGCTTGTCGCTTTCCTCAAACCTACATAGAAAATTACTACCGTGCAAGATAGAATTAGCACCCATAATTCACAACTAGTACGCCAGTAGTTTACGAGATATACCATGCCATTAGTGGGATGGCGGTAGTCACAGTGTTAAATTTTCATTTCAAGAATTCCCTATTAAAAACTTAGTGATTTCTGCCCAAATTTATACAAAAATTACTACTCCTACAGAAGTAATAGCGACCAAAAATTCAGATACCTAAGTGTAGTATTTTAAGAGAAATTAGCTTTTATTACTTTTCCATACTAAATCTTCGCGTATAACCCGACCAAATTAAGTTGTCAATGGTATTGAGCAGTACACTCGTGCACATAAGTTTATGGATATCGGAATAGTAATAACAACAGTTCACTATCTATAATTTTTATACAACTGTGTACTTAACCAAGCGGACTTGGTTGTGTGTACTACGCCCTATTTAAATACATAAATGTAAATTAAGCCTGTATCTGCCCTACTTGGAATAAAAAACCTGCAAGTCATCTTCGTGTTTCCTTCGGACCTGTGAAGTCATCACGACCTACACACCCTACTATACCTATTACTTATGTAATCCTTTTATACTTACGTCATTATCTACAAATGTTTAATGCAGACAATTAGCTTTTTAATACGCAGGTACTTAGGCTTGCAGCAATTATATAGAAAAAAAAGACATATCTATCGCTCTTTAATGATATTCATATAACAACACAGCAGAAGGTAGGTACTTACTATACAGGAAAATAATTATTAGAGTACCTACCTACCCATGGCATTAACAAAGCTATTATAGGCCATGGGTAAAGAAATCTTATTTTTATTCTTGTTATGTGACTAGGTACACAGTTTGTATAAAAATTATAGATAGTGAACTGTTGTTAATACTATTCCGATATCCATAAACTTATGTGCACGAGTGTACTGCTCAATACCATTGACAACTTAATTTGGTCGGGTTATGCGCGAAGATTTAGTATGAAAAGTAATGAAAGCTAATTTCTCTTAAAATACTACACTTAGGTATCTGAATTTTTGTTCGCTTTTACTTCTGTAGGAGTAGTATTTTTTGTACAAATTTGGGAAGAAATCTCTAAGTTTTTAATAGGGTAATTTAGAAATGAAAATTTAACACCGTGACTACCGCCACCCCACCAATGGCATGGTATATTTCGTAAACTACTGGAGTACTAGTTGTGAATTTTGGGTATTAATTCTATCTTGCACGGTAGTAATTTTCTATGTAGGTTTGAGGAAAGCGACAAGCTCCTCAAACTTGGAATTAACATTGAAAGTCGTGGTCCTGCTGAACAAGCGAGTGAAAGTTATCATCGTTGATTTCTCGGTAAATACAAATGTTTCAGTTCTGTTTTTTTACGAAATGAATCACATTTATGGGTAATAATTATTTGTATACTTAGAATAGCTGTAGAATGCCCCCTTTTTCGCCGCTCAGGTGGTCCTGCTGAATGGAGCGTGACTACCGCAGGACCACCTTCAAAGTCGATTTTCTCGAAAACTACTAAGGTACCAATTTTGTTGTTCGAGTACTAATTGGTACCAATTGAGTAGTAATTATTTACCAAATATGGAGGGATTGGCGTCGTGGTCCTGCAGTAGTCACGGACATCATAAGTCAGTCTTTACCGGTAATGATTCCAGTCCCGCAAATATTAAGACTTCTTCTTGATTTTGGCCTCCTTATAGTTTGGGTATAAATGCTTATAATATTCAACATCTAACTAAAAAGCAAAAGAGGAAGTTATATTTTTATCAAGTTTAAACTTTGCTTCTAAAAAGGGATTCGTCCGAAACACCACTCAAAAATATTAATAACTAGCTGTTGCCCGCGGCTTCGCTCCCGTGGACCACCCCACATGACCCGTTTTCGGGATAAAAAATAGCCTATGTTACTTAGGAATAATGTAGCTTTCTACTGCTGAAAGTATTTTTTTAATCGGTCCAGTAGTTTCGGAGCCTATTCGGTACAAACAAACAAACAAACAAAAAAATCTTTCCTCTTTATAATATTAGTATAGATAATGACATTCCTGTTTCGACCGGATCGGACGAAACTCAGCGGCCGAAACGCCTAATAATGTACTCTGTGCGCCTACTAAGCCATTTTTGCAGTCAGTGTCCATATTGAAAAAAAAAGGTAACTACCAAAGACACCGACTTCCAAAATGAAAGTTATTTTTCACTTTGTAGTTTTGTTATTTGGATGTCGGTAGTATATTTTTGTGAAAAGGTTTTTTCGAACTTCTTTTTTATTTAAAGTAGGTATTTTGGGGTTTTTGCAGAGCCTGAGAAAACAAATTCATACATATATACTTACTTACCGATCAACAAACACTTTGCGTCGCCTAAGTCAGGTAAAATATTAGTTTTCATGACTTTGACAGGATATTATGTCTCGCAATCGGTACGATTGACAAAAATATGATGTACGAAACCCTACCTTAATTTTAAAATCCCTGTTCAATGATACCGACTAAATATGATGGGGTTGGACGAAAACATATTTTTTGTACTTGACTTCATGCCCCCTAGCATTTAACGTGAATTTTAACCCTTTCACTGGTTAAACAGGCGTTTTTAGGGTTCCGTACCCAAAGGGTAAAAACGGGACCCTATTACTAAGACTTCGCGATCCGTCTGTCTGTCTGTCTGTCCGTCTGTCACCAGGCTGTATCTCATGAACCGTGATAGCTAGACAGTTGAAATTTTCACAGATGATGTATTTCTGTTGCCGCTATAACAAAATACTAAAAACAATATAAAATAAATATTTAAGGGGGGCTCCCATACAACAAACGTGATATTTTTGCCGTTTTTTGCTCGATATGAATAACGGCAAAAGGTAGACGCTTGAAATATTCACAGAATGTTTAGTTGTAAATTCACTTCAAAAAATAATAATTATTAAATTAAAATAAAATTAATTAAGGGTAGTTCCCATACAACAAACGTAATTTTTTTGCAGTGTTTTCCGATAATGGTACGGAACCCTTCGTGTACGAGTCCGACTCGCACTTGGCCGGTTTTTTTTGGAAACTGTGAAGTGCTGTGCTCGAACGACGCAATGTGCGCCTGGAAAGTGGCTTGCCCGAATACGGCGTTGCCCGAGAACCCATCTTCCCAGAGACAGTTGCACAGTGTTTTATAGACCCAAAAAAAGTGACATCGGCTTTTTATTGGTTATTTCTACCTAATAGTTCATTACAAATGCACGAGTAGAACTCCCATGTGCCAATTTTGAATAACTGATTTTTTAAAAAATCGCAGTTTTAGTGACCTATAAGGTCGAAAGAACAAAAAAAAACTTATAAAAAAAACTGTACATAATTGAGTTTTGTTCGTATTGCAGTTTTATGAAGCAAGTCAAGGAGAAAATTATGCCGTGTTTTTTAATCAAAAACGACAATAGAACTCGCAAAAAAAATGTTTTATCAAAATCAGTATTTATTTTTTTAGCTCGAAATAGAACCTCTGTCTGGTACAAACAGATTCCTTATACCAAGGTTTATCATCCATATAAATATTACTTTCAACTTGGGCCTAGGTTTTGAGAAAATGTTTTTCATAAATATGTGTTAGGGTTGTCACGATTTTGACCTTTTGTGACGATTAGTTTTATTACATAAAATCAGCAGGTCTTTTATCTTCTATAATGATTTATAATTCTAACAATTAATTTTAAAACACTTTTCACGTGAAATTGTACACAAAATATATAAACATACAAATGTAATAGTATGTTCTATATACTATTAGAGAAGAAGTACCAAACTAACCCATAATTGGGTTCTTGGTTTCTTAGTTTTATTACTGTCTGATAAACACCTGCCTATACTATTATAGGGTAGAGATGACAATAAATTAAACTCCGTATAAGTCATGATATTTCCAGTCTACACATAAAAATGCAAACGAATATATCCAGTAGTTTACCCACAGGACATTTTTTTAATTCTTAGCATTTTCTACATGATGTATCTGTTAATAGGTGAGGACCGACAGATTAACGACTCCCATCTCCACACGTTGCCAGCTCGCTTCCTGATACAATTTAGTGCAAATTATATCTTATGCCTGAGCCAAAATAGTCAAAGCGTGCCATCTTAACTAGATAAAGAAAGAATGCATGCGAAATTTATTACTTCCTGTTACGCACTCATGTCATTGTGTCATGTGCGAAAGAGATAGCTAAGTTCGATTTTTTATATTTTGCTTTCTTGTCGAAAACACGGTCACGGGTCAATTCAGTGCGCTACTGCCCGAGGTCCTGTGACATTGTAGGCTTGTTGAAGACATGTTACCGACGCCGTACCTATAATGACGTTCTCTGCGACAGTCTATCTACTACTTACCAAATAATTACACAGGAGTCCCTGCGATTACCTTCTACTTAACCTATCTCAGTTATCATGGGTGTTATTGTTTACGATTCAATAGACTGTAACTGCAACATGCACTATGATCAATAAGTCATAAATACTTTTAAAATTATAATTAATTTTAGTTGATTATAAAAAGCCAATATCAATTGACCCCTGTGACACCCCTAAATTTGGAATTTTGACTTCGGTACATAAAAATCATTTTCTCGAAACCTAGGCCCAAGTTGAAAGTCATATTTTTATGGGTGTTAAACCTTAGTAAAAGCAATCTATTTGTACCAGACAGAGGTTCTACTTCGAGTTAGAAAATGAATAAAAAAATAAGTAGTGATTTTGATAAAATATTTTTTTTCGTGGGTTCAATAATCGTTTTTGATTATATAAATACGGAATAATTTTCTCCCTGAATTGCTTCATAAACCTGCAATATGAATAAAGCTCAAATATGTACAATTTTTTTTTTACGTTTTTTTTTTTGTTATTTTGGGCTTCAAGGTTACGAAATCTTTACGATTTAAAAAAAAATCAAGTACACAAAATTGACACATGGGAGTTTTACTCGTGCATTTGTAATACACTATTATGTAGAAATAGCCAATAAAAAGCCGATGTCACTTTTTTTGGATCTATAAAACACTGTGAGTTGTCCTCCCATATCTAAGTAATGCTGTAACATGGAAATATTGTAAAAACAAACCATATTTTTAAAAGAGTTACCATGGAGTTTCTTGCCGGTTCTTCTCCATAGGAAACGACCAACCCGAACCGTGCGCCTTTTTATAAGTGCCCATGTAGGCATACGTAAAGTAAAAAAAAAAGATTTTGATTTTGATAGTGGCATGAGCCGCTCTGCAGGTTGGTACGGAACAAACTTATAAATACGTCCACCAATACTGCTGAGCGTGCCCGCCTGCTGGCTTTGGGTTGTCTGCGTTTGGGTGCTCGTAGTGGAGCTCCACATCGTTGTCAATGTGGTGAAGCAGTCGACCGCCTCGGTCACCATGGCCTATCCTGCAGTAGGAGCGCTGGCCGGTTAGCACGGCACGCCAGCATTAATGACATCATACGTCGGGCTCTTGTCACCGCCGGGGTGCCAGCTGTTTTAGAACCCAATGGCTTGGCACGCGACGATGGGAAGAGACCAGACGGGATGACCATAATGCCTTGGAAGGTGGGTAGGCCTTTAGTGTGGGATGCAACATGTGTCGACACCTTTGCGCCATCCCATCTTCTTAGCACGGTGGGCTGTGCTGGAGCGGCTGCTGCCGGTGCAGAAAACCTCAATCGAGCCGTTTGGGGTTGCAACATGTCCATGGGGTCCGAGTGCGAATCGAGATTTTCGAGAAATTAGCACAAAGCTCGTCGACTCTTCACGTGACCAGATGGCTGGCCTTCTCTTCGGCCAGAGAATCAGCATTGCCATACAACGTAGCAATGCCGCCAGCGTTCTGGGCACGTTTCCCATTGACATCGATGTGGACGAATTTTTTGATGCATTTGAATGAAATGAAATGAGCTTTTTTGCCGTCTCCCCTTTGTATTTGTATATAGTTTTGTTTTTTTTAGAATATTCAATTGTATATATGTTAATAAATTAATGTAACGTGACATATAACCAGCGGACAAACAAGACGCATCCAACACCTCGTTTGTCAAATTATGATAAGTAGTTTAGAAGTTATGAGGGAACAGATGAACATACACACATACCGGTCAAAACCATAACCCTCCCTGTTGCTTCGCGGTCGGGTAAAAATAGCACAGATCCGTGCGTTGCGCATCGGACAGGGGCGGCCAAGAAGTATGGCGAGTTCTGTACTGCGCACCTGCTTAGTTTATTATGAGAAACCCATCAGTTTATGAAATAGGAAAGAAAACACCAAACATTATATTAACTTCTTTATTTATAATAATCAATTAAAACAAAACATATTTACATACGTTATAATGATTTTTTGAATAAATTAAAACATTTGTTTAAACCTAAATTCGTTATATTTTTACTAAAATCATAATAAACAGGTATCGCTTGGTTTGTGAGCATTGGTGACGTGTGTCTGCTGTTTATGTAGAGGTTGGGGGGTAGGCAGACACTACATAACGCCTCCTGCTACGATGCTTACATACTTATTTGCTTCAGTTTTCAGTTGTTGCAATTACAACTAGTATTCAATGTAGTTGTCTATGGTAGCAATGCCTTACAGAACCACACCACACCTTTTATTGGGGCAAATAAGATTCTTGTGTGGGACATACAATGTTACATTTGTATTGTTTTCACTCTTTTTTATTGTAGTTTAGTCTAAGTTTTGTGTGCTCCAGTGGCTTGTGTCAAATAAATGTGATTTATTTTCTTTTATTTCGATATTAAGGATAACTGGGTCCCTACTTTGCCGTGTCAAAACTACCACTGTTCCACTGTGAGACAAACGGAGCTATACAGAACGAAGAGCACTATTCTTTGTTCAAAGAGGCATCATGATGGCGTTGATACGTTTGGTCTTACTCTACGAATTTTGGCGGTAAGAAAACTACCTTTTTGTCAAAATTTACTGACGTTGACGTTTCGGGCTAGTTCCGGATCACATAACTGAAAGATAGTTGCATACAAAATCAAAACATTTTCACATTTTCCAATATTCTTAGAAATAAAATATTTCGTTACTATTACAATGGAGTGTAATGGTGGCGCAGTGGTTGCGGTCCCGACTTACGATTTGTAGGTCGTAGGTTCGAACCATTACGCGCATTACTTTGTGTAATTTATATCATCACCACTGCTCTCAAGGAAAACATCGTGAGGAAACCGACATGTCCTAGAACCCAAAATTATAAGACATGGACATCTACCAAAACGCACTGGACCCGCGTGGTGGTGTATTGCCCACTCCCTCTATAAGAGGAGGCCTGAGTCCCAACAGTGGGAACATTAAAAAAATGGCTATTGTTGATGTTACTATTACTAGATGTGACCATGTGGAAACAATCTGTTGTTATGCAGGAATGAACCGTACCCTCAGATAGATATCAAGCTACCTTCGGCAAATATCATCACAATCGCTTTCTTCTCTGGTTGAGGAGCTGCCATGGTCAGTATAAGATCAGCTCCATACCATGTTATTTCTTTGTAGCACAAGTTACATTAGTACGGCAAGTTTTAGCTTAATCGGATGCCAGGAAAATGGATTACTAGTTGCTGGACACATACGATAGAAAGGTAATAATATAACATTTGTATGAACAATTAAAATACACGGTATGTCTTCAATCTATCAAAGGGAATCAAAAAGATTAAATACTTTAAATTGGACAATTTTTGTGAGAGTGCATTAACAATGTCTATCACGGGATCCCGTTACTAAATGTTGGATATAAAAAGCTTTGTATCAGTGATCAAAAATACCGGGAAAAACTTTAACATCCCGGGATCTTGCTTTTTACAAAGCTCAAAATGCCTCAACCAAAATTGAAGACTAAAAATCCTGGGATAATTATTAAAAAATGCAACATTTTCGAGGTTTTAATAATAATAATGTGCCTAGCCACTACCTTACATACAAACAATGATATAGGAACTTATTATTATCTTTATACAGGCTGTTCAGTTACTGTCAAACACAGTATGATGACAAATCAATTTTCACCAGTATGTTTATTTTTTATGAATGCAAAATGACCTCGCCTCTCGTGCTTAAGGTAATGCGTTCAAATCCGGGCAAGAATCAATGTGATTTTTTCAATTCATATGTCCTTTATAAGTTTATCTGTGACAACGGTGAAGGAAAACCTCGTGAGGAAACCTGCACTTGTAGTTCATGCAGTTTGAAATCACCAACCCGCATCGAGCGCACGTGGTGATCAAAACTCGTGCTTTCTCTGTATGAGAAGAGGCACGAGCCCTGCAGTGTAACAGATACAGGCGCGTATTATTATTATTATTTAATATAAATAATGACCTTCAATTATAATGGTCATTCAGGTATAGACTTTCACGGGTAACAGCGCCTTTTGTTACGTAGCAATAAGGGCGGTTTTCGTATATCAAATCTTACTATACATTGACGTGCATTTGACTAAACACAGCAGCTCATAGGACTAAGTAATTTGTATAGCACTAGCGACCCGCCCCGGCTTCGCACGGGGGCATGTGTGTTTAAAAATCAATGTTTGTCGATTTAAAGTTTATCAATTTGGTATACTCTTTAAATAATAGTACTTAGCGAGAAACTATAATATCTATTTAGTTTTATAACGACTAATAGCAGCTCGCCGCGGTCGAGTAATCCCCTTTTGTAAGCCGTTGCGTTGTAGTACCGCAGAATTATTTGGTGGCGCGAGTTATTTTAATTGTGTTATCTCCTAAGATATTCATCCAAATTAAATGGTGTAAACGGCAATGTTGCCCTAAATTAAACAATCAAGATGACTTATATATTTAGATAAGGATTTATACTATGTTGGTGAAAACATGTTTGCAAATAAAGCTGTCTTTTACACCAAATTTGAACATCATAAAAAGTGTGAGTGAACCTTAATAGATAGACATATGCTATCGCGGACATTTTTTTACAACTTTTTGATGGGAATTTTTCCGCCATATATTGTTTTGTTATATCTCAAAGGGATTAGCGTTTTCGATGAAAGGCAGCTTGACTATTTTCCGTAATTTTCAACAATTATCTGCATATTTCAACCAATTGAAACATAACCTTAATAAATTATACACCAAAACTTTCCTTATGAATCACTCTTTCTAGCGGTGTGAACCGCATGAAAAACCGTTCAGTAGTTTTTGAGTTTGTCACGAATAGACAGACTGAGGCGGCGGGGACTTTGTTTTATAATATGTCCCACATAACACCACGCCAGTATTCGCCGAAGCGTTGTGCAGAAGTGCATGTTTGCATAAAATCTATATAAATATTGCACTAATGTATCAAAAGCATAATTTTACGGTGTGTTTAGCAAATTCCAGATAAATTTCGACTAATTTATATATCTTATATATCTTCTTCTTTTAGATATCTTCAATTAGTTTGTTTTATTTTGTAATTTATTCGCTAAACGAGCCGCAAGTATTTTCCTAAATATTTTAATTTATATTTCACAAATGACAACCCTGAGAATGTCGACAGTATGAAGCCAGGGTTGCATAGTATATTGACTCCTATCTCCACAGCGTAAAGCACACATTCCTATACATACTGAATATAATAAATACCAAAGTAACTTTGTCTGTCTGTTACTTTTTCACGACAAAACGGCTCAACCGATTTAGATGAAATTTGGTATGGGGATAGTTTGAGACCCTGGGTAGGATATAGAATAGTTATTATCCCGGTATTGTGTTCCCTTGGGATGATAAAACACTTTTTACGGGCAGAAGCAATATCAGCCACACGGGTTGATCTTCAAGGTTAAGCGACGGTTGCCGAGGTCGGTCCGCGGATGGGTGACCATCTTAACACTCCTCCGTGCTTAAGCTGTTGTCATTTGAAGATTTTTGACAGTCGTTACGGGTACTCAGAAGCCTGGAACCTGCCACCAGTCTGGCCAAGGGGTATCGTGTTACCCAGTTACTGGGTTGTGGAGGTCAGATAGGCAGTCGCTGTATGTAACATACTGGTACTCAGCTGCATCCAGTTACACTGGAAGCCTACCTAACATAGTTCCGAAAGGCTCGACAGATTCATGGAAATGTGAGCATTACTGTGTGGAGATAAGGCTCAATATGCTATTTATAGTTGTCGCCAAACTTCTTGGCCGCCCTGAAGTTGGTTTACCGGATGCGCGAGGCACGAAACGGTGCTGTTTTTGTATGAGATTTACTACTGCGCAGCCATTGTAGCCAACTTCAGGGCGGCCAAGAAGTTTAGCGAGAACTATACATTATATTAGTAATTCGCTTCGACTCCGCGTTGGTATGTTTTAAACTTTTGAGTGAGAAGTACTCTTTCTGAAACTCGATTTGCCATATTAAAGGTAGTAATTTCGGAGTTAAACATAACTGTAATTTATCGTCTAACAATAATAGTGTAAAATATTTTAACGGATTAAGGGTTTCGTGAGAATGAACAACTTCTAAATTGCTTGTGCACTGCTTTAGAGGAGCAATTGCAGTATTTTTCAAGAGTGTTCAGATTATAATTTCTGTCACAATATGTACAAAAGATTACTACAGTTGTTGACATTGGAAGAGAAGGGGCTTTGGTTTCAAAATACGGATGATTCCCGGGTAGAAAAATGATAATTCTATTTAGTCCGTCAGTGAGATTATAAAGTAATATTGGAATTGTGTAAGTGCATCAAAGTACAGGCATCAAGTAGTGGCTTGTGACGTCACTTTTGAGTAAAAAGTGTGTCAATTTAGAATTGTTATTTTTTACCCAAAAATCATCCCTGTTATAACTCGATTCCATCTCATCTGCGGGGTTTTTCTAAGCAGTATCTTAAAGGTGCGTCATATTAAAAAAATTGCTTCTGCCCGGAAGAAAAAAAAAAATCACGTGACGATAACTTTGGAAAATGCATTTTTTTTTGTGAATTGTCTATGACATCCTTGGAGACAGTTGTTCATTTACATTTTAGGTAAAAACAGTTTTTAAGATATGATCACTCAGTCCATAGAGTGTAACGGGAAGGCCCATTACAGTCTATAGACTCGACTAGTGTCCGACCGAAAGTTTGGTTTCGGTTGAGTTTCGGCAAAAAAAACGAGTTTCGGTTAAGTTTCGATTTCGGCGGCAAACCTGCCGAAACTACAACCGAAACCGAAACTGAATTCGGGAGTTTTCGCGCTGTGATCGTTCATGTTCGGCGCGTTAAATTCCATCCAAGCGAGTATATTTTTCTTAAATGTGGGGTTGTTATGTTGATTACCACACCAATAAGTGAAAATATCGAAGGCTGCATGGCTATGTGATTTAAAGATAAAAAAATCAAGACTGACTGATTATAATAACGTTTTCTTTATTTCTCCCTCAAAACAAGATGCTTGTAAGGAAGTTTCGGTTTCGGCTGAAACTGAGACTGTTGCCAAAATTCGGTTTCGGTTTCGGTCGGACACTAGACTCGACTCATGAGCACGGAGTCACCATTAAGCATTATACACAATTTTGAGCGCACTTCATATATAGGATAAAACAAGCTTTGTGAAGTGAAAGATAATAAAAGTAATATCAGTTGTCAAAGTCTAGCTCCATAACAAGTGTAGTCGGACGCACAAACACAAGCTGATACAAAGCTTGTTTGTACAAACGTAGTTAACCAGTCCCGTACTACAACTACCGATGGTACTTCTGCAGCTTCTCGCAGCTGGGCGTGCGCAGCTTCTGCGCGTCGCTGTACTGGCGCGAGTCGCCGAAGTTGCGCGCCTTCCACACCATGCTGTCGCGGTAGTTGCGCTCGCGCTGGCACGCGTGGCGGAGCCCCACTGTTGGGAGGAAAGTGCGTTAGTTGGCTTGGTAATGTCTTATTTTTGTTATGAAACCTATTCCGTCCTACTGCAGAGCAAAGACTACCATTTCTGCCTTCCAATTCGCCCGGTTTAGGGCCTCAATAAACTAGTTTTCTTTCTTTCTTTCAATTGTGGACCAATCCAATGTCACTGTCTAATGTTAATATTGTTAGAAAAATGTAAACATCAAATTGTTAACTTGGTTTTAGCATATAAACAGCCTTTATGCCCTAAAGGGTTAAGCAGAGATTTCTAGTACTCCCTAATTTTGCTAGTCATGTTTAAGAGCAGGTGCGCTAAATTTTACATCACTTTGATTCAATAACAAACAAATATTGATTTTTTAATGCAAAAAAGTATTGTGTAGGATAGGTCGGTGTGTTGACGTCACAGGTTTGAAGGAAACACGAAGATCGCTTGCAGGTGTTTATTCCAAGTAGGAAAGGTACAGACTTTTACATTTATGTATTTAAATAGGGTGTAGTACACACAACCAAGTCCGCTTGGACGAAGGCAGGGTACTTGGTCCTCTAATCCAAAAAGTCCAACTGACAGGGATGTCCCACGTGATCTTTCCAAGTAGAACGAGATCCGCAGATGCACCTTTCTGTCAGCTGGTATTTGAATTGACGAACGACAAATAATCTGTCGAAGTCATTAAACGGCGGTAATTCTTAACACCGCGTTCTAGGATCGTCACATCAATAAACAGCGACATCTAGTGGTTATACTGCGAACCACTTACAATACTGTCAATGAAGTTGACTAAGTGAGTCCTCTACTGTTTACGTTCCTCAAAAGAATCGTAAACGCTAACAGTTTAAAGCGTTATTCACAGATGGCGCTAGTTGTCAGATACATTATACAATAATAATGACGTTCATAATAATGAGGTGTGTTACAATTGTAGTTTGTTATTATGTACTTTCATATCTGACAGTCAAAATATGATATCGAAAACTTTGATCGATCAAAAAAAAAACTGAAAAGGAGCTTAAAACGATTTTTAGGCTCCTTTTTTGATCATTTTCTTATTGTTCTAGAAGATTGTGAATGATTTTCTTCCATAAACACATATCTAAAAATTTCATTGTTTTTTCTTTATTCTCAGAATAGATCTTATAAGAGTTTACTTGTTTTAATAATAAAATAATATATGACAAAATGGACGCCGTACGGCTCTTCTTCTGTCGCCCGCGAGGCCTTGACGAGGCAGAACTTATGTCACTTTTGCTCGCGCTCGACTGCCCGTTAATCTATCGACCGATTTATTATGCGATCGCAATGTAACAAAATCACTAGGTTTGGAATGTTTTTGAACAGATTTCAAAGAAACGAGGTGGTCTTGAAATCGGTTTGATTTTTGAGTTGCTTAACCGAATTATTCGTCATGGTTTTCCGGGTAGTTAATTGCGAATGTGGGCTCAAAATGAAAATCCTAAGTTGCATCGATCAGAATTTCTGAAATTTTTGTCATGGGTGTAATTTCCATGGTTTTTGGGGTCGCGTATTACAAATATGAGGCTAAAATGAAAATAAATTGCACAGACCAATATTTCTAAAATTTTCGTCACAGGTGTCATCGCCACGGTTTTTGGGGTCGCTAATTGCGATTATGGGGTCATTTTGACCCAAATGCACAAAGTTTAATACAATTTGAACGGTTCTTATTTGGTTTTTCATTTTGTCCCCAAAGGACCATGGGCACTTTTGTATGAACACTGGGCCCACTTTTCAAAATTGTGCAACAGTGATGAAACCTATGACATATGAAAGCTCTTGGCACGTACTTTATTTCATTCTATGGCAGCTAAGTTCAAATCCAGCGCAAAAATGGCGTTTTGGTATGTTACAAAAAATATCGTAAATGAAAAATGCGCATGACTTATACGGTATACGGATAGATTAAATAGGTAGGGTACCTACGCCGCATCGTCGGGGCTTATTTGGTGGAGAGGTGTGTCACCTACGTGGGACTTGATGCCGTCGTAAACTAGCACCGCATGTCGTGCGGTGTTCCAAAGGGTCTTAGGCCCGCCTCTGTGAAACATCGGGTACGACTGGGTGCTGAAGGGCGAACTCCAATCGGGCGTAGACCTGACGTATTAGGCGGACGATACGCGATACGATACGGCTGCGGTCTCACATACGGCGCTTGAAGATGGCCCACAACAAGTTGGAGACCATGGTTTTTTATGGTCCCCGGCGGGCGCCGCCGCCCGATGCCCACATCGTTGTCGGGGGGGGATCGAATCGCTGTTGAATCAACCATGAAGTACTTGAGATTGATGCTCGACAGCTGGTGGGATTTCGGCCGCAACTATCAGTGCAGTGGCTGATGCGATCTCAACGCTGCTTCCAAATCTGGGGGGCCCAAGCGCTACCGGTAGGCAGCTCTATGTGGGAATCGTGCGATCGATGGCCCTGTAAGGGGCCCCGATCTGAGCGGCTGATCTGACGGCCGGCAGTACCGCTGTTCTACGAAAGCCGCAGAGAGCGATGGGCATCAGAGTCATCAGGAGGGATATATATCTCCTATGAGGTGGCTTGTGTAGTGGCTGGATCCCCACCCTGGGACCTGGGGGCGAAGGTAATCGCGTCACTGTATTGGTGGAACGAGGTAGCGCAGGCGCACCTCGCGGGCCGCGACGGGCCGATGCAGCGACATATGGAGTTGCGTCAGTCTCAGCTCCGTGAGGTCCTGGAGTCGGAATGGCGGGACAGGCTTTCACGCCCTACCACCATTCTGCACCATCGAAGAGGTCCGGCCAGTGTTTGAGCGCTGGCTCGGGAGGTGGCACGGCTCCCTGTCGTTTCGGGTAATGCAGGTGCTTTCGGGGCATGGTTGCTTCGAAAAGTACCTGTGTCGCATAAACAGGAAGTTGGAAGCCCGGTATCACCACTGCATCGACTACCGGCAGGACACGGCGCGGCATACGCTGGCAGAGTGAGCCGCTTGGGAGGAGCCGCGTCGTACCCTCGTCTCTGAAATAGGCAGTGACCTTTCGCTGCCAGCCGTAGTCGAGTCTATGGTCGGCAATGGGGAGTCCTGGGGCGCGGTGGTATACTTCTGTGAAACAGTCATCTCGCATAAGGAGGCTGCGAAAAGGGAGAGAGAGATTTTATCTACTCTTCCGATCCACAGCAGACGCGCCCAGCGTCAGTGGAGGGCAGAAACGCCCTCTTACAGCCCCCCTAAATGGGTCCGAAGTTGTGGCGCGTAGTGTTCTACGCGCGCCCATCTTAGGCGTCGCGGGGGGAGTCAAACACCTCACTCCTACCCAACACGATGTCGAGCTCCGCAGATGCGGGTCAGCACTAGCCGGAGATTGCGAAAGGATCGTACGTTCCCGCGACCTCCGAAGTGTGAGGTGGATCCGCCCCAAGGGCGGAGGACATTCAATGAGGATTTTCCACCTCGGAACATTAAAAAATAAAAGGTAGGGTAGGCAGGGTAGTTCCGGTAGATAGGGTAGGCACTGTAGGCAGGCACGGTAGGTTAGGCAGGGTAGGTAGGGTTGGTAGGATAGGCAGGGTAGGTAGAGTAGGTAGATATGTTAGGTAGCTAGGGTTGACGGGAGTGAACCTGCGGACACAAAAATTGTACATGACATGACGCTCCCGTCATTACTACCTAGATAGGGTAGCTACCTTACCTACCACACCTTCCCTACCTACTCCACCTACCCTACCTACCTACCTACCCAACCAGGGCACTCTAAACCTATTATATTGATTTTTTTATTGTATTTTTAATCAAATAAGAGCTATTTATAATCTGAATATCAAAACAAAACAGATTTTCAAAAAAGCACCAAAACACCATTTTCGCGCTGGATATGAACTTAGCTGCCATAGAACGAAATAAAGTACAGTTTAAGAGCTATCATATGACATATAATTCATCACTGTTGGACAATCTTGAAAAGTGGGCCCAAAATGACGCATGGTCCTTTGTAATAAGAAAGAACCACAACACCAATGACGAAAGTTTCCAAAATTTCGGTGGGCGCCATCTTCGATTTTCATTTTGACCACATATTTGCATTTAGCGACCCTAATAACCATGAAAATGTCACCCATGACGAAAATTACAAAATTTTGGTCGGGGCTATTTAGGATTTTTATTTTTGCCCCATGTTTGTAATAAGCGACCCCAATACCCATAAATATGACACTCATGATAGAAATTTCGATTGAAGCCATCTTGGATTTTCATTTTGATCCCATATTCGCAATTAGCGACCCGAAATACAAAGACAATTACACCCATAACACAAAATTCAGCAATTTCGGTCCATCTGAGATTTTGATTTTACTTTAAAAAAAACCTAAAATAATCGAATTTTTGCAAGCCCCAGTAAAACATGACATTGCCCCAGTGACATTTTGAAATGTAAAGTGGTCCTAATTAGAGGGAATTTTACATTTAGAATGCGATCTATTCAAATTAACTAATTTATTTAACCATTTATGCACACACATAATATACAGACAAGAAGGAACAGAAAAATAAGTACATAGGTGATTCTTATTTCTAAAGGAATGTCTTCCAGTATCCCTACGAAAGAAAAGATGAAAATAAAAAAAGTTAATTAAAAAAATCAAAAAACCCGACTGCTTGAAAAGCGAACTAAAAAGACGTAAACAAGGAGAAAATCATGCTGTGCTGTCGGAGGATACATCTTCGCGAGCTGGCTGACCAAAACCAGACGTATCCTCCGACTGCACAACATGATTTTCTCCTTGTTTACGTCTTTTTAGTTCGCTTTTCAAGCAGTCGGGTTTTTTGATTTTTTTAATTAACTTTTTTTATTTATAACTTTTTAGTTAATTTATTTTTCGAATTAGGTACATTCAAATATATAAGTGTTATATATTTTTGTAATCACCTCTTAAAATCCTTTATTTCGATACCCC
This sequence comes from Anorthoa munda, assembly GCA_945859665.1. NCBI lineage: Eukaryota > Metazoa > Arthropoda > Insecta > Lepidoptera > Noctuidae > Anorthoa > Anorthoa munda. The sequence continues at coordinate 434,393 of OX243919.1, read as the reverse complement.
ACACGATAGGTTGGGAAGAAAAAAAAAATTTGGGCCCCCGCATTATGGCGCCCAAAATCCGGCATTTTCCTATTTTCCAATTTTCATGTAGCCAGTGACACTCGCGGGGTTAAGACGAATCGATTGACGTAAGAACCATCAAAATTGGCGCACGCGTTTGGTCTCTAGAACGCCACATAGGAACAAACATACATACATACTTACATACATACATAAACACATTACCCTCCTTCGGCAGTCGGGTAAAAAGATATGTAGACAGTGTGTAGAGTGCATTTATTACATAAAAATCGCGGCCCGCCTCAGTTGCGATGTCGCCTGTTACCAAGCAGCACAGCTACCTACTAGTTGGCCGCTACGTCGTCAGTTTAATCGGCAGGCGCCCTGACGAGCGGCACCTCCTCGGGTTCCTCTTCGCTTCACCGTGGCTGACCAAGCTACGGCTACTGAGCCCCCCGCGCCTCGACAATGCGGGAACCCACCGGGGGGGTTGGAAAATCACCTCTAGGGACCAAGTACCTAATATTGTTTCAAAAATTCCTTTATTTTTTTTACCATAAAAGCTAAAAAGTGGGCTTTGTTAATAAAAGAGAAATATTCCCCGTAATAAGGCCTATCACTGATATCTGCTCTACAATTTTTGTCTGGGCTAATTTAATGATAAAACTTACCGTTTTGCTGTAAATCGCGAAAGCCCGTTTTTGTGACCTTTGACCCTGAGTATTTTTTTTTTCCAGGTGGCGGACCGATGAGGATACATATTCCGGAGCTGGCTGACCAAAACCAGATGTATCCTCCACCTGCATAGCATGTTTTTCTTCTTGTCTTTTTAGTTCGCTTCTAAAGCAGCCAGGTTTTAATTTTTTGAATTAACTTTTTTTATTTATAACATTATAGTTAATATTTTTTTTCGAAATAGTTACATTTAAACATATAAGTGTTATATATTTTTGAAATCTCCTCTTAAAACCCTTTATTTTGATACCACGATGGGACTGGAAGAAAAAAAATTGGGCCCCAACAATATGGCGCCGAAAATCCGCCATATTTCTATTTTCCAATTGTAATAATGTAGCCAGTGACACTCGCAAGGTTAAGACGAATTGATTGACGTAAAAATTTGTCTATTGGTCTCTAGAACGCCACATAGAAACAAACATAGACTGATAAACACAATACCCTCCTTCGGCAGTCGGGTAAATAGAGGCATAGCACTACCACAACGAAGTTACTTGCATCATCTTCCAGTCTATTCCCAACCATGTTGGGGCTGGCTTCATGTGTAACTGCATGCAGCTACCAGTATTTTTTATGGAGTGTACTGTAGGATAGTAAAAAGCATAGTTTCGTTCAGACATACCTATATATTCTTCCTCTATAGCCATTTCTAGACGTCGCAGCGAACCTTGGTAATCAGTGTGGAAGTTCTCTTTCACGTAGTACGGCACCTGCAAGTGTATAACAAGACTTTTGAGTTTGTTCCAACCGACACGAAACCAGACTCCGTGCTGCTACTGAGAAAATGTTGACGCGGGTCTAAAGTTGCTGATTTTAGCAGCGCGTTCGGTAAAGTTGACGAACAGATACTACTTGCTATACTGGGGAGATATGGGGTGCATGAGAACCTTGAAGAATGGTTTAGGTCATACATATGTGACCGGCAACTAAGAGTAGTGGTAAATGGCTACCTTTCGCCCTATGACTGTGCTACTTGCGGTGTGCCTCAGGGTTCTCATGTTGGGCCGATTCTCTTCATTGTACATATCAGCACAGTCTATGTACTTCTTGCAGACGACGTGAAAATGTATCGAGCACAAACGTTTAGGTTTACCGTCACCCTAGGCACGGGGTACTTGGAGCTAGATGTGAGACACACGGGATCGGTCAATGTGGCGACGGTTACCTATGTTCAGCAGTGGACATATTTCGGCTGAAATTATGATGATGACTTACCTTCAGGTTGACCGTCTCCCTGGGCACGGGGTACTTCGAGCTGGGTGCCAGCGAGTACACGGGCTCGCTGATAAAGTAGCCGGACATCATGGACAACAGCACCAGCACGAGCACGGGCAGCAGCTGCACGAGTCCGGCGTGCGCATCGCGCTGTTCCGGCTCGCGCTGCCGTCTGCGGGTGTAGACAGTCGGGCCGCCGCCGGGGAATGCTGCTGATGGAAGATAGTATGATAAATAAACTTTGATACGTGTATGACTAGATGTATGAAAGTAAAAAGGATCGTAGCAGATGGCGTTCTGAAGTTTCTTCGTACCTAATAGCAAATAGACGTATGTTTATGAATGTATGTTGGGCAATATATAAATAAAACCGTTACAGTTGTCTTTCGACCACTTTTCGCCCTTACATCCTTAAACAGATTGTTACAAGACTAGCGCCATCTATTAGCGGGTGGAAGGCAACTAGTAGCACCACCCATTGGCGTAGTGTGTGTAAGCCGTTGGTTACGGGTGTCATTTATAGATCTTTGATAGTCTTTACGGGTAGGGCCAGAGAATCAGATTCTATCTTGCCACCAGTCTTGCCAAGGGGTATCGTGTTACCCAGTAACTGGGTTTTGTCTCAGCTGACTTCAACATAGTTGCGAAAAAGCAGGCGGATTGATTGACTGTTCGTAACATAATGTGTCTCTTACCAGTGGCTCTGAAGAACATGTTGAACAGCTCCTCGGCAGTGAGATCAGACAAAGCCACGCGACTAGTACTGTTGGTGCGTGAGTGGACGCATGTGTTGTTTCTCTTACCAGTGGCTCCGAAGAACATGTTGTACAGCTTCTCGGCAGTGAGATCAGACTCGAAGCGTCACGAGTAGTACTGGTGGTGTGTACTTGTTGGTACGTGGGTGGACGCGTGTGTTGCGTCTCTTACCGGTGGCTCCGAAGAACATGTTGTACAGCTTCTCGGCAGTGAGATCAGACTCGAAGCGTCACGAGTAGTACTGGTGGTGTGTACTTGTTGGTACGTGGGTGGACGCGTGTGTTGCGTCTCTTACCGGTGGCTCCGAAGAACATGTTGAACAGCTCCTCGGCAGTGAGATCAGACTCGAAGCCTCGCGAGTAGTACTGGTGGTGTGTAGTTGCTGGTGCGTGGGTGGACTCCTCGCCACGAAGGTCATATTGTTTGCGTTTCTCGGCGTCTGTTAAGATGGCGGCAGCGTTGCCTATCGCCTGGAGAGAATGACAGATATGTTGTAGATTATGGGAAAAGGCGGTTGTTAAGACTTAGATCTAGCATACACCAAAGAGTGCTAAACAGAATTTATATCGATTCTTAATATTCGACTTTCGAGGCATAATAAACCACAGTGTAAAACTGTGGTGTCACAGTTTAACAAATCATACACTTGGGAAACGAATGTACTTGCGTAGAGCAACGGCGGAGATCTCGCGGGGAGGTGGGCGGCGCAGTGCTCCAGACTGCTCGATCGTGCTTGGTTTGTGCACTCGAACGCTGAGGGCAGACGCGTCCGTGTAAATCACGATTTTGGAAACAATATTTTAGAGAAATTATTTAACGTATTAACAACCACCGACGGAGCTCTGCTCGGGTGAAAATAGAGATAACGACGTTTTTAACTTAGCTAGACCGATTTATCGGCCCCGATAGACCCTGCATACAAAATTTCATGAGAATCTTTAGCCGTTGCCGAGATTCAGATTATATATAAATATAGATACATATATATACAAGCATTGCTTGTTTAAAGGTATTAGATAGATTAGAATTTAAATCAAGGCCATGCTCACGTTTTCCTCAAACATTTATGATAAGATTGTTCATCCGAATGCGAATGCTTTACATAATTCAATTAAATACTGTTCATATGTTTTGACAACCCTTGGCTGTTTGCGACGGATAGCGTAAGTACCTACACGGGCGGTGTAGCGGTGTGGCGGTGTCGTCCGACATCAAAAGCGTTTCCCAATTGTATGATTGTTAAACTGTGGTGGTGTAGAGATTGTTGATTTACGCACGCATTTTTTTACTCTAAAGCACATCATCCATTTTGGTCCAAATGTAAATGCTTTATTCAGATGAAACTGGTCCGCCTTAGCATTTCTTATTCATCATCATATCAGCCGAAAGAAGTCTACTACGACGGACATAGGCCTCCCCCAAGCGTCGCCACATTGACCGGTCCCGTGCGTCTCGCATCCAGCGGTACCCCACAATCTGCACCAGGTCTTCGGTCCAACTGGTGGGAGGCCTTCCAACGCAACTTCTTACGGTACTTGTCGCCACTTCAGAACTTTTCTGCCCCATCGGCCATCCGTTCTGCGAGCAATGTGCCCTGCCCACTGCCACAAAAGTTTGGCAATTCTTCGGGCTATGTCGTTAACCCTGGTTCTCTTGCCGATCGCTACATTTCTGATTCGATAACGCAAGGAAACGCCGCATTTCTTATTAATCAATATATTTGTTAGTAACAAGTGGCGGTAATTACTTATCTTTTATTTGTACGCGGTCGCCTTCGTTGGATACTCGTACAAACGCTTATTGTGTCATTTTGCATTACGTCTAAACTTGAGTACCAGTTTTGATTTTTAACCCCCGGAAAAAGAGGTCTGTTATAAGTTTGAAGTGTGTATCTGTGTGTTTGTCTGTGGCATCATGATTCCTAAACAGATGGACCGATTTTGATTAAGTTTTTTTTTTGTTTGAAAGATGACTTTGTCGAGAGTGCTCGTAGCTATGTTTGATGGTTCAGCCGTTCAATTTTTTTTGCATCCGCATTTTCGCAAGGAATCGTGTTATTTATTACGTTTTTCAATGAATTGTCCATCGAAGCGTCGTTAATAAACCTCGGGAGTTTTCCAGGAGATGTTCCAGAAATGTATGGAGCCTGCTGGGCCAGCACTATGTACACTATATGAAAAAATCGCTATATAATATAGTAATCGTTTTTATTGTTAATTTTCTTTAATTTCACTTCGTTTAAATGTACACTCAAGTTAACTTTGTCAAGTAGAGCAACACAACATAAAATTAAACATGGTGGATCAGATCAGCAATATGCGAAAAATGTCATTTTGACAACGACATTTGATTTACGTGTCATCGCAATATCTGCGTCATAGACCTTATATGTGATGTTCTTCAGTGGCCAGGTGCGCAGTACTCATAACCGGCGTGTGTGTATGACTAGATGTATGAACGTGAGTGAAGCTAAAGAAGTATGTAAGGATAGCGTAGCAGGTGGCGTTCTGTAGTTTCTGCCTACCCCCATGGGAAAAAGGCGTGAGTTTATGTATGTATCTGCGTTGCAAAACTAAAACAATCACTAAAAACTCCGAAACGTATCTAATTCAAAGTCTAAGCAAATAAAGACTCAAAGATTACTTCTATAATCTTTCAAACTCCTCAAACGTTATTTAAAAAATAACTGTCATGGCTGCTCTAAAAATATCGGTCAAAATTAAAGGGATTTGCTTACGCAATGAGTGTTTGTAACATACCTTGAAAGCCTCCCCAGCTCCTGGCGCGTGGTTCTTATCCGGATGCAGCTGCAGAGCGAGCTTCTTATAAGCCTTCTTTATATCAGAGTCCGTCGCCTCCTTCGATACACCTGGAAACAAATGTATGTTGTTGAAGAGTGTGCTAACAAAAGGCAGAAGTGAGTGGAAGTGCCATAGAAGGACCTCATTATTATCATCAGCCTATGGCAGTCCACTGCTGGACATAGTCCTTTCGAATCGCGCGCTATTTGTCTCGGTTTTTGGCAACTCTACTCCAGCTGCTACCAGCCACCCTGCGAGGATAGTCGCTTCACCTAGCCTGAGGGCGTTTACGCATTCGTGATGTTTCTTTTTTACGTTCTCGCGTTTGACCACTATCTAACCTGATGGTAAGCGATGATGTGGTCGACGGTGAAGCACGCTTGCCTACAAGTAACCTATTCACTAGAGACTTAAAGACCCCCAGGTTGTAGCTATCGGGACTCACAGACTCCGGCAGGGAATTCCACTCCTTAGCTATACGCATAATAAAAGTATTCTCAAAACGTTTAGTGCGTATGGGTGGGATGTCCACCATGTACCGATGACGCATCGCCGTACGTCTCCACGCAAAAACATGTCTACCCAAACGGTGATCTTTTCAACGGATAAATTGCCGAAGGACATACACGGATCTTATAGGTGATGTTCTTCAGTAGCCAAGTTCGCAGTACTCATAACCGGCGTGCGTGTATCACTAGATGTATGAACGTGAGAAGCAAAAGTTTTATGTAAGGATCGTCGTAGGTGATGAGGTGGCGTTCTGTAGTTTTTGCCTATCCCCTAATATAATAGCCCGCAATGGAATAGACGTACTACACTCGACATCAAAGCCAAATAAGTATTTTACCAAGAATAAATAGCTCAGACGTGGAAATTTATTCCAGTCATGAATAATATATTAGACACACAACACTCACTCAAGCACATTCAACACACAACATTCACTTTTTCTGTTGTAAAATGTTATTTTGCTTTGATGTAAACGTAACCACTGTTGTATTGTTCATAATGTCTGTAAAGTGAGCGTCCTGAAATACAGGCTCGGCCTAGCTCAGACGCAGTTGCTCAATTTTATTGTTGTCATAATTATATGTTTGAGCTATGCCTTAATAATTTAATCATAATGTTCGAAATTGTACAATTTTATGGATAAACTAACTGACCCCCGGGGCTTCGCTCCCGTCAACTGGCTACCCTGCCTACCCAGCCTAATCAGCCTACCTACCTAATAATTTTTATGTATCATCAATTTCGCAGCGCACGCCAAGAATGAATTTTATATGCAACATTTTGCTACTTTGGGTTACATTATTGCAATTTTCATAAGGATCTCTATTTTTTTTTGAAAATATATTATAGCCTATGACACTCAGGAATAATGTAGCTTACTACTGGTGAAAGAATTTTCAAAATCGCTTCAGTATATTCAGAGATTACCCCCTACAACGTCACAAACTCACAAACTTTACCTCGTTATAATTAGTATATATAGATAAATATAATTTAATTTAATAAAAAAAACCGGCCAAGTGCGAGTCGGACTCGCACACGAAGGGTTCCGTACCATTATCGCAAAACACTGCAAAAAAATCACGTTTGTTGTATGGGAGCCCCCCTTAATTTATTTTATTTTAATTTAATAATAATTATTTTTTGAAGAGAATATACAACTAAATATTCTGTGAATATTTCAAGCGTCTACCTGTTGCCATTATTAATATCGAGCAAAAAACAGAAAAAATATCACGTTTGTTGTATGGGAGCCCCCCTTAAATATTAATTTTATACTGTTTTTAGTATTTGTTGTTATAGCGGCAACAGGAATACATCATCTGTGAAAATTTCAACTGTCTAACTATCACGGCTCATGAGATACAGCCTGGTGACCGACAGACAGACAGACAGACAGACAGACAGACAGACAGACGGACAGCGAAGTCTCAGTAATAGGGTCCCGTTTTTACCCTTTGGGTACGGAACCCTAAAAACGTTTTAGTAGGTCACAAGACACGTCAGTATATAACACAAATGCTTGTTACCTTTCAACCAATTTGTGCTACGTCATGTGACAGTGGGTCAGTTGAATAAATTACATATACTTGCATCATATGATGCATACGTAGCCAATACAGTCATCCTTATTATGATAGTTGATACTTAAGGCCAGGAAATTTTTTGAAACATCAGTCACCCAAGTCCTCGTGGCTTCCCCACTTTAGGCATGATTGAGAAATTATTGCTTCAATTAATGCAAAACGGCCTTTTTTTATTATTATGGATAGGCTCACGCTTGACCACTATCTCACCTGATGGTAAACGATTATGTGGTCGACGGTGAAGCACGCTTGTCTAGAAGTAACCTATTCATTCTTGATAAAGACCCCGAGGTGGTGGCATGTTTGTTGACAACTATGTTGCAGATAACAAAGTTGTCGACACAGCTCACAAAACAAGCTGAAGTGGCAATGGGCCGGCCATATTAGCCGTAGAACCGACGACCGTTCGGGTAGACGTGTTCTTGAGTGGAGACCGCGAACTGGTAAACGTAAGATAGGTCGCCCTTAGGGTAAGGGTAAGTAGTACAACGATCTTCGCAGGATGGCTGGTAGCACTGGATGAAATTAGACGAAAATCGAAATAAATAGCGTGCGTTTGGAGAGGCCATGTTAAGTAGACGTGGCGGTAATAAAATAAACTTTTTCAACGATTCGACGCTGCGGGAATAAAACCGGGTGTTTTCGAAGTAGACGTGGTGGCTACTCGACGTGGCGGGACTCGACGTCAAGGTAATAAATCAAATAAAATATCAACAATTTTTTTTTTTATGTAACTGCCACAAATCTTGTTAGCAATGCAAGAACGAAACCTTGACCATGGTAATAGAAACTCAAGGAAACACTGTATTTCCTTTGTTGTAGAGTTTTTAATACATTACAATATGCACTACAAATACTACTGATACTGTTAATACTTTATATTGAAAGAAAAGTTGGGTGGACTGTGTGAGGAGTGGTATGAAAGAAAAGGGAGCCAGTGATAGCGTGACAGGGGACCGGGCGGTATGGAAGAAGAAACCGTGTTGCGCCGACCACGAGTAACATGGGACAAGGGCAGATGACGATGATGCCCTAGTTAATATTAATAATAGCTTTCGCTGATAATTTTATTTTTATATTTCTTTCGCGTTTGACCACTATCTGGCCTGATGGTAAGCGATGATGTGGTCGACGGTGAAGCACGCTTGCCTAGAAGTAACCTATTCACTAGAGACTTAAAAAACACCAAGGTTGTATCTATCAGGAAACAAAGACTCCGGCAGGGAATTCCACTCCTTAGCTTTACGCACAATGAAAGTATTAGCAAAATACTTTGTGCGTATGGGTGATGGGATGTCCACCATGCACCGATGGCGCATAGCCGTACGTATTGTAGTCCGATAACGGAAAGGGCTCGGTGGAATCAAATTGTGCAGTTCCATCGCACCCTCTCCGAAATGTAACCGATAAAAAAAAACCGACAGTCTTTGGATTTGCTTCTACAGGGAGTGTGACTTTACCCAGGATAAAACTGATAATTTTCGTCATTCAGTAACTCATCAGGCGCTTTACTCTGTGTAAATTATTTCATCACCACTGCTCTCAAAATGGTGAAGGAAAACATCGTGAGGAAACCGGCATGTCCTATAACCAAAAATTCGAAGTCATGTGACATCCACCAACCCGCGGCCCGCGTGGTGGATAACAGCCCATTCCCTCTCACAGAGAGGAGGCCTGTGTCCCAGCAGTGGGCACATTAAAAGGCTGATGATGATGATGATGAGTAACTAGTTTCTGCCCGCGGCTTCGCCCGCGTGAATTCTGTTTTATTATCCCAAGGGAACATTATAACGACTTTTTCGAGATAAAAAGCAGCCTATGTGGTATTCTAGATTTTAATCTATCTCTGTACCATATTACAAGCGTGGAAGAGTAACAAATATCCATTCATCCATCCACACAAACTTTCAAGTTTAATATCAAAGTAGGATTTACACAGATTTTTGAATTTACAGAATAACTGTATATTTTATTTTATTGTTATCAACACAACAAACAGGAAAGAAATACTTGTCATCCTATAATCAACTTTATGATTTGATACATAAAGTTGATTTTCCAATGAACTAGGTAACATAATTTCACTTAACTACTTAAGAAACTCGAGCATTTATACTACATATTGAATAAGCCAATCAATAAAACTAGCCATTGTACACATGTCGTAACTATTTACCTTCAAATGGTAGGCAGGCTGTGACATCATTGTTAGAATTTAACCCTAATGGTCAACCCATTCACTCCTTGAAATAAAATGAAAATTATAAGCCAACTAGCTGACCCGGCAAACTTTGTTTTGCCATAAAAACACCAAACATTCATCTACCTACCTACCCTACCCTACTTACACTACTTACCCTATCTTACCTACCCTACCCTACCTACCGTATCCTGCCCTACCCTATCTACATACCTATGTAGGTAAGGTAAATTTTTTTTATTCCTTTCTTTTTCCGTAAGATCCTTCTCCTAACAATAACAAACACAACAAAAAAATAATTAGGGAAATCGATTCAACTGTTCTCGAGATTTGCGCTTAGCAACACATTTACCGATTCATTTTTATATTATAGATAACATTCTCATTGGTTCCCACCAATGAGCTCTGGGTGTCCCCACCCAGCGCGGTTTGGTGGATCTCACATGTCTTACAACTTTTTGGTTGTAGGACATGCCGGTTTCACGATGTTTTCCCTTTTTAACAGACTTCAAAAAATGAGGCGGTTTCTCAGATAACTTCATTGTTTGTGAACCGAATTTGATGATTCTTTTTTTGTTTCAAAGGAGATATTGAAGACGTGTAGAGTTGACAACCCCTGCCTACCCTAATTGACTTGCTACCTACCCTTCCTACCTACCAATTTTTACCCGACTGCCGAAGGAGGGTAATGTGTTTATCAGTCTATGTATGTATGTATGTTTGTTCCTATGTGGCGTTCTAGAGACCAAACGCGTTGGCCGATTTTGATGATTCTTACGTCACTCGATTCGTCTTAATCCTGCGAGTGTCACTGGCTACATTAAAATTGGAAAAAACTAAAATGGCGGCTTTTGGGCGCCATTTTGTGGAGGAATAAAGATTTTTTTTCTTCGAAACCCATCGTGTGGGGTATCAAAATAAAGGATATTAAGAGGCGATTTCAAAAATATATAACACTTATATGTTTAAATGTACCCAATTCTAAAAAAAAATAACTAAAAAGTTGTAAATAAAAAAAGCTAATAAAAAAGATCAAAAAACCCGACTGCTTAAAAAGCAAACTAAAAAGACGTAAACAAGAAGAAAATCATGCTGTGCAGTCGGAGGATACATCTGGTTTTGGTCCGCCAGCTCGCGAATATGTATCCTCCGACTGCACAGCATGATTTTCATCTTGTTTATGTCTTTTTTTAGTTTGCTTTTTAAGCAGTCGGGTTTTTTGATCTTTTTTATTAACTTTTTTTTTCAAGTGTAATTCTGCCTCGGATAATCATAACACCGCCATTCAGATAATGAAGTCAAATGCACAAACACCATCTATCAAATACGGAATTCACTGTCCGAGTATCTGAATGCGTGTCAGAGTTCAGAGACATGGTGTGTGTTGTGATACTTTTCTTCTTGAACACTTTCTTTTTTTTTTGTTTCAACGGGCTGTTTCTGCAACTCCATGACCAGCGCGTATTTTTCTTGAACAATTTAAATCCATCTAACTTTTGATAGAGTGAACCGATTGCGATGAAACAAAAACTAAGTAATACTTCAAGTTATGCATAATTTTTATGTATAAAAGTTATTTACATTTGTTTCGTACATTTTACGTGATGCATGCACAAATAAACAGACAAACAGATAAAAATTTCAAAAATGCTGGAAATGGGTGTGGATGTACAAAAACCACTTTTCTACAGATTTATTATATGTAGTGATCAGGCGAGATAGTAGTCCAACGTAAGCATGTTAGAAGAAAATGCTCTGTCGGCTTGACATGAAGACGGTCAGAAAGTGACTTATTTAGGAGGAAATGCGGTCCCAGACATCCAACTGAATATCCTAAGTAAAAAGTCATATTTCCATTTCCTTCTTCCATATTGGACCAAATTAAAAGAAAATTTAAATAAGAATTAAAAGATTCAATTTAGATGTTTTTCTTTTCACTAAGGAAATTCAGTCAGAGCTCTCTGCTCACATTTCTGCTTAAGGTCAAATTATTCTTTAACTTTCATTGGATATAGAAGGCGAGTTGTTACTAACTTCTACTCCACAAGGAATGCAGCTACATTCTAGACGGTTAATGAGTTTATGACTGTACAACTTTCTTATCACAGACAATGGTCACTGATGATAACAGCATTACAATGACCTAAATGGCATAATAATGAAGTGTTTTGACATTTAAAAAGTAAGCAAAATGACTTTGAACCAGAGTTCAAATTTATGAATGAATAATTAATAATTGGCTCACTCACCCAAGATTTCATAGAAATCCTTGCACTTATTAACGCGGCGGACCGCCTCCTGTTGCTCTGGGGTAAATTCCCTTTGTGGCACATGATGGGCCGTGGGCTTTCGTCGCCTAACTTCCTCAGCATTAGGACTTGCAGGAGGAGTCCTTTTAGGCGCTGCTGTAGACGGTCCTGCAGCCCTAACCCGCGTCAAAAGCTCCTTAGCAAGCGTAGTAGGGTATAGGCGTTCAGCTTTGAGCAGAAACTTCTCAGCTTTTTCCATATTCCCTCCTGTAAAAGCATTTTGTGCTATTGCTATACATTTTTCTGCTTCGTCCTTGTTCCCGTCGAGCGTCATTTTTCGGTGTTTAGACGCTCGTTGTCGGTGTAAGTTGTTTTTGTTACGTTAATGACACGTCGCAGAATGATTTAGAGATCGCGACGCGCAAATTTAATTAGCGCAAATATAATTTATTTGCGTTTAATTCACTACATTTAGGTGTAATAATGGATGTAGGTATTGCGTCAATCAAAATACTGCAGGGCTGCCAACTTAATAAATTGATTTATTGTTTCCGCATTCGGGCAAAGGAAATGCATTGTAAAAATAAATTTCATAGAATGGTAGATTTTATGTGCGAATGTCGGGTTATTTATTTATTCCATTTATTGATCTTATCCAATCCCTGCATAGGCTCGGGGCCAGAGGCACCGCGCGGGTAGGTAGGAGTAGGGTCGAACTGCACAATTAGTTTGACCAACCGGGTTGTAAATTAAGTATTTTTATTTTAAAAAGAAAAGTAAAGGGTCAGGTAGCCTGCTGTCGTATTTGTAGACGTATTTCGTAGCGTATCGTTCGTGTCGTATTCAGTAGCGACATCTAAGTGAGCAAAGTCTTATTTGGTAGTAAATTGAAATTATTTTCATTTTTCGGCTAAATACCCTAGAAGCTAAAGCCATAAAATTCGTAATTGGAATTCAAACACGTTTGACGTATTCAATAAAACCGTTACACATACAGAAAGTGTAGTAACACTAGCTTTATTTTGAGCCCATCCTACTTGCACTTACAAAGATTACTCACTCTATCTCGCTCGCCCAGCAGGACCAACACACATCACGCCGAGGATTAATCATAGAGGTGAGACGTACTAGGTAAAATGCGTACTGAGTCTTAGAAGTACGCGTCTGCTTAAATACTTATTCCAAAAACTAGGTCCTCGAGTATTTAGGCGTCTCTAGTTTATTGACGTTTCCATAGCTAGTGAGTATTCGTAAAATCGAGATCGCGTATTCGTAATATCGAGATCGTATGTCGGAGTAATGAAATGGCGTATTTCGGTTTATGGATTATTAACGTATATTAGATTACGCGTTGGTATTCGTATCTTTTCTACATTTTAAAATTGTACACACTTCTGTACGTTAACTTTTGACTGGGATTGGTGGAGAGAGTGAAACACTTTGTTTTATTGGCTTAACTAAATGATCTATTAAAAATTCTAAAATCATCAAAGTTACTTAAATATAACTTATTAATCTACGAAATCCTGCATAAAAATACCTAAAAAAACCTTATTGAAAACTTCCCTTCATACTTTACAGGATTAGAACTGTGAGCTTATTTTATAAACATGATATAAAATGATATTAATAGAAACAGATTTTTTGTTGATTTAAAAAACAAATGTTGCTAAACTATTTCAACTCTGCCTACCAAAGTAACAATGATTCTATTGGTATAGACATTAGGTTTAGAAACGCGAAACAAATAAATCGACTCGCAAAATTCGAGTGCCGAACAAAACGTCTCCGAAGTCCGAATGTCACCGGAACTGACCGTCCCTGTGGGTCGCCCGACTCGCCCGCCGCAAACACTAGACGCGAGTATGGTAGAACGTGTCGAATGCCATACGCTTAAATACTCGAGACGCGTTTATGTGGTGCGCACGGAATAAGTCTTTACACGTCCAGCCTAAAACCTATTCCAAAAACCTGTTCCAGTATATACGTTTCACCTCTAATTAATCATCCATCGTCATATGACGTATGACGCACTAAAAGAATTGATTCAATCGAATCGTGTAATATTTTTGCGCTAGGCGTATCCGGCGCTTAGTATTTCAGTGTAAATCGTCAAAAAGCGGTGCGAAGCTTTTGTAAAATCAGTTTTTGGACTATCCGCTGCGAAAAACATCAGAAATAAGATGGCTGCTCCTATCTACAACCCTGTAAGTTCTTTTACATTCTTCTATCTATATTATTACGAAAGATGCCATTTTAAGCGGCATTTTACTGTTTTCAAGGGCATTTGGAACAATTCGGTGCGGTTAGATACAATACATCTTGTGTAAATACAATGTTCTGTAAGAGCAAAGTTATCGGGCTCCTTTTACGGTGATAGAAAAAATTAGTATTCGTTGGTATTTCGTCGTCCGCAAGGTCTTTCCCTATTACAGAGCCGGTAATTCACGCCAGCCGAATAAAATAAGGTGTTTTTCCTCAATTCTCATATTCATATGCATATTCTTGGAAATTACGCTAATTCTTACAGTATATAAATTTTTATCTGAGACTCTTGCACATTGGCAAATTAACGGTTCGAGTCCATAATTTAGACATTTGTATTCCTGACCAACAATCACCTACTCTTCTAGCAAATATAAATCTAATAGGATAAAGCATTTCTATTTAGAAATAGCTGGTAAATGTACCAAAATAGGAAATCTAACTTTCTTAAAAAGAAGAACAGTTCTTTTCTGTAAATAAACTCCTACATCAAATCTGTTAAGGGCTTGTGAAGCCAATTGCTGGATGTTAAATGAAAAAGAAAAAAGAAAGTTTCTGCCATAAACAGTGTACGTAGTGTATTTCTACGACTGCAGGTCGGAGACCTCATTAAAATGGACACAATGATACCTACTCATATCATTTAAGGAAAATGTCTGGAATTTTGCAAGCTGGGATTCACTACAGCTTACTAAATACACTTATTTTAGTAGTAATTACCGACACATACAGGAAAAAAATTCTTCATTTATGAAAAGTTTGATGGCATTAGGTATATAGCAGTTATTACACTATCCAATTTGTAGGAAACTTAACTAAGAAATCGGAAGATATAATTGTAATATTAACTTTAAAACTTTCGCGTTTTATAATGAAAAACAATATGTCACGGGCATTGAACGCAATGATTTAGATTATTTATTTACCTATTTAACCTGACGTTTCGGCCGTGTTGCAACGACCGTGGAGCCGTGGACCGTGGAGATGAAAATTTAATTTTTAACTGCTTTAATAAGGATTCTTTAAAATGTTGGGCGAATCCAGAAGAATCCCGACCGTCTGGCTACTCTAGGTCTGTACGATTTAAAATCCAATTTAGTGTAGTGTGATCACTAGCTAACAATTTAGGTTCCTAACTAGGTTTCCAATAAGTTGGATAGTGGCAAACTGTGGGTGTACTATTGGTGCCCCACTGCTCAACCCTTTGGGAAATACAGGCGTGATGTATATGTAATCATGTTCCCGAAAACGGCTCTAACGATTTCGATAAAATTTGGGTTTTCTAGGGCAAAAAATCGATCTACCATAGGTCTCATATCTGGATAAATTCTAGATTCTTTCTATTTTCATCCGAGCTGAGCTTGATCACCCAGGTACTAAAAACATAGACCATTTATTAGCACAATATTTTCGTCAAGTATTCATCATCTTCCTGCCCTTGTCCCATGTTACTTCGGGTCGTCGCAACACGTTTTCTTCCATACCCTCCTGTCCCCTGTCACCCTATCACTGACTCTCTTTTCTTTCATATCGCTTCTCGTACAATCTATCATTTCTTTTTTTTGCCTTCCCCTATCTCTTCATCCATCGATCATTATCAAGTTGTATAATTAACAGTAATTATTCATGGCCACCGATAGGACTATTTTCTGGAGTTTGCACAGGTACAGAGACTACCTTGACGATGTTAAGAATTGAATGGATTTCAAAACAATCTGAATTTTGCTTTGGTTTTACAACATCCAAAGCACTTATCTAAAGGATTGTCCAGATGTACCAGGAGATCGGAAAAAAATGGCAAGACAGAAGGGAGGCCCATAAGCAGCCATCATTGCAGAGCATATCCTGCAATGAGATACAAAAGGCTCATAATAATTATTGAAAGCTCCTTTGCACCCTTGAGCTTTTTGTTAACAGTTGCAGAGTGGTGGTAATAGATTTGTAATTTACCACCAAACTAATCTGTTTTCAAACTGAATAAATGAATGATTTCTGAATTAAGATTCTAAAATCGGATTTTTTCAAGCATTTGAGGTTAGTATAGGCACTTAGAATTTGTCAAGTTCTTTACTTCCAATTCTAATAAGATCTAACTAATAAGTATAATATAGGAATAAAGTATAATACTCTGGATTCGATTCCCAGGATAGATAGAATGTGTCATTGAGATTCACCATCTAGACTAGAATTTTCTATCATGTCACATTATAGTCAATTCACACTAAGCTGCACCATACAATCCTCAAGCAACATATTCATACAAACATACATAAACTCATGCCTTTTTTCCAAGGGAGTAGGCAGAAATTACAGAACGCCACCTACTACGATCCTTACATACTCCTTTTGCTTCACTCACGTTCATACATCTAGTCACGCAACATTCTTTTGGTAAAATTCGAGGAATTCGAACGAAGAACTCAGATGACGTCACCGTTCGACGCGGGTCATGAGTGTGCCATTCTCATGACATAACTAAACTAGCATATTATTTATGACGAAACACGAACTAGACGCGATCTACAGAACACAGAGACGGCTCGGCGCCCTCTTTTTTTTTTAGTTAGGCGCTTGGCCACTGCTAGAGGAGGCGCTGTCAACAAAAAAGCGAACTCAAAAGATGTAAACAAGAAGAAAATCATGCTGTGCACTGTGCATTCGGAGGATACACGTTCGCGAACTGGCTGACCAAAACCAGAATATGTATCCTCCGACTGCACAGCATGATTTTCTTCTTGTTTAAGTACATCTTTTGAGTTCGCTTTTTAAGCAGTCGGGTTTTTGACTTTTTGAATTAACATCAACAACAACTTTTTAGTTATTTTTTTTAGACTGAGGTACATTTAAACATATAAGTGTTATATATTTTTGAAATCTCCTCTTTAAACCCTTTATTTTGATACCCCACACTTTGGGTTTAAAAAAATATAGAATTAAAGAAATGGGAATAAAAATTTTGGCCCCCACAATATGGCGCCCGAAAGCCGCCATTTTTCTATTTTCCAATTTTAATGTAGCCAGTGACACTCGCAGGGTTAAGGCAAATCGATTGACGTAAGAACCATCAAAATCGGCCAACGCGTTTGGTCTCTAGAACGCGACATAGGAACAAACATACATACATACATACATAGACTGATAAACACATTACCCTCCTTCGGCAGTCGGGTAAAAATTAAGACATGTTGACATTCACCACCAACCGGCACAGTGGCCGCGTGGTGGATAACGGCCCTTATAGATAGGAGGCTTGAGCCCCAGTAGATGGAATGCTCTAAGCTTAATAGTGATTATGCTAAGCGGAGGCAGAAAGACTCATACTGTATGGTGTCGGACGTAAAGAATAGCACCATCTTCCCGTGGGTGTCGTAAGAGCCGACTAAGGGACTTATTTACCAGAGAATGGGCAGCAGCGTTCTCTGTGCACTTGTAACAACCGTACTATGATCGCCAACCTGCTAGCCAAGCTTGGCGATTATGGCAAAACACCCCAAACCATGATAAGCACACTAAAGAAATGAGAATATCCTCAACATATTCGCTGAAGGTCATACAGGTCTACGCCCCGACCTCGGCACACCCCACCGACAAAGAAGAGACCATGTATGAGGATATGTCTAGAGCCATGCATGGTTTCAAAACTCATTTCATCATTGTCATGGGGGACTTCAAAGCGATACTGGGCAAACGAGACGTGGATGAGCTGCAAGTGAGGCAATTTGGAGTTGGACGTCGGAACCACCGGGGTCACCTACTGGCCAGCTTTATGAAGAAGGATTCTCTATATGATAAACTCTTTCTTTAGAAAGCGTGAGCACGGGATTTGGACCTGATAGAGCCCCGATGGTGCAACTAAAAACGAGATCTACTTCATCATGTCAACCAAGAAGCAAATGTTCAATGATGTCTCTATGATCAATTCGGTGAAAACCAGGAGCGATCACCGCATGGTAAGAGGCACATTGAACATTAATATCAAGCTTGAAAGGTCTGGACTGATGAAGTCTACGCTCCGTCCAGCCCAGATCCAGATCCAAAACCCCGAGAGCTTTCAGCTCGAACCACAGAATCGTTTCGAGTGCCTAGGGAACACCGTGGACGAATACAGCGATGGGTTCGTGGTGTAGGTATGGTGTATGGTATCCTAGTGGCTAAGACCTCACCTTTCGTGCTTGAGATCGTGGGTTCACCAGTACCGATGGAACTGTTTAAATTTACATAATGTTGCGGACGTAGCGTGATCGCCTTCCCCGAGGAGGGAGGTCGTAAAGCTCCCGGATGGCGCGCTGGACGCCCGAAGAACATTGACTCTTCAGCTTGGATCTGGTAACCTCTTTGGAATGTTGCCTCAGGACTTCTAATCAAGCAGGTGCAGGGATGATAATTGTTTAATTAAATAAAACACTTCAATTATTTAAAACTTGGTACGAATTTAGGGCTCTCAACAAGTAACTACTAATTAAGTTCAAGTGACTTGTTTCTAGTGGCTATGGCCGATGACTACAATTCTATCTTTGGACCGAGGGTGTTTTATACCCTCGGTCGTTACTACTATCGAGAGCCCCGCGATTTTGTGCCGAAAATAATTTTTATTTACCAAAAAAATCCCTTACCCGACAGTGGGTTTTGGGTCTGTACTATCCCTTCCATGGTGCTATCAACGCCTGGATTTCTGTGCACTGTAGCACAGTAACACCCCCTATTGGTGTATCTAATCCATATACATCTATATCCAGGCATTGATAGCGTCCCTAGGCTATATCTATAGAAAAAAGGGGCAAGTTCCCTTATTTTCATGTCGGAAAGTTGTATAACAACATTCCTAGCCCAGAGAGTACTATAGGTTGGGGTGACCTGCTGACAAATTCAGCAAGTCGTCTATGGGCGGCTTAAAAAAGCTTATTTTCGGACGTTTATCGTGGGATATCATCCCTTAAATACACGCTCCTTAACGTTTTTAGACAATTTATTCTATTACTTGAATTTCTACTCAGACCATCCAAGCTATCACCACCGAATATGGGTGGACTGGTGGCTGAAGGAGAGCACTTTACAGTTCTAGTGCCTCCACAAGTATATATATACATTTTGTACATAATGTACCCAAAAAAGTGTTAGTTCGACAGCTAGTCACTCCCTTTGTGTCTAGCTATCTCCTAAACTACTTAACCGATTCTATATTTTTATGGGACGACACGATGGCGCGTCTATCGGGCCATCGGGAAGTCCCCGAAAATTCCTTATTTTTGGAAGTCTCAGGGGTGTATAGTCCCTGGGAATGCCAAAAAACGGGCCAAAAATCACAAGTCCAGATTACCATGTCTGGATTTGTGCCTAAACTATATGAGCGATTTTCGCTCCAAAGGGATGGCCTGATAGCTAGTCCAACGGGCCATTCGACAATACTTCTATAATAAGTACATCTATTTCCTTCAGGGAGTTATTCGACCTGAAGGGTCTACAAATTTCAACAATTTTGTTTGTTTACACTTTTCCGCGCTGAGTATGTCGGAAACTATCCGGGCGATCTTTCTCGTCTAAAGACCGTCTGGAAGCCCCTTCGACGAGCTTTCCAATGGTAGTACTTTTAACAGTACACCTACATATTTTCTAGGTGCTTAGGGCACCTAAAAGAATAGCCCCGTCGAAACTCCCATAAACAGCGCGTTTTACACTATATACCGACATGATATCTCAGGTAAATAGGCTTTATATAAAGCAGTATACTAATTCTGAACTGTATATAGGTTTCCCGTCTTGATCTAGGTCCCCCATATACCCTAAAATGACCTAAATGTCCCAAATTCACTTCCTGAGACATCACGTCAATATTCACATATTAATGGTGGAAACTATACATTTTCCACATTATATCATTCCTATGCACTAAAATTATGTCTAATACATAATATAACCCCTCAAAACATGATTTTAATCTACCAGAATTTTTGTGCGCAAAACGCCAACATATAAAACTACCCGCCGCCATCTGGCGCACCATTCGGAACTAGGCGGGCGCAGCGAACGCACGCATTCACATGAAATTGATTTTACGTTTTAAGTATGAAGACTATAATATTTATATATTTCAATGCTTCTATTCTATTAATCTGGTATTACTAAAACCCAATACGCATAAATAAACGTTAAGGACGTTATATTACTACCTTAAAAATGCGATTTAAAATACCCTTACATACCGAGCTTATAAATAGGACCGACGTGTTTACAACATTTTCATTCCTACTTGGCGCTCGGGCGTGAGCAGACGTATGACTCTAATACATACTTTATTTACAAAAACCATTCAAATGGTTGGTGACTCTCGTCGCGAACATATCTCCCGCCGTGCAGTGCTGTGCAGGCTCGAAGTGATGTCGGCGCGGCGCTGCACTCCCATGGTGAGTGACGAGTGGCAGTCTCGGATGCCGTCGCCAGGCTCACCGAAGGATGATCGCCGCCCCGGCGTCTCTGGTTACTGAGGCAGTGGGACGAGTTTCTTCACCGGACGCTTCAGGATGCCGCCAAGTGTGCGCACCTCAGCAGTCCGGGTTTCTCCGTCGATTCCTGGATACACGGCTACAATGCGGCCTCGAGGCCATGTGTTTCGAGGCAGCTGGCCGTCGGCTATCAGGACGGGGTCGCCCACATTAAGTTTGGGCCCACTACTATGTGGCTCCCGCCGGTTTTGGAGCTCAGGCAGGTACTCTCTGACCCAGCGGCTCCAGAACATATCAGCGAGGATCTGTGATCGTCGCCATACTTTCCTGCTGTCTATATCCTGCTCAGTGAATACGCCAGGTGTAGGTAGTCTGGCTGACCCACCGAGTAGGAAGTGGTTCGGTGTGATGGACTCATCATCATCGCTGTCTACTGACACATGTGTCAATGGTCGGCTATTCACAATGTACTCTGCCTCACAAATCAGTGTGGACAACACCTCTTCAGTTGGGTGTTTTTCTGTAAGTACATTGTACAGCGTGTTTTTTACGCAGCGGACTAGGCGCTCCCAGGCGCCTCCCATGAATGGCGCTGATGGCGTTATAAAACGCCATACGATGCCTCTGCGACTGGCCTCTGTTTTGAAGGCGTCTCGCAGCTCTCTGTCGGCGCCGTGCATGTTGGTGCCATTGTCTGAGTGTATCTCAGCTGGGCATCCTCTGCGTGCGGCGAATCGGCGCAGCGCCAATATGGCGGAGTCCGCGCTTAGGCTGGCGGCGATTTCAAGGTGCACCGCCCTAGATGTGAGACACGTAAATAGTGCTACGTATCTCTTTTGATGCTGTCGACCGACGGTGACGGATAGTGGGCCGAAATAGTCGAGCCCAGTATATGTAAACGGCCTCTTATGATGAGCGAGGCGCGTTTTCGGGTGGTCACCGGTCGCTGGTATTGGTGGCTGCGCCTTGCGTATCCGGCAATGCAGGCACCTAGCGACGACCTTCTTCGTTGTCGGTCGCATCTTCACGACCCAGTAGTGCTGCCGAACCTCATTTATTGTGAGTTCGGTGCCGCTATGTTGTAGGCTACGATGTGTCCAGTCTATGTACAATTGCGTTACGTGATGGTCGCCGTGTAATATGGGCGGACGCATCACTTCTTCAGTTACCTCTTGTGTAGCTGCTATGCGACTTCTTAGACGCAGCACGCTGTCTACGACCTGGATTTGTAAAGGTCGCAGCGAGCTATTCTTTGCAATTTCTTCAACGTTCGCTAATTCTGAGGCGAACGATTGTTGTTGTGCGACTTGGACTAGAATTTTCTCAGCTTTTTGGAGAAATTCTGCTTCTATTATCTGCCTGATGGCCTGGGCTGGAGCTCTGCACGCCTGCTTCTGCTTTTGTACAGGTGCAGCGGGCTTCTTGCGCCAGTCTGGGTCGTTCTCAGCGTTTTTTCTTGTCCGTTTGTAGGACGTTATCTCTGTTCTATTTTTGCATAGAGATATAAAACGCAATACTGTAGCGGTCGCGCGCAGCAGCCGCTCCCATCTGGAGAAACGGCTGGGCTCTGGAACGGCTTCTATGAGGCTCTTCTTGTCCTCTTCTGTGACTACGAGAGTTTTTTCTTCTCCCGTGTCATTCGAAATTGGTGGTTTCTCTGTGGGCCATAATTCGGGTCCAAGAGACAAAAAACTCGGCCCGCAGTACCACTCGTGGTCCGAGTTGAACCGCAGTGGTACGTCACGGGTTGCTGCATCAGCGATGTTCATCTTTGAGGGTATCCATCGCCAATCTTCAACTTTACTATTGTCTTCAATAGCAGCTATTCTATGAGCGACGAAAGGTTTGTATTCCCTCGCTCCTCTTCTTAGCCAGGTCAGCACGGTCTTACTATCTGACCAGTACGTTACTGACGTGGGCTTGCAGTCGTGTTCACTTATCACTGCTGCGGCCACGCGGGTACCCATCACCGCGGCCTGAAGTTCGAGTCTCGGTATCGAAAGCAGTTTCAATGGGGCCACCCGCGCTTTCGCCATGACAAGGCTTATTAGGTGCTTGCCTTCTATGGTCGTGGCCCTCCAATATACAGCTGTAGCATATGCCATCTCGCTTGCATCAGTGAACACGTGCACCTGCAATTCTATAGCGTCGCTATAGCCTGGATAGCATCTCGGTACGCTAACATCTTTAAGTTGGCGTAAATGTTGTACCCAATTCGTCCATTGTAATGCCAGGTCAACATCTAGCCTCTGATCCCAGTCGACGCCTCGCCTCCATGCCTCCTGCAGTATCTGTTTCGCCTTTATGGTTACTGGTGAGGCGAGTCCGAGTGGGTCGTATAGCGACGCAACTATTCTGAGTGCTTCCCGCTTGGTAGGCACCTCAACGTCCAAGATACCCTCAGGTAGGCGCGCCAGGGTAAGGTTAAAACCCAGCGTGTCTTCACCTGGCCTCCATATAAGGCCTAGTATCTTCTCTGACGTATCTATATCTCCAATGGATACCATCTCAGTTTGTATATGCGATGGGTCCATTTTTTCTAGGAGCTGCGAACTGTTTGAAACCCATTTTTTAAGTTCAAACTTCGCCTGTAGGTGTATCTTCTGCACCATGCTTGCGACTTCTGCCGCCTTCTCGACTGTTCTATGGCTATCTAGGTAGTCGTCCATGTAATGACTACGTAGTATAGCTTCCACTGCTTCTGGGTGGCTTTCTATATGCTTCTTTGCGTTCCAGTTCTTTGCAAATATTGCCGTGCAAGGTGAACTGGCTGCGCCGAAAATGATGGACGTCATTCTATATTCTTCTGGCGCTCCTTCTCTGCGGTTTCCTCTCCACAGGTAGCGGAGCGCGTCTCGGTCTTGGCTCCGCACCTTGACTTGCATGAACATTTCCGCTATGTCACCGGTTATCGCGACGCAGTGTCGACGAAACCGCATCATTACTCCAGGCAGCGACTGTAATAGGTCGGGCCCAGTCAGCAGGAAGTCATTCAGTGACATTCCTCTCGATTTGGCGGCAGCGTCATGTACGATGCGAAGCTTCTCTGGCTTCATTGGGTTAAAAACATCAAAGTGCGGGAGGTACCAAGTTTTACCCGGCATGCTAATTGCGGGTGCCCTTTCAGCGTACCCTTTCGCAATTAGCGAGTCCATCTGTTCTGAGTATCTTCTTCGAAGTACCTGGTTCTTGTCCAGCTTCTTCTCAGTTGAGGCGAGCCTCTTTAGAGCTGTCTCATAGCTATCTGGCATCTCAGCATGCTCATTACGCCATAACATGGCGGTTTCTATATGTCCATTTGCTAACTGGACGGTCATTCGATTCAAAATGTCCTCTGCCCTTTTCTCAGGGTCAGAGGCGGGGCGCTGTGGGTTTATGCACAGCGATTCTATAGCGAAAAATTCGCGCAACCGATGATCTAAGTCATCATCAGTTGTTATTCTATTCACTTGATGTACTCGCTGTCGCAGCGAACTATTATGCGCGCCATGTAGTGTCCAACCCATCACTGTAAGTGACGCAATCGGTTGGTTTCTAGGGCCTCTTCGAATCTCGCTGGCCAATAATAGATGCCAGTTATCTTGGCCGACGAGTATTTTTGGCACGCCATTATTGTACATCAACTCTTTTCTCAAGTCGGTTAAATGCTTGCAACGTGAGACAACTCTATTGCTCACTGTTTGCTTCGCCAAACTTAGCTGCGGGATAGTACGTGCTTTGAACTGCACTCTATTCTCGAGCTGGCTAACCAGCGTCACCGTGACCCTTCTCGAGCAGGGGGTGGTGATCATGGTGTTGCCTATCGCACCGATCTTGAGTGGGTCCACAGGGCCCTTAGCCCCGACTTGCATCGCGATGTCCTCGTCCATCAGCGAAACGGTGGACCCGTCATCCAGGAGGGCGTATGTCGCCACCTCTCCCGCCGGTCCGATAACCCGGACCGGCACTATCTTGAGGAACGCCTGGCTCGACTGGGTTCTTGAACTGGCCACCGTTTCCTGCGGATCCTTGCTGGATTCCGTAACAACGGGCTTGTTTTCGCGATCCCTCTGGTCGGGCCTTCTGGTGGCATCCCTCTGCTTTTGCTTCTTCCTATGAAGAAGCTGATGGTGCGGAAATGTGCACCCCTCTTGGCCACACCGCTTTGACTTGCAAGTGTGGTTGCCTCGACGAATGTGTAGGCAGCAAAAGCACAAGTTGTATTTCTTGGCTAGCTCCCATCTCTGGTCTATAGCTACGCCCCTGAATTTTGGGCAATCAGGAGCGTAGTGGGTTCCTACGCAACAAATACGGCATTTGTCTACCGGTTTGTCCGTAGCGATGTGCGTCCTTTGGGTGACGCGTCTGTTAGTGGTTGCCTCGGCCGAAGCGATGCCTTCGGGTGGGGCGAATGCACTACAGAAGTGTGCCTGTTCAGAAACAAAATTACTGAACAACGTAATGTCTGGCAACGATTGGTACTTCTCGGTATATGTTCGGTACCACTGAGTGCGTAGCGAGTTCGGTAGCTTTTCGGTTAACGATCGCAGAAGCTCCGCGTTCATAAGGTAATGTTCCTTTTTCAACGCGCGGAGCGTCACTACGCCACTCCTCACGCGACTGGCAAACGTGCAGATGTCTTTAGGTGACTCGCTGCAGCGCGGCAGGTCGCGTAATCTATTGGTTTCAGCTTGCGCTATGGAGTCTGGACGGCCGAACTGCAGCTCGAGTTCCTTCATGATGTCATCGGGTTTAGCATGCCCAATGAGTTCTGAGCTGACGGTCTCCAGTGCCCGCCCATGCAGGCTTCTCCTAAGCCTCGCCGTGTTCTCGACGTCCGTAAAATACGTTCGAGTGGTCTCATATATGGCACGAAATGAAAGCCATTCTGTATGAGCACCGTTGAAATTCGGCAATGTCATGATGAATTTCGATGCAGAGGGATTCGATTGGTCACGCTGTTCGACTTTTCTGTCGGCTAGCGACGCTATAGCGGCCGTAAGTTCCGTCAAAAATGGACGGAGACTTTCCCCCTGACCTCCAGTATTTGAAACTGGAGGATTTGTCACTTCGGACCTTCTGGGATGCTGAGTTTCTATTTGTGTTTTGGTGGCAGTCGGAGTCAGGGGTCTATGCATAGAATTTCTGGTTCCCCCTTCACCGACGTTATCCTCCTTCTCAGGCCGTGGTTCTGGCGCTTCTTCGAGCCATGAACGCACGTACTCATTGTTTGAGTCCCTGTCATCTAAGTATTCGGCCTCAGAATCCTCATCCTCTGCCCTTTGAAGTGCTAATTGTGCAAGCTCCAACTTAATTTTCAGTAAGTCTTCGCGAGCCCTATCTATTTTTCTCCGTGACCGAGTCATTTTAGTTGACGGCGGACGGCTATGTTCGATACGGGTGTCACCCCGGGTAGTCATCGGCATGGCTGTACGTCTATCTTCTAAAGTCTTCTCGTTCCGAGAAGGTTTCAATGTTGAGTCTGAAGTTCCTTCTATACTGGTTATTTTTGTGGAAACTGCTTGGTCTGTTTCTATTGGTTGATGCGCTGGGGTACTTTCAGACTGAGGCGCTAGAGGGCGCTGCCCGTCCATCTGTTCGTTCCCATCGACAGTGGAAGGCGAGTACGGCGGCTCATCATGTCTGATGACGGTGGAT
Organism: Anorthoa munda; assembly: GCA_945859665.1. Classification (NCBI taxonomy): domain Eukaryota; kingdom Metazoa; phylum Arthropoda; class Insecta; order Lepidoptera; family Noctuidae; genus Anorthoa; species Anorthoa munda. The sequence goes on along the minus strand of OX243919.1, from coordinate 407,996 downwards.
GGTCTATCCATTTCCACGGTCCACGCCGCAGGCGCTTTGCCTTGGGATCTAGTAAGCGGCATCGTTGTTTGAAATATTTTTTTTTTATTTTTAAAAATTCAAAATTAACCCCAGTTCTAAATATTCGACGGTCAGAACGTCAACCTATCAGCATGAGTTCCAGTTCAATATTTTTATTGCGACGGTCAGAACGTCTATTTACGACACAAGACCTAATTCCCAAAATTTCCGACGGTCAAAACGTCAGTTTTCAAAAAATTCACCAAGTGGATTGACTATAATTCAATCTCCAAAAATTCAAATCACCAAAAACTCACGGTTGGTGATAAGTCCTTATGAAACTTCAGACATCTGTAGTACACGTTTGTTTTTTCTCAAAACGTGTATCTTCAATACGATTGACTATAATTCAATCGAAATATCAATCACCGAAAAGTCGAATGTACTTTTCAGCGATAATGCCTCACTAGCTGCTTGTTCCAGACGTCAGAGTCGTAACTCAATCTTCTGAGTACGTATCTTCTTTCGATTTGACGAAATTTCAATTTTCGAAAATTCCCGAAAGCTTAAGGGTTGCTTTCAGTCATAAGCCTTCAGGATATGTTTGTTCAAACATCAAAGCTGCACATCAGTTTCATAAACGCACGTCTTCTATTTGTTTAGACGGACGCTTAGTATTCGAACGAAATCGCTAAAAACGTAAGGGTAGTTTTCAGCGATAAGCCTTCAGGAATTATTTGCTCGACGTAAAACACGCAATTCAGGCTTAAAAACGCATATTCTTGGTAAAATTAAACCAGCGTTCAGTTCCAGAACAAATCACTGAGAACATAGGGTGGTTTTCAGCGATAAGTCTTCAGGAACTATTCTTATAGCTTCATATATGCACATCTGTCTTCATACGGCACTTTTGCAGCTCACAGGAAATATATTCAATCTTCTAACAGTTATTAAAAACAAGAGGGTAGTTCTAATAACTGTCTCCCGGAATTTACCTCTTTGGTCCAGCGGTGGGCTTGGGCACGCAGGATCTATTCTCTGCTCGACTTCAACTTGTTTCTTGTGAAATTAATTCGTCAGGAATTCGACAAATTAATTCCACCACTATTTCTTCCCGCTGTCCTGGAGCTGCTTTCCTGGCTTCAATCTTCAGTTTGAAGGCAGCATATTGTGCGGCTGAATTTCCTCTATCCCTGGTGGAATTTCAGTATTTCTTCCCGGTTTTCCAGGTTTCTAAAATCCGGCACAAAATCTATTTAGTGTCGGATTTATTTTATTTTCGACGATTCTTCCTTCTTTTTCTTAGACGTCCTGGAGCTGTTCTTCCAGGTTCCAGGCTGATCAAATCCGGTTCGACAGGACCAATAAATGTTGCGGACGTAGCGTGATCGCCTTCCCCGAGGAGGGAGGTCGTAAAGCTCCCGGATGGCGCGCTGGACGCCCGAAGAACATTGACTCTTCAGCTTGGATCTGGTAACCTCTTTGGAATGTTGCCTCAGGACTTCTAATCAAGCAGGTGCAGGGATGATAATTGTTTAATTAAATAAAACACTTCAATTATTTAAAACTTGGTACGAATTTAGGGCTCTCAACAAGTAACTACTAATTAAGTTCAAGTGACTTGTTTCTAGTGGCTATGGCCGATGACTACAATTCTATCTTTGGACCGAGGGTGTTTTATACCCTCGGTCGTTACTACTATCGAGAGCCCCGCGATTTTGTGCCGAAAATAATTTTTATTTACCAAAAAAATCCCTTACCCGACAGTGGGTTTTGGGTCTGTACTATCCCTTCCATGGTGCTATCAACGCCTGGATTTCTGTGCACTGTAGCACAGTAACACCCCCTATTGGTGTATCTAATCCATATACATCTATATCCAGGCATTGATAGCGTCCCTAGGCTATATCTATAGAAAAAAGGGGCAAGTTCCCTTATTTTCATGTCGGAAAGTTGTATAACAACATTCCTAGCCCAGAGAGTACTATAGGTTGGGGTGACCTGCTGACAAATTCAGCAAGTCGTCTATGGGCGGCTTAAAAAAGCTTATTTTCGGACGTTTATCGTGGGATATCATCCCTTAAATACACGCTCCTTAACGTTTTTAGACAATTTATTCTATTACTTGAATTTCTACTCAGACCATCCAAGCTATCACCACCGAATATGGGTGGACTGGTGGCTGAAGGAGAGCACTTTACAGTTCTAGTGCCTCCACAAGTATATATATACATTTTGTACATAATGTACCCAAAAAAGTGTTAGTTCGACAGCTAGTCACTCCCTTTGTGTCTAGCTATCTCCTAAACTACTTAACCGATTCTATATTTTTATGGGACGACACGATGGCGCGTCTATCGGGCCATCGGGAAGTCCCCGAAAATTCCTTATTTTTGGAAGTCTCAGGGGTGTATAGTCCCTGGGAATGCCAAAAAACGGGCCAAAAATCACAAGTCCAGATTACCATGTCTGGATTTGTGCCTAAACTATATGAGCGATTTTCGCTCCAAAGGGATGGCCTGATAGCTAGTCCAACGGGCCATTCGACAATACTTCTATAATAAGTACATCTATTTCCTTCAGGGAGTTATTCGACCTGAAGGGTCTACAAATTTCAACAATTTTGTTTGTTTACACTTTTCCGCGCTGAGTATGTCGGAAACTATCCGGGCGATCTTTCTCGTCTAAAGACCGTCTGGAAGCCCCTTCGACGAGCTTTCCAATGGTAGTACTTTTAACAGTACACCTACATATTTTCTAGGTGCTTAGGGCACCTAAAAGAATAGCCCCGTCGAAACTCCCATAAACAGCGCGTTTTACACTATATACCGACATGATATCTCAGGTAAATAGGCTTTATATAAAGCAGTATACTAATTCTGAACTGTATATAGGTTTCCCGTCTTGATCTAGGTCCCCCATATACCCTAAAATGACCTAAATGTCCCAAATTCACTTCCTGAGACATCACGTCAATATTCACATATTAATGGTGGAAACTATACATTTTCCACATTATATCATTCCTATGCACTAAAATTATGTCTAATACATAATATAACCCCTCAAAACATGATTTTAATCTACCAGAATTTTTGTGCGCAAAACGCCAACATATAAAACTACCCGCCGCCATCTGGCGCACCATTCGGAACTAGGCGGGCGCAGCGAACGCACGCATTCACATGAAATTGATTTTACGTTTTAAGTATGAAGACTATAATATTTATATATTTCAATGCTTCTATTCTATTAATCTGGTATTACTAAAACCCAATACGCATAAATAAACGTTAAGGACGTTATATTACTACCTTAAAAATGCGATTTAAAATACCCTTACATACCGAGCTTATAAATAGGACCGACGTGTTTACAACATTTTCATTCCTACTTGGCGCTCGGGCGTGAGCAGACGTATGACTCTAATACATACTTTATTTACAAAAACCATTCAAATGGTTGGTGACTCTCGTCGCGAACACATAATATTTTGATATCGCTGACAACGGTGAAGGAAAACGTCGTGAGAAAACCTGCAGCCTTATTGCGTAAGTGCGCAAAGAAGTTAAACTCTATCCAACCGACCAAATCGACCAATCACATGCGAGATGAATGCTCGTGCCTTCTCTGTGTGAGAAGAGGCACGAGCCCTGCAGTGGGACAGTTAAAAATTGATGTTATTAGTTCGTATGTGGCCTCATATTTAGCAGACCAGCGCCAGCCTTAGCCTTTGATCAGGGTAGAGCGAGAGTGTCTTTCAACGTCCTTTGGTTGACGATTTTAGTTCACGCAAATTCTACATTATTTCACTATCATATATTTCTGTAAGGCTCCGAATCCTGGGCAATTCGCACTGTGGATCGAAAAAAAATTGAGGCCTTGGAGATTTGGTGCTGGGGAAGAATGTTGGGCATACCATGACAGCAAAACGCACTAACAAATTCATCCTCGGCCAGCTGAACATCAAAGCCAGACTCTCCACGATATGCTACCTAAGTTCCTTTGGTCATATCGCTCGGAGACAGACAACTTCGAAAAACTGATTGTGGTGAGAAAGATGGATGGTAAAAGACCGCGCGGATGTTCACCTACTCGCTGGTTAGACCAGATAGGAGCGATTACAGGACTCACGGTGACCACTGCCCTGAGAAGAGCAGAATACAGAGTGGCGTGGAAGCTGCTAGACAGTGACTCCGTTAAGGCCTTCCAAGACTGGCACGACCTTCAGAAATGAAGACAACGAATAAGAATAAGAAATTCTACATTTGTTTGATGTTAAAAATATATTATTCCCTTGTCAAAAAAGTCTGTAGACCTACGGATTTATCTAGAGGTAATTAACGGATTTTTGGCGTCATCCTACGTATGGAAACTGCTTTTGGCTTTTTGGCACCCCTTGCCTTTCGGTGCCTAGAGCAACCGCTCCTCTCTACCCAAGGGTAAAGTACGTGTCGGACTTCGTACACTTATGGTTCCGTACATAAGCAAAAATCTGATTTATTAAAATATTGGTATACTTCTGTAAAAATACGTATTAATAAACATTATCACCAAATTACAAGTTCATAGGTCAATAGGAAGTAGATAAAATCTACGGAACAAAATTGTACGACATACGACAGAGAGACGGACACGTGAGCAATAGAGCTCCGTTTGGACCCTTCGGGTACGGAAACCAAAAAACGGGCTTTACTATATCCAAAGTCGGCTAACAGGATGAGACAATCAATAGTACAGACGTCACAGCCTGCTGTGTCATAGAGCAAGGCCATAGGTCGATCATTAATAAGACTAATAGCATACAAGGTTAGGACATACGGATATAAGCACAGCCTCGTTGGTCTAGCGAACATAAGCGCTACTGCTGACCATCAGGTCCTGGGTAATCCACCACGCGGGCCCAGTGCGGGTTGGTGGATGTCACATGTCTTCAAATAGTAATAGGGTAGTTGACAAAAAATATCTATTTATTCCGTCAGTTAGATAGCCTAAAATATTGGACACGTATTTTTTGCTTTGCCACGTAAACAAAAAATTACAACGATACAGTGCGTTGAAATTTCGTGTGACGTCACGGTGTGCTACACTTTGTACTGACGTCACAAGCCCCGATTCCTGAACTTTGATGCGCTTTTTCATTGTTGGATAAAGCAAAAAATACGGGTCCAGTATTTTATTTGATAATCTCACTGACGTAGTCCGTCAGTGAGATTATATAATTTATAAAGATATTGAACGAAGCACCACGCGGGCGGGCGGAGCCGCGGGTGGCAGCTAGTTCATTATAATTGTTTATTTATTGTGGACACGAATCTCTTTGAACCTCAGCTGATATTAATTCAGACTGAAGTCAGATCTAAAATTAGAATTGTACATTGTACAAGTCTGAGTCATACATATTTCGAATATACCGTTCAATTTCTTATTTAGCCCATTGTGTGTCCACATACATAACGTATGAAATTATTTGAATACTAGTCTAGACGTAAATAAAGTTTGGTGTTTTTTGTAATGTCACCGGATTATTGCGGACACCGAAGTGTTTTTGATTATTAGTGATAGGCGAGTCTCACCACTATCTCGCCTGATGGTAAGCGATGATGTGGTCGGCGGTGAAGCACGCTTGTCTAGAAGTAACCTATTCACTAGAGACTTAAAGACTCCCAGGTTGTAGCTATCGGGAAACACAGACTCCGGCAGGGAATTCCACTCCTTAGCTGTACGCATAATAAAAGCATTCCCAGAACTGGTGCGTATGGGTGGAATGTCCACCTTGCCATAAGTTATATTTGCGCCGTTTGAGATTTACTTCCAAACAAGAGATTCGCCCCGACTTCGCACGAGACAAATTATATACAAAAACCTTTCTCGTTTATCTCTCTTTCTGTTATTGAAAACAATATCGAAATCCGTTGCGTGGTTATGAAGAATTATGCGGCGAAACAGACGACAAAAATTTGGTTTATACTTAGTATACAGTAGTCACAGCGGATATTTGTGTCTCTGAAGTTGGCTCTGCGAACCATTGAGCAAGAAACAGTTTTTCATAGAGTATACTGTATACAGTAAGCGAGATAGGACGATGCGACAAACTTAAGCGAGTGAAAGAGGCAGTTAGACAATGCTATCTTCTACTTCAACATTGACACAGCTGGTCTTTGTGTCTCTGAAGTTGGCTCTGGGAATCTTGCGCAAGAAACAGCTTTTCATAAACTACTGCATACAGTAAGCGAGATAGGACGATGCAACAAACTTAAGCGAGTGAAAGAGGCAGTTAGACAATGCTATCTTCTACTTCAACATTGACACAGCTGGTCTTTGTGTCTCTGAAGTTGGCTCTGGGAATCTTGCGCAAGAAACAGCTTTTCATAAACTACTGCATACAGTAAGCGAGATAGGACGATGCGACAAACTTAAGCGAGTGAAAGAGGCAGTTAGACAATGCTATCTTCTACTTCAACATTGACACAGCTGGTCTTTGTGTCTCTGAAGTTGGCTCTGGGAATCTTGCGCAAGAAACAGCTTTTCATAAACTACTGCATACAGTAAGCGAGATAGGACGATGCGACAAACTTAAGCGAGTGAAAGAGGCAGTTAGACAATGCTATCTTCTACTTCAACATTGACACAGCTGGTCTTTGTGTCTCTGAAGTTGGCTCTGGGAATCTTGCGCAAGAAACAGCTTTTCATAAACTACTGCATACAGTAAGCGAGATAGGACGATGCAACAAACTTAAGCGAGTGAAAGAGGCAGTTAGACAATGCTATCTTCTACTTCAACATTGACACAGCTGGTCTTTGTGTATGCAAAAAAACTAAACGTGTATGCAATATTTCATCTTAATCGGTGGAAGGTAACTGCTATAAAATTCAGTTACATATTTGACCCGAACACACTTACATACATACATACATTGCAAGTTAAATAAAATCTTGTAAATAGCTACTGCGCAGGGTTTTGCAGCCAATTTCAGAGAAACAAAGATGAGCTGTGAGTACATATATTTAGAAAACTCAAGCATTGCTTCTCTGGTCGCTACTACTGCGCAAATTACGCGACATAGGACAGCCGTCCAAGACTATCAAGTAACCAGTATTGGTCCTCAGTTGATAACCGAGTCTTTGGCCGCTTATCAACTGTCAATATTATGTAAATAAAGCGTATCTAAGCTTATTTATATAATATAGAACTGCCCGTTATATTGTTTTCGCACATATATACGGTAACTTATAAGACAAGAGGTCAGGGTCTGTATTAAAACGTTTCAACACCATCATGATGTTTGCAAGTTTGTTCGTATACTATAAGTTTGTTTGTAATGGATAAACTACTACTTAACCGATTTTTTTAAATTCTTTCGCCAGTAGAAAGCTGTATTTCTCGCCAAACTTCTTGGCCGCCCTGAAGTTGACTACAATGGCTGCGCAGTAGTAAATCTCATACAAAAACAGCACCGTTTCGTGCCTTGCGTATCGGAAAGCCAACTTCAGGGCGGCCAAGAAGTTTGGCGAGAACTATACATTAATCCTGAGTGACATAGGCTATTTTTTTATCCCGTAAACGTGTCCTGTGGGATGAGCTAAGGGGGCGAAGCCGCGGGGAAGATCTAGTTATTATATTGTAAAGTCGAAAATTGTTTGTTTCGTAAAAAGTAATCTCTGGAGGTATTGATTCGTTTACAAAATTCTTTCACTGGTGCAAAGTGCACGGTTCTTGTAGGGAGCAAAGAAGACATATGAGATCATTAGGGTCTCCCCGCTTCTAATATTTTATTCAGCCAATCGTGACTAGGGTTTGCATTATTCGTTTAATTTTACTATTCGAATAAAATGAATACTTTTAGAGCTAAATATTCGAATATTCGGATATTCGAAGATTTTTTAACATTGATTGAAAATAATATAATATCTATTCATTAAAAACAAACAAGAACAACTAGTGGGGGGATATGGTTTGATTGCAGTAGAATTCTTTTCAAATAAAATCAAGCATTTTTATTAGTTTTATTGTTTATTCATTAATCAAAAAACCGGCCAAGTACGAGTCGGAATGGTTCAGAACACGAAGGGTTCCGTACCATTATCGCAAAAAACGTCAAAAAATCACGTGTGTTGTATATCTGTGAACATTTCAATTGTCTAGCTATCACTGTTCATGAGACACAGGCTGGTGACAGACAGACAGACAGACAGACAGACAGACGGACAGTCGGACGGGAGTCTTAGTAATAGGGTCCCGTTTTACCCTTTGGGTACGGAACCCTAAAAATTTTGTTTTTATAGTTTTGCAGAGTAAGCTTAGATACAAATGACTAGGATAAATAATTTATAATCAGAAAAGTAACTTACTAGAAAAAGTAGTAGCTTAGTTACTTATGCTACAGGAAGGGTAAGTAATCTTTAAATTAGGGTTCAGTTCAGGACTTTAGGTATATGTACCTCTTTTATATCACAATCAACATTATTAATTAGTAACTAAGTTAAGTAATCTTTTAATTAGGATTTAGTTTAGCTTTATGTATCATTATAAATTATCACTATCAACATTTGTAAATAGACTAAGTAACTATGGTAAGTTATCTTATAATTAGGGCTCAATTCATGCTTGCTTAAGTAACATAGTCAGCATTATTGATTTGTTCTTAATGAATATCACTAAATATCCATATTTATCTTCACTAGAATTAGAATAGGAACTTTGGTTACATTTTAACATTTAGTTAAGTTTATAACAAAACAAAATCGTCTGTTTTTAGGCTCAAACATATTCAACAATCAACTGTCCATTTTAAACTTTGAAAATATAAGCGTAAAAATCATAGGGCGTCCAAAGTATTTTTGTTCTTAAGCGGTGACACAAGTAACTCGCCGTAGAAAATATCCTCTCAGCTTCGACACTGGAGGATGGGATGGAGAGCAGTAAATTATATGCTCGAGTTAAATGTCCACCGCTGACAAAAAGAGTCATCACCACTTGGATTTTAATGCCAAGATCCAAGACCTCTTCTCCAGACTGCGCAGCGGTAAAGATTCGGCTGAAAATGACTCTTTGTAGCTTGCGGCGCATCTGATCGTTAATATCTTTTTTATTACTGTATTAACTATTCGAATATTCGGAGAATTTAAATGAGTTATTCGAATTTGAAATTGGAGCGGATATTCGAATAATTGAAAATTCCAATATTCGAATTGCAAACCCTAATCGTGACCTTTCTAGTTTCCTTTACTAAAAACTAGGCTAAATCATTTCTGAATAGGTCATACTGGTTTGTAACCAGCTGGTCTATCTCTTCAGAATACCAGAGGGAAATTAGACGATTACTTTCAGATCATTCTTCGAGTTCTAGAGAAGATGTGACATATCTCTTGTATGTTTCAGACGATACCATGCGTGTTCCCGATCCCTGGGGGCATGGGGCCTGGTCGCATGGTCAGGGTGCAGGGCAGCCTGCCACCTGGCGCTCAGAGGTAAGTCTTCGAAAATCAATCCTTTTGAGCTAAGGCCTCATTGTACTCGGGACACTCGAAACTTGAGATAAGCGACTATAACTGTCCAGATTGTGCGGCCATCGAGAAAGCTGTGTCTTTTTTTGTATGTTTGCGGAACAGGGTGTAAAGACCCGTCCCCTCCATTGAAAAAGGCGGCTCCTCCGATCGGACTCAGGGTCAAGGTTCAGTTGCCCAGACTAGATGCAACAACCGTCTGGTCGGCGGATACTCCAATTTCAAAGGAGGTTTGAGGGGCGTTCCCCCCTGTTCTGCATACCTTCAAACTTTTAACTGTCAATAGATGGCGCTGCAAGTTTCCTCCAACCGCCAATAGACTGCTGTCTCGCCAATGAGTGCTTTTTCTTGTAACACTATCATCTAATTCCCCAGATTCGCCATCAACCTCCAATGCGGCCCCAACACCGACCCTCGCGACGACATCGCCCTCCACTTAAACTTCCGTTTCGTGGAGATGTGCGTCGTGCGCAATCACATGACCGCCATGAACTGGGGCGTGGAAGACACGGACGGGGGCATGCCTCTCAACAGGGGGGACAACTTTGAGGCTCTGATACTGTGCGAGCCGCATTCTCTCAAGGTGAGGGTAGTTGATACTATAGTTATAGTTCGTGCCAAACTTCACGCACGGGGAGAAACGGATGGGTGCACGGGGTCCCAGCGCTAACAAAGACAATTTGGTTCAAATAAATATCACTAGACGGCGCGACATGCATCGATTTGTTATTGAATTGTTAGTAAATTGTATGTTCTTGTTCAATCACTCCCTAAGCAAAAAATTATGAAATATTGACTTCTTAAATCACATGTGAAATGTGAATTAAGAACTCAATATTTCATAATTCTTATCTAATCTAAGATTATTTGAACGGATCATTTAAAATTGATTCCAATAGATCAGGTCGGTTTTAAATTTCTGAGGCATGCCACATTTTTTTTTTTTAATTTGTGTTGAACATATTTTGGTACAATGAAACTGCAAAAGCGTGCAAAGAAAACTATAAAACAAATCATCACTGTATTTAAAGAAAAATAGTCACGAACTGAACAGTTGGGCCAACGGCTTAACGTGCTTTCAGAGGCACAGAGAAATACCGTTACGTTAAGATGATCACCCATCGACAGACCGACCTCGGCAAGCGTTGCTTAACTTTATAGATCGACCCGTGCGTCTGTTATTATTTAGCAACGAGCTCCTCAATCCGATTCTGAACGAGTGCAGTGAAGTGTTGAAAAATGTTTTCTTTTGCCCCACCAGGTAGCCCTGAACGGCGCTCACTTCTGTGAGTTCCCCCACCGCATTCCGTTCCAGCGGATCTCCCACCTGACTATAGATGGAGACACCATGATCAATATGATCGGCTTCGAGGGCGCATCCGCGGGTCTTCCACAGCAGCAGGGATACATGGTATGTATACGTTCTTTTTGGGACGATGTTCACTAACGCGGCTTGCAGTAGTTCTTCCTGTCCCATTCCCACTTTCTGCACCATTCCCCCCCTTCCCATTTCCCACTTCCTGCACCATTCCCACAATACCCAATTCCCACTTTCTGCACCATTCCCACCCTAACCAATTCCCACTACCTGCACCATTCCCACCCTAACCAATTCCCACTTCCTGCCCCATTCCCACTTTCTGCGCCATTCGCACTTCCTGCCCCATTCCCACTTTCTGCACCATTCTCATCCTACCCAATTGCCACTTCCTGCCCCATTCCCACCCTAACCAATTCCCATTTCCTTCCCCATGCCCACTTTCTGCGCCATTCCCACTTCCTGTCCCATTCCCACTTTCTGCACCATTCCCACCCTACCCAATTCCCACTTCCTGCCCCATTCCTATTTCCTGTCCCCAGGAGTTGCCTGGTAGAAATCGTAATGTCACGAAAAAGCGTTTTGCCCCCTTTATTATCTCGTTCAGTTCCGTCCGCCGTAGTTCGGATATTGGCGCTGTCCGCCATACTTGTTCACGTCACGGCCTAACAGGCCAGGGGTTCTTAACCAGTGGTCCTTAAGAGCACTCAAAGTGGTCCGGGAAGAAATCAAAAAATAAAATAGGGTGCTAGAGTTTTCTTTCTTTAGGATAATTTTATTAAGTAGGTACCCTAGTCTCAGTCTGCATCTGTCAAAAACACCTGAATTGCCTACATTCTGACAACGACTTACCTGCGTTATAAGATGTTAACTATTATTTTATGTTTCAGGCACCGCCCCCGGCGTATGGAGCTCCGCCCCCGGCCTATGGAGCCCCTCAAGGATACGGTAAGACCATCCAGTTATTTGTATATGCAGATATATTCTCCATGTTCTCTCACCAGGCCATACTTACTCAGCTATCATACGTCCTGATAGCTACAAGCTGGGAGTCTTTAAGTTTCCAGTGAATAGGTTGCTTCTAGACAAGCGTGATTCACAGTCGACCACATCATCGCTTACCATCAGGTGAGATATTGGTAAATTCGAATAAAATATATTTATTTCAAATATTTTTATTGACCAATAAGTATTTAAAACAATATAATTGAAACCCTAACTTCTGAGCTAGGGAAAAACCTGTGTTACAGAAGCAAGCCTATCGTTAAATAAAAATATGCTTGCTCAAAAACCCTGCCAGCTCAGTTATGCCTGTAATTATTGCTGGCAACGGTGAAGACAAACATCGTGAGGAAAAATGGACTTGAAAGTTAATACAGGACGTAACGGAAAGGTGTGATAATATTTTATAAACTGCTTCTGTTCTTGTAAATAAACTACTTTCTAGAACGAAATCCTAGAAAATTCTCTAAAAAGTAACTCCCACCGCCCCCTCCCCCCTCATACAAATTTTGGTCAGTTAATTACTCATAGAATTTATAAGAAACGTTCAGAGTTTCAGACTAAAAACCACAGACTATATACACACAATCAACGCGCGCTCTCTCGAGAGGTAACAGGTTCAGTATAATTCTGCCAGTTACATAATGATCCATACAAGTCATTTCGTAACTGTTATTATGTAATTTTTAATTTTTTAATTTTTATAATCTTGTGTCTAAATGTTCATATTTCGAAACGAATTTCTTAGGCAATGTGGTACATAATAGACAAGGTAGTGGAAAAAGAGATTGCATGTAGGAGAGATGAGAATGTTGAGATGGGTGTGCGGAGTGACGAGAATGGATAAAGTGAGAAATGAGTATATTAGAGGAAGTTTGAAAGTGGCGCCAGTGACAGAAAAGTTGACAGGAAACCTTGGAGAGAATTTTTCATACATGGGTTGAAGCAGTTTTTAAAATATGATCACACCTTGCCGCTACACTTTGTATAAGTTTGAAATCGCCAACCCGCCCTGAGCGCACGTGGTGATCAATGTTCGTGCCTTCTCTGTATGAGAAGAGGCACGAGCCCTGCAGTGGAACAGCTACAGCCGCGTATCATAAACATTCATGTTGGTAATGGTATATTTGGGATGACGGTGCGTGCTTGGGTCTTTACTGCCTTCCTATGATTCGCTAAGGCCCACTTGCACGAAGACCTTAACTCATATTTAGTTGCCAACAAGAGGTTAAATTGTCAATTTGTCATACAATATTGTCGATTTGACCTCGTGTTAGCAACTAACAATATTGTCAATTTGACCTCGTGTTAGCAATAAACAATATTTTCAATTTGACCTCGTGTTAGCAACTAACAATATTGACAATTTGAGCTCGTGTTAGCAATAAACAATATTGTCAATTTGACCTCGTGTTAGCAACTAACAATATTGTAAATTTGACCTCGTGTTAGCAATAAACAATATTGTCAATTTGACCTCGTGTTAGCAACTAACAATATTGTCAATTTGACCTCGTGTTAACAACTAACTCTTGAGTGAAGTTCAACAATGACAATTTCTCATTAAATACTGACAATTTGACCTCGTGTTAAGTTTTTCACGCAAGTGGGCCTAACAATGTTTAATAATAAACTAATATTTTAACCTGCTTTTTAATAAGCATTTTATATTGTAAGCATGCTTTTTATGCATATGTTTATAACTAATTGTAGCTGTACAGTGTACGTTATAACTTATACGCTTTTTATGTTATATTTTATTGGTGGAAGTGTACAGGGATTATAAATAGTTACAATAAGTTGATTTTTAATAAAATTTTTTTATAAATCTATTTACCGATAAATAAAAGTATGAGTTTTAGAGCAGGTTTAAATAAATAATTACAACAATATTATCGCTTTGACCAGTTTTTATAAGAAATAAATAAACAAAAAAAACCTATGTTGATCTTGGTCATCGTTGACAACGGTGGAAGAAACCTGTTTTTTTTTTCATGAAGTTTGAAATCACCAACACGCCTTGAGCGCACGTGGTGATCAATGCTCGTGCCTTCTCTGAATGAGAAGAGGCACGAGCCCTGCAGTGGGACAGTTACAGGCGCGTATTATTCCGGTAAAAGTGTATTCTGGAGAATATTAAAAATTGCCCGTTTCGATCAAACGCGAGTGTTTTTTATAGTATATTTTGTACAAATACTAAAATGTAAGTATAACATACCTATTTGTAAATAATTTCCTTTTTTGATTATTATTTTATTTTTTTAACATAACATCTCGCCTTTGTCACCACTGCTCTAAAAACGGTGAAGGAAAACATCGTGAGGAAACCGGCATGTCCTAGAACTAAAAATTCGAAGACATGTGACATCCACCAACCCGCACTGGGCCCGCGTGCTGGATTACGGCCCATTCCCTCTCACAGAGAGGAGGCCTGTGTCCCAGCAGTGGGAACATGGTTGGGCAGAGATACACCACGGGCATGATGTTATGTTAATTTTTAATATTGTGATGTCTTGGTTTGAGTGTGATTTTTATTTATATATATATCTTTTTTTTTATCTGGTTTGGTTTGCTTTTTGTTTGTATGGGATACGGGCTTGGCAGCGTATTTTATGCATGTATTTTAAGGGTCGATTTCACCAATGAATCTAAACTCAATTTTAGCAAATACAGCGCTCTGATTGGTAGTTTCTCAGCGGCTGTATTTCCATAAACACAATATTGGATTCGCATCAAACATGTTGCATTTTTTTTCTATGATAATATTAACACAACTAACACTTAACAAATACTTAATCTAATCTCTTCCTAAATATATTATTTACTATGGTTAACTCATGGGTAAATATCTTCAAAGGTTAAGCAATGCTTGCCAAGGTCTCTCCGTGGATGGGTGACCATTTTAACACACCGAGATTCCTCCGTGCCTCGGCAAGCACGTTAAGCCGTTGGTCCCGGCTGTTATTTGAAGATCTTTGACACTCGTTACGGGTAGTCAGAATCCTGAGACACCAATCTGGCTTAGGGGCATCATGATACCCAGTTACTGGGTTATGGAGGTCAGGTAGACAGTCGCTCCATGTAACATACTGGTACACAGCTAAATACAGTTACACTGGGACAGGATAGTTGGGGAAAGTCTACGCAGATTGATGGGTAGGCAGCAACTACAGAGCGCCATCTGCTACGATCCTTACATACTCCTTTTGCTTCATACGTTCATACATCAAGTCATACACGCACGCCGGTTATGAGTACTGCGTCAACTTGATTAAAGTCATCGCAAGATAAAAAAAAAGAAGTCGTTAACACCTGTCTACCAATGTATTCTACTATTTCAAAACGATACGAAAAAATGTACAGGCAGTGTCGCTAACACGAGCAAATCAAACGTATCGCGGTAAGGGGCGTCCGTGACCCTTTCACTTGGCATTCAGTAATGAGTTAATATCTCATAAACGCGTGGACCGATTTACATGATTTAAACGGATAAAATGGTTCTACGCCTATATCTAAAATAGCATACGAATATTCGCCATCGGTACACGGTGAACATTCCACCAATACGCACAAAACGTTTTGGGAATACTTTAATTGTGCGTACAGGTAAGGAATAGAATTCCCTGCCGGAACCTGTGTTTCCTGATAGCTACAAACTAGAGACCTTTAAGTCTCTAGTGAATAGGTTACATCTAGACAAGCGTGCTTCACCGTCGACCGCATCATCGCTTACCATCAGGCGAGATAGTGGTCAAACGCGAGCCATACAAAAATAATTCTGTAGTTTCTGCCTACCCCCATGTGAAAAAGGCGTGAGTTTATGTATGTGTGTATGCTATGTAGATAGATCTTTACATAGGGAGCCCTTCGCCCAGCTATGGGACAAAAAATCCAGATAGATAAGTCTTTAAAATACACTGTTACATAAACATAATTTGTATTGCTTTTAAATGTGAAAAAAATCAAGCAGATCCTATTGACACGTTTATTTATTTGGAACACATACACATACTAGTATAAGATATAAGGTTAAAACCTTGAAAATTATATTTGGTATATCTTTTAAGCCTAGTATCCAATAGGCAGCATTTGACGCGCGACATGATGCATTACATGTTGCTCATCATGATGCATTACATGTTGCTCATCATGATGAACAGCACCGAGGAACTTGGATTTAGTAACAATGTCTCGTCCTGTTGCGCGCCAGCTGGCAACGTCGTCGACTTGCGTTGTTATGCGGGGCTTTAAGCCTCGTATCCACTAGAAAACATTCAACGCGCGAAATGATGCATAAGAAAGAAAGAATGAATGAAAGAAGGAATGAAAGAAAGAAAGAATGAAAGAAAGAATGAAAGAAAAAAGGAAAGAAAAAAATGAAAGAATGAAAGCATGTTGCGTTGTTTGAATGGAAACGCGGAAGTTTTGGTTAGCAACGTTGTCTGTCCATGCATGACCAGTCGACAACATGTCGCCAGAGGAACTATGTTGATTTCAGCGCTTGTGCTTAGAATATTATCGAAGATGCCGAAACACAACGAACCGCGAGTCATGTTGAGCTCCAGTTGGCAACGTCGCGCGTTGTTGTGCAACGTTGACGAACATGTTGAGCGTCAAATGTTGCCTAGTCGATGCGAGGCTATAGAAACATTTCTTACTATCCAAATTACAAAGGCAATCAATTCACACACTTTTTTTTAAACTGTACAATTTTTTTCAAAATTATTTCATAAGCACAATTTTAAGCGAAATTATATAACATACAGTACGACCGATGTGTTGGGGCCCGTCTGAATATAGAGGATTTGCGAACTTTCGCGTATGTACACTCTTCACAGCCATTTGCTTCAAAAAGTATGTTCTGCCACAGATAATATAATAATAGCATACAGTTGCCACATCCCATACAAAGAAACCGTACCGACGTAAATAGCGTTTTTCATCTGATTATACCGATTGTTTTTTGTGTATCGATCGCGTTCGGTTCCGTACCACGGCGATAGATAGATCACCATCTATATCCGTGGAACGGAACCGAAAGCGATCGATGTACAAAAAATTACACAGTATAGTACGTCGGCACGGTTCCTTCGTTTGACACCACTGGTTCTGCACAACCACTTGGCGCTAACTTCAGACAGGCACGACTCATCGGTCGTACCTACAGTAAATACGTATCTCGTTGCTGTAGTACGCTTGTAGTTAAAAATTTATATTTGTTTCTCAGAGGCCATATTTCGAGTTTTTTAACGTAAACGTTATTACGTCAATTTGTATATAAAAAAAAACTCTTTCCAATTACTGTCTCCAGACGACGCTTATTCTAGTTCACTACAAATTGACGTTTACGTTAACGCGGTCGAGCACGAGTAAAAACTCGCATTAAGACCTTAGTGCTTGATCACATAGAGGTCCGTTTTACAGGTCCGATTTATCGTGTACGTTTTTATTCGGCACTTACGTATGTAGCTGTATGAGCGAGTTCACACACATGCCAGTATTCCAGATCCAGTAAAAATTACCGATCTGACAAAATATACAGCTATCCGTTTTACGGGTCCGCTTTATCGTATACGTTTTTATTCGGCAATGGCTTACGTAGTTGTATGCGCGACTTTACACACATAACAGTGTCAAAATACTGATCCGTGTTATCGGTTCGAAGCCACGCGGGGCCTGCCATTACCCCCAGTAGCGACGGATCCGTTAAAACGATCCAGCGAATACGTATATTCTGTGTGAACTTGCCCTTAGACCGTACTCGTGTAAAATCCATCATGATTCCAGTGCGAGAGAGAGACAGAGCTATAGAGGACTGATAGCACCATCCCTTTCACGCAACGGAGTCATGATGGCAGAACCACGTAGTAAAGCCTCAGGGGCTTTAAACAAAGTGACATTTTAACAGCGATACACGACTATCGAACAGTCAATATATATCTGTGGTCGGACAACAAGACGTATGGCAATGCGCCATCGGTTTAATGCACAGCCCTTCCATACGCACTAAACGTTTTGTGAATACTTTTATTATGCGTACAGCTAAGGAGTGGAATTCTCTGCCGGAGTCTGTGTTTGCTGATAGCTACAACATGGGGGTCTTTAAGTCAAGAGTGAATAGATTACATCCCGCTGTATTATTTTTATTTTTTTTATATAAGGTAGGCTCGCGCTTGAGCACTATCTCACCTGATGGTAAGCGATGATGTGGTCGACGGTGAAGCACGCTTGTCTAGAAGTAACCTATTCACTAGAGACTTAAAGACCCCCGGTTGTAGCTATCAGGAAACAGACTCCGGCAAGGAATTCCGCTCCTTAGCTGTACGCATAATGAAAGTATTAGCAAAACGCTTTACGCTAGTTGAATGTTACTTTTTCTAGAAGCTCGTATCAAAATTGTGTATATTTTTTATTGGCAATGCTATTTTTTGTTTATTTTCGTAATTTTTCTTTGCTTCAGCTCCAGGCTACCAATACTACTGAAATGCTTTCGATACTGGACAGAAGAATACAGGTATTATATTTTGTTTTTTCGTCGCTTTACTTGATGTAAATTATTTCTTCGCACTGCTCTTAAAACGGTGAAGGAAAACATCGTGAGGAAACCGGCATGTCCTAGAACCAAAAATTCAAAGACATGTGACGTCCACCAACCCGCGTGGTGGATTACGGCCCATTCCCTCTCACACAGTTGAGGCCTGTGTCTCAGCAGTGGAAACATAAAAAATACTGATGATGATATTTTTTGTGCCGATATTCTAGAACGGGCTGAAGACCTCTGCCGAGTCCACAAAATAATACATTTTATCACTGATATTCTTTAGCAAAAATGTTATAAAATATTATATAATATAGAATTAAGATAAATCTATCCTCCTCTACGAAATATAATTAGTATATCAACGCATATAATCATTTCCCATATTAAAAGATTGTATCTTACACATATTTTTAAGTAACAAAATAGGCCAAAAGTGCAATATTAAGCACACAAATAAAAAAAAAAACCGAGTTTGGGTACCCCGGACCTCCTCTTTGGTTAAACTTCCGGTGATAGCCGATATTGATTGACATACCATCAAAAGTTGGCGTTTAAACGATATGGTCAGTTTGAGATAGCCACATCACGAAAAACAACCATTTCATAAAATGGTCGGCCTCATCATGAAGTGATCAATTTTAAGATCTGACCACGACATATACAACGCCGGCACAATGACGCCTCTACCCCTAAATAAACTGCCTCGTTGCTCAAGTGGTGGCACACGCTACAGTTGACTATAAGGTCCTGGGTTTGATTCCTGGGTCTGGCAATTTGTTATTGGGTTTTTCCATCTGGAATTTCTCAGTAGCAGGCCGGAGTCTGGACTAGTGCCCGGTTGATGACATTGGGTTCGGCCTCTATAACATGGTACTTGAACATAACAGGTGAAATGTGTGTGTACTGTAGGTGCTCCAGTGCGTAACCCTTCAGGGACTACTGGCGTGATGTTATTGTATGTTTGTAAATATTAATATTGTTCATTTTTTATTCCAGGTGCCTTGTAAAGTAAGAAGAAATGATGGAAAACTTATAATTCAAAATTATTATTAAAATCTTTTAAAGACTCAGGATGGCACTAAATATTTAAAAATTAAACTTTCTTATGATATTTTTTTGTTATAAACCGAATTTAAAGGAAAGGTTTTTTAAGGCCCGGTTTCTGACAGTACATTATCGATGTGTCACCTTTTAAATGTAGTTCGTTGATAAAATCCATAGCAGCTAATGCGTGGTGGACGATTTCTCACTTTAATTTTCGTGCCAGAAACTGGGCCTTCCCGAATTAGAATCTCCTTCATGTATAAAATAATTGTGTATTTATTTGTAAAAACCGGTTATTATCATATTCGTCCGATTTTTTAGTTTATCCGGGTAATGTAAATAATGACTCGAATACGACTTGGTTTAGCTATACTCCGTTTGAAATATTATAGACATTTAAACAATCCCTTATGGCTTAGCATGTACTGTGGATTTTATACTCGTTGCGCGAAAAAAATTCGCGCGTTTTATAATCCCCGTATTGAATCTTAAGTAATCATAACTAACACCAACAGCCAATAAAAATGCGCGCGGTTTTTCTCTGTTTCCACCCGTTTATAAAGCACAAAATATTCGCGCGGATTTAAACCGCGCGAATATTTGGTGCAGTGGTTTCTGTGGCAAAACACAGACTTGTTGCGGCTTTTTTACCGCAAGTACGTGCAGCTTCATACAAGTCGCAGAATGGGCGGAAAAAATCGCGCGGTTAAAAACCGCAGTCCGTGCTATGCCTTATAGCCAGTTCGACCAATTTTGGTGACATGAAAAATAACAGATGTAGTGAACAGTTGGTATTGGTAACAGGATTATGTGTTTTACAAGCCTTAAATAAGTTTTTTTTAAGGCTTTCATATGTGTGTCCGACAACTAGTAATCCATTTTTCAAGCTCTTCCTGGCGTCCGACTAAGCTTATATAGTACTTATGGAACTTTGTAAGCGTTAAAATCTGAAGAGCTGGTCTCATGATGGAGCCTAAAGGTGGCCATAGCAACTCCTCAACCAGACAAGATAGCACCATCGAGTTTCGCCTCATTGAATGTAATGTTACATTTTAGCTCGAAAAGCTTGTTTAAAAAAGATAATTATTTTAAATTAAGACTTATTTATGTCATCCTTATGTTTACGGAATAAAACTCAAGATCGGTTAAACGAACGGTAAAAAGAGTTGTAAAAATGTCTAAAAATAAAATGGTTTTCAAATGGAGTAAAAGTCGAATATATGTGAAATGTTTTTAATAATTATTATTTTTCCTTTAATTCGGTTTTTTTATTTCACCGTTTCTTATTATAAGCTTGCCGTGTTGTAATGTTATTTTTTTTAATTTTACAAACTTTTTACAATCACTGTTTTTATTTTAATTATATTTTTTTTAATCAGGAAAAGGGTATTTTAAATACTTTTTTTTATTTAAAGTTGTTTTTGAAATCAATTGCATTTTATAATTGTAGCTATTCTCTTGCTGTCTGTCTG
Source organism: Anorthoa munda (assembly GCA_945859665.1). Taxonomy (NCBI): domain Eukaryota; kingdom Metazoa; phylum Arthropoda; class Insecta; order Lepidoptera; family Noctuidae; genus Anorthoa; species Anorthoa munda. The sequence continues at coordinate 387,112 of OX243919.1, read as the reverse complement.
TCTCACAATTGTTCAGTCAACCTTATACAGAATATAACGAAAAGATGTTATAATATTTTAAAAACTCTCTCCATTATAGAAGTTACTACATAACAGATACTTCACTATCCGAGATCAAGTACACAATTTTGAGCTCAATATCCGTAACGGTTGGGTTGATACTTGACGGCTCGTTTCTTGCGAGGTTGTTCGAATTAAGACCCCCGCCCCCACCAACCACGCACTCCCCTCGCACGCGCGAGCGGTGACGGCGCGATGTTGTAGGTATTAATCGTTGTAAGTACGATCGAGTGAAGCAGGTCTGGTCATAGGCGTTGTCAAACAAAGTTGTTGTCAGCTAATCAAAATTTGAATGGAAGATACATTTTTTTTTGAGAATTTCCTATGGCTTTCTTGGATAAAATTGTTTATTAGGCAGAAGCAGTGTTTAAAATATGGTCGCATCTTTCCGTTATTGTATAGTGGTGACATTACAAAAATCAACCTTACTACTACGACTTAAAGTCGCTATTTCAATTTTGTGACTCAATGCGATGAAACGATTCTTCAACACCTTATTTTTATATTTGAAATCAGAATACGAGATAATTGTATAATTTTAGAACAACGGGCTCTATGTCATAATTGACAAAGTTCAAATTTCATTGCAACTCATTCATTCTAACGGCTTTTATAATACACTTGCAAAGCAACTTAAAATATACAACGCTAAAGTCGATACTTGAGTTGGTGGCGATGGATTTAAATTATCCCGACGTTATGTATGAATTCAAGTATAAAAAATATTAAAATCATTGCTCGTTTTATTGTATTTTTTCAAATAAATCTTATAATCATGTTATTTTTCTATCGGACAGTATCAGGCAGCATTTCGTTAAGAATCTTACTTCCTAGTTTTAAGTCAAATGTCCATTGAAGCCAAAAATGTAATTATCTAAGAGGTGTTTCAACGATTTTTGTGAAGTAATCTACATTATTTTTGAAGTGAAAACTTCTTTAGCCCCGTATTAAATTTAACTTGCAAGCTTCATTCATTTTTATTTTATTTAAACCATTTTGAAGGTATTTTTGAATTGTCATACAGCAAATGAAGCTAGTTGCACGTTCGCAAGCATCAGTAGGTCTCTATGGAGAAGAATATGCAAGAAACTCCACGGACACTCTTTTCCATTTTGAATTACAAGTTACAACATTCTTGTAGGAAAATTGCACATAAATTGAGAACGATGCAAAAAGACGCACGTAAAAGCGTCTTGAGGAAAATAAACAACCTCAAATTACAATAATTAATTAAAAACAGGCTGAGGCAACCAAGTTATGACCCATCCCAACTGATGGCGCCCGTTTACGAACATGACGCATGGATTGACATCACTCAGCTCAACTATCGTGAAGGGAACCGAATGATCCAACACATGTGCCACCATCAGGGAGACATTTGAGAGATAATGACACACTCAACTGCCAGGGCACACACAAGTCAAAGGAACAGTGAATGGTAAATTTACAGTCGGTGTTCTCACACAATATAAACAGGCGTACACGGCTTGTACGCACGAACAAACAAGACATGGTGAACACGAACATCGGTCGCGGAACAAATGGTTCGTACGTGTGGACGTAAATTAGCAAAGCGAACGCCTTGCGTACACAGTTTATTTGTGTTCGAACTCAACCCTTCAGTAATAATGGATTAACCGTAAGAAGTGGTCGACAGAGATAGCCAAAAAAATATTCACGAATTATTGTTTCAAAGGGAGGACCCTAGGTGGTGGGCAATAGTTTTGTACAAAAAGCGAACACAAAAAACATAAATTTTAGACTTAAATTCATAAGGAATTAGTAGACATTACAAAAACTTACAAAAGAACTCCGAAACCCGTCAAAATTGGATCGCCACGAACATTTTTGACGAACACAGTGTTTGATGTTCGTTAGTGGTACGCACGAGCGAAGTGAACGAGTGTTCGATGTTCCTGTTCACCATATTTTTGTTCGTTCGTGCGTACACGGCTTTAAAGCGTCTAGTGTAAACACCGACAAATAAAATTTAAAAAAATTGTAGGAATAAAACTAAATCAATGGAACACCTCTTCTCCTTTGGATTTTAAGATAGTATGAGTTTTTATTCTGATAATCTATATTATTGTTATCATTTCGTACATAAATGTGTAAAAATAACAAAAGTGGCGAAAAAAAATGTTGGTAGATATGTGTAATATGTGTATCCATGTTAAAAAAATTAAAACGTTGCGGTCACGGGACAAGCCGTCTGGAACGAAGTTCTTTATGCATTTACACACTACATATAACATTACATACTCGCACATAAAACATTTTTCGAAATAAAATGTGTACAGTAGGTACATGCATACAGACACACTAGAAAGATAAAAAACGAGAGTGCGCGATGTGTGTACAACCGGCCCTAGGGTAGAGTGAGAGGAGTGGTCGCTCTAGGCGCCAGATGGCAAAAGGCGCCAAATGCGAAAAACAATTGCCAGCGCTAAATAAAATTTTGATGGCGAAATTGTTATTAACTTCCTTCTGTCAGCAGCTTCGCTTGCGTGAATGACGAAAATTAACCCGAAGGAACATATTTCCGGGCGAAAAAGTATCCTATGTGCTATTCCTGACTATAATCTATCTCTGTGCCAAATTTCATCCAGATCCGTTCAGCCGTTCTGGCGTGATTGAGTAACAAACATACATCCGAACTTTCGCATCATGAAGTAAAAGCGTCAACCAAAGGGCACTGAAAGACAATCTCGCTCTACCCTGTTCAGGGGCTAGGGAGAAAGGCGTTTGGAGGGGATGTAACGCAAAAATATTACGTGACGTTACATCTTCGCCCGAATCGCACCTACCATAAGAAGCGTTAAGGATCTTCGTTCCAAAAACACGCATTTACGTTTTGCATTTATTAAAGGTTATTTGGCGTTTTCTAAATTGATTTTCCTGTCGACTGTAAGTTTGATTTTGGACTGAAAGAATTATTAAAAGGACAATTCTTTTTTTTTACTCGTCTTTGACTTTCAAGCGTATTCAGTGAGGGCCATCCAGATGGCGGAAGCAATTTTAATTGCTTCTATAGGTATATTGAACGACGCTTCCTTGACGAAAATTTCCATTCAATTTCGCCAAAAATGTAGTTTTTTATTCTAAAATTACTGACTACGATTAAAAGTCGAAGTTTAGGGTATACTTAAGCGTTCTGTGACTTCGACGGCACATTTTTATAGTCGAACAACCGTTTATCTGCCTAGTAAAATAATAATTTGCATCACAAGTAGTGTCCGACCGAAGATCTTTTGTCCGAAGCCGGTGTCGAATGTTGAATAATCCTAAGAAATCAGTACAAGATTGGCAACATTTTTTTTTTTTTTTTTTAGTCTTGCTTTTTTCTGAAGATGACTGGACAGCGCAAGGTAGTAATTATTGTGACCCTTTCCATCGCATTCTAGTGCATTTCTAATTGTTCATTCAATTTCGGCTCTTGCTAGACACTACCGGAGTCTGTGTTTCCTGATACCTGGGAGTCTTTAAGTCGGTGTTACAAGGTGAAGCACGCTTGGCTAGAAGTAACCTTTTCACTAGAACAGGTTACTTCTAGCCAAGCGTGCTTCACCGTCGACCACACCATCGCTTATAGTTCTCGCCAAACTTGTTGGCCGCCCTGAAGTTGGCTACAATGGCTGCGCAGTACAAAATCTCATACAAAACAGCACCATTTCGTGTCTCGCGCATCCGGTAAACCAACTTCAGGGCGGCCAAGAAGTTTGGCGAGGGCTATACCTTCAGGTGAGATTGTGGTTAAACGCGAGCCTGCCAATAATAAAAACATCGGCCGATTTTAAAGCCGAAAGTGGTATTTTTGGCCGAAGCCGAAGATTCGGTCGGACACTAATTACAAGTTTATGTACGAGTTTAGTTACTCTCACAATGTTTGTAGTTGCATTAAAAATGTAAGATACTAAACTGTTGTATTACTTTTTGTATGTATGTCGCATTATTTAATATTAAAGTTAATAAAAAAATATTAAATTTATTATTTTTTTGGTGTTTTTTATTGATGCCTATGTTGTCTTACCCAAATTACCCTTCACAAATGGGGATGGATGGAGAGGGAGGTGAAGACCAAAGAAAATATTGTGTGAGAAGTGATATGAAAGTAAAGGGAGTCAGTGATAGCGTGGCGGAGGACAGGGCGGTGTGGAAGAAGACAAATGTTGCGCCGACCACAAGTAACATGGGACAAGGGCAGGAAGATGATGATTACAATCAAAATACTTTATTTCAACTAAACCATCTAAAGGTACTTTGAATTTTGTGTGTTGAATTGATAACAAAAAAAAATACCGGCCAAGTGCGAGTCGGACTCGCACACGAAGAGTTCCGTACCATTATCGCAAAACACTGCAAAAAATCACATTTGTTGTATGGGAGCCCCCATTAAATTATTTTATTTAATAATAATTATTTTTTGAAGTAAATATACAACTAAACATTCTGTGAATATTTCAAGCGTGTACCTGTTGCCGTTATTAATATCGAGCAAAAAACGGCAAACATATCACGTTTGTTGTATGGGAGCCCCCCTTAAATATTTATTTTATACTTTTTTTAGTATTTGCTGTTATAGCGACAACAGAAATACATCATCTGTGAAAATTCAACTGTCTAGCTATCACGGTTCATAAGATACAGCCTGGTGACAGACGGACAGACAAACAGACGGATCGCGAAGTCTTAGTAATAGGGTCCCGTTTTTACCCTTTGGGTACGGAACCCTAAAAATGAAGCTAGTTGCATATTCGCAAAGAACGAGCAAGAAACTCCACGGACACTTTTCCATTACGTTTAATTACTAGCATTTGGTTACATCATTCTTTTTGAAAAACATATAAGTGAGAACGATGGTAAAAAGACGTGCACGTAAAAGGGTCTAGAGTAAAACAAACAATTCCAAAATGCAATAAGTAATTAAAAACAGGCCGTGCCTCGACCTGTTTTTAATTACTTATATTATACTTATATACTGCTAAGCTGACCAATCCCAATTAATGGCGCCCGTTCACGAACATGACGCATGGATTGGCACCACTCAGCTCAACCATCATGAAGGGAACCACTTGTGCCACCATCAGAGAGACATTAGAGAGAGCATGACACTCAACTGCCAGAGTAGTAGAGTACCTACACAGAAGTCAACGAACGACTGATGATGTTCATACCCTGGTGGCAGACCAAGAGCTAAGCTAACTTAGTTTAGCTTAGTTTGCATCATCATTTCAGCTGAAAGACGTCCCCTGGACATAGGCCGTCGCCACACTGACCGGTCTGGTCCGTCTCGCATCCAGCGGATTCCCGCAGCCGTATTGCGTAAGTGCGCAAAGAAGTTGAACTCTATCCAACCGACCAAATCGGCCAATCACACAAAACGGACGCGTCATTCATCTCGCATGTGATTGGTCGATTTGGTCGGTTGGATAGAGTTTAACTTCTTTGCGCACTTACGTAATAAGGCTGCTGGTCTTCGCTCCACCTAGATGGAGGCCTTCCAACGCTACGTTTGACGCGGTTGCCGCTCCAGACCTTTTCGGCCCCAACGACCATCCCGTCGGTGATCTAAGCTTAAACTACCTTATAGTACGAGATCCCGTCAACAATATCTGCAGGTATATTTTTCCGCGGTGGGGCCGCAGTGAAGGAGGAGTGTCGGTATAGCTTTGGCCGCCCTCCCTATCCCCTGCGGCCGAAAAATGGTAGGTGGCGGGGCCATTGACCTTGACCCGTCACAGAGGGACCAAGGGTGCTATACACGGGGTTGTCTGGCGCTCATGTGCTGGTTGTTCCTCAGGGTGGTCACGGCGTACAGTGTGTTCTGGTGCGCCGGTGAGGGACCCCCCTCACTGAGGGACCCCCCTCACTGAGGGACTCCCCAGAAGAGGGTCCGGTGACGGACAGCCGCGGCGGGTTCGCGGTGAGTGCTAACGCGTGCCCGTGTTCCCGCCTTAAGCGGCACAGGAAGACGCCGAGGACTTTTAGTGGGTTGGAATCGCACATAACTAGACTATCTCCTCGTGGTAGTGCAGTATGCATGAGCATTTCAATAAGCAAAAAAGAAAAAGTGTATTTGAATACTACTTTATAGTAATACATTGATTTTGGAAGGCAGTAATTTCCAGGTCAGGGCGGCCAGGTGCGCAGTATTCATAACCAGCATGCTTGTATGACTAGATGTATGAACGTGAGTGAAGCAAATGGAGTATGTAAGGATCGTAGCAGGTGGCGCTCTGTAGTTTCTGCCTCCCTTGGGAAAAAGTTTACTATGTAGGTAGGTACGTTAAGTATGTATGTAAATTCCTTTAGGAGAGAGTAAGCATCTTACTGCCGCCTGGACCTGGACTAAGGCCGCGTATTCACCTGCAAGCGACTCGCACCATCGAGCGATTGATCATATCATACCTCGGAAGCTTTTGGCAAAATAATATCAGCTACATCGGACGTCGATCTTCAAGGTTTAGCAACACTTCCCGAGGGATCTTAAAATGGTGTATTATATTATCTGTGGTGAGAACCCTCCGTGCCTCATAAAACACGTTAATCGGTTCGTCCCAGATGTCATTAGATCTTTAACAGTCGATACGAGCAGTCAGCAGTCAGGTAATCTAACACCTGGTTTTCCATCGCGTTACTCAGTTACTGGGTTGCGGAAGCCAGATAGACTGTCGCTCTTTGTAAAATACTGGTACTCAGCTGTATCCGGTTAGACTAGCAGCCGGGCCCAACATAGTTGGGGAAATGCTAGACACAGACAGTTCGATTGAGTCCGCAATGCAATACAACTTGCTTGCGAGTTGGTTGCCGGTGGCTCAAGTTGTAATATAAATTGAAGGATTTATTTATTTATTTACACATACATATATTTTTATGGGTAAAACCCAAGGTAATAAAAGTTTGAATCGTCAGATTGTGGATCAGCTTCGTTTGGAGTGAACACTTCAGCCAAATGTGTACCAAATACCTACATCTTTTTCCTTTTTACCCGACTGCCGAAGGAGGGTAATGTGTTTATCAGTCTATGCATGTATGTATGTATGTATGTATGTTTGTTCCTATGTGGCGTTCTAGAGACCAAACGCGTGGGCCGATTTTGATGGTTCTTACGTCAATCGATTTGTCTTAACCCCGCGGGTGTCACTGGCTACATAAAAATTGGCAAATAGGAAAATAGCGGTTCTTGGGTGCATATTGTGGGGGCCCAAATTATTTTTTTCTTCCAACCCTATCGTGTGGGGTATCAAAATAAAGGATTTTAAGAGATGATTTCAAAAATATATAACACTTATATGTTTAAATGTACCTGATTCGAAAAAATAAATAACTAAAAAGTTATAAATAAAAAAAGTTAATTAAAAAAATCAAAAAACCCGACTGCTTGAAAAGCGAACTAAAAAGACGTAAACAAGGAGAAAATCATGCTGTGCAGTCGGAGGATACGTCTGGTTTTGGTCAGCCAGCTCGCGAATATGTATCCAGCTTCGTTTGGAGTGAACAGTTCAGCCAAATGTGTACCAAATACCTACATCTTTTTCCTTTTTCCTGTTTCGTTCTTGCCCATGTGTTGTTATGTAGCCGAAATGGCGGCTTAGGATCTGAGGGTTTGTTCAGTGTTTTACAAGCGCGCCACAGTGAGTAATTGGAAGCATTTGTAGCTGTAAGAAACTCCAAGAGAGCCTCCATTGTGTCATCGTTGGCTTTAGCAATGCATGCTTTCAATTTCTCGATTGCATTATTGAGAGCAGTTTTGTCAGCTGGGTGTCTGCTAGTTTGCCATACTCTTCGAAGCCTCCTCTTTTTCCAGAATTTGCTGTTTAATGTCTGCCGAAATATTGTTTTTTCTTGTTGTTGAGTTTGAAATTTCCGAAGTACATTTCCAACAAGCCGATTGGATAGTGGTCGTGAATTTAGATGCTGCCGCGTCTATTTCATCTTCAGTTTTTAGGGCCACATGTAGACTTAGCTCTGTATTTAATATTTAACGAAAGGCGTCCCAGTCAGTTTTCTTGTTATGACGGTCGTCTTTCCTGGCTGAGTACATTAGTACTGACTGTGATATCACAGGAGTATGGTTGGACGATTCGTCAAGGCTGGACTCAACTATGAAGAAAAAACGCGACAATCCCTTCATTATAAAAAAAACCCAGAACATCCGGAAGTCTGTTTTCGTCGGTGGGCCAGTGTGTTGGTTCTGGTGTAGAGATAGTGGTCAAACAGTTTTTGGTGGTCAAACAAGGTAATAAAGGTAGTCTAGTAGTATTCTATTCTTATTCTATTCTAACTATTACATAAAGTGACGACAAGTTACATAGAGGACAATATACTCACTGTCACCCTTTGGAATTCTGCCAAAAAGCCGGAAAAAATGTCCAAACGCTGAAAGATGCTATTATAATCGTAATTGTCCGACACACGGAAGCAAACTTTAATATGTTTGTACGGGCTACCGGAGTTTCAAAGAGCCTCTTCCTCGGCCCCAACCGTAGCCTACTGTTTGGAACGAGGAATCCCAACGATTCTAAGATTTGTGGATTGTTTAGCGTCCCACGAAAAACCATAAAGACATATTTGACCTGAGCAAGATTGCGCCTTACTTCCAACTTATAGTACCCAACAATAAAAATAATCCCTAATACAAAGAGAGTTGGGTACATAAGCGGTTAAAACGGGTAGACTCCAAATTGCTGATGTTGATCATATCCAAGCTCATATAAGATGTTTGGAGTCTTCAGTGGTTTTATTTATTTTCCTTTATTCATTTATGTACATACTTTTTACAGTTATAAATATTAACTTATAAAAATACAATAAAATAACATTTAAAATATAAAAAATTGTAGCCCACCGGTATCGGGAACAGGGTCCAAGCTACCGGTGGTCAGGGCTCCTGAGAGAGGAACCTCCTAACGATACGCGCCGTGTCTAGGAGTACCGCTTTCTGGATCAAGTCCTTGATCCAGCTGCCCAACGAGAGCCTCCTCAGATGTTCGTCGAGGCTCTTGGCTATTATGCCACTGGCCGTAACGACTATCGGCACAATGATCGCTGTATTCACATCCCACATGTCGACAACCTCGCGAGCCAGATCAAGATACGTACTTTTCTTATCTCTCTCAGCCTTCACGAGGTTCTCGTCATGGGGGACCGCTATATCAACAATCATTACGCGACGCTCTAGTCGGTCTATCACCACTATGTCAGGCTTATTGGCAACAATAGTCCTGTCAGTGATGATAGACCGATCCCAATACAACGTGACATTGCCATTTTCGAGAACTGGGCCGGACTCATACGGCTCATACTTATAGTAAGGCACTGCCGATTCCACAAGATTGTATTTCACAGCAAGTTGCTGATGGGTAATCCTGGCTACAAGGTTGTGTCTATGCAAATAGTCTCGATTAGCTAGACTAGAACAACCGAAGATAATGTGACGGATGGATTCCCCCGGCCGGTGACATGCCCGACAGATGTCAACCGTGCCGTCTTTCATAATATATTTCCGGTAGTTGTTTGTCATCATAACTTCGTCCATAATCGCAAAGACAAATTCGACCTTCGGTTTACCCGAAAAGGTCACCAAATCGCAGCCAGGCCACGGACGCTAAAAGATCTACATCAGGCCCATGTAGGACCCAGTAGAAGCGTCCGTGAAGCTCCTTGCTCTGCCATACCTCCCTGCGGTCATTAGTATCTAATACTATAGGTTTGCGCCAGTTCTCGTTAGCCAAGGAGAGCGGGTTAAGGCCCTTGTCCCCGCACTTACGAGGGATATACAGTCTCATAACCGATGACCGTGGTTGATGCATACGATTTGCGGTAAGCAATTTGCGGACTCTCCTATCCAGGGCGTCAAGTTCTGTCTGAGTCCATTTGAGTATGCCGAAAGAATACATCAAGACCGGCATGACCCAGCCGTTGAAGGCGCGCACCTTGTTCTCGCGTGATAAAAGACTATTTACTACTTTTTTCAGGCGGCCAAAGAAGCGTTCCATCAACGACTGTTTCACGTCAGTAGCATTGATGCCTAATGCTTCCAACATACCCAAATACTTGTAATATTCGGTTGAGGAAAGTGATCGAAGGTGTATGGAATCCGAGAGTTGCATTCCCACGGATTCCATAATCTCCCCTCGCTTTACATGCATGACTGCACATTTGTCCACACCAAATTCCATCCTGATGGCGACACTAAAGGTTTCTGTAACCTTCAGTAGCTTCATCAGTTGCAAGTTGTTGGGGGCAAAGAGCTTGAGATCATCCATGTAAAGGAGGTGAGATATGACCTGACCTCCTCTTCTCAGCCGATAGCCCAGGCCCGAACCGTCCAGCAGTGTACTAAGAGGGTTCAGGGCTAAACAAAACCACAGTGGACTCAGACTATCGCCCTGAAATATTCCACACTCGATCCTTATTTATTTAATTGTTGCAGATTTTTCTTACGAATTCGTAATTAGTATTAGGTTACAATTGTGTCCTTTGATATTGTCTGTCCGCCAGCTAGAAGACATTTCCAAATTGAGGTTAAGATGACGTTGTCATCTGTCATACTTACAGAGCGTTCCGTTTCTAACAAATAAGGCTACGCGACGGGACGTAATGTTGCACGTAGTTCTTAGGATGGCGATTCTTTAAGGGACTTTATTTAGATACTATTAATGGTCGCAAGCACTTATACTGCTGAGCTGGTCTTGGGTTTGATTCCTGGGGCGGGTAAAGTGTTAGTGGGTTTTTCCATCTAGAATTTCTCTGTAGCAGGCCGGAGTATGGACTAGTGCCCGGTTGATGGCAATAAGCTCGCTCCCTATTACATGGGATTTAAGCGTAACTGGTGAAATGTGGGTGCACTGTAGGAGTGTAGGTGCCGCGGGCTTGCGGACGGCGAGTAATAGGTAGCTCGCCGTCCGATAAGGAACAGCCGACGGCGCGTAGTGTTCCACTCGCGCCTCAAAGAGATGTCAGCAAAACTGACGGGGCCCGCTAGGACCGATGTCTGTCTGAGTCGTGGATAAATTTGAAAGTGAGTTACCGCGGCCCTGGCACAAGCAACTGAAGAAGGAACACGGGTGGGTTTTAGTTAGTAAAAGTCTGACACGCCACTCCCGCTTCACCCAGAGCGGGACAAGTCATTGGATGACTTCCCAAACCAAAAATAAATAAAAGGGTATAAAAAAGGTGCATGTCTGCGTCACCCTTCATGGAATACAGGAGTGCTGATATTATTATGTCATGTTTCAATGAGATTTTTGGTATTTTGTCTGTCGCCAGTGGGTGCTGGGTAGGCGGCGGGTCTGAATCTGAACAAGTGTCAGATACTAAGCTTATTGAAAGTTTTTATTAACGTTTTGTTGCATTTTGAACTATTATCGATAGGTACTATGAATGACTACGGATAGAGAAAACATTCTAAACTAAAGAGCGAGCTTTGACGCAAAGATGCAGTATCACTGGTAGTTACTACGACACGGTAAAATAACCGTGCACTTGGAACTGTCAATGTCACTCTGACGTTCGACTCCTGCCTCCTCCACACGAAGCGAACGCGGGGCGCCGCGCGGGTAGCAGGGAGTGGGGTCGTTTGACCCTTGACGTGCACAGTTATTTTGACCGTGTATTAAGGTAGGTAAAGCTTATTGAAAGGTATAGGCAATCCTGCAGTCTATAAATTACTCCAGCTGCTTTATTGAGTAATGTATTTGGCAAGGCTAAGAGCAAAGAGTATGAAAAATCGCCTATGATTGGTCGATGTTTCATATTCTTTGCCGTGCCGAATTCATTACGCAATAAGGCTGGTGGAGTACTTTATGGACTAATATTGTACTGGTGATGTTTAATAATCCTGGATGGATTTTTAAACATGACCTGACCTGACATAATGCTCAAAAGCGCAAAATATACTCCTATACATAAATCTGGATCTAAAAGTGATCCGGGCAACTACAGGCCCATCTCTGTGCTTCCTGTGGTCTTTATAATATTTCAAAAGTTACTTCATAACAGACTTTCACAATATCTTAGATCTAAAAAGTTTTTATTTGATCGACAATATGGATTTAGGCACAAGTCCAGAATGTCAGCTGTTTCAGCTGCAATTGACCTAGTTACTAAAATTAAGACTAACATAGATCGAAAACAAATAGTCCTCGGTGTATTCATTGACTAAAAAAAAAGGCGTTTGATACCGTCAGTCACAAACAACTACTGGCTAAATTGGCAGCGATTGGCATAACTGGAAGTGCATATGAAATGTTCGTATCTTACTCAGAAAACCAATATCAGGTGGTTAGGATAGGAGAATGCAGTAGTGAACCTAAAATAATCAAATGTGGTGTTCAACAAGGATCTATTATGGGGCCACTCCTATTTTTTATCTATTTTAAAATCATGCATGAAATAGGACTTAAAAGACATATCTCATTATACGCAGACGATACATGACTGTTTTACTCTCTTACTAACTGTAAGCGCGTCAAAAACTAATTAAATAATATTTTCAGCGAAAAACAAAAAACTTCATGATATCCAACCTTTACTTAACAATGGTGTTGTATTGACCAAGGTGAACAAGGATAAATATCTAGGGCTTACATTAGATAATACACTGCAATTAACACCACATATTGAAAACCTACGGTCAAAAATAAGCTGTCTTACGGGTGCCTTTCGGGGTATTGTAAGATGTCTTCATGTCTTCCCCTATAAGTACGTTAGCTACACCATTTATAATTCGTTGGTAAAACCTCACATTGATTACTTGATAGAAGTGTGGGGATCAGCTGCCAAAACACATCTTGATAAATAACAAAGAGTGCAAAATAGAATAATAAATGTCCTCATTCACTACAATTATTTAACTCCTGTTATTACGAACTATCTGAGCAGAGGAGTTGTCTGCGAAGCGAAGCCAATATAAGGCGTGGTCGTGCAAAATGCTACAGGCAGGTATAGGTGGCATGCGGTGAGATTAAAACACAATGTGTTCTGGTAACTATTCATGTATGTCTTGATTATCAACCAGTCCAGGAACAGCGGGTATACATACATATTCAGTATCAAAACTATTATTAAACATCAGGCACACTTAGAATATGAAATAAGGAAGAAAAAGAATTAAAACGTGTGTTCTCACCAGGATGACTTTTTGACGAAGAGGAAGTTGGAAAATTTGTCTTTGTATAGAGGGAGAACTATGCTCAATAGTCTATACTAATATGTAGTTAAAGTAAAGCGTAGTACACATGTTTCAACAACTCCAACTATCAAAATTTATAATGACACAAAATTATTTAATATTGCACAAATTTGCCAAAATAATACATTTATGTTATTACGAAAAATCTTAGACAAAAACATACACAAACAAATAAAATTCACAACATACAATCAAATGTATATGCTCACAGCTCTAGGCGAGCACATGGTATACAACTATATAAACCGCGAACTAATTTCGGTAAAAAGTATATTTTGTATCAAGGAGCACAGATCTACAACTCTTTACCTAAACATATAATAGATACTAAGTCAATATCTCTACCCTTCGAGTGTCCATCGTGCCGAATCGGATTAAAACAATGGTAATTTCTATTGTGTCTGCTAATTGACACTTGAATCATTAAAAAAGTTATTAAAACAACATATTTTCAAAGGCATCACAAATAAGTTAATGTCTCCGAGTCCCATATTAATAACGTACCAACTCCATGTAAACCGTTCCTTTTATCTGCTCAAAAGCTGTCGCCGTATTAGTTAACACGAATGACAAAGTTGATTCAAATTACCCACTAACTCAGAAATTAATTTTCTTACTTTTTAGGGTTCCGAAGTCAACAAGGAACCCTTATAGCTTCGCTCTGTCCGTCTGTCCGTCCGCAGCTTAGCTCAGAGAATCTAAGCACTAGAAAGCTATAATTTGGCATATATATACATATTAATAATTCCGACATAGTGGTAACATAAAATCAGGAAAAAAAAAATTTTTCGGGTACCTCCCATAGACGTAAAGTGGGGATGTATTTTTTTTTTCTCATCTATCCCATGGTGTGGGATATCGTTGGATAGGCCATTCAAAAATATTATGGGTTTGTTAAAACCATTTTTCGATTCAGAGATTCGTTTGCGTAAAATTAAGCTTTATGTTGCAAATTTATGTTAGAGTCAAGTGTCCCCTCCCCCTGCCAGCAAAATGGTTGCTCTTGGCTATGCGAAAAAATTCACGGCAGTAGTAAATATAACGAAATTAAAAGGAAAATTATCACGGATAACAAGGCTTTACAAGTTTACGAGTAATAGTCGACCAACTTATAAAATGTACTTGGAACAGTAAACATTTTATACAAATGCCATTGAAAAATTACTTAAATAAAGTTAATAGCTGTGTAAAACAGAGTAAATATAATGCTTACGAACCATGTAAAAATATACAAAAATGAAATCATAACAGGCTTTACAAGTTTACGAGTAATAGTCGACCAACTTATAAAATGTACTTGGCACAGTAAAATTTTTGTACAAATGCCATTGAAAAATTACTTAAATAACGTTGTCAGCTGTGTAAAACATATAGTAAATATATGCTTATGAACCATGTAAAAATATATAAAAATAAAATCATAACATTCTTAATAATAATGATTTCTAAATTAATAATGTTTATGCTCGAATAACGCATTGGAGTGGCCGGAGTCGTTGGCAGTACCAGTCCGTAGTACATACGGCGCATGCGCGCGGTGGATACAATTTTGTGTTAGTGCAGAAGTATTTTCGACGTTTTGTAATTAAAACGTAAAAGTAAAGTCAAATTAGATTCGATTTCCAAGCAAATTACTTGTTTTCTTTTGTCGATATCCTTCTATAAAGTCAATATTCAACCAAACTTCATCACTAATTGAGTAGCGTAAAACTTTCCAGAATGAAATAGTGAATACCGCAGAGGATTACGAACCGAACGTATATTACGAACGTATATTAGAGGAGATTAGAGGTGAATACATACGATTTTTTTCTAATTCCGAAAGAGAAATATACAAGGAGCGTGCACGCAAGGATCCAGTAACGAACTATACCATTCCCCGTGACTCTAACGCGCGCTCGTATCGACTCCTTTCGAAATTCGCACCCGCGGTGGTACTCAAATAGATAATATTTTTCTAACTTCAGTTGCGAAGTTGGATTTTATAACTCCTTCTTCAGTTACCAGTTAGTCCTTATTTAGTTTAAGTCAAGAGTGAATAGATTACATCTAGGCAAGCGTGCTTCACCGTAGACCACATCATCGCTTACCATCAGGCGAGATAGTGGTCAAACGCGAGAATATAGATTTAAAAAAAACATCATCCTATGTGGGCCTGAAACCGTTCTAATGTTCATGTAACAACAACAAAACCCTCTTTTTAGTCCGTATTATTATGCAACTTCGGAACCCTATTACTGCGCGTGGCCCGACACGCACTTGGCCGGTTTTGTTAAGAATACCTTCTATGCGCATCTGTACTTTAAATTACTTTAGTTTAATTTTATGTTTTATTTCTCCTCGTTAGTGATTTGTTATCTTAAAGAAATAAAGAATTCTAAACCGTATAAACTCAAAAACTACTCAACGGGTTTTCATGTGGTTTTCACCAATATAAAGAGTGAGGAGTGAGAAACGAGGAAGGTTTTTGTATAAAATTTTTCACGGGCGAAGCCGGGGCGGATCGCTAGTGTTTAATAAAATAAATTTATCAGAAATTAGATCTCAAACCATAATGTGTTTATAAATGTTGACACATCATTAGACCTTACGCTACAGTGCTGGCAGAAAACCCTCATCATCATCATTTCAGCCGAAAGACGACCACTGCTGAACATAGGCCTGCCTCAAGCGTCGCCACATTTACTGGCACCGTGCGTCTTGCATCCAGCGGATTGCCGCAGCCTTGACCAGGTCGTAGGTCCACCTAGCGAAAGGCCTTCCAACCCTTGCCACGTCTTTCGGTTCGCGGTCGCCACTCCAGAACTTTTCGGCCCCATTGACCATCCGTTCTGCGAGCATTGTGGCTTGTCCAAAAATTTTATTCTTACGTATTTCTTTAATTGTGCAGGTCCTCCTGCCGGAACAGCCCATAATTATCCACCTATGATGGCTGCTGGTGGTGGCGGCGTAAGTGTAGTTTATTTTCTTCTATTTTATTTATTTTTGCGACGAGCACAGCAGAGATGCGTAACTGCGTACAGTTATGGAGTGGCATTCGCTGCCGGAGTCTTCAGTCTTCTGTTTCCTGATAGCTACAACCTGGGGGTCTTTAAGTCAAGAATGAATAGTTTATTTCTAGGCAAGCGTGCTTCACCGTCGACCATACCATCGCTTACCATCAGGTGAGATAGTGGTCAAGCGCGAGCCTATAGAATATAAAAAAAAATATCTGGCCACGACATACACAAGTCATATACAAATCAACTCTAATGATTAAATTGAAAACTAAGATTTAGACTGTATCGTTGGTCTACTGGTTGCTAGTTCTACGGCTGTACTTGTGGTCCAGGGTTCGGGCATAGTGTTATTGTGTTTTTCCATCTGGCATTTCTCAGTAGCAGGCCGGAGTCTGGACTTGTGTCCGGTTGATGACAATAGGCTCCCCCATATTACATGGGACTTACACATAACTGGTGAAATGTGTGTACTGAAGGTGCTCCCCTGCCTAACCCTTCAGGGAATACTGGCGTGATGTTAAGATGAGTTATTCTCTTTTCAGGGATACGGCCGCGGTGGTTACCAGGGCGGTGGCGGTGGATACCAGGCTAGAGGTGGACAACAGGCCAGAGGTGGACAACAGGCCAGAGGTGGATACCAGGGTGGGGGTGGGTACCAGGGCGGTGGACCTCCACCCGGCTACCAGGGAGGCGGGGGTCCATACCAGGGCGGTGGGGGTCCATACCAGGGCGGTGGGGGTGGCTACCAGGGTGGCGGGGGCCCATACCAGGGCGGTGGCCCACCATATCAAGGTGGCCCCGGCCCCGGCGGGCGTGGTGGCAGAGGTGGCGGTATAGGCACCGGCCTGGGTATGGGGGCAGCCGGTCTTGCCGCTGGCGGCCTCGCGGGCTACGCCATGGCAGGAGGCTTCGCCAGTCCTGAAGGCGGTGGAGGAGGTGGCAGCCCCAGCGCAGCCCCTACAGATGGAACAGCGCAAGTCAGTCCCCCCGGCCCAGTACCCCCGGTATGTTGTCCATATTATCCTTACTTTTAGGCAAACGTGCTTCACCGTCGACTACATCATCGCTTACCATCAGGCGAGATAGTGGTCAAACGCGAAGCTATCGATACATAAATAACAGTGACTTCAGAGCGCGGTCCCGTCGAGAGCTAAGTGCTGCAGAGGCTACACAAGCGACATTCTTTCAGCGATGGCGATTGTCGAAATGCTAAGAAGTCGTTAAAAATTGTTTCGGATTTGGCCACCCACGCCCACTTGGAAATCATCGGCAAATTTTTAATAGTTTTGAGTGTGTTTCGCTTTTCCTCATAGTTTCGGATTTGGCCATCCACGCCCACTTGGAAAACTAGGCCTGTAAAGATAATATAGGTATACAGTTATCTTGTAGAAATACTTGTTGTTATTAGGTCTTCTTGAACTACAAAACTACTGATTGATGCTCTCAGTAGGACCGCGCTCTTAGTGCTCATTTTAATAGTACTCGATCGCGTTTTGTACAAATATTAAATGTTACCCTACTCGAAGTATCAGCAAACAATTGTTCAGTGCTGCGCCATCCTTTACTGTAATTAGTAAAATATTTATGAATTGTCCGTGTTTACTTAAATAATGACAAGTGTGTTATTTGCTGGACAGAGACGTGGTATCTCACAATGTGCCTCATCAGAAGGCAAACTCACCCAAAGGACAATGGAGAGGGCTATGCTCGGCGTTTCCTTGCGTGATTGAAAAGACATTCGCAAGAGAATCAAGGTTACCGACATACCCCGAAGAATTGCCAAACTTAAATGGCAGTGGGCAGGGCACATTGCTTGCAGAACGGATAGCCGTTGGGGCCGAAAATTTCTAGAGTGGCGACCGCGTATCGGAAGACGCAGCGTTGGAAGGCCTCCCTCTAGGTGAAGCTAAGACCTGGTCAAGGTTGCGGGCGTCCGGTGGATGCGAAACGCATAGGACTGTTCAGTGTGGCGACGCTTGGGAGAGGCCTATGTCCAGCAGTGGACGTCTTTCGGCTGAAATGATGACTAAAATAATCAGAACTGATGGTCGATAGACGCCCCATAAAATTTCTGGAGTGGCGACTGCAAAACGGAAGACGATGCGTTGGAAGGCCTCCCACTAGAACCTGGTGAAGGTTGCGGGGATCCGCTGTATGCGAGGCGTACGGGACTGGTCAATGTGGCGACGCTTGGGGGAGGCCTATGTCCAGCAGTGGACGTCTTTCGGCTGAAATGATGACTAAAATAATCAGAACTGATGGTCGATAGACGCCCCATAAAATTTCTGGAGTGGCGACTGCAAAACGGAAGACGATGCGTTGGAAGGCCTCCCACTAGAACCTGGTGAAGGTTGCGGGGATCCGCTGTATGCGAGGCGTACGGGACTGGTCAATGTGGCGACGCTTGGGGGAGGCCTATGTCCAGCAGCGGACGTCTCTCGGCTGAAATGACTATGATGATGATTAAAATAATGAGCGTATTGTTTCAACTGCCGCTGCTTATAGGAGGAGGATTATGAGGTAAGTCAGATTTGTGCTCACTGTAACTCGCAATAAGGTTTAATAGAAATAACTAAAATTATGGGTTAGTTATGTTTTTTAAGTGCATGTTATGCGAATTCAAGCTTTTCAATTAAAAACAATAATATCTTGTTTATTAAACAATCTTTTATATTAAAAAAAAATCCTCTTTCTAAAAAAGTTTTTATAATCACACTTATCACACTAATATTATAAAGGCGAAAGTCTGTGAGTGTGTATGTTTGTTACTTCTTCACGCTCAAACGGCTGGACAAATCTGGATGAAATTTGGCAAAGAGATAGATTATAGTCGGGAATAGCACATAGGGTACTTTTCATCCCGGTATAATGTTTCCTTGGGATAAGAAAACACTTTTCACGCCGCGAAGCCGCTGGCAGAAGCTAGTATTACATAATTGTATTGTCACGAGACACAAACGTGTGCAAAATTTCAGCTCACTCGAACACCAGGAAGTCGGTAAAATTTAACTTGCAAGCTTTTTCAATTTAATTAAATTTCATTTATTCAGTAACTATTCACATTGCGTTCGAATATAATTCATGAAACATTAACATAATCAAGCATTATTAGATGAATCAAGCATAATCGCTTCATTCTTCAGATATAACATTCACATCGTAGTTCCTCTAACCTACAAGGCAACTTCGCACTTTTTTAAAATAACCATTTTTTTTTGTATTTTATCTGATGTCTACCATCAGTGTATCGAGTCTCATTTTTTTTTAGAGTAAGTAGTTTAGCAAAAACTTCCTTATAGGGAAAAGAAATGTGGTGGGTGGGTGTTATATAAAGAAAAAAAAAAGAAAAATTGTTTATTCTGCACAAACTAAACGCACAATACAAAATAAAGAGTGGCATTCACCAAAGTCACAAATTAGCCAAAAGCCTCGTATTTAAAACAAAAAATTCGAATGAAGCGATTATTATAATATCGATCGAACTTCACTTGCTGAAGTTCGTTTGATCATATATTATATTGCATCGCTTCATTCTTCAGATATAACATTCACAACGTAGACGTTTAGAGGTGAAGTTTTGCTAATAATAATACATAAGCAGTTTACTTAATTTGTTTATTTAACATAAGCCTTCATTCCTATAATAATTACTAATCGGTAATCTTTTAGAAAATAATAATACATTGACAACATTCTCGTTCGATTTTTGCTGAGAACAGTTGTGTTACATGCGATCGCGCGCGTACCACAGTGTAAAAGTGCTTACGCATCAAAACAACGCCGGCCAGTCGGATGCACCGCAATGACCTAGTTATTGCGTAATGCTGACGGCTGCAGGCTAATATTATTGTTAAGGCGAAGTTTATACTCGCTTAACTTCTACAATGAGTTCGAAAAAATTATATAGCGTGCACTTATCAACAGAGACTGAACATCTGTTGTACAAGTACCTTTGTGAAGAACAAAGGCAGCGCGATAATCTGCAAAAAGAGTTAAATGACTTAAAAAGTCAGATAGAAAACCTCCAGCAACAGCTGAAACTTCAAGCGGAGAACCCACCAAAATCATCATCTACAACCGCCCCTGAGACTTCTTCCCCGCCTGTTGAATATACAACGGATGAAGAAGAACTCGCTCGAGAAACAGGATGGATACGGCAAAAAAGCAGGAAGAAAAGAAAATTGAACACCTCTCCCGCCCAACCCGCACTGAATGAACAAGGAAGTGAAGATAACAAAGGTAAGGAAAAAGCCATAAAAACTCCTTTGCCACCACCTATTGTAGTAGATGGTATCCAGGATTACCAGAAATTCTTTGATTTTCTTTCTGAGAGCCAACCAGCTGATGCGTTCAGCATCAAAATGATGAACGGCGACACAATCAAAATAAATGCCAAAAACGATGATTCTTACAGAGCAATTACAAAGGCCCTCTCACTCAACAATTGCCTTTGGCACTCGTATGAGAACAAGCAAGAGAGACCAATTAGAGTTATGGCAAAAAAATTGCATTTCACATGCATTCCGGAGAGAATTGTTGAAGACTTGCGTGGCAAAGGCTACAAAATTCTAGAAGCAGCCAACAAATTGAGTTGGAAAACTAAAGAGCCACTCAATATGTTCATGCTCACATTCTCAAACGATGAAGAAACTAGCAAAATTTATAAAATTAAAACTGTATTAGGATGTAATGTGGAAATACAACCGTTAAAATCCACAAAACTGGTACCTCAGTGCAAACGATGCCAGGCTTACGGCCATACGCAAAAGTACTGCTCCAAAGAGCCGAGGTGCGTAAAGTGCACAGGCAAACATCTCACGAAGGATTGCAAAAAATCAAAAGAGGAGAAGCCAAAGTGCGTCCACTGTGGAGCGCCACATCCAGCTAACTACAGGGGATGTATTGTAGCCAAAGAAATCCAGCAGATTCGAAACAAAAAATCGAAAGGAAATAATACTGCCACTCAAGAAAATACACGAACTGGAAGAGACGAAGTCCTCAACCAGTACAAACGAAGTCAAAATATAATGCAAACTACAACTAAAAACGTATCTTATGCCCAAGTAGCTACAAGAGGCATAGCCAAGGCGCCTTTAGTTGCTATGAACAGTGACAAAAAGTTGGATGAAATCTTAAAGTTAATGTCATCATTCGACGAAAGATTGAAAAAAATTGAAAATAGCAACAAAGCTGCTACTTCTAAGCCACAAAAATGAATACTACACTAAAAGTTATGGCGTGGAACTCAAATGGGTTACAAAAACATCAGAACGAGTTACAAGTAGTATTAGACATAGAAAAGATTGATGTGTGCCTGATATCAGAAAGTCACTTCACAAAGCAGTCTCACATTAAGTTTAAAGGGTACAAAGTATACCATGCCCTCCACCCTGACAATTCTGCAAGAGGTGGTAGTGCCATTATTGTAAAAGAAAACCTACAGCACTATGAAGAGTTTAAATACGAAGAGAAGGACATCCAAGCAGTGGCGATATGTCTACAAACCAAAAAATATCCTATAACAGTATCTGCCATCTACTGTCCACCACGGTATATGATAAAAAAAGAGTACTATATGAACTTTCTAACTCGCTTTAGAAGTCGATTTATCTTAGGAGGTGACTTCAATGCAAAAAATACGTATTGGGGTTCCAGACTGACAACTACTAAAGGCAAAGAACTACTAAGTGCCATAAAAGAGCTGAAATGTGATGTTATATCAACTGGAAAGCCCACCTATTGGCCAACAGACCAAAATAAAATTCCGGACTTAATAGATTTTTTTATAACCAAAGATTTATCAACTAGTTATATAAAAGCGGAACAAAGGTATGACATGAATTCAGATCACTCTGCAATCTATCTAGAAATTAGCGAAACCATTTTGTATAAAGAAAACAGGCCCACTCTTGTTAATAAATTTACAGACTGGGCGAGCTTCAAGGCCAGATTGAATGATCAGATAGACCTTAAAGTTCCATTAAAAACACCCGAACATCTAAACATCGAAGTAGAAAAGTTCATAATGCATATCCAGCAAGCAGCGTGGGAAAATACACCTGACTGCAACAAGAGGACGAAGGGAAATACTTACCCACTCAGAATCAAGCATCTCATTATGGAGAAAAGAAAACAGAGGAAAACGTGGCATCAATCTAGGTGCCCTGAAGACAAACGAAAATTGAATAATCTAACTAAAAAGGTAGGAAGACTAATCCAAGACTTTAAAGACGAGTCAACCAAAACCTATCTTCAGAGTCTAAATAACGATCAAAGGACAGACTACTCTCTTTGGAAGGCTACTAAGTACTTAAAAAGGCCGATTACCCAAATCCCACCTATCAAATGTGAAAACGGGCAATGGGCAGTAACTAACGAGCAAAAAGCGAAGAGGTTTGCAGAACACCTAGAAAATATCTTCCAACCGAACGACGGGGAAATCATTGAAGATCACACATTGCTTAATATGGTGACATCGGAAAATGAAGTTACCATAAAACTTGTAACACCGAGAGAAGTCGCGCGAGAAATAAAATACAACATAAGCACACGAAAATCACCAGGGTACGATTTAATAACAGGAGAAGTACTTCATAACCTACCGAGAAAGGGTCTGGTTAAATTAACGACCCTTATCAATGCCGCACTAAGGCTTAAATATGTACCAGACTTATGGAAGGTGGCTGAAGTAATAATGATAGCTAAGCCAGGGAAACCGGCTCACGAATCATCATCATATAGGCCTATTTCCTTGCTACCAATAATGTCCAAGCTATTTGAAAAACTGTTACTCAGACGACTTAAACCTATAATAGATAGCAAGAACATAATACCAGAGCACCAATTTGGTTTTCGAGAAAAACACTCTACTATTGATCAAGTGCATAGGATCACAAATGTAATAGAAAATGCCCTTAAAGACAAGAAAGTATGTTCTACTATATTCCTAGACGTGGCGCAAGCGTTTGACAAAGTATGGCTTGAAGGCCTTATACATAAATTGAAGAGCCTGTTACCGAAGCAATTTGCTGACATATTAGAGTCCTATGTTCTAAACAGAGTCTTTAGAATAAGACAAGAAGATGCCTACTCCGAATTGAAACAAATAAAAGCTGGCGTACCGCAAGGAAGTGTGTTAGGTCCGGTCCTGTACCTACTATACACTTGTGATATTCTTGAATTTGAGCAAAACACGATTGGGACCTTTGCTGATGATACAGCCATAATGGCTGTAGGAAATAGCCACGCAGAAGCAGTACAAAAGGTTCAAATGGCTGTTAATCAAGTTTATGACTGGACCAAAAAATGGAGGATTAAACTAAATGAATCCAAATCTGTTCACATAGATTTTACCAACAAAAAACATCAATATTCTCCAGTTTACATTAATAATAAACAAGTGCCATACGAGAATACAGCCAAATATCTCGGCATGACCCTTGACGCAAAGTTACGCTGGAAAGCCCACGTCAAGAAGAAAAAAGAAGAACTCGACTTCCGATATAAAAGAATGAAACTCCATGCTGTCCGTGCAAAACAAATTATTGCTATATAAACAAGTCCTGATGCCAGTTTGGACTTATGGTATTCAGCTATGGGGCTGCACCAAACAGAGCAATATATCAACTATACAACGAGTCCAGAACAAAGTGCTAAGGGCAATTGTAAATGCACCTTGGTACATACGAAATGATGACCTCCATCGGGACCTAAAAGTTGAGTTCATCGAAAAAGTGATCCAGAAATTTGCAGAAGCTCACGAAAAGAGACTTCATCAGCATGTGAACGTCGAGGCAATCCAGCTTCTCGACCAAACAAACATAGTGAGAAGACTAAAAAGAACAAAACCGTTCGAGTTAGTGTTTAGTGTTAGTGAATAGTGTAACGTACAAATGTGCTACCAAACAAACACAAGAGCGAAGTGTATTCGCCTTAATAGAGACAATAAGAAAAGTGCTATTGGACACATTCTTAGTAAAGACAATGTAATAGTTTAAGTTATAATTAAATTACTTATTAGTCTATTTATAAGGCTAGATTGTAATATGATTAGGGTCCATCCTATTGATGAACCCTAAAAAAGGGAAAAAAAAAAAAAAAAAAAAAAAAAAAAAAACATTGACAATATTGCAATCTTAATCAAGAATCAACTTCAATCATAATTATATAGGTCGATAACCTAGACATGTACAATAATCTAGGCGCTAATCACTCTTTATTTAATTTGGGTTTGGTGGAAAACATACAGAACTTTCGAAAGAATTTTCTTCGCGTATGGCCCGACAATAATATTTGGTGAACGTTTGAGAAGCGGCTGTCCAGCCAGCCGTCTTCCTGATGGCGTCTATGGACAGACCAGCGCGGTGCGCCGAGGACGTGGCGGCATGGCGCGTGCTATGCGCGCTAAATGTCGTCACGTCCACGCCGCTCGCACACAACACTTGTTTTAACCAGCGACTGATTGACTGCGCCGTGGCGCCTCTATGGGCCGTTTAAACGTCAGGAATAAATTAGGTACGCTCTCAGGTCTAATTTTTTTTTTAATGTCGTAGCCGGGCAAATGCTTGGTTTATCTAAAAACTATGGTAGAAATAAAATTGGATGATCTCGGCCGGGTGCCGATGTCTTAATAATGTCGGTTACAATTGTTTCGATGCCTCTGGAATTTAATTTTATGTTTGAGGTCTTGATGAGGGAAAACGTTTGAACTCTGTGACCTGTGCAAATAGCTAACAAAATAGCTATTTTTTTTTGTGATATTTTCTATTGTAAGATTTTCATTTGGGAACCAATTAGAGATAAAGTTGAGTACCACCACCACCAGGTGGTACTCAACTTTATAGTAGTACAAGTACTCGTGTACTTGGGTACACACGGTCTCAACTTGTATGCTCCTTTTAATAACCTTTTTATGCAGTCGTCTGTTCCTACACTTTTTCCTAGAAGTAGCGATAGGGCAGAACGATGACTATTAAGGGAACCGTACGATGCTCTCTAATTAAATTGATCGGATAAAAATGTCATGACCCGTGGCATTGACACTTCACACACGTTAATACTATTAGATATGCAGAATTTCCACCACAGTTTCCTCCTCCTCGCGTCGTGTTCCTCATTACTGAGGGTCGTGATTCCCCCGACACGAGATCAACTTTTCTCTGACGATGATTCTCCATCTGTATAGTCCCCGGCATGTAACTTGGCAAAGTTTTGGCATAGTGGGGGTAAATTCGCGCATAGTGAGCGAACTGACCAACCACCGTATAGTACGAACGGAACGTGGAAGCAACGCGATTGGTCAGTCGATCCATATGTCAACTGACTAACCAATCGCGCGCTCGGAATGGTGCTAAACGCTCCCCGCGTCCCGCTAGGTAACCAAAGAGACCTAAAAAATTACTTCTGCGCATCTAACGACTCTTGCCAAGTTACGTGCCGATGACTATATCTGTCCTTAGCGACGTGGAGCGCATCGTGCAGCTTGGTGTTCAGCGTTGTACGTATTTGGTCAGACCATCTGATCGGGCTACGGCCCCTCGGCCTCTTGCCTTCGACCTTGCCTGTGATCATTAGCTGTTCGAGGTTATGACCATCCTTACGGGCAATGTGACCAAAGAACTCCAGGATTCTTCGCAGGCAGGTGGTGGAGAGCCTGGCCTTGACGTTCAGTTGTCGAAGGATAGACTCGTTTGTGCGGAATGCAGTCCATGGAATTTGAAGCATCCTTCGCCAACACCACATCTCGAAAGCGTCAATGCGATCAGCCTTCTTTAGCGTCCACGTTTCCGAGCCGTAACTAAAGATGGAGAACACAAGAGAGTTCACCAGCTTCATCTTTGTCTTGCGAGATACGTTACGGTCTCTCCAGATTCGCTGCAGTTGGGACATTGCGCTTTTGGCCATACCGATTCGTCTCCCGATTTCTTTCTCACAAGACCTTGTGTTGCTGATGGTAGCGCCCAGGTAATCAAACTAATCTACCTTTTCGAGGGACAGGGCACCTGTGATATGGAATGAGTAGGCGCGGTCCACCACCATAACTTTGGTTTCACCATAACTTTGGTTTCACCACAACCACAGTTTAAAGGTGACATTATACTGCTGTATAGTATTTTGAGACAAAGAAGCTAACATTAAATCGAGAGTAGTTGCAGGCGTCCCTCGCTGCGTGAACGCAAGCCGGAGAGCACCGCGGCACCCGGGGTAAGCGACTTGTAAAGTGGATGGTGTGTTCTGAAACGGGACGATAAAAGGCTTTTATTTGCTTTCAGAATAATTATTTCGTTTACGAGCATACTCTTTAACTGGGGATAACAGGCTTGTGATGGCCATATAGGAAAAACAAGAATACCTTCGGCTTTGTCTAAAACAATTTTTTGGAAGCATTTTAATATCAAAGAAAATAGCGGGAAAGCATAAAAAGTGTTTGTTAAAAAGTCGTTCTAAAATTTTGGTGTAGATCCATCCATATTTTGCTGCGGGACAAGCAGCCGTAAGAACCCCAATTAATTGTGCAAATTCTCTTATTGTGCAGCGTGGTAAGCGTAAAAATGTATCTATTAAACTAGCTATGTGATAGCGTTTTTCGTTTGGTAAGGACATAATATTTTTTTTTTAATCATACATAAAACCTAAATATTTACAAATCTGTTTTGGTTCTAATGAACTTTTATTGAAATTAATAACAAAGCCAAGGGATTCTAATAATTTCAAAGTTTTTGTTATGTTATCAAGACATTCAGATACATAATACGTCGTCAAGGTATTGAACTGACTTATAACCCCGGTTCCTAAAATGAGACATTACCTCTTTCATAATCTTGGTAAATGTTCTAGGTGCTATAGATAAGTCATAAGGCATAGCATTAAACTCATACAAAAAGTTTTGTCCTTTATCATTCTAGAAATGAAAGCGCAAAAGGGATCAATGACATACCTATGAGATGTCAAAAGTGCATAGATAGCAATGGTACATACTTTGATTAAATAAATATATTATATAAAAAAAACGACTTTATGTTCCTCCCTTACAAAATGCCAATTTCATATGTAATGAACTAATATTTTATAAGCATTCTGATTTCAATTACCTTCCAAAACTAAGTAGTTATCTGTGTCCAGTCTTATAATAGGCAAGTAGGTTGTCTCTTAATTGGTGAGTCCTCACAGTACTGTCTTGAGTGTGTTTTGTGGGAATTACTAAAATCCGTTTTCTTTTTTAAACTATCCTTGAAGGAGGAACCTGAGGTAAGTCAGATAGCGACCACGATAATAATAAATAATAATAATAATAACTTTATTTAAAAAAACAGGTATTTGTACATTATTAATGGGTACTTAATCTAAAATATGAACATGTAGTAGATTATAACAAATCTGTGGGTGTGGTTCTGTTCTCCTAGGTAAGTTGCAATGCAACCTGTGTTTAGGAGAAACAGTGCCTGCCCCATAATTGAATATCGATCAATGAATAACATGTTACAAAGTAAAGTTAAAGATGTTAAACAATTTCAAGTTTTTTTACAATTTTGGTTAATTAAGGGTAATTATGACTTAATCTAAATTTGTGTACGTGAGTTTAACTGTAAGTGTGTAATGTATTTGTGTCTGTATATTTGTGTAGTGCATGTTAATGTATGTGTTATGTAATGCATGTATTGTGTAAAGTTGTAAATCGATAAGCAACAATAGTAAGAATTAAGGTACTAAATAGGGCTTAACTTTTTAAACGAATTTGAACGATGGTTCGATTCGATGTATATCACACGTTCACATGGACGCAACTCTCAGAATATACGTGCGCGATATCGCCTATCAAGGCAATTTAAATTGCGTCGCGCCATCAGGTCGATCTCTTATGAGACAGCTTTAGTTTATTTTGAAAGGCACCTGCGGCCCTATAAAAGTGATATCTTATCAACAAAAACGTCGCTATAGCGATTGGATAAAGTCAAAAATGTATGTGAATGTCAAGCGCTATCCAAATGTCACGTGATTAATCACTAACATTTTGGCATTACGATCATTGCTATCGATGATAAAATGTCACTTTATCTAGGCTCTAGAGCATGGGTCACCAAATGGCGGACCGCGGTCCGGATCCGGACCGCCGACCTATTTTTAACCCCCGACGGAAAATAGGGGTGTTATAAGTTTGACGTGTGTTGCTGTGAATCTGTCTGTCTGTGGTATCATAGCTCCTAAACGGATGAACCGATTTTGATTTAGTTTTTGTTTGAAGGTGACTTTGTCGAGATTTTACCCTTTAGTTACAGAACCCTAAAAAAAACCCGACACAAAAACCTCTTTAAAGCAAAAATAAACCTCGCGTCAGGAAACCGCTAAGTAAATAAAATAAACTGATGTAAACGTCGGCGGTTCCCCGACCAGGGGCCTTAATTCTTTTTCCATAATAAATGTAGCCTAAGTAAGGGCTCCCACACATAACTGCGAATTAGCAACGCATCGCAAATATCTGCGAGCTCGCACGTATTACATATATAGATATCGCGTCGTATCGCATCGCATCGAGGCTTTGTGTGGGCGCCCTTAGTCCTGATACATATAATAACATCAGCTATCTGCCGGTGAAATCGGTCTAGCTGTTTCGGAGATTACCCGAACCAGACAGACAAAAATTTAATAAAAAAAATAATTGTCTTATGTAAATACCGTATATACTTTCATTTGATTTAAGTAAAAAGTTGTTATTTTGGCATTACAAACGGACACACAAATTTATATATTATATTTTTGTATAAGTTTTTATTGCTTTGTAACAGTCGTTGGTGATCCTAATAAATAAATACTACCCACTGCTGCGATACAGACCTCCTTTCTATGGGAGTTTTAGCGATAATCTACCATGTGGACCCAGTACGGGTTGGTAGAATTGTCCTTGAATTGTTTTGTTCTAGGACATGCGGTTTCCTTTTCTTCAAGGTTTTGGGAGCAGTGGTGATGAAATAAATTACAGAAATTATCGCTCCAGGCCTGCGTTCAACCCACGACCTACGAGTCGTAGGTCGAGGCCGTAACCACTGCTCTCTGACTGACAAACATGGGTGGTGCTCGTGGCTGCACGGGTCTATCTTCAAGGTTATACGACGGTTGCCAAGGTCGATCGTGGACCATCTTTCCAAAGGCTTCTTCTCATACCGCGAACACACGAGCATTAACCACCACGCTTGCTCAAGGCGGGTTGGCGATAAAAAAAACCTGTATAGGTATTTGCTAAATTAAATTAGGCTGGAGCCGACCCCAACATACTTGGGAAAAGGCAGACTGATTGTTTACTATAAGTCCAGGTTTCTTCACTATGTTTTCCTTCACCGATGTCAGCGACGTCCAAGATAAAATTAGAAAGATTGCGATCTTGAAAAAAATAACTTTCCATCAGACTGCCGACGGTATGGCTCCTGTCGATGGAATGGCTCCTGTCGACGGAATGGCTCCTGTCGACGGAATGGCTCCTGTCGATGGCCAGGCTGTTCAGCCTTATAGCGACCAGACGGCAGAAATTGTGCCCGAATACGAAGAAGATTACGAATACGGCGCTGACGACGGCGGCTACGAAGACGATGGCGGCAACGATGACTATGGCGGCGACGACGACTATGGCGGTGACGACGACTACGATTAAAACTATGGAGTAAGGCTTATGGCTAACGGTAGACCGAGCAAAGCAGTTTCGGCGTCACTAATGCAGCGACAATGGAAATTCGCAAAAAGAATGTCCAACCCAAGCGCAGTTTAGTTCGCGTCGCTTAAGTTACGGTCACACACAGCGAATACCTACTCGTTGATTGTGACAATTCACTGCCTGCCTGTCACACATAGCATTCTACACGGGCATTTCGACAGTACACGGGCGTGTACTCCGAAACGGTGCGCTGAGCGGAATGGCTAGTCGCAAAATAAGTAAAATTGAGCAAGCTCAATTCTTATCACGGCGATTAGCCTGCCACACACAGCAAACACTCGCGCGATTAGGTTCTCGTGTAGTCTCAGGTAGCGAAAGTTCGCTGTGTGTGATCGAAGCTTATGGGCGCCGCGACCGCGACGTGAGACCGAGGCAGGAAACGCACGACACTATTTGTCCTTAGGCTGCGCTCTAATAGTGCCTCATACATTCCCAGAGTCACTGCGTCTGTGATTCCGGAGCCGCTTGGCTCAGACATCTATCTTCACTCTTCAAATAATTGAAACGGTACATCTTGTCGTTTCTGCTCTTGTGGTGAAGATGGTTTGACGCGATAACTTTTTAGAACGTTAGTAAATGAAATTGACAAGTAACAACATAACATCACGCCAGTAGTCCCCGAAGGGTAAGGCAGGGTGCACCTACAGTACACACACATTTCACCAGTTATGTAAGTCCCAAGTACTAGGGGGCGAGCTTATTGCCATCAAACGAGCACAGATCCAGGTCTGCTGATGAGAAATTCTAATACCACCTTGCTCGACCCGGGCTCCAAGGATCCCGGGATTCCAGAACCTCATACTCAGCAGTAGCATACACATGCCAATTAAGACATTATAACTTAAATCTTAATCTATTTAAAAAAATCACCGGTAATGGTCTAGTTTCATGATATTCGGGTAATCTATTCTGGCGTTATAGGTACCTTACTAAATAACTTGCATATATATTAGTATTAGATAGGTACAACTAAAAAGTGAAAAAGATAAGCTTTTTACAAAAAAATACTACCGACTATACTATATAAACCTAAAAAAACAAAAATAATAAAATTTGTACCTACCAAAGACACCGACTTCCAAATATAAAGTTATTTTTCAGTTTGTAGTCTTTTTATTTGGAAGCCGGTAGTATTTTTTTGTAAAAAGTTTTTTATTTGCTTTATCGAATCAATATAAATTGACAAAGATAAAGCGTAACAAAAAGTGTACTAAGACGTAACGTCACGCGAAATTTCAACGCACTGTATCGTCGTTATTTTTTGCTTACGCGACAAAAGAAAAAATGTCCAATATTTTTTTATTAATCTATTGACGGACTAAAATATAAATTTTCTCATTTGGTTTTAGAATAAGAATCGATCGTGTCTCGCATAAAAAGGATATATTTTATCACACGCGTGTAGCTTTAGCTACATCGCTCGTGATGATAAAATCTCTACTTTTTATGCTCGACACGAAATGTACTATTTAGTCATCTTCATTCATTCTACCATATGACATGACAGTGTTGTGTCGTTGATTTCGTTATCGTGGTTACCGGTTGTCATCCACATACAAAGTAACATGACAACTTTACTGAAGACCCTGTTCGATTATTCAAAGAGTAGTCAAGGTTATTTCCTTAGATGGTTTGGTCATGTTGAGAGGATGAATGAAATGGACTAACAAAAGGCCGGTAAAGAGAAAACGCCGGGTGGGTACGCCCTAAAAGAACATACACGGATCATAGTGGTGATGTTCTTTAGAAAGGCCAGGTGCGCAGTACTCATAACTGGCGTGCGTGTATGAGTAGATGTGTGAACGTAAACAAAGCTACAGGAGTATGTAAGGATCGTAGCAGGTGGCGTTCTGTAGTTTCTGTACCCCCGGGGAAAAGGCGTGAGTTATGTATGTAGAAGTTTTCAAGAGTCGGTAAATGTAACTCAGAAGATTCAAAAGTCAGTTTACGTAGCGCACGAGGTTTTGTGTGTTTCAAGATTCGGTTCAATGTTGTTCTGGAGTTTTAGTGTATTTCCGGAGTCGGTAAAAGTAGACTATAAGTTTTTAGTGCATTTCAGGTGTCGATTAATAAATTTAAGGATCTTTTAGTGTATTTCAGGAGTCGGTTTAACATATCCCATAAGTATTTTGTGTATTTCCCGAGGCGGTAAAAGTAGCCCATACTAAAGTTTTAAGATCATTTCAGGTGTCCGGTTAATGTAGCCCATAAGTTTTTAGTTTGTTTAAGGAGTTGGTTTAATATAGCCCATAAGTTTTAAGTGTATTTCCGTAGTCGGTAAAACCAGCCCCTATGT
The DNA here is from genome assembly GCA_945859665.1 of Anorthoa munda. Taxonomy (NCBI): domain Eukaryota; kingdom Metazoa; phylum Arthropoda; class Insecta; order Lepidoptera; family Noctuidae; genus Anorthoa; species Anorthoa munda. Next base: position 354,860 of record OX243919.1, on the reverse strand, counting down.
TTTAGTGTATTTCGAATATCGGTGTAATTAAGTTTTAATTGTAATGTATTGATTACCGATTTCCCCGTATAGTTTTGTTATTTTCCAGTTTATTTATTTAGTTAGTGGTATTTTTTGAAGTCGGTGGTTTTTTTTACATAAGGGTTTTCTGAAATAACGTCCACTAGGTGGCAGCATTGACACGTCAGATCCAGGCGCTTAAGTTTTCTGACATTAGTTAAATTGATGTCAACGTCATAAGTAAAGTTTTAAGAAGACCTCTTGCCAATGTGGCGCCAACTGGTGGCGTTAATTTTCAGAAAACCCTCATTGCCTTGTTTGACTCCCATTTAAAGTTTGCTTTCGTCTCCCAGGTACAAGAAGTATCATCGTTCTCCGAGCCGCTGGATGACTTCGGCGGGGATGACTGGATGGAGTGAAGGTACTTCGCTCTCGTCCTGGCACTAGCTGGAGCCTCCATGGTGCTGGTGACGAAGTTGTCACAAGTAGTGATCGGCTATATCTTCTATTGAGTGACATTTTTTGCAGTTGTGTTTGAAATAACATGGCTCATTTTGCCTAGGATATGCAAGAAAATGATTTTAAACATTATATTCCTGTAGATTTTTTTTATAATTAACTTCATACAACTGCAAAACTTCAGTAATAATCATAAAAAGTTGTATTGATTTATAACCCCCTACCTGTGATATTTTCCCCTCTGCAGCAGAAGGACTGATAAGCAAAATCCCAGTATAGCAGAAAGACAGATTTGCATAATGGCAGAAGTACAGACCCACACAGAAAACAAAAATAAAATTGAATAGTTAGTTACAATTGGTAAAATTTTATTTGAAAGCAGTATTTTTTTTATTCGCTATAAGCTTGCGTTTGACCACTATCTCACCTGATGTTAAGTGATGATGTGGTCGAAGGTGAAGCACGCTTGCCTACAAGTAACTTATTCACTCTTGACTTGAAGATCCCTAGGTTGTAGCTATCTGGAAACGATGACGCCACGCCGGCAGGGAATTCCGCTCCTTAGCTGTACGCACAATGAAAGTATTTTCAAAACGCTTTGTGCGTATGGGCGGGATATCCACCATGTACCGATGGCGCATTGCCGTACGTCTTGTTGTCCGATGATGGAAAGGGCTAGGCAGAATCAAATTGTGCAGTTCCATCGAACACTCCCCGAAATGTAACCGATAGAAAACCGACAGGCTGGCAACTCGTCGTCGGTGTTCAAGGCTCTGAAGCTTTAAGTCGACTAGCGCATCGTTGCCGATCAGTCTCTTGGACCCTTTGTCAATCGACTCAAGTGCATCAAGTTGGTATTTGGCAGATCCGTCCCAGAGGTGAGAGCAGTACTCCATGCATGACCTTTAGATATATAAGGCAAAGAGGTCACAAATTGATAATAAGGTTACTAGGATTTGTAACTTTTTTGACGGTGACAGTACATTATCTGCCTTTATGCAAATCTGTCCTTCTGCTTATCTGGGATTTTGCTATTCCGGGATTTTGCTTATCTGTCCTTCTGCTGCAGAGGGATATTTTCCATATCTTTCCACATTTAACGTTTTTTTATTTTATAACATGATTACCAAATATCCTGAAGTTCCTCCGAGCGATTAAATACTGATTTATTAATGTGCATATCATAAAGATTCAAATGATGTAAAATGTTTTTCTGTACATTGATTTTTACACTAAGGCAATTGTTCTTAGTGATACGGGTCATTTCATTTATAAAATCTTCTTTTACCGTCCGTTTAACTGTTTTTGAGTTCTATTCTGTGAACTATACCTGTTACCGAAACCAACTTTTTATATCACCATCGCAATAGAAGTCAAAATTGGCTGTTTTTTATACTTAATGTAATTGCAAATGGAGTTTAGATTCAGTATGATGTGACTTTGTTATTCAAAGAACACAGACGTGATTGGACACCTGTAATAATAATATCTGTAAATATGTGAGCAGCATGTACTTATTTATTTAATGAATTTGCTTAAAGTCGCAGCTTTTATTGATATTTATTTATTAACTATAAAATTCTTTGTTGTACTAATAACTTGCTTAAGTATTTTGGTAAAAGTAGTAGTTGTTCTGTGTGCATCGTCCTCAAATATAAAGAATTAATTGATGTAAAGTATGTATCTGTCACCGGATTATTGCAAACAACGTAAGTTTATAGTGAATCTTGTGATATTGTAGGCTTTTTATTCTCAGTAAGGCACGGACACATTTTAAACTATCGAATTTTAATGCGATTTATTGCATTCGAAAAGATCTGTTCGAGTATTGAGAATTTAGAATATCGCAAGATTAATTACAAATTTACGACGTCTGCAATAATCCGGTGACATACCTAATACAAAATATTGTAAAATTCTTTATGTAAAGAGTATCTAAGAATGGAGTTTCTTGTCCGTTCTTCCATACTCGTATATCTTGTAAATCAATTCTTTTTTATATGTAAATTTTGACATTCAGAAGTGCCTTTTCATGGTCTAATTTTATTTAAATTAATAATTTGACTGAAAAGGGAGTTATAGAGTCAACATTAGATAGATGATAGAATATACTTTATTGTAGGTACCTACTCGGGGTTCCTATATTGTATATTATTGCTAACTAGCGACCCACCCCGGCTTCGCCCGTGACATATTATATACCAAAGCCTTCCTCGTTTCTCACTCTTTATATTGGTGAAAACCGCATGAAAATCCGTTCAGTCGTTTTTAAGTTTATCGCGAACATACTCGGCGGGGGCTTTGTTTTATAATGTAGTGATTTAATCGGACAATAGCGGTCTTGTCGCTGACAGCGATATCTGACGCTCTAGACAAGTGGCATTCTATCAACAGACGCGTCGCGACAGCGATTGGGAAACGTCAAAAATGATTGAATGAAAAAACTTTCTTTTTGGAAGTCGGTGTCCATAACGACAAGAAAATATACCTACCAAAGACACCAACTTCGAAAAATAAATTATTTTTTCACTTTGTAGTGTTTTTATTTGGAAGTCGGTAGTATTTTTTTTGTAAAAAGATATTTTTTTAAATTAACTTTCGAGGTCTTCAGCAAAACAGTTTATGACGTCTTCCGTAAAAGAATCGCCCATATAGCGCATACATAGGTAATTTAACCTATCTTCGCTCATAGTCGATCTTAGCCATGTTCTGACGCGTCGGTGTGTGCTGAATGACCTTTCAATTGTAGCAGTGGAATAAGGCATTGCCAATCAAATTTCTGGGGCTGTCTTCACCTTTGGGCAAAAAGATTCTGCTACTTTTTTATCTATTATAGGCTCGCGCTTGACCACCATCTCACGTGATGGTAAGCAAAAGTATATATATATATATTGATTTAATTTTATTAACTCCGTTATTGCAATACTTTCAAAGTCCTGATGCTGCTTATTTATCTAAAAAGTGCGCCATAGTTCGGCTTCAGATGTGATCCCTTCTAATTCATAAAATTCGGAGACTTCCTCCATAATTTTTGAATTGTAATTTTAATTATCTGAGCAGGGTGCAACAATGAGTAAGTAAACGCTGGTGAATGGTCTTTGCCGAATCTTGCCTCTAAAGAAGATGATAACGAATCCTAATGGGGCACGTATAAGTTCTTTTTCTTAACTTTTATCGACAAAAGTAGAAAGTTAATAGGGATGTAAACAAAATCCAGGAGGGGGCAGCTGCCGCCCGCTGCCCTCCCCTGGGTACGCCCATAGATCAATCCGTTACAATTTGGCATTTTGACCTTTAGCATCGCTGACATCACATGCCACTTATCTAGAGCCTCAGGCCATTTAAATTTTCGACTGACAAAAACATATCCCTCTAAGGAAGTAACAAACTTATCAAATTTTGTATTCATCAGAAACTAAACGTATTTAGCGTAGGTATATAAGAGCACAGTGGTGGCCCAGTGGTATCGGCCGCGACTTACAAGTTGTAGGTCGGGGGTTCGAGCCCAGGCAGGCGCTTTACTTTGTGTAAATTATTTCACCACCACTGCTCTCAAAACGGTGAAGGAAAACATCGTGAGGAAACCGGCATGTCCTAGAACCAAACATTCGAAGATATGTGACATCCACCAACCCGCACTGGGCCCGCGTGGTGGATAACGGCCCATTCCCTCCCACAGAGGAGGCCTGTGTCCCAGCAGTGGGAACATTAATAGGCTGATGATGTGATGTGTGTGATATAAATAACTGGCTTCTGCCCGCGTAAAAAGTGTTTTATCATCCCAACGGAATACACACTATCCTATGTCCTTCCCAGGGTCTCATTGCCTAAATCAGTTCAGTAGATCCAGAGATTACCCGCTATTACTCCTAAGTCGTCTCGCCATCTTCTTTGTGTTTTGCCGTGACCCCTTTTTGCGAATTCAGGGGCCTACATCATCGTCATCAACATATTTTTTTTATAAATTAGAATTTATTATTGAATGTTTTAATAAATATCCAGCAGTCCATGTTGTAAGTGACGGTGACTTGTTTACTTCAATGTTTGAATTTTTTTTTTGTATTTTTAACCTACTTTTCAAAAAGAAGGAGGTTCTATGTTCGAATGTATATATTTGTTTTAACAATTTCTATTATAAAACTTTTTCCGCCTATATAAACAAACAATTTTCTACAAGGAAACAAAAAATATCTGTTGTTTATATGGACAGAAGATTTTTTAAATAGTACCACACCTTCCCTGTAGATATTGATTTAATTAAGTGCACATATACCATATACCTTTAGCATTTGCCCATTTAAAATCCTGAAATCATGTTGGATTTCATATCTGGGGGTGACCATAAGCTCTTAGAGTAAGGTTATTTTGAGATCACGTAAGTGACAGATGTAGACAAGTCATATACATCTGTCCCTTACACACACTCAAAATAACCTTACTCTAAGAGCTTATGGTCACCCCCCTGTTATTGAATATAAAATATTAGTAAACTACCCTATTTAGTAGTTAATTATAATTTTAATATAGGTATTATTGTAATTTATTTCAGTAGATTATTATTTTAATTGTTTCTAGTATTGCTGTACAGTGTTAAGTTCTTTTTATGTATTATTGTCATTGGATATTGAAATAATTTAATTTAATCATGTACAACAGTTTCCGGTCGTAAACATGGCTCTTCGAGTTTTAAAGTGTCGTGTTTGTTACTCATGTAGTCATATTTGTGTGACATTATCTTTGTAATCCAGTTCACTCACATGCGCTTACGCATGCACGAGTACATAATACGCCAACGAAATCTAAGAATAAGGCCGCACTGCGAATTTTATATGCGCAATTTTTTTGGCTCATTCCGCGACATATGAAAACTATAAAGCTGCACGCACTTGCGGAAAAATATCGCACCAATATACTTATAAACAAAATACTATTCCGCAAGAAATCTGTGTTTTCCAAAGAATCTACCGCACCGCGGCGCGATTTAAATCTGCGCGAATATTTTGTACTATGAATGGATAAAAACGGACAAAAATCGCGCGGTATTTAATTCTCCGGACGTGTTAGTTATGATTCAGTAGCGGATTATAAACCGTACAAAATAAATTATCACTCAATTTCACCAATCAAAGACCACTATCGGATGGTCTATTTAAAAAAAAAATCTTTGATGCAGTTTGCGTCACTGCGACCTCGAGGCTCCATGCAGAGATTTTCGCTATTTCTCATTGTTTCCGATTTGGCCATCCGCGCCCACTTGAAATATCACCTGTATACTACTCGGCATAAGCATGTTATGACTGTGAGAAGAAAGGTTCCCACTCAGCATGATGCTGTGCCATGGGGCCCACAGCACAGCGCTGATTTTCAGTGTTCGCTTATGACGTGACGTACGGAACCCCACTATGTATATTCCCTTACGAATGTCGTCATACACTTGCTGCTTGGTGTATTCGTGCGAATGTGAGTGGACGGCAAACTCGACGTGTTATACTACACGGGTAAACTACACGGTCGATTTAACTGTGCATCTCGCTGAATCGCGACCCCACTACCCGCGCAGCGCCCCATGTTCGCCTCATGCGCCAATAGTCGAAGTCAGTGTGACGTCATAGCTCCAAATCCACGGTTAAGTTGACCGTGTAGCACTGTATATTATTTTTAAGAGTTTAGGTAAAGGATGAACACATTGTGTGGCTTTAACACTGTTATATGTACAATAAATTATATTTAAATGTGCCATTGTTTTATTTATTATTATTACAAGCTTTATATTACCTAGCTTTCGTATGTGTGTCCGGCAAACTAGTAAGCCATTTGCCAAGCACTGCCTATGCTGAAACTTGTTGTACTTATGCACACTTATGTAACTTTGGGAACATTGAAATAAAATGGTAGGTGCTATGAAGTTGGTCTCATGATGGAGCCGAAACTCCTCAATCAGACGAGATAACACCATCGTGTTTGGGCTCATTGGATGTGCAAGATAATTTGACTTCTTCGTAATTATTTTCTCCTGGTAGTCATTGAGCGACTTGTGGTCCAGGGTAGAGTAGTCGTCCATGCAATGAACCGAAAGTCTGCTGTAGGCGGCCCATTGCATGAGTGCACACGAGTGACGGCCGATAAAGAGGGATGGCGATGGCGTCGTATCGTGAGGCAAATTATGGCAGCCTACGACCGCTCTGTCAAGAGCGTACCGACGAAGTAGTCTTTACCGCTCGTGAGTCTAGCTCTAGATATATTTCTTCATGATAACAATCGCCTGGCGCTTAGTCCCATGATTCTGCCCTCCTGGTAGTTTGGGTGTAAATGCTTAATCTGTTGTGACTACGAGTCGGCAAGGGCTTATACATGTTCAACATCTATCTTAAAATGTAAAAGAGATGTGGGGCTAGTTTTCCATCAGGTTCCAAAGGACTATGTCTGGAAGCGCGTTGTAACTTCGTAGAAGCATTAGGGACAATGCACTAATGTACTCATTTATTTTAGCTTGGCATGACCTTGTATCTATCTCGTAATCCACACCTTGGCAGACATTTATCACTAGGATTTGGTTTAGGGAAACGGTGAAGCCTACTGTCACACGTTACATGCTCTCTAAATTCATCATTATACACTGCACAATAACTCATTTGACTATGGACTATTAGTAACCTTAAACTGGCGTACCACATTCATGGAAGGCAGAACCGTTAATAATCACATGTGCATCTGGACCGAGGGCCCATTTTTTAAATCCTTGCGAAATGAAATAAGACTTAAAGGGAAATTAGTTAAAAATAGTAAAAAAATATATTTTAATTTGACTTAATCTATGAGGTTGAACCTAGTCAATAAAGCCGAAAATATTGGGCTCTCAGTCCAGACGTTATAGTAAAATTCGATTCTCATTTACTTTATAACAATTCACTTTTGTGTCATTATTTCTTTTTAACTAATTTACAGAGGTATCTAAGCAAAATATATTACAGTCCTATTAATATATATCTTCAGATAAATTCATGTTTTGCAGATTCCTCAGTAGAGACATTAAAGGATTGAGGGCCCTAGCTAAACCGCCAAAAATCTGTAATGTCATATTCTACAGATTTGGGAATTTCTTAAAATATTTAAGAAATTCTTAACTAAATTCCTAAATAAAAATGATTAACCCAGAGATAGTATTTTCTGAGATGTAGGCTATGCCAGTTTATTCAAGCGTCTGGATTGAGGGCCCAAGTAATTTAAGCATAACTGTTTTAATTCACGTTTAAGAAATTCTTGGCCCATTGCTTTATGTTTTTACTATTTTTAACTAATTTCCCTTTAAGTCTTATTTCGTTTCGCAAGGATTAAAAAAATGGGCCCTCGGTCCAGATGCACATAATAATCACTATTTGGATAAAATAGGCTATATGGCCGCCATTAATTGGGAACGTAGGACGACGTGATGGATGAATACTGCTTCCTATAGATGGTCTAGCTCAGAACTCCTTGCGTAGTACTTGCTGGCGCACATTTTCGTGAGAGGGATAGCCTATGTTAGGCGTCATAAAGAAACACAATCTAAATCGACTAAGGATGCTTAGGGCACGTGTCTCCTTCCCACCAAGCATGCACCAAGCCAATACTGAATCGCCACTATTTAGCGAGACACGATATTGGATGGCTGTCGCTCCTAGCGGCCCCGTATATCCACGAAATGGGTAGATTAAGGAAATTTGAAATTTGAATAGAATAAGAATAATAGAATAGAAAACATTTATTCGACACAGACACAACACAACAACAATAATCACAAAGTAACAGAGAAGAATAGTAAAAAGGTACAAACAGGGTTGCAGAATCATTGTGCCGGGCGTGCCCACACCGAAAGGGTTACCAACTCAGCATTTGCTGGGTGTCAGACACCCAGCGCTGATTTTCAGTTGGCACCCCGCTAGTGACACACGGACGTGGGTAAATAAAATTTGGTTCTGGTTATCCTTTTGGGGACTGAGTCACCCGCGTCTGTGGGTGAGTACCCCTTTTGTTACCCTACACATGATCCCCGGGTGGTGCTAATCAGGTGACTCAAATTGGTGGTAGGTTTCAGCCGAAGGCTTGCGACCACCCAAAGACGTACCGCCAAGCGGCCTAGCCGTGTTCCGGTACGATGCTCGGTGTAGCCACAAGAGGAGTTGGGTCGAGATAGTTATTCCACTGCAGACAGACCAGCCTGACTGGCGATAGGCCTATCGGGAGACTAGTCGCGGAGGATATTGGGACAATTCCACCGCACTATTCCCAAACCACTGCAACTCCTGAAAGCCAGAATCAACAGTGGCGACCACCAGAAAAGCGCCGAGGCAATGAAGCTCGACGAAGTCCCGGAGAATGAATTTAGTCGCGGAGGGTAGCGGGATCCGAGGCATGGTGAGCCGCTGGCCGACCGCAGGTAGTTGGGGGCCCAAGTAATGTGCCAGCCACACACGAAAGGCAACCCCGCCAACTGTCGAAAAATCCCGGGATGCGCCATAGTGCTGGTTGGCGACCGGATCAGAGTGCCCGATGGACAATCCCGGAGGGGCTCGGGCGTTTCCGCGGTCTCCAGACTTGTCGCCCAATTGATGGCGTCCTGTCTGCGCGTGTCTGAAGGTTGCCAGCAAGAAACCTCATCTCACTTCCTTCTCCTCACCTTCTTTCACTCAAAGCAATAATGCGAAGGAACAAAACGAGAAAAGCTGAACAGCGGCAGCACTCACTCTCACATAAGGTGCACCTCAGCAACATCTAAAGTCTGCACTCGAACCTTGTCGCTGACCATCACCACCTTGAGATTGAGAAACCAGCACTTTTGTTCCTTAAGGAGACGTAGATCGGATGTTCGTTTGACGTGGCGTACCTCTCTTACCCAGGATTTACCCTGGAGCACAAAAACAAGCCACGTGCGGGTGTATGCATGAACGCCCGTGACGACATCTGCTATCGGCGTCTCCGTGACCTTGAAGACTCAAACTATTCAGTGCTATGGGCCCTGGTGGATACAGGTCTGGATAAGATTATCTATGCCTGTGTCTACAGGTTATCTGGAGACAACCAGGAGGCGGCTGATGTGGCCCAGCAACGGTACCCTTCTGCCCAATTAGTGTTACTGGGGGACTTTAATGCCCACCATCAGGAATGGCTCTTCCCATACCAGTGCACTGACCATGCTTTACGAGAGGTGCGAAATCTAACACTAGCTCTAAATCTGACCCAGCTGGTGCAGGGGGCTACGATGGTGCCGGATGTTGATTCACATACGGCCAATTGCTTGGACCTTCTGCTGACAGCAGATCCAGACCGATACTCAGAATCGATATCATCACCTTTGGGTAGTTCCGACCATTGTCTGGTGAAGTCTGTATCCGTCTAATCCCCGCCCGATACCAGCCCGAGAGGCACCCGGCGGGTTTGGCGGTACAGGTCAGATGATTGGGATGGGATGCGATCTTTTTTCGCATGCTATCCTTGGCGGCCCACTTGCTTCTCTTCGGACGATCCATCGTCATGCGCTGATGCCGTGACTGATGTGTTGCGTTAGGGGATGGAGTACTAAATTCCATTCCCTAACGTAGCGCTGTTGACCGGCCATGGTTTGGTAATGCGGTTAAACACAAGGCTTACCTGGCATGGGTCGACGCTCGAGTGCACAAGGCGTAACTCAGAAGAAGAGAACCTTCAACAGGGCTGCCAAAACCTGCAAAAAGGCGATGCGAAGGGCACGGTATGACCCTATTAGCAGAATCGGGAACAAACTCGCTTCATACCCTGCTGGTAGCAAAGCGTTTTGGTCCCAGGCTAAGTCGGTTGAATCAAACTTCGGTCGCCCCTCACTACCACCACTGCTGAGACCCGACGGGTCACTGGCCCACTCCGCCGAGGACAAGCCAAATTTGTTTGCCTCCCTTTATGCGGAATCTTCGCGTCTGAACTCTGATGGCGCGCGGCCTCTTCCCTCTCCTGTTGGATGTGGGATGAGTATGTTGGACATTCGCATCCATCAGAGGGAGGTCTGTAGGGTGCTGCGTAACCTTGACGTGAACAAAGCTAGTGGCCCCAACGGGATACCGGCAATTGTACTAAAAACTTGTGCGCCTGAATTGTCTCCGATCCTGACACGCCTGTATCACCTTTCGATAGTGACTGGAAAGGTGCCGAAGGCTTGGAAGCAAGCTAACGTTCAGCCCGTGTCCAAGAAGGGTAGTCGAGCTGACCCGGCCAACTACAGACCCATCTCGGTTACGTACATTCTTTGTAAGTGTATGGAACGTGTGCTGAACAATAAGCTCCTGGCATACCTAGAAGACAACGACATCCTCAGTGACTGCCAATACGGCTTCCGCCGAAATCGGTCAACTGGGGATCTTCTAGCGTATGTCATTCACGTCTGGAGTGAGGCCATCGAGAGGCACGGGGAAGCGCTTGCTGTCTCCCTTGACATGTCGAAGGCTTTCGTCAGGGTCTGGCATGAGAGTCTTATTGGTAAGCTTCCTTCCTTAGGTCTGCCTAGTGGTCTGTGTGACTGGATTGCTGACTTCCTGAGGGATCGGTCCATCCGAGTGGTTATCGATGGGTGCTCGTCCTGTCAGTTAGGTATATATTATATATATATATCAACGCCGGAGTCGCTCAGGGGTCGGTGCTCTCGGCTACACTGTTTTTGCTGCACATTAATGGCCTCCTAAAACCCGGAACCTTTGGGTACGCAGACGACAGCACGGTTGCTGAGAGATAGACGGTTGCTTAGATGGTGGTTACTGGTGGACTTTAATGCTCGCCACCAGAAGTGGCTCTTCCCATACCATATCACTGACCATGCTGGACGAGAGATGCGTAAGCTTTCGCTAGCGCTAAGCCTCACCCAGCTGGTCCAGGGGGCAACGAGGGTACCGGATGTTGATTCGCACACAGCGAATTGCTTGGACCTTCTGCTGACAACAGATCCAGACAGATACTCCACGACCACTGTCTGGTGAAGTCTGTGTCCGTCTATTCCCCGCCCGATCCCAGCCCAAAAGGCACCTGGCGGGTTTGGCGGTACAAGTCAGCAGATTGGGATGGTTTGCGATCTTTCTTCGCATGCTATCCTTGGCAGCCTACTTGCTTTTCTTCGACTGATCCATCGTCGTGCGCGGACGCCGTGACGGATGTGTTGCGTCGGGGAATGGAGTACTACATTCCGTTCTCTGGCGTATCAATGTCTAGCGAAGACCGGCCATGGTTTGGCGCCGAATGTAAACGCGCCGACGCGCTTAAACATGGGGCGTACCTGGCTTGGGTCGACGCTCGATCGCGTAAGGCGGGTGACGTGGGTCAGAAGAAGAAGGCCTTCAACAGGGCTTGTTAGGGACATTTCTAGGACACTTTAAATTGTAATGTAGGTACTATAGAATAGGTAACAATTAAATAATTAAACTCGCGTGTCGGAGCTCGGTAGTGAAGTAGCGGGCCCTAGGCCCTGCGCCCCGCGCGCCCGCGCCTCCCGCTGACTCCCGCTGCCTCCGGCCGTCTCCTACGCCGCTGGCCGTAGATTGTCGAAAGCGCCCGAACATCCTGCCCGGGTTGAAGGCTTCAAGTATTAGGGAGTGGGCAGACATTGTTGTAGGCCCGCACCATCATCTTCAGCTCTACCACCCGCGTGGTCCCGTCGCTCCCAGGAAAGACCTGGATAACTCGCCCCAGTGGCCACACCAGTGGCGGGACTCCCTTCTCTTTGACGAGAACGAGTGTTCCCACAGATAGCTGCCCTGTTGAGATTGACCATTTTGTCTTTTGCTGAAGCAGAGAAACATACTCTAAATGAAACCTCTTCCAAAAATGCTGTTTAATTTGAAAAAATTGTGATACTTTGGGTTTCTGTGGTAAGGTGTTACGATGGGCTTCCCAATCTCTACTGGTGATTGGATCTAATTTAATGGACATCATATAAACAATCAGCGTATCCAAGTTCTCCGTAGGCTCGTTCAATGTTTTAAGGGCTCTCATATTTTTATTAATAAAGTCAACTAATCGACGCAGAGCACTGCACGATTCCCTCAGAATTTGTTCAACATCGAACAATGCCTTCAAATGATTATCTATTAAAAGCCTACTGTTATCAGAGCGATCACATAGTAACTTTCACGCCATCTTATAGTTATCACCTCCCTAATCGATATTTTTAATTACTTCTAGTGCATCACCTTTAAGTGATGCACGAAGGTAGTGGAACTTACTAAATTTGTCTATGCAACTACTATTATGTACTAGTGATAAATACGTATCTCTAAACTCAAGCCAGTACTGATAACCACCATCGAAATTAGGCAAATTAATCTTGGGTAAGCGTATAAAATTACGTTGTTGGTACGATTCACCTGTTTGCTTGTTCACCGAACCCGCTACAGACCCGTAATCCCTGGCGCCGACGGCTAGCAAGCTGCGCGCCTGCGCTACGAGGGAGTGGAAACACTCCTCAAACTTGGCCCGCTCCGCATAAGCCTCGTCCAGCTTATCCAAAAGCACCTCGATTTCCATCTGTAAGTCATCAAATTGATCGTATATAGCCTCAAATTGACTAAAACGACTCTCCAACTCGATGCGTTGGAAGTCTGAAACCGATTTACAACTTTGAAGCACATTCAGATAGTTGGCAAAATTTGTTAGCTTGGCTTTCAGAGCACTACGCTTTCTAATAAGAAGTTCTTCTGTGGCCATAATGAAAGCTAGTAGCAAGATAAATATATACTGTTAAAGAGCTAGCAAAGTATAAAGACGTTATAAATCGTTCTTCTTCATTTCGTGTGAGGTGTGGCCACATCTGGTGTCAGACTTAATTAAGCCGCCTCTGGGGAAACACCCCACAGGCCTCTGACTTGGCTATTTCAGACTTACGTTAACTATATAAGTCCAGGTTTCCTCACGAAGTTTGTAAGTTTGTTTGATGTTCGATAAGTCGTTAAATTTGAACAAAGGAAAAAGATAACGGCGATGAATACGCGTGACCATGAAGTCACTAGCGGCGACGGCCAGCTGTTGTGAGTAGATACTTATGCGCTCAGATGATGCGACCTTTACTAACGGTATTGGCAAGATAAGCAATGCGTAAGCGCAATACAAGTGTGAAGAGAATAGCCACTGCGATAAAACACGTGTTGGCTCAAATATAAGGAGAAACATAGGATGATTATATAATCATCATTTCTTCACTCTTCATCATCATTCACATTTCTTCAAAAAATGGAAATAATTGGAACAATCTCACAAAATATCCTGATCCTTACCTTTAGGGTGAACTGATTTTTATCACTCGAAGCGATGACTCGGCATCAATCCACTAATCCAGCAGATATGCTATGCACGGCGTCGTATTTCAAGACTTCGGTGAAGTTGTTGTAGTTCTGCGTGACTTAAAAAAAAACCGATGACAGGGCGATTTCAAATTTAAGTTGTCGTACTGCCAGTAGCCGACGTACTAGGAATAGGATATCCTAAAACGCGACTTTGAAGAGGTTCGATGGACCAAAATTTTAGGGACCTTTTTAGGACACTTTAAATTAAAGAACAGTGGACTGTATAAACTGATATAATGTAATGTAGGTACTATAGAATAGGTAACAATTAAATAATTAAACGCGCGTGTGTCTTCGTCTGAGCTCGGTAGTGAAGTGGCGGGCCCTAGGCCCTGAGTCCCGCGCGCCCGCGCCTCCCGATGCCTCCCGCCGTCTCCTACGCCGCCAGCCGCAGATCGTAGAAAGCACCCGAACACACAGAGTGATTTAAAAAGTGGGTACCACGGCTGAGACGGCCATAATGGAACGACTACTATGCCGGTCGCCTAATCAAGTACAATCTTTCACAAGGTTTTTGAAATTAAAGAAAACTGTGGAAAAACTAAGAAGAAAATTGTGATATTATAAGCGAAAGGATCTTGTTTCCATGATACGCAAACAGAACACTTAGTGTTTACGCGGGTAGCAAATAAATCTATGTTTGGTTTACCAAATGTATAAGTTATTTGTTTAAGTTCCCTAGATCCTAATTCCCACTCCGTATCAATATTGAGTTTTCTAGATTCCGTATCAGCTTCTACATTTGATGACGAGCATATGCTCGAACGAATGCTCGATACGAAAATGAATATATATGTATTTCTTTCTTCACACCACTTTCAAATCATGTTTGCTTCCTCGTTTATGAAGGATGTTTGGAAGCGCTTGGTGCGAGGAACTCCGGCATTAATAGCCATAAGGTCAGAGGAGCAGCCGTCAACGACTACTCGGGTGGACCGTTCGCTAAGGAAGTCTTATATCCGGCTACAAAAACCAGCTGGGATGCCATAAGCAGGAAGCTTGCTGAGTAGACTAGCGTGCCAGACCTTGTCAAAGGCCTTTGAGACATCAAGCGATACAGAAAGTGCTTCGCCGTGTTTCTCGATGGCTTGGCCCCAGCAGTGCGTGACAAACACAAGAAGATCGCCAGTTGACCGTCCCCGGCGAAAGCCATATTGACGGTCACTGAGGAGATCATTGACTTCAAGGTAGGTCAGCAACTTACTGTTCATTACCCTTTCCATAACCTTGCCAGAATGGAGGTATTTGCTATCGGACGGTAGTGTGCAGGGTCTGCACGGTCGCCATTTTTGGGCACTGGTTGTACATTTGCAAGCTTCCAGGATTTCGGCACCGTTCTTTTTACAAGAGAGATGCGGAACAAGCGAGTTAACACAGGAGACAGTTCAGGCGCACACTGCTTCAATAATCTCGCTGGACACGTCTAGGCTGCACAATACTCTCCGAACCTCTTTAGTGTGAACTGCGATCTCCGGCATTGAAGACGGTAATAAATATGAGGTATAGTAGGTGGTTGCTCAGAGCCAGCGTCCAGACGCGAATTGCTTGCAAAGAGAGATGCAAATAAATTTGCTTTCTCAATAGCAGAGTGAGCCAGCGACCCATCAGGTTTCAGCATAGGAGGCAAAGTGGGACGACAGAAATTGGTTTCAACCGCTTTAGACAGAGACCAAAACTGTTTACTACCCGGAGGTTGCGATGCCAGCTTGGCCCCGATACGTCCAATATGGTCAAAACGTGCCCCACGCAGAACCCGCTTGCAGAGCTTGGCGGCAGAATTAAAGGCTCTTTTCCTCGCGCGAACCCTACGCACTCTAACTGCGGTCGCGGGCCTTGACCCAGGCTCGGTAGGCAGACTCTTTTCGGGCCTCAGCGTGGGCGCATTCTGCATTATACCAAGGCTGGAATTTGTGACCGAGGGGGATGTCGGAGAATGGAATAAAATACTCCATTCCCTGCCGAATCACGTCCGCAACCACGTCAGCACAGCACGAGGGGCGCCCGAGGAGAAGCACACATACCACCAAGGATAGGACGCAAAAAAGTGCCGCATCTCATCCTAGTCTGCTGACTCGTATCGCCATACTCGCCTCGTACCTCTAGGACTCTCATCTAGAGGAGAGCAGGTCGATACACATTTCACCAAACAGTGGTCAGACGTTCCCAGCGGGGCTGAGACTGATACTGAATGACTGTCCGGATCAGTTGTCAGCAGAAGGTCCAAGCAATTGGGTGTATGGCCGTCTACATCCGGTACCCGCATTGCCACATTCACCATGATAACCAATTTACTCCTTTAAGGATCTTGTGTCGCTTTGAACTTGGTAATTGTAAAGTCATGCAAATAGAGTCTAAAATAAAATCTAAAAATTTACAAGCCGTTTTAATTATCACATTGCTCTTTTTACCCGACTGCCGAAGGAGGGTAATGTGTTTATCAGTCTATGTATGTATGTAAGTATGTATGTATGTATGTAAGTATGTATGTATGTATGTTTGTTCCTATGTGGCGTTCTTAGAGACCAAACGCGTAGGCCGATTTTGATGGTTCTTACGTTAATCGATTCGTCTTAGCCCCGCGAGTGTCACTGGCTACATGAAAATTGGAAAATGGCGGTTTTTGGGCGCCAATTTTTTTTTTCTTCCTAACCTATCGTATGGGGTATCAAAATACAGGATTTTAAGAGGTGATTTCAAAAATATATATCACTTATATGTTTAAATGTACCTAATTCGAAAAAAAAATATAACTAAAAAGTTATAAATAAAAAAAGTTAATTAAAAAAATCAAAAAACCCGACTGCTTGAAAAGCGAACTAAAAAGACGTAAACAAGGAGAAAATCATGCTGTGCAGTCGGAGGATACGTCTGGTTTTGGTCAGCCAGCTCGCGAAGATGTATCCTCCGACTGCACAGCATGATTTTCTCCTTGTTTACGTCTTTTTAGTTCGCTTTTCAAGCAGTCGGGTTTTTTGATTTTTTTAATTAACTTTTTTTTATAGTTAATGATAAACCCTAATTTTGTTAAACAACGAATACTATTATTTGCGTTTTCTAGGCAATCACTCAAACTAGGGACTTTCCCATACACAAAATGTCATTTAAATACCGTACTGAAAGAAAACCTTCGGACCTTAGTTGGGTCATAACCGGTTACAATATTTGTAAAAATATATTATATGGTATTTGTGATTGAGTGAATCTGTTAAAACAATGACTGTTTGGGCTGAAAAAATTGCAAATTCTATTTATGTCTGTGATAAGGATAACTGATAAGGTATGACTCCACAGTTTAGTCCCATAGCGGCACCTTCCCGTTTCGGCATTATTTATTAAATATAATGTAATATTATTCACTTATATTTTCACAAGTGACTGTTTTAAAAACAAGTTTAATATTATAATTCTAGTGTAACTATTGTAAAAGATATTTGTATTGGAATTGTGCAAATTTTTATTTTTTTTTTATTCTTAAAAACTGTTGATTTTTGTATTATTATTTTTATGAATTGCTAAGTTAATGCCAAGGCACAGATAATAGAAAGTAACTAGATAGATATAGCGTTCGAAGGAATTTTCTGTAAAAGTATCTACCATAAAAATATCTTTTACTTTGTCCACTATTCACTACTACATAAAAAATAATCTTTTTTTTTGTTTTTTTTATAATAATAAGTATAAAAAAACCGGCCAAGTGCGAGTCGGACTCGCGCACGAGTGGTCCGTACCATTATCGCAAGAAACGGCAAAAATATCATAGTAGTATAGTATTTGTTGTTATAGCGGCAACAGAAATACATCATCTGTGAAAATTTCAACTGCCTAGCTATCACGGTTCATGAGATACAGCCTGGTGATAGACGGACAGACAGACAAACCGCGTAGTCATAGTAATAGGGTCCCGTTTTACCCTTTGGGTACGGAAACCTAAAAATAATTAAATTAATTTAGTCACAACATGTGTTTCTATTAGTTTGTGTGAATCTTACATGATTTGTGACAGCGTTCCGAAATAGGAAGATGCCTAGATGGGACTAAACCGACTCAATTGTGTTATCGGAAAGAGGAAAAGCACACTGAATATTAAATTAATGGTACCATAACATATTCATTATACGCTGGGAATACAGCGACGAGCATCCTCTACACGGTTGTGTGTGGTGTGATGATATGAGATCGCAGAAAGCAAGAAATCATCAAGTAAGTGTAGAAGCTACTAACTGTTTAAATAATTATTTGTTTCTTTTTAATCCCCGACGGAAAAAGAGGGGTGTTATAAGTTTGACGTGTGTTGCTGTGTATCTGTGTATATGTGTGTCTGTCTGTGGGATCATGGCGTCCAAACGGGTGAACCGATTTTGATTTTTGTTTGGAAGGTGTTTTTGTCGAGAGTGTTCTTAGCTATGTTTGTATAAAATCGGTTCGACCGTTCAAAAGTTATGGGCGTTTTACTGTTTGAATCGGGGTGTTTTCGCAAGATATCGTGTCATAATAACGTGTTCAATAGATTGCTGATCGAAGCATATCTACTATGTACTAGATAAATTATGTAGCATGAAATAAACATATGTCGGGGGTTTTTAAAATTTAGAAATTTTACTTGTTTAAAATAATTATTTGTTTCTTTGCCTATTTTGATTGCCTCGTTGTTGTAGTGGTCACAAGCTCTACTGCTGAACATGATAGGTTCCATTTCTGGTACGGGCTGAGTTATTTCTATTTTATTATTTATGCATTTCATTTAAGTATATACAGTGTATAAACGTGGCAATGCTGTCAGTCTTTTGGGCACATTACCAGTAGACAACGATGTGGAGGAGTTTTTCGACGCCATATTTTAGATTAGTATATATTTTGGTTTAGTTAGTGAGTAGTTTTTGGTTTAAGTGTTTATGTTCGCAGAGTTATTGGATTTTTCCGTCTGGGTTTTTTCAGTAGTATCCCGAAGTCTGGCTTTATACCCGGTTGATGTCAGTAGGCTCGCCTAAATTACTTGAGACTTCAAATGTGGATGTACCATAGCTGCTACCCGGCGGGGACTACAGGACTAATGTTATTTTATATTTTTTCTTTGCTAGTATTACAGACTTGGCCAAAGGTATTGAGCATTAATTTATTGTCATTTTCGTATTTTAAGATGGTTTTTAGGGTTCCGTATCTCGAAAGGAAATAACGGAACCCTTATAGGATCACTTTGTTGTCCATCCGTCCGTCTGTCTGTCTGTCAAGATTTTCTCTCTTTTTCTCAGGAACGCGTGGAGGTATCAAGCTGAAATTTATATCAAATGCTCAAGTCTACTGTCCCTTAAAGCTGTGAAAAATCAAACTTCTTAGCCAACGTAATCAAAATATACAGCCGTTTATGCCGCAAATTTTCGGCACTCGCAAAGGAATCAAAACCTACAGGGTACTTCCCGTCACAGATCATATAATACTACAGTACCCATGAACTCAGAATCTTGAACTGTGTTATGAAGCAACGTCTTATAGCACAGATAAAGGAAAAATTGCGAATACCGTAAATTTTTAGTTACATCATATAATAAAAATATTTTTAATAATTTTAAACTTACTACCGCTTTCCTCATGAACGCGTAGAGGTATTAAATTGAAATTCCTATCAAATAACCAGGTCTATATTACCTTTAAGCTCAACCCTGTGCCGTGCGCGACTGAGTGCCCGCTACGGGCATTCACTTAGTTTAGTAGGACCAAGCGCTGTGACCTTTAATTTTAGAAGTAGGTTAGTACTCTCTCACTTAAGTAAACTTGGAGCATTTGTTAACCTAACTTTAGTGTTTTAACACAGAGGGCGGTGTGTGGTTTTTCATATAGCAAAAAGCCCTTTTCTGCTGTATTGCGACGTTTCAAAAAAATCCTTCCAGATACTCCAGTAGATGTCTACTGGAGTATTTGGAAGCAGCTCTAGTAGGTACTCCATTCTATAACAGAGCTGGCGTTGTTTCTAGATTGGGTTATTTATTTATTTATTAAAATATCCCTTACAACTATCATTACAGGTATATACCTAATGCGATAGCGCGGTCTTACAATTAACTTATATACAATATAAAACTATGAAAAATGTAAAAATCTAGTTGTCCTAAAATTTAATAATAATAACTTATAAACTAAATTTCCTAAATATAAAAACACAATATTTAAAAAAAGTTTGTTAAAAAATTCAAAATACCCGACTGCTTAAAAAGCGAACTAAAAAGACGTAAACAAGAAGAAAATCATGCTGTGCAGTCTTCTTGTTTACGTCTTTTTAGTTCGCTTTTTAAGCAGTCGGGTATTTTAAATTTTTTAATTAACTTTTTTATTTATAACTTTTTAGTTACCTTTTTTTTCGAATTAGGTACATTCAAATATATAAGTATTATATATTTTTGAAATCACTTCTTAAAACCCTTTATTTTGATACCCCACACGATGGGTTTGGAAGAAAAAATAAAATTGGCCCCCCACAATATGGCGCCCAAAAGCCGCCATTTTTATATTTTCCAATTTGAATGTAGCCTATGACACTCGCAAGGTTAAGACGAATCGATTGACGTATGAATCATCAAAATCGGCCAACGCGTTAGGTCTCTGGAACGCCACATAGGAACAAACATACATACATACATACATATTTACATACATACATACATAGACTGATAAACACATTACCCTCCTTCGGCAGTCGGGTAAATACAAAAACATAAACATATAACATACTCTAATCTTCACTATAACATAAAATAAACAACAGTATTTTTGCGAATTCACTCAAATGGCATGTAAATACATCGATCTTGACGTGAAGATCGTTAATAAGCCGAATTGCGCGGGTCAGTGGTGTTTTGGCGAGAAGGTTGGTTCTGGCAACCGGCACGGCCAGCAGCGCCGGGCGTCGCCGCCTCCACACATAGCGGTCCGGTACACATAGAGTCAAGTGCTGCAGCACTCCTGGGTTATGCTCAATGCCGCGAAGTAACCTAACCAGATACGAAACAAGCGTAAATTCCCGTCGCACCCCCAGTTGGTTGTACCCGACCATACCGAGCACAAACAGAGTAGGGTACATCAAGGGGTAAAACGGATATACCCCGTATAGTTTCTTGAACAAGTGGCGCGTGAACTTGTTCTGTACGCGTTCCAGCATTCCTGTGTACTTGGCCTCATGCGGAGCCCATATGACAGCACTATGTTCCAGATGACTCCTGAGTAGTGCGTTATACAGGACCCTGACTGTTGCGATGTTAGTGAAGTGCCTTGTCTGCCTCAGAACAAATCCCAAGTTTCTAAACGCCCTTTTACAAATCCTCGAAATATGATCGCGAAACGACAGTTCAGGAGTGACAACAACCCCCAAATCCCGCACCTCAGATACTCGTTGCATAGGCGAGGCACCCACTACGTACTCGTGTACTAGAGGGGCACGCGCGCGCGTAAAACTCATCACCGAGCACTTCGACACATTGAAGAAAAGCTTGTTGTCATGACTCCATTCCACTACTCTATCTATATCCTCCTGCAATCGTTCGCAATCGGATTTACTATTACCCTCGAGCAGCAACTTAAGGTCATCTGCAAATAATAAACAAGAGCCATGTTTGACGACTTCCGGCAAATCGTTTATCATTATAATGAATTCGAGAGGCCCCAAATTGCTGCCTTGGCTCACACCGCACCAGGTGTAATATGGTTCGGATTCACACCCATTATAATCTACGTACTGCTGTCTATCTCGCATATAGCTGGCGAAGAAGTGTAATAGGTGTGGTGTGCAGCCGACTTCTGCGAGCTTGGTTAATAAGATGTCATTGTCAACGGTGTCAAAAGCTTTTTTAAAATCGAAATAAGCAGCATCAACCTGCACACCAGCATCTACCGCCGGCACCACCCGCGCCATAAAGTTCAGCAGTTATGTATAATTATACTTCTATATTAATTAAGCATACCAAATTAATGAACAAAGAAATCTAAATAACCACAGTAATTATTATAGTTAAATTATAGCAGCGTTTTACCTAAAATAAAACGCATATTAAACTACTTACCTTATTAATAGCTTTACTATTGAGAGGCGCATCCGATTCCCGTTAAATATTATTTCTGTTTCTATCTAAATTCGTCTATCTCTTTCGCACATCCCCACCTTTCACGTGGCAGTGGGGCGCTGTTGAGCTAGTCGCGACGCGTGCATTGTTATTGTTTGTCAGTCATTGGCTTGAAATTTCCCGTTGTGATAGCATGTGCTCTTACTGATCTTAGTAACATTACTAGACTAAAGATGTCAGTGATTTACATATTCTATTTTTGTCTGTGGTGATCTTTCTCGAAAGTCGATAGAGTGGGTTCAAGTATCTCTTGATCCAGCTACTATTGGGGGTGAAAGGGTTTTGCCCGACCCAGTTGATTTCCTGACGCGAGGATGGAGATTTAACAGTTGAAGCTGAACCTGTCTGGCTGTTTAGCTAGCCTAATCTAATACGACCGTGTAAAGACTTGGCTCTGGTGTCGTCCCGTGGTCTGGCGCAATCGAAGTTGTTCTCGAGTCTCGAGATCTGGGAGATTGTAGTGAAAATTTACCAAATAAAAGGCCAAGTAGCGAACATTTGAGCCAAATAAATAGATACGCCAATCGCTTTCACCCGCTACCAGTGAGACTTCATGGCGCCAAATAAAGGCCTAGTAGCGAATATTTGTGCCAAATAAATAGACACGCCAATCGCTTTCACCCGCTACCGGTGAGACTTCATGACACCAATTATAAGGCCTAGTGGAGGTGAGACCTAACAAGCGTGCTGAAAGACCTGGGTTTTGGCGGTTCAGAGGTTTGACCCGACGAGTTCTGGCAGTGTGGCCATCTCTTCTATCGGAAGGCACCACCATTCCAAATTGTTGTGCGAGGAAGTGACGCCGGCTCCAGGTAACGATAGTGTCACCATTTTCATTTACGGACTGTGCCCGTAAGCCGCGTGTGTTCGTGTAAACTACAGGGGTTTTCTCTGTAGTATGATGCCGATCCTTTATTCTGCCAACTGCGATTGAGAGAACAATAATTGAGAGATATTTAAACTGATTGTTAACCACGTTAAAGTGTAGTACCCATAAGTTTGAAAGAGTGATACCATGTGGCCGTAGTTCTACTGAACATTTTGATAAGATTGTTTCAGTGTAATAAGACCAGTTGTTATAGATTTAAAGTCTTGGTTGCGTCTCTGGGTGCTTTGCCTAAGCGTTAGGTCTGTTGTTATTCGATTGAGCTAGAAATTATTAAGCGTTCATCTCACGAACCTACGTAAACTAACCAACAAATACAACAAGCGACTCTGAGCTTGTTGTATTTGTTGTTTTATCTCCGGTGTCCCCCTAACACACCTTGTTACGGAGACGGGGTGTGTTAGAGTGAATGCTTAGATGATAAAAGATTAAGAAAGCTCCAGATGTTTACTGCTCGCCACATTTTAGGTATGTGTACCTATATTATTAAGATTGTTTATCACAATGAACCTTGTAATGTGTATCTAATGAATTATTTGTTTAATCGGATCTTTCCCTAGTCACTTTTATGGTGTACAATAAAGTATTCTATTCTAAGATATACCCTATAAAATAACTATAGGCACGGTTGATCTATAAAACGAGGAACCGGGCTTACACTTTAGGTACCTTACTATAAGATAAGATAATGATTTATTTCTCACCACAATATAGGTACATTTAGTTAGGTATTAATATAAAGTAGGTACGTATCAGCAATAATTATACTGTGGGAGACTGGTGCCTAAACTAGACGTGAGGTCTGTATTTCAGGACACCAGGTCGCCACCCCTTGGGTAATGCTTACATTTTAAAGTTGTGTACAATAATTGGTGCGGCAAGAATTTCTAAAAGCATAGGCTTACAAGTTTAAAATACAATAAAATAGAAAAGGGAAATAGTATAA
This sequence comes from Anorthoa munda, assembly GCA_945859665.1. Classification (NCBI taxonomy): domain Eukaryota; kingdom Metazoa; phylum Arthropoda; class Insecta; order Lepidoptera; family Noctuidae; genus Anorthoa; species Anorthoa munda. The sequence continues at coordinate 331,127 of OX243919.1, read as the reverse complement.
ATTATCAGTGCTTGGTGTTAGTAGGTATGTAAAGTAGATAATGAGTACGGTGTATGTGTGGGTGTATATGTGGGGTAGTGTGTGTGGGGAGGCGGGCATAGAATGTATTCAATTGTCTATTTTGGGACAGCAAGTAGATTTTCTGTTTCTTCATAATCTAACTCCTGGAGCCAATTGCTTAGTTTCATTTTGCATTTGGTTTTTTGTGAGGTTATAAATTGGGAGTGTCCTATTAATTTTATTATAAAGAAAGCAACCAAGGTAGCAAAAGAAGCGATGAGAGGCAGTTGTCGAGAGCCGGATGTGATGGCGGACTATGGGATCGAATCGTCTTCTTCTGTGGGAGTGTGAGTGGCTGAAGGTAGTGAGGCCATGCTGTTTTACAACCGTTTGCAATATGAATTGCTGGCGAGCCGTTAACACCTTTGCTTCCTTATATAACAAAACCGTAGGATATCGGAAAGGTCGGAATAAGGATACTTTCAGAATTGCTCTCTGCGCTCGTTCAAGCTCCAACATAGTAGTTTTTGCAGCACCACCCCAGGAAGTTAGTAGGGAGTTAGCAGTAGGTTAGTAGGGACCGATTTAGTATTTAGTAAACCGATTTCCTTAGCTTCTCGTCTGCCACATGTCTTATGGTCTTGAAGACGTATATAAGTTTACGTAAGCTATTACTGAGGGTACTGATATGTTTTTTGAAGCTTAGGGTGCTATCTATTATTACTCCTAGGTACTTTGCACTGTCTGTTTTCTGGATGCGTGTGGTGCAGGTACAATTATTTGTATTTTGTTTAGAACATGTGTGGGCTACTATAGAATACAAAGAGTTCATGTGTGTGATGTGATGTATAGAAATTGCATACAGTTAAGTGAGGGTACTAAAACTAAAAAGAGAGAAATAAAACTATTTTATTAAAAATAAACAGACTTCTAAAGAAATCAAAAATAACTTTCTTTTTGGCAGACGGTGTTGAAAAACGAAAAAAATAACTTTCGTTTTGGCAGACGGTGTTGAAAAACGATAAAAACAGCACTTTTTAGTGTTTTTCTTTAGAAGTCGGTTTATTTTTTGTGCAATTTTTTTTATTACTTTCTTATGGTGAATGTCCAGCCGACACCACCGCTTCGATGTCTGTATGCACGGTCGTCTAATTATGACAAGGGCTTGCAGCAATTCCATCGCTCCGATATCTATCCGATAGAGCATCGATAGTTTAGCAATTCTACGCCTGTTTCTCATATCAGTCCATTACATAACAATATGTTCTGCTTTGTTTGCAGGAGCACGTCTTTAGCCGGACTCAGAGAACGCATTGTGTTGCTCAGTGCTCGCGAGTGACTGACTGATGGGACTAACGAGAAGCTGTGCCATGTATAGTAAACGAGATGGCACGTCGGGGATCAAGGGTCAGCTGTACGAGACTAAACTTATAAGTTTGTTATATTTTAGAGCGTCTCGCGACGAAACTATTGAGGAGTTTCAATTAGCTTCAAATATCGACAACATAGGGGCATTCGACGATATTTGCTTGAAAGTAAAACTAAAGGATCGTGACAAACCTGTCGCGTTGTTCATACAGGTTAAGCACAGGGAAAACAAGAAACACCCGCTTGAATACGGCTTGAGAGTATACTTCGACAGTTACTTGCAAATTAGGAAAAGTTTCAAAACAAGTGATAAAGATGTGTTTTTTAGGGGGGAATTTGAAGAAACAGAATGTTTGTTCGTTATATACACAAACGCGATGGACAACTTTAATAATGATGCAGTAGATTGTAGTTTTGGCCCTCATCTGCAAGAACTTATTGGCACAGGCGGCATGGCCAAGCAACCCTACAGACACCAAGCGGATGTAGAGTGTCTACAGAGAACCCTTGTCAAACATGAAATAAAGACACTGGCTGAACGGATAGCTAAGTTCATAAGTAAATCAAATAATAAAGATGATTTACAAAATATACTAGCAGATGAACTAGTGCAGTGCTATCACGTGATTGTGACTCAAACAGTATTTGATGTGTCAGACATTGTACCTAAGCGTGTGGAAGTAGTGTTACGTAAAGGCGAGGAAATAGAAAAGGAGTTCCCCTCGCACCGAATCGCTTCCTTTTGTCATAACTTCTTTGATACCAATAATGAAAACCTCTCTCTATTTAGAGATACTTTGTTCAAAGAGATTCTAAAGGAAAGAAAAATAAAAGCTTCTGATGTGAAGAACTTATTATCTGAATTTATGGCCGAGCCTACTGATGTTACAAAACTGAGCAAACTGATAGGAACCGTTGTAACATACAACAATGAAAAGTTAGAATATTTAAATAAAAAAGCTTCCGCAAAAGGCTCCATGCCACAATTGAATCGGGTGAACGTTTCCCTATCAATGGTTAATGAAGCAATGCTGCTAGCTGCAAGAGAAATATTATTATGTCGGGAGTTTCAAGTGCCGGTTGCTTTCGGTAACAAAGATTTAACAATAAGGGATGCTAAGGTAGAGAGCAGAATAAATGATTTAGCGTCAGTAATCAAGAATGTAATAGTAAAGTGTGATGCCAGTTACTTGGTAACTATAGATGAGTCGCTAGGGAAGGGATTCCTTCAGCTTAATGGAGGTCTAGCTGGAGCCATCGGAAATATATTTGTGCTTCATGATGACACCAAACTGATGAAGATTACAAATAAAAAAGAAACACTAGGAGATCTTGCTAAAAAGCTGTATGAAAGATTGTATAATGAAATCCCTAATTTGCACGAATATAAATTTTGTTTTAATTTGAAGAAGTTTCCAAAACTTTCATTTAATTTAAGTGAATATGAAAATAATTTAGTGAAAGACTTCTTAAACAAACTGCTATTTTTCACCAATCAAGCTGATGAGAACAACGTGGAGGACATTCTAAAAGAGAAAATAGATGTATACCAGTTTGTCCACCAGAACTACTTCCAAGCTAAAACTGATGCAATGTTTCTTAAATATCACGACGAAATACAGAAATGGTGGATGCAGCCAATACAGGCAATGTATCTTACGAAAGACAGCGATGTTTTTGAAAACGCAATTCATAATATTATTAAAGACCCACTGTTGAGCTCAATAAAAGTAATATATATGAGCAAAATAAAACATTTTATTCGATACACATTTACTGAAGATGCGGTGAGCTCCTGGAACTTGCAGGATCACTCGAGTACTTTCATTATTACCGAGAACAGCGAACTGACTGTTGTTAAAGTGTTGCAATATTTGAAGAATAAGGATAAGGATCACGTTGTGTTAGACTTCGAATATATTGTAGACCTACCAAAAAACGATCATAACGCATTACGTAAAGAGTTGACGAATAAAAATGGAAAAGAAAACGTGATATATTTAGTTGTATGCGATAAAACACAAAATTACAGAAACGAAACCAAAACTTTAGAAATTATCGCGAATATTATTCTTAACAAAAATACAATTATTATTACAAATTTTGAGCTAGCTAAAACATTACAGAAACATTTTCCAAGAGTAGATAATATTGTGTATGACGAAAAAAATAGTCTGATTGACATGAATAAAGAATCACAGAATAGTATCTTGGAGTCTACTTTTGTGATGTTTCAAGGCGTAAAAGTAAGATTAAACTTGATAGTCACAGATGATAAATCACGGGTGTATGTGAAAGGAGATATTTTGAATAAAATAATCAGTTACGACACACTTAAACTCGGTAAATTAATTGTGGCAAGAGATTATGATGAAATAAAGCACCCGTACGTTGACAGATGGGTTCAGAAGACGGGATCTACTACCAATAAACCTCTTGAGGAGTCTCCCCCCTTAAAAACACTTTACGATATAGAAGATGACGTCGTTCTTGTAACTGCAGAACCAGGAATGGGAAAGTCAACTCTTCTCACTCACTTGTCGCTTGGAACCAAAATAGACCACCCAGATGTTTGGATTGTACGGGTAAATTTATTAGAATACTCGAGAGAACTCAGCAACTGGAAGGAAGATAAAAGAGCCGTCGACTTATTAAAGACATTAAAGTTTATGTGTCAAATTATACTTCGCGAGAAACTTAGCAATGAAAACTATGTGGAAATAGCTTTGGAAGAACAAAATGGTGTTGTGTGTCTCAAACATTGTAAAGGCGATCAGTTGACCGAGTTCGAGTTGAAATTGTTTCTACATTTTTTTAATGAGGGCAAGGTGATATTCCTATTTGATGGTTTTGACGAAATCTGTCCGCATTATACGAATGAGACCATCAAATGCATAAAAGTTGTCAACAGCCATCCTAAAAAGCATAAAATATGGGTAACGAGCAGATCGTATACTCATGTTATAACTACTTTAAAACAAGCTTTTGGTGAGCCTTATAAAATAGAACACTTTTCTATTGAGACAATGAAAGAATATTTAAATAACATTTGGAAGTCTAATTTGATATTGAAGGAGCTCGATAGAACGCAACTGGAAAATGTATATAACTTCCTGGAGTTTATGTCACATTCAAAAAACCGCCAACTGCAACAACGATTTGAATTGACTCTACATGAAATTTACATCCATGCAGCCGGCTATTTGATAAATGAGGTCAAAGACTCATGCGATTCTCTTTGGACATTCGATCGATGTTATAATGATATTTATTACAAAGCAAAACAAAAAAATACAATATTTTCTTTCGATTATTTCTATAATAACATTGATACAAATCCTTTAAATTTATTTTTGAGGGCACATTTTTTCATATCCAATATAAAAGACGTTAGCAAAACTACTATCAATTGGAACCGAGATGTTAACACCTTTTCTTTTTACGAACAATACTTGAAAGAGAAACTGAAAAATATACGATTTGAAGTTAAAAACAAAATGGACACTTCTAAACCTGATAATAAGAATACTTACGAAAAAGAACTTAAAGATTTTGTAGAAAAACATAAAAAAATGGCGGCTTATGCTATATTCAATCAGTACATTGACAAAATATTTAGTGTAAACGACGTGCAAGTAATCAAGGAGACGTTAAAATGTATAGAAGAGGGAGTAGAGAAAACTGGTGTGATATGTAGTGTAGCAAATGAAATCCCGATTTTTATACACATGACATTCACTGAATACTTTGCAGTGGAATATGTTTGTGATTTATTAAAAAATGCAAATGAAAGCGAAAATCACATTCTCTGGATTAAATTCATATTTAACGAGATATTTTCTGGATATCACTATGGCAATGTTCGAAAAATGTTTGATTATAAAATGAAAATTGACGAAACACTGCTGAGTGTTATACAAAGAAATAAAGAAGTATTGTTTAATTTGTTAATGAAGAAGATTGTGCGTTATAACAAAAACTGGCCGCCAGTCCTTGCTCTCATAGAGAATCTTCACAACTGCATCTTTTTGTTTGCGTCGATCTTCGAGTCATATATAAACGACAGCAATTTGGAAGAATTCCTAAAACAAGTAAACGATTCTGAACTGTTATATTTTGCCGTTAGAAATAAATGTAAACAATTCGCTGTTAGTTTAATTGATATAATTAAGAAACTAGATAACTCCAAATTAAATTCTGTGCTTCAACGGAATTATGGGTATCTTCGTCACTCTAGTGTATTCGAAAACTTATGTGCTAATGAAATAATTGATTTTCTGTCAACACATTTAGATTTTATACCGGCCTAAGTACCTCTGCATCTTTTATTTTTATATCATTACTACTTGATTATTTTTTCTATTTGTAAACGACGTATAATAAATTGGAATAGCTGAGAATCTTACGATTCATTTTGTTATGACATCCCTCCAAGTGATTGGTATTATGACAGGTTTCCTTTCCGCAACAGAAAACGTCGACCGTAATAATTGTTTACAAGACAATAACTATCAAAATATTTATGAAACTGATCAATTTTCACAACTATTTTCTCGCAGACGTGGTGCGATGAATATAATTTGAGTAAGTGTACCAGAAACCATTACTAACTCAAAATCTGGCCTAGTTGGAAAATGTCCTAACTGGAAAATGACGTACGTGCAATCTGACCTACGTGGAATCTGACGTCCACCAGTTTCATCTTGTGAGATCCAGAGTATTTCTTTCGGTTATATTCAATGACATTGTGAATTAATCTCTCAATATTATTTAAGAACATAATTATTGTTTCGTAAAATAAAGTATTATTTGATAATGTCTTGTTTTATTCGATGGTTCTTTTAAATTACCTACTTTTTCACGTAATAATTAGAACATACCTTCAATGACTGCGCGCATACGTGCTTTGCCAACCCATGTGACACCCACTCTCGTGAAAATCGGTGATTTTATAGAGGAATTTGTTCGTCGAATCCGACTCGGTTGAGTGGCACTCGGGCAAGTAAGCAATACAATTATCGTCTCACATACCTATAAGTCTTTGACCAGAGCATGATGCCAGTAATTGTTAAAACTGTTGTTTTGATGTTACTGTTGATTCGATGTTCACTTGACTTGTTATGAAAATCTTGTAGGACAGAAAGGATTGAATCACTTTAACAACGCGACGGGGCGCGTCGGACACGTCCAACTTATGTATGAGGCCATCGCGCCCTACGCCGTCAAAGGCCTTTTCCATGTCGAGGAATACTGCAACCGTGTACTCCTTCCTGTCCATCGATAATGACAGCAGGTGCAGCACCCTCGACAGTTGGAGCGTCGTACTATGTTCCACGCGAAACCCGATGCTCTTCACGTGGCGCAATATGTGGTGTGAGTTGTCGCAGCAGGAGGGACTCGAACCCCTTGGAGATGGTGGGTAGGAGAGTGATCGGCTGATAGCTCTCCGGCTTCAAGATGTTCTTGCCCGACTTGGGCAGCATGCCCCTCTTTTCACGAGGCCGGGAAGGAGCCCGTGCGCAGTATCCCCACAAACAGGCGCGCCAGGGCCGTGACCATACGGTAGAGCAGGTGGCGCAGCGCTGTGTTGGTGATCCCGTCAGCACCTCGTTCTCAAGATGGCGCGTCTGAACGCGCCAGGCGAGAAGAATATGGTGTCTTCGACGGGAGCTGTCGGCGTGGCGAAGTAGTCCTCAAGGTGTTTCTCGACTGCCGCGACATTTTCGTGTTTGGTGGTCGGGTTTATTTATTTAATTAATACTTCATGTACAAAACCGTATAAAGGCGGACTTAATGCCTTAGGCATTTTTCTACTAGTCGACCTTTGGGTGATACAGTGGTAAGTGCAATATTGAGAATAAATCACGATTAGTAATATTTATTCAAATACAAACTTTTATATAAACATAAATACATACACTACACACACAGAAACTTTTTATTACAAGAAAATACTACCAACTTCCAAATAAGAAAAATACTAAGTGAAAAATTACTTTATTTTTGGAAGTCGGTGTCTTTGGTAGGTACCAATATTTTGCGTTATGAACACCGACTTCCAAAAATAAAGTTATTTTTCAGTTTGTAGTTTTCTTATTTGGAAGTCGGTAGTGTTTTTTTGTAAAAAAGTTTTTTTATTTTTTAAAGAAACTGAATGAAATATAAGAAAAAGGGAAATAAAGCAAGTGGTTTTGTTATTAAGTGTAATTGAGTAACTATAAACATAAAGCGAGACACTCGCATATGGACGCTAGTGGGGAGGCCCTTGGCAGCTCTCTCAGGCAAGGTGACGATTTGTTGTTCCCTATAGCATACGCGTCCAGGAAGCTGAGTGAAGGACAGAATAAATATTCTACAACGGAGAAGGAGTACTTTAGTCTGGGCGTAAAATTATTTTATACATTTTCTTTGGGGTCTGAAGTTCTAGGTTGTCACGGATCATAAGGCATTGTGCTGGCTACGAGGTAGAAAGGACTTGAATGGAAGGTTAGCTAGGTAGACGCTGTGTATACAGGCGTATGACTTCGATATTTTACATTGTTCAGGCAGAGATAACGTTCTTGCTGATTTTTTGAATAGGAATCCATTAATACAAGTCGAGGAGGGCCCGAAGAGGACGGACGGGGGGGCCCTGACGGCATATACCAGAATCAATTAAAATGTTAAGTATTAACCTATTTAAAAGACATCTAAAGAACTTTCTAGTAAGTAGATTCTATTATAATATATCAGAATTTCTGGAGGAAAAACAATTGATATAAATTTTAAGTTTTGACATGTCTGTTAAATTGTTTTTTTACTGCAATATTGTTTTGACATTCAATTTGTGTACTGATAGTAACTTGTTTATTTATATGACTAAATATGTAAAGTCGCAGCAGGGCCGTTATCAGAATTCATCTTGCAGGGCGTGGATATAAGGCTTCAGATATTAAAACAATAGTCTCTAGTCTTTAATACTTCACAAATCTTATTAAATAAATCACTTGGATTGAGGCAATCCAAAGCGATTCGTCGCAGACATGGTGCGTCGACGCCCTTTTTCAAAACAGTCCGTTCTTCCAAAAAATGGCGCCTCGCTACCATCGACACGACGCTCCGCTAGAGTGGCTTTGACCATGACAGCGACCATACAGCCACTCTTGCCTATGACTTTTTAATTTCGACGTCGAAGCGCCGTCACGGCCGGACTGACATACGACCGTCCTCGGGCGTTAATATGTATCTAGAACAAACAATTTTCTAATCACTAGGACATCCGCTCGATCATCCTGCTAATAACATGACTTTTCTGAATGGATTATCGTCATCGACATCAACGTAATAGTACTCCATCTAGGACCATCATCGCAATGACTTGGGCTAGACGAGTGCTTCCCTTCAACTAACCCATATTGGTCTGACTCGGACGACACCGTCCCTATGGTCAGTCAACTAACGCAATACATCTGGATCGAGCGAGTGCATCCCTTCAACCGAACCCTTCAGGTACGGCCCGGACGACACTCTCGGCCAGGATAGACACACACACAACCTTACATCTGGGATGGACTAGTGAATCCTTCCTCGTTCAGCGAACCCGGATGTCACTACCCACCAGGATCGACTATCTTACATCTGGAATGGACTTGTGAATCCTTCCTCGTTCAGCGAACCCGGATGTCACTACCCACCAGGATCGACTATCTTACATCTGGAATGGACTAGTGAATCCTTCCTCGTTCAGCGAACCCGGATGTCACTACCCACCAGGATGGACTATCTTACATCTGGAATGGACTGGTGAATCCTTCCTCGTTCAGCGAACCCGGATGTCACTACCCACCAGGATCGATTATCTTACATCTGGAATGGACTAGTGAATCCTTCCTCGTTCAGCGAACCCGGATGTCACTACCCACCAGGATCGACTATCTTACATCTGGGATGGACTAGTGAATCCTTCCTCGTTCAGCGAATCCGGATGTCACTACCCACCAGGATCGACTATCTTACATCTGGAATGGACTAGTGAAGATCCTTCCTCGTTCAGCGAACCCGGATGTCACTACCCACCAGGATCGACTATCTTACATCTGGACTGGACTAGTGAAACCTTCCTCGTTCAGCGAACCCGGATGTCACTACCCACCAGTATCGACTATCTTACATCTGAACTGGACTAGTGAATCCTTCCTCGTTCAGGGAACCCGGATGTCACTACCCACCAGGATCGACTATCTTACATCTGGGATGGACTAGTGAATCCTTCCTCGTTCAGCGAACCCGGATGTCACTACCCACCAGGATCGACTATCTTACATCTGGGATGGACTAGTGAATCCTTCCTCGTTCAGCGAACCCGGATGCCACTACCCACCAGGATCGACTATCTTACATCTGGAATGGACTAGTGAAGATCCTTCCTCGTTCAGCGAACCCGGATGTCACTACCCACCAGGATCGACTATCTTACATCTGGACTGGACTAGTGAATCCTTCCTCGTTCAGCGAACCCGGATGTCACTACCCACCAGGATCGACTATCTTACATCTGAACTGGACTAGTGAATCCTTCCTCGTTCAGGGAACCCGCGGATATCACTATCCACCAGGATCGACAGCTTTAAGCAAACACATACACAAAAATACATAAAGAAAAGAAAGAAGAAAGAAAAATTGTTTATTCTGCACAAACTAAACGCACAATACAAAATAAAGAGTGGCATTCACCAAATTCACAAATTAGCCAAAAGCCTCGTATTTAAAACAAAAAGAAATTATAAAAGTTTGTCAAATTTTGTCTATTGCTTGATGAGAGCAATAAACAGTTATCTGTGGGTGAGAGGCCAAAGACAATTTACTTGCGTAATATGTTTCGACATTACCAAATGAAAACAAACAAACAAAACAATTACAAATTAACGAAATGCCGATTACTGAGTGGAAAATTATCCATCTTTGAAACAACAAGGGCAAATAGGCTGTGCGTCGCATCTGTGCAAGAATAGGTCATTGCTCAGCTTAATGCCGTGACTTCAGACGAACCTATCGTCAACAGCGCTGATTTTCAGCAAAAACCTCGCGAATGACGTAATGACGTTCCCCCATGTGAAAATACAAAAATTTCGTACGAAAATGAGTGTGACTGAACCGACTGAACATGTTGAAAGTAAGTACATAGAAATAAAATAAAAATATATATCAAAGTCTTATTATAAACTATATACCTATGTCTGTATTTATGCGTTACATATAAAATAAAAGATACATAAACTGAGGCATAATAATCATACTGAAAATAAAATAAAATACCATTGTGTGTGTATTCCTAAATCTAATAATTATTATGTTTTATGTTTAAAATTGATTATAACAAAATTGAATCTATGGTACCTATATGCACCATGAGAATTGCGATGCCATGGCGGCCATTTGCAAAGCCATGGCGTTGGCAAACGACAACCTCACTTTTTCAATCGAGAGCAATAAAATTAGTTAAAATTAATTTATATTATAAACACGTAATGGCATACCTATCATTGCAGGTTATCTTGTTCTGCATAAATTTCTATTCCATTTTGTATATCCCATGTCTCTGGATCAGAGTGTACACTGAGAGTGTCTGAACCGGCTGTGTTTGTCCGAGAGTCGGCGGAAACAGTATTCGAGCTTACGGTCAAAGTATCACAGTCGTTTGAAAACAATGCGTCATCTCGATCATTTGAAGTTACATCATCTAGCGCCGTCTCGGGCTCATCGTAATTCAAAAGGTTAGTCGTGATTTCAAGCAATCCATCATGACCTTGGGGTACTAAGCGCAAATTCTCGTGGGCATACTTGTAAATTCGATGAGAACTACCACCTAAGTTTTTAATTCATACCGATCATTGTCTAGTCCCGTAGTTATGACAATTGGACCCCTAAACTTTCTATCCAATTTGGTTTGACTCCGTTCACTATTTTTAAGGAACACAAATTCACCTTTTTTAAACGGTTTTATTTCAGCGCGGCCCCGATTAAATCGAACTACCTCGGATTTAGCCACTTTTTCAATATTAGCTGACGCATCTTCCCGTATAGTATCGAGGTCTAAACGATCTTGTTGACCATTGACAGCCAAGTTTAGCTTAGACATACCTAACGATTGTGCGCGAATTCCTAACATAAGTTCTGTGGGTGAGTATTTTGTAACGGAAGATTTGGTGCTGTTGAGTGCAAGTTGAATGTTTTCTAGTTCATCGCGCCACGTTTTATTGGGATCGTTTTCAACAATGGTTAACAAGCTTTTGAGAGTACGCATAACCCTCTCAACTTGTCCGTTTGCCCTGCTAGAGCCCGTCGCAATGAAATGAAGTTGTATCTTATGCTCTGCACAAAAGTTCTTGAAATCAGAGCTAATATAACAACGACCTTGGTCAGCAATGATTCGTCTTGGCGCTCCAAACAGGCATACTGCTTTTTGTAGAGCACGTATCGCACTCTTGGCGTCGAGAGACGAAGTATGTTCAAGCAAAACATATTTGGTAAAAGCATCGATTATTACGGAGCAGTATTCTTTTCGATCACTCTTCCCGCTAAGCTTCCCCGTAAAATCTATGTGTATGGTGTGCCATGGCACAGATACTTTTGGGATTAGGTGGAGCTGAATGGGCTGAGCACCCGATTGGCCCTTCGATGCTTTGCAGATAATAAACGAATCGATAAACGTATGCACGCATTTTGACATCCCAGGAAACCAGTACTGCTCATAAAGTTTATAATGTTTTATCCTTGCCTAAATGTTGTATCTCATTATGGGTGTGGTTAATTAGTGTCCAAATTAAAGACCGTGGAACTACTGGCAACCAAGAAACGGTTTTGCTTCGGTTGATTTTTCTATAAAGAATACCTTCCCTAACATCATAGGTGTTAGCTATCGAGTCGGGAAAGCCATTATCATTATGTTTCGCCATAAGATCTTGTATCTCGCTATCACGCTTTTGTTCGACTGAAAGCCAATCTTGATGAAGCTCAATATATTGAACCAGCTTTGCCCGTGAACTCTCAGAAGATGTGCTGGCAGCATCGATATTAGGTAGAGGATAACGCGTGTTCCATTTCGCGTCCTTCACGATAAACAATGTCAAAATCGTAGGCTTGTAAGAAAGCCCACCACCGATGCACGCGAGGAGTGAGATCTTTTTTAGATTTTGAGGCCTTTAGGGAATTGCAGTCCGTAAAAACTATAAAACGTCGACCGTAAAGATAATGCTGGAAGTGTTCGACCGCTCGTACAACTGCTAACGTCTCTAATTCGTACGAGTGATAGCGCGATTCTACTTCCGACGTGCGTCGGCTAAAATATTCCACGACATGCGGTAGATTATTCTTTTTCTGTATGAGAATTGCACCATACCCTTCAGAGCTTGCATCGGTATGCAACTCTACTGCGTATTTCCGGGTCAAAGATAGTTAGTACCGGTTCAGATGTTAGTATACGTATTATAGCGTTACGTATTTCCTCGTGCCTCTGAGTCCAATTAATGGGTCCTTTTAATTTCGTTAGAGGATACAACGGTCCCACGATGCGTGTAAAATTTCGAATGAATTTACGAAAGTAGGAGGCAAGTCCAAGAAATTGCCGGACCTGGGTGGCTGTTTTTGGTTGAGGAGAATCTACTAACGCTTGTATTTTCCGACAGTTAGGCCTTACTTCACCACATTGAAGCGAATATCCCAGATACTCTATTTTATGCTTCATAAACTTACATTTTTGGAGATTCAAAGTAAACCCAGCTTCTGCTAAAGCATCCAAAACCTTCTTTAAGCGCTGCAGACCTCCAGTTACGTCAACAGAGTAGCACAAAATGTCATCCATTTATATCAGTGGCTTATCTTTTAGATGATTCAGAGCCTTAGTGATGCACCTCTGATAGACTGATGGAGCATTTCGCAGCCCGAAGGGCCTAGCAAGATACTCATATTGCCCCTCAGGTATAACGAATGCTGTTTTCCCCACAGAATCAGGGTGCATCATGATTTGGTGGAAACCTGATGCCATATCTAAAGTTGAGAAATGATTAGCCCCGGCAAGCTGATCTATTTTCTCTTCAATACGTGGCAGTGGATAGTGCTCGGGCTGTGTATTAGAATTTAAGTCCCGGTAATCCACGCACATTCTGTATGTTTTATCCTTTTTATCGACTAATAGTATTGGGCTGGCAAAGGGGGAGGAGCTTTACTGAATCACCCCAGCATCTAGTAATTGTTGAACCTTAACTCTATCTGTTTCTCTGCCGGCGCTAGCCTATATGGACACCGTTGCACCGTTTTATATGGATCTACCAAATTAATTACACATTCTCCTGTTTTAACTCGGCGGGAAGGAATGCCTTCGCCCCTTCGGTGAAACAGTCGGCATATTTGCTTAATAATGATAGTAGCGATTCCCTTTCCTGTCCTTGTAAATCCGTGTCAATGTTTGTAAAGTCAAGCCTGTTTAAGTTTGAGTCGCAAAAATGGGTTTGTTCCTTAGAATAAAATATAAGATTGTCATTGTCAATTTTGACGCATAGCCTTTGCTTAAAAATGTCTCTACCGATTATGATAGGATCAGAAATATGACTATCTGGGACCACATGAAAAAGTAAATTTACCGTAAGTTCGTCAATTGTCACATCGCTTTGAATTTGGGTAGTGCATTGTACATCATCACCACCTATGCCACTAAGATAAACGAGACTCTTACGCACAGTACCCAAAAGTTTGTCACAGAAGCTTTCTTTTAAAAGTGACCAAGATGACCCGCTATCAAATAAAAAAGAGACTAGCTCACCGGAAGATGTTCTCAAAGTACCCCTGGAAGGGCGGTGCTCGCATTGATGTACTTCCTTGACCGCAGCTCCGCCTCCATTCTTCCTGTCCGGACAAACAGTCGCCACGTGCCCAGGTTGGCCACACTTGTAGCAGGTCACAGCAGCCTTCTTCTCCATAGTATATGATGAACTTGAAGTATCTTGCGACTTCGATCCAGTATCCTCACGTCGCTTTCTACACTCGGCTATACTATGACCAGCCAATCCACAGTAGTGGCACCTGCCACTAAATCTCTCCATCGTACGAGCTCGCTTGGTTTGAGGTTCTTGGGGTTTAGCATCCATACGTCGCTTAAGTGATATTCCACCAAGTATTCGGAATAATTGAGCTCGACTCGTAACTGTTTGTGCATTTAATTCACGACGTATTAAGCTATCCTTCTGGCATAGCACCGATATAACAAATCCAGTTATGACTTCTTCAGACATCGTGGATTTAGGAATTCGTTCGATGAGGTTCCATAACCGAAGAGCAGATTCAGACGCCGTCTCTTTTACGCCTATTTGGAATCGCAAGACATCGTCAAAGTAATCTTGAACAAATCTCGGTTTAGCAAACTTTGCGATTAAAGCCTCTTTAACTGAAATCCATGTAATTTCGTTTAAATTTAGCTTAGTGAGGCATGCAGCTGCACTGCCTTTCAGCGCACCCGTCAGAGCTACGAGCAGGTTTATTCCTTCCAGGCGTTTATGTTGCACGATTGCTTCTGTTAGTTTACACCAATCAATATCTGAGTCTGTCTCATCCGGATCAGACTTTAAAAATGAACTTTGATTAGTACTCACTGTTGGTGTCTGTTGCGCTGCTAAAACTCGGGTAAGTAACGCTTCCATGTTACACAAAAGTTGCTCGGCGGTTGTTTTATCCGGTGGGTTTGCTTCATTTTGTAGTACGTTCGATTCCACTTCTAATAAAGGCGCAGCAGGGCCATTATCAGAACTCATCTTGCAGGGCGTGGATATAAGGCTTCAGATATTAAAACAATAGTCTCTAGTCTTTAATACTTCACAAATCTTATTAAATAAATCACTTGGATTGAGGCAATCGAAAGCGATTCGTCGCAGACATGGTGCGTCGACGCCCTTTTTCAAAACATTCCGTTCTTCCAAAAAATGGGGCCTCGCTACCATCGACACGACGCTCCGCTAGAGTGGCTTTGACCATGACAGCAACCATACAGCCACTCTTGCCTATAACATTTTAATTTCGACGTCGAAGCGCCGTCATATGATTGTGTCTTTGACATATTCTATTCTTTCATGTTTTATTGACCTCTGTTTAATTATTTTTACTTCATGACATTATTATTTGTATTATTTGGTATCTAAAAACCAATTAAAATATTTTTGTGTTTTCATTAATTGATAATTTACTATTTGAAATCAAAATATATTATTGGACATCTAATTTTTAATAATAATTTATTATTTGATATCTAATATATCTAATTTTCTATGACATTTTAATTGTGTTTTAATTGATTGACAATTTATTTTTGCATCTATTGTTTTCTTTAAACTATAAAGTAAGGTATATTTAGTAAAAGTCTAATAATGCTCTTATGATTTGGTATCTAATGACGTAATGTAGCTCTTGTTGATTTACTGTTATTTTTCATTGGCAGTTTGCTAATGATATTTGTACGCTTCACGGCAAAACATAGACAATCTACGTAATATTATAACAACTCACACAACATGTACTACCGATGTTTACAAATAAAGATTCTGATTCTGAAGCAGTTATATAGGATCAAGGTGGTCAGGATAAGAGAAGACCAGCTTAGAGATGAATTTTGTAGACATTGGTTGGATAGGATAGCAGCTGGCGAGCGTAATGTGGTGAAGGGATTTAGTATGATGGATGGCATTTTGTGTACGAAAACCAGGATTCTGAATGATGATCGAATGCTAATTAATAGTCGTTCCTAAAAACTTCTTACAGGAGGTGTTGAAGAAGACCTTCATGATGGTCCATGGTCAGGAGGGCATTTAGGGCTGGCGAAAACTTTAGCTAAGTTTAGAGCGAGGTACTTTATTAAAGATGCAGAGAGAGTGATAGATAAATATGTAAGAAGCTGCGTGTTGAGTCAAGAGCGGAAGAAGGATGACCAGGTGGCCCAGTTACAACCCGTTGTTGTGAACCGTTTGATGAAAAAGGTTAGGATAGATGTGTTAAAAAGAAATAGGAATGTCAACTGTCGATTATGAAAAAATCTATTATGACACGTCGAAGTTAGTAGGGATGGGGAAGTAGAAAAATGTATCGATAGTTATCATGTCGACTTTTCCAAATAGTATCGATATATATCATTAAATTAATTCTCTCCGTTGCATGTGCGGATCTGCTGATGAGTTGTATGCCGCTGGGCGAAGAAGAGGCTGGCTATATTAAATATGCATTGAAGAATTGTCTATTTATATATAGTAAGCAAGTTCGTATAGGCAGAACTACCACCAGTGCTCTTTTATATGATATCCTAGTAGCCCACTTCGATTTTTTTATCTTTTTAATCCATGGTTAAAGTTCTCAGGTTAGAATAAAAACTTCCAAAAATGTCCATCAATTTAAGTTAGGGAAAGGGGAGTTAGGGGGGCTACCCCACTGTACCATCTCCACCCCACGGAACCCCATAATTATTATGAAGATATCCATGGCTAAAATTTTTACGTTTAGTATTTAAGCAACAAAGTCGACGGAGCCCCGCTGTGCGGGTCTCCTATTTCTGTCTGCAGGGTCTAAAGTAACCTTACTTACACATCCTATCCGTGTCGGGGTGCCCTAAGCTCCCGAGCTCGCTTCGCTCGCTCTTGGACTAATTCGCATTTTTTGACCTCACTAATTATATTTAAGTAAAAAATATGACATAAAATTTAATAAAACACACCTTTACCGTCAACAGAACGTGAACGTTTACTTTAAAAATTTATATCTCGTAAACCGTGATATTTCGAGTCTCGAAAATTTCTAAAAACTTTCTATTTATGAGTACATTCTACAAAAAAAAAAATACTTCCAAATCAACGGCGCATAATGGAAATTTTATCCACTGTTGAAAAAAAAATTAAAATAGTAATTTTTTTAAATCGCATTGTACCAAATTTTTGCTGTGGCAATTATCCGTATTGTTGAACACGTAACAAGTTATTATTAAATTCTGATAAACAAAATTATGTGCTTGATTCAGTACATTGAGGAAGTTTGAACTTGCGAGTAATGCTGTATTACTTTTAAAAGTTATTTTATTAATTTACGAGTAAGTAGATTCCTACGGACGCCTAGAAGCGTCAGTGTTATAAAAAAATATTTTTTATTGCTTACTGTGATTTTTCAAAAGGATTTCCAATTAAAAGACAAAAGTGTAGGTAAGTTTATTTCTTTTTCTTTCGAACTAAATATAGATGGGTCCAGATAGACCATACCTAGAGGCGGTTCGCTGCGCAGTAGCATTCATGTGACAGCGGGTTTGTGGGGTTCAGTACAGCAGTGCACATTGATAACCGAACTTCACAGGCTTCATTATCTTTGAACCGACGATTCATTATCATCATTTCAGCCGAACGACGACCACTGCTGGACATAAGCCTACCCCAGGCGTCGCCACATTGACCGACCCCGTGCGTCTCGCATCCAGCGGACTCCCGAAGCGGATATCGAGGTAAATATTAAATCATAATAAATTGTTAATCGTTTTGGTAAAAATTAAATACCATTGTAATCTTTGAGATAAGTTTAGATTAGTAGCTTGAAATTATTTTGGTTTCATATTAATTATTATGTATATCCGGCAACTAGTAATCCATTTTTCAAGCACTTCCTGGTATCTAGGGCTTCCTGGTTCTGGTAATATCGGCATATTTTCAATTCCGAAATTGATTTCCGATATTAGATTTCAAGATCAGAATTCCAATATTTTTTTAATTGCGCTCATTCGTTGGATATCGCACTTCTTTTTTGTAAATTGCACAAAATCGGTGTCTGTGACACAAAACAGTCTCCTTAATTTGTATTCGAAAAAAAAAATTGTTAGAAATCACTTATCACTTTTTGAGCAGGATGATAAGGCCCAATTTAAAAGGAAAATAGTACAAAAACCTCTGGTGGTACCGCGAAGTAGATTAAAGTTATGTGACAGAAACTGCTACACCATGGCGGTAACAATTTACAATAAACTGCCGGAAAAATAAGAAAAATGAATAACTTAGAATTTAATAGAACTTTAAACAATTGGCTTTGTGACAGATGTTTTTATTCAATAGATGACTATTTAAATTTTATACAGACATGATTTAGGTTTTAACTAGCGACCACTTTAGATTATAATTATTGACATTATTTATAAATCTAATCAATAAATTGTTGAACTGTCTTAACTGTGACATATAATCTAATAATTTAATTTAATATCGTTTATAATATAATGTGTCTAACTAATATTAATGAAGCAAGACGATGATGATGATTTTATTTTGATTATGATTTGTGTGACTAATGATCAATGACATTGATGTCATTTTATGACATTATTATGCATGTACCTGCATACTTGAAATATTTGCACGACTGATAAGTCGAATATAGTGAAACTAAAATTATTTTACCATGCTGTTATGTAAGTACCTATATTCTTGCAAATAAATAAATTACATTTCATTTGATGTTTTCTAATCAGAAACCCTGCGAGCGGACATGTTACACTGATTTAATATCTTGATTAGTATAGATATCGTAGTGCCGGATGATTATTGATTTTTGGGTGTTGTGTCGTTACAATTTCAGCAATATTATATAAACTAAATTAATCCTGGATTGCCGCGATTAACTTATTTCGAAAAACAACTTAGTAAAATAAAGCACTGGCTAAATATAATTATCCCAACTTTATTTTTTTCAACACCAAACGAATATCAATAAAAAAATTGATAATGTTGAGACAATGTAGTCAATTAGTGGCAGTTGATTCATCCAACTGAATAGTGATCTGATGACGGATAGGCTAATTTGTTGCATTTAATCAATGCAGAAGACGTTGTCAGTGATGTCCGAGATAAACTTAGAAATTACAAATGTATTTGATAAAGTCACATTATTACTTGCCTGGATTTGAACCCACGACGTCAAGCACGAGAGGCGAGGTCTTTGCCACTGGACCATCACTACGTTATTCGTCATGTGAACTCACGTGGATCGCATCATAGTGATATTGCTTGGTAGATTGAACAATGCATAAACTACGTGAAAATATATCTTCAACTCTTTTTTTTTTGAAAAACAAAAACCGTACTTCACTCACTCAGTGAAATATGCAAAACATATTCGAAATGTCTATTACATTTACAAAGAAGCCGACTTTACTGACTGAAGCCCACTTGCGCCACCTCGGGTTATCTTAATAAATCCGAGGTAGTCAACCCGCCCAAACATGTACATATTTGTGATTGAACTTTATGTTAGCAACTAACTCCGAGTTAAGTTTCTGGCGCAAGTGAGACCTAAAATTCTCTTTAGCTAGGTTATTATACTTGCCTTGGTCTAGTCTAGAGGACAATTCGTCATCAACATGACTGTCGGTCAATTTTTCTGCGGTTTGTAAATACGTACATACATACGTAGAATAGAATAGAAGAGAAGAGGGACTTAGACTCCCATTTGGTCCGTTGTGCGTGGGGTTTCCGGCTAAAGTAGCCAGCCTAGCTCCGTCCAAAAACACAGAAGCTTCCTGGGGGCTTCAAGGGCTTCTCGGAGCGACCTCACCGTTCCAGGAATTTCTTGACATTGGGAAACCACGGCCTCGCAGTCCAGCATGACGTGGGCAGCTGATTCCTCGGCATTAAAACAGCCCCTGCAAAGTGGGCTGTCTGTGGCGCCTATTCTAGTACTATTACATACGTAGTTACATCGTTTAATGGAAAAATTACGTGTAACTAACTATATTCGAAATGAATCAGCCTCTTATTACTAAGCCGTTAATTAAACATGGTTAATAATAAGAACAGGAAAACCGCCGTGAACGGTTAAGTTCAATAACATATGACGTGTCACACTAAATTTAGAACATTTAATGTCCGCCATTGTACCCATTTAATCAGCAATATTTTACGTCGGTTCAAGGTTGCGGGAATCCGCTGGATGTGAGACGCACAGGATAGGTCAATGTGTCGCCACATTGACCGATCACACTTGAAGGAGGCCTATGTTCGGCAGTGGACAATGATGATGATGATGATATTAAAAGAGCTGATTTACTGGTGTACAATTTCGATTGTAATATTTTCAGTTCTGATCAGATTTAAGTTTGTCTGAAAATGATGATAAGACGACCTTTTAGTCCTATTTTGGGCAATATATCTGCTGTTTCTCTTCAGAGTCTCTACACACGACAGACTGACTTCCTATCAGCGATACTGATTGTCGAAAACTCAAAAATGTATGGGATTGACATGCGCTAGTGAAATGTCACATCAATCACAAACATTTTGAGATTTCGTCAATCGCTATCGACAATAGGATGTCTCTTTGCTTGTCCTGAGGATTTGGGACACATTTGTCAGATTCCTTTTTCGTTAGAATAAAGTATAGGCATTTTTGTTTGACGAAAACGTACTTTTGGTCAGATTGCGCTTTCGTCAGATTATAGTGACGGCTGCTTATTTCTGAAAAAGCGGCATCTTATATTGTGGCGGTTTTTTTATTCGTAGGACAAATCGGTAGGGCAGTATACAACGGGTACAACACGGTTTTAATATTACTGATATGGGATTACGTTCATATGAGAGTATGAGGAAAATGGTTTAATACATATATGTTATTATTAAACATTGCTGGCCACTTGTCATTTATTATTCCAATTTGAAGTAACTATATATACTTCCCGCTAGAGTAAAAATGTTCTGTGCATACTTACTCGACGTATGTAATTGTCATTTGCCATTTCTTGTCATCACGGTGAATTGACATTATTATTTAATTAAAATGAGTTTTGGAGAAGATTCAAGTAAAATGATGACACAAAAATGCCTAACCTCTCGTTAGGTTCTTTTGTTATTTCAAGACCATAAATAATTGGGTCTTCTAATTGGCGGTGAGATTGGCGGTGTAATAATCTTTAAATTTGCAATGCATCCGTAACCTTTAATAAAGATCGTAATCAGGTTAAAAGACAATCTAAGCAGTATTGTATGGGTGATTTGACCAAAAATGAGGTTTCGATATGTCTTGACAATAGCAAAATAAAACCGGCCAAGTGCGAGTCGGACTCGCGCACGAATGGTTCCGTACCATTATCGCAAAAAACGGCAAAAAAATCACGTTATTTGAATGGGAGCCCCACTTAAATATTTATTTTAATCTGTTTTTAGTATTTGTTGTTATAGCGGCAACAGAAATACATCATCTGTGAAAATTTCAACTGTCTAGCTATCACGGTTCATGAGATACAGCCTGGTGACAGACAGACAGACAGACAGACAGACGGACCGCGGAGTCTCAGTAATAGGGTCCCGTTTTTATCCTTTGGGTACGGAACCCTAGAAAGAGTAATAGTCCGGTCAAAATAGACCAAAAAATAGGGTTAGGTTTTCAGTAATTCGCATAGAGCTGAAAATTGGTAAGAATGTTCGGAACACCATTATAAATAAAATGTAAAAAGTCCCCATCGATCCCAAAATAGCAAAAAAAAAATTCAAGGTCACAAATATGGGATTTTTGCGTTTTTTAGCCGAACGGTTAGTTTTATGATAAAAATTTGTTAGTCAAAATTGTAGATTATGCAATTATCTTTAAAAATGGTTTGTACAATTTTTCTCCAAACGTCACCGTTTCTGAGATATAATGGTTGAAATGTTGAAAAAGTTGTATTCTACATAATATACACACGTTTCCACGCCACCTGGCAGGTAGTGTACTTGGCGCGTCTTTTTTAACGTGGTTTCGCCGATAGGCCTATTAAAATTTTAGATTATGCAATTATAGATAATTGCATAATCTACAATTTTGTGCAAACTATTTTTATCATAAACCTTACCGTTCGGCTAAAAACGCAAAAATCCCATATTTGTGACCTTTGACAATTAATTTTTTTAAAGTTTTGTGAACAGCGTTCTACAACTAACTGCACAGCTGTTTTAATAAAAAAGTAGCCGAGAAATGTAAACATATTGGAAACCATTCACAGCATTAAAAAAAAATCGCTTGTCAAGATTTAGAAATAAAAAAAAACTTTTTTTGCAGGCAAAATGCTTTAGATCAAAGAAAAATGATATAGAGTCGAAAAGAAATAGTAAGAAAAATAACAATTTACGACTGTCTGCGACGTTACGACAGTTGGAACATTATCGTTAGATAAAACTTATTGTTTTTTGAATAGATTTGTAAAAAATATTTTATAAATAAACCGAACTTTTTCTGTCCAAAGAGAAATCAGTATTCGTAAAAAAAACAGGTCAAGTGCGAGTCGAACGGCGCACCCGAGGGTTCCGTACCTACCCATTATACCGCCATAATAAAATTAGGATCATTTTTATTGGTGGCCAAGTTTTAAGTGTGTTTGTCAAGGTCCTGAATCAACACTATAAAAAGATATGGACTAATTTAGATTTTCGCAAAAACTTGTAAGTACCAAAATTTACCACCTTAATTTTCAACTCTTTTTATTTTTTGGATATTTCCCTTTATTTGTGCTGTAAGACCTTACTTTTTGCCAAATTTCGTGATTCTAGGGAACTACCATATTGGTTTTCAACCCAAAACCTATAGGGTACTTCCGGTTAACCTAGAATTGTCAATTTTGGATAAAATCAAGGTCTTAAATTTCAAGTAAACGGAAAATTCCGAAAAATAAAAAACGTTAAACATGAACGTAAATTTTGGTACTTACAAGTTTACGTGAAAATCGATATTAGCCCATATCTTTTTATAGTGTTGATTCAGGATCTTGGTTTTACTTGATATACACCTGATAGGGACTATAGACCTCAGTATCTGGTATAAATTTCAACTTGCTAGGTCCCCCCGTTCCTGAGAAAATCGGTGGTGACACACGGACAGATGGACAAGAGAGTGGAGAGTGATATTATAAGGGTTTTTTTACCTTTTGCTTTACGGAACCCTAAAAAACAGGCTATAATTTATTCTGACGATAAAGATATCTGACGAATGTGTCCAAGATCGTCCTGAGGCCCCAGGTACATTTTTTTTTTTTTTTTCTTTGTCTCTTGTATCTGCAATCAGTCTTGAGTACTTTAAGCAGATGTGGTAAGTGACAACTGGCATTTCGAGTGTGCTTTCCAGCGAGAGCAACTACTCAGGTTTAGCATGTATTAAATGCTACTCAAGAGGGTACAGACAGAATGTCTTTTCTTTTGAGACGTTTCTGGTACGTGCGTGTTGTCAAACCAGTGGCCAGTTCATTTGGATGCCTCTCCAGCCTTTCCAAGTATGTTTTACTTATGGCCAAGATTTCCTCTTTCACCGAGTTCATTTGAAATTGGTTGTGTATTTCACAATTTGTAATGAACCAAGGCCCATTGTATATGGATCTCAGAATCACATTTTGCATGCGCTGGATGATGGATATATTAGAATTGCTACAACTCCCCCATAGCTGGATGCCGTACATCCACACAGGCTTTAGAACGGTTTTATATATAAGGAGTTTGTTATCAGTTGATAATTTGCTGTTCCGTCCCAATAACCAGTGTAGGTTTTTGTAGCGCAAGTTGAGCTCATCTCGCTTGGTTTTTATGTGCTGCCTCCACGTTAGGCGGCGATCAAGGTGTAGTCCTAGGTATCTCACACAATCTTTATGTGGTAGCAAGTTGTCATTAAGCTTTACTGGCGGACAATCGCCTCTGCGTAGCGTGAAAGTGACTTGTACCGACTTAGATGGGCTAACTGTTATTCGCCACTTTTGGAGCCAGTCAGATATTTTGTCTAGACCTCTTTGCAGCGTTTGTGAAGCAATTGTGGGGTCATGGTTGCTAGCCAGAATTGCAGTATCATCAGCAAAGGTAGCTGTAGTCACACTGTCATCTGCTGGCAAGTCTGCTGTGTACAACGTGTACAGAATTGGCCCCAGCACTGATCCTTGGGGGACGCCAGCCTTTATTTCGAATAACTTCGACGTTGCCTCAGCTTCCTTGACTTGAAACAGTCGATCTGTTAGGTAGCTCTTCATTAGCTCATAGATATTGTGAGGAAGACAAGCCTTTATCTTATAAAGTAAGCCCTTGTGCCAAACACGGTCGAAAGCCTGCTGAATATCCAGGAAGACTGAGCAACAGAACTCCTTTTCCTCCAGCGATTTCCTAATCTTCTCGCACACTCTGTGAACCTGTTCGACGGTGGAGTGCTCAGGTCGGAATCTAAATTGGTGACAAGGTATGGTGTTATTTTCCTTTAAAATTGGTTGTATTCTGCAGAGCAGGAGTTTCTCAAAGATTTTCGACAGTACTGGTAGTAAGCTTATAGGTCTATAGGATGTCACCACATTGGGTGGTTTGCCTGGTTTATGCACCATGAGTATCTGTGAAACCTTCCACTCCTGTGGAAAGTACTGTACTCTTAGAACACCATTGTAGAGTGTCGTTAGAAACACGACGGCCTTTTTTGGTAGTTGCAATAAGACTTCCTTCGTGATTAGGTCAAATCCAGGTGCTTTTCTACTACCGAGGTTTTTTATTGTAGCCCAGTTCTTCTGGCAGTGACAGACCGTGGAGGAGGTGACATTTGGAGATCTTGTCTTAGAAAGGAGTTTATTTCTTCTTCAGATTCGGAATCTGTTGCCTCGTTAGGACGGAATACAATTGCCAAATGCTCAGCAAACGTATCAGCCTTTTCTTGAGGTGTTCTTGCCCAACCTTGGCTCCTTCTGAGAGGTGGTACAGCTACCTGGGGTCTGGTATATTGCTTTGTGAACTTCCAAAGAGAGTAATTAGTTGAGGCTGAAGGAGTGAGAGATTCAAGCTGGGTTTCTAAGGTGTTATCATGCCAGGTTTGAAGCAGTTCTTTAAGTTTGCTAGCGGCTTTACGGAAATTGTACTTGTCTTCGTTCAAACCACTTTGGTGCCATATCCTACGAAGTCTTCTTTTTTCAAGCAATGATTCCTTTATTTCCAGGGGGTAATCAGAAGATCTAATTTTACTTGGACATTCGGGAGTACTGATCCAACATGCTTCTTGGATCATATTTGTTATATACTGAGTAGCAGTATCTATATCATCTGGAGTTTTTAATGCTATTTTTAGCTCAATATTATCTACAATGTACTCTCTAAAACACTCCCAGTCTGTGTATTTATTGGTTAATGTTGATGGTCTCGCAATTTCAATCAGTCTTGAACTTATTGTTAGTAATACCGGTGTATGATCAGATGATGTATCATAACACGGTTTTGGCTTTAGGTAGTCTTTAGACAAACCCTTACTAATGAAAAATTCCAGCAGATCTGGGGTTTTTCGTGAGTCACTAGGCCAGTATGTAGGTTCAGCAGTAGAAATTGCAGATAAGTTGTTTCCTTGCATGCACAGTTTCAGTTGTCTACCTCGAGTGGTAATTAGCCTCGAACCCCAAGATGTATGCTTCGCATTCCAATCGCCTCCTGCCACAAAACGGTTACCAAGGGACATAAAGAAGTGCGAAAACATGGTGTCACTAATTTTATGTTTTGGTGGGCAGTAGACAGCCGACACGTTCAGACACCCATTTACGTCTTCCACGCTTATTGTTGTAGCTTGGATGTGCTCGGTTTTATATTCTGGCATTAGGTGATGTTTGATCGTCTTTTTTACTATCACTGCCGTCCCAGCATGGGCCGTCCCATCAGGATGATTTGTCAGGTAGCATTGGTGGTCTGGAAATTTAACATTAGTAGTAGAGGTGCAATGTGCTTCAGAAATCAGTAGAATATCTAGCTTTTGTTCCGTCATTAAGAGCTCAACCTCATTTTTATTTGGGGTTAGACCGTTTATGTTGATAGTTCCAATCCTTAAGGCAGTCATTTTGTCAGCCTGTCGACGAGTTTAGTTATGAGGCTCATTAGAGTACTCATTTGGTGTAAGATAAAGTCAAACTTCTCAGATTGCTTTAATAGTAATTGTTCGATTGTCATACTTGTGTGCGTAGGGTTAGGAGTATTATGTCGTAGTGCCTCAGCATAAGTTGTGAACTTGGTACCAGGAATGATTTTGTCAGCTTCACCAGCCTTTTCAGTGGAATCATTGGCAACATACTTAGTTGGTGCTTGTTGGCGAGTAACCTAAGTGAAAGCCCCAGGTACCTAAGTGACATTCTGTCATCGAAAGCGTGGCGATAGCGATTATAAAAAACCGGCCAAGTGCGTGTCGGGCCACGCGCAGTAATATGGTTCCGAAGTTGCATAATAATGCGGACTAAAAAGAGGGTTTTGTTGTTGTTACATGAACATTAGAACGGTCTCAGTGGCTCACAAAGTATAAAAACAGGCCCACATAGGATGATTTTTTTTTTACATCTATATTCTCGCGTTTGACCACTATCTCGCCTGATGGTAAGCGATGATGTGGTCTACGGTGAAGCACACTTGCCTAGATGTAATCTATTCACTCTTGACTTAAACTAAATAAGGACTAACTGGTAACTGAAGAAGGAGTTATAAAATCCAACTTCGCAACTGAAGTTAGAGAAATATTATCTATTTGAGTACCACCGCGGGCGCGAATTGCGAAAGGAGCCGATACGAGTGCGCGTTAGAGTCACGGGGAATGGTATAGTTCGTTCCTGGATCCTTGCGTGCACGCTCCTTGTTTATTTCTCTTTCGGAATTAGAAAAAAATGGTATGTATTCACTTCTAATCTACTCTAATACCGCAGATTAGAGGTGAATCCTCTAATCTGCAGTATTCACTATTTCATTCTAGAAAGTTTTACACTACTCAATTAGTGATGAAGTCGGGTCGAATATTGACTTTATAGAATGATATCGACAAAAGAAAATAAGTAATTTGCTTGGAAATCGAATCTAATTTGACTTTACTTTTGCGTTTTAATTAACGTCGAAAATACTTCTGCACTAACACAAAACAGACTCCACCGCGCGCATGCGCCGTATGGACTACGGACTGATACTGCCAACGACGCCGGCCACTCCAATGCGTTATTTGAGCTTGAACATTATTAATTCTCCTTCTTAGCGTGTCGATGACAAACGGACTCTTTTTAGTTAAATGCCTTGCCTGGCCCAGAATTCAGCCACGGCAACGCCCTCCGCCGACGCAGTCATAAGGTCCTCACGTGAACAGACAACAGGACATGCGGCACAAGACGTAAGGTGAGCCATGGTCTGCGGGGAGACGCCGCACAAGCACCGAAGATCGGAACCATCAGAGAACCCCCACCTATGGAGATTGTCTTTGCTGCGGCCGACCTGAGTGCGGAGTCTGTTCAGAGTTTTCCAGGTCGGCCAAGGCAATGTGTGCCCAGGTGAAAGGGTCTCCGATGGCTCCAGAAAATGATCAGGGAGTTCAAATTTCTTTCGCCAAAGATCGCATCTTTCCGTGGTGATGTTGCCGGTAGATGGACTCACGCAACCAAGAAAACTTTTTCGACTTTTAAGCCTCTGGGGCACCGAGGTGTAGTTGTGCATTGGGTGGCGCGAGTCAGTTTCTTGCTTTGCCCTTTCTATACGGCTTCCCATAGTCCTGCGCACATCCGGGGGTGCGATGCCGATTAGTGGATACAGCAATCGTACCGGAGTCGGTTTAAGGCAGCCAGTGGATATTCGGCATGTCTCGTTTAGTGCTGTATCCACTAGGCCGGAGTGGGCGGAGCGGCTCCACACTGGACAGGCATATTCGCCAGCGGAGAAACAGAGCGCCATTCCAGTAGTTCGCAAGGCTTGTGGAGATGCTCCCCATCTAGTGGATGTAAGGCGGCGTAGCAGGCTGTTCCTGGCATGCACCTTTCGCTTTACTATCTCACAATTTTTCCTGTAGTTGAGGGACCTATCCAAAGTGACGCCAAGGTATTTTGGATGGGGACTGTGGATGATTGGTAGCCCCTGCCATGAGATGTTGAGTGTTCGACCCGCTTGTCTGTTACGGAGGTGGAAGGCGCACGACTGTGTTTTTGAGGGGTTTGGTTTTAATGCATTTTCTGCATAATAGTGGCTGAGGTCTGAAAGTGCGATGGAAAGGCTGGTTTCAATCTCCTCAAAATTTGTGGCTTGGCAAGTTAATGCCAGGTCGTCTGCATAGAGAAAGCGGGTCGTGTTCGGACTCACCGGTTGGTCGTTGGTGTAAATATTAAACAGCAATGGAGCCAGTACACTGCCTTGGGGTAATCCATTCTTCTGGGTCCGCCACCTACTTTTATCATCGAGAAGGTTGACTTGAAATCGTCGGTTACTGAGGAGCTCTCTAAGAATTCGAACAAACTTTGGGTCCTCTGTCAGGTTTGTAACCTTCCATAACAGGCGCCTAATGTTAACAGTGTCGTAGGCTGCCGACAAATCCACAAATACTGCACCCGTCACTTTCCTGGTTTCGAACCCGTCCTCAATATGTTGCGTGAGGTTAAGGACCTGCGCGCAGCAAGACTTCCCAGGTCTAAATCCTGATTGCTCTGGTATAAGTTTCGGGTCGACAAGCTTTGAGAGACGGGCTAACAGTAGTCTTTCGAAAAGTTTGTAAGTGTGGCAGAGGAGCGATATAGGGCGGAAGTTTTTGGGATCGTCGTGTGGTTTCCCAGGTTTGGGGATAGCAATGACTTTAGACCTCCTCCAAAGACTAGGTATATTCGCAGACTCCAGACAGCGGTTAAAAAGTTTTAGCAACCATGACACCGATACTGGGCCGAGGTGCTTAATTTGCTCAACTGAGACCTCGTCCACACCAGAGGCCTTACCAAAGCTCAGTCTTTGAATGGCTAGGACGATGTCTGCTAGTTGGAATGGGTCGCACACTGATTCACTGGAAGATGCCAGGTTGCCAATTTTAGGAGTTCTGCCTAGGCGTTGTGGTGGTTTGCCATTAAGCAGGAGTTGGTGGGCAACTTGGTTAGCCGTTACTGCACTGGGTGTATGAGGAGGTGGTGACTCGCTCGTGAGTCTGCGGATAGTGGTCCATGCTTTTTTGCTATTATGTGTCAAGTCAATTTTAGTAACCGTGTCCATCCATTTTTCCTGGCGTTGTTCGCATATACGTGACAGCAGCTTTTCACTGGCTTCAACGGTTTCAGCTGAGAAGGGGTCATCGTCGTATAGTTCTTCGTACGTCTTTAGAAGTTCGCAAGATTCCTGGGAAATGCCGGGGATGTAAGATGTGCGACACCCTCGCGGGATATATTTTCGAGATGTTTCTGCAACTACGCTTACGAATTTGTCGTAATTTTGCGGGGTAGGCGGAATGTAAAGCAATTCGTCATCTACGGTCATCGAAAATTGTTCCCAGTCAGCTTTTAAATAATTAAAGCGGTGTTTGAAAGGCATAGTCACTGGGAGTACAGCGGACTGGATATTGCACATTATAGGTCTATGTTGGGTACGGGGGATTGGTGGACAAACGATCTTCTTGCTTTGGCTGCTGATATTTGAGCTGACAAATACGAGGTCAGGATTGTACCCACGCTTCCATCTATCTACTATCAAAAGACGCAGGTTGTTTTGGATCATGGATTAGGTTCAGATCGTTAGCCTCTGCCCATTCTTCAATAGTTTGACCGTCCGAGTTCGTCGAGCGATAGACCCAGCTGGTGCTATGGCTATTGAAGTCACCAATCACAACTTTTGTCCGCAGTGTGTTGAAATTACCCGAGTTGAATTCAAACGGGGTGCCTGGGGGTTTATATACTGATGTTACAGTGCAGTAACCGAGGTCTACTGTGATAATTTCGATGTTATTATGGTTGGAACACTTTGTGGAAATAATTCTTACGCCGGGAGCAGCAAACACTGCGTTACCGTGCTTCGGATGACAGATCTCGGCGATAAGTGTCAGTCCAGGAATGGAAGGCCTGCCCTGCGTGGAGTCCCGATGGGTCTCTTGGACACATAGGATGTCACAGTGTACCTTGCGAGCTAATTCGGAAAGAATCTCTGCTTTGTCGCGAGAGAACCCTTCGATGTTGATTGAGACTACACACAAGGCTGGTTTTGTTAGTGGACTGCTTGGCCCCGATAAGGGCCGATTGGAGTTTAGGTTTGCCATCGTGGTGAAAGGATCTGGCCAATCGACAATGTCGATTGCCCAGGGTGCGCCGGACGTGACAGATGGTTGGATGGTACGTCGCTCGGGGAGGCTCCTTTCATGCACCCCATTATTAATTTAGAAATCATTATTATTAAGGATGTTATGATTTTATTTTTGTAAATTTTTACATGGTTCATAAGCATATATTTACTATCTATTTTACACAGCTAACAACGTTATTTAAGTAATTTTTCAATGGCATTTGTACAAAAATTTTACTGTGCCAATAACATTTTATAAGTTGGTCGACTATTACTCGTAAACTTGTAAAGCCTGTTATGATTAAATTTTTGTATATTTTTACATGGTTCGAAAGCATTATATTTACTCTGTTTTACACAGCTATCAACTTTATTTAAGTAATTTTTCAATGGTGTACGAGTCATCGTATCATATTTCGACAAATTACTTTAATGCAAAACCTTATAATAAAATTAGTACTGACAAGCTACTCGGCGGAAACGGTCGTTTCATTAAATACTGCCCTTTCCCCTATATCTCGACAATAACACGACATTATCACCTATAATTATCAATTTATAGTAGTTCACGCTACATTAATGGTCCTTCGAGCTTAACTGTGTAGTGTTCTGTTTTTCCGGACTGTAGGGTTTCGCGTTTCATCACGCGATAACTACATTAATGGTCCTTCGAGACAACAACTGAACCTGTTATCATCCTCTGGGAACCTCAACGTGCTTCACGTCGCGGCGCCTGGAACTATCATCGGACATCGACAGTGACATTTTAACTGTGTAGTGCTCTGTTTTTCCGGACTATAGTAGCAAATCAGTTTGACTGGCCTCCCGGAAGAGGGTCTCCCCGGTCAAATTGAGACAAGGACGCACATACTGCATAAGGATTGCAGAAGCGCCACACAGCAACTCCAGCAGAGCTATCGATTGTAAATAGCATCTTCTATCATCATCGACATTCGACATGGAAGCTCGTCTTCAACGTCAAAACGAGTTGATTCAAGAGATCCAAAGGATTAGCGTTAACTTTGGAAAGGACAGCGCTAGCAGGAAGACTAAGGAGTACACTGACACGCGTCTTACTGCACTAGACAAATATTGGGGTGAGTTTGATCACAACAACACACTCCTATTATCATACGAAGGCAAATCTGACAAATCTGAGTTCGAAACCGACATTCAAGCTATCAACGCATGAAGAGCGAGGAACGAACCCGGGCAGTCAAGTAGATGAACTTATATCACAGCAAAAGACATACTTTAGAGCTTTGTCACGAGTGATAAAGCGTCCTGACATTGTTGACATCGAGGAAAAGTGGGAAATTGAAGACCTTCTCAAAGACCTACAACACCGTTGGCGAACCATCGACGAACTACACATGCGAATTGACAACATACTAGAAGGCAGCAACCAGGACTATGAAGATGAGTTCATGTTCTACGAATCTTTGTACAATAAGACAAAACGACAATTAAACAGAAAGTTGAGTTCTACAACACATCTGCAGCAATCAACCCCGAAGATAGACATTCCTGTGTTTACTGGAAAGTATAGTCAGTGGCCTACCTATTTGGACCTCTTCAATGAGACTATACATAACAACAGCAGTCTGAGTAACGCACAGAAAATGCAATACCTAAAGGGAAAACTAAGAGGTGAAGCGGAACGTCTCATTCAACATCTTAACATATCAGCTGACAACTACGAAACCGCCCGTGACCTACTTATGCATCGATACAACAACACTCAAGTTCTATTTACCAACCAAATAGAAACATTTTTGTCACAACCTTCTGTGCACCGACAATCTGCATTTGAACTGAAACGCTTGTATGACACTACTATGGAGAGTATACGAGACACAATCTTGGGGTCATCATCGACATCATGGGATCCGCTCTTGGTACATCTAATATGCAAGAAGCTGGATACTGAAACTTATACCGACTACAAGGAATCCCGCAAGACACCATGGGAACTACCATCATTTGAAGAACTCATGAATTTTATCGAAAGCAAGTTTACTGCCCTAGAGCCCCTATCGAAGAGAGAAAAGGACGCAATGGATAAAAAACACTCATATCAATCGAAGCCGACATTCAAATTTCTTTATCCTAAGCGAAGTACGAGTGAACCTTATCAATCTGTGGTCACATATACACCAAAATGCCCGCTTTGTGAAGACAAACACGATTTGTATCAATGTGAAAGGTTCCTAAACATGACACCGGACACCCGCCTGACGACAATTGCGAAAAAGGAAATATGCCAAAACTGCTTGTATAAACATTACAGGCCATGCAATTCGACAAAACGATGCAAATATTGCAATGAATATCATAACTCGATCATTCACGACGACATTGCACAATCGAGGTCGGTGAACCAGAAATCACCCCTTGCATCCAATGACAACCGCCCCGCAAAGCCACAAAACAATAAACAGCACAATGTCAATCACGTGGCTGCAGATGACGAAGAAATATTATTGACAACCGTGATGTTGAAAGTTAAGGCTACCGACGGCACCTTTATCACGTTAAGAGCACTTTTAGATCAAGGCTCTCAAATATCATTACTATCAGAAAATGCAGCCCAACTATTAGGACTGCAACGTCGACATGTCAATGCTTCAGTCTCGGGCATTGGTACCAGCTCCAAAAGTGGAAAAGGAATCTTCATTATGGACTGCCAATCACTTTACGAGGACTACAGCTTCACAACCCAAGCCCTAATCATATCAAAAGTGATTAATAGTTTACCAAATAACTCATTCAGTAAACAATCATGGCCACATCTCCAACACATAAATCTCGCCGATCCTGACTACAACATATCAAAACCTATTGATCTTCTCCTGGATGCGAGTATCTACTCCGACATCATCATGAACGGACTGATCAAGGGTCCACATCAAGCACCTATTGCCCAACAGATAAAACTTGGGTGGATACTATCAGGAAACGTTCAAAGGTTTAACTGTCACGTAGTCATC
Source organism: Anorthoa munda (assembly GCA_945859665.1). Classification (NCBI taxonomy): domain Eukaryota; kingdom Metazoa; phylum Arthropoda; class Insecta; order Lepidoptera; family Noctuidae; genus Anorthoa; species Anorthoa munda. The sequence goes on along the minus strand of OX243919.1, from coordinate 297,730 downwards.
AATGACGTAGACAACCTATCAAGATTCTGGGAAGTTGAAGCCATCAATGACACATCATCAAGCATGTCTGAACAGGAACTATATTGTGAAGACCTTTATCAAGCGACAACACGACAGATATCAATGGCAGATAGCCCTACCGATGAAGCAAGACTTCGAGGAACTCCTCGGGACATCGAAACCAAAGGCTGTCATGCAGTTTAAACAGCTGGAAAAAAGAATGGCCAAAAATGAAGTATTATCGACTTCGTATTGCAACTTTATGCATGAATACCTACAACTAGGTCACATGCGTCCGGTTCAGGCGGCCGATCGCATGACGTCAATACCTACTTGTTATTTACCTCACCATGGGGTACTAAATTTAGACTCCACAAGCACTAAATTTAGGACAGTTTTTAATGCCTCGAGCAAAACGACATCAGGACATAGTCTCAATGACTTAATGGAATGCGGTCCCAACCTGCAGCAGGACCTTCAAGGACTCATACTGCAATGGAGGACGCATAAATATGTTATCACGGCAGACATTGAGAAGATGTTTAGACAGATTCTCATCAGAGAACAAGACAGTCATCTACAAACTATCGTCTGGAGATCATCACCCGAAGACCTACTACGTGAATATCGTTTAATGACTGTCACGTACGGAACGAAGGCCGCTCCATTCTTGGCGATAAGAACTTTACGACAAATAGCACAGGACAATGCAACGGAGTATCCACTCGCAGCAACTGCACTTGAGACATCATTTTACATGGATGACCTTATGAGTGGACATGACAGTAAAAAGCAACTTAAGGAGTTACAAAGACAATTAATTGACGTCCTGAAAGGAGCCGGGATGAACTTACGCAAGTGGTCGAGTAATGAACTTGACGTTATCAACGACTTATCAGCGCATCAAAAAGGAGCCCCCTTAGAGTTCAGAGACACTGAATCCCGTAAGACACTGGGACTAAGGTGGAATCCATCTTCAGACACATTTACATTCCAAAACAAAATTGATTATCAAGACACTATCAAGAAGCACACCAAGAGACAACTTCTATCAGATGTATCAAAAATATACGATCCATTGGGATGGTTATCTCCTGTCACAATCAGAGCAAAAATTGTCTTCCAACAAACCTGGTTATCAGACTTACAATGGGATGATGAACTGCCCGCCGACATACAAACTGAATGGCAACAGTTAAGAGAAGATCTGAAAAATATAGACAATTTTCAGATTGACAGATACTTGGGAGATAAACAAAATTATCAAATACATGGCTTTTGCGATGCCTCAGAAAAGGCTTATGCATGCGCTGTGTACATAACGACAAGGGACGATAAGGGCGTGTACACATCACGTTTAGTTATCGCCAAGACAAAGTTGGCCCCACACAACAAACAGATATCACTTCCTAGATTGGAACTGTTGGGTGCCCTACTTTTATCACAGTTGCTGAAAAAAGTTGCAGAGTTGATATCAGTAACCTCAATCAATGCATGGACAGACTCAATGGTGGTATTGGGTTGGCTGAATGGAGAAATAACCAGATGGAAACCGTTCGTAGCCAATCGGGTGCGACAAATCATTGACGTCGTACCGGCAACCCAGTGGCATCATGTGAGCTCGGAAGACAACGCAGCAGACTGTGCCACCCGAGGTCTATCTACTACATCACTACAAAGTCACAAGTTGTGGTGGGAAGGACCTCAATGGCTTAATCAAACGACACCTCTTCAAGACAAAATAGTTATCAAGATTGAAGTTCCCACAATTGAGGTCAAGAAATCATCCATCGTGAACACGGCCCTACAACAACGCGAAAATAATATTATAATTAATTTACTACAAGACAATAGTTCATTGACACGAGTTATTCGCATTGTAGGCTGGGTTTCGCGTTTCATCACGCGATTACGACACCGCAACTGCACATCGCAACAAAATACAAAAATATTGACGACAAATGAACTACAGGCTGCGCACAATTTGATTATCAAAACCACACAATCACTGGAATTTGAAGACGACATTAATCATTTGAAGAAAAAAGGACATGTACGAAGTACAAGGTAAGATTTCACTTTTCAACCCCTTCATCGACAAACATGACATTTTGAGAATTGGCGGTCGATTAGAAAATGCGACAATTAGTCATTCTGCAAAACATCCTATACTTCTCTCTGCAAAAAATCGACTAACTGAACTTATTATAAATCAAGCACACATCAGCACATTACACGGCGGTCCCCGATTGACACTATCTTTCATCAGACAAAACTATTGGATTGTTGGGGGCATTCGCGTCGTAAAGAAGATCATCCGACAGTGTATCAAGTGTAAACGCTTCGCTCAAGAGACAAACCACCAGATGATGGCTGACCTTCCCCGGCCGAGGGTCAATCCTTCACGACCCTTCACCAACACTGGCGTAGACTTTACTGGACACGTCGACATCAAGGCTAATAAAGGGAGGGGCATCAAAACCACGAAGGGATACATCTGCGTATTCGTGTGTCTCGCGACAAAGGCAGTACACCTGGAGCTAGTGACAGACTTGAGTACACAATCATTTCTCGCGGCCTTTCGACGTATGTGTGCCCGTCGAGGGACGCCTCGCCATGTATACTCTGACAATGGCACTAACTTCGTTGGAGCTGACAATATACTAAAACGAGAGTACAAGGCTATATTGGACACTATTGACACCTCATTCATCAAAAATATCAACGAGCTCGGCGTCACGTGGCATTTCAACGCTCCAGCGTGGCCCAGCGCGGGTGGCCTGTGGGAGGCCGCCGTAAAAAGCATGAAATTCCACCTCAAGAGAGTCCTGGGAGATCAAAAGCTGACATATGAAGAGTTTATCACGTTGCTGCAACAAATTGAAGCGTGCATGAGCTCCAGACCTTTATGCCCGTTGTCTGAAGACCCTGACGACGAAGTTCTCACTCCTGGTCACTTCCTGGTGGGTGATTCACTCATGGCAAGACCACAGACTGACCCAGATGTTTTGAACTTACTTGCTAGATGGCATCTCGTGCAGACGATGAACAAACATTTCTGGAGAAAGTGGTCACAAGAGTACCTCCAACACCTGCAAAAGAGATCAAAATGGACAACCCCTAGTGAAAACTTAAAGGTCGACGACATTTTTATCATCAAGGAAGACAATATGCCGCCTGGAAAGTGGGCCATGGCACGTGTCCTCGAGGTCCACCCCGGGAAGGACGGCTACGTAAGAGTTGTTTCCTTGAAAACTGAAAATAATATCATCAAGCGCCCTGTCATCAAACTTATCAAACTACCGGTTCACGACATCAACCAACAAGATCAAGCTGAGCGTATTGAAGAGGACGCTCCAAAGCCGTCACTACAACCTCAAAGACAACCTCGACGTGGAGGAAACAAGAAACACTCAACATTCGTCTCTCTGGCACTCCTCGCCTTCATGACTATTTTATCACCAAGTATGCAACAGAATACGACACCTTACAACCTCACAGCGATTGAAGAAGGTCAAAACTTATATTTTGACAAAATATCAGACCTACGACATATCAAAGACGAATGGAAGTTAATAATTTATTACAACTTGACTTCCTACTGGCACGGATTGACAAATATTCAACAGTACATCACACATATAAAATCATTGTGTCACGTGAACACTCCATACGACAGCTCTGTGACGCAACTGCAACATGAGATCGATGAAATAGAGCATTACAACGGCTTACTACACTATCACAACCACCGAATGAAGAGAGGACTTGTGGACGGAGTCGGCTATCTGGCAAATTCGTTATTTGGAGTTCTTGACGAAAGATTTGCAGTTCAGTACAAGCATGACATAATCAAGATCGCTCAGAACGAGAATCATCTGCAAAATTTGATCAAAAATCAAACAATTGTCATTGAATCTGAATACAACATCATCAAACGCAACGAGGAACTCATGACAAAGCAGGTCTCATTCATCAAGCACGTCCTCCAAAACCTCACTTTGGAAGCTAATCAAGTGCGCCTAGACAATCAAAATAGCAACTATATCATCGCTTCATCACTAGCCGCTAACATCCTCTTATCAAACTTGCGACGCATTCAAGAAGCTTTGATCAATACTATCACCGATATCACTCACGGACAAATTGATATTCACCTGTTTTCGCCTGAACAACTAGAACAGCAAATCAACATTATATCAGGTCAATTACACGGCGATCTCACGTTACCTACCGACATAAACAACATCAGACAGTTATATCAACTACTAAAGGTGTTCGCGAGAGTAATTGACAACTACCTTATCATGGAGGTCAGAATACCACTCGTGAGTAACGAAGTATACGAGTTAGACAAGATCATCACAGTACCTCGAAGAATAGGAGAGCAAATACGTTACGTGGTCTCTTCTTATCAATACATTGCATTCGACTTGAAGAAAGATGCAGCTTTTCTGTTGTCGGAAGGAAACCTGCAAGCATGTGTTCATGATCAAAAGGATACCATCCTCTGCTCAATTGATGAACCTATCTACGACCTAAAAATAAAACATTCGATTTGCGACATCAAGTTAACAAACATCGACGTCACATCAAATGAGTCACCGTGCTAGTCACTCATGGCGCCGTGCACTTCCGACAAGTGGATCAAGTTACATCGGCGAAACAGCTGGCTGTACTCATGTTGTAAGGAATGTACTATTCGCTTGTTTTGCACTACTGGAACAGATGTTCGTACTATCCCTGGGACAGGCATCATTACACTAAGTCAAGGTTGTACGATCAAGGGAGACACCTTTACAATACGTTCACACAATCAATTCTTGAGTGAAACGTATCATCAAATAGAAACAATGGAGGTTCCAAAGACATCTATATTGAACACTATTATAAATAGCAGCTACTCCGAAATCTCCATCCCGACTGAAGATCACCAGATGATATTCAATCAACTGAAATCGGACATTGAACGTCTAAAAGCAGAGGCGTCTAAAGAGATCAACGTACACGACGTCCACCATTACACTATGTCATATATCTTACTGGTGGGCCTATTACTGATGACATGTTGCGCTGCTTACTATTGGCGACGTAATCGACAACAGCCTCCGGCGCCAACTACTGAAGACGCGATCGAGACCATGCCGCGTGCAGTCAGCACCTTCAGCATCGACCGAGGGACATCACCATCGCCCATGCCAACGCAACGCTTCAAAACTGTTAATCTTTAATTAATATTGTTTAATTTTATTATCCTTTTTTCTTGTTGTTTTAAGATAGGCAAGATGTACGAGTCATCGTATCATATTTCGACAAATTACTTTCATGCAAAACCTTATAATAAAATTAGTACTGACAAGCTACTCGGCGGAAACGGTCGTTTCATTAAATACTGCCCTTTCCCCTATATCTCGACAATAACACGACATTATAAATTATAAATAAATTATCACCTATCATTATCAATTTATTGTAGTTCACGCTACAAATGGCATTTGTACAAAATTTTTACTGTTCCAAGTACATTTTATAAGTTGGTCGACTATTACTCGTAAAATTGTAAAGCCTGTTATGATTTAATTTTTGTATATTTTTACATGGTTCGTGAGCATTACATTTAGTCTGTTTTACACAGCTATCAACTTTATTTAAGCAATTTTACAATGGTATTTGTACAAAATTTTTACTGTTATTTATTTATTTATTTTATTTCCAAAATTCTTAACCTATTTTACATTTGGTTTTAGCCACACAACAAAAACCTCACAGGGCTTAACTGTGTGATGGCGAGTCGTTTATTTTAAATTTAATTACAAATTGTAATGCTGAGTAAATACAATATTACATATGATAATTAATCAAATTACATATAAAAATACATTCATAATAAACATTGATACATTTCCATTTTTTTTGTTCCAAGTACATTTTATAAGTTGGTCGACTATTACTCGTAAACTTGTAAAGCCTTGTTATCCGTGATAATTCTCCTTTTAATTTTGTTATATTTACTACTGCCGTGAATTTTTTCACATAGCCAAGAGCAACCATTTCGCTGGCAGGGGAGGGGGACACTTGACTCTAACATAAATTTGCAACTTAAAGCTTAATTTTACGCAAACGAATCTCTGAATCGAAAAATGGATTGAAAAATTACTTAAATAACGTTGTTAGCTGTGTAAAACAGATAGTAAATATATGCTTATGAACCATGTAAAAATATACAAAAATAAAGTCATAACATCCTTAATAATAATGATTTCTAAATTAATACCAGGCACGAACTATACCATTCCCCGTGGCTCTATCGCGCGTATCTTCTGTTGCGAAGTTGGATTTTATAACTCCTTCTTCAGTTACCAGTTAGTCCTTATTTAGTTTAAGTCAAGAATGAATAGATTACATCTAGGCATGTGTGCTTCACCGTAGACCACATCGTCGCTTACCATCAGGCGAGATAGTGGTTATACGCGAGAATATAGATTTAAAAAACATCATACTATGTGGGCCCGTTTTTAGACTTTGTGAGCCGCTGAAACCGTTCTAATGTTCATGTAACAACAACAAAACCCTCTTTTTAGTCCGCATTATTATACAACTTTGGAACCCTATTACTGCGCGTGGCCCGACACGCACTTGACCGGTTTTGTTTATTAGGTCTAAATGGTTTAAATGGGATTCTTGTACATTCGTCACAACTTGCAGGTAAGTACCAAAAGGTTTTTTAATTATAGACTTAGATGTAGGTGGGTCACTAACTATATTAATTATAATTTGTCTACGATATTTATTTAAGGGGACTTTCCGGATGTTAATTTTGACTCCAGTTTTTGCCGCCTCCTGGCGCAGGTCGTTCAGTTTCGATTGCTTGTCGGCGTGTGTATGACTCAGCAGACAAAGATCATCAGCATAGTCCAGGTCTTCCAAGACGTTCAATTCAATTTATTTATTCATGATCAATTAACATTGTGTTTGAACTCTTAATCTAAATAAATAAAATCACATTCATTAAAATTATAAAACTAATACATTCATTATACAATAATTTTCCCAATACAATCATTTTCCCAATACAATTTAAATATTCAATACAATTAAGAATTTGATTACATTACAAACTATTACATATTTTTTATTACCCAGTCTCACAATTACCAAAATCAAATTTAAAGCGTGGATATGTCATCATCTAGCGAGTACAGACATTTCTCCAATAGAAACGCCTTGAGTGTCGACTTAAATGAGCTCTTGTAAATTATGGTTTTTATGTCCAATGACAACCTTATAAAAAGCCGAACTGCTTGATATTGAGGACTATGTTGAACAATATTGAGCTTGGGTTCTATTTTGTATTTAAAATCTTTCCTGCGCGTATTTTCTCTCAACTGTCTCTCCTCATCCGTTTCATAGGTATGCAGGAATTTATTAAAATTCACAAACAGTACCAAAATATAGAGGCTAGGCACAGTAATAATATTTAAATTTTTAAAGTGTGGCCGACAGCTCTACTTGTGAAATCCGGACCATGGTTCGTATGGCTCTCTTTTGGAGTACAAAGGCTCTCTGACAATTATATTTAAAACTATTCCCCCAGAACTGAACACTATATCTCAACCTTGATTCTATTAGAGCATAGTATACAATTTTAAGGTGTTTTATGTCTATTTCATCCCTAAGACTGCGTAAAACATAACACGCTGAGGAAATATACGCATCAATGGCTTGCAATTCCCTTTTCCAATTTAAATATTTGTCAATGTATACCCCTAGAAACTTTACCTCATTAACTATGTCAATTTTAAATTCATTAAGTGCGATTGTCATATTTTCTTTATTACGAGCTGTTGTACTAAATAATATTATTTTGGTTTTATCTGTGTTAATTATGAGCTTGTTACTTTCAAACCAAGAATTAAAAACTTTCAACACCGCGTTAACCTTAGCGGAAAGCGCCTGTATGTCATTGGCTTCAACTATTGCGTTAGTGTCATCTGCAAAAACTGTCAGCTGTGTATCGGGAAATATTGAATTAATGTAATTAATTAAATCATTTGTAAATAATATAAACAAAATAGGCCCCAAAATCGATCCTTGGGGTACCCCCGCCACTATATCCTGCATAGAAGATTTATTGCAATTGCTACTACTATTTGCTTGTATATGACTAATATCCACATACATTTTCCTGTTCCTTAAATATGACGAGAAAAGTTGTAAAGTTTTGCCTTTCACACCATAATGCTCCAATTTTGCAATGAGTAATTTGTGGTCAATTGTATCAAAGGCTGAGCTCAAATCAAGAAAAATGCCAGCTACCCTCTTTTTCCTATTCAATTTGCTAATAATATCATCAACCAATGTATATATAGCGTCCCCTATTCCGAAATTTTTTTGGTATCCAAATTGTTTCAAGTGCAAAACTTTGTTTAAATTTAGATGAACTAAAAGTCTACTCTTAATATTTTTTTCAAAAATTTTGGAAAGAACAGGAAGCAAAGAGATAGGTCTATAGTTTTTTGGATCTGTTTTAGAGCCCTTTTTGTGGATTGGGATAATTTTTGCAATTTTAACTGATCCGGAAAGATAGCTTCTGCAATGCATTTATTGTAAAAATCAGTCAAAGGTTCTGCTAATATATCTAAATTTTCTTTAATAACTGCTATTGGAATATCGTCATAGCCACATGATTTCTTATTCTCCATACCATTAACTATTTTCACTATCTCATTTGGAGTAACAGGCCAATAACCATGTCATTCTGAACTCTTTTAGTGCTTTGTTCAAGAAATATATAGGGATCTAAATTCTTAATATTACCCATAATACATTTATAGCTTAATTGATTTACTAACACGTCTGCAACATCTAAGGGATTTTCTATAATTTTACCGTCAAATTTAAGAAAGGGAATTTCAGAATGCGATGCTTTTATTTTATTCGTGCTTTTATTTACAACCTTCCAAACCTCTTTACTCAAATTACAAGAATTGTTAATAGTTTCTGTTATTCATATTTTTTTGGCTTTAGATATTACCCTTCTGTATATTTTTATATATTTGTTTTTATAACTCTGAACAGCTGCCTTCCAGCTTATTTATACTACCAGCACAAAGAAAACGTTTCATTTGGCTTGATGTTTTAATGCCTTTTGTCATCCACTTTAATTTGAAACCATTTTTGAGTTTAATTTTTTGGTCTCTCTTTCTGTAGCAATTTCTGAAAATTGTAACAAATGTCTTTAAGACGTGTTCATTCCCATACAACTCCAGTCAATTTCAAGAATACTTTGTCTAAAAACTAGGCGGTTTTTAATGTTAAAGACTCTTTTGTTTACAACTACATATTTATTTTTATTTGAATTATCAATTTTAACTAATAAAAAGTCGCTCAAAAGCGCACCGTGTCCATCTGCCAAGCCATTGTGGTCTACATCACATTGTTCCACATAATCATCTGGCAGATTAGTTATAACGTTGTCTATACAAGATGCGCAACTGTTTCGAATAAACGTAGATGTATTAATAAGCAGTCGGAAATTATAACATGCCAGTAAACTTATGAATTCAGTCCGGGTTTTGCTCTCTACCATTAAGTCTTTGTGCCATTAAGAATTTGTGCAACTCACATAAAGTACATTTCGGCGGCTCCCGTAGTGTCGATGTCTGAAGGTGTACGGTCTACAGGATCTCCAAACGGCTGCTTCTGGTTCTTCTGGATTGTCGACGACGCACGTTGAAACGTGAAAAGCACGCACAAATTTCCAGTTCGATCGTGAAATTATAGTCTTTGATTTGAACGCACTGATTCGACAATCCTACCGACTACGCCAATTACGTGATGGGCAACGAAGGAGTCCAAATAAAAACCAAAATTACCACTAAATGAATTAATTAAAGTAATTTCAATTAATTCTTAATATTAGGTGAGTAGGTACTAAGAGGTTGTCCTGATGACCGATTTATGTGACGAAAGGCCCCGCGCCGAATCTGCTGTTTAGTTTTATTGGATGCATCAAGTTGGGTTGCGCAATCCATTCACAGTAACCGAATGTATGGTGATGACGTATCTGGGAGGCACTCACAGATATAACAAGTGTTTTCTCTTCCTATTCATTGTTTTTATTGACAGAGTTAATGACGAGCTGCTTGGAAGCAATCAATGTCAGTTCGTTCTAAGATTCTTATAAACCAAACTTAAATTCAAATTCTACATAAATTCGTTATCCTGGAATCGAACCAGTATTATTGACAATAATTTGCACCGGCTCGAAATAACCTCAATTTCGACGGTAGGTAGTTGAAAAATATTTATAGTAATTCGCAAATTTTATTTTTGATTTATTGATTTTAATTTCGACGGTAGTCATGAAAATATAACCTACTTTTAATCGGTAGATTTAATGTAATCGTCACTTTTTTAAGGCAATAACTGACTCTAATGACATAAGGTTGTCTTGCGTTACCAAAGAGGTTACAAAAAGCCGGGGTAAATAAATTGAAATGGAAATCCTTAGAATAATTTTCCCAATTTCCATTTTTCAACTATTACCAGTTTTTTCAAGTTGTCCAGTTGACTCCGGGCGATATGACCGAAGTAACTTACACTCGGACCCTTTGGTAGCAGATCGAGAAGAGTTCGGTTTCTAGTCACATAGTAATATGAAGATGTCTGATTATTTGCAGGTACAAGTCTTCAGCCGGACATTTAGTAGTTTGAAGCTGCTGGGTGCTCCTGTGTCTGCAAGTGCCGCCTGCCTCCGTGTTGATATCCACCCTTGAAGACAGTGTTGTGTAAAGTAGTTTACAGCCATTATGAGTGCTGCAACGTACAAAAAAAGGGAAGGAACCTCGGGGATTAGCGGGCATCTGTACGAGACTAAGCTGCTCAGCTTGATATTTTACAGAGCGAAGCATGACGACAGTATCGAAGAGTTTCAGCTAGCTTCCAATATCGCTGGCATAGGGGCCTTCGATGATATTTGCTTCAAAGTCAAAGTTAAGGGATTTCCGAAACCTCTGATTGTGTTCATACAGGCCAAACATAAAGACGACACTGAACAGACTCTCGATATCAATATGATGAAATATTTTCGCAGTTATTTGAAAATTAGAGAGCGATTTGAATTGGATTACATAGACGACCTATTTCAAGATAAATTTCAAGAAACAGAAAGTTACTTCGTTATATATACGTCTGGCAAAGATACATTCGGTAATGACTCGGTTGAAAGTGATTCCACCTCAAAACTGAACGATCTTATTGGTACCGAAGGTACAGCCAAGCAACCCTATAAACTTAATGCGGATGTAAAGTTCCTGTGCGAAATGCTTATGAAAGACCAAACAATCTCACTGGCTAAACAGCTAGCCACTTTTATAAGTGGTGAAAGAAATTTTCAAATGATGCTATCTGATGAGCTGATACTAATATATCGTGTCGTTCTGGCGCTAAAAGTTGTCGACATTTCAGCAATTGAGCAAGGTGGACACCGAATCGCTACCTTTCGACAAGACTTCTTCGATACTAAAGACCGATACCTCAAACTATTCAAAGATACACTTTACAAAGAAGTTCTTGAAAGACGAAAGATAAAAACCTCTGATGTACAGAATCTACTGTCTGAATTCTTAGCCGAGCCCACTAACGTTACAAAATTAAGCAAACTGATAGGGACCGTTCTAAAATATGACAATGGGCAGCTAGAATTTGTAAAAACATCCACTACAGACTTCGATTCACAACTGAATCAAGTAGACGTTTCTCGATCGATTGTCAATGAAGCTTTAGATCTGGCTGCAAGAGAAATATTATCAAAGGGTCTTAAAGTCCCGGCTGCGTTTGGTAACAAAGATCTGATGTTAAGTGGCAGTGATGCAAAAAAAGCGCGAAGAATAAAATATTTAACGTCAATAGTCATCGACTTGTTGGCCAAGTCTAAAGCAAGTAACATAGTCACTATAGATAACTCTTTAGACAATGGATTCTTGCAGCTTAATGGAGGTATAGCTGGAGCCATCGGTAATTTATTTGTGCTTGACGATAACACCAAACTGGTGAAGTTTACAGATAACTGCGAGTTACTAGGAGATCATGCTCAAATGCTATATAAAAAATTATCTAACGAAATTGACAATTTGCACGAAATTCGATTTTGTTTCCGTGTAAACAAGTTTCCAAAACTTTTATTCGCCTGCAGTGAGTATGAAGAGACTCTAGCGAGAGATTTCTTGAGCAAACTGCTATTCTATAGCAAACAAGCCGATGAGAACCGCGTGGAGGAAATATTAAAAGACGAAATAGAAGAGTATCAGCATGATCACCCGAACTACTTCCAAGCTAAAACTGATGCAATGTTTCTTAAATATCACGATAACATACAGAAATGGTGGATGCAATCAGGACGGGTACCGTATCTTACAAAAGGCAGCGATATATTTGAGAACGCAATGAATTGTATTATAAAAGAACCATTGTTGAGCTCAATAAACATAACATGTATGAGCAAAATAAAACATTTGATTGATTACACTTTCGCTGAAGACGTGGTGAGCTCCTGGAACTTGCAGGATCACTCGAGTACTGTCATAATTACAGAGAACAGCGAACTGACTGTTGTTAAACTGTTGCATCATTTTAAGAATAAAGACCACGTTGTGTTAGATCTAGAATATGTTTTAAATCTACCAACGAAAGATCGGAATGTATTACGCACAGAGTTGAAGAATATAAACAGAGAAAAAGTTATTGTTTTTGTATGTGATAAAATACAACATTCCAGAAACGAAATCAAATCATTAAAAAACATCGCGAAAATTATTCAAACCAAAAAATCAATTATTATTACCAATTTTGTGTCAGTTGAAATATTACAGAATTATTTCCCAAGAGCAGATAGTCCTGTACACGATGAAAATAGTCTGATTGACATGAGTGAAGAGTCACAGAAGAGCATCTTGGAGGCTATTAGAGTGATGTTTCAAGGCATCGAAGTGAGATTAGATTTGATAATCGATGATAAATCAAAAGCATATGTGAAAGGAGATATTCTTAACAAAATTAACAGTAAAGACAAATTTCAACTCGGTAAACTAATTGTCTCAAGAGATTATGATGAAAAAAAACGCTTGTATGTTGACAGAATGGTCCATAAGACCAACGGACCTACTTTTACACCAAAAACTCTTTACGATATAGAAGATGACATTGTACTTGTAACAGCAGAGCCCGCGATGGGCAAGTCAACACTACTTACTCACTTATCGCTTAAAACCAAAAGATACCGCCCAGAAGTATGGATTGTAAGGGTAAACTTATTAGAGTACTCGAGAGAACTCAGCAAGTGGAAGGAAGATAAAACAGCCGTCGATTTATTAGAGACTTTAAAGTTTATGTGTCAAGTTATACTCAGCATGCAACATGGCAATGAAAATGATGTGGTAATTTCTTTGGAGGAACAAAATGGTTGTGTGTATCTCAAATATTATACAGGCGATCAGTCGACTGAGTTCGAGTTAAACTTGTTTCTACATTTGTTTAATCATGGCAAGATGATATTTATATTTGATGGTTTTGACGAAATCAGTCCGCTTTACATAAATGAGGCTTTAAAATGTATAGAAGCAATTAAGAAGAAAAACCAACATAAAATATGGGTCACAAGCAGGCCGTATACTGAAATTAGCACTATTTTACAGAGAGCTTTCGGTGTTCCTTATGAAATAAAACACTTTACTCGTGAGGCAAAGAAAGAATATTTAAATAAAATTTGGAAGTCCAATTTGATACTGAAAGAATTTGATAAAACGCAACTGGAAAATGTACGTGGCTTCCTGCAGTTTATGTCTTTAGGAATCCACGAGATACAAGCATTTAAATTACCTCTACGTCAAATTTACGTCTATGCATGCGACTTTTTGTTAAAAAGGATTAAAAGTTATGATGATACTTTCTGCGACAATTTTCTGATGAACCTACAAAAAAAAATTGAATATAAAATTATCTACGCAGATATTTATAGTGATAAGTGCGATAACAATCCTTTACATTTATTTTTGCGGGCACAATTTTTCATAACCCGTATAAAAAACGTTAGAAACAACACTAACAATTGGAATGAAGTTGATAACACATCTACTTTTTACGAACAATACTTAGAAACGAAATTAAAAAAAATACGGTTTGAAGATAAAAACAAAATAGACACTAGTAAGCCTGATAATATGTTTAATTATGACAAAGAACTTGCAGTTTGTATATCAAAGCATAAAAAATTGGCAGCGTATGCTATTTTCAATCCGGATATTAACATATTGTTTATTGAGAAAGACTTGCGAGAAATCAAGGAGACCATAAAATGTATAGAAAAAGGAGGAGAGAAAACCGGACTGATATGTAGTGTAGCAAACGAAATCCCAATTTTTATACACATGACATTCGCTGAAAACTTTGCAGTGGAATATGTTTGTGATTTATTAAAAAATGAAAAAGTTTGTAAAAAACAAGTTCTCTTGTTTATATTTGTAGTGATGTTTTCTAGATATAACTTAGCCAATGTTCGAATGATTTTTGATTGTAAAATTAATACTGACAAAACGCTGAAGAGTATAATTGAAAATAATAAAGAATTAATATGTGGTTTGTTAATAGAACAGGACGAAAGATATTTAGGCGGAAGAGAATATCGTTGGGCGCCAGCCTTAGCATTATATGATAGACTTCATAATTTCATTTCTTTTTTTACGTCGATTTTTGAGAAATATATAAACAGCAGCAATTTCGAACAATTTCTTAAAATCGTAATTGATACTAAACTGATTCATATAGGCTCTTTTAATTCCAACGAATTAATTGTTTGTGTAATTGACATAGTCAGGAAACTCGATAGTTCTAGATTAACTCGTTTTCTGAGAGAAACACACGAGTGTAAGTTTCATTCATTTGGAAATGGCGCGGACACAAGTTGTACGTTATGTAAAGATCTACAACGGCTTCTTAGCCGTAAATCCAGAGCAGCGGACCTGGCGTGTTAAGAAATGGTAAAAATCAGTTTTCACTTTTTGGTTCATTGTGTAAATAAAGTCAAATTCAACTGTAGCGCAAAAATAAAACTGAACATACCATCGAGCAATTAAACGAGTATCGAAAAATAAGGCTTATTAAAAGGCGCGGTGCGTGTAGGTAACCGGCTGCTTTGCTCTATCGGTAGGTAGCGTGGCTGCTTATTGTGTTAATGGAAATTAATATTATTTTATGTTTTTTTTTTAATAATTTTAGCTAAATATACATGTAGGAGACGATAGAAACACTTTCTTCTTATTTTCGTTTATTTCGGCTCGCTTAACACTTATTACATCATTTTACTTAGTATCGTCTTAAATTTTCCTGTATCTTCACCATTAACTTTTTTTTATCTCCTTTCTCATTCATTCCATGTTCTCTCAGCCATTCGTTCACCACTGTCTTCCATATTTCTAATAATTTCTTAAATATGTGTTGCGTTCGCAATTAAAATCCTACAACTCAGCCATTTCTGACCACTGTTCTCAAACCATGCTGCATTGAACTGCATTACTTTACATCTACTTACAATACATCGGTTGAATTTAAAATCATACAATTACTTAAGTGAGGGAGTTCTAAGTTTATTAAAAAAATATTCAATGTAACTTGACAACAATAATACAACTCAGTTTGTGAAAAGTAACAAAATAAAGTTATCTTCTTGAATTTAACAATGAATTTTACTTAACTAACTCCTATCCTTCTTCATCTTTACCACCTTACAACTTAAAAACAAAACAATGTCATCTTCATCATCTTATCCTAAACTTACCCTTTAATTACACTAAGAAATCTTTACAACTACGCTTAACAACATTAATCTTACACATCTTGAAATATTTTTTTAGTGACTCTAACACATCTTAACTTCTATTAACTACGTACTTTTTATAACAACAACATTACAATTTAAAGATAAACTGTTAGTCTATTTTAGTTATTTTCATAGTATAATGTCTTACGGTATCTTAATATGGGGAAGGACTGCAGACATTGAGTCAATTTTTATTCTGCAAAAACGAGCCATCAGAGCGATATACAATCTTCGCCGGCGCGATTCTCTAAGGGAACTGTTTAAGAACATTAACATCATGACGGTACCTTGTCAATATATTTATGAAAACATCATGTATGTTAGAAAGAATTTACATCTTTTTAGTAAAAACGGCGACAGACATAATTATGTTACTAGAAATAGGGACCAACTAATTCAACCAGGTTTCAGGCTGGCTAAGTAAATAATAGTTTTGCTTTAAAAAAATTATTACAACACGATATTTTTTGTTCGTTCGTTCGTTACAAGGTTCAATATTTAAATTTTGTCTCCGATCGGGCGCACGGCCAGTAAAATTGGGGCGTATATAACGCCTTAAGTGATCTTTCCGCATTAAGGTTATTCTACTTTTTTTTCTTTCTTCTTTCTTTCTCTCTTTAACTCATCTTTAACCATGTTTTGATTTACTTTTAATATTGTTGTGAACTTACTTTTTATGGTTAGTTTGTTTTTGCATGGCTGACCCTACCAGGGTAAGCAACACTTACCAAGGTCAGTCTTTAGATGTGAGGCCACGTCTTTTTGGTTCGCTTGTTTTTAGATAGGTGACCTGCCAGGGTAAGCAACACTTACCACGGTCAGTCTTTGGATGGCCATGTTATTTTGGATCGCTTGTTTTTGGATGGATGACTTTGGTAGATGTTGTTTAACGTAGCGGTTTTTCGTCTCAGTTTTTTAGCACAAATTAACTGAATACTAATGATATTGAGTCCCAAACTAAGAATGAAGTGTTAAGAGAAGTCCTAAGTTTATAAACAGTGACAAAGCTCCACGAGTTGATGAGATACCTGAGAAGTTGCTAGCTACAGCAGTCTACTTACTTTCATCTCTGCAGGCCGAAGAGTGTCTGTGAGAAATTTTTGCTAAAGAAGCTGACTGTTGAGAATACAATCGAAACATTACAACTGGATATCCTCCACTCCGACAATGCCTTGAAAAATTTACTCTAGAGCTTATTAAAAAAATCAGGCAATACTGATTACTAATTAATTATTTACAACTTATTTTTTTTTATTAACAATAAAAAATCTAACCCTGTATTTATTTATTACTAACGATACTACGATGTACTTTTTGGTAAAAAAATAATTACGAAGAAACACATGCTTAGGATAACATTTATATTGGGATAACTACTAGGTCATACCACGCGGGTAATAGCTAGTACGAGGAGGGATAAAAAGTAGTGTGAATGAGATAGAATATAATGACTATTTACTATATTATAAGCGGTAACTTGTTTTTAATAAAAAAAAACACAGATAAACACAGAAAATACTAACTTTAATCAATGATTCAAAATTACAAAAGTACAGCAAACATGAAGGTAGGTAAAAATATAACCAGACACGAATAAACAAGTAGGTAGTAAGAGATTATGAACCAGTTTACCAACGATGCGAACGCCATGAAGTCTTGATGCAAAAATGGGCGATACAAATGGTGCGCTCTGCTTATATACCCTCGCTGTCATGTCAGTTGACGTTGAAAAGTGACGTCTTCATTCGAAATCTTCTAACACTGCTTCTCCTGACACGTGGTTGTCCTCAACCACCTCCTTAGTAAGAAGCTCGGCGTCGGTGTCACGATGCTCGGCAAGTGGACTCGGGTTGGCCGTGTCTTGACACGCTGCATCTGCTCGGTGGATCCCCATGGCAGACTTCCAGCTTGGAAGTAGTATTCACCTGAAAGTGAAACAAAATACTACAAAAGTATTTTTCTTTAAAAATAAACCAATAGGATATACGCAATTTGTATATCCCAAAACAATGTCAAATTGTCTTTAACATCATTGCATCATGCAATACAGAAATTGCATACAGACAGTAGCACATTTTAACACACACACACAGATGGACACATGGACAGAGACACGAGTACGTTTGTCCCGGCAGAGCCACCAGCTCAATACCATCACACCACGGACAGTGGCTCGAGTACGCTTGTCTCGGCAGAGCCACCAGATCAATGCCATCACAATACGGACAGAAGCTCAAGTACGCTTGTCCCGGCAGAGCCATCAGCTCAATACCATCACACCACGGACAGAGGCTCGAGTACACTTGTCCTGGCAGAGCCATCAGCTCAATGCCATCACACCACGGACAGAGGCTCGAGTACGCTTGTCCCGGCAGAGCCATCAGCTCAATACCATCACACCACGGACAGAGGCTCGAGTACGCTTGTCCCGGCAGAGCCATCAGCTCAATGCCATCACACTACGGACAGAGGCTCGAGTACGCTTGTCCCGGCAGAGCCACCAGCTCAATGCCACAAGGCAGAGCCTCATGCTCAATGCCACAATAAAACAAGGACAGCGGCCCAAGGCTTGTCCCGGCAGAGCGTCATGCTCAATGCCACCATAAAACAAGGACAGCGGCCCAAGGCTTGTCCCGGCAGAGCGTCATGCTCAATGCCACCATAAAATAAGGACAGCGGCCCAAGGCTTGTCCCGGCAGAGCTTCATGCTCAATGCCACCCACAAGGCAGAGCCAGCAGCTCGATGCCACAAAGCAGAGCCACATGCGGAATGCCACGCACAAGGCAGAGCCACATGCTCAATGCCACTCAC
Source organism: Anorthoa munda (assembly GCA_945859665.1). Classification (NCBI taxonomy): domain Eukaryota; kingdom Metazoa; phylum Arthropoda; class Insecta; order Lepidoptera; family Noctuidae; genus Anorthoa; species Anorthoa munda. The sequence continues at coordinate 279,044 of OX243919.1, read as the reverse complement.
AAATACATATATACGTTCCATCAGTCCGTACATAAAAACAATGATAGTAAAATAAATGTTGTCAACTTACTATCGAAAAACATGGCACATAACTCGGGGGTCCACTCTCCACGCCTGGCAACCATATGCTCGGCGGCAGTCTGAGACAGCTTACCATACTAGCCACTCAGCAACTGTAGCTCGTATCAACCCGTAAGGCAACAGTTTCGTCAAATCGTCACACGATACGGCACTCGCACTTCAGAGTCCAACATGCCTGTAATTTGAGAAGTTTTTATTATAAAACATGATCGTTAAAAAAGGAGCGCACAAACTAACGATTCTTATTAACAGTCTTGTCTGCGTCGATTTTGATCGCGCTGCCTTTGCATGTCTCATAACCTTTTGCTATTTGGTAGCGTTATGTAATGCCAAGTCACGGACAAGTGACGTTACAACCTGGGTCATCGCTACAACACCATAAGTAATTGTGATGGTGAAATTTGGGTGGTTTTGCGGTTAGTGCAGTTGATATCAACCTGCATTTTTCACTGTGACTTTGACCACTTACTGTCATGCGTATTGGCGTATTAGCATACGCAACAAATTAATCAGGGCGGCACTAGCGCTCCACCGTACAGTTTTCACAATACATCTCGGGAGTTACAAAGTAACTGATTTTGGGAACTCATATGAGAGACCCAACACTAAGAACTTGCACTCTCAAACATTAGTACTTTATCACAAACTAGTAGTTCAAGAGTACCAAAAAGTAACTAGAAGATACTGGTTCTGCACCTCTCACAGAGAGGATGCCTGTGTCCCAGCAGTGGGAACATTATACGGCTGATGATGATGACTGGTTCATTTGTAAAAGAGCAAAACGCATGTATACCCCGAAAGGTCAGGCAGAGGTGCACGTGTAGTACACCCATACTTCACCAGTTATGTGCAAATCCCATGAGTAATTATCTTATCGAGTATAAGAAAATTACGAGCCATTGTAATTTTACGTTACCCTACGTGTAAACTATGTAGCTTAGGTATGACGGTTAAGTATCAGCGAAAATATCAAACTAAAGTTATCAAACCTGCTTGCGTTTGTGGGTAGTAGACCAATACTCGTTTTATTCTATTTTTTGTATGCTCGGTCTAACCTGATTTTCTAATATTGTACAACGGATACTAACCTCATTTGAGTTAACGAACAACACATTTTTAACGTTAACATCATCGGAACTATGAATCAGCTCAATTTGTTGTTGATTATTTGCACGAATATAAATGACACCATCGCAGCTCAACACATCCGTCCCTATTAGCACTAGTACATCAATGCATTTTGAAGGCACAACAAACATACTTTGAATGAAATATAACAAAATCTATGACCAAAATAACCAGACTACTACACTGAATATTTTGATTCATCACTTAAAACTTGATGCGAGGGTACCAGCACATATTCAAAATGTTTTAGCATAACTTCAGAAATGAGCGACACGCACGAACCTGTACAGCCATGGTTACAATAATGTCTGTCGAGATACCCTCAAACTCATGACATTAATTAACATTTTACTTTTAATACCCTTCAGATCGTAGTTTTGCAAAACAGACAGTCACGTCATGACCCGCTTTCTTACAAAACGAATATATTTCTGTCGGTTTGGATACAGTGTCAGTTTTTAAATTTTTGGGACATTGGCGTTGCACATGACCAGTCTAAAGACATGAAAAACACTTAGCATCGCTGGTTTTATCATTGTAACGGTGGGTTCGCGGGTTTTGGTCTGAGAATTTATCTTGTGGTTTCACAGAATTCTCACTAGATTTAGATTTTGGTTTTGTGTAAACTGAAAAGAACTCTACAAGATCTTTAGGCAATAGGTGAGCATTAGTTGCAACGGCACGCACCCGTGCGTCAGTTATTCCACGTATTATAATTGCAACGGTCAACTCGGCGCTTAATCCTTTAACAATATTAAAGCGCAATAGTGAACGTCTTGCATATTCTGCGTACGTAGAATAATTGTCGGAATTGGTACTCATAACTTCGTACAAAATATTAGCAATATCGATTCTTCGTGAACATAACGGTTTAAATTCATGTTTAAAATTGGTCCACGAACGATCGTTGGTAACCCACTCATCGAGCCAACTACGGGCGTCGCCCTTTAAACAATGTGCAAACCGTGATAACCATTCATTATCGTCCCAATTATTGAAATCACGTGCACGTTCAATTTCTCTATACCAAGAATCGATATCGTGTAAACTAAGGTCGAAATTTGAATATAAAAATGGTTTGATCTGACCTTGGATAAAGCACTCAAAGCTCCAATGAGGCGATCGGTAACGTCCAATGACGTTGAAGTACTTGCGAGCGACTCCAACGGTGCTGGTATGTGATGCAGTCGCCGCTGGTGGTGATGACTGCGGTGTCGACATGGCGACAATACCTGGCACCGCGACAGCATCCGTGCCCGGCACCGCCGCCGCCGTCACTGCTGGTTCGACGCTCGCTGCGGGCATATGGCTATTCTCCAGCGCATTGACACGCGCTAGAATAGCTCCAAGTGTCTCCTGCAACCCACCTACCTCATTGCCTTGTTCGCGCCTATTCCTACCTCTACCACGTGTAGCAGACCGTTCTGCCATAATTAAAATTTGACTATCGAACAAAAATTTGCTTGTTCGCCGATGACCAGAGAGCGGTGATAGACTATGGAGCCTATCCCACTTCTGATATAAGCGGTAACTTGTTTTTAATATAAAAAAACACAGATAAACACAGAAAATACTAACTTTAATCAATGATTCAAAATTACAAAAGTACAGCAAACATGAAGGTAGGTAAAAATATAACCAGACACGAATAAACAAGTAGGTAGTAAGAGATTATGAACCAGTTTACCAACGATGCGAACGCCATGAAGTCTCGATGCAAAAAAGGGGCGATACAAATGGTGCGCTCTGCTTATATACCCTCGCTGTCATGTCAGTTGACGTTGAAAAGTGACGTCTTCATTCGAAATCTTCTAACAATATATAATATAATAACTTAATAATTTATTTTTCTACATAGTTTCCGAGTCTCTCTACACACCGAGTCCAGCGCTTTTCCAAGGCTTCAATCGCTCTCCTTTTCTCTTTGATGGCATTCCTCAACTTGGGAATTAAAGCTGCATCATATTGGCCTGTAATAGTGGTTCCACGCTCCAGATAATCAATCAACAATATCCCTTCTGAGTCCCAAAATATTGAGGCCATAACCTTGCCAGCCGATGCCACGACACGAAACTTCTTCGGGGTCGGTGATGATGGCCATTTCCATTGCGAAGATTGCTGTTTTGTCTCGGGATCAAAACGATGGACCCATGTTTCGTCCATTGTTACGAAACGAGACAAAAAGTTTTCAGAATCTTCTTGAATCTTGTCCAACAATATCTTCAAAATGTTAAGTCGATTTTGTTTCTCACTGTCGGTTAACATTCTCGGCAACCATCTTGCGGAGACTTTTCTCATATTCAAAGATTGTTTCAATATGGATTGAATACTTCCATATGAAATGCCCGTATCTTGAATTAAGTATCGGATGGTAACTCTTCGATCGCTCAATACAATTTTCTCGACTTTCGCAACATTTTCTTGGGTGACTGACGTTGATGGACGGCCGCAACGATGTTCGTCTTCTCGAAATTGAGAAGCCCACCTTGCGACAGAGGAATACGGCGGAGCAGACTCTCCTTATGTTGCCTCCAAATCGCAATGAGTCTCTTGCGTCGTTAACTTTTTTAAACGGAGGTATTTAATAACGGCTCGCACTTCGTTTTTCGCCATTTTCGAGAACACGTTCTGACACGAAGCAAACAAATGACTAAATTCAGAAAAAAACAAAAGAGAATCGAAGATTTTTTTCTTTATTAATATTACAAATATGTATCTGAGCTATGCCAGCCAGTCTTTTGTTTTTTCTTATCAAGGAATATGTCGTTCTCACTACTTTTTGATCCCTCCTAGTACATACTAATAAAAAAGGTTTTAAGTATAGATGGACTTTTTACACTCTTCCACGCAAAATCTACGGAATAGATTCAGCACAGACAGTATACTCGTATAACCTAGATTAACACATAATAGCTTTTTGTCCAGGAAGTAGGTTCCCTTGGGATTAATTTCACCATTCAAACGGGCGATGCCGCTGGCAGCATCTAGTGTTACATAAAAGGGTTACAATTAAAATTAAGTCCTTACAATGTATAGAATAAAACTATACGAAGTTTCCCTACACAACGCAGTCAGAAGACTTCACAAAGTTTGACACAACAGTTCATTCAGAAAGAATTTTCAAAGCTCAGTAGCACAAGCCAAATACACAACAACAATGTAAATCATGACTCTACACATAAAACAAGCTAGTTAATAATTCTCGAGGAATTATATGAACCCTAGCCAAATTATTACTTCCACAAGATATATAAAAATACTGCTAAACTATATCATCACCGTGTGTTCAACATGAAAGTACCTGAACTGACTAGAAAAGGTGTTTAGTAAGAAACAAAGAAAAATCAAGAGGTTAGGGGTTGTTTTTGGTAAAAAGATAGTAAAAGATAAAATTAAACAAAAGTGAGAAGAAATTGGATTGTAAACAGTTCTAAATTGCTTAGTTGCCTACAGAAATGGGTTTGGGATCTATTGTGAGTATCTGGCAAATATTTAAAAGGTAAAAATTAAATAAAACCATACCTCAAATGTTAAGCCTTAAACAAAAGTGTTTGGGATTTATTGTTTGGGGCGCACGGTTGGCGCAGTGGTTGAGCGATTGACTGCTGCGTTGCGTGTCGCAAGTTCGATTCCCGCACGGAATAAATATTTATATGACATACAGATAGTTGTTCCGGCTCTGGGTGTTTGTGTATGTGAGTTTATATGTTTGTAAACGCACCCACGATACAGGAAGAAATTCATAGTGTGGGGCAACGATTTAAAAAAATAAGACGTGTGGCACTCGGGGACTGCCGCGGTAAAGCTATTGCATAGCATTTTGTATCAACTTATGCAATTATAATTTTTTTTTTATTTATTTATTTTATTCATGCAGTATTGCTTTTTCTTTGATATTAATTCAAGTTACACTTTTTGAGCGTGGTGACCGATAAGAAAACAAATTTTTCTATTATTAAATCAAGGCACTAAATATATTTGCGATCCCCATATTAAGGTATTCGTTCGGTGTTATTAAATGGACAAAAACAGATACAGAACAATTAGAGCGAACCATTCGGACCACACTTACAAAACATAGCAACTTACACCCTAAATCTGCAATAGAAAGACTTACGATCAAAAGACAAAACGGAGGGAGAGGTCTAATAGATATCCAGCATCTGTGGAGAAAACAAATCTGTAGACTTAAAACATTCTTTCACTCAAAATCTCGTACCAGCAATATTCATAAAACTATAGCCCTAAATGATTTCAACTACACTCCACTTAACTTAATTGAACAGTCAGATCCACTAGATAGCACCAACATTAACCCACAGACACAAAAAATGGAAGACTGGAAGAAAAAAGTACTTCATGGCCGACATCCTCACGACTTGGAACAATCCCATATAAATAAAGTCGCGTCAAACAAATGGCTTAAGATAGGTAGTTTGTTCCCTGAAACTGAAGGATTTATAATTGCAATACAAGACCAAATAATTAACACTAAAAATTACCGAAAATATATTATCAAGGATCCTTCAGCTACAAACGATAAATGTCGTAGGTGCCACTTACAGCCAGAAACGATCCAGCACATAACTGGGGCGTGCACAACTCTTACGCAGACAGATTACACACACAGACACAATCAAGTGGCAAACGTAATTCATCAAAAACTAGCCGTTAAATACACACATAGACAGGACGCAAACACTCCTTATTATAATTATACACCACAAACCATATTAGAAAATGACACACATAAACTCTACTATGACCGCGCCATTCTCACTGACAGGACAATTCATTACAATAGACCGGATATCACTCTGCAGGATAAAATAAATAAAGTTACCTACCTAATAGATATCGCTGTTCCCAACACACATAACATACAGAAAACAATAACTGAAAAAATCAGTAAATACTGACTGAGACTTGAAGGATGAGGTAACTAGAATATGGCGTCAAGAAAAAGTTTATGTTGTGCCTATAGTCCTCTCCACAACAGGCGTTATCCCAAATCACCTTCTTCAAAGTTTAAAATTACTAAGTCTAAAAGAAACCCTCTATATCACTTTACAAAAAGCTGCCATCTTAAATACATGTCGTATAGTTAGAAAGTTTTTGCAAATAGAAGAAAACGAAGTAGGTCCACATCAAAACACACCCTCTCATAACACACAACACGCTGCAAGCTGCATTTACTTGGTTTCGGCCCGTAAATGTAGTTTAAACCAGCCTAAGAGCTGAGTAGTTAAAAATCTTTACAAAAAATAATAATAATAGAGAGAGTTCGTACAATACGTCTAATCGCACACAACGCCGTGTCGAAGACTGCCGAACTGAAACGACGTTAGACGATGCACGGCCTTCAAGCCACACCTCCTTGCCCGTCGGAGTGGGGAGCGTGAGGTTTTTTTTCGTTACGGAATTTCTGGATTCGGTCCCCGCGCTCAAGGCCCGCGATAGAAGCTATGCAATAGCTTAAAAAAAACTAGTTTGTAAAACTGAATTTTGTACTGTGAATGTTAAAAGCTTTTAATAGTATTTATCTGTTGATACCTACAGAGCTACTTAAGTATACCGATTGTTTTGAAAAAGGTTCAGTAAGCAAGCCAGCCGGCTGAAGGCAATTCTAAAACCAAGGATAGGTTATCCTATTCTATTCTTGTTTTTGTTACTTACCCTATATGAGTCTTCGCTCGTCATATAGATTTTGAATTTGAATTTTTGTTTTTCAAAACGCATATGAGGCATTTTATTTATTAAAATGAACCAGGTTTTCTTTAATTAATTTTTGTGAAAATAAATAATATAATGGCGCCGTGAGCAATATACGTAGATGTGGTAACAATAGCCAGATTTAGAGTTTTCGGTATAACATTTACGTGGCAAGTAAAAAGACATTATCATAATTCGTTTTATTTTGTGACACCATGTAGCGGAGTTTAGTTTGTACTGGTCATACCTGCAGCCCGCAGGTGAAACAAAGGCGTAAGAGCTCTCTTTGATGTCTTCCTTGTTTAGTTTGTACTGGTCATACCTGCAGCCCGCAGGTGAAACAAAGGCGTAAGAGCTCTCTTTGATGTCTTCCTTGTTTAGTTTGTACTGGTCATACCCGCAGCCCGCAGGTGAAACAAAGGCGTAAGAGCTCTCTTTGATGTCTTCCTTGTTTAGTTTGTACTGGTCATACCCGCAGCCCGCAGGTGAAACAAAGGCGTAAGAGCTCTCTTTGATGTCTTCCTTGTTTAGTTTGTACTGGTCATACCTGCAGCCCGCAGGTGAAACAAAGGCGTAAGAGCTCTCTTTGATGTCTTCCTTGTTTAGTTTGTACTGGTCATACCCGCAGCCCGCAGGTGAAACAAAGGCGTAAGAGCTCTCTTTGATGTCTTCCTTGTTTAGTTTGTACTGGTCATACCCGCAGCCCGCAGGTGAAACAAAGGCGTAAGAGCTCTCTTTGATGTCTTCCTTGTTTAGTTTGTACTGGTCATACCCGCAGCCCGCAGGTGAAACAAAGGCGTAAGAGCTCTCTTTGATGTCTTCCTTGTTTAGTTTGTACTGGTCATACCCGCAGCCCGCAGGTGAAACAAAGGCGTAAGAGCTCTCTTTGATGTCTTCCTTGTTTAGTTTGTACTGGTCATACCCGCAGCCCGCAGGTGAAACAAAGGCGTAAGAGCTCTCTTTGATGTCTTCCTTGTTTAGTTTGTACTGGTCATACCCGCAGCCCGCAGGTGAAACAAAGGCGTAAGAGCTCTCTTTGATGTCTTCCTTGTTTAGTTTGTACTGGTCATACCCGCAGCCCGCAGGTGAAACAAAGGCGTAAGAGCTCTCTTTGATGTCTTCCTTGTTTAGTTTGTACTGGTCATACCCGCAGCCCGCAGGTGAAACAAAGGCGTAAGAGCTCTCTTTGATGTCTTCCTTGTTTAGTTTGTACTGGTCATACCCGCAGCCCGCAGGTGAAACAAAGGCGTAAGAGCTCTCTTTGATGTCTTCCTTGTTTAGTTTGTACTGGTCATACCCGCAGCCCGCAGGTGAAACAAAGGCGTAAGAGCTCTCTTTGATGTCTTCCTTGTTTAGTTTGTACTGGTCATACCCGCAGCCCGCAGGTGAAACAAAGGCGTAAGAGCTCTCTTTGATGTCTTCCTTGTTTAGTTTGTACTGGTCATACCCGCAGCCCGCAGGTGAAACAAAGGCGTAAGAGCTCTCTTTGATGTCTTCTTTGTTTCTGTCTCTTTCTTCTGAATGTCATTATTTATCCCACTACGGTGAAGTGGTTTGATGTTTGTTCATCTGTTCCATCCTAACTTCTAAACTCATCATAATTTGATAAAAAGTCGGACTCGCGCACGAAGGGTTCCGTACCATTATCGCAAAAAACGGCAAAAAAATCACGTTTGTTGTATGGGAGCCCCACTTAAATATTTATTTAATTCTGTTTTTAGTATTTGTTGTTATAGCGGCAACAGAAATACATCATCTGTGAAAATTTCAACTGTCTAACTATCACGGTACATGAGATACAGCCTGGTGACAGACAGACTGACAGACGGACCGCGAAGTCTTAGTAATAGGGTCCCGTTTTTACCCTTTGGGTACGGAACCCTAAAAATGAGCTACGGTTAGAAGGGTCTTAATCATCAGCTTGTTTTACACATCACATCATTGTTTGTCACATTAAATTTAAGGTGGAACCTGCTAGACGACATAACGTCACAAACAAAGAAATGTGAAGGGGTTGGGTACCAAATCAAAGGGCTTATTGATACATTTGAAAAATATATTTTTTTTGCTCACCTCTGTGCTTGATTTCACTTGATAATTGCGAGCATGCGAGGCCGCGGCCGCTCGTTCCACGGTGGTTTTTCCCCATACTACTCCGGTTAGTACTAAGGTATGGAAAATATACGAACTCTGAGGTATTTATACGGATCAGGTTGGAAAACATGGATATTACTTATATAATATTTGATTGTGTCTTTTGAACTTATATTAATCTTTACTTTATTGATAAGGTAATGCAAATCTATATATATAAAAGAAAGTCGTGTTAGTTACACTATTTATAACTCAAGAACGGCTGAACTGATTTGGCTGAAAATTGGTAGGGAGGTAGCTAAGAACCAGGAGAAAGACATAGGATACTTTTTATCCCGTTTAGGGTAGGGTAGGGTTAGTAGGGTAGGTAGGTTAGGGTAGGTATGTAGGTAGGGTAGGGTAGGTAGTGTAGGGCAGTTAGGGTAGGTAGGGTAGGTAGTGTAGGGTTGTTAGGGTAGGGTAGGTAGGGTAGATGAATGTTTGGTGTTTTTATGGCAAAACAAAGTTTTCCGGGTCAGCAAGTGTAATATAAATAAAGGCAAACTATTATCACCACTTAAATATTTTTCTTACTGTACATAAAACAGAGTTTCGCAATTTAATAAGTAGTTGTATATTATTTTATCAATGTTTATTTTCTAAAGACTAGTTTACTTAAATTTAAAGTAACAAATAGCGTTAAGTTAAACCAAAAAATATTTGTAAAAATTTAAGCAAAGTTGAATGACCTATTAGAAAATATTATGTAAACTAATATAAATTTCTCAAGTCCTTGTGTTGATCTAACATATAAATAGCAAAAAATTCATAATTTCAGTTTGTAATATTTCATAATAAGTACTTCATTCCTCTCTCTCCATAATATTTCAGAGCCACCAGTTTTCATAATCAGCTTCGACTGACCATCTTTGATATACTCTAGAGTCAAATGTTTCAAGGCATTGGCAGAATGGACTAACCGCCAGTTGTAATGTTGTAATTATTGTATTCTCAATAGTTAGCTACTTATGGAAAGATACCTCACTCACAGCTCGTGGGTGAAAATAAATAACTAAGGACTATAAAATATGTAAATGGTTTTAATGCCATTTCGTTACAATTAGAAAAAAATGCTTCGAAATATGGGCCAGAGATTTATATAAAAATTATTATAAGTAATAAGAAATGAGTAGGATTTATAGTTTTGCTGCCGCAAGCACCAAGTAGCAAGGGTCCTAGGTTAGATTCCCTGGACATTTAGAGATAATTAAAGCTACCTTTGTTTCTCAAATGAGAACTTGTCAGTACGTAGCAGGTAGCATGCTACCAGCTTTAGGTCTCCATGTTTGTCAGTACGTAGCAGGTAGCATGCTACCAGCTTTAGGTCTCCATGTTTGTCAGTACGTAGCAGGTAGCATGCTACCAGCTTTAGGTCTCCATGTTTGTCAGTACGTAGCAGGTAGCATGCTACCAGCTTTAGGTCTCCATGTTTGTCAGTACGTACGTGAGGGACTCTCTCGCGATCCCTCGCCCGTGCCAGTTCAGTTTAAAGCCACTCCGCGCTCAAAAATCGGAAAAATAGGAAAGTTTTTTTTTTTTTTTTTTTTATATTTATAGGCTTGCGCTTGACCACTATCTCACCTGATGGTAAGTGATGATGTGGTCGACGATGTAGCACGCTTACCTAGAAGAAACCTATTCACTCTTGACTTAAAGACTCCCAGGTTGTAGCTATCAGGAAATACAGACTCCGGCAGGGAATTCCACTCCTTAGCTGTACGCATAATGAAAGTATTCCCAAAACGTTTGGTGCGTATGGGTGGGATGTCCACCATGTACCGATGACGCATCGCCGTACGTCTTGTAGTCCGATGATGGAACGGGCTAGGAGGAATTAGTTCATGCAATTCCATCGCACACTCCCCGAAATGTAACCGATAAAAAACCGACAGACTGGCAACTTGGCGCCGATGTTCAAGGCTCTGAAGCCTAGACTCGACCAGTATCTCATTGCCGATGAGCCTCTTGGCCCGTTTTTCGATTGACTCTAGTGCATCCAGCTGGTACTTCGCAGATCCGTCCCAGAGATGAGAGCAGTACTCCATGCATGACCGAACTTGCGCTTGGTACAAAATGAGCAACTGTTCTGGCGTGAAGTACCGTCTCACCTTTGCAAGAATCCCCAACTTTTTGGCAGCCAGTTGAGCTTTTGCCTCAATGAATGGACCAAAATTGAGGGTCGATGTCAATGTAACGCCAAGAAGTTCAAGATGGTCCGTTATCGGCACGGTCACATCACGGAAAGAAGGAGCCGGGTGGAATTGGCTCCTTTTAGCGGAAAAAAAGTTACATCCGTTTCCAGTGAGTGATACCTTAAAGTGTTCGGGCAAGTGAGTGCTGTGTACGCGCACGAAAAGAAGTCTTCGGACTCCACTTTTGGGATTTTTCCTGGGTAAAAAACGAAAAATTCAGTAAGTATTTTTCATAAGCCCTTAAGCGCTGGTGAATTCTGAGTGGTGACCTACAGATTTTTCGGAGTGCTGGGGCGCGCACTCGTTGCCCGCACCTTTTGAGGTGTCCTCCGGATTTTTCCGGTGCGACGTGTAGGGCCTGCTGGCCAAATAAGAAAATCCACCTTTCTTCAAAGACCTTACCTGGGGGCGAGAATCAAAAACTGGTTTTGGCCACCTGTGGGCCATCGACGTATACTGAAGTTTCTACAATCAAAACTTTTAAATAGTGTGGTGCAAACTTTTCACAGTGCAGTTCCGGTACATACCCTAAAAGTGTTTTTTCGCTAGTGAATAACTCGGAACTTAAAAGCGAAGACATAGTGTTTTTATCACGGGATATTCACCCCCACTGTGGCCCTCAGCACCTTACTGAATTTCAGATTTTTAAGGCACAGACTCGCGCGGATAAAAATTAATCAGTGAGACCAAGTTTTCCATACTTAACCTCAAAGAAAAAACGTGGTCGAAAAATCCTGAAGGTGGAAGACATCGAGGATCGTTATCCGCGTGTTGGCCTGTGCCGAGCTGACTATAGAACAGCCCCATAAAATTCTCAGCAGGAAACATCGAGGGAACTCCTCAACCCCTGGCCTGACGTCACCCGAGTTTGGACTTGTGTTGGACACCCCCTCCCCACTTCCCCAAATACTTGCCCCCCCAACTTTTATTTTTAGAGATTACCCCCTTCGGGATATCTCGGCCAAAAATAGAAGCAGACCACCCGAGCTTGGGTCCATTGTGACCGGCTTGAGGAGCCCTATCTTTTGGCCCCATCAGAAACCCCCCCCCACCCCTTATTTTATTACCGCACCCCCCTCGTCCTATCTCGGCCCAGGTCAGGGCTAGACCAACCGAGCTTGGACTCAACTTAACTAGCTCGAGGAGCCCGATCGACTGGCCCCATCTGAAACCTTCTCATCTGCACCGGCTGAGCCAGGACCAACAAAACCTTCCCCAACGGGCAGTATTCAGTAAGAAACCAATAACTTATCTTACTGAAGGGTCACCAGGATACAAAGAGAACCTTAACACCAGACTTCGGATGACCACAGTTCCTGAGAACCACCAGACCCTGGTCCTAAACATTTGTAATAGGTTAAGGACATACAGTAGCACTATTGTGCAGCTGTATAAGTAGGTTAAGATAGAATAAGCACTATTTTGCTTATTTAAGTATTTAATTTGTAGATATTTTCTTTTTAACTGTTGACCTATAGTAGCACTTGTGTGCTACTATATTTTAAAAATAAGACATAATAGCATTTTATTGATAAATTTATTTGTAATGTCTGGTATTTTAATTTAGCCTAGGACATATAGTAGTACTTTTGTACTACTATACTATAGTTTAGGACTTTTAGTAAATTTAAACTTTGTTGACCAGTACCCTGATTGTGAAGGGGAACATCAACACTGACACACGAAGCGGGGTATATTTTACAATACCCTCCTTCTCACCTTATTTTACACACAATTGGGGTGCCTTTACACCACCCCTCTTAGACAGGACACTAATCCCTACAACATACATAAATCAGGATGAGCGGAATGCCCGGTGTGCGCACACCCATTACGAGCCGGTCTCTTACAGCGATCACCCAGAACAAAAGCCCACAAAAAGTACCTGAACAAGCAGGACCCTCGACGCAAAGCGTCAGAAGGAGTGTGGGTGAATGGGAGGCGGGCGAGACAGTCACCAAGAGGACTCCTCCAACCAAAAAACTGGACAAAACATCACCAGTAGTGTCGATCTCTTTCGAGGTTGGCAGCCCGCCTACCCAAAAATCAAAAGTTCAAGAGGCAAGGATTTGCTCAAATAAAATTAAAGCATTAATGACCACATCCAGAAACACGAAAAACGAAATTAAGGCCGAGGTGAAAGCGCAAGCAGACCGGTTATACCAATTAGTCAAAGAACTCGAGCAGGAAAGAAGTAAGGAACCCCTAACCAAAAAGACATGTAACACCAAGGGAATCCAAGTCCAGGAGGCGCAGAAGACTGAGGAAGCCCCTACCCCTTCTTCAGAGGCCATAAGAGAGGTAGATATGGAATCCCTCAGAAAGGCCCTGGAGGAGCACAGTCGAAACTTGGCCGTGAACAGCGAAAAAATGGACAGGCTGAAGGAGGCACTACAAACTGGCCAAGAGCATATGGAGAAGCTCTCCTATGCCAGTGTAGTGGCAAGTCGGCCTGCCATTCAAACGCCGAAACTAACAGCACTGCACTCGATTGTAGTGACGGCCAAGGACGAGGAGGAATCCGGTGAGCAAGTCCTGGACAGAATCCGGAAGGTGGTGAACACCAAGGAAGGGGGTATCCAAGTGGAAAAAGTGCGTAAGGCTAAAGACAGAAAGATAATAATGGGCTGTCGCACAGAGGAAGAAAGGCGTAAACTAAGAGAAAGGCTTAGCAAAGCACCTGAGCTGGAGACCCAGAACATAACAAATAAAAATCCACAAATTCTGGTGAGGAATGTTATGCAGTTCAATAGCAATGAAGAAATTATAAAAGCCATAAAGAATCAGAACAACCACGTCTTCAAAGACCTAAAGGAAGAACAGAAGACAGTGAAAATTCTTTACAGGAAGCGACACAAAAACCCGCACATGTGCCACATAGTGTTGAGGGTCGCCACAGAGGTTTGGCGACGCATGCTCGAGAGCGGATCTTTGCACGTGGAATTTCAGCGGGTTTGGGTCGAAGACCAGTCCCCGCTCGTCCAGTGCTCGCTCTGCCTCGGGTATGGGCATAGCCGACGCACCTGCACGGAGACCGTTGCAAAGTGAGGCCACTGTGGCGGACCTCACATGAGGACGGAGTGCGCGGACTGGAGTGCTGGTCTACCACCGAACTGCTGTAACTGCATGCGTGCCAAAAGTGAAAACACGCACCATCACGCCTTCAGCTCAGAATGCACAGTAAGAAGAAGATGGGACGCAATAGCCCGCTCATCCATAGCGTACTGCTAAGGGCACCCCGGAGACTCCTGCCCAACGAACAGCAAGACCATACCGCGTGGCCCAAGCGAATTTAAAGCGTAAGGAGCTGGCTACCACCGAACTCTTTCTAGAGGCCAGCAAAAGAAAGATCTCGTGGGCACTGATTCAGGAGCCATATGTGGGAGGAGCACGAAGTATGAAGAGCTACCGTGGAGTGAGAATCTACCAGTGCGAGGTCGATGGAAGTGGGAGGGTTAAGGCGGCGATAGCCGTCTTTGATCATGACTTGGACGTCATACCCTACCCGAAACTCACCACAAACAACATCGTTGTGGTGGGGATCCGGACCAAAGCCTGGGAAATCGCAGTAGTCTCCTATTACTTCGAGCCAGACCAACCCATAGGGCCATACCTGGACCAGATGACCCGGATTCATACGGAAGTGACCACCGGTAGGTTGCTGATAGGTGGCGACGCAAATGCGAAAAGTGCCAGGTGGGGCAGCATCAAAGAAGATCCCAGGGGAGAGGAAATGTCCGCTACCCTGGACGAAATGGAGCTTCAGGTGCTGAACACTGGTGACGCTCCCACCTTTGACACCGTCAGAGGTGGTAGAGCGTACAAAAGCCACGTGGACGTCACGGCATGTTCGCTCGACCTTTTTGACCTGGTGGACGGCTGGCGGGTCGACACAGGAGCCACATCCTCGGACCACAACACGATATTTTTTAACGTTAATATAAAAAAAGAGAAAGGTATACACATCCAAAGAACCACAAGAAAGTATAATACTCGGAAAGCTAATTGGGAAGCATTCGAAACCAAACTGTGGGAAATGAAAATTGGGCATAACATAAATTTAGAAAGGATAGAAGAGATTAACAGTAAAGAAAATTTAGAGAATGTAGTAAATAAATATATAAATGCTATTACAGAAGCATGTAATGAGGCTATCCCAAAAATAAATATTAAAAACAAACTTACCTGTCCGTGGTGGTCCGAGGAGCTCACTGTGAAGAAGAGGGAAGTGATGACAAAAAAGAACCGCATCCGCAATGCCGCGCCGGTCCGGCGAGCGAGGGTCGTTGGCGAGTACCTGAAGGCAAAAGAAGAGTACGAAATGCAGGCAAAGAGTGCCCAAATCGCCAGTTGGAAGGAGTTTTGCCGGAGGCAGGATCGTGAGGGAGTTTGGGAGAGTTTCTACAGGATCATTCGTAGGACCACTAAAAGGCAAGAAGAACTGACCCTATGCAGCGATGGCGCATTCCTCAATCCGAGTGAATCGGCCGCCCTACTAGCGGATACGTTCTACCCCGAAGACAGAGTAGACCAGGATAACGCTGACCACAGGCGAATAAGAGAAGCAGCCAGCCGAGTAAATGAATGGGCTCATGATGAACATCATGATCCCCCATTTACGACGCTGGAGCTGAAGTCCGCTGTGGCGGGTTTCAATCCCAAAAAGTCACCAGGAGGGGATGGACTGACTTCTGATATCTGCAGTCGAGCGATCCACCAGGACCCGGACGCTTTCCTTGCCCTATACAACAAGTGCCTCGAATTGGCACACTTCCCTACCACCTGGAAGGAGGCTACAGTCGTAGTCCTCAGAAAGCCGGGCAAGGACAGCTATACCACCCCCAAGGCATATAGACCAATCGGTCTGTTGCCTGTTCTGGGGAAGGTCCTGGAGAGGATGGTCGTAGCGCGTCTAAAGTATCAGCTTGTACCGCGTTTTAGTACTCGTCAGTTTGGCTTCATGCCCCAGAGGAGCACCGAGGATGCCCTCTATACGCTAATGGAACACGTACAGGACAAGTTGAGGCTGAAGAAGCTAATTGTCCTGGTGTCATTGGATATAGAGGGCGCCTTCGATAGCGCCTGGTGGCCAGCCATAAAGGTCAGACTGGCTGAGGAAAAGTGCCCGGTCAACATCAGAAGGCTGGTAGACAGCTATCTCGATTGTAGGAAGGTCAGGGTTCGGTATGCCGGGGAGGAATGCACTCGAGAGACAAGCAAGGGCTGCGTTCAAGGGTCTATCGGAGGTCCAATCCTGTGGAACCTCGTTCTCGACCTACTACTGCAGGACCTAGAGCAGCGTGGAGTTTACGTGCAGGCGTTCGCGGATGACATCGTCTTGGTCGTGGATGGGGACACGGCGACTGAAGTCTCGAGATCTGCCAATGCAGCCCTCGCCCATGTTCATGATTGGGGCGTCCGAAATAAGCTGAGGTTTGCACCGCACAAAACCTGTGCCTTAAGTACGACACTCCAATACTGAGCATGGCCGGGGTCGGCATCGGTATGGTTAAGAAAATGAAGTTGCTGGGACTAACCATAGACAATAAGCTCACTTTTAATGAGCATGCCGCGAACGTCTGCAAGAGGGCAGCTGACGTATACAAGCGGCTGTCCCGAGCGGCAAAGGTGAGCTGGGGATTAAACACACAAGTAATACACACAATTTACACGGCAACGATTGAGCCCATAGTGACATACGCAGCCGCCGCCTGGGCACCCGCTGCAAAGAAGTTGGGTATACGGAAAAAGTTAGGCTCTGTTCAACGAGGATTCGCTCAGAAGCTCTGCAAATCTTACCGTACTGCCTCTCTGAACTCGGCGCTGGCACTGTCTGGGATACTACCTCTAGACCTGCGCATACAAGAGGCAGCCGACTTGTATAAAGTGAGGAGAGGGTCATCCCAGGTTGTGCCGGGAGATAGGGAGATCGAGAGTGCGGTAGGGTTTGCAGAAGCCCCTCATCCAGCTACACAAACGCCCCTGGAGTTCATGTGCCTGGCAGATCAAGAGTTACTAGACAGTAACAATGTGCAGGCGGTGCGAATATTCACCGACGGCAGCAAGATTGAGGGGAAGGTCGGAGCCGCATTATCCATTTGGGATAATGAGGGTGAAATCCGGAACCTCATGCTTAGCCTTGCCGCGTACTGCACAGTCTACCAGGCGGAACTCCTGGCCATTTGCAAGGCGACAGAAGTGATCCTCGCGCGGCAAGAGGCGAGCTATGGTTTGTACAGCGACTCAATGTCCGCATTGCAGACGCTTGCAAACCATGGCTCACTCCATCTCCTGGCAGTTCGTGCGCGCGCAAACCTGGCTCACGCCCAGTGCCAGAACAAAGCTGTGACTTTGTTCTGGATCAAGGCCCACGCGGGCCTGCCGGGGAATTAGCGAGCGGACGAGTTGGCTAAGGAAGCAGCATTGTCGTCACGGAGGAAGCCGGACTACGACCAGTGTCCGCTTTCATTTATCAAGCGACAGATCCGTTTGGAATCGCTTGATGAATGGAATCGAAGATATGTGTCGGGCGAGACTGCTTCGGTGACGAAAATGTTTCTTCCGGATGCAATAGCGGCTTTCCGTATCGTACAACAGGTGCGGCCCGAAGGCGTCCTCACGCAAGTTTTGACGGGGCACGGTGGGTTCTCTGAATACTTGAATCGCTTCAAGTGTAAGGATAGCCCATCGTGCGTCTGCGATCCAGGCGTGGCAGAGACTGTCCAGCACATACTTGTAGAATGCCCGTTATTTATCAGGGAGCGCTACCAACTTGAATGTGAGCTGGACAGGAAAATAACGAGGGAGAGCCTGCATGGGCTCATGGACAAAAAGACAAGGGAAAAGTTTCTGGAGTACTGCATTAGAGTAGCCACTGCGGTTATACATAGGAATAAAACCTGAAGCGCACCGTGCTTCATTAGTATTTTGTATGATATTTAAATGTAAGCACGGAATGCAGCACAGGCACGTGTAGCCGGCAGTATTTCGTGTTAGTACCTAAGTTAATAAACTGTGTAATATAACTGTGATAATTTTGATAACTGTGCTTGTGTTTTTATCCCTAATTATAATATGATATTGTATACATATTTCTGTGATAAACCGCTCACTGTATACCTGTGATATACAGCACTGTTTGCTCAAACTGAAATAAATAGCACCTTTAGCTCAAATTGTATTGATAGCACCTTTTGCACATCGTTAATAGCACCTCTGCACACTTGTATTTTACCTATTTTTATAAGAATGTCTGTTGGGCGTAAACCCAACAAATAAATAGTAAAACACGTATGGTTAAATTATGGTATATTGGTTTGGTAAAATGGTAATGGTTAATGGTATGAGCAAACGCGGCTTGGTTGGTGACCGATCGTTAACTAACTTTATAATGATTTTAATACTAAAACTAAATATTTGGGTCAGCGTGGAACTGCTGACTGCGCGCGCGATTGACATCAATGAACTGTACTTTGTACATATTCCCGAGGGACTGGAAGATGAGGGTGCATGGTGATACAAGGTGATAAAACAATAATATGGTGCAATAAACAAGATGATAGTAACATACAACTCTTAAAAATTCAATTTATTACAGCCTCTATTCCACTACACTAAAACTGAATGAGTTTGGGAATTTCACTTTATTCACTCGGGCATATAAATGGTCAGTCGCCCTCGTACAGGGATGGTTATTCACTCTATTGTATTCATCACTAACACTAAAACACTGATTAGTTTCACTCTGGCACTGGTGATCAGCAACGCGGCGGGTTCTCGGTTGCGGTTGGGGCGGTGGCAGCGTCCGGGACGTTGGCGTCGCTTCCGCGCGCCACTGCATTCGTGCGCGGATCCTCCGCACTCCGTACGCCAAACATGTTAATAGAATAGCTCCAGCTATTATGTAAATTGCGATGTAGTGGTGAACATCGTGGTAGTTTAAAGATGTTTCGTCTTCTAAATCTGTTTTGGTGTTATTTTTTACTTGATTAATTTTATCGCCGATCATTTTTAATTTCCAGCGGATGTCTGTTTGGTTAGTGTCTATCTCATAAACATGTAAGGGCATGGTCACATTTACAATATTGTTAATGGTAGGTATATCAATGTTTATGATATCTGGTTTCAATCTTAAGTCATTGTTCGACTGTCTGCGCGAAAGTAATGTGATCCCGTCGTCTTTGATGACGCATCCACTTGCTAATGCGAGTATCCCGACCTTGTCTAATCGCTCAATGGTAATTTGATCGTCACATATGACTTGTATGGAGCATTGCCCGCAACATGAATACAAGTAATTGTTTACCTTGTTTAATTGTACCCAGGTATTCTTGCACTTTTTACTTTCCGTCTTACAACTTAAGGACTCAATTTCTCTAGCACAATAAATTGGTTCTGTTTTGGTTATTGAAATAGGTATTTGATGGGCACAGAGCAAGATGTCTAAATCATAATGAACGCATTGTTGTAGTTGTAGACTAGATTGTGGTATTTGTAAGTCCTTTTGATAGTTGATGGCCAATAGATCAGATGCAATAATTATTTGTCGCATTTTGTCGCCGATTGCTATTGGAATTGGTGTCAATTTGTATATTTCAAAGGTGTCTCTGCCTACTAACGGTAATTTTATTTCGAATATCAAATTGTCCCCTGTAAATCTTGTTTTAACCGTTAATAAATGGTAAAGTTTGGTTAAGTCAGTCTGAATGTTATCGATTGGTAGCGATAATTCCTTAGAGATGTGGGCTGAGATGATATGAAGTTCTTTGGTTAATTGTTCTGGTTGTAGTAGATGTATGTTGAATGTACCATGGAAGATGTCAGTGATTGTGTTTAATAACATTTGTTGTATATCCTTCAGATTCATAAGTATACCGTTGGCTGATATTGAAGACAAGGTAAATTCATTGATATATGCGTTTTCAGATATTTGTTTTTGCATACTATTAGTTAAGTTATCTATTTTATTAAGATGCTGGTTAAAATTCTTATGTTGTTGTCTTACGGTTTTTTCCATTCTCTTTATAACATTAAACTCTGACTCAATTATCGATGTTTGATTTTGCAGTAATTGGTTAAAATATTTCTGGTTGCCTCGAAGCTTAGTCAAATCTTGCTGGTATTGTTGTGCGAAGTCATCGTCGAGTACTCCAAATAAACTGTGAGCTATAGACCCCACAGCATTGACTAAGCCACGACGACGAAGATGGTGCCGTTCTGGTAACTGTCCATGGTTGGTCAAAATTTCATTATAATGGTCTAATTCATCTTGACAATGGCGCAGATGTAACAGAACTAGTTGACAGTGAGATATGGTTTGTATTTTTTGACAACAATTATCTAAATGGTCTATATACTTTGTGGCTAATGATACGCCTTCCCAATAAGCAGTCATATCATAAAATACTACTAGTTTCCATTCGTCTCTAATCAGTCTCATGTTACTGATTTTATCGAAGTAGATGGTTTGGTTATCTGGCAGCTTTTTTGTGTGGAGAGTACAATGTGATGGCGACACTAACAGCATAAGCACCATAAGTGCCATGGTTAAAATGCTACATTTCGTTGAAATGCTCGTTCTTCGACGTGGTGGTGTCTCATAGCATTTTTCGGGGTCCACTTCAGTTGTGGTTCTTTGTTGATTTATTTCGGTCGGTACATTTGGTTGACGTTTAGTTTCGGATTGATACTGTTGTATGCAGTATAAATCTTCTCTAGATTGGTTATCGGGTTGGTCTGTCAAATCTTCTATTTCCCAAAACCTTTTTATATCGTCACAGTTGTTCAAGATCACATTACAGTAGTACGATTTCACGTTACCACATAAGATCCATCCTAGTTGCGTCTGTTGTGCGATGGGTTGTGATTGATCTTTCTTTATAATGCCGTGTAGGATAATTTCAGAATACACCTCTGCACCTAGTAATAGGTCGACAGGGCGGCTTTGGTTGAATTCAGGGTCTGCGAGCTGTATATTTTTGAGGTACTGCCAGGATGGTTTGGTGAAAGATTGGTTTGGTAGCTTTTTGATTAAGTTTTTCATTATTAATACATCAATATTCGTGGTAAACTCATTATGTTTTGATGCTATGGTAATTGTCATTACTCCCTTACAGTTACTTTCTTTCGCTCCAATCCCGAAGATGGAACCTTTACACCTTCGGCGAGGGATTCCAAGTTGTTGTGCTGCGTTTTCGGAAATAATGGATGTTTGAGACCCTTGGTCAATGAGGGCTCTCATAGTTTTGTAGGTTCCGTCAGCTCCTAAAACATTAACTTGGGCTGTTGCTAATAGAATGTCTGTCATTGGCTTGTTGTCTTTTGACACGTGTGACACACATTTTGATTGGTTATGCTGATTGGTATGAGTCTGGTTGGTAACAGGGTTAGTAATCACGTAGGCATTGTGCAATAGCGAATTATGCTTTTCGTGGCAATGGCGACATGTTTTTTGCGACGTACGCTCTTTGCCGTTATGGTTAATTAGGCAATTTTTGCAAATGTTATTTTGCGCAATTTGTTTCCGTTTTTCTTGGTTATTTAGTTCACGGAATTTATTGCAAATAAACAGTGCATGATTTTCGTCACAAATTACACATTTTTGATATGGTTTGATAGCAGAATGATTAATAAATGGTTTGCATTCGTCATGTCTATTAGCATTATTGAATCCTGAATCTCTTGGGTTTTTACGTTGAGTACTGGTATTAAAATTTTGGTTAGAATGTTTTTGTTGGTTATGGAATGGTTGCGTATTCTTAATTGTCTCAGTTTTGCGACGAACTGTCTCTAAGGCAATAAATTTTCCTTCAAGATAAGCTAGAAAATCTTGCAGATGTGGCAGGTCTCGAGGGTCCGGCAATGAGTCAATATAATCTGTATACGTTTCGGCGTCCATTTTCTGGGTGATAAGGTATACGATTATCGGGTCCCAGGTAGATATGTCTATGCCTAGATTTTTTAATGCGTTGAGGCATTCATTAGTGGTATCATGAAGCTTTTTTATGTTGGAAGCTGTTTGTTGGTGCATTACTGGCAAAGACATGAGAACATTCATGTGTGAATTAAAAATTAGTTTTTTATTATTGTATCTTTGATTTAGGATGTCCCAACAGGTCTGGTAATTGCCGGAGCTTACACGAAGATGTTGTATCAGTTTCTCAGCTTCTCCACGTAGTTTCATTTTTAAAAACTGCATTTTTTGGGCCGGAGAAATAGAATTATTATTGTGGATAGATTCATTGAACAAGTCTTTGAAAGAAATCCATTGTTGGTAATTTCCGTTGAAAATTGGTATATCTATTTTTGGTGTAGAATTATCTCTGTGCTTAGCGTCCCACATTCTTTGGTTAATAGATTTTTTAATTTCACAATATTCATCCTCATACCTGTTAAACAGATCTTCATAGTTACTGTTTTCTCCTTGTAAGTTACAGTCGATTTCCCAATGTAAGGAATCAATTGCTGTCCAACGTGATTCAATATTCTTCAAAACATCTTTAAACTCCCATTTTTCAGACAAAACATTAAGATTGATCTGAGAAATAGTTCGGGCTAATGCTTTGAAGTTACTCTGCTGTTTTCTCATCATTTCCTCGATTTTACTTGTTTCGTCGACGTCATGGAAAACGAATCGTGGTAGTGGTAAAACCTTTTTGGGTACTGTTCCGGTACTTGGAAACCCGTTATCTGATGTGCTAGGCTGTGGAACGGTCGTTGCATGCGATGGTGGTGCTGGTGGTTGGTTCTTTGGTGATGGAGACCGAGTAGTTGTTCCCTCAAGAACTCTTAATAAATGCCTCTTAACGTCGTCATAAAATGTTTTAGTTTTAGTGTACGAATCGTCACCGAAGTACTCATTATCTTCAGTTTCGTCACATAAATTCTCTAAATTGTCATGGTTACGCGAGAATTCTCTCCAGAAGGTCTCTAAAGATTGTAAACGACGTTTAATACTTTCCGATGTTTTCCGCTCTTTACCTTCTTTTTTAAAGTTAATGTAAAGCTTATTCATATTTTCCATGATCTCCTTCTGAACGGCAAATAAATCGGCAATGGTAGACATTCTGGTAAGTAATAAAATGGAAAGATCTTACTTGATAATCTCCTGGTTGATGGTGAACTGTGGTGGGTGGTGACTCGAAGAAGTATGTTGTTCCAATTTAACTTACTTACGACGATATCACTTAATGCACTGTTGTCTAAGGACTGGTTATAGAAAGATAGTTACTAACACGTCACGTACAATGTCCACAACGCGATAGATCCCACCTTTCCGAAGGCTCGAAGGACCAATTTGTTGGGCGTAAACCCAACAAATAAATAGTAACACACGTATGGTTAAATTATGGTATATTGGTTTGGTAAAATGGTAATGGTTAATGGTATGAGCAAACGCGGCTTGGTTGGTGACCGATCGTTAACTAACTTTATAATGATTTTAATACTAAAACTAAATATTTGGGTCAGCGTGGAACTGCTGACTGCGCGCGCGATTGACATCAATGAACTGTACTTTGTACAATGTCCTTAGATCAGATTAATAAAAGTGGGATTTTTAAGAATCAAACGAACTTACCTTGTGAAGTTTGATTCCAATTATGCGAGGGTCTCAACCGAAGACGATTACAAATTTACTTGCAGCAGTACATGATAAGGTGCTGTCTTTGCCACACTTTTAGATACTCATAGCTAATAAAAAAAAATAAGAACCAAAACCATGACGCAGTGTCCTGTCTCGCTCCCACCGCCCGCACGCGGCGTTTTCGGTCCCGCTCTTTATTCATTAATTTTAGAGAAATATCAGCTTCTAGCTGATAACCTAATATATTTGAATTTTCCTTTTTGTCTGTAAGGGTTCTCGTAGGGATGGGTGGGATTGTAATCGTCTTCGGTTGAGACCCTCGCATAATTGGAATCAAACTTCACAAGGTAAGTTCGTTTGATTCTTAATTATACTTCGGGTCTCAACCGAAGACGATTACAAATTTACTTGCAGATGTTTAGAGTAAGTATCATGACAAAAAAGGGAAAGCAAACATTGTAGTAATATGATTCTTTTTACTAATCATTCAGGTTATATATATATATATATATATATATATATATATATATATATATAACAATAATTAAATATCTAAATATTCTACTTATTAATCAGACTTTTATTGTTAGCTACATCCAGTTACATCTATCCTGATCTTAATTAAATTAGTCAATTCGATAGGTGTACATTATTATTAATATTCTGATTCTGAAGTCTGAATTTATATTCAGTTGAGTGGTAATAGGCTTGTGCCCTCTAACATAAGACTTAAACATAAAATTTAAACTATCAATGTACGTTAATGTGAGAACACCTCTGCCAAGCCCTTCAGGGAAACCGAGGTGTGATGTTAAGATAATTTCTTGTCTAAATATAATTAAAGATTATGAAATATAGCAGTAGCGAAATCGTTGTTAACCCGGTTAATGATATCTCTGTTATAGTACTTTAAGAAAACATTAGAAGTATTACTCTTAATTAACTTAAGTATTGCGGCCTTCCGTACCACTTCCAGGTTTACACCCAGCCTATGCGCGGCTGACGTGGAGGCGTGGCGAGTACTGTGGGCTCCAAATAAGGATATATCAATGCCACTGTCCTCTAAAACCTTTTTGACCCAGTGAGCTAGTGTCTGCGAACATACCTTTTTATGAGGTTTTCGAAAGCTAATGAACAAGTGGTCGTCTAATTGATTGTGATTGATACGTAAGGATGAAGTCTTATCAATGTAAGCTTGAACAACGGTATCTGGACATATAGATAAATTTTAGCGAATAAAGGGTAACCTGATAAGGGGTTGGAAGGTCCCAGGTCTCGAGGTTTTAATTAAGTCGGATATTTTAATTATAATCATATCATCTTCAATACTGATATTTTTTAATCAGATTTAACTTAGTGTCTGCATTCTTTGCGCAGAAGCTATTGATAATAAAGCAATTGTTTTTCTTGATAAACATTCAAGTGTTATATTCGTATAACAATACAAACTAGACACATAGCTCAATACTTTATTAGTGTCCCAAGTAGCTGTGTACTTAGGATTGGGAGGTCGTAACCTGTATACACTCTTCAGGAACCTATCGATACATCTATTTAGCGTGATTTCTGTACCTAAAATAATTGAGAGGGCAGATCTGTGTGTATTTATCGTATTATAACTAACCCCTTCATTAAATTTTACTGTTAAAAAAGGAAATCACTTGAGTACTACTGGCTTTAAAAATGTCATAATTATTGTCTTGACAATAAATTAGCCAAGATTTCAGGGTACAGTTATATTGATTAAAGGTTTTTGGTGTAAATGAAGCCATTACGATACCCAAAGATGTCTCCGGAACACCTCGAGCTATCATCGATTGCCTGATAATCTCGCTGCCACTATGATAAGGTCTGCATGTAGTGGATGGTGTGTACTGAAAGGAGAATACAACAATTCTTGATCGAGTCCAAAAAAACATTTTATCTGATATTATTAATTTGGTCCATAGTGGGTACCAAGGTTGTGAACGCCAGTAGGGTACAATTAGTATAGGTACCCTCTGCCTTATCTTTAATTATTTTTTGCAAAACTTTGGTTATAATGCTGAACGGGGGAAACCCATAGAAGGAAAGGTCTTTCTAGTTGAAAGTGAAGGCATCTACTATTTCAAAATGGGGATCAAGCTTCCATGAGGCGTATCTTGGACATTTGTAATTTTGTGGGCTAGCAAAAAGATCAAAGTTGGGTACACCCAGTTTATTTATGATTCCCAAGAATGCATACTCAGCTAGCTTCCATTCGGTGTCCACATTAACTTTCCGTGATTCCCTATTAGCAATAATATTATCCGAAAATTTAACATATGAAGCAAATATATGAATTTTCCTAAGTTCACGCCACTGCCAAAAAATTGCGGGCTATTTCATTTAAATGTGGATGTTGTATACCTCCCATTCGATATATGTAGCTGATCCCCGTTGTATTATCGATTCTCAGCAGAATATTGCAATTTCTTAGCACAGAAGCGAATATTCTTAAACCATAAAAGGCAGCTTTCAATTCTAAACTATTAATATGCATACTGTGTTCTGATTCAGTGCAGTTCCCGTTGAACCCGTGTGAACTTTCGTTACCACAAGCTATACCCCAACCAGTGGTTGAATGCATCAACCATCGCGCGCATCGCTGTTTATTTCGAGACTATAATCATTATTACGAATAGGACATATTGAATATTTAATATTATTTTCCCACCAATGGAAGTCCTGTTTCAATGAATTTGATAATGTTATAGTCATATGAGTTACTCAGAGCTAGAAATTTTCCCTTTCAAATAACTTTGTATAAATCCATCCATAACTGACTGCAGGGCATGCAGAAGTCAGTAGGCCTATAAATTCAGCAAAATACCTGATTGAACATTTGTTTAAATTAAGGAATTCTATAGTTTTGTTTAAGATACGAAGTTACTTCTCTTCAGGAAAGGAAATAGTCAAATCTACGGTATTGAATATAAATCCTAAAAATTTACATTCTGTCTTTGGCGTTATTTGACTTTTATTGAAGTTTATTACGGAACCTAAAGATTGTAAAACATTATGTGTCTTTTTAATATTGTAGGCACATTCGTCATATGATTGTCCAATACTTAGGAAGTCGTCTTAGTAATTAATTGACATCAAACCTCGACACGTAGATACTGTAGAACAGGTAGTAACAGTTTGGTAAACACAAACGGGGCAGTACGTAGACCAAAGGGTAAAACGTTAAATTGGTATAGTTGTGATTACCATTCAAAACTTAATTTCTTCCTAGCAATAGTATTTATAGGGATTAAAAAATAGGCGTCCTTTAAATCTAAAGTTGCCATAAAATTATTTTTATCTAATAACCATAATGCTGTTCTGTAATCTTCCATTTTAAAGTATTTAAGTTGAATAAATTTATTTAATAATTTCGCCGTTAGCTTTAGGTAATGTGAATATGGGTGATATAAATTGTCCCTCGCAGGGCTCACAGGTTGTTATAAACTTTGATTTTAATAATCCTGTGATACAATTATCAATAATCTTGCATCCCGACATCGATTTATGGGAATTTTGGGGAGGAATAGTTTGTACAGGTTCTTGTTCAAACGGTATACTATAGCCTCGTACCCAAGATAAAATTGTTGGATTACTGGTTATGCGACGCCAGTTATGATAAAAATATTGCAATCTACCTGCGATTGCTACCTTGGTTAATGATGTCAGCGCTTCCTGTTCCGCTGGCGCGCCGAGCTGGTCCGGTTCTGGCGGTACGAGTCTGCGCGGCGATCCCGCGGCGCTGTTGCTGGCCTCCGTGACGCGGGGTTCAGACGCGGCTGGCCGGCTGCTGCTCGTGGAACCCCCCTCGCGTTTAAAGCCCCCCTTGGGTATTGTGTTGTCGGAGGCTTTTACGGAGCGCGCTGAGTACTCTTCATTTCCAGGCCAGATTTGGAAATTGCTTTGGCCGATTTGAGGTGTTCAGAAAGGTTGGAACCGAATAAGTATTGATCGATCTTTGTATTCTTCACAATATCTCGAGTATCTTTATTCAAATTGTTAATGAAGGCTTATCGCCTTGACTGTGAATCTCTGTAAAGACAGTCACTTAATGGTTTTATAATTTCCTGTGCGTGTGATAGCGTATCTTAATTATGGACTATACCTATAGCTGTTAAGCAACTTGATAATTGATTCTGTTTGTATTGGCTAAACAGATCTTTTTTAATATTAAGGGTTGACAAAGCCGCCTCAATTTTTAGGTTAAGTTTCGGTGCATTCATACTACTACAGTTTTCTGCCAGTAAGTATTGTTTCATCAATTCCAATTTTATTTCTTTAGGTAACCCATTACTTAAAACATGTGCCCATCTAGCAGCAATATCCTTATGTAAATCCTCCCCATGTTCCTTTTGGGTAGTTGGATCTTCACCTGGCATCATTAAAATTTCAGGTTCATAAAACCTCATCGGTTTGTTCTGGTTCCGTGGCGACCAGTAAATGAGCATCGTTATAGTATTTTAATGTCTTGGATACTCAACGCGATTTACGCGGAGCAAGACAATTAGGATCTCAACATGATTTACATGGAGGTTGGAATTTTTTTTGTTACCTCAACACGATATACGTGGAGAAAGGAATAACAATTCTCGCACTTGGTCGTCACTGACCATGTTGTCAAACCAAAACGTAGCTTAAAATCTTCGACACGATTTACGTGGAGAAATGCACTGTCCTCTACACGATTTTCGTGGAGGAAATACTGATTAAATTGCTTCGCAACATCAAAACGATTTACGTCTTGAATAAGATCTTATCTTCAACACGATATACGTGGACATGAGTCGAGGTATATTATTTACCGTATAACATTACAATAAATTATACTTTTCTCTTAAGTTATTAAATGTGGGTATACCGAAAAAAAAATATTTTATGAAAAAATATTGTAATAATGATTAGTAATCAGGTATCCCTTTAGGTACATACCTTGATAGTCCAGACATTCAACATTATTTGCGTCTTTGTAACCAGATGAACTTTCAAAATAAGAACGATCCGAAGATGATCAACTACTTCGTCGGTATCTTTGCAGTTTACGCTCGAGTTTTTTAACCTTTTTTCGCATACTATGATAATAATCATCACTATCCTTATATCGCGAACGCTTTCGTTTTCCCATTTTAACTTCGATGTTTCTATAATAAACAAACTAAAAAACACAGAAAAAATTTTGAAACAGTGTGACTCCGACAACACGAAAACACGTAATGAATAAAGAGCGGGACCGAAAACGCCGCGTGCGGGCGGTGGGAGCGAGACAGGACACTGCGTCATGGTTTTGGTTCTTATTTTTTTTTATTAGCTATGAGTATCTAAAAGTGTGGCAAAGACAGCACCTTATCATGTACTGCTGCAAGTAAATTTGTAATCGTCTTCGGTTGAGACCCGAAGTATAATTACCCACAGAATGCAAGATGATGAATGCAAGAAAGAGTTAGTATGAGGAATGAAAGTACGAGAGGCATCAAAGATTGACCGGAATGACAGAGGTTAAGCACATAATGCACCAATATCGTTGGTGGGGATTAGAGTTAAGAAAAAAAAAAAAAAAAGACAAACATGGAGACCTAAAGCTGGTAGCATGCTACCTGCTACGTACTGACAAACATGGAGACCTAAAGCTGGTAGCATGCTACCTGCTACGTACTGACAAACATGGAGACCTAAAGCTGCTAGCATGCTACCTGCTACGTACAAACATGGAGACCTAAAGCTGGTAGCATGCTACCTGCTACGTACTGACAAACATGTAGACCTAAAGCTGGTAGCATGCTACCTGCTACGTACTGACAAACATGGAGACCTAAAGCTGCTAGCATGCTACCTGCTACGTACTGACAAACATGGAGACCTAAAGCTGGTAGCATGCTACCTGCTACGTACTGACAAACATGTAGACCTAAAGCTGGTAGCATGCTACCTGCTACGTACTGACAAACATGGAGACCTAAAGCTGCTAGCATGCTACCTGCTACGTACTGACAAACATGGAGACCTAAAGCTGCTAGCATGCTACCTGCTACGTACTGACAAACATGGAGACCTAAAGCTGCAAGCATGCTACCTGCTACGTACTGACAAACATGGAGACCTAAAGCTGCTAGCATGCTACCTGCTACGTACTGACAAACATGGAGACCTAAAGCTGCTAGCATGCTACCTGCTACGTACTGACAAACATGGAGACCTAAAGCTGCTAGCATGCTACCTGCTACGTACTGACAAACATGGAGACCTAAAGCTGCAAGCATGCTACCTGCTACGTACTGACAAACATGGAGACCTAAAGCTGCTAGCATGCTACCTGCTACGTACTGACAAACATGGAGACCTAAAGCTGCAAGCATGCTACCTGCTACGTACTGACAAACATGGAGACCTAAAGCTGCTAACATGCTACCTGCTACGTACAAACATGGAGACCTAAAGCTGGTAGCATGCTACCTGCTACGTACTGACAAACATGGAGACCTAAAGCTGCTAGCATGCTACCTGCTACGTACTGACAAACATGGAGACCTAAAGCTGGTAGCATGCTACCTGCTACGTACTGACAAACATGGAGACCTAAAGCTGGTAGCATGCTACCTGCTACGTACTGACAAACATGGAGACCTAAAGCTGCTAGCATGCTACCTGCTACGTACTGACAAACATGGAGACCTAAAGCTGGTAGCATGCTACCTGCTACGTACTGACAAACATGGAGACCTAAAGCTGGTAGCATGCTACCTGCTACGTACTGACAAACATGTAGACCTAAAGCTGGTAGCATGCTACCTGCTACGTACTGACAAACATGGAGACCTAAAGCTGGTAGCATGCTACCTGCTACGTACTGACAAACATGGAGACCTAAAGCTGGTAGCATGCTACCTGCTACGTACTGACAAACATGGAGACCTAAAGCTGCTAGCATGCTACCTGCTACGTACTGACAAACATGTAGACCTAAAGCTGGTAGCATGCTACCTGCTACGTACTGACAAACATGGAGACCTAAAGCTGCTAGCATGCTACCTGCTACGTACTGACAAACATGGAGACCTAAAGCTGCTAGCATGCTACCTGCTACGTACTGACAAGTTCTCATTTGAGAAACAAAGGTAGCTTTAATTATCTCTAAATGTCCAGGGAATCTAACCTAGGACCCTTGCTACTTGGTGCTTGCGGCAGCAAAACTATAAATCCTACTCATTTCTTATTCATCATCATCATCATCATATCAGCCGAAAGACGTCCACTGCTGGACAAAGGCCTCCCCCAAGCGTCGCCACATTGACCGGTCCCGTGCGTCTCGCAACCAGCGGATTCCCGCAACCTTCACCAGGTCATCGGTCCACCTGGTAAGAGGCCTTCCAACGCAACGTCTTCCGGTTCGCCACTCCAGAACCTTTCTGCCCCATCGGCCATCCGTTCTGCGAGCAATGTGCCCTGCCCACTGCCACTTAAGTTTGGCAATTCTTCGGGCTATGTCGGTAACCTTGGTTCTCTTGCGGATCTCTACATTTCTGATTCGATCACGCAAGGAAATTCCGAGCATAGCCCTCTCCATTGCCCTTTGAGTGACTGTAAGTTTTCTGATGAGGCCCATTGTAAGCGACCACGTCTCAGAGCCATATGTCATCACTGGCAACACACACTGGTCATAGACTTTCGTCTTGAGACACTGTGGTAAGTTGGACGAGAAGACACCGCGCAACTTCCCGAACGCTGCCCAGCCAAGTCGGATTCGACGGTTGACCTCTTTCTCGAAGTTCGCCCTACCCAACTGGATCGTTTGTCCCAGGTAGACATAGTCGCCCACAACTTCGAGTGTAGAGTCTCCTACCTTGATAGGAGTGGGTGTAACATGGGCATTCAACATCACCTTGGTTTTGTCCATGTTCATTCTAAGACCCACTCTTCCGGAAGCTCTACTGAGGTCATCGAGCATTGTACTGAGGTCCTCCATGGTCTCAGCCATAACCACTATATCGTCAGCAAACCGAAGGTGAGTGATGTACTCGCCATTGACGTTGATGCCTAGGCCTCTCCAGTCCAGAACCTTGAAGACATCCTCCAGTGCAGCGGTAAACAGCTTCGGAGATATGACGTCTCCCTGTCTCACACCTCGCTGCAAAAGGACTGGTTCCGAGGCCTGATCCTGAAGTCGAACTGACATGGTGGCGTTTTTGTATAAACACTTCAACACATCGATGTACCGGTAGTCAATTTGGCACCGTTGGAGAGACTGCAGTACAGCCCAAGTCTCGATCGAATCGAAGGCTTTCTCGTAGTCCACAAACGCTAAACAGAGAGGCAGGTTGTACTCTTCGGTCTTCTGTATAACCTGCCGCAGCGTATGTATGTGGTCTACGGTGCTGAAGCCTTTACGGAATCCGGCTTGTTCGGGAGGCTGGAAATCGTCAAACCTGCGCGCGAGACGATTCGTGATGACTCTTGAAAACAGCTTGTAGACATGGCTAAGAAGTGTGATGGGCCTATAGTTCTTCAGTAAGGTATTGTCACCCTTCTTGAAGAAGAGTACCACCACACCCCTGCACCATGCCTGTGGCGTTTTTCCTTCAAGTATGACGGAATCAAACAGCTTCTGAAGGGCCTTAAGGATTGGTTTTCCACCCGCCTTCAGGAGTTCGGCCGTAATTCCGTCGTCACCCGGTGCCTTGTTGTTCTTAAGCTGTTTCAGAGCCATCCTAATCTCATACAGGCTGACGTCCGGAATGTCTTCGGTATAGTGTCGGGTCAATCTAGCTCTAGGGTCATTCGCTAGATTCGCGACGGGTTTACTGGTTGACGTGTACAGCTGCCCATAGAATCTCTCGATCTCCCTCATAAGCTCTGGTTTGGCGGAAACGATCCTGCCATCATCGGTCTTCAGTTTCGTGAGCTGGCTCTGCCCTATAGACAGATCTCTTGCAAAGACCTTGGAGCCCTTATTCCGCTCAATCGCGTCTTTAATACGCTCAGTATTAAAGCGGTGGAGGTCGCTTTTCAAGGACTTTGAGATCCGTCTATTTAGCTGCCGGTATTTCACCGCATCGTCTGAAGACTGCAGGATCATCTCACGCCTCTCCTTCATTAGCTTGAGAGTAGGATCAGAGAGTTTTTTGTTCCTATCTGTACGGCGGGTCTTGAAAAACTTAGACCCGACCGTATGGACAGCTTCCACGAACCCATCGCTGTAATCGTCCACGGAGCTTCCTAGGCACTCGAAACGATTCTGGAGTTCGAGCTGAAAGTTCTCGGGGTTTTGGACCTGGATCTGTGCTGGGCGGAGCGTGGACTTCACCAGTCGAGACCTTTCAAGTTTAACATTAATGTTCAATGTGCCTCTTACCATGCGGTGATCGCTCCCGGTTTTCACCGAATTGATCACAGAGACATCATTGAACACTTGCTTCTTGGTTGACATGATGAAGTCGATCTCGTTTTTAGTTGCACCATCGGGGCTTTGCCAGGTCCACTTCCTGTGCTCACGCTTTCTGAAGAAGGAGTTCATCATGTAGAGGCCCTCCTTCTCCATAAAACTGGCCAGTAGGTGACCCCGGTGGTTCCGGCGTCCAACTCCAAATTGCCCCACTTGCAGCTCATCCACGTCTCGTTTGCCCAGTTTTGCGTTGAAGTCCCCCATGACAACGGTGAAGTGAGTTTTGAAACCATGCATGGCTCTAGATATATCCTCATACATGGTCTCTACCTCGTCGTCGGGGTGTGCCGAGGTCGGGGCGTAGACCTGTATGACCTTCAGCGAATATCTTGCGGATATTCTGAGTATAAGGTACGCCACCCTGGTCGACACACTCTCGATCTTCACCACGTTGTTCACAAGGGACTTGTGGACGATAAACCCGACACCACCCTGGGACTGTCGGTCACCCTCTCGGAAATAGAGCAGGTTACCGGATTTGAGGATTATCGAGTCCTCCCCCTCTCTTCGGACTTCAGATAACCCTATAATACTCCATCGCAACCTACTCAATTGTTCCTCCAGTTCGGCTATCTTCTCGTCGGTCCGGAGTGTTCGCGTGTTATATGTTCCCAGGTCCAGTCGTCGGTGTTTATTGGGGTAGCCGGGTCCACTCCGGGGATTCTTAGCACCCCTTGCCACGCCATCGCCTCGACCGCTACCGTAGCCGAGGGTAGACGGGCTCATATATCGAAGACTCATATAGGGTATGTAACAAAAACAAGAATAGAATAGGATAACCTATCCTTGGTTTTAGAATTGCCTTCAGCCGGCTGGCTTGCTTACTGAACCTTTTTCAAAACAATCGGTATACTTAAGTAGCTCTGTAGGTATCAACAGATAAATACTATTAAAAGCTTTTAACATTCACAGTACAAAATTCAGTTTTACAATCTAATTTTTTTTTTAAAGTTTCCCCACACTAGGAATTTCTTCCTGTATCGTGGGTGCGGTGCACATACACAAACACCCAGAGCCGGAACAACTATCTGTAGGTCATATAAATATTTGTTCCGTGCGGGAATCTAACCTGCGATGTATTCTTTTCGCAGATGGTACCTCAGTTATTATAAAATGTCGGGATAAAATGGACTACAAATCTGTTACTGAAAAGGCCCTATCAGATATTATAAGTTGGATGAAAAATAATGGCTTAAATGTAAATGTTAACAAGACAAAATTAATAGAAATCAACTCCTACAATACAAAACAATTAGCCTTAGATATTATGTATGAAGGCGAAAAAGTAAAGATAAAAATCTAAATTGGAAAGGCCATATTGAACATATTTGTCAAAAACTTGATAAGTTTGTGTTTGCCTTGAAAAAGTTAAGACAAAACGTTTCTGTCGAAGCTGCTCTTTCTGCTTACCATGGTTACGTGTCATCTGTCCTAAGCTATGGAGTAATCATGTGGGGCAACTCGACCGACACCGACAGAGTTTTCAAGCTCCAGAAACGTTGCGTCAGAGTTATGAACAAGGCATGGTTTTTGGATAGTTGCAAACCTCTCTTTCAAAAATGGAGAATTCTTCCACTGCCCTGTATTTATATAAGAGATATCTGTATTTTTACAAAGAAGCACATGCATCACTTTAAGCAATATTCAGAGGTTATAACAAGACAGAAGAGGGCAACGTTTCGTAACCTACTGTATCATCCACCTTGTGTGCATCATCGAATTTGCCCGTTATTAGATGGACCACCAAATTGATTATTCATTCTTCAATTAACCTTTCTGGACCGATCATCCGATGTATCAAACAATCAACATGGACCAATCAACGTAAACTTCAATCATTCATCAACCAATCATTTAACGTGGCTGGACTATTCGACTCATCATCCATTGCTGGCCCGGGAATATGTTCACGCACACACATCCAAAACCAACACACACACTACGGCGTCGTCAACGAGCGACGCGGCACGGCGGCGGCGCGGGGGCCGTGAGCACAGCAGCGGCTCGGCTCAGCATTGCATCGTCCGACACGACCGCGCTCAGACGTCTTACCTTTTGATTAAAGACTTATATTGCTATATTGTAAACCACCTAATAAACCACTATACAGTCCACTTGCTTTATTTTAACCTGGGCCTATTCAATCCCAAACACTTTTGTTTAAGGCTTAACATTTGAGGTATGGTTTTATTTAATTTTTACCTTTTAAATATTTGCCAGATACTCGCAATGGATCCAAAACCCATTTGTGTAGGCAACTAAGCAATTTAGAACTGTTTACAATCCAATTTCTTCTCACTTTTGTTTAATTTTATCTTTTACTATCTTTTTACCAAAAACAACCCCTAACCTCTTGATTTTTCTTTGTTTCTTACTAAACACCTTTTCTAGTCAGTTCAGGTACTTTCATGTTGAACACACGGTGATGATATAGTTTAGCAGTATTTTTATATATCTTGTGGAAGTAATAATTTGGCTAGGGTTCATATAATTCCTCGAGAATTATTAACTAGCTTGTTTTATGTGTAGAGTCATGATTTACATTGTTGTTGTGTATTTGGCTTGTGCTACTGAGCTTTGAAAATTCTTTCTGAATGAACTGTTGTGTCAAACTTTGTGAAGTCTTCTGACTGCGTTGTGTAGGGAAACTTCGTAAAGTTTTATTCTATACATTGTAAGGACTTAATTTTAATTGTAACCCTTTTATGTAACACTAGATGCTGCCAGCGGCATCGCCCGTTTGAATGGTGAAATTAATCCCAAGGGAACCTACTTCCTGGACAAAAAGCTATTATGTGTTAATCTAGGTTATACGAGTATACTGTCTGTGCTGAATCTATTCCGTAGATTTTGCGTGGAAGAGTGTAATAAGTCCATCTATACTTAAAACCTTTTTTATTAGTATGTACTAGGAGGGATCAAAAAGTAGTGAGAACGACATATTCCTTGATAAGAAAAAACAAAAGACTGGCTGGCATAGCTCAGATACATATTTGTAATATTAATAAAGAAAAAATCTTCGATTCTCTTTTGTTTTTTTTCTGAATTTAGTCATTTGTTTGCTTCGTGTCGGAACGTGTTCTCGAAAATGGCGAAAAACGAAGTGCGAGCCGTTATTAAATACCTCCGTTTAAAAAAGTTAACGACGCAAGAGATTCATTGCGATTTGGAGGCAACATTAG
The DNA here is from genome assembly GCA_945859665.1 of Anorthoa munda. Lineage (NCBI taxonomy): Eukaryota > Metazoa > Arthropoda > Insecta > Lepidoptera > Noctuidae > Anorthoa > Anorthoa munda. The sequence continues at coordinate 242,576 of OX243919.1, read as the reverse complement.
GAGAACCCTTTTATGTAACTGTTGACCTCGACTTGGAATGGTCAGTTTTAGGATAATTAATTGTAATTAACTTTAATAATTAAAAGTTTAGAATAATTTCGGGTTTCTTTCCAATCCCCCGGCTGTGGTAAACGTAATTGACGCAGTCGGTAGGATATCCGCGGGAGACGTTGGGACACATCACACATCGATAATCACGTCTCGTGTCACCCGGGTGGCTATCAAGCACCGTTACGGATATCCTGAACTTACGGACCTGCTGCAGACCGAGAGGAGAATCTAGAAATCGATTCACGGGGAGAAACCAGAAGTGAAATAGCTGTAAGTACGTTTGAATTATTCTCGTGTTGCTCCCTCCTAAATCCTAACCTTCAGGGTTTACCATCTCAGAACCTCGTGTGCGCAGGGACCTGCATCACGTCAGGCCCGCCGACGAACTATAGATATTAGTAGAGATATATTTTTAGATAAGCTAGAATTAGGTTAGGCAACTTGGTTAGTTTAGATATGGCTCAGCACGGCCATCTACCATTTCTAAGGCTTTTCGCCTTGTCCCGGTATTTTATAGTTACCCCAACGTGCTTGCACGGTTTTTTAAAATCCTTGACTCACTGTCAATACCCAAGTGGTGCATCCGGAAGTGAATTTATAACTCGTGGCCATTAAACAGAATTCTTAACAAGATTTCTGGAACCACTGTGTGTACCACTAACTCAATGGGATACCAGAAAGTTGGTTGGGCAGTCGAACCACCCTCATTAACAATCTTTCAGACCAGCACCATAATTTCAAGGAACCGGTACCTAATTGGCCAGCCTCTGTAGGTCCACTCCCTTCGTTTTTAAATTTTCCGTTTATTTCTGCCCCCAACAATAGTTACGACCTACAAAGATTATCATCATCAGCTACTTTTAATGTTCCCGCTGCTGGGACACAGGTCTCCTCTCCGTAAGAAGGAATGGGCCGTAATCCACCACACGGGCCCAGCGTAGGCTGGTAAAGATTATCTGTAGTACCTAAAAACTCACGCAGGCCCTTATCCCATCCTTCCCAGTCCTAGCAACCAACGAGTTGACATTCACCTACATGGAGGCTGAATGCCCAAAGTCAAACCGGTGCCACAGCGAGAAAGAAGTCACCTACCAGATCTGCACCAAATCTGATTGAATCCAGAAGTCGATCATCAATCAAGTTCTGCTGGACTCCTGCCAACCCACTACAGTCATCTTGATGAGGGAAACTATGAAGAAACTAGATAACCAACACTACGGCCTGTCATCCCCTCAGCAAACGAAGGTACAAATTATCTGTCATCAAAAAGACTGCACATCGCTCCAAGGAAGTTATTTCGCTACAACTCCCGTTGGATGTCGGCTGAAATCCGAAGAGTTCACCATAGCAGATGCCGACGATGAAATCAAAGGCCAACCTCGCAAAATGATGAGGATTATCTTCGATTCTGAGCAACGAGCTACGTCAACTACTCACATCAATTTGTACTCCGTGGATCTTCAGGTACTACATGGCATCCAGGACAGGATTATGATCCAGAACCCCGTGCAAATGGGCAACGCGCAAAAGAAAACCTGTCATACCACAAGAACCAGCGGTCTCCGACCGTAATCCTGAAAAAACTCAGATCCCGACAAGACTCCGGCAACATTTTCACTCAACGTGCTAAAATAGTTGCCGTTCTAAGGGTGGAGGTGTTACGTATGCATAGGAATCCGCCGACGTTGCAGATAATATACATACATAGACCTTGTCGAATCGGCAGTTACCTTGAGCAAGAAATGCATAGCTTGGGAATTAGCAGACTCGCTGACTCAGAAATAACATTGCATCGATGTAGGAAGTTGTTGACGATACATTCACCTCGATACCGATGCTGCCATGACGTCACGGAATCCATCAATGCCAAGCTAATATTTAAGATCATTTCTTGCGAGAAGATTCATTCCATATTCCTACATCGAGTAGGATGGATTCTCGTAGGCTAGTTAGTTGTAGTTAGTCTATTTAATTATTGTAACCATTCCATGTCCTAATATCGGCTTGGAATGGACATCTGTAGGTTAGCTAGTCGTAGTTAGTAGTTGTAACCATTCCATGTTCCAACCTCGACTTGGAATGGTCAGTTTTAGGATAATTAATTGTAATTAACTTTAATAATTAAAAGTTTAGAATAATTTCGGGTTTCTTTCCAATCCCCCGGCTGTGGTAAACGTAATTTGCGATGCAACTTCGTGTCCAATTGCTGACGTCGGTATTCATGCTCGGCCAAAAAAATCGTTTTGTTATCAGGTGGCGCGTGGCGCGTGGCGCGTGGCGCGTATGCCGGGATGACTCATCGCATGGATTGTTGTGAACACGGCTCGTCGCAGCTGTGGCGGTATGTAGGGTCGGTTGCTGCCTGTTGACGTTTCGCAGTATCTTGTGTATCAAGTCGCTTGGTCTGATGCGGTGAAATTGCAAGTTGTTGTTTCGCATTACATTTTCGATCTCATCGTCATCTTGTTGTTGACGTGCTAACTCGTCGTAGTCGATCGGTGACGGTGTCGTAATTGTTTCAATTCTAGATAGGGCGTCAGCGACAACATTTTCTTTGCCTTCAATATGTAGTATCTTCGTCGTAAATTGGCTAATGTAATGAAGATATCTTGTCCGCAGCTGTGTTTCTGTCTTGCTGTTATCTCTCGTGAGCGCAAACGTCAGAGGTTTGTGGTCGGTATATACAGTTATTTCTTTACCCTCGAACATTTTTCGGAAATGACGAATCGCTAAGTAGATGGCTAATAATTCCCGATCGAAGGTACTGTATTTTCTTTGAGCGTCGGTTAGTTTTTTCGAATAAAAACCAAGTGGCTGCCATCTTCCGTGAATGTATTGCTGTAGGGCTGCGCCGACGCACGTGTTGGATGCATCGCACATGAGTGAGATGGATGCATGTGTAGACGGATGTGTAAGCATAACAGCGTTTCGTATACTGGCTTTGCTTGCTTCGAAGGCTTCTTTTTCATCGGGCGTTAGCTGGATTGGTGTCTTGTCGTTTTTTAAGCTATTGCATAGCTTCTATCACGGGTCTTGAGCGCGGGGACCGAATCCAGAAATTCCGTAACGAAAAAAAACCTCACGCTCCCCACTCCGACGGGCAAGGAGGTGTGGCTTGAAGGCCGTGCATCGTCTAACGTCGTTTCAGTCCGGCAGTCTTCGACACGGCGTTGTGTGCGATTAGACGTATTGTACGAACTCTCTCTATTATTATTATTTTTTGTAAAGTTTTTTAACTACTCAGCTCTTGGGCTGGTTTAAACTACATTTACGGGCCGAAACCAAGTAAATGCAGCCAGTGGCGGCTGGTGGAACATATAAGCAGTAGTGCACTTTACCAGCTCACCACGGTATCGAATGTGAAATCGGTAAAAATTCACAGGGGCCTATGTAAATCGGAAAACCATCTCGCTAGCGACTTCTAATTCGACGCCAACGCCATCTAGTTACGTCGTTGTACAACTTGACCAAAAATTTAACATTTTGTTGACCTGATGGGTGACTATTGATCATTAACAAGTTGTATTAAAAATAACAACATTTCGTCTATACTAGGTATTTTTATATTTTATAAATTAAATCGATACGCCGATTTTTTTTCGCAGCGGAATGTTTTATCACCTTTTTTTATTAAAATCTGGTATTGACTGAATAATATTTGTTTCAATGGTGAGCACAGAAAGTGCATTTAACCTGTCCTGAGACATGGTGTTTCTGAGAAACATTTTAATTCACTTTAGTGTCGAAAACTCACACATATTGTCCCACAACTCAGTAAGTATATAAAAAAAAACAATAGAAATTAGAATATAGAAGTAACTAAAAGCCGCGATCAATTGCAAAATTGCAAGCTGCGCACTGTGTCCAAAAAAAGTAAACAAGGCAGTATAGGCACAACATAAACTTTTTCTTGACGCCATATTCTAGTTACCTCATCCTTCAAGTCTCAGTCAGTATTTACTGATTTTTTCAGTTATTGTTTTCTGTATGTTATGTGTGTTGGGAACAGCGATATCTATTAGGTAGGTAACTTTATTTATTTTATCCTGCAGAGTGATATCCGGTCTATTGTAATGAATTGTCCTGTCAGTGAGAATGGCGCGGTCATAGTAGAGTTTATGTGTGTCATTTTCTAATATGGTTTGTGGTGTATAATTATAATAAGGAGTGTTTGCGTCCTGTCTATGTGTGTATTTAATGGCTAGTTTTTGATGAATTACGTTTGCCACTTGATTGTGTCTGTGTGTGTAATCTGTCTGCGTAAGAGTTGTGCACGCCCCAGTTATGTGCTGGATCGTTTCTGGCTGTAAGTGGCACCTACGACATTTATCGTAATTTTTAGTGTTAATTATTTGGTCTTGTATTGCAATTATAAATCCTTCAGTTTCAGGGAACAAACTACCTATCTTAAGCCATTTGTTTGACGCGACTTTATTTATATGGGATTGTTCCAAGTCGTGAGGATGTCGTCCATGAAGTACTTTTTTCTTCCAGTCTTCCATTTTTTGTGTCTGTGGGTTAATGTTGGTGCTATCTAGTGGATCTGACTGTTCAATTAAGTTAAGTGGAGTGTAGTTGAAATCATTTAGGGCTATAGTTTTATGAATATTGCTGGTACGAGATTTTGAGTGAAAGAATGTTTTAAGTCTACAGATTTGTTTTCTCCACAGATGCTGGATATATATTAGACCTCTCCCTCCGTTTTGTCTTTTGATCGTAAGTCTTTCTATTGCAGATTTAGGGTGTAAGTTGCTATGTTTTGTAAGTGTGGTCCGAATGGTTCGCTCTAATTGTTCTGTATCTGTTTTTGTCCATTTAATAACACCGAACGAATACGTTAATATGGGGATCGCAAATATATTTAGAGCCTTGATTTAATAATAGAGTTTTCTTATCGGTCACCACGCTCAAAAAGTGTAACTTGAATTAATATCAAAGAAAAAGCAATACTGCATGAATAAAATAAATAAATAAAAAAAAAATTATAATTGCATAAGTTGATACAAAATGCTATGCAATAGCTTTACCGCGGCAGTCCCCGAGTGCCACACGTCTTTTTTCGAAGTGCGTAGGTACTTGAATATTTTTTCTTGTGTGTGCGCTGCGCGTGGAATACTTTCTTTGTAGAAATTTATGATGCCTAGGAAGCGACGTAGTTCTTGTACTGTTGTTGGCTCTGGAAATGTCGTTATAGTTTTGACACGTTCTTCAATTGGTTTTATTCCGGCCGCTGATACGTCGTAGCCTAGGAACTCAAGCGTTTTTTTTTCCAAAAACGCACTTGGACACGTTTATTCGCATTCCATGCATATGTAGCCTTTTGAAAACTTCTTCTAAGTGTAGTCGGTGTTGAGTTGGATCGGCAGACGCCAGAAGAATATCGTCGATGAACGGGAACACGAAGTCTAGGTTACCCAGTATATTATTCATGTGTCGTTGAAATGTTTGACCTGCGTTACGTAATCCGAAGCACATTCGTGGGAATTCGAACAGCCCGAATGGAGTAATTACTGCAGTCTTCTCAATATCTTCTTGTCGAATACGCAGTTGATTATATGCTTTGCGTAAATCGATTTTTGTGAATACCGTCATTCCTTGTAATCTGTAGGTAGTCACGCAGGCGAGGTATCGGGTATTCGGGTAGCGGTCGGGCTTCGTCACGGCGTTTAGTTTTCTCTATAATCACCGCATGGTCTGAGTTCACCATTCTTCTTCTGGACTAGGTGTAGAGGACTGGCCCATGGTGATTTGCTGGGTCGGCATATACCAGTTATTGCTCAAGCATTAACTGGAACGTGTCTTTTGCGGCTTGATACTTGTGTGGCGGTAGCGGGCGAGCTCTGCAGTACTCGGGTGGTCCGCGTGTCACGATGTAATACTCCACGTCGCTAGCATTTGTGCTACTAAAGTTGGCGGATGTGAGGTCGTTGTACTTCTTTAGCAGGTCGTAGTACGGATCGTTCACGTTGAGTGTGAGTACCGTTGGGGTTGATTTGCTGCTTGACAGACAACCGTTGATTGATAAGCCTGTCTTCTTGTCAATAAGTTTCTGGGCTCGTAGGTCAACTAAAAGGTTGTGGTATTGCAGGAAGTCGGCACCGATGATTGGCCTCTTCACGTCAGCAACGGTGAATTTCCATTTGAATGGTCGACGTAAACCAAGGTTGAGGTCCAAGTTGCGTTCGCCGTACGTACGTATGGGTGTACCGTTGGCTGCGTACAGTAGTATATCACATGCCAGCGTAGCTGTTTTGCAGGGTGGTACAACCGACACGTTTGCTCCCATGTCGATCAGGAAGCGCAGCTTGTTGGCGGAGTCGTAGATGTATAGACGGTATGTGGTTATGCTGTCGATCTCGGGTCCCGTCGCTGCCAAGACCTCCGTTAGTTTTCCTGCTGCTCACTAACCGCCAGGACTGCACGCGTAGATGCGGGTAGGTGACGCATCCACAACACCTGGAGCGTTTTGTCAGGCATTTTCTCGCGCGCAGGTTCTCTCATACGCCTGAGGAGCTGTGATGGCTTTTGATCCCCAAGTTCCATCTCGTTCAGGAGCTTTTGCAGCTGCTGGGTTTCCGATTCTTCGTACACGGGAAGTAACCTTTTCTTGGCTTCCTCGTACCTGCCTGTGCGAGATTTCAACATGACAATGTCACTAATTTGTTCGACATCCGTTTTTTCAAGATGTGCCACCAACAAGCTGAATTTTGACTCCTCGCTGGGCTTCTGTGGGTTGACGACAGTTTTAAATTGACCAAGCCATAATGTTGGTTGGTCACGCCAAAACGTAGGGATACGGGCTTTGACGGAGATAGTCTCGATCTCTTCGGAATCCATGGTAATGGCTGGAGAACGTTGGTTGGAATCACGTCGGGTTCACCAATTTACCGAGGGTAGTGGTAAATAAAATAGCGTTAGTATGGATCACACAATGATTTATTCTAAAATTCTTAGCCTATATATACATTTGTCGTCTGTTCCAAAATATCACTCAACCAATTACGAACAAGCTCACTCGCCTGCTGATCCCTAGAACCTCGGTAGCGCGACACGTAAATACCGCGCGGCTGGCGCGAGCGCCTCAGTGTCCGATGCGCGAGCTTCGTGTACGGTGGTGTCGTCGATGCTTGTAGGTTAGCCTTAGCTGGTACAAGTACAAGAAAATACACAGATTCATAGAACCCGTCGTAACAATGATATTTTCATTGATTAATCCTTAGGTTACGAGAATCCGCAGAATATGAGACGCACGGCATCGGCCAATGTGACAACATTTGGGGTAGGCTTATGTTCAGCAGTGGACATCTTTCGGCTAAAATGACGATGACGACGATGATGATGAATACTAAAATAATTTTGCATACTTTTGAGAGCTGTTACAGACCTATCCGTGTTAAACTTTATTTCAAATGTATAATGTGTTACTTGCTTGGAAACCTAAATAAATTAAAGCTTAATAGTTTTCTGGCTTCTGCTTGTATTGAATACAACAAATTAGTCTATACGATCATTAATATGTTGGATAAATCAACTTCCACTACTTGACTTCATTGTCTCTCATCATCATTATCATTTCAGCCAAAATACATCCACTGCTGAACATAGGCCCCAAGAGGCCTTGTCACAGTGACTGATAGTTATACTGGAATTATAAATCAGTATTACTCACTACCCTTATCGGGACTACTTTCAGATTGATCGACAAACATTTATTTTCTGTTTTTTTTTGGAACGAATTTCCTTATCGCGCGTTGCGAAAGGGGGCTAGACGGAAAAAAATTAAGACCAAAAGTTGGAACGACACTTTTTGCTATAGTTGTATAGTTGTAAGCCGTGCGGTGTGCGCGTGTTTCTCTGTCTCTCTCTCTCTCTCATAGAAAGCAAGCCAGTTATTTTCGTTTCGTTATTTTCAACAACAACAACAACTCGACACCAACAAATCAACAACAACTCAACAACAACAATTCCAAAAACAACAAATCAACAACAACTCAACAACACCTCAACCACTCAACAAAAACACAACTACAACAACAACAACTCAACAACTACAACAAGTCATCTACAACTCAACAACAACAACAACCAACAAATCAACAACAACTCAACAACAACTACAACAACAACAACAAATCAACAACAACTCAACCACAACAACTCAACAACAACTCAACTACAACAACAACAACTCAACAACAACCAACAACAACAACAAATCAACAACAACTCAACCACAACAACTCAACAACAACTCTTCAACAACTACAACAACTCAACAACAACAACTCAACAACAACAACAACCAACTCAACAACAACAACCCAACAACAACAACAACAACTCAACAACAACTCAACAACAACAACAACTCAACAACAACAACTTTGCAAGTCATCTCAATAGCAAAGGATATAATAACTGGATCTAAAAATCAAGAACAAGATGCTTCTATTAGATAACAACTACACAAAAAAACTGTCATCGATACTGGGGGATTACCTTCGCTGCGAAGCATCTCAGAAAACCCTTCGTAAGGATCCTGAGCATACTGGCTGAACATAATCTCGGATTCAGAAATCTGCAACAAAATGTATACACAATATAAAACACTATTCCCGATCCGTTAGTTTAGCGATCGAAAGCGCTATAATAAGGTTTTCCATCGTGGAATTTCTCAAAAGTAGCCTGGAGTCTGGATTTGGTTTAGATAGGCACTCTGACGAAATTTAAGTGCATAGTTAAATATTTTTTCAATACAGTTGTTAATCATGGCGTACTTTCAGAGGCTATAATTATGATTCGAAAATTAAATCTTATGCAAAGGCATCTTTCTATTACGCGGTCGTGACTTTTGTTTACGAGCTCGATCATTAGTTTTGCAGTTTAGTTTTAAATTTATAAGTCAATTTAAAAAGTTTAGTAGCAAAGAGTTTTCATACATAGAATAAAATGGACTCTCAAAAGTCTTTTAAATGGTTGTTTAATAAATTTAATTTTCTCAAACATGCTTGGAAATGTAATCATTATTTTGACAACCTTCTTCGAGATAAATCGAAATTGCTGTACTGGTCAAATACATGCGCGCAGCGGCCGGCAAAAGTTGTATGAAAATCCATATCTGTCGTGTCTAGCGGCCAAATAAATTCCATAGTAAACTCATATCTGTCGTGTAGTTTAAAAATGGAACGATGTTTTACTCCGAAACATGGCAACCAAGGAGGTAACTTATCAAAGGTTTTATTTAAATTTCGAACTGGCTTGCAAATAGAACGCTGTTTATTGAAAAAAAAACCGGCCAAGTGCTAGTCGGACTCGCGCACGAAGGGTTCCGTACCATTATCCCAAAAAAATCACGTTTGTTGTATGGGAGCCCTACTTAAATATTTATTTTATTCTGTTTTTAGTATTTTGGGGGCTGAGTCACCCGCGTCCGTAGGAGAGTTACCCCTATTGATGTTACCCTACACGTGGTCCCCGGGTGGTGCTAATCAGGTGACACTACTGGTGGTAGGCTTCGGCCGAAGGCTTGTAACCACCCACCGGGCAAAGACGTACCGCCAAGCGGCCTAGCCGTGTTCCGGTACGATGCTCGGTGTAGCCACTAGAGGAGTAGGGTCGAGATAGTTGTTCCACTGCATGCTGACCAGCCTGACTCGCGCTGTTTTGGGCGTATCGGGAGACTAGTTGCGGAGGGTAGCGGGATCCGAGGCACGGTGCGCCGCTGGCCGACCGCAGGTAGTTGGGGGCCCAAGTAGTGTGCCAGCCACACACGAAAGGCTGCCCCGCCAACTGTCGAAAAATCCCGGAATGCACCATCGTGCTGGTTGGCGACCAGATGGGAGGGCCCGATGGACATCTCCGGGGGGGCTCGGGCGTCCCCGCAGTCTCCGGACTAGTGCCCCAAAGATGGCGACCTATCAGTGCGTGTCTGTAGGTTAGTAGCGTGGAACCTCATCTCACTTCCTTCTCCTCTCCTTTCACTCTTACAAATAATGGCACGTAATAAAAAGAAAACTGGAGTTAAACAGCGGCTGCACCCCCTCCCACACAAAGTGCACCTCACTAATATTAGAGGTCTGCACTCCAATCTCACCTCAGTCCACCATCATCTGGAGACTGAAAAGCCAGCACTGTTTTTCCTTACGGAGACGCAGATAGGAAGTCCGTCAGATGTGTCGTACTTATCCTACCCAGGGTTTACCCTGGAGCACAATTTCAAACCACGCGCGGGTGTATGCATGTATGCCCGAGACGACACTTGCTATCGGCGTCTCCGTAACCTTGAAGACTCCAGGTTCTCAGTGCTGTGGGCTCTGGTGGACACAGGGCTGGATATGATTATCTACGCCTGTGTCTACCGGTCGCACAGCGGAGATCAGGAGACAACCAGGCTCACAGAGTACCTCAGTGAGGCGGCTGATGCGGCACAGCAGCGGTACCCTTCCGCCCAATTAGTGCTACTGGGGGACTTTAATGCCCACCACCAGGAGTGGCTCTTCCCATACCAGTGCACTGACCATGCTGGTCGAGAGATGCGCAAGCTTGCGCTAGCGCTAAATCTCACCCAGCTGGTCCAAGGGGCAACGAGGGTGCCAGATGTTGATTCGCACACAGCCAATTGCTTGGACCTTCTGCTGACAACAGATCCAGACAGATACTCAGTGTCGATATCTTCACCTTTAGGTAGTTCCGACCACTGTCTGGTGAAGTCTGTATCCGTCTACTCCCCGCCCGATCCCAGCCCAAGAGGCACCCGGCGGGTATGGCGGTACAAGTCAGCAGATTGGGATGGGATGCGATCTTTTTTCGCATGCTATCCTTGGCAGCCCACTTGCTTCTCTTCGGACGATCCATCGTCGTGCGCTGACGCCGTGACTGATGTGTTGCGTCGGGGGATGGAGTACTATATTCCATTTTCTGACGTAGCAATGTCTAACGTCGACAGACCATGGTTTGGAGCCGAGTGTAACCACGCCAACGCGGTCAAACACAAGGCCTACCAGGAATGGGTTGACGCTCGAACGCGCAAGGCAAATGACGTGAGTCAGAAGAAGAGAGCCTTCAACAGGGCTGCCAAGTCCTGCAAAAAGGTGATGCGAAGAGCACGGTTTGACCACATTAGCAGAATCGGGAACAAACTTGCTTCATACCCAGCGGGTAGCAAAGCGTTTTGGTCCCTGGCTAAGTCGGTCGAATCAAATTTCTGTCGCCCCTCACTACCACCACTGCTGAAACCTGACGGGTCATTAGCCCACTCCGCTGAGGAGAAGGCAAACTTGTTTGCCTCCCTCTTTGCGGAATCTTCGCATCTGAATTCTGATGGCGCGCAGCCTCCTCCTTCTTCTGATGGATGTGTGACGAGTATGTCGAACATTCGCATCCATCAGAAGGACGTCCGCAGGGTGCTGCGTAGCCTTGATGTGAACAAAGCGAGTGGCCCCGATGGTATACCAGCAATTGTACTTAAAACCTGTGCGCCTGAATTGTCTCCGATCTTGACACGCCTGTATCGCCTATCGATAGAGACTGGAAAAGTGCCGAAGGCTTGGAAGCAAGCCAACGTACAGCCCGTGCCCAAGAAGGGCAGTCGAGCTGACCCTGCCAACTACAGACCCATATCTGTAACGTCCATCCTCTGTAAGAGTATGGAACGTGTGCTCAACGGGAAGCTCCTGGCATACCTAGAAGCAAACGACATCCTCAGTGACCGCCAATACGGCTTCTGCCGAAATCGGTCCACTGGGGATCTTCTAGCGTATGCCATTCACATCTGGAGTGAGGCCATCGAGAGACACGGGGAAGCACTAGCCGTCTCCCTCGACATCTCGAAGGCTTTCGACAGGGTCTGGCACGAAAGCCTTATTGGTAAGCTTCCTTCCTTCGGTCTGCCTAGTGGTCTGTGTGATTGGATTGCGGACTTCCTGAGGAATCGATCCATCCGAGTGGTTATCGACGGCTGCTCGTCCGGTCAGTTAGATATCAACGCTGGAGTCCCTCAGGGGTCAGTGCTCTCGGCAACATTATTCTTGCTGCACATTAATGATCTGCTAAAACCCGGAACCTTTGGGTACGCAGACGACAGCACTGTTGCTGAGAGATACGTGTCCGACGCGCGGGCTACTGGGCCTCAGATTCGGTCTCTCCGGGAGGCCATGGTTGAACGCTTGAACTTGTCCTTGGAGGCAGTCTCCGAATGGGGCGATGCCAATCTGGTCAGGTTCAATGCCGCAAAAACACAGGCGTGTCTCTTCTCCGCGAAAAAGAGCCAATTTCACCCGGCTCCTTCTTTCCGAGGTGTAACCATACCGTTAACGGACCATCTTGAGCTTCTTGGCGTAACGTTGACATCGACACTTAATTTTGGCCCATACATTGAGGCAAAGGCTCAACTGGCTGCCAAAAAGTTGGGGATCCTTGCGAAGGTGAGACGATACTTCACGCCGGAACAGCTGCTTAAGTTGTATCAAGCGCAAGTTCGATCTTGCATGGAGTACTGCTCTCACCTCTGGGATGGATCTGCCAAATACCAGCTTGATGCACTTGAGTCGATTGACAGACGGGCCAAAAGGCTTATTGGCAACGATGCACTGGTCGCCTCAAAGCTCCAGAGCCTCGAACATCGTCGCCGAGTTGCCAGCCTGTCGGTTTTTTATCGGTTACACTTCGGGGAGTGTGCGACGGAACTGCACAATTTGATTCCACCTAGCCCTTTCCATCATCGGACTACAAGACGTACGGCCATGCGCCATCGGTATATGGTGGACATCCCTCCCATACGCACAAAGCGTTTTGCTAATACTTTCATTGTGCGCACAGCTAAGGAGTGGAACTCCCTTCCGGGGTCTTTGTTCCCTGACAGCTACAACCTTGGGGTCTTTAAGTCAAGAGTGAATAGGTTTCTTCTAGGCAAGCGTGCTTCACCGTAGACCGCATCATCGCTTAACATCAGGCGAGATAGTGGTCAAACGCGAGCCTATAAATTATAAAAAAAAAAAAAAAAAAAAAAAAAAAAAAAATGTTGTTATAGCGGCAACAGAAATATATCATCTGTGAAAATTTCAACTGTGTAGCTATCACGGTTCATGAGATACAGCCTGGTGACAGACAGACAGACAGACAGACGGACAGCGAAGTCTCAGTAATAGGGTCCCGTTTTTACCCTTTGGGTACGGAACCCTAAAAAACAAAGGAACACTTTAACGCGGGAACAATTATTGTTGTTCGTCATTGATTTTGACAAAATGAGTTCTAGGTACTACTTAGTTTTAATTTCCGTGCATTATTTGAGAAAAGTACTATACAAGCCTTGGCCACAACTAGGCATTGATGGACTTACGTATGTGTGCCTCGGCTTCGCCTCGGCCCACATTTACACGTTCGTCCATCAATGCCTATTTTGCTGGCCGCTGCAGTAATGTACTATACCAGTTTAAATTTAATTATTTTCACATCAACATTTGGCTAAAATCGAATAGGCTGTATAGACTGTTCTCGTTGTAAAAAAATTCCAGTTGCAAAAACGCGCCTTTAGTTATAAGTCAATTTAAAAAAGTTTAGTAGCAAGGAGTTTTCATACATAGAATAAAATGGAATAGATTTTATACGAGGAAAAATGAATGATTCCGTACGTTTTAGCATTTAATTCTCAAAAGTCTTTCAAATGGTTATTTAATATATTTAATTACCAGTTTCAATTTAATTATTTTCACATCAATATTTGTCAAAAATCGAATAGGCTGTGTAGGCTGTTTTCATTGTAAAAAAAATATGTCCATTTTTTTGTCAATTATCAAATCTAATTCTAGGATTTGTTTTTACTATTTCCCACAACTGTATTGAAAAATATCGTGTGATACACGGGCGTGTAGGTTATTGCAAACTCGTGCCATTAAAAACCCTCGCCTTCGGCTCGGGCTTGTTAATGACAGCTCGTTTGCAATAACCTACTTTCCACCCTTGTATCACAATGTACTATTTCAATACAGTTGTTAAACATGGCGTACTTTCAGAGGCTATAATTATGATTCGAAAATTAAATCTTATGCATAGGCATGTTTCTGTTACGCGGTCGTGACTTTTGATTACGAGCTCGATCATTAGTTTTGCAGTTTAGTTTTAAATTTATAAGTCAACTAGCTGACCCGGCAAACTTTGTTTTGCCATAAAAACACCAAACATTCATCTACCCTACCTACCCTAACTACCTACCCTACCCTACCCTACCTACCCTACCCTACCCTACCCTACCTACCTTACCTACTCTACCTACCCTACCTACCCTACCCAAACTACCTACCCTACCCTACCTACCCTACCCTACCCTACCCTACCCTACCCTACCTACCCTACCTACCCTACCTACCCTACCTACCCTACCTACCCTACCCTACCTACCCTACCCTACCCTACCTACCCTACCCTACCTTACCTACCCTACCTACCCTACCCTACCCTACCCTACCCTATCTCTCAAGTTGGATCGAACTGCACATGGTGTGCGAATTTTATTATAATCGGTTAAGTGGTTTAGGAGTCCATTGAGGACAAACATTGTGACACGAGATTTATATATATTAAGATATAATAAGTTTAGTAGCAAAGAGTTTTCATACATTAGAATAAAATGGGATAGATTTTATACGAGGAAAAATACCCGTAGTAGTAGTACCCGTTCCGTACGTTTTAGCATTGAACTCTCAAAAGTCTTTTTAATGGTTGTTTAATATATTTAATTACCAGTTTTAATTTAATTATTTTCACATCAACATTTGTCTAAAATCGAATAGGCTGTATGTTGTTTTCGTTGTAAAAAATGTCCAGGTGTAAAAACGCGCCTTTAGTTATAAGTCAATTTAAAAAAGTTTGGTAGCAAGGAGTTTTCATACATAGAATCAAATGGAATAGATTTTCGAGGAAAAATGAATGATGCCGTACGTTTTAGCATTTAATTCACAAAAGTCTTTTAAATGGTTGTTTAATATATTTAATTACCAGTTTCAATTTAATTATTTACACATCTACATTTGTCAAAAATCGAATAGGCTGTGTAGGCTGTTTTCGTTGTAAAAAAATATGTCCAGTTGCAAAAACGCGCGAAAATTTATTTTTTTTGTGAATTAACAAATCTAATTCTTTGATTTGTTTTTACTATTTCCCACAACTGTATTGAAAAATATCGTGTGATACACGGGCGTGTAGGTTATTGCAAACTCGTGTCATTAAAAACCCTCGCCTTCGGCTCGGGCTTGTTAATGACAGCTCGTTTACAATAACCTACTTTCCACCCTTGTATCACAATGTACTATGTACTTACCGACATGATTACGATGCTCTCCAAAATTAACCAAGTACTCCAGGCGAGTAATATTTCGTTAATGACCAAAAAAAAAACTTATTTATACTACCACAAATACGTCACTAAACAGGTATGAACTCGTTAGTCATAAAAATGCATACTAAGCATTTGTGTATCCATGCCAATAGGAGGGAGTATTGAACTATCGTGTGTTTGTAAATAATTATGTGACTGTTACTGGAATGTTAGCTCTATGAAAATCAACCTTATTGTATTCCGTACAAAATACAATTTACGAAGTAGACAATATTATAGATGTACCTATCATGTAACTTGAGTCTACGAATACGTCACTAGACAAGTTAGAACTCGATAATCGTAAAAATGCTAACTAGACATTTGTGTCTCCATGCTGAGGGTAATGAACTGTCATGTGTTTGTAAATAATTATTGTCCGTATTACTTGAACGTTAGCTCTTTGAAAATCAACCGTATTGTATTCCATACAAAATACAATTTACGAGGTTGATAATAATATAGATGCATCATCAAACCTGAGGCTAGGTTATTATTTTCTTTTTTACCCAACTTTAAAGAGGAGGGTGTCTTAAAATAAATACCTCGTAAATTAAACAAGCTGGTTAGTTAAAAATCTTTCACATTTTATTTCTATTTTAACAAAACAGTAGAATTATTAAAACTTAACCTTATATACATTTAACACTCATTAATTAGATATATTTTCT
Organism: Anorthoa munda; assembly: GCA_945859665.1. NCBI lineage: Eukaryota > Metazoa > Arthropoda > Insecta > Lepidoptera > Noctuidae > Anorthoa > Anorthoa munda. The sequence continues at coordinate 226,484 of OX243919.1, read as the reverse complement.
AAAACTAAAGTAAGATTATATTACATACATAAGTAGATGTAGTTTGCACACATATTTACTATTAGAACTAAAATATTTATTAATACATTCTGAGTCTAAAAACCTAATCTTTATTCTTTAAAATCGATGAATGACCCCAGGCTCGCGTTGATATTCGATCTACAGATATCGATCGTTTATCGTCATTGCCAGATAAGGCAATTTTGTTGACGCTCCGAGTAAATGTTTCGTGCTTAATTGATTTAAACATAAAAAAAAATCTACGGATAACTCCACCATTAAATAAAATATTTTGATAATCTGTTATGTTTAAGTCCCTTACTACGCATGATTTGACTCCCTTTGCTTTTTTAATAACTTTATCAGCAGTTTTTATAGAGTAAAGTTTTGATCTCAAACCAACAAAATCGGATATACATTTACCTTCCATTTCGTCTTTGAACAGACCTGGAACCTTTTGTTCATTATTGGTATCTTAAAATAATTTTCTTCATCATAGTTACTTGTGTCAAAATATTGCAAAAAATGTAACTTCAAGTCGTGATAAAAATCATTAGTGAATATTTTATAGACAAATGAATCGGTATCTGTATAACACAACTGCACTCGATCATTATAAAATGGCCTTACAATGTTGTAATGAAAATCATACATATGTGACTTGGAAAGTTCTGATACGGCGAATCCAATATATATAGGCTTATCTATACTAATATTATAAAGAGGAAAGATTTTTTTGTTTGTTTGTTTGTTTGTACCGAATAGGCTCCGAAACTACTGGACCGATTTAAAAAATTCTTTCACCAATAGAAAGCTACGTTATTCCTGAGTAACATAGGCTATTTTTTAATCCCGAAAACGGGTCCTGTGGGGTGGCCCACGGGAGCGAAGCCGCGGGCAACTGCTCGTCTAAAATAATTTGATCGGGTTTCATTTGTATTGCAACTAAATTTTCATAAAGAATAGAAGCACTATGGAAATAGGGGATGGCTACAAGTCTCTCGGCGGATATTAATTTCTTGGTTCGATTAGATTGATCGCATCATTGATTAACTTAATGAAAGGTTACTCTATTTTCAGTATTTTCTAAAGTCTTACCAAAAACACTGTTATTAAATAACTTAAAAAATCTTGTTCGAAGGAATTTTTGCCTTTTGTCTTAACTGAGTGTTTAGTTCTATGTACTGTTTTAAATAAGGACTCTGTCTGAAAGTAATGGCTCTGTGAACTTTACGTAATATTAACCCGTGTTCTAAACAGTTTTTTAAATGGACGTAATGTATCACGTATTTGTACTTATTATATAAATTTGCAATTAATTTCTTTGTTTTACCTCCCGGGGGTATACATTTCTCAGGACAAAATGGTAAAACGTTATGATGATTATGTAAATAATCAGGATAAAAAAGATCGACTTCTAATATGAAGCCCCACTCCGCGTTATCCTCAATATTTACAACACGAAAATTACCTAATTCATTTTCACTGAGAAATCTGAAACTAGAATACGATAAATACTGACACATGCTAAACCCTTAAAGATTATTACAATCTAGATAAACTATAAAACATGAAGGCTGATCTGCATTATATTCTGATATGTATTTATGATTTGCTTTGCATACCGATGGGAACACATGCACAAACCCACTCGTATGCCGCTTTGAATCATTCTAACGATAGCTAAGTCCGACACTAGTTCTAACTGAACACCTGTTTTTAAAAACATTGCATTTAAGTCAAAGTCAAATATATATATATATATCACCTAGGCCAATAAGCGGCACTTTTGAACGTCAAACATTAAATCTAAATTAAAAATGTACAAGTAATAAAAATTTACTCTACCGTGCATTCGGAAAGTAGCTTGTTATGAAGAAGAACGCACAAGAAACTCCATACTTACTCTTTTAAAAAAAGAAATATGTTTTACAATGTTTACTTATGTACATACATTAATAAATTCATATATGTGAGGACGATGCACCCAAAAATACCACTACACACTATACTACGTACAGGTATAAAGTAATAAAAGCACTAACTGGTAAATTCATTAATTTGATAAATAGGAACATGGTTCTCACATACTTACAAATATTGCAAACATAGGTAAAATACCTAATTCAACAACAACGGAACCGTGTGTGAGTCAAATTCTGAAAAATTTAAAAAATAACCAAAGAATACAATAACTATGAATAGGAATACAAATTAGCAAATTTGATTTTGTCCACACCAAAGATTGCCCTACGGAGCGGGACCAACATGTTGCCAAGCATTCTTATCTTGAATATAATCATCTAATTTGTAATATGCTTGTTTACAAAGTGTGCTTTTAACTAAAGTTTTAAATTTACATTCATCATCATCATCATTAGTATCATTTAGTTTAAATATATCACAAGGTATTTTGTTATAGAATTTAACACAGTACCCCATGAAAGATGAGTGTACTTTTACTAGTCTATAAGATCGTTGATCTAACTTATCTTTATTTCTCGTATTACAATTGTGTCTATCACTGACCTTACTAAAGAGATGTTGTAGGCAACTCATTTCATTATAGAATATTATTGTATCATGTTTAACTGTACAGTATCGTGTGTGTTTATCTGTAAGCTATTGTCTTGTTATAACTGTAAGCCTTTGTGTGTGTTTGTCTCTAAGAAATTGTTTTGACTAACTGTAAACCATTGTCTTGTTTCCTGTTAACTTTGCGCCCGCGTGAATCGCACCAATGGCAAGTAATGAGCCAGGATTGGCCAACGGTGGACCAATCCTGTAACGCAGCGATCCGCGTCGGGTAGGCCGAGAGGGGTGAATGCGGACGGAACAAAACCGTTGTGCGCGGACGCAACAGGTCTCGTAGCTCGCCAGCCGTCGCTCCGTGCGGACGTCTCGCTGCTCGTCGCCCCACCGCGCTCTCCGGCGCCCCCACTCTCCGTCTCGTCGCGCCCCTCTGCGTGACGTCACTGCGGTCGTCGCGTCTTCGCACGCCGCTCCAAAGGTGTCGCTACTAGTAACTTTGGTTACTAGTAGTGGCAGCTCAAATCCACATCTTGTGTGGTCCCTGGCGGGAAACCTAGCGGTGCTAACAAGCCAGTGAGGGTGTGCCCCAAGCACCCGCCAAGTCCCTTAAGGACACGGCAGTCATTGGAGTCGGGAGCGGGATCAGTTGGCCTTGGTAGATAGCCTAGTCAACCCCCGCTTCGTCCCACAGCTTATACCTGGCACGGTCGGGTGTTTTCTATCCCGACGTACCAGACTTTTGGTACACAGTGGTGGGTGGCCCACCTTCGGTGGGTTTACCGGTACCTTAGGGCCCTGCCACCCAATAAGATTGGTGGCAGGTAATCAAGCTTAGGGCTCACCAGATACTCACCTCCCAGTCTAACCCGACTGGGAGTGTAGGATTGCACACATCCCCGGGCCTGTCCACCCGGGGAATATCTCACTCCCTTTTCCCTCACTTGCACTAGCTCTATCAACAGCGACAGGATGCATCCTGTCGAAGCGTTGATAGAGCTCGTCAAGGACGCGTTGTCGGACGATCCCAGTCCGGTCAGCGTGAATAAGCAAAGGCTTAATTTCATCCTCCATAAGCTTGCTACATGCCCTCCCCCTCCTCCCATACCCGCCCCGGAGCCCATGCCCATCGGCAACCCGGCGCCCGCCCCCGTTTCGGCGCTTGCGCCCACTAAACCCCCAACTCTCAAATTTCCGATTAATTTCTCGGAAAATCCTGCCTCCCCGAACGTTGACAGTCCACTCGTTGACGAACCCATGTCTGGTGATGATCATAAGGATGATTCCGATGATTATGTCACTACTGACGACGCCTCCGCCGATTCCTCCTCAGAAAGCTGTCAAGCTACCTCTGAGGGGAAGAGGAAGAGGAAGAAGGGCAAGTCCCACCCCAAAGCCACCAAGCCCAAAAAGGTCGCTTCGACCAACCCTCCAACTCTGCCGTCCACCTCCTCCTCCGACGTGCAGCCCACCCCTGTCACCGCTTCCCAGCGGTCTAGGCGCTCAGATCGCTCCCCAGCCCCCAGGAGTCGCTCCCGTAGTCCCCTAACTCAGGCCGACGCTTCCCCAATGTCGAGCCGCGACCCCAGCCCTGCTGCTATTCCCAAGAAGCAGAAATGCCCTCCTATCTTCCTCCACGATAAGGCCAAGTGGACAGAAGTTTCTAAAATTTGCGATGAACGCAAAATCAAGTTTCTTAGTGCCACCGCTTGCCAGGTAGGCATTAAAATCCTACTCCCGACCCCTACTGATTTCAGGAACCTTACCAGGCTCCTAAAAACCTTGAGGATAGAGTTCCATACGTATTCTCTCCCATCGGAAGCGCCCACCCGTGTGGTTATCCGGCGCATTCCGAAGGAAATCCCAGTCGATGAGATTTATGCGGATCTTGCCGCACAAAAAGTCCCTGTCATTGCCGTCCACCGCATGCGTAAAGCAAGAGGTGGACAGGAATACGATATGGTAATGGTCGAGTGCGACCCTACCGAGTCCTATGCCCCTATTTTCAAAATCAAGACTCTCTGCTCCCTTTCAGGGTTCTCTATCGAGAAACCTTACCGTCCCTTTGTCGTTGGTCAGTGTCACAACTGCCAACAATATGGCCATAGTCAAAAACACTGTTTTGTCCGCCCCAGGTGCGTTAAGTGCCGAGGGGATCACGGCACAAAAGAGTGCACCCGTCCCAAAAACCCTGCCGAATGCACGGAGCCTCCCAGCTGCGTGCTATGTGACCAAGTCGGTCACACGGCAAACTACAAGGGTTGTCCTAAAGCCCCCAAAGTTGCGCCTAGATTGGCCAAAATCCATGCTGAGCGTCAAGCACGCCAAGCTCCCTCGACTAAACCCCCTCCCCGGCTAGCCCCTCAGAGGGCTTCGCCATGGGGCAAGCTCAACCACCAAAATGTGGCTCCCCAGACCGTCCAACAGCTTCCAGGCTTGATGGATCATCCCATTCCGGCCCCTCAGGCACCCATAGCCCCCATGCCCGCTCAAAGCCGACAGGAGGCTCCCACCTCTGCCGCTGCTAAGAGCCCGTCTCTATCCACGCCCAAACCCAGACGCTGCGTATCTGATACCATCATCAGTGCGTACAAAATCTGGATGACGGACGAGGCCAGATCGCTGGCTGCCGAGATCAATAGGATCGAGGCAGCCGGGGATATGACCCAAGCCCAATCCAATGACCTCTTCAAAAGGTACCCTAACATAACCGAGGAGCTAGACAGCCTCGTTTATAGAAACGGTCAATGGGTGCGCATTTAAGTCGCACCTACACCGTTTCTAACCAAGTTTCGCCAATTGAGGCTCACCTCTGCCCCCCCACGATCTCTACTCTGGTCCTTAAGAGCCTAGGTATGGAGTAGAATATACAAACGTAGAAATACAAACCGATTCGTCAGTCCTCGCCGCCGAGGCTCGTCGCGTATCCCTTCAATTAAAATCTTGCCAGCCCGCGTAGCTGAGCATTAGTTAAATTATTAGATATGAAATGGAGTTTCTTGTCCGTTCTTCTCCACGTAGGCTTATTCCGAACGGATGGTAGAATCACTTGTCAAGATCCAGCTTTTGCTTGTCCCCCCAGCGACGGCCCTGAGCCGAGGTCCGACCCCAACTGGGGTAGCCCTCAGCGTTGTCGCTTAGGTTTAGTAATTTTTTGCCTAGCTGGAGGCTATATAGCTTAGTCTCCGTAGGAAAGTCCGGTTAAGCAGCTACCAGTCATTCTGACTGAGCTGTGAGACGCCCCGCAGAAAAAAAAAAAAAAAAAAAAAAAAAAAAAAAAAAAAAAAAAAAAAAAAAAAAAACGCAACAGGTCTCTTTCACTTCTGCCCTTCTCCGTGTAATAATATGTAAGTAGCTGTATTTGTTCTGTGTGTGTGTAGTATAGTGGTATTATTATGTGTATTAAATAAATGCCACGAGTTTGCCAGTAATTTGGTGTTGAATTTTCATTGTGTTTAAAATAATCCGGTCCTAATCGCAAAAGATGTATATTTTTCCTTACATACATAATATTTTCATAAATGAATTGGCAAGAAACTGTCATAATATTAATATTTTTAAATAGCTCCCTAAGAGATTCTCTGTGACTTAAATTATATATGGCTCTGATAGCTCTCTTTTGCAATATAAATATGGATTCAATGTCAGCCGCTCGGCCCCACAATAATATACCGTAAGACATAATGCTGTGAAAGTAACTAAAATAGACCAAACGCGCGGTCTCCACATCCGTCAACTGTCTTATCTTTCTAACAGCATAAGCGGCCGAGCTCAGCCGACCCGCAAGAGATGTTATGTGAGAACTCCATTGCAATTTGTCGTCTAGAGTGATTCCCAGGCAAACTGTTAGATTTACAAAGTCCAGCTTTTCGCCATTCAATATGATGTCGCATTCGCTACTTCTAACATTCGGCAATGTAAATCAAATACATTTGGTTTTTTTTTCATTTAGTACCAATTTGTTTGCCGTGAACCAATTTTGGACCTGATGAATCGAGTTATTCACATCATCAAGATTTTGTGACCGCCGATCTATTTTAAATATCAAAGATGTGTCATCAGCAAACAACACCATTTTCGGTTGATTTTGTAGTAATTGGGGTAAATCGTTAATATAAACTAAAAAGAGGAATGGACCCAATATCGAGCCTTGAGGAACACCCATTGTCATTTCAGACCCTAGTGAGTTTACGCCGTTTACCTGAACTTTAACTTGTCTGGCTTTTAAATATGAACTAAGTAACCCAAGGGCTGTATATCTAATTCCATAGTGCTTGAGCTTCAACAATAGTGTCTCATGGTTAACGCAATCGAACGCCTTCGAGAGGTCGCAAAAGATTCCAATGGCGTCTTGTGCTTCCTCCCAGGCGTTAAAGATGTTGATGTTTCAGCTGTGTAAAACCCGGAAAAGTGCCGAAAAAAGTTCGCGAGTGGATACGGTGAGTTTCGTGTGTCGAGAACAGAATCGAGTTGTGAGTGACAGTGGTAGCGGTACTGAGTGCAAAAAACGAACAAGAAAGAGGGTAGACCGATATGTCTCCTCATAAACACCCACCCGCAATGACTTTTCAGTTTATCCGTGATCATGGTGCTTGCAACAGCACCGAAATATCGGGAACTCACAACAAACAGTAAACATGGTAAATATCCCGTTTCTAATGTTAATGTTAGTGACCATGATAGTTTAAAAACTTATATCGCGAACCGGTACGGGCCGGATGGTGTAAAACTAGTGAAACATCTGGAACGCGCGCGGAAAAGATGTGGTTGTTTGGAGGAGTCCTTGACTTTTCTGATAAAATGCAGGGATGCGAACGTCATCCCTGTATGTGTGAGACTAAAACCTCGTCAGGACATCCACGGCTCCGCGAGCATTCTGCGTAACGCGAGTGTTAAATTGTTGCGCAAGGTTATCCGCAATACCAGATACCATTTGGATGTGATCCGCCGTGAGTTATATTGTTTACACCTTGAATGCAGTGCTTTGTTGACAGCTAGTGATTTCGATCTTTGTGATCGTATTACCTACTTACAAGCAGAACGTTCACGAGAGATTGCTGCATTGACAAAGAAACAAAAATATGAATCACTAATTCAAAAACAAAAACCGGTGAGCCCCTACAATGATAACTCACAAGATACTCGAACGGTTATCAATTTATCTGGCAAGGAATTGTCGCAGAGTGCTTTTAGGGTCCTTGAGTGAGGGTTGAATTTTGCTCCTACTCCGAAACGCATACCTTACGAACAGGTGATCGGGGGTGTAGAGGAAGCGATAAGACGTAATATGATACCCGCGAATGATGCCGATGTGCTGAGACAGGACACCGCCGTAGCGTTACGTCACGCTAAACCTCCAACATCTAATATCACTTCTGAAGAGTTGGCCGCACTACGTGACCTCCGCAAGGATGAGGACGTACTTGTACTTAAAGCGGACAAAGGTAATTCTACTGTGGTTATGAACGTTACAGAATATGATAATAAGATCCGGAACTTATTGAGTGATGTGAACACCTACAAGGAAGTGAATTACAACCCGACGGCACGAGTGAACCGCAGTACACGCAAAATAATAAAGGACTATCAACATATTATCACGGATGATACAGCTAAGTACTTGCTCCGTCCAAGAAATATACAGCCCCCAAAACTATATGGCTTACCAAAAGTGCACAAGCAAAATGTTCCGCTACGACCCATAGTCAGTCAGATTGACTCGCCCACATACTACCTAGCGAAACACGTAGCTTCTGTTCTTCAGCCATTGGTTGGACATTCAACATCTTATGTAAGAGACTCTCGACATTTCATTGACATCTTGCAATCCATCAATCTCCATACTAATGACGTAATGGTTAGCTTCGATGTTGAGTCCTTATTTACCAATGTACCAGTGGCGGACTGCATGGAGGTAATTGAGGTGAAATTACAAGAAAATAACATCCCAGTGGAATACGTGAAGTTACTTCATCACTGTTTATCTACCAGTTACTTCATATACCAAGGTCAATACTACCTGCAGATTGATGGTGTAGCCATGGGTAGTCCGGTGGCTCCAGTGGTGGCTAACATTTGGATGGAACATTTTGAAAAGTTGGCGGTCTCCACTGCATCTACACCTATTAAATTGTGGAAAAGGTATGTTGATGACGTTTTTGGAATCATTGAAGGAGACCAACATGAGGTGGAATTATGCTTGGCACACCTTAATAGCATACATGGTAAAATAAAATTTACCTACGAGATGGAAAATGAGAGGCAGATTCCTTTCTTGGACGTGAAAGTGGGGGTCCGTGATGACGGTTCTTTGAGTCACACAGTGTACAGGAAATTGACTCACACGGATCGCTATCTACACGCTGATTCTCACCACCATCCTCGACAACTGAACTCTGTAGTGACTTCACTTACCAACCGCGCATATGATCTATGCGACGAGGAACATTTGCGTGCTGAGCTAACACATGTTCAGAGGGTCCTACAGAGTAACGGATATACGGGGAGGACTGCACAGCCTATTCGAAAAACTGGTTTTAAGCACCGGAAGTGCGAGGTTGAGAGGCAGCCAGCATTTTTACCGTACGTGAGGGGAGCGACAGATAAGGTTGCTAACATTCTTCGGAAATACGCCGTAAAGACTGTCTTCACTCCTTTCAGAAAAGTGTCACAGATGTTGCGCTCGCCGAAGGACAACTTTCCACTGCAAAAGCCCGGTGTTTATAAAGTCGATTGTAGTTGTGGCAAGTCATACATCGGTCAGACGAAGCGTACTGTTGCTTGTCGAATTTCAGAGCATATCAGGGCGGTAAAGAACAATAACACCCAAAAATCGGCCATAGCTCAACATCTTTTGGAATCCGGATTGAACCACTGGATTGAGTTACATAACCCTCAGGTCATTTCGACAGAACGCCACTATATCCCTAGACTGGTGAGGGAAGCTATCGAGATTACTAAATATAAGAACTTCAACCGGGAGGATGGGTTTCAACTGTCGAGAGCTTGGAATCCAGTGGTTCAGCTGTGTAAAACCCGGAAAAGTGCCGAAAAAAAAAAAAAAAGTTCGCGAGTGGATACGGTGAGTTTCGTGTGTCGAGAACAGAATCGAGTTGTGAGTGACAGTGGTAGCGGTACTGAGTGCAAAAAACGAACAAGAAAGAGGGTAGACCGATATGTCTCCTCATAAACACCCACCCGCAATGACTTTTCAGTTTATCCGTGATCATGGTGCTTGCAACAGCACCGAAATATCGGGAACTCACAACAAACAGTAAACATGGTAAATATCCCGTTTCTAATGTTAATGTTAAAGATGTTCTTTATTAGGGTGACACCGGCGTCAGTTGTGCAACGCCCTTTGGTAAAACCGTACTGTTGATCATAAAAGATAGAATGTTTGTTAAAATGACGCAACAATTGGTTGAGCATTAACTTTTCGAAGACCTTACTGAGAACCGGCAGTATTGACACTGGCCTATAATTATTGGCTTCTTTGCTATCCCCGGATTTAAACAATGGAACTACTTTACTGTGTTTCATGAGGTCCGGAAAAACTCCTTGATCGACACTAGTATTAAATATGAAAGCTTAATTGAAAGATAAACTAGGTGCAGTTATGTAAAACGCAGGATCGAGTTTGTAATATTGTTTATCTACACTCACAACGTAATGTTCCAAATATGAATTCAAAAAATATTGTATAAACACGTACTTTATATTCGTGGATAGGTAAAATTTAAAAAAAAAACCATTACAGTTCAACATTTTCCTTCGATTTTCAAACAACTGCATCATAAAATAACTTTTTAATTTTTATAGCACACTTTTACTTTTTAATTTTCTGGCGCGTATGTGCTGTAGTAAAGAAGTTTCATTGTCTGTGGATGCGCGCGCTGCGCAATGAGAATCTAAATTGCCCGCCATACCAAATATTTTTCCCTTTCCACTTTTGTTATATTTCAACTGTATGAGTGAAGATAAAGTAGTGTATGCAACGGCATATAATTAGGTATTAAAACACTCGCGTAATATTATTATCAAATTCGGCTTCGCCTCATTTGATAAACCTACGCTCGTGTTTTAATAACCCTTATTATATGGCCATTGCATAAACTACTATTATCTACACTCACAACGTAATGTTCCAAATATGAATTCAAAAAATATTGTATAAACACGTATTCATGGATTCGTATAAACACAATTGTATAAACACGTATTCACGTATTCATGGATAGGTAAAATTAAAAAAAAATATCATTACAATGCAACATTTTCCTTCGATTTTTAAACAACTGCATCATAAAATAACTTTTTAATTTTTATAGCACACTTACTTTTTAATTTATTGGCGCTTATGGGCTCATTGAAGTACTGTCATTGTCTAAGGAGGCGCGCGCTGCGCAGTCATGCGCAATGAGTATATTGAATTCATCCCAAATATTCTGAGCATGATTATAAGCTTCATCAGTACTTAATATCTGCGTTGGTCAAAGAATTATGAAAACAATATTTAGATGGCAATGATTTTTGTTCATAACATTTCCAATCAGTCATAAAATCATACGGATAATATACCTTTTCGGGTCAGCAAAGTAAATTGTCGTTCATTAGAAACATGAGATCGAAGATTAACAAAATCATCTACGTGCAATGTTTTAGCAAGTTTGTCTAAACTTGTTCCTAAAAAGTTGAAAGAATCTAAAAACCTTATTTGTATAAACTCGTTATCAGCAACAGGAATATACTTTGTAAATGCTGTATATTTTTCCTTGTTCTTGGGTATTATTTTAATTTGCCTCGGAATTTCCACAAACTTTTTTATAAATAAATGGCAGTCGTAGCCAGATAAATTATGAAAAAATATTGGAACGAATTTTGGTACTTTATGTTGCAAATTACAGTGTCGATGTGCTGCGCCTCGGTATCGACCTGTAATATGACAGTGATCCCTTACGCTATCGGTCATAAGTAAATTTTCACAAATGTAGCACTTAACAGAGCGTTTAAAATCGAGGTCATTTTCCTCTGTGAATATCGTAGGCTCGCTTTTGGATAGAATTCTATGTATTGCTTTAATATCTTCAATCAGAAAAAGTACAAATTTTGAAAAACAATCTTTGCCGCAATAACTTCAGTATCCGTCAGCCCTATCATTAAATGATGGTACTACATTATAGGCGAACGCGGTCGGCACGTGACGTTGTGAGTATGACGGGTTGACGGTGTTGAATTCATCGCCGGAAATCGGTTCGAGCAAAGTTTCGATATCAGCATATAAGACGAAAGGAATATTTTGTTTCCTATCATAATTCTTTAATTTTAAAAACTATCCCTGTTCCGGTAAAATGGTGACTATTCCCCCACACAGGTATGATTCAATTTGGCTGTGCGTTGGAAAAAAACAATAAGCATGTTTCGCAGAAGTTTTACGCAGAAGGTTTACCATGATGTTTGGTCATCTGATTTCTAACTAGACGAGGCAAGTCTTTGATAAGACAGTAATGAGATTTAGTGTTATTTTCTAAAAGCAATAGATGGATACTCTTAGATTTATTATTCGTTGATGTATACAAAGGTCCAATGATCGTCTTATCATTTTTTAAACCATACACGAATATATTCAGAAAGGAATTATTTTTCTCAAAGACTGCTATTTTATTTTATATTATTTATTTAAGGAAAAACAAACAGTAGCACAATAAGAAACAGTCATACTATCTTAAATATATATCTCAACCGCGCATATGATCTATGCGACGAGGAACATTTGCGTGCTGAGCTAACACATGTTCAGAGGGTCCTACAGAGTAACGGATATACGGGGAGGACTGCACAGCCTATTCGAAAAACTGGTTTTAAGCACCGGAAGTGCGAGGTTGAGAGGCAGCCAGCATTTTTACCGTACGTGAGGGGAGCGACAGATAAGGTTGCTAACATTCTTCGGAAATACGCCGTAAAGACTGTCTTCACTCCTTTCAGAAAAGTGTCACAGATGTTGCGCTCGCCGAAGGACAACTTTCCACTGCAAAAGCCCGGTGTTTATAAAGTCGATTGTAGTTGTGGCAAGTCATACATCGGTCAGACGAAGCGTACTGTTGCTTGTCGAATTTCAGAGCATATCAGGGCGGTAAAGAACAATGACACCCAAAAATCGGCCATAGCTCAACATCTTTTGGAATCCGGATTGAACCACTGGATTGAGTTACATAACCCTCAGGTCATTTCGACAGAACGCCACTATATCCCTAGACTGGTGAGGGAAGCTATCGAGATTACTAAATATAAGAACTTCAACCGGGAGGATGGGTTTCAACTGTCGAGAGCTTGGAATCCAGTGGTTCAGCTGTGTAAAACCCGGAAAAGTGCCGAAAAAAAAAAAAAAAGTTCGCGAGTGGATACGGTGAGTTTCGTGTGTCGAGAACAGAATCGAGTTGTGAGTGACAGTGGTAGCGGTACTGAGTGCAAAAAACGAACAAGAAAGAGGGTAGACCGATATGTCTCCTCATAAACACCCACCCGCAATGACTTTTCAGTTTATCCGTGATCATGGTGCTTGCAACAGCACCGAAATATCGGGAACTCACAACAAACAGTAAACATGGTAAATATCCCGTTTCTAATGTTAATGTTAAAGATGTTCTTTATTAGGGTGACACCGGCGTCAGTTGTGCAACGCCCTTTGGTAAAACCGTACTGTTGATCATAAAAGATAGAATGTTTGTTAAAATGACGCAACAATTGGTTGAGCATTAACTTTTCGAAGACCTTACTGAGAACCGGCAGTATTGACACTGGCCTATAATTATTGGCTTCTTTGCTATCCCCGGATTTAAACAATGGAACTACTTTACTGTGTTTCATGAGGTCCGGAAAAACTCCTTGATCGACACTAGTATTAAATATGAAAGCTTAATTGAAAGATAAACTAGGTGCAGTTATGTAAAACGCAGGATCGAGTTTGTAATATTGTTTATCTACACTCACAACGTAATGTTCCAAATATGAATTCAAAAAATATTGTATAAACACGTACTTTATATTCGTGGATAGGTAAAATTTAAAAAAAAACCATTACAGTTCAACATTTTCCTTCGATTTTCAAACAACTGCATCATAAAATAACTTTTTAATTTTTATAGCACACTTTTACTTTTTAATTTTCTGGCGCGTATGTGCTGTAGTAAAGAAGTTTCATTGTCTGTGGATGCGCGCGCTGCGCAATGAGAATCTAAATTGCCCGCCATACCAAATATTTTTCCCTTTCCACTTTTGTTATATTTCAACTGTATGAGTGAAGATAAAGTAGTGTATGCAACGGCATATAATTAGGTATTAAAACACTCGCGTAATATTATTATCAAATTCGGCTTCGCCTCATTTGATAAACCTACGCTCGTGTTTTAATAACCCTTATTATATGGCCATTGCATAAACTACTATTATCTACACTCACAACGTAATGTTCCAAATATGAATTCAAAAAATATTGTATAAACACGTATTCATGGATTCGTATAAACACAATTGTATAAACACGTATTCACGTATTCATGGATAGGTAAAATTAAAAAAAAATATCATTACAATGCAACATTTTCCTTCGATTTTTAAACAACTGCATCATAAAATAACTTTTTAATTTTTATAGCACACTTACTTTTTAATTTATTGGCGCTTATGGGCTCATTGAAGTACTGTCATTGTCTAAGGAGGCGCGCGCTGCGCAGTCATGCGCAATGAGTATATTGAATTCATCCCAAATATTCTGAGCATGATTATAAGCTTCATCAGTACTTAATATCTGCGTTGGTCAAAGAATTATGAAAACAATATTTAGATGGCAATGATTTTTGTTCATAACATTTCCAATCAGTCATAAAATCATACGGATAATATACCTTTTCGGGTCAGCAAAGTAAATTGTCGTTCATTAGAAACATGAGATCGAAGATTAACAAAATCATCTACGTGCAATGTTTTAGCAAGTTTGTCTAAACTTGTTCCTAAAAAGTTGAAAGAATCTAAAAACCTTATTTGTATAAACTCGTTATCAGCAACAGGAATATACTTTGTAAATGCTGTATATTTTTCCTTGTTCTTGGGTATTATTTTAATTTGCCTCGGAATTTCCACAAACTTTTTTATAAATAAATGGCAGTCGTAGCCAGATAAATTATGAAAAAATATTGGAACGAATTTTGGTACTTTATGTTGCAAATTACAGTGTCGATGTGCTGCGCCTCGGTATCGACCTGTAATATGACAGTGATCCCTTACGCTATCGGTCATAAGTAAATTTTCACAAATGTAGCACTTAACAGAGCGTTTAAAATCGAGGTCATTTTCCTCTGTGAATATCGTAGGCTCGCTTTTGGATAGAATTCTATGTATTGCTTTAATATCTTCAATCAGAAAAAGTACAAATTTTGAAAAACAATCTTTGCCGCAATAACTTCTGTATCCGTCAGCCCTATCATTAAATGATGGTACTACATTATAGGCGAACGCGGTCGGCACGTGACGTTGTGAGTATGACGGGTTGACGGTGTTGAATTCATCGCCGGAAATCGGTTCGAGCAAAGTTTCGATATCAGCATATAAGACGAAAGGAATATTTTGTTTCCTATCATAATTCTTTAATTTTAAAAACTATCCCTGTTCCGGTAAAATGGTGACTATTCCCCCACACAGGTATGATTCAATTTGGCTGTGCGTTGGAAAAAAACAATAAGCATGTTTCGCAGAAGTTTTACGCAGAAGGTTTACCATGATGTTTGGTCATCTGATTTCTAACTAGACGAGGCAAGTCTTTGATAAGACAGTAATGAGATTTAGTGTTATTTTCTAAAAGCAATAGATGGATACTCTTAGATTTATTATTCGTTGATGTATACAAAGGTCCAATGATCGTCTTATCATTTTTTAAACCATACACGAATATATTCAGAAAGGAATTATTTTTCTCAAAGACTGCTATTTTATTTTATATTATTTATTTAAGGAAAAACAAACAGTAGCACAATAAGAAACAGTCATACTATCTTAAATATTACATTTGTACAATTATGCTACCCACTACGTTCTCCACAGATTACTATTTAAAGTATTTAAAACTAGCTAGTAACACAGATACAATACACAACGTTTGCTGTCCTAGAACTAAGCCTAAAACTCATATCTGTATTTTTTAATAATGTCTCAAGATTCGCGCTTTTTACTCAATGATCTTGGAACATACCAACTGTTAATTAAGCCTGATAATATTTGCTTCTTAATAGCTCGTGTGAAGGGACTTCTTAATTCTTTATTGTACACCAAAAAAAACAACATTACATACAGTGTGATAATAAAGTACATGTACAAAGGCGAGCTTAACTCATTGTTGAGTTCTCTTACAGCAAACCCTATGGTGACAGAGAAAGATGACAATATAGAGGGCAGGATCCAGTGTACAATATTAAAATAACCAATGACGAATTAAATTAAAACATAAATATACTTACTTAAATACATATACCTATATATATAAATACATATACTAATACTATGTCATTGTGCAAGGAAATGATCTTTAATCTTCCTCTTGAAGACCTCCAGAGAAGGGCTGTCGCGGAGGGAGTGTGGGAGAGAGTTCCAGAGACGCACTGCTGTAACAGAGAAGGAGCCATCATACCGGCTGGAAGTGTGTCGCGGAGGACGAAGGAGAAGAGAGGTGGCAGTGCGACAGGTTTTACCTCTCGGCACGAGGTATTCAAAGCGTTCACGAAGGTATTGAGGAGAATTAGGATTATGTAGGATGGTATAGAGAAGGGATAGGATATGAGTATCTCGACGACGCCGAATCGGCAGCCACCTTAATCGGTTCCGAAACTCCGACACATGGTCGTATTTGCGGAGGCCAAAAATAAAGCGGATGCATAAATTCTGCAGTCGCTCGAGTTTATTAAGGAGTACCTCCGTTGCATCTAGAAAACAGACATCCGCATAGTCTATGAGCGGTAGAAGAAGGGATTGCGCAAGAGTAACCCTAGTGTGAAATGGTAAGAATTTTTGGAGACGTTTAAGGGACTGAAAGGAGTAAAAGACCCTCTTACTCACATTTGCAATATGGACCTCCCAAGAGAGGTTAGTGTCCATATGAACGCCTAGATTTTTTGCGGTTTTGGAGTAATCTATGGGCACTGAATCATACGCTATCGGCGGGAGAGACTGGTGATCCAATAGGTTGAGCATGTATCTACCACCAACAATGAGCGCTTGCGATTTGTTTGGGTTCAGTAAGAGTCCGTAGGATTTAGCCCACTTGTTAATATTTTCA
Source organism: Anorthoa munda (assembly GCA_945859665.1). Taxonomy (NCBI): domain Eukaryota; kingdom Metazoa; phylum Arthropoda; class Insecta; order Lepidoptera; family Noctuidae; genus Anorthoa; species Anorthoa munda. Next base: position 209,632 of record OX243919.1, on the reverse strand, counting down.
AGATCACTGTTGATGGCAGCCACAGCCCCTTCGAGTTCACCTACTTTAAAATGGCGATACAACTGCAAAAGGGACTTCACGAATAACTCTGATCAATATCGTTAAAATCAAATTATCAACAGTAACCCTTTACTATCGCTCACTAACATAGCATACAGATACCTCATCCCATACAAAGAAACCGTGCCGACGTAACTAGCGTTTTTCGACTGCTTATTCTGGCAATTTTTTGTACATCGAACGCATTCGGTTCTATTTCACGGTGATAGATAGATGGTGTTAGCAGCGACTTGCAAGTAAAAGGGTTTACTAGGTACGTGAATGCTTTTTTCTTTAAATTCAGTGAAGGTTTGTTTTCTAGTATTTATTTGCACGTTTTTACAGTTTTTTTTTGCACCAAAATGTGTTAAAATGCAAACTTTAACAATCGAGTGGAATGCCTCAGAAATTTAAAATGCGCCATCTATTGGCATCAATTTTAAATGATGATCCGTCTAATAATCTTTTAAATGTGAATTAAGAGCCCAATATTCCATAATTTTGTACTTAGGAGAGTTGATTAAGGGGTGCCTCGGCTTCGCCTCGGCCCACATTTACACGTTCGTCCATCAATGCCTATTTTGCTGGCCGCTGCAGTAATGTACTATATTAAACATTACGTTATAATATATTTATTTGCTGATCCTTTAGGGTTGCTTGGATTAGCTTTTTATATGCATTTTTATTAAGAAAAAGAATGTCGATTGAACTAAATTCATTGTTATACGTCTCAACCAAACGATGAAGTGGTGAACGCGAGCCAGCGTTGGATTTACAGGGGCTAGTAGCAAATAGATGTCGAGTACGTACCTTACGTACACGAACTGTTCGAGGAACCAGGTAACTAAGACTCCTAACTAGGTCCGGACAATTAAAATGATTGCGGCACATATTGAACAGAGTCATAACTGCCAGAAGTTTCCGTCTTGACTTTAAGGTCAGAAGATCATATTTTTTAAGGTCAGAAGATCATATTTTTTAATAAGCAAGTGGTATGACATTTTATCCAATAACATCTAAAATTCATAGCACGAAGGTATTTACGTTGTACTAATTCTAATCTTACACTATATTTTACATAAAAAGGGTTCCAAATAAGCACTGCAAACTCTAACTGTGGCCTAATTATTGATTTGTATAAGTGCAAAAAGGTGGAAGGTCGACGAAAATCCCTGGAAGATCTCATAACAAAACCAAACATTTGGTAGGCCTTGTTAACAATTTTTTCTATATGAGTATCCAGATGGAGCTTTGAATCTAGCAGAACACCAAAATCGCGGAGAAAACTTACTTTACTAATTGGCGTATTGGCTAGACGATAGTCGAACTCAGTAATATTTTTCTTTTTGGTGAATGTTATAACATGACACTTTGGAAGACTAAGATAAAGCTTATTGGAGGAGCAGTAGTTAGAGAAACGGTCTAAATCCTGCTGGAAGTTAAAACAATCGACTTTATCAGAAATAATTTTATAGACCTTTAAATCGTCCGCGTAGAGAAGAAATTTTGAATTTTGAAAACAGTGTTTTATGTCATTGATGTACAAAAGAAATAATAAAGGGCCTAAAATGGAACCTTGTGGTACACCGGAGGTGAACCGAAAAGAGCCAGATTCAAAGCTATTAACAACCACCTTTTGTGTTCTGTTAGTTATGTAAGATATAAACCACCGTAAAAGGTCCCCTCTGATTCCATTGTAAGCAATTTTATTAAGTAGTAGTGTGTGATCAAGTTTATCGAAAGCCTTCTGAAAATCTGTGTAAACCGCATCAATCTGCTGTCTATTATCGAGACTATCATACAGTTGGGTCGTGAAAATAAGGAGATTGCTAATGCAAGATCTGTCTTTAACAAAGCCATGTTGTTCTTTTATTAAAACAGTGCGAATAGCAGGATATAATTTATTATGTACCAGTCTCTCAAATAACTTGAAAAAAGCAGATAGTAAAGAGATAGGTCGATAGGTCTCTACGTTATGTACGCCACTCTTATGAACTGGTACAATATTTGCATGTTTCCAAACTTCAGGGAAAATACCACATGATAAACATTTATTATATAATATAAGTAAAGGATACTTATTTATTTATTTATTTAATACTTCATGCACACAAACGTACAGAGGCGGACTTAATGCTTTAGGCATTTTCTACCAGTCAACCTTTGGGTGATGCAGAGACAACTAGTGGTAGGTGCAATATAGACAATTAAACGACTCAGATTTATGCAAAACAAATATATATATATATATATAAACTATAAATACAATAAAATCAAGAAAATTATACTCAAAAGAACAAACTAAATATATAGATATACTTAAATATTAGTAATATTAGATTAATTATTGAACAACATTAGCGTTGTGACGATACTACTGCCAACTTCTTACGAATGTGCTCGCGAACTTTAACTTTGAAGGTTAACCGGTTGGTTGCCATCCTGATTTCCTGGGGGAGCGCATTCCACAGAGAAATAGACTGAACGAAGAAAGAACAGTGAATAAAGTCAGTGCGGTGGGTGGGACATTGAAGAAGGCGGTTATGGGATGACCGTAGATTTTTATTGTGGTTGGCGCAAATGTAGTTAAAGTGAGGGGCCAGATAACTAGGGGGATTAGAAGAGGTGAGAAATGAAAACAACGTAGTTAGTGCCCTTTGCTCTCTGCGCTGGCGTATAGGCAACCACTTTAGAAGCGATCGATGCGCAGAGACATGATCATATTTACGCAAATTGAAAACAAATCGAATGCAGTAATTTAGAAGACGGTCAAGTTTGTTGAGAAGATCTGCATTCAGGTCATAGTAGCACACGTCACCATAATCGATGATAGGAAAAATTAGGGCCTGCACAAGCATTGCCTTCGTGTTCGATGGTAATAAGTTTTTCATACGATACAGAGCCCGCAGCGTTCCAGTGACCTTCCGACTTACACTAGCAACTTGAGTACGCCAGTCAAGGGTATTATCGATGTGCAGGCCCAAGTCCTTTACATCGGTGCTGAAAGGAACAATTTTACTGTCAAACAAAACAGGTGGCAAAGTTGTACCATCTACTTTAGCGATGCTTCGGTGACTCCCAACGATGATCGCCTGACATTTATTGGGGTTTACTGCCACACCGAATCTATCGGACCAGGTTTTTATAGCCGATAAGTCCCTGTTTAATTTACTGATAAGGTCAGGTATTTCGTCAACACTCCCCTGACAGTACAACTGCAGGTCATCTGCATACAGATGATACGCACACTGAAGTTCGAAAGTAATAAGATTTATGAAAATAGAAAAAAGAAGAGGAGAAAGAATGCCGCCTTGAGGAACGCCAGTTTCCAAATTACACCAGTGAGATGACGAATCCCCAACGTGAACCGACTGCTGACGTTCCTGAAGGTAAGAGGTGAACCATTCCAGTGCTTCGGGAGAGACCATCAAATAGGACAGAATGGCTAATAGGACGTCGTGACTAACGGTATTGAAGGCGTTCGAGAAATCGACCAGCACTAGTACAGTGACTTTGGTGTCTTCCAAACCTACCCTCATATCGCCAGTCACTTTAAGGAGTGCGGACACAGTGCTGTGCCCGGGCCTGAATCCAGATTGAAGAGGGCTAATGAGTGAATTACACTGCACAAAGTATGAAAGTTGTTTGTGGACACAAGCCTCAAGCACTTTGGATAGGAAGGGTAGGATAGAAATTGGACGAAAGTGGGTTGGAAGAGTGGGATTGGAAACTTTAGGTAGTGGACGAACATAGGCTTTACGCCACAGGGAGGGGAATACTCCGGAAAACAAGGAAAAATTTACAATATGGGTGATAGCAGGTAGAAGGTGATCCAAAATAGCTATGACCATATCACGAGTGATATTATCACAGCCCACCGCTTTGGATTTGATGGAGAGGATGATTTTTCTGATCTCGCCCGGCTCAACTGGAACTAAACGAAAAGGATTAATGAGAGGACGCGTTAGACCAGAGATAAGAGACAGAGTTTGTTGCTTGGTTAGACGATCCATGGTAGGCACAGTGGAGAAATGACGGTTGAGATCGTCTAAGTCAATAGAATTTGGAAGGTCTAAATGTCGCGGTTTGCCGATACCAAGTGTTCCAAGGAACTTCCAAATATCGGCAGAAGAACAAGAAGAAATATTTTCTAAAATGTGGTGGCGTTTAGCATTGCGTATCATCTGGTTACATTTATTCCTTGAAGTCTTAAATAGCGCCCAGTTCTCATCAGTACGATCCCTTTTATATTTTCGGAACGCGCGGTCCCTGCGTCGCATGGCCATCTGTATTCCTCTGGTCATCCAAGGCGCAGGAGGACGTTTCAACTTCACTTTTTTGACGGGAGCGTGGATGTCGTAAAGTTTGACCACAACATCATTAAAGATCGCCAACTTTTCGTTAACCGAAGTGGCCTCCATCATGATTTCCCAATCGATCACAGATGCATCCTCCTTAAGTTTCTCAACGTCCATCCTGGCAAAACAACGCCTGTACAGAACCTTGGGTTTAGGTTTAGGAGGTTTGAGGATATAGCAAAGGAAAATCATGTCGTGATGAGAGAAGCCAGGAGCGTCATGCTGACCATGGGAAGAGACAAGGGAGGGATTCGAGGTAAGGATAAGATCGAGCCAGGTGTCATCACCACTTTTATTATGATGAGTAGCCTGGAGCGGCAAAACGTGCAGACTAGCTGACTCGATAAGATGGAGAAGCTTACGGGATCGAGGGGAGTTTTGGGAAAGGAGGTTTGTATTGAAATCACCCATGATAATGTGGTGTGCATACTCAGAACCCAGAGATTCAAGAACTGATTCGAATTCAGTGAAATAATCGACAGACGGGGGACAGTAGACTACACCGATAACGGTTTTGGCTCCTTTGACGCAAACTTCAAGGAAGATAAACTCCGCAGAGGCAGAGTAGTTTGAAGAGGAAGTAGCTATTATTTTATAAGGAAAATCACTGCGAAGATATATTGTCACACCACCTCCTCCCTTACCAATCCGATCATTCCGTATAAGAACGAAACCGGTGAGAGGGTAAGTGGTGGACAGAAGATGCGGTTTGAGCCAAGTTTCGGAGATCAGGATAGCGTGAATGTTTTTGTTGTTAAACGCATCGTACAGCTCGCTGTAGTGACTGGGTACGCTTTGTGCGTTAATGTGACACACATTCACCAACCGACTAGACTCATCATTGAGGTTATGTTGCAAAAAGTCACCAATGGTGCCACCGAGTGAACAAAAACTCGCGTCGCTTGAAGAGGCAGTAGATTCGTTAGCTGAGAAGTAAGACTCATTGTCTGACATAAATAGAAGAAATCAATATATATTATACCTACACAATTATAAATATACTATTGCTAAAAACAAAACAACTGAGGTGCCACTTTGCACCACCCGCCAGCTTACACCAAACACTAAAATAGTTATTTAAACAAATAATTCAGCACTTTCAAACGTTATTCAATAAAAGAAAAAAAAAATAACAAGGAAACTGAAGAAAACCGTTGCTTCCGAAACAAAAAAAAACAAATTTAAAAAATAAAATAAACAAAACAAACATAAAACAGTCGCACACCGCTACTGAATGAGAAAAAAAATATCGAAAACACATTGGAACAAAAAACAAAACGTAGTACCCAAACAAATATAACATTTACATAATAAAAAACTCATATAAAATATAAACAGTCTGACATCGCTACGAATTGTTTAATTAAATAATAACAAAATTGAAATTAGACAAAATAATAATCGTTATTCATTATCTAGTTGATCCACAGAATATCCCGATTCCATGAATACATCGAATGAAAAATTTCTGAACGTAGATTACAAATGTCAAAATAATTTCTGCCGTCTATTTGACACTGACAGATAAACAAAATTTTGAGGGTGTCAACAAAACATGAAAACATTAGCGGAGGTATCGAATATTTCAACCAATTATTAATAAATACACCTCTATATAAAAACCAAAACACGCAAACAGTGAACGGTGAACAACACAGAAGAAGAATTAGTATGAGAAGGGAAACATACATAGCGGTTAGTAAAGACTTTGAAACAATAGATTGATGGACGAAAAGACACTCACAACACAATTCAGCTATTTACGTGTTATGTTTTTCAGGTTCCCGCCTGCGTCCGCACCTCTTTCGCTCCTTGATGGAACTACTGCCAGTGACTTGGGGTACCTGGCTATAAGGGGCATCAGCTCGTCAGTGGAAGTCACCTTATGCCGACTCCCGTCAGAGGCCTTTATAACGATGATACCATCCTGTGTCCAAGACGACCGCATGCCAAAGTGCTCGCGTGCCTTTACAAAGACAGACTGCCTAGCTCTCGTCAAGAACTCCTTGACGGATATTTTGGAGCCCTTCAATCTTGTTTTCGCCCTCCAAACTGAAGCCTTGATGTCCACACTGGCGAACCAAATGAGAATTGGCCTGTGATGTTCCTTGCTGGGGGCTCCAAGTCTATGACAGGCCTCAATTGAAGACACTGCAACATTCTTGAGAGCAAGCTTGGTGCTTATCACATCCAGGATTACTGCCTTGCTGTCCTCATTCTCCACTTCAGCAATTCCTTGGAAAACCAATGCCTTCCGCCGGTGCCTGGTCTCCATGCCATCAATATGTTTGGCACACTCATTGATCTGGCTTCGGAGCAGACCAAACATAGAGAAAACGAGCTCCCGGAAAGTGCGAAACTCATCAGCTATCTTCGCCACTGTGTTTGCTTTGGAAGGCCCAGCACTCCGGATCTGCGCTTCGATTTCGCCCATCTTCCAAACTTCCTTAAAAAGGTCTCCTCCAGGGTTTTCTGAGCAGCCATAACTTCAGCGTATTGTGACATTGTTTCTTTAAAGTGCTGACTATTGGTGTAGTGAAAGTGCAGTGATCAGCTGGCAGGTGGCGCATAAATTATGATTGTAACATAAATGTGCCACAAACAATGGCAATTGTATTTTAGCACTTGTAGGTTAATTACTGATCTAAATTTAAACAGTATTTTCAGTAATAACTATTAATTATATTTTAAATAAAATTTACACAAAAAATGAACGTCTATGCTTTTTCGACACCTACCCGCGAAAAAAAAAAAAAACTAAACAACTAAAAAACTACTTATAGTAAAGGATAGGGGTGCAAGAAAGGAGCCTCCCCGAGTGACGTACTTTCCGACCTTCTGCTACGTCCGGCGCGCCCTGGGCAGTCGACTCCTGTCGATTCCTAATCTAATCCTTCACCACGATGGCAAATATAAGCCCTAATCGGCCTTTTTCGGGTCCAAACAGTCCACTCACAAAACCGGCCTTGTGTGTAGTCTCGATTAACATCGAAGGGTTCTCTCGGGACAAAGCAGAAATTCTTTCTGTGTTGTCCCGTAACACGCACTGTGACTTTCTATGTGTTCAAGAGACCCACCGGGATTCCATCCAGGGCAGGCCTCACGTTCCTGGACTGTCACTTGTCGCCGAGATCTGCCACCCGAAGCACGGTAACGCAGTGTTTATTGCTCCCGGCGTAAGTGTTATCGCTACAAAATGCTCTAGTGCAAACAACATAGAAGTTATCTCTCTAGACCTTGGTAACTGCACAGTGACATCGGTGTATAAACCCCCAGGCATTCCGTTTCAATGGGAAACACTTGATACTGACATTCAGCGCACAAAAATAGTAGTTGGTGACTTCAACAGCCATAGTTCCAGCTGGGGCTATAGTTCTACAAATTCAGACGGCCAAGCTGTTGAGGATTGGGCAGAAGCTCACGATATGGCCTTAATCCATGACCCTAAACAACCAGCGTCTTTCAATAGCGGCAGATGGAAGCGTGGGTACAATCCGGACCTAATATTTGTTAGCTCAAATATCACCACCCAGACCAAAAAGACTATGTGTCGCCCAATCACCCGAATGCAACATAGGCCGATCGTCTGCACTGTACAGTCCGTCGTTCGCCCTGTGTCCATGCCATTCAAACGCCGATTCAACTACCTTCAAGCTGACTGGGAACAATTTTTGAAATCTGTGGACGAAGAACTACATAACATCCCGCCTTCCCCACAAAATTACGACAAATTCGTGGGTGTAGTTTCGGTTATATCCCGAAAATGTATCCCCCGAGGTTGTCGTACTTCGTACATTCCTGGCATATCCCAAGAATTTGGTGAACTCCTACAAGCTTACGAACGTCTCTACGACAACGACCCTTTTTCGGAAGAGACAGTTGAAGCTGGAGAAAAATTGCTGGCACAGATAAGTGAGCGACGCCAGGAAAAATGGCCCACAATAGTAAAAAAGCTTGGAATACTATTCGCAAGCTTACTAGTGAAACACCACCAGCTCATTCACCTAGCTCAGTTACGGCTAACCAAGTGGCTCATCAACTCCTTCTTAACGGAAAACCCGCAAAACGCTTTGGCAGAACGCCCAAAACTAGTATACCCTGTTCACTCTCTAAGTCCGTATGCGACCCATTCAAACTGACGGACATCATCTCAGCTATTCGACAGCTGAGCTGGGGTAAGGCCTCTGGGGTGGATGATATATCGGTGGCACAAATTAAGCACTTCGGTCCGGTATCCATCTCGTGGTTGCTGCAACTTTTTAACAACTGTTTGGAAACAGCAAATATACCTCGTCTTTGGAGGAAATCAAAGATTATTGCTGTACCCAAGCCAGGAAAACCACATGACGACCCAAAAAACTTCCGCCCTATATCCCTCCTCTGTCACACCTACAAACTTTTTGAAAGGCTACTGTTGGCCCGTCTCACAGACCTCGTTGATCCAAAACTTATTCCAGAGCAAGCTGGATTTAGAATTAAATCTTGCTGTGGCCAGGTCATCAACCTCACACAACATATCGAGTATGGGTTCAAAACGAGGAAAGTGACGGGTGCAGTTTTTGTTGACCTGTCGGCAGCCTATGACACCGTTAATATTCAGCGCTTGTTATGGAAGGTTACCAACTTAACAGAGGACCCAAAGTTCATTAAAATTCTCAGAGAACTCCTCAGTAACCGACGATATCAAGTGAATCTTCTGGATGATAGGAGTAGGTGGCGTGTCCAAAAGAATGGTCTGCCTCAGGGTAGCGTTCTGGCTCTCCTGCTGTTCAACATCTACACCAACGACCAACCAGTGAGTAGTAACACAACCCGCTTCCTGTACGCTGACGACCTAGCTTTAACTTGCCAAGCTACTGATTTTGAGGAGATTGAGGCTAATCTTTCCATCGCCCTTTCAGATCTCAGCCAATATTATGCTGACAACGCTCTGAAGCCAAATCCCTCAAAAACACAGTCGTGCGCCTTTCACCTACGTAATAGGCAAGCGGGCCGAACGCTTAACATTTCATGGCAGGGGGTGCCAATCCTCCATAGTTCCCACCCAAAATACCTCGGCATTACTCTGGACAGGTCCCTCAACTACAGAAATAACTGAGAGAATGTCAAGTGGAAGGTGCATTCAATGAATAACCTGCTTCGCCACCTAACGTCCACCAGATGGGGAGCGTCACCTCAAGTCCTGCGAACGACTGGCATGGCACTCTGTTTCTCCGCTGGTGAATATGCAAGTCCAGTATGGAGCCGCTCTGCCCACTCCAAATTAGTGGATACAGCTCTGAATGAGACGTGCCGGATTGCCACAGGTTGCCTCAAACCGACTCCTGTGCGAATGCTGTATCCACTTATCGGCATCGCGCCTCCGGAAATTCGCAGGACTATAGCAAGTCGCACAGAGAGGGCGAAACTAGAAACCGACCCACGCCATCCAATGCACAATTACAGCTCAGTGCCCCAGCGCCTAAAAAGCCGTAAAAGTTTCCTAGGATGCGTGGGTCTATGTGATGGAAACTCCTCTTCGGCGAGATGCGACCTTTGGCGAGAGAAGCTCAAGCCTCCTGAAAATTTTATTGGGCCATCGGAGAGCCTTCCGCCTAGGCACACTCTGCCGTGGTCGTCCTGGAAAACCCTAAATAGACTCCGCACTCAGGTTGGCCGCAGCAAGGATAACCTCCACAGGTAGGGGTTCTCTGATGGCACTAGTCTTCAGTGCTTCTGCAGCATCTCTCCGCAGACCATGGCCCATCTCACGGAGTGCGCAGTATGCCCTGTCACCTGTACGTACGAAGACCTTATGACTGCGTCACCGAATGGTGTTGCTGTGGCTGAATTCTGGGCCAAACACAATATTTAACTTTTTATATTTGCCATCGACCCGCTAAGAAGAAGTAAAGGATAGCACAGCTTTATCACACGTGTTTTTCAGAAAAACCGACGGAATCCCATTAGGACCAGGACCCTTGGTTGAATCAAGTGATTTTAATTCTTGATGTATTTCATCAAGATACATTTGCAGTTTGCATAGGAAGACATCGTGGTCAGCATTTGTAGATGGTGGTTCCCAAGAGTTATAGTCAAATGTTGAGTGTTCATAAGCAGACTGGAAAAATGTAGCAAACAAGTTGCAAGTAGTAATAGGATCATTGGATGAAATTTGATTGTAATGAACCGTGGATGGGATTTTATTTGTTGTTTTACGGTTAGCAACGTACGTCCAAAATGTCTTAGTATTGGTAGCAACACTGTCTTCAATTGCATTAATATATTTACTATAGCAAATGTCGGCCACTTTATTAAATTTTTTCCTGTTACTCGAGAAAACCTCAGTCACATAAATTCCCATACTTCTTCCACCTAACCCAGGCTTGAGTTTTCTTTTTGAAGGTATGTATGAGTGTTTTGAAAAACCAATTGGGGAAATTAACATTTTTTGGTCGACAAGTGGGTGTGTGTGATTTTATAATTTCATAAAGTTTTTCATAAAACGTAGAAACACATTCATTATGTGCCAAGTTATCCAGTAAAACATTCCAATCAACGTCACTTATCATCATCAGCCTATTAATGTTCCCACTGCTGGGACACAGGCCTCCTCTCTGTGTGAATGGGCCGTAATCCACCACGCGGGCCCAGTGCGGGTTGGTGGATGTCACATGTCTTCGAATTCTTGGTTCTAGGTCATGCCGGTTTCCTCACGATGTTTTCCTTCACCGTTTTGAGAGCAGTGGTCATGAAATAATTTACACAAAGTAAAGCGCCTGCCTGGGTTCCAACCCACGACCTACAACTTGTAAGTCGCGGCATTTATTTATTTATTTTGTTATAGTTAGATTTGTGATAATTTAGTTTATTATCAGCAGTACATTTAGGAATATGTGTGGGGTGAGAGAAAGAAACGTGTACATAGAAAGCTGGATGATAGGAGTCAACAGGTAAAAGGGGGACATCAGGAGAGAATGTATATGCATGAGTATTACAAAAATGTAAATCCGTCATTATTGAAAAAATGGTTATATTGTTTCATAACATGTTGTGAACAGAAATTTGACAAAATACGAGTTACATTTTTCAGTTTGTTGTTCGCAGCATATACCATGTATGAAAACTTATTTACCCAAGCAAGTGAGGGTAAATTAAAGTCACCTGTTAAAATAATATTTTCTACGGAAGAGTCATAACACAACACAGACAGAGAATTAAGAAAAGTTAAGTATGTATCATCAACAGCCTTAGGGGGGATGTAAGTAGCACAAATTATATGATATTTATTGTTTTTCGCGGGTACTTTAACTATAACATGCTCGAGCAAGGTTAACGGGGGCAAAAATGAAATATAGGCGGGATTTAGTACTTAAGATACGGCTATAAGGACGCCACCGCCATCCTTTTTGTTGGTGAGTAAACGGTTACGATCGCATCTAAAGACCAAATAGCGTTGATCAATAAATTCATTATCAGATATGTCTAGTGTCAACCAGGTCTCGGTCAAGATAATGACATCATATGATGTCATTATCTTGACCTTTTATGATTGACTTGATTAAATATTATGTCGCATGCATATGCATGCGACATAATATTTAAATATAGGGTATGCAGTTTAGTCCTGATTGCTCGACAGTTTTGATAATATATGGATATTTTACTATCATTAGCCATTTTTAATATCCCCTCAGATTTTACAAGAAAATAATCCAAAGGAAAAGAAATATTCACTTTGAAACTCATAAGCACGGTAAAGATATCTAACAGTATTCTATCTTCATACAAACGGTCGGAATGCGAGGCATGCCTACGTGACTCGAGCTCAGTACACACTCAGTACGCGAACGCACCGCAGTGACGAACGAACGGTGTGATGGTTTTATAAGCAGTATAATCATTAGCGTGCAGTAAGCGTGCGATTTGTGAATATTTGTTTAAAATAAGTACAAGTACTTAATTATTATGGCAAAGAGCAGTAATTATAGAAAATATTGTGCTGTTTTTGGTTGCTTGAATTCTTCAATAACGCACCCAGAGATAAAAAATTTCAGATTACCGAGAAACTCCGAAAGGGAAAACTATAAAATATTTTTAAATACCTATTAGTATGTAATTTGTTTTTAAGCTATTGCATAGCTTCTATCACGGGCCTTGAGCGCGGGGACCGAATCCAGAAATTCCGTAACGAAAAAAAACCTCACGCTCCCCACTCCGACGGGCAAGGAGGTGTGGCTTGAAGGCCGTGCATCGTCTAACGTCGTTTCAGTTCGGCAGTCTTCGACACGGCGTTGTGTGCGATTAGACGTATTGTACGAACTCTCTCTATTATTATTATTTTTTGTAAAGTTTTTTAACTACTCAGCTCTTGGGCTGGTTTAAACTACATTTACGGGCCGAAACCAAGTAAATGCAGCCAGTGGCGGCTGGTGGACCATATAAGCAGTAGTGCACTTTACCAGCTCACCACGGTATCGAATGTGAAATCGGTAAAAATTCACAGGGGCCTATGTAAATCGGAAAACCATCTCGCTAGCGACTTCTAATTCGACGCCAACGCTCGTCGAGTAGTTACGTCGTTGTACAACTTGACCAAAAATTTAACATTTTGTTGACCTGATGGGTGACTATTGATCATTAACAAGTTGTATTAAAAATAACAACATTTCGTCTATACTAGGTATTTTTATATTTTATAAATTAAATCGATACGCCGATTTTTTTTCGCAGCGGAATGTTTTATCACCTTTTTTTATTAAAATCTGGTATTGACTGAATAATATTTGTTTCAATGGTGAGCACAGAAAGTGCATTTAACCTGTCCTGAGACATGGTGTTTCTGAGAAACATTTTAATTCACTTTAGTGTCGAAAACTCACACATATTGTCCCACAACTCAGTAAGTATATAAAAAAAAACAATAGAAATTAGAATATAGAAGTAACTAAAAGCCGCGATCAATTGCAAAATTGCAAGCTGCGCACTGTGTCCAAAAAAAAGTAAACAAGGCAGTATAGGCACAACATAAACTTTTTCTTGACGCCATATTCTAGTTACCTCATCCTTCAAGTCTCAGTCAGTATTTACTGATTTTTTCAGTTATTGTTTTCTGTATGTTATGTGTGTTGGGAACAGCGATATCTATTAGGTAGGTAACTTTATTTATTTTATCCTGCAGAGTGATATCCGGTCTATTGTAATGAATTGTCCTGTCAGTGAGAATGGCGCGGTCATAGTAGAGTTTATGTGTGTCATTTTCTAATATGGTTTGTGGTGTATAATTATAATAAGGAGTGTTTGCGTCCTGTCTATGTGTGTATTTAACGGCTAGTTTTTGATGAATTACGTTTGCCACTTGATTGTGTCTGTGTGTGTAATCTGTCTGCGTAAGAGTTGTGCACGCCCCAGTTATGTGCTGGATCGTTTCTGGCTGTAAGTGGCACCTACGACATTTATCGTTTGTAGCTGAAGGATCCTTGATAATATATTTTCGGTAATTTTTAGTGTTAATTATTTGGTCTTGTATTGCAATTATAAATCCTTCAGTTTCAGGGAACAAACTACCTATCTTAAGCCATTTGTTTGACGCGACTTTATTTATATGGGATTGTTCCAAGTCGTGAGGATGTCGGCCATGAAGTACTTTTTTCTTCCAGTCTTCCATTTTTTGTGTCTGTGGGTTAATGTTGGTGCTATCTAGTGGATCTGACTGTTCAATTAAGTTAAGTGGAGTGTAGTTGAAATCATTTAGGGCTATAGTTTTATGAATATTGCTGGTACGAGATTTTGAGTGAAAGAATGTTTTAAGTCTACAGATTTGTTTTCTCCACAGATGCTGGATATATATTAGAGTATGAGTATAGATCAGGAACGGATTGGCATTTACTGGTTTTCGGCGTGTGTAGCATAATGGAAGCGTCCAGTTCGGCGATAATCAGCTGTTGTGCCAACTGTATCTTATCAGATGTGAGTGCTGAGAGATTGGAAACGTCAAATCAGCAATATTCAAAACATCCTGGAAGTAGGGATAAGACGAAACTCTATCGGGATGTTGGTTCGAGGGGTATAGAGCCGCCACAACACACCATAAAAAGCAATACTCGTCTTGGTTTCGACTGTTCAAACAAGCTCTTTTATATTTTATAAATTTTGGCAAAGTTATAAATTTAGATCCGCCGAGAGGTTGATATTTATTAATATTTATTTCTAAATGCGAATTGCACAAAAATGTCCAACCACTATCTCTCTCCTGAAACTCTTAATTTTTTTTTAACAGTAAAGCAACTTGTGATTTATAAGTTAAATCAAAATCATAATTAAAATGAATGATAATGTTTTTCGTAGCGAATGATTTCATTTCCTGTTGATAATTTTTATACATAAGAAAAAAATAAAAAAGTTCAAAGTTAATTTTGACAGTTGTATGTTTCTGTAGTAAACTATCTATTAGATTTTTAACTGGTTCACTTATAAATATTATTGAGAAACACCTCAGGGAAATTATTTATTTGTTCGATATTTGCAATGATCTTGTAACTTACGATTCGTGCTTTAAACGAAGAGTTAATCATAAGAATGTTTTCATAAATAGGGGTCGCGCTTTTGTTTTTATGGACATTGCTACGTAAATGACCAGACCAACGACAATATCTACAAATATTTTGCAAACCGAACAGTGAGGCATATTAACGTTACTTATTGAAATTAATTATCATACACTACAGATAGTCACTAAATTCAACTTATTTATTTATTTATTTATTCAAAACTAGCTGGTCCCCGCGGCTTCGCTCCCGTGGGCCACCCCACAGGACCCGTTTTCGGGATAAAAAAATAGCCTATGTTACTCAGGAATAACGTGGCTTTCTATTGGTGAAAGATTTTTTTAAATCGGTCCAGTAGTTTCGGAGCCTATTCGGTACAAACAAACAAACAAACAAAAAAATCTTTCCTCTTTATAATATTAGTATAGATTATGTAAGTAACACCTTAACAGCTACAACGCCAATGCGATGCTACTACCAAAAAGATACAATAGAAATATAATTTAAAATACCATTAAATACAATTAAAATTACAATTAAAATATTACAATTAAAATAACAATCAAAATATAATCAATCATAATAATATAAATACAATTAAAATCCAATTATAATTCAAATAAACACAATAAAATACAATTAAAATACCATTACAATCCAATAAAAAATTCAATTAAAATTATTTTTCACCTGTTTCAATGCACTTCAGTGCTACTCTTGTGAACTTCATCAGGCTACAGTGAAATATATCTATCTCATTCGATATATTATTTAATAATCTTATGGCGCGTGACAAGGGGGCAAACTTGTTCAGGTTAGTTCTATAGGATGGCTCCAGTAGCGTTGGCGTGGGGCGACGCGCGCCCCCGCAGCCGTGCGGCACTCACAGCCCAAGCCTTATATAGATTAACATGTACAACTAACATTCACGATCTTACCTAGTATACAAAAACAAACGAAGTAAGTAGCGTTGCAGAATTATCTAATACAGGACCACATACAGGATCGTTTTGCTCACGCGTTCTCTCCTAGGATGATTACTTCTTCATGAATTTATCCAAAAGTTCATCAAAATATTTCTGTAAAATTAAAAAGGTAGATAAGTACTTATAGTGAAAAATTTACAATGTTTAAAACAAAAATAATGATGTAATAATTACCTGATACATATGTTCATATTTTTATAGTCTAAATGAACAGTCTCTATATACAGGACCGTTTTTCTCTCGTTCTCTCGTTCGATGATCACTCCTCCATGAACTAATCCAAATATTCATCAAAATATTTCTGACTAACCCGGTATACCCACTAAAATAACCCAGCGGCACTCCTGCATCGTCTAAGTGGAGGAGGACTGGGAAACCGGCACAGCCTTTACTTCCAGTCCTCCGCCGACGACCACCCGCCTTTACAGCAGGGCCTTCACGCCCCTCCCTTAGTGGAGGGGCCCGGGAACGACCGCGAGTGCCCGGCCGTTCCCGCCCGACGAGGGTGGTGATTGGTGCAATGCGGACGAAGGCGCCCCCACACCATTCGTCCGCTAATCACCACCAGGAGGAGGGAGGAGACGATTATACAACCGCCTTCTCCCTCCCCTTCTCCGCCTGCGGAGCGGCGGCGCGAGAGGATCGTCCTCCCGCGCACGCTCTGCCGCCTCCTTTTGCGACATCACGTCCTCGCAAAAGGATGCAACCGCCACCCAGGCCTCCTCACTCCCCAGCATGGAGTTGACCACGCCGGGAAGTGAGAGGTCCTGACCGACAACTCCTGTCAGGGCACGGCGCAGCTCAGCCTAGGCTGGGCACACCTCGAGGGTGTTCTGCGCCGTGTCCTCTAACGCGCCGCAGTTGTGGCACGCCGGGGTTTCCTCCCTCCGGATCCGGTGCAGGTGCGTTCCACAGGGGGCGAGAGCCAGTCCTGGAGGAACGCCGCCTCCTGGGCTGCCTCCCGGTCCAGGCGGGTGAGAGTCCACCGCGGGAAGGGAGATTGGCCCGAGCGGGCCATTCATCCCCGCGGGCCCTGGGTGGAGATGTCGAACCGCACATAACGGTGGTCCGACAGGGTCTCCACCATCAACCCGCCAGTTCACAACGCGGGCGGCCAGCACCACTGACCCTCCCCGCTGCCGCACACACGTGTGAACATCTCCCCTGTTTAGGAGGGACACTCCGCACTAAGCCGCCCAAAATTCGGCGTCGCGTCCCCGGACGTTGCAAGAGGCGGCCGGGTTGCCCCAGGCTGCCGACTTGGCATTCAGGTCGCCGACTTGGCATTCAGGTCGCCTAACACGGCAACCTGACGTGGTGCCCCCCTCCCGACGACTGCCGTGAGGACCTCGAGAAAATTCTCGAAGTCCCTTAGTGGGCGGTTTGGGGTGAAATAGACGCCAACCAGGGCTATATCTCCCCACGCGGCGGCCACGTATCCCGGTCCCCTCTCTAAAAGCGAGAGGGGAGGGGAGTCCGTGGCGGGCCGCGACACCAACGCCACCAAGCCGTGGCAACCTAAGCATTTTTTTTTTTTTTTTCTCCCTGGGATAAAACGCATTACGCATACCCCCCTTACGGGAATGGGGGGACTATGTGGGACTCCCCGGGCTGACTGACCCGGTATACCCACTAAAATAACCCAGCAGCACTCCCGCATCGTCTGAGAGAGTGGAGGGATTGATTTTAGGAAATTCTACCCCTAAGTTAATTGTCATGGTGAAGCAGATTTTCCCATCCCTATTTAATTCCTATATTTATGTGTTGAGCCATTTTATAGTTACCAACAGACTTTAAAGTATTAAAAGCATTTTTAATAATTTTTCCTTTGTAAAAGAAGGACTTTTGTACACAACATTTCATCCCCCATGATCCGCCCCCGTTAGATTTTAATCTTCAGCCAAAACCCAAAATTCGAAGATCCTAACTTCAAAACTGACCGACTTTCATACAAACTTTCATCCCCTATTTCACCCCCTTAGGGGTGGAATTCACAAATATCCTTTCTTAGTGGATACGTGCACAGTATAAAGTATCTATGTGCAAAATTTCAAGTCTAGACGATTTCATTATTCCCATGACTTTATCCCCCTTTTCCCCCCTAAAGGGATCTTCAAAATCGCTGAGACACGTGTAAATTATTTTTTAACCTTCAGCCCAAACCCAAAATATGAAGATCCTGACTTTAAAACTGACGGATTTTCATACAAACTTCCATCCCCTATTTCACGCCCTTAGGGGTGGAATTCCAATCCAGAACCTTTTAGACATCCTCCAGCGCAGCAGTGAACAGTTTCGGAGAAATGACGTCTCCCTGTCTCATTCCGCGCTGGAGAAGGATTGGTTTCGAGGTCTGATCCTGAAAACGGACTGACATGGTGGGCGTTTTTGTACAAACACTTCAACACCTCAACGTACCGGTAGTCGATCTGGCACCGTTGGAGAGTCTGCAGTACAGCTCAAGTCTCGATCGAAGCGAAGGCTTTCTCGTAGTCCACAAACGCTAAACAGAGAGGCAGGTTATACTCTTCGTTCTTCTGTATGACCTGCCGCAGCGTATGTATGTGGTCTACGGTGCTAAAGCCTTTTCGGAATCCGGCTTGTTCAGGAGGCTGGAAATCGTCTAACCTGCGTGCGAGACGATTCGTGATGACTCTTGAAAACAACTTGTAGACATGGCTAAGAAGTGAGATGGGCCTATAGTTCTTCAGCCGGGCATTGTCGCTTGGCATCAACGTTAATGGCGAGTACATCACTCACCTTCGATTTGCCGATGACATAGTGGTCATGGCTGAGACCATGGAGAGCCTCAGTAAAATGCTCGATGACCTCAGTAGAGCTTCCGAAAGAGTGGGTCTTAAAATGAACATGGACAATACCAAGGTCATGATGAATGCCTATGTAACACCCACTCCTATCAAGATCGGAGACTCTATACTCTAAGTTGTAGATGAATATGTCTACCTGGGACAAACTGTCCAGTTGGGTAGGTCCAACTTCGAGAAAGAGGTCAACCGTCGAATCTGACTCGGCTGGGCGGCGTATCTTCTCGTTCAATTTACCGCAATGTCTCAAGACAAAAGTCTATGAACAGTGTGTGTTGCCTGTGGGACCGAGACGTGGTCACTCACAATGGGCCTTATCAGAAAGCTTAAAGTCACCCAAAGGGCAATGGAGAGGGCTATGCTCGGAATTTCTTTGCGTGATCACGTCAGAAATGATGATATCCGCAGGAGAACCAAAGTTACCGACATAACCCGAAGAATTGCCAAACTTAAGTGGCAGTGGGCGGGCACATTGCTCGCAGAACGGATGGCCGATGTGCCGAAAAGTTCTGGAGTGGCGACCGCGAACCGGAAGACTATACGACGGAAGGCCTCCCACTAGGTGGACCGATGACCTGGTTAAGGTTGCGGGAAGGCGCTGGATGCGAGACGCATGAGATCGGTCAATGTGGCGACGCCTGGGGGAGGCCTATGTCCAGCAGTGGATGTTTTTCGGCTGAAATGATGATGATGATGAGGGGTGGAATTTGCAAAAATCCTTTCTTAGTGCTCACCTACAATACCAAAGGAACCTACGTGCCAAGTTTCATGATTGAAGCTTCAACCGTTTGGGCTGTGCGTTGATAGTTAGTGAGTAGGTCAGTCAGTCAATCACTTTCTTCTTTTATATGTTTAGATAAGAAGATAGATAAAGATAAAAGATTATAGTTATCAACAGACTTTAAAGACTTAAAAGTATTTTTTTTTTAAATTCCTTTGTAAAAGAAGGACTTTTGTACACAACATTTCATCCCCCATGATTCGCCCACCCAAGGACGGAATTCCCAAAAAATCATAATTTGCGTTAGATTTTAATCTTCAGCCCAGATCCAAAATTCGAAGATCCTAACTTCAAAACTGGCCGACTTTCACACAGACTTTCATCACCTATTTCACTCCTTAGGGGTGCAATTCACAAAAAACCTTTCTTAGTGGATGCCTGCACAGTATAAAGTATCTATTTGCAATATTTCAAGTCTCTAGACGATTTCACCCTCGTGGGGGTGAAATCTTCAAAATCGCTGAGATACGTGTAAATTATTTTTTAATCTTCAGCCTAAACCCAAAATATGAAGATCCTGACTTTAAAACTGACGGATTTTCATACAAACTTTCATCCCCTATTTCACGCCCTTAGGGGTGGAAATTCCAAAAATCCTTTCTTAGTGCTCACCTACACTACCAAAGGAACCTACGTGCCAAGTTTCATGATTGAAGCTTCAGCCGTTTGGCCTGTGCGTTGATCGTAAGTGAGTGAGTCAGTCAGTCAGTCAGTCAGTCACTTTCTTCTTTTATATGTTTAGATTTCTTCGGTTTGGAAGGTAAAACATCTGAAATCGTAGGTTTACGCTCTTGATTAATAAAAAAATCAATGAGTTTATTGATTTCCGGAAATTCTACCCCTAAGGGGGTTAAAGGTGGCAATTTTTTGGGCTTATATATTTGAAACTTGTCATAAATACTAACAGCAAATAGTAAAGGTTGTCATTACAAGTTTTTCAAAACTACTCCTAAAATACGATTTAGGGGGTGTTTAAGATTATTGAAAAATTTTACTGTACAAGGCTTCTTTTTATGACGTAGGGGAGCAAACGAGAGATATTTGTTTGAATGAAAAGTCTAATTCCTTGGGAAAAATAATAAAGGTAACATTAGTTTTTCGGAACTACCCCAAAATACGATTTATGGGATGTTACAGTTTGTATGGAAAAACTTATTTCTTGGGTTAATAAACTTGAAACTTGCCACAAATATTAACCTAAGTAAATAATAAAGGATCTCATTATTAGTTTTTTGAAACTACCCCTAAAAATGATTTAGAGGGTGTTGAAGATCCTGGGTTAATAAACTTGAAATTTGGCACAAATACTAAACTTAGTAAATAATGTAGTTTGTTATTAGTTTTTCGGAAATATCCCCAAAATACTATTAAGGTGGTTGTTCACGCACACACATCCAAAACTAACACACACACTACGCACTGGAACAGATAACTGTATCTAGCCGTAACACGGTGACACTACAATGGATAAAGGGACACAGTGGATCGCTGGGCAACGACGCGGCTGACGAGCTTGCGAGGCGCGGATCCAGCTCGACGGTCTATGGACCCGAACCTGTTGTACCCATCCCCTTCAACCAAATACGCAGGTGGCTACAGGAATTCACCCAGACACAGGCGGAGAACTGGTGGGCCTCGGCACCAGGCTGTAGGCAATCCAAAGAAGCTCTGCCATTCTTGGACAGTAGGCTTACCAGGCGTCTTTTACGCCTGGACAGGAATGGCCTCCGCCTGGTGACGGGAACCATCACGGGACACTGCTCACTCAATAAACACTTCCACACAATAGGCATAACGGACAGTCCTCTGTGCAGGGCATGCATGGAGGCTGAGGAAACCGTTGCGCACGTTCTCTTTGAATGCACAGGTGTCACACAGATAAGAGCACAAACCCTCGGGTCACCCAGATCTTACACGGATGTTCTGAGGAAACCAGGAGCTCTAATTGACTTCTGGAGGGAGGTGGGCTGGTTGGAATGACCACCCAACGGCCGCCATGGCCCACGTACAAAGGTCCATTTGAAGGACTAAGTGCGGAAACCAAACCCCCCTAACATAGAACATAGAACATAGAACACACACTACGGCGTCGTCAACGAGCGATCAAGAGATCAAGGTTTTTGAAGCATTTTACTGCACATAGCTTCTTTTTATGATGTGGGAGAGCACAAAGGAGGGATTTTTGGAAATCCAACCTTTAAAGAGGTTAAAAGGGAGACATTTATTTGTATACAAATCTTATTCCTTGGTCAGAAATAAATTGCTATCATTAGTTTTTCATTATTACCCCCAGAAGATGATTTAGGGGTGTCAACGACCTCTACCTCGATTTGGAACTACCGAACTGGACCGGTACCTGGTTTGTTTCTGGCCAAACAAACAAAAACAAAACACAACAAAAAGTGTAAGGCCAAACAAACGTAGGTAATTTTATGAGTTGTGGGTGACGTTTTAGTGTCGCGTAATTCACGCAGCATTCGTTTTCATACTAAAGTAATTTTAGCTCCACCCGAAATTATGCGACTCAAAAATCGCGACCGGTCTTCGGATTTAACAGACTCACAGCTCTCGCCAGGACATCAGTTAAAATTGCGCGAGGCCTTGCAATGTTGCATCTTCCAGTAACGACCTCGCCACTCCAGAACCTTTCAGTCCCTTAGGCCATCTGTTCAGCAAACAATCTGGTCTGCTAAATGCAAGCGCACGGTTGGCGCAGTGGTTGAGCGATTGACTGCTGCGCTGCGTGTCGCGGGTTCGATTCCCGCACGGAACAAATATTTGTATGACCTACAGATAGTTGTTTCGGCTCTGGGTGTTTGTGTATGTGAGTTTATATGTTTGTAAACGCACCCACGATACAGGAAGAAATTCCTAGTGTGGGGCAACGTTTTTTGAAAAAGAAAAAAAAAAAGAAAAGTTTGGTCATTCTTGGGGCTATGTCGGTTATGTCAGTTTTCCTGTCCGTGTTTCCGAGTCAGATTCAATGAATACCTTCTGTAAAGTCACTGATTTTCATGAGAATGGGTGATACATGGGTATTTAAAATGACCTTAGTTTAATCCATAATTATCGTAAGTCTCGTGCGGAAGCTCCACGGCACTGTCTTATTCATAGTATTAGATGGGGAGTGGTGTATTGTGTCAATGTGTGTGTGTTTCGCTATGGATCTTATTGTAAAGCTTTATGACTGAGGTTTTGATCGAATGACCGCTGTGACTGTTATTTACCCACGAGCCCTTTATTTTGCTAAAACTTATCGGACACGTCATTTAAGTTTCGTAAATCCTAACTTAAACAATAGCTTATTTTAAGTCGCCTTCACTAACCGCACATAATAAAGTCATCTGTACCTACTTAGTTGCATAAAATACGAAATCATGCGAACGAAGTCGCGGGCGGAGTGCTAGTATATATATGTTGTGTTGATGTATATTTACATATTTTTTGTTTTTTTTATTTCAATAGCGAATCAACTAAAGCATCGACTACTGAGGTACAAACTATAACATCAAGGAAAAAGACAAATGCACAAAGATGTAGAGAATATCGTGAGAGAAAGAAATTACAAAATACAATGGTACAAAACATAACTGCAGAGAGATCAGATGAATGTAGTGAGACTGATCAATCACAAGCTAAAAAACCAAAAACTAATGCAGAAAGAAGAAAAAAACATTATGAAGCGCAGAAATTAAAGAAACAAGAAAGTAAAAAAATACCTAAAACTGTTAAACAAAAAAATAAAGAAAATTACGATAGGAAACTTCGTGCCATCCGGGTGTCCCTTGACACCTCTCAAGTTTTTTTATGTAGTTTTTCTAAGCTTGTGCTTAGTTAATTACCTACACGGACTGTATTTAATATTTTTTTCTTTAAAAAACACTCAAATACAAGCATTTTAACTGACTTTAAAAAAGGAGGAGGGTCTCATTACGACATTGACGTTGGAAATTAAACACAATATAAATAAATATCAAAACACCATTATTTATTAAGATTTGGCGAATTTATTAGACTTTATAAAAACAATGTACCATTTAAAATGATAAATTGCCTACTTTTTTGGTCATTATTACACAACATAACTATATTCTTTACAATAGTTATACACTATTTTCATTTTTTACTATTTGTGTCCTCCGGGCGCGGACAATAAGGGTGGTTACGCACTACACGTCCGTGACCGTGATCCGTATCCGTGATTTGAGTTCCGAGTTCAAAATGTTCTGAATTATGACGGATAGAGTTCGGAAATAGTACGTAAGCTTCCCTTCAAGAAGTACTGCTGTTACTTCGGAACCGAAATTTCACGGACAAGGTTCGGTTCAATATACTACGTAACCGCCCTTAGCTCTACACACATTCGAAGTTTCATGCTTTTCATGCTTTTTTCATGGAAACGTTTTGTTTATGAAGGAGCGGAGTCTCCTAATACAGGCATCTGTTGCTTAAAAGGAGGCTTCAATCTCAAATTTTATTGTACAAATATGATTATCAAATAAACAATTTTTTTTTTTTTTTTATTTTTTTTTTTTTTATTTTTTTTTTTTATATATTCCGATTTTACTTAAGATCGAAGATAAAAATAACGTTATATTAGTAGAAAAAATTAAAACGAAATTTAGATTTTGTTTTCCAATAGTTGCAAACATTTGCTAAACAATATCTAAATACACATTTTACATTGCACAAACAAGAACATGGTATACCAAAACCAAAACCGCTAACTTATTGAAATTGGTTTAACTTAAACTTAATTGAGTTACTTTTACTAACTGACTTTCCAGTATTAAGTTAAATGTTTAAAATCAATAGAAAGAAAAGTCGTTTACCTTTGGTAAGCTTAGCTTTTTATCAAGTGAATTCCTCATCGCCACACGTTTTCTCTATAAGCTCTTTGTACGGTCGTACATCAGTGAATACTAGAATTCCTAAATCTTCTTTAAACATGGCAAAGCTTCCAATGCCGAATAGTTTATGTCTAGAATATAGCACTGCACCAGACCCCAACCCTGGGTAATTGCCAATATTACTAATACATATGAAAAAACCCCATTGGCGCGGCAGCCACTCGTCGCAGTCCACGAGTGCGACATCCTCTTCATTGTACTCAATAACATGTAATGTATCAAATTCACGCATTTGTTTTTCGCTTTCATATCCTAAAGTTAATATCACAACTTCAGGATCTATGTGGTCTGTGATGTCGGCGGTCGTTAATGTTATACTGTTATGAAATGCTTTTAATTCGCCGCCAAGAAACCAAGCATTTATGTCCTTGAATTTCAAAACATTTGAACCGGCTGCGGGATAGTTACGCACATTTCCAAGTTCTTCTTCAAGTCTCACTATCATCAAATCGTGAGTTGGAGAGCCCTCTCCACGAAAAATATTTAATATTTCTGGCAGAATTGTGTCATCTGTTATTTGGCGACCGCACACTATGTTTACTATTTTCAGTCTTGCTGTTTTATATGGTCCTCCCCTTGCTTTTGCGTCTGCTCCTACATGTACTAACGCCACAATACGATCGGTAATTTTGGGGACATCTATCAATTTCCTAAAGGGATTATACGATGTTATGATACGACTATTATCCAGTTTTATTCCTGTAGCAATAAATGTATATTCTTGTCTGTTTCCTAAATAGTTGTTTTCATTTAGGACAAATATTACAGCCGCTATTTCTTTGTGCTCGTATGTATATGGCCACGCAAGTCCAGGGTCTTTTGTCCAATTCATATCTGACATGTTTAAAAACGCCTGAGCAGAACTCGGAAGAGTGGACAATACGAACATCAGTAACAAGAGGCAATTGGTCAACCTGAAACAAAAATACAAAATTACAATGTTAAAATACGAAATTATTATGATTGACATGTTCATGCGTTAGTTTCTGGGATATGTCACCCTCTAATGTGTATACGCTTAACCGCAAATTAATACTAGGTACATACATTTTATAGCAAGAAAAATCGATGAGAAAAGAGAAGTAACACGCTTTCAATGTTACCATTCTATCATGAAGCTTTAGTTAGTGTTATTCGATCAGTAGCGACTAGCGATAGCGATGATCGCTTGGGAATCCTATAAATTTTCTACATTTTGCCAATAGCTATCGCGATACTTTCTTTTGATAGTATGTCATTTGTAATGGTACGAGTGGTGGTTAGTATAAGGAATAATAACTTCGAAAGCGTGTTACTTCTCGTTTTTATAGATTTTCATAAAACACGTCGTTTGTACTGAATGAAGCGAAGTCGTTATGACGTAACTGGCTTGTTACGTTAGAGTGCATTTTGTGCTATCTCTTTTTATTTCGATTAGTGGTCCGCCCCGGCTTTGCTTGGGTCACAATATTTGATAGCCTATAACCATCTGAAAGAATGCAGCTCTAAAATGGTGAAAAGATTTTTACAAATACAATAAAAAGATTCCGACGAAGTGAGAACCCTCTCCTTTTTTTGAAGTTGGTTAAAAATTAAATTTATTTGTTTCAGGGTTATAACCCATATTAAATAAAAAACAATCATTAAATTAAATGATTAAATATTAAATACAGTATCACAGAATCATAAATACAATATACATCATCAACACATCAAATAAATTCAATATCATATTCAATAATCTATATCTATAAAAGCGAAAGGTGACTGACTCACTGACTGATCAATCAACGCACAGCCGAAACTGCTAAGCCTAGAAGCATGAAATTTGGCAGAGAAGGTCCTCAAGTGACGTAAGTGTGCACTAAGAACGGATTTTTTGAAATTCCACCCCTAAGGGGGTAAAAAGGGGGTTGATAGTTTGTATAAAAATCTAAATCCTTCGGCCAAAATTCATGAAACTTAGCACAAATAGTATTCTAAGTAAATGATAAAGATTGTCATTTTATTGTTTTTCGAAACTACCCCCAAATGATGATTTAGGGGGTGTTGAAGTTTGTATGGAAAACATCTGATTTCTTAGGTCAATAAACTTGAAACATGCCACAAATACTAACCTAAATGAATAATAAAAGTTGTTATTAATATTTTTTGAAACTACCCCCAAATGACGATTTAGGGGTGTTAAAGTTTTTTTGAAGAATCTTATTACTTCAGTTAATAAATTTGAAACTTGACATAAATACTAATCTAAATAAACAATAAAGGCTTTCATTCTTAGTTTTTCAACTACCCCCAACAGATGATTTAGGGGATGTAAATTTTTTGGAAGAATTTTATATCTTGGATTAATAAACAAGAAAATTGACATAAACACCAACCTGAATAAACAATCAAGCTTATCATTATTAGTCTTTTGAAACAACCCCCATAGTCGATTTAGCGGGTGTTGAAGTTTGTATGGAAATATCTGATTTCTTGGGTCAATAAACTTGAAACTTGCCACAAATAATAACCTAAATGACTTATAAAGGTTGTTATTATTAATTTTTCAAACTAACCCCAAAAGATAATTTAGGGGTGATAAAGTTTTTTTTGAAAAATCTTATTACTTCAGTTAAAAAGCTTGAAACTTGATAAATACCAATCTAAATAAACAATAAAGGTTTCATTCTTAGTTTTTCAAAACTACCCCCAAAAGATAATTTAGGGGATGTAAATTTTTTTGAAGAATCTTATTACTTCAGTTAAAAAACTTGACATAAATACCAATCTAAATAAACAATAAAGGCTTTCATTATTAGTTTTACTTATCTACTCCCAACATACGATTTAGGGGGTGATAAAGTGTTTTTGAAGAATCTTATTTCGTAGGTTAATAAATTTGAAACCTGGCACAACTACCAACCTAAGGCAACAATAAAGGTTGGCATTATAAGTTTCTCGAAACTAAAGCTAAGAATTTTACTGGACAGGGTTTCGTTTTTGACATAGGGTTCTAGGGGAGCACTAAGGCGCAATTTTTCGGCAATTTAACCTTTCAAGAAGTGAAAAGGGTTAAAATTATTTTGTTTGTAAAATCGAATTCCTTGGGGATAAAGTTGATAGTCAAAATTTACATAAAGCATTTTAGAAACTCCCTCCCAGATAGGGTTAGCGTTAAAGTGTTAAAGATTTTTTGAGGAATCTCACTGCGAAATCTGACTAACATAAATGATAAATAAAAAAGAGGAGAAAAGAGTGAATAGCATATTTAGGTTGTTCAAAACTCGACCCTCTACGGGGCAAAAAAGGGTTGATAAGTTTTTAGGGGAGGATTTTACTTTGTGGCGGTAACCTAAAATGTATTATTCTTTAAATCAAATAATGAATCGTCCCAATCCAATAAACCCTGTATATCTACGATACCCAGTTTTTTATTGTTTTATTAATAGCTTATTTTTGGTCGCCTTCACTAACTGCATATAAGAAAATCATTTATAGGATAAACGAAATCACGCGAACGAAGTCGCGGGTGGAGTGCTAGTTATTATATATAAATATTAATTACAGTAGTCTCTTACGTGCGAGAGTACATGCAACTTGTCTGTCACAACAGTGTCGCAAAACGGTATTGGAGCTGTCTCGCACTCTGCGCACAAGAGATTCGCAGCGCTTCCGCATGGTCGCATGAAAACAGTCCGTGCGTGCCCATGCAAACAAACCCGAAGCGTTGCAGTAGCGAGGCAGACCCAAAATCGTTCTGAAAGCATTGTCAAATTGAATGCGGAGGGTGTTGTAGCTTTTCTGAGTGTAATTAGCCCACAGGCTTCTAAGGCAGCATGGTCACTGATGTCAGCCGAGACTATATGTCTTAGGTATTTAAACAGATTCACCCTGTCTAAGGGTATACTATTTAGACGTGTAGGTGGTACTGTGAGGACTCTGCCTAAAAGGCAAACTCCTTACATATATTAAGACTGGCAACCGATAAACAGTCTTGAAAGGTAATTGAATTTCGATCATAAAATAAATGAAGATGTTTTTGCTTGACTTTTTCCATGTATATAAAGACACCACTGTACTTTGATAAGGATTCCGATAGAAGCCGCCCATGAGGCAGGCACGCTGCTTCTATAAGTTGAAAGTAAATTGTCTATCATTACGTAGCGCCCTGGCTACGTCCCCGACATTCGGCGAAGTTGCAGGGTACAGTAAAATCCCGATGAAAAAGATATAAAATATATTTCGCGTGTATACGTCGTACAGTATACGTATAAGTTAATATATAACGAAGAAAGTGTTTAAAGACGGTATTGATCGCGTGTGCATGGCGATACAGTGCACGGGAAAGTCCTATTGGCGTACATAAGGCGAGATAAATAATAACAGATAGGGCTGTTACCTCTCATTCCCTCCCATAAGCGGATGGAAATATAAGAAGTTGGAGTAGAGCTATATGGTTTTGTTATTTGGTGTAATTTAGCATAAAGTAAGCATGATGAATAATTATTATTCAGGCACGGACGGATACTGCTTGGAGCAATTCTTAACCGAATTCAAGTCAGTGGCCGAAATAAATAAATGGAGAAAGAGCGACTATAGCCTGATCTTAGGAGGGTTTTTACACGGAGCAGCGTATTACTATTATCGTATGATTTTTGAATATGACATGGACTTTGCAGTATTGTGCGATTGCTTGAGGAGTGAGTTCTTAAAATTTCACCGCAGATGTCGTTATTGCGAACAGCGCATATTAAATAATGAAATAAAAGCCGATAAAAAACAACCTGATGTATTGTGTGAGGATGTTAATGCACATTTATTTTCTAGTATCGTGATTAAGGACGAACAAACACAAAACAATTTTCAGTGCAGTGCGAAAAGCGTTGACCACGTCAATGTGGTCAACGCTTTTCGCGACAGAGAAGGCGACGCAAGTGATGGCGATGGCGATCACACCGACGGAGAGAGCGGCATGTTCGAGGACGATGTTGACCAGACCAGCAGAGATGATGTCAAGTTGGAGGTGGAGTCGGTGTTCCAGGACGAGCGCGCGGACGGCCCGGCTGACGACGAGTTGGACCCCCCTATCCAGCAGCCAGAGCGCGGACGAGAGTATAGTAATGTGTCGGTCCAGACCAATTGACTCCAATAATTCCGTTTATCTTACAGAGCACTACGACCAGATTCCGTCAGAGCAACAAGTTGGGGTTCCATCTGAATGCCAAAGCTATTTTGATGTAAACATACTGAATCCCATTGATTTCGAGCATAATATTGAAAATAATATCGAAATGATTCAATCTGGTCAATGGTTTCTTCTAGGTAAGCGTGCTTCACCGTAGACCGCATCATCGCTTAACATCAGGCGAGATAGTGGTTAAACGCGAGATTATATATAAAAAAAAAAAAAATCTGACATAAAACAAAATTTTATAAAAGTCATTTTGAAAAGAAAGAAATTGACAGCCATTAAGAAAAGTTTTCCCAAATAAAACCGAAAGAGATCCGCAAGAAATTAAAAGGAGTCTATAATAAGGTTTCTTACTGCGCCAACAAAAATTCAAATCAGGCGGTCAATAAAAAGGTTATGAGCTGAATTAAATACAAAAGAATTGGTAATAAAGCTTCTTGGGGAGCTAGGTTTGGTAAAAAGAAGATTACTATGATTGTTGCTAAGAAAAATTCGATTCATGTCTGCCTTAGATGTAACTTAGTGTTAGGATATTTGGGTTGTGATCACATTAAACAATTCAATCTCGTAAAATGCAAGTTTTGGAAATTTTATAGAAAGAAGATTAGGGATAAAGGGTTGTAAATAATTTATTATTGATGTGATTCTTGTGATGTGTCTTATATTGTGTTTATTAACCAATGTTTTCTTTTCATGTCGTGCAAATGAATACGATCCAAACTAGAAGGAATTTGCGATGCGCGCTGGGCATCGAAAGAAACTTAATGCAATTATTTCAATGATTTATCTGTATATGTTGTGATGAAATTAAATACTCTTCTGTCTTGTCTTCATTTACAAAATTGGATTAACTTATGAAATCGCAGACAAAGTCCAAATACAAATCCATAAGGACTAAGTCTGAAACTGTAATACATAGTTTTTAAGCCCATAAGGCCAATAAATGCTATGAAGTCATAGATGTCATTTTCGGGTGGTATGGGATCTACCTCCTAGCGGTCCACCCCGGGCAACGGCACCACGGGCTTGCCTGTGGTACGGCTGAACGATCCCATTTAAGCGGTGGTAGGCTCCACAAGGGGCCGCCTGGCTCGCGACCACCATCCCACCGGAGTCCGGCGCCAAGCATCTTGCTGTATTCCGTCGGTGTGTGGGAGTGCCAGTGCCTTTGGGGGAGAAGGAGGTCGTCAGTTGCGCTGTTCTGGACCGGTCTTGGTCTCTGAAGAAAAACTTGCCGGGTTACTCATTCTGGAGGCTAGCGGGATCCGAAGCACGGTGCCAGCCGTTGGCCGACCGCAGTCAGTAGGGGGCTCAAGTAGCACGCCAGCCACGTGCCAAAGGCTGCCCCGCCAACTCGCAAAAAATCCCGGTATGCTCCACCGTGCCAGCTGGCGACTGTATGGGAGGACCCGGTGGCCATATCCGGGGGGGTTCGGGCGTCCCCGCAGTCTCCAAATGAGTTCCCTATAGGTAAGGTTAACTTTTAGTGGTCTCCTTGGTTAACTGAGCAGCGCCTCGACAGCTCAACTTTTTCCCCAGCAACTCTAACAATCAAATATCAATGACCAAAGTAAAAAAGAGAAATAAGGGTAAACAACGGCTGCATTTCCTCCCACTCAAAGTGCACCTCATTAACATCAGGGGGTTGCACTCCAACCTTGATCCGGTCCACTACCACCTTGAGACCGAGAAGCCGCACCTGTTTTTCCTAACGGAGACGAAGATAACTACCCCGTCGGACGTGGCGTACCTAAACTACCCGGGGTACTCTCTTGAACACAAGTTCAAGAAGCAAGCTGGGGTCTGTGTGTACGTTTGCGATGACATTTGTTGTCGTCGTCTCCGTTGCTTTGAGAAATCGGGTTTTTCCGCCATATGGCTACTTGTAGACACAGGCGTGGAGAAATCTATCTACGTCGGCGTATACCGATCACACAGCGGTGACCAGGAGACAATAGCGCTCTTTAATAGCCTCGAGGAGTCAACTGATGTAGCCCAGCAACGATATCCAACAGCGAAGCTCAATTTTCTGGGGGACTTCAATGCCCATCATAAGGAGTGGCTGTTCCCGTACCAGAAAACTAACGATGCTGGGTTGGAGGCGCGCAAGTTTGCCGTAACGCTAGATCTTACCCAGCTGGTGAATGTGGCAACGCGGGTACTGGATGTAGACGGCCATACACCCAATTGCTTGGACCTTCTGCTGACAACTGATCCGGACAGTCATTCAGTATCAATCTCAGCCCCGCTGGGAACGTCTGACCACTGTCTGGTGAAATCCGTATAGACCTGCTCTCCTCCAGATGAGAGTACTAGAGGTACGAGGCAAGTATGGCGATACGAGTCAGCGGACTGGGATGAGATGCGGCACTTTTTTGCGTCCTATCCTTGGCGGCATGTGTGTTTCTCCTCGGGTGACCCCTCATGCTGTGCTGACGTGGTTGCGGACGTGATTCGGCAGGGAATGGAGTATTTTATTCCATTCTCCGACATCCCGCTCGGTCACAAATTCCGGCCTTGGTATAATGCAGAATGCGCCCACGCTGAGGCCCGAAAATAGCCTGGGTCAAGGCCCGCGATCGCAAAGTTAGAGCGCGTAGGGTTCCGCGTGGGTTGGGTTGCCGCCAAGCTCTGCAAGCGGGTTCTGCGTGGGGCACGTTTTGACCATATTATTTCGGGGCCAAGCTGGCATCGCACCCTCCGGGTAGTAAGCAGTTTTGGTCTCTGTCTAAAGCGGTTGAAACCAATTTCTGTCGTCCCACTTTGCCTCCTATGCTGAAACCTGATGTGTCGCTGGCTCACTCTGCTATTGAGAAAGCAAATTTATTTGCATCTCTCTTTGCAAGTAATTCGCGTCTGGACGCTGGCTCTAAGCAACCACCTACTATACCTCATTGTGACTCTTCGATGCCGGAGATCGCAGTCCACACTAAAGAGGTTCGGAGAGTATTGTGCAGCCTAGACGTGAACAAGGCCCGCGGGCCTGATGGCATTCCAGCGAGAGTATTGAGGCAGTGTGCGCCTGAACTGTCTCCTGTGTTGACTCGCTTGTTCCGCCTCTCTCTTGTAAAAAGAACGGTGCCGAAATCCTGGAATCTTGCAAATGTACAACCATTGCCCAAAAAACGCGACCGTGCAGACCCTGCCCACTACCGTCCGATAGCCATTACCTCCATACTGTGCAAGGTTATGGAAAGGGTACTGAACAGTAAGTTGCTGACCTACCTTGAAGACAATGATCTCCTCAGTGACCGTCAATATGGCTTTCGCCGGGGACGGTCAACTGGCGATCTTCTTGTGTTTGTCACGCACTGCTGGGGCGAAGCCATCGAGAGGCACGGCGAAGCACTTGCTGTATCGCTTGATGTCTCGAAGGCCTTTGACAGGGTCTGGCACGCTAGTCTACTCAGCAAGCTTCCTGCTTATGGCATCCCAGCTGGTTTTTGTAGCTGGATATCAGACTTCCTTAGCGAACGGTCGATCCGAGTAGTCGTTGACGGCTGCTCCTCTGACCTTATGGCTATTAATGCCGGAGTTCCTCAGGGGTCTGTTCTCTCTGCTACTCTTTTCCTGCTGCACATCAATGACCTACTTCTGCCTGGTATTGTTGGGTACGCAGATGATAGTACTGTTTCAGAGAGATACTTGTCCAGCGCAAAAACCAGCGGGGATGAAGTTCGTTCCTTGAGAGAGGCTATGGTGGAGCGGACAGATTTGACCTTAAGCCTTGTCTCCCGCTGGGGTGATGACAATCTGGTCTATTTTAACGCCACCAAAACACAGGCATGTCTTTTTACCGCAAAGAGAACTCATTTCATCCAAACGCCTACTTTTCGGGGTGCGTCTGTTCCTGTGACTGATCGGCTCGAGCTTCTTGGCATGGAGTTGACATCCAGTCTCAACTTCGGCGCCTCCATTGAGTACAAAGCCCAAATTGCGGCAAAAAAACTGGGCATCCTAAACAGAGTGAAGCGATACTTTACGCCTGGACAGCTTTTAACTCTTTACAAGGCGCAAGTCCGATCCTGCATGGAGTATTGCAGCCACGTCTGGGATGGCTCAGCTAAATATCAACAAGCCGCGCTTGACTCAGTGGAACGCAGAGCTAAGAGACTAATTGGCGACGTCAAACTGGTGGATGCGAAGCTTCAAAGCTTGGCTCATCGCCGTAAGGTTGCCTGCTTGTCGGTCTTCTATAGACTGTACTTCGGCGAGTGTGCTCATGAACTCCACGACCTCATCCCACCGGCCCCCTTCTACCATCGGACATCTAGACGCACTGCAAGTTATCATCCTCACCTCGTTGCCATTCCACCAATTCGCACCAAGCGCTTCCAAACATCCTTCATAATGCGCACAGCAAAAGAGTGGAACTCACTGCCTGCGTCTGTGTTTCCGAACGCATACAACCCGAATCTCTTCAAAGTTAGAGTGAACAGGCTTCTTCTGGGTAAGCTCACTCCATCGTCGACTCTGTCTCTGTCACCGACCTAGACCAGAGTCAAGAGCAAACACATCATAAATAAAAAAATAAAAAAACATTTTAAGAAATGGTGTGGCACTATGTGCCACAGATAATACGAAAAAACAGTGTCAAAACCTTGTCAAAAGTAAAGCATAGTGTTCATTATAAGAATTGGTTTGACACGTTGTGCTATAAACAACACATTAAAGCACAGTGTTTATTACATCAGAATGAGTTTTAATTATACTCTTTGCTACAGATTAGTTAGGCCAGACCATATATAGGAATAGATAGACCATAGAGAGACAAGGTCCGTTCCAGATAAATAGAAATTGGTGAATAGGAGAGTTAAGCCTAGATTAGATATATTATGTAAATAGGTTAAGGTTAGTTAGAGTCTTAGGTCCCCTTTATTATTATGTAGGAAAAAGCCCGATATCAAATTTAAAAAGAAATAGGAATGTCAACTGTCAATATGACACTTCGAAGTTAGTAGGGATGGGAAAGTAGGAAAAATGTATCGATAGTTTCAAATGTCGACTTTTTAAAATAGTATCGATATTAACGAATGTTCTCTTTTGCATATTCTGACGAGCTGACGAGTTGTAAGTCTCAGGGAGAAGAAGAGGCTGGCATCGTTGGCTACGCATCAAAGAAAATGTTTATTTGTTATGCGAATAAAGCATAGGTTAAAACCAGGGTATTAGTATGACCCAGTGGGTTTATTAAGGTAATAGTTATAACTGAAACCGACTTTGCTTAGCAAAGCATAGCCTTTGCAAAGGATTTCGAGTTGACGTCATTGGTCCAGTTAGTGGCTGTTGTTTTTGTTTAATTAAAAAGTAAATGTATTTGTAGGGAAGACCGTGTAGTTGTCAGGAAAAGCCATTATTGCATGGGTTCTTTCGGGCTAGATGTTAAACAAACCAACTTCTTTGCTTGTATGTAGGCTCACAATGTAACTGATCACGTTATGTATTGGCGAATAACTTAAACGACATTCCACTATGACACGTAGTTTGATCTAAACGAACAATCGATAACTCTCACTGTATTTCTCCTTAGGTTTTTTTTTATCACGAATCTACAACTCAATCCAACCCGCCATATCTCACTCGATCCCTTCTGTCATTTTTTTGTTCGCGCCAAACTAGCGTATAGTGTTAACGTCAAGTTGACATCTGTCAAAGTCATTTGAAACCATAGCGCTCTTCAGAACGATATCTTAGAAATGTCGACACGGCCTCCTGACATTTTGCGAGGCCGCGAGCATTTAACAATCCTTATAATGGCTCGTCAAATCTCACACACCAAAGAAAGTAACATTCCATTTGGATCCGCTCGTCCATTCCTGACATGCATACTCTGCGATATCATACGGTGAAGACCAGGCGCACAAGATGCTTTAGATCAACCAACAACTCATCATACCACGCAAAGTATACCAGGCGCACTGGGCCCTTTCGACCAACCAACTATTCACAGCGTGGCATGGACCGGGCGTGCTGGGCCACTTCAACCATCCACCTGCGCAACGCGTGGCGTGGACCGGGCGTACTGGGCCCCTTCGACCACCCACCTACTCACAGCGCGGCATGGACCGGTCGTACTGGGCCCCTTCGACCATCCACCTGGACAACGCGTGGCGTGGACCGGGCGTGCTAGGCCCCTTCGACCACCCACCTACTCACAGCGCGGCATGGACCGGGCGTACTGGGCCCCTTCGACCATCCACCTGGACAACGCGTGGCGTGGACCGGGCGTGCTAGGCCCCTTCAACCACCCACCTACACAGCGTGGCATGGACCGGGCGTACTGGGCCCCTGCGACCATCCAGCTGGACAAAGCGTGGCTTGGACCGGGCGTGCTGGGCCCCTTCGACCACCCACCTACTAACAGCGTGGCATGGACCGGGCGTGCTAGGCCCCTTCGACCATCCACCTGTACAACGCGTGGCGTGGACCGGGCGTACTGGGCCCCTTCGACCACCCACCTACTAACAGCGTGGCATGGACCGGGCGTGCTGGGCCCCTTCGACCATCCACCTGTACAACGCGTGGCGTGGACCGGGCGTACTGGGCCCCTTCGACCACCCACTTACTCACAGCGCGGCATGGACCGGGCAAACTGGGCCCCTTCGACCATCCACCTGTACAACGCGTGGCGTGGACCGGGCGTGCTGGGCCCCTTCGACCACTCACCAACCTACCTAACGAACCTGGCTCGCAACAAACGTCAGATCGGTCTCGAAGCACCAAGGGTGCCATACCTTCCAGATGCTTAACACATCATTCTATGTCACATACTCCAAACAACAGGTCACCAAAGCACCGGAGGCACCAGGCTCCCACCTTCCATCAGACATCAGACAGGTATTATGGGTGCGTTCACAAACACTCCAAACTCACAAACAGTCAGATCCAGAACAACCACCTGCAGGCCACGCAAACATCTACTCCACATGAGAATGGAACCCGCAACACGCAGAGCAGCATCCAGTGCCCAGCCACAGCGCCATCACAATGGTAGTAAAAATTAATGAACGGCATAAATAACCCCATGAAGACACACTACCAATATTAAGAAATTACAAGATTTCTGTGATAAGTACTGTCACTAAAGCACTAACCACTATATTATGACATATTCGAATATCTTTACATAGAGACAATTTTATAACACAAAATAACATGTCTGCACTCACCAATCGATGTCTGCAAGCAAAGGTGTATAGCGCATCCTTAACTCACAAACCAAGTTCAAGCTTCAAGCAATAGGATACCACTACATGTTGTCCAGAGATTCAACCCTAGACCCCAAGTAATAATAATTATTAATAATAAGTAATAATATTAATTATGTTTGACTGCCTTGTCCACAATTATTGTGGACAAGGCAGTCAAACAATTAGGTAACAATCACACAGCAATTAAAAAAATCAATCATCACGTAAATTGTAAAATGAATACACCGTCAATGAGTAACAGCAAAGATTATCATACTATGTTTCTAAGGCACAAAAGTTAGACTTTTGTGAAAACCTTAATAATCTAAAATTTGAAACAACCTTGAATCTGTAATGTGCAATCAATTGCTTTTTCTTTTTCTCCACTTATTTTCTTTTAACAGACAAAAATATTGTATATTGTAGTGTACAAGAAGTTCAACGGCTTTACAATGTAATTTTTATTTAACCAACTGCAGTGGAACCACAAAAGGGTGGTAAAGTTTCTTTTTCCAAAAACATCAAAAAATAATTAAAATAAAGTGACCTTACCAGCTACTGTAGATACTTTCCGTAACCAGATGTTTGCTAAATCTGAACTTTCTCATGCGCAGCAGATTCTTCAATTACCATTACCTTTAACACAACATACTACCAGGCAGGTAGCGTTAAGAATCCCATCACTTGAGGTACTTTTCAAACTTGTTAGCCATGTTTCCAAAATAGTCATGATTCTCTCCGGACCATGATTTGCAAAATCAAGTCTTGATTTTAGTTCCTGGTTTTTCTACCAATTAATTGGAATCTTTCCAGTATTCTTTCAATTAAACTGAATAGCTGAGCTCAAAAGCCTGAAGGATTAATTTAAAACAAAGCATTTTCCGGCACTTTTCAACTAAACTAACATTTACCGGTCTTAGTGTAAATGATAATTATGTGACTTTAGTTATCTTCATTAGTTTAAACTAGTTACTATTATTGAAAACTCTCTAAATTTAATTGAGCAAGAAGTAGACCTTTCAATAAGCTTTCAAACCATCATGATCAAACTTTATGGTTGAGGAATGTTTTTCAGACACTCCTTGTGCTGCAAATAAGATTATGTTCTGACCGAATACCCGTCACACAAGTCTTCATGTATTTGAAGTATCCCGCTAGGTACCAACATTCTTTCAGTAGGTAATTTCACTGAACACAAATTGTTCGATTGTTATTTCACTAGTCTCCTAAATATCAAGCCCTTATATCCCACGATCTGATGTAGGGAAGACCGTGTAGTTGTTTTCTTTCGGGCTAGATGTTAAACAAACCAACTTCTTTGCTTGTATGTAGGCTCACAATGTAACTGATCACGTTATGTATTGGTGAATAACTTAAACGACATTCCACTATGACACGTAGTTTGATCTACACGAACAATCGGTAACTCTCACTGTATTTCTCCTTAGGTTTTTATTTATCACGAATCTACAACTCAATCCAACCCGCCATATCTCACTCGATCCCTTCTGTCATTTTTTTGTTCGCGCCAAACTAGCGTATAGTGTTAACGTCAAGTTGACATCTGTCAAAGTCATTTGAAACCATATCGCTCTTCAGAACGATATTTTAGAAATGTCGACATATTTATAAATGGGTGCTAATTAAACAGGCTTCTTTTTAATATCATTATTCGCCCCCAAAAATGTATGTTGCCTTCTAAATTACTAAGTCAGCCACAATTAACGAGCATCTAAATAATACTATGTTAGCCACTAGTTATCTTCTATGTAAACCACTCTAAATACAACTCAGCATGATGGTTATTTTTTAGCATCAAAATTTTTAACATGCATTCTAACAGTAAATTTCTAAAATACTATTAAATGACATCAAAAAATATATTTATTTAGCTTCTAATTTTTTAACTCAGTACGTTTAAAATGTAACTTACGTGTAAAATTTTTAACATGCATTCTAACAGTAAATTTCTAAA
Source organism: Anorthoa munda (assembly GCA_945859665.1). Taxonomy (NCBI): domain Eukaryota; kingdom Metazoa; phylum Arthropoda; class Insecta; order Lepidoptera; family Noctuidae; genus Anorthoa; species Anorthoa munda. The sequence continues at coordinate 170,887 of OX243919.1, read as the reverse complement.
ATACTATTAAATGACATCAAAAAATATATTTATTTAGCTTCTAATTTTTTAACTCAGTACGTTTAAAATGTAACTCATCCCATATTAATTGATCGTAAAAAAATTGCAAAAACATTTCATCAAATAGTATATTGGCCACTAATATTACCAGAAGCTATTGAGGAGAGACAAAATAAAAGACTATATTTTTTGGTTTTAATATAGAATAGGTGCAAGTTGGATTAGTATTTATGCGACAGAGTCGACGGAGCCCCGCTGCGCGGGGCTCCTATTTCTGTATGCAGGGTTTAAAGTAACATAACACGAAGGAGATGACGGGAGCTGAGTTCGCTCGCTTTGCTCGCTCACTTCAGCTCCCGTCATCTCCTTCGAACCTAACCTGTCCGTGTCGGGGTGCCCTAAGCTCCCGAGCTCGCTACGCTCGCTCTTGGACTTATTCATTGACCGTCATTTATTATTTTAAATATAATCAACTCGTCGAATCGAGATGTGATCAACTCAACTCGTCGTCACATGAATCGAATGGCGCTCTCTGATTGGTGCAAATGGCCGGTCGCTGTCGTCTCGCGTACTCGCGCCAAATCATGCAGTGGCTATTTTCACGATAAAAGAATATGATGTATTGTTTTACATGCTAAGTTATAATAAATTATGCTTTCTTTCTTTCTTCGATAGAAGCTTGAATTATATTTTTTTGAGGATATTGCGTTGAAGCTGTAAAACGTAAAATGGTGACAAGATATAAAATCCGTGGCCGAGTTAGTAAATTACGTGGCAATGTATAAATAAGAAGGACAAGTCACAATAATTGATGATCTTTACTTGACGCTTTCTGTAGAATATTTAGTTGGCGTTGCAAAAAAGACGAATTAGTTTATTAGAGGCTATGTCATTTTCCCGTTGCTTAGTTATAAAATTAGAAGTTTAATCACGTGTCCAATAAATAATTTTGTGGCTAGACTTATAATTTCCCTTTATAAATTTAAACCCTGGTGCAAGTTCTATGAATAGGATTAGAAATTCGATGCGATCTAGCCTTTCCTTCTCTGGCCTGATAAATGCACGAGATCGAAAAATTTTATCATATCTGAATTTTTGAAATTTAAACCATGGGGTTTAAATCGGGTCGATGTGAGTTGACGCATCATTCGTGTTAGTGTTGGGAGGACGCCTTGTTCCTTTTTCAGAGGTTTTGGCCAAGGAGGTTCAAGCATGACAGCGTTGATTTATTAGTGCGTATGCGCACGTCAAAGCTCATATCGGAGCATCAGATAATTCGTTTGTCATGACTTAAGCTTTCCCCTTTTAAGGGTCGTACTTTAATTGTAAATGTAATTCCTCTGTTAGGGTAAATGTTCGGGTTAGGATAAGGTAGGATTGATGTTAGCTTTCAAGACATAGAATAGAAGCACCTCATATGATTCTGCGCGTCTATTCGTAGGGGCCTAGCTCATGTGAGGACTCTGCCTAAAAGGCAAACTCCTTACATAGTAATTGAATTTCGATCATAAAATAAATGAAGATGTTTTTACTTGACTATTTCCATGTATATAAACACAAGTCACAACACCTCTGTGCTTTAATAAGGATTCCGATAGAAGCCGCCCATGAGGCAGGCACGCTGCTTCTCAATATATAAGTTGAAAGTAAATTAATTTGTCTATCATTACGTAGCGCCCTGGCTACGTCCCCTACAGTACATAGTCAGAGCATATAGCAACACCGGCTTCAGAGGCCATATTTATCAGCGTAATCCTCACAAGTCACCATCAACCTCCTTAGGCCACAAATCAACTCGCTCAGCAGAACCATGTCGTCTGCATAGCTTATATTGTTGATACACACGTCGTCTACGTGGCAGCCGACATGCTGACTGCTCAGCGCGACCAATCAGCGCGTCCATGTTCAAGGTTGAATAACGAGGGTGAGGTCAGTCCACCCTGCCTTTCACCGCACTGTAACTGATATTCATTTATACATACATTTTTTTACACATACATTTATTTTTACAGGTAAAACCCAAGGTACTAAAAGTAGTCATACAATGCGACTGTTAAATATAGTGACGACAAGTTACAAAATTTCACCAAATTTGGGCTTTCATAAAATTAGTTAAGACAGTTGCCCGCCAGTTCATCAGCATCAAACTCAGAAAACTAAAATCAAAGATTTATTTTTTTAGGCTGTACCCTAATCCTTTTTCTAAAATAAAAAAAGCACACGTTTTTTTTTTATTTTAAAAATAGGATTACGTTACCGCGGCACTCGGGGACTGCCACGGTAAAGCTATTACATAGCATTTTTTATCAACTTATGCAATTATAATTATTTATTTATTTTTTATTTATGCTAAATCTCAATTAAAAAAAAGTTAATTAAAAAAATCAAAATACCCGACTGCTTAAAAAGCGAACTAAAAAGACGTAAACAAGAAGAAAATCATGCTGTGCAGTCGGAGGCTACATATTCGCGAGCTGGCTGACCAAAACCAGATGTATCCTCCGACTGCAAAGCATGATTTTCTTCTTGTTTACGTTTTTTAACCGACTACCAAAAAAGGAGGAGGTTCTATGTTCGACATTATGTATGTTTTTTTTTTTTTTTTTTTTTTTTTTTTTTATGTATGTTCACCGATATCTCCGTCAATTGTGGACCGATTTTGAAAATTCTTTTTTTGTTTGAAAGATTATATTTCGAAATTGGTCCCATTTTAATTTGGTGAAGATCTGATAAAGAACTTTGGAGATATACAACAGAACTCTTCAATAAATAACGGCAAATCTCTCGGGATTGCTGCAATCGCATGTCTGTTTATTGTTTATACTATTTCATAACATAACATCACGCCAGTACGCTCGAAAGGGGTATGCAGATCTCTCATTTCACCGGTTATATTCATTTTTCATGTTATTCGGGTAATCTATTCTGTCGTTATAGGTACTTACTTACTTCCCTATTAGGTAGGTACAACTAAAAAGTGAAAAATAAAAAGCTTTTTTACAAAAAATACTACCGACTTCCAAATAAGAAAACTAGAAAGTGAAAAATAACGTTATTTTTGGAAGTCGGTGTCCATAACTTAAAAATTTGGTACCTACCAAAGACACCGACTTCCAAAAATAACGTTATTTTTCACTTTCTAGTTTTCTTATTTGGAAGTCGGTAGTATTTTTTGTAAAAAAGCTTTTTATTTAGTTCGCTTTTTAAGCAGTCGGGTATTTTGATTTTTTTAATTAACTTTTTTATTTATATCTTTTTAGTTAACATTTTTTTCGAATAACGTACATTTAAATATATAAGTGTTATATATTTTTGAAATCACCTCTTAAAACCCTTTATTTTGATACCCCACACGATGGGTTTGGAAGAAAAAATAAAATTGGCCCCCCACAATATGGCGCCCAAAAGCCGCCATTTTTCTATTTTCCAATTTTAATGTAGCCTATGACACTCGCAAGGTTAAGACGAATCGATTGACGTATGAATCATCAAAATCGGCCAACGCGTTCGGTTTCTGGAACGCCACATAGGAACAAACATACATACATACTGATGAACACATTACCCTCCTTCGGCAGTCGGGTAAAAAGTTCATCCATCAGTTGTAAAAACTTCTTTTGCCACGCGAAATTCAACCTCCAAATTACAAAAACACAAATATCTCGGAAACGGAGCGAGATAGCCCGATTTTGAGGCCGACCTACATACACTAGTTTACTAGTTTAGTTTACTAGTGTATGTGCCGAGGAAAACGCATCACCAAATTCTGAGTGACCCTTATTACCACTGGCATAAGGCCACTTTTAATTGCCACGCAAAAGCTACCCGTATTCTTAGGGGCATAAGGTCGTTTTCTTTGAATACCAATATTATTAAACGCCAGACGTATAAAATCCTCCATCACAGGACGACCCGAGCCGACACTTTTCTACGACCTCAAGCCGCCAGCGCCACCAAGAACAAACCGGCGACCAAATCATAAAAACTAAAAAGTCCCATATCTTGGAAAAGGCTGGAGCTAGCTCAATTCTAAGAAAAAAATTGCCCCTCTGCCCCGCGTCCCTTAAGGCCGGAGAACAAGATAGCATAACCCCCCCCCCATTAACTCTTTACCTTCCCCCCCGCAAAAATTTTTGCTTCAGCCTAAAAATATCAAAATGAAACTTCTATAAAATCGCGCAACAAACCCCTCCTGCCCCTCCCCCCTCCCCCCTCATCCCTCCCCCGCTCACACACTCGGAATCCATCGTCGGATTTCGGAGCAGCTCGGGGTGTCAGGTTTTTTTTCGTTGCAGAATTTCTTGATTCGGTCGCCGCGCTCAATCGGTCGCCGCGCTCAAAGCCCGCGATAAAAGTTATGCAATAGTTTAAAAATCATACAAGTGCGAGTCTGGCGCACAGAGGTTTCCGTATTAACAGTTACATTCACCTAAATAGATAGGTAACATTACTTAAGTTCAAAAACAACGAAAGCACCGAACATTGCTCTAACGAAGGGACAATAGTTATTTATGCTACAAGTGCGGAAGGTAGGTGATTTCCGATGAGTGGCAATTTTATTCACGAGCGAGCGAAGCGAGTGAGTGGATAAATCGATACGAGTCGGAAATCATCTTACGTACGTGTATCATACAACATTTTACTATGCATTGTGCGAGGAAATAAAAAAACATATCTGAACCATGCAAAAACTAATAAAATGGCGGGCTTATTCAAGCGCACTCAGCATATCCACAGATTAACAAAAAGTTCCCCGGGCATATCTACTGCGCATGTGCAAATAGCTGTGACGTCGTAACGCAAAAAGGCACGTGTAAAATATACGTTCTGCCAAACATATTTAATGAATATTTAAAATTAATAATTTATAGATCAAAATCTAAATTAATTATAAACGCTTTTAATGAAGTATTAGTTTTATTTAACCTTTTATATGATAATCTGTACTTAACTAATTTTTAAACCTTTTCTCAAAAAATTAAAACTATGCGTCGGGCTGACCTTAGAGTTAAAAATAAAAAAAATACAGAAAAGTAAAAAGCACTAGTGAAAAAAAGTGACACTTTCCGCACAGTTTGGCTGCTTGGAAAACGCTCTTTTCGAGGACATGCATTGTAAAATAAATTTTGACTTTCGAAAACTGTTATCCCCATACATCAACATACAATTTTTTTACTTTTCCAAATACATTTTAAAAGTTGGTCGATTATTACTCGTAAACTTGTAAAGCCTACTTAGCTGTGATAGTCCGTGAATTTATTCACAAACCCAAAATCAACCATTTAGCTGGCAGGGGACACACACACACACACTTGACTAACAAAAATTAGCCATTTAAAGCTTAATTTTATGCAAACGGGTCCTTGAGTCGAATCTAAAGTCGTAAGTCGTAATCGAGTAAAATGTATTTTTATATATCCAACGATACTCCCACCATGGGATAGAAGAGAAAAAAAAAACTTGGTTTTATTTTACATCTTTGTCGGCGTATATTTATATTATATTCGTGCCAAATTATAGCTTTCTAGTACTCAAGAGTCTCTGAGCTAAGCTGCGGACGGAGGACGGACGGACAGACGGGCATGGCGAAGGGTATCTATCTATATGGGTTCCTTGTTGACTACGGAACCCTAAAAATTGCTAACACCTTAGGAGAAATTTGTTTCAGAACTGGGAAAAGATTTAAAGACTTGAAGTATTCTATTGCACACGGGCAATTCTACGTTGTCTATTCCAGAGTCAGTATTGATAGCTGCATTGGTTGTTTTTCTGTCTGATGATAAAGTTCATTTTGACACCAGACAGAAAAACCACCAAAGTCGTATACAAAGAAGTGCTTAGTTAAATTCTGACCCGCTCAAAGTTACTGCATGGTGTGTTGTTTACGCTGGAGGCGTAATCGGGCTGCCAAACGACTACTGTGGTCGACGAGGTCACAGAGCCAAGATCAACCTCTGGCCTGGAAGACGATGCGGACATTAAAAGGGAGCGTAGGGCGCTGTCTGTTCGTGCGAATATGATAGCTTGCAGATTTGCTCGGTGTTCGAGGGGCGTCAAAATAGCCCTATTTAGGGCATTTTGCACGTCCTTTTATACGGGCAGTCTGTGGGTCAATTACACGCAGAAACAGTACAGCGCTCTACGTGTCCAATACAACAACGCGTTCAGGATGCTCTTGGGGCTTGGAGCATTTCCGACGTTTGGCTCCCAGACTGGAGCGGGCGGGGGCTGCCCTCAAGCGGCTGCTACCCAATCTAGACGGTCCAAATACCTCCTGCCGGAGGTTCTACGCGGGGGTCGTGCGGTCCATGGCCCTTTACGTGGCACCGGTTTGGGCGTGTTCCCTGAGGCGGCGACCAGCCCGCCGGTTGAACGCGTCCCAAAGGGTCATGGCCATCCGGATAGTCCGGGGATACCGCACGGTCTCCGCCGTCACGGCGTCCTCACCTTCCGCCTGACGCAGGTCCTCACCGGACATGGCTGTTTCGGGAGGTTCCTGTTCCAGATAAGGTGGGAGGAAACGCCCGAGTGTCACCATTGTGTGGACCGCCCGGAGGACACGGTGGAGCATACGGTGGAGATTTGTCCCGCTTGGGCTGGGCACCGCCGTGTCCTCATGGAGGCGATCGGCAAGGGTGACCTCTCGCGTCCGGCCCTGGTGCAGGCCATGGTACGGAGCGAGAGGGCATGGGAAGCTGTCTCCTGCTTCTGCGAAACAGTAATGCTCGCAAAGGAGGAGGCGGAACGCGTGAGGGAGACGCAAAAGAGACGCCCTCACGCCCCTACCCAGGCAGGAGACGCCCCGGGCGTCAGGAGTCGCAAGCCGATTCCCGGCCACCGTAGGCGCGGGCTTGCGGACGGAAAGTAATGGGTAGCTCGCCGTCCGATAAGGACCAAGCCCCAGTTTACGACGTGTAGTGTTCCACGCGCGCCTCAAAGATATGTTAGCAAAATGGACGGGGTCCGGTAGGGCCGATGCCTGTCTGGGTCGCGGATAAATTTGAAAGAGGGTTACCGCGGCCCTGGCACAAGCAACTGAAGGAACATGGGTGAGTTTTAGTCAGTAAAAGTCTGACACGCCCTCCCACTTCACCCAGAGCGGAAGAAGTCATTGGATGAATTTACCACCAAAAAAGAAAAAAAAAAAAAAAAAGTATGCTCTTGGGGCTGCCTCGCTTCTGTAGCGCTTCGGGGATGTTTGCGGAGGCGCGTGCGGGGATTGTTTCCACACAATCATGCGCAAGCGATGCACATCCCTGGTGTGTAGGGTGCAGGCCAGCCGCAACAGTATCCAGAACGCTTATGCAGAACGCTTTGACTGTCAGTATATGAACCATTGCCATGGTTCACGTACTGACTAATGTTATGATATTGTTTTGATTTAGTAGATTGTAAGATTTAGTATATGTATAATTTTAAATTTAATTGTAAAAAATATTAAAACTAAATGAAAGTAAATTTAAAACTTTAGTTAAAAGCACACTTTGTAAACAAGCATATTATTATTACAAATTAGATGATTATATTCACGATAAGAATGCTTGGCAACATGTTGGTCCCGCTCCGTAGGGCAATCTTTGGTGTGGACAAAATCAAATTTGCTAATTTGTATTCCTATTCATAGTTATTGTATTCTTATGTTATTTTTTATATTTTTCCAGAATTTGACTCACACACGGTTCCGTTGTTGTTGAATTAGGTATTTTACCCATGTTTGCAATATTTGTAAGTATGTGAGAACCATGTTCCTATTTATCAAATTAATGAATTTACCTGTTAGTGCTTTTATTACTTTACGTAGTATAGTGTGTAGTGCTATTTTTGGGTGTCTCGTCCTCACATATATGAATTTATTAATGAATGTACATAAGTAAACATTGTAAAACATATTTAAAAAAAAAAGAGTAAGTATGGAGTTTCTTATTGCGTTTTTCTCCATAACAAGCTACTTTCCGAATGCACGGTAGAGTAATTTTTTATTATTTGTACATTTTTAATTTAGATTTAATGTTTGACGTTCAAAAGTGCCGCTTATTGGCCTAGTTGAAATAAATATATTTGACTTTGACTTTGAATTCTTTTAATTTAATTTGATTGATAATTTTTTAATTTCGTTTAATTGAATGATCCAGAGTTGATTGAAATGAATAAATAATAATAATAAAAAAAATACAGTCAAAGAACATCGCGTGATATCTTTTTCTATCGTGTTGGTATAATAGTAGGATTCAGAAATTGGAAGCAAAGTGGTCTTCCACAATTTGTACCTCTCCGTGGAAATCGAATTACTCGTAGAACACGAAGGCAGTTCAGTTTATCCTCATTATATATGAATTTAAATGTATTTTTTATCTATACCCTATACCAATATTATAAAGAGGAAAGATTGATTTGTTTGTTTGTACCGAATAGGCTCAGAAACTACTGGACCGATTTAAAAAATTCTTTCACCAATAGAAAGCTACATTATTCCTGAGTAACAAAAGTTATTTTTTTTATCCCGAAAACGGGTCCTGTGGGGTGATCCACGGGAGTGAAGCCGCAGGGAATAGCTAGTATTAAATAAAATTACAATTGTCATTATTGAAATAAAATAAGCAACAACTTACATTGTGTCTACTGTCCACTTGCAGCGATCACACGACTGAATGAATATACATACACATTATACAAGTTAATATATACTCATGTTCGTGTCATGACAATAACATGTTATTGTTTTGATCCGAACGCGGTCAAGAGCGAGTCGGGCTAGCACAATACTGCTGTTCCGCAGTGTATTGTTTTAACTCATAGTAATAATGTGTAAGGAACTGCAGTGATAGTTAAATAATATACGTTACTTAGTCCGACTTTTTACCAAAAACCGAATGATGCAGTTTTAATTTTTATTAAAATTGGTCCCGAATGACGGCTTAATATTTTTTTGTTTGAAAGGTCGTCTTTCTCGAGAAACTCTCACGAGACGGTCACTTTGTCGAGAGTGTTCTTAGCTATGTTTGATGAAAATGGTTTACCCCATTGATGTATTAAAAAAGGGATTTACCCTCAGACAATAATCTTACGAAAGGTCGGCGATCATGCTGCTTTTCTTTTGTATGATTTTTTTATAGGATTATATTTTGATATACCCTCGATTTCATTTTATTATATTTTTAGTTTGCATAGTTGTAAAAAAAAAACAAAAAACAAAAAAAAAAAAAACTTTTTAGGAATACATTCTATAGCGGTTTGATTTTTATTTTGGTACTAGGATGGACAACAAGGCTATTGTAGAGTATGTAGATAACAATTGATCGCGCTACAAGCCGATAACAGTATTGTAAAGCTGCCTCGTGCGCACACGCTGCTCGGTTATAAATACCGGTCCGAGTGGTGGGGCGATCAACCCCGATGTAGTTCAATGCAGCCCGCGAAATGCTGAAAAAAATCAAAATAGTGATAGTGGAGTTTCTTGTCAGTTCTTCTCCACAGTAGGTACCTTACGAACTGATGGTAGAATCAATATTAGCAATAATAATCATAATCAAGATCCAGCTTGTCCCCTTGCTGTCCCTTCCAGCGACGCCCTGAGCCGAGGTTCGACCCCACCTGGGGTAGCCCTCAGCGTAGTCGCTTAGGTTTAGAACTTTGTGCCTGGCTGGAGGCTTAGTTTAGTCTTCACAGGATAGCCCGGTTAAGCAGTAACCAATCACTTGGATTGAAAACTGCGAGATGTCACTTAAAAAAAAAAAAAAAAAGTGTGGCGATCAGTCGTTATCGGACTGTCGGCCTGTGCGGTGGTGCGTTGGCGAGTCAACTATTAATATTGATAAATGTGCATATTTTACATTGGCGACGAGAAGAAAACCGTAGAGTGAATAAAGTAATAAATAAAGCTGTTTTTCACTAAAAGGAACATGAAGGCTTTGTTATAATACCATTAAAAAAAATACAAGAAAAAGAAAAGTGTGGAATGACGGTGACAGTTAAAATCAGTGGCGGTTCGTTTTTGAAGTGCATCAAATGTATACGATAAGAAGTGCACTTGCTGAGTAGTGCTGTGGAATTCAATCTCGTAAAACACACACTGTGCACACTGGTGGCACACTACACCGTCGGCGTCGTATTGTTATGGTCCCACCAAAACTGAATGCAGTAGAAGTAAGTCCTTCAGCTTCGCGTCTACATGGCAGACAATGTGGGACTAATTTAAGAAGTCGTCGAGTTTTCTGCGACTACCCTCAGAATCTCGAATAATGAAAAACCAGTCCGGAGCGAAGCAACAACCAAGGAGCTGGACAGGTCAAGGAGGAGCGTGTGGATGTATGGATCCATACACACGAATATTTATGCCAATCTGGTGAGTCGTATTCATTTTGTTATGGCTCAGGACAAGTGGTTATTGTTCAAACTTCTGGTTTTGTATACAGTATGGGTCATGTCAGGTCATAATCCATATTGGCTATCACTGGTCTATTTTTAGTGTTGTTGAAGAATATCAATGTAGGCCATTAGCTAACCTTAGCTGATTATTTTTGTTTGGACGTTAGAGCGATATAGTAACAACGCCGTACTTCATTCAAGAAAAATGATAATTCCAAATAAAATGATAAGTTTTGAGTTAATTTTGTTTGATCATTGAATTGGTTGTATTTATACCTAGCACTATCACTAGGTAATTGAGACATATCTAGTACAAAGCCAGTACATAATGAATTTATTATTGACAATAATAGTTTCAAAATTTTGTTCAGTAAGGATGAGATATCCCTTGTGAAGGACTGCACAACTGTCATTTTAAGTGTTTGAGCGAGTTAGTATTTGTAGCTGCTTTAACCAATACTGGCCATTGGTCAAGTACATGTATTCAGAACAGATCTTATGTCTCAAATCAAATCAAATCAAATCAAATCTTTTTATTGTGGTCTCGGAACGATTTACAACAATCTCGATCGATCGATCGATCGATTTTCATCTTCAGATCTTAATTCACTTGCTTAGTTTCAAAGTAACATTATGATAGTATTAGATCCCGCGATCACTATCCTTTGAAATTTTTAAATAGTAATAGAACGAATAAGTACGCTCAGGAGGCATACAAAGGATGCCTCTAAGTAGTGCTCCTAACGAGTTAAACGTAGAAAACAGCGAGGGGAGTTCCTCCACCAAGCAGGAGAACACATACCGTGTGGCTATTAGGTCGCACTGTGCGCACTTGTCTGTAGTCTTACCTGCAATTCACTTGTGAGTTGTTCAGGGGGCGATGGGCAGCTGGTGATGTAGCCGGGACATGGGTCTCAAAGGAGACTATCGTTGTATTGGTTTTGTAATAACCTGTAGTCGTAGACTCTATGTGAAGTGACACACATCGTGTTGGTCGATCACTTGAGGTAATGACGATATGGGTGGCATGAGTTTCACTAACTAGCTGCTGCGGCAGTCGTACCATGAGCGTCGTATATTATCTAAGCTGATACGGGTTCTGATCAATTACTACTAAGGCTTAGAGGAAACTTTCGCTATCGGTGATCGTTATACACTGAAAGCTTTAAATAGGTACGCTTAGAACTTAGAAGTATACACACGATAGGTTTAGGAAGATGATAGTGGGTACTCACGTTCCAGTCGATGTTGGTTTCGATAATAATGATTGATGAGCAAGCTGTAGAAGGTTAGGTAATTCAGTCTATCAGCCGTAGTGTGTGTTCGACCGTACCAGTGGTTAAGCGTAGTCTTGGCCGTAAATCGGTATATTTTGAGGCAACACAAGTAGTCCGTAGGTGCGCAATATTGCGTTTAGCTCTGTCGGAGGTCTGGGTCTAGATAGACTGTTGTGTGAGGACAATGCGATTGCTGGTCGGCTAGAGAGCCGAGGCGTTAGAGGCTTTACTCGAGGGTTCCTGTTGGCTTGGCAGTTTTACTGCAGTAGACGTTTAACGTTTCTTTGGTACGATTGTGGTTAAAGTTAGTTAAAACTTAAGTTTTGGTTGGAATAAAGCTAGAATTCTAAAATTTCCCTATTTTCACGAACCCAATAATCAAGTTTGGTTAAGAGTAGCCTAGTTGGCCATTGTGGCAACTGTGAGCCTAGGTGGCAAACACTGGCATAACATAACATCACGCTTATGGTGTATTATTGGGAGGTACCTGATGGAGAAACCGAGTGACACTGCTCGACCTGGGAGTCGAACCCTTGACCTCATGGTTAGTTATTTGATTTGTGCTACATGATTAGTTCTAAATTAATAAATCAAAGAGCACACAAATGCAGTAGAATATACCTACTGGTCATTAAATTGACAGGCAGTAGAATATACCTACTGGTCATTAAATTGACAGGCAGTAGAATATACCTACTGATCATTAAATTGACAGGCAGTAGAATATATCTACTGGTCATTAAATTGACAGGCAGTAGATTATAACTACTGGTCATTAAATTGACAGTCATCAGAGAATGGCAGTAATAGCAGTAGATTATACCTACTGGTCATTAAATTGACAGTCATCAGAAAATGACAGAAATAGCAGTAGATTATAACTACTGGTCATTAAATTGACAGTCATCAGAGAATGACAGAAATAGCAGTAGATTATAACTACTGGTCATTAAATTGACAGTCATCAGAGAATGATAGAAATAACAGTAGATTATGCCTACTGGTCATTAAATTGACAGTTATCAAAAAAAAAAAAAAGATGTCAGCAGTAATGGTACTTTTTATGTACATACTGTTCACACCCGGAAGACTCAAGAGATGAGATCTGGTGTGAAGAATACTTCACCGTTGCTGATTGGCACAGATGCAGTGGAACGCGTCCAGAAATTCACTTACCTCGGGAGCGTCGTGTCAGAAACTGGAGGTAGTGATGAGGACATCGCATCAAGGATCACTAAAGCACGATCAGCTACCTTCGCGCAGCTGAGACCTGTTTGGCAATCGCGGAAATTGACCCGAAGGATTAAACTCGAATCTTCTCAACTCAAATCCGTGCTGCTTTACGGGTGCGAAACGTGGAAGGTCACAAAAGACATCTCTAGCCAGATCCAAGTCGTCGTAAACCGCTTTCTTTGTCACATACTCTTCATTTACTGGCCCGAGACCATCACCAACGTAGAGCTGTTGGAGCAATGCCACGAGAGCCCGATCGACCGCCAGATCAAGCGTCGCAAATGGAGTTCGATTGGCCATAAGCTGCGAAGGGATTCTGATCACATACCGACGTAAGCGCTGGATTGGAATCTCCAGGGCAAAAGAAAGCGTGGCCGTTCCCGTCCAACCTGGACGAGAGGATGCCGCGCAGCTTCCCGGACACAGCCTGTCCGAGTGAGATTCGACGTTTGACTTCTCTTGAGGTTGGACCTGCCCAGCTGGACTATAAGTCCCAGGTAGGCATGGTTGTCCACCGCTGCGGATGTGTAGTCTCCGATCTTGATGGGAGTGGGCGCGACATGGGCGTTTAACATCACTTTGGTTTATCCATATAAATTTTTGGACCCACTCTTTCGGAAGCTCTACTGAGGTAATCGAGCGTTGTACTGGGGATCTCCATGGTCTCAGCCATGACAGCTATATCATCGGCGAACCGAAGGTGAGCGATGTGCTCGCCGTTGACGTCGATGCCTGGCCCTCTCCGGAACGGAGTCTTGAAGGCGTCCTCCAGTGCAGCGGTGGACGGTTTCGGAGGTGACGTCTCCCTGTCCCACACCTCGCTGCGGAGGGATGGATTCCGGAGCCAGGTCGCAAGGCCGGACTAGCGTAGTGGTGTTTTTGTGCCCGCGCTTCGTTACCTCGATGTAACGGTGGTCGATTTGGCGCCGTTGGAGGGACTGCAGTGCAGCCCAAGTCTCGATTAAGTTGAGGACTTTCATGTGGTCCACAGACGCTGAGCGGAAAGGCAGGTTGGCTTACGGTGCTGGAGCCTGTTCGGAGGCCGGCTTGTTTGAGAGGGTCAAAGTCGTAGGGCTTGCGCGCGAGACGATTCGTGTATTGGTTCCAGGTAACTAATTAATACTATGAATTCTCAACTAACGTTAGAGAAATTCCATGGAGAGGGGGAACCTTTATCAGTAGGCCCGAGATGGAAATCAGAAAATGGAATAGAAGAAGAGGAAGGGTAAAAGGAAACAATAAATTAAACCAGTAAATGATTTTTAAATTATTGTGCTGTCATTTTGTTATGCCAGAGAAGCCAATAATAAAGATCAGAATATGCTAAATGTCTTATTAATAATTTTGGTTACATGCAACTGTTTAAAACAAGGAAGGGATGTAGTGTATGTAGATATCAATTGATAAACAAACGATAAGATAAGATAAACAAACGAAAAAAATAATGTAAACAAGCATATTACAAATTAGATGATTATATTCAAGATAAGAATGCTTGGAAACATGCTGGTCCTGCTCCGTAGGGCAATCTTTAGTGTAGAAACTATCAACATGGTTAATTTGTGTACAGTATATTCATAATTATTATAGTAACGCTTTATTTTCTTCTCAATTTGTTTAAAAAACTGACTCGCACACTAATCCGTTGTTGTTGAATTAGGTATTTTACCTATGTTTACAATATTTGTAAGTATGTGAGAACCATGTCCCTATTTATCAAGTGAAGGAATTTACCTGTTAGTGCTTGTAATACTTTATACTTTGTACTTGTTTTTATATTTAGTATAGCAGTGCTGGGTGCATCGTTCTCAAGTATAAGAATTTATTAATGTATGTACTATTTATGTTATTATTGTAAAAAGCCTTTATTTTTTAAAAGAGTAAGTATGGAGTTTCTTGTGCATTCTTCTCCATATCAACCTACTTTTCCAAATGCACGGTAGAATCAATTTTTTATAACATGTAAATTTTTTAACGTTCAAAAGTGCCGCATAATGGCCTAGTTGAAATAAATACATTTGATTTGATTTGATCGCGTTACAAGCCGATAACAGTATTATAAAGCTGCCTCGTGCGCACACGCTGCTCGGTTATAAATACTGGTCCGAGTGGTGGGGCGATCAGTTGTTATCGGACTGTCGGCCTGTGCCCACCGCGTTGGCGAGTCAACTATTAATATTGATAAATGTGCATATTTTACAGCTATGCCTTCTGAAATCAATCCTGGTGAAGCGTCCGAGACCGTCTCGCCACAGATCGACTAGCAGTTTATTTATTTTATTTTAGTTACTCGAGTAGTTCCAGTAGTACTTCATGAAGCTCTAGTAGTTCGGGTAACTCGGCAGGCCGTAAAAGAAGACGTGCTAAGCGCCACCGTCATAGAAAAGCCTAACATCCTCGACGTTCAGATCATAGGTACAATAAGTTTGCCCGGGAAGAAGGTGAGCTTCGTGATTTACTTGCTCATGCTATTCAGACTCAAAACAGTTCCTATAGCTCCTAATGACTTTGTAACTACTCTTAACAGTATTCAGCATTTTGATAATAAACACTGGTGTGAAGTTTGTTATGCCGGATACGCAAAAAATATATAGTCATTCGCCAGGTTTCGTAGAGTTAGAAATTAACGATGAAATTAAAGCCTATGAGTCATCACGACAATTAGCTCAAGTCGATAGGGCCTATGCTGTTCAGACCTTCTTTTTATCGAAATTAAAAGAACATCTGCAAGAAACCATTAAAAGTTTATTAACAAAAAGCAAAAGATCAACAAGAATTGAATTTTGATAATCTACTAGAAAAGATTATTGAGTAATTTTTTAATGGCGATGTACATAAAGTGTCATCCGATTTGTTGCAATTAATATGCGGTCATAGAGCCGAGATAATTCATACGAGACCCGCTTATAAAAACGACTTTACGTAAAATACCACCTTCATGCCAACATCTTTTTAATGCTGATTCATTTACATCTGCTCTCGAGAAAATCGGTGGGGTAAAGAAAGCATTCTTTCCACCTAAATCGAACAACGCTAGCTTTGCCTCTCAAGCAGGTCCTAGCAGAGCTATATCTAACAACCGCCCTCTGAAAGGGGCGGTCTGTTACAATGGGCTATCACAGGCTATATTACCCGGATGCTGTCAAGCGCAAGCTGAACATCCCAAGCACGATGCTCCTCCGAGAGGTAGCAATTTTCAATATCCTCAGGGATATCTAGGCAATAACAATTCTAATAAACGGCGGACATCCAATACTAGAGGTTCCTTTCGATCACGATCTGGACATCAAAATCGGTATGTCAATGGCCATTTCAAAAACATAAACCAGAGCGCATCCGCCGGTGCCTCTAAAAATTACAATTTCAATAAACGAAAGTTATGACTCGAGTCACACGAGCACCGAGTTCAAAGCCGGTCAATTATCCCGGTTTGTCCATCGTTGGGAGAACTTGGGAGCTCCGAAATTCCTTATCCAAATAATAAAAGGTTATCGAATACCATTAATTCAAAGGCCTCCGCTTATTGTACCGAATGTAAAAAAGAGTGCCTTCACTATTCCCATTTCAACAGAAATGTCGTATCTCGTAAATCAAATGAAAAAGCAGGGTGTTCTCGAGATTGCAGATTCGTCCCTAAGCATTCTGTCAACGATTTTCTTAGTTCCAAAAGGCGACGGTTCCTTTCGACCAATTTTCAATTTGAAAGCCCTAAACAAGTTTGTTCTCACAGATCGGTTCAAACTTATAAACATGTTCCGGATACCGGATTTTCTCCAACCCCGGGATTGGTTTTGCAAAATAGACCTTTCCCAGGCCTACTTTCATTTGGCAATTACCAAGTCCCAGAGACTGTTTCTCCGACTTATTTACGACTGCGAATTACTCCAAATGACATGCTTGCCTTTCGGGCTAAGCACAGCTCCAAAGGTTTTCACATCCTTGACCAATTTAATCGCCCAGACCTTGTGAGAACAAGAAGGCATTCGCGTCATTGTATATTTGGACGATTTTTTTATTGCCCATCAGATTATGGATAAAATCTCAGATCGCAGATAAATTTTGCAAAGTCCAAGATCACTCCTCAAACGAACCTAGTATATCTAGGTATTCATTGGGACCCTTGGCTCAATCAAAAACTCCTCCCATTGGAAAAATATCACAGTCCCTTGACCAAGGTGACACGAATTCTGAAGGCCAACAGAGTGGGGTTAAAGAAACTCCAAAGCCTTGTAGGTGTTTTAAATTTTGCCAGTTTTGCAGTCCCAAAAGGCAGACTAAATCATCGGAGTTTGCTGGATTTCCTAAACTCAATTCCAAAATCGTCAAAGGAGCTACACACTGTACCAGCAGAAGCTCAGACAAACTTGAAATGGTGGCTACAATATTACCAGGCTTGGTCTCCGATTCACATTTCACCACCAAGTCATTTCCTAACAATAGACGCTTCCGATCTAGCCTGGGGTGCACAGTTAGACAGTTGGTCTCTGTCCGGATCATGGTCCGAGCAGGAAACTCTGTTGCATTGCAACCAAAAAGAAATGCTGGCCATTTTAAAAGTCCATTACATCCACTACAAGACCATTGTCAGCTCCTGCGATGCTCTACAGTCTTAGTCCAGTCCGACATCAAAACAGTAGTTGCCTACCTGCGCAACGAGGGGGGGACGATATCAAAGCCTCTGATAAATATTACAAAAGAGGTGTTCAAAGTTCTGGACCAACACTGTATCGTCCTAAAAGTTTTTCATTTACCAGGCAGATTCAATATTCTAGCCGATCGCCTATCTCGGCGTCGAAATGCTGTGGAATGGCACTTGACACCTCATTGCACAGAAAGGATATTTAGAAAATTCGGGATCCCCGTGATAGAGCCATAGCCAATTATGTGTCGTTAGATTTAAACGACAAACAGGCAATTCATCACGATGCGTTGCGATGGACTGGAATTTTCAATTAGCGTGTATATTCCCACCACCTTGTCTTGTACCAAGAGTACTAGCGCATCTCAATCAAGCCTCCGGAGTTTTCCTCGTGGTAGTTCCTCAGTGGGATCGAGTGTACTGGAGGGGAGACCTGAAAGCAAGAGCAATAGGAGCTCCGTTCACCATACGGAACCTCAGTCATTCCCTAGTGGACACGTCAACGGGTCTCCCACCTCCAAAAGTCCAGAATATAACTCTAGAGGTATGGAAATGTGGGGATGGAATCAAAATCTCTTAGACTGGAATTTTGATCAAATTACTCTATTACAATCATCTTGGCGGGACTCAACTCGTAAGACGTACAAAGTAGCTTGGTTACGATGGCTTAAATGGGCGAAGGAACATAGAATTAACCCCGTTAATCCAGAAGGCTCAGATGCACGGTTTTTGGCAGACTTATTTTTAATTGACAAACTGTCGTACAATACCATCCTTTTGCATAAATCTGTAATTTCTACGCCTATGTAATGTGGATTCAGCTGGCCTTTTAAGTTCCCATACATTAGTTAAGCATGTTATTAAGTCGATAGCTCTCAAACAACCGGTAGCAAGCAAACACACGATTTGGAATATTGACGATCTTGTATCTTATTTAGAGAACAGTTCCATCGATTCAAATAATGTTTTCGCAACATCCAGCCGCATTATTACTTATTTGTTCTGGTAGGCGAATACAAGACCTGACTCTGCTGAGTTTTGATTCAGAACATTTGATTATGTCTAAAGACAATATAGTTTTTTGGCCGGTTTTTGGATCCAAAACTGATTCTGCAACTTATAGACAATCGGGCTGCAAATTAATAAAAAACCCGAATAATAGGAATCTAGACCCTGTTTATTGGATACAACAAACTTTAGATATCGTCAAAGATAGACGAAATTTGTCTTCATGCAATAATTTATTTATAAATATCAACGGTCCAGCAAGACCGGCTTCACGGACTGTAATAGCCGGCTGGATTAGGTCTCTTTTATTAGAAGCTAATATGATAGCGATCCCCGGTAGTTTTCGGTCCGCGGTCGCATCCAAAAACTGGTCGGACAATCTTCCATTGGATAACGTTTTAGCTAGAGGAAACTGGAGAGCTGAAAATACGTTTAAAATGTATTACAAACGCCAGTTTATGCCAGCCTCCACTAATTCGGATACTAGGATTGTTAATTTATTTGATCCTGTTTACTGATTGCTGTGATTATTTCAATTAAATTGTGTGATTAGATTTTAGAAATTATATCAGAATTATAAAGAGCGTTCTCAACCATACATTGTAAGTTCTCAAGGAAAACTGTTATTTTTGTTCTTGATCTACTCTTTAAATTACCTACTATTTCATGGATAATGATTGTAATTCCTCTGTGGCTTAATTAGTAATATATGTTATTTTTGCATATCCAAGATGAATTCTATTTTTAATGATAAATCGTATATAAATATATAACTCCCTTCAACCCACACTAAACTAGGTATAATGTTTATATTAAACATCCCCACATTGGCGTTCTTCACCACAAGGCAATAACAAACACGTCTCCATAAATGAAGCTTCGACTTTATGGTCAAGTTATTTAACAGACGCGTTTTTCCGGAAATAAAACGCATATTAAATTACTTACCTAAATTCGAAGCTTAAGGGCGCGGCGAAGCATGAATTGTCCATACAAACGTAATACCTAAATCATTTGTAAGTTGCGCATATTTCCACCAAATTATGCTAATATTCGGATTCAGACAGTATTTATCTAGGTTCCTACGTCTTTTTTTTTTCAAAATACTTACCTAAAATGAAGTTTAAGCGAATTCCATTTCGTACATTTTTACAGCGTAAATGACATGTTTTCTTATTGATTTTTCTATCTTAAAAAAAACAATATCTATAAAATTGTCAACGCTATAACATAGCTCATATTATCAAGAAACAAATTATCAAAAAAAAATTAAAAAAACATTAAGTTTTCATTCATCATTTTTGGTATTACGGAACACATAAAAATAATCATACATTTTCAATAGCTAGTATTGCTGTCGCGTCGAGCACGTCATGTCTATGTGTGTGTAGTCGTGCTTCATACGGTTGAGTAGGTATCGCTCGTACGACTTTTGTTCGGGGCACTTTGGGGTTGTTTACTGTTTGTTGTATTGTATATTTTTTACCCGACTGCCGAAGGAGGGTAATGTGTTTATCAGTCTATTTATGTATGTATGTATGTATGTAAGTATGTAAGTATGTAAGTATGTAAGTATGTAAGTATGTAAGTATGTAAGTATGTAAGTATGTAAGTATGTAAGTATGTAAGTATGTAAGTATGTATGTATGTAAGTATGTATGTATGTAAGTATGTATGTATGTATGTATGTTTGTTCCTATGTGGCGTTCTAGAAACCAAACGCGTGGGCCGATTTTGATGGTTCTTACGTCAATCGATTCGCCTTAACCCCGCGAGTGTCACTGGCTACATAAAAATTGGCAAATAGGAAAATAGCGGTTCTTGGGCGCCATATTGTGGGGGCCCAAATTTTTTTTTCTTCCACACGTATCGTGTGGGGTATCAAAATAAAGGATTTTAAGAGGTGATTTCAAAAATATATAACACTTATATGTTTAAATGTTCCTGATTCGAAAAAAAAAATAACCAAAAAGTTATAAATAAAAAAAGTTAATTAAAAAAATGAAAAAACCCGACTGCTTGAAAAGCGAACTAAAAATACGTAAACAAGGAGAAAATCATGCTGTGCAGTCGGAGGATACGTCTGGTTTTGGTCAGCCAGCTCGCGAAGATGTATCCTCCGACAGCACAGCATGATTTTCTCCTTGTTTACGTCTTTTTAGTTCGCTTTTCAAGCAGTCGGGTTTTTTGATTTTTTTAATTAACTTTTTTTTTTGTCGTTTGTTGTCAGTGTTAGACGATTGCTTTACTGTGCTGCTCGTGCGTATTTATTTATTTTCTAAGTATGTACTTATTGTAATATTTCTGACACTATTGACCTAAGCTATGACCTTGGATTTAGATTTGCCTTGTGATTTGAACTTTGATATTGAGTAATCTACTTTCTTACGAACTTTGCGTTGTTTACGGACTTTATTATTTACGATTTGGTTTGGTTGCCGACATGGACTCCGAGCGTTGGGATGTTTCTCACAGTAAGTACCTATATCCCAATGATATAATACAATAAGTTACTATTTTTACCAGTTACAAGGACAATTGCAAATAACAACCCGCAAATACTGTATTTTTATAATATGGACGCCTAAAGGACTGGCATATGAAAAAATTGAAAAAGACAACGAATTTTGGAATTCAATAGTCTTAAAATTAGAAGAGTTTTATTTTAAATGTATATTGCCTGAATTAATAGATCCCCGTTTACCTAGAAATCTGCCTATCAGAGACAGAATATAAACTTTTTTTTTTCTTTACCTACGTAATGTACAATTATTACAATGTACAATTGTACATATAAACTAAAAAGCGTGCGTAAAAATGTTTTCTGATTATCATTATTGTATTTTTGTATTTCGTTCAGTCGATAATATTTATGGTCACCCTACACGACTTTATCACGTTTTGATTTATATTTTTTAAATAGATGAATGATGATATGTAAAGTAAAACATAACTAAATAAATGTT
Organism: Anorthoa munda; assembly: GCA_945859665.1. Taxonomy (NCBI): domain Eukaryota; kingdom Metazoa; phylum Arthropoda; class Insecta; order Lepidoptera; family Noctuidae; genus Anorthoa; species Anorthoa munda. The sequence continues at coordinate 149,399 of OX243919.1, read as the reverse complement.
TATACGAAATTCTTGTTTTTATTTTTCATATTCTTACCCTCTTACAAATAAACGCGGTATAAAGTTATACCAAGTATAAACCTATGAAAATGTATGGTTATACCTTTGTTATACCTGGTATAACTTTATACCGCGTTTATTTGTAAGAGGGTTAGATCAGAGCGCTGTTATTTGTCTGTACCTACTTATGCGTAAATAGGCATAAATTATTGGAATATTTGTCTTGTACTAATACTTTGCCTAAGTAACATTTGTATTATTTTACTTGCATTCATTATTTATTATAACAATACATATTTGAGGTTTCGTAAAAGGCATAGTTACCTACATAAATAAGACAAAAGTACGCCGGCGCAGTTCGCGTTGGCCGGCTTGCCGGCTTTCGAGACGTTATGAATGGAAGCCTATCTACTCGCACACACACGGCTGCGCACGGCGCACCGCGTGTGTGTGCAAAGCGAGATAGCAATACTCTTAACGAATTCTTCACTCGTCTCGAATTGCATTTGCGAGCTACGTTCGCCGCGCTCTTAAGATAATTTTCTGCCTGTTGATTTTCAACCCAATGAGCAAGAGACAACCAGGTGCCAGGTGGTTACCAGGTGGTGAAGGAAAGGTGAAGGGGGGAGGTGTGCGAAAGAGAGGGAGAGGGATATATAAGGTAGAAGACAAGGGAAATAAGCGGAGAGACAGAGTTGCCATCTCAATAAATTAAGCTTCGAATTTAGGTAAGTAATTTAATATGCGTTTTATTTGAAGAAAAACGCTTCTATTACTCAATTAATATGAGTGCATTCGTGCTGTTTGTCATTTATGAGTTCAGTTGTATGTTGTAAAATATCTTCAAATCTTCAAAGTTGGAAAATTATATAGGATATCTTCAAAACTGCTAAAAACATTTTCGCAAAAAAATTAACCGATTTCAAAAACAAAACACTAAAAGTGCAAAATAACTTGTTATAAAACTATAATGAAACATGATCCTGGGACTCCTTTGTCACCACAACCTTCCACATCAAAACACTGTTCATCTAGCCCGCTGCCACAAGCAGACCCAAGTTTCTAAAAGTTTCAACTTCAATAAATGTACCAAATAAAAACATAACTTTGTCTTTCAACAACTGGTCTAATGTATCAAACATTACCTTTAACATTTAATTGGTTTAAATAGGTCTACTAATTTTAATTTTAATAAATATTTTGATTCTAGTACTATTGCTTTTTATTGTCTCGTAGATGGTGTGAAAAGTAGAGTATTATCCTCGGGGATAAAGGTGCCTTCGTCTTGGGCGACCTCGAATCCCACGCTGCACTCAGGATTCTTGTCTTAACTCCCTCGCTCGTCGCCCGCTACATAAGACACTACTTTATCCCCTTAGTGCATAATCTACTATTACTTCCACAGGTGCGCAAGTTCACAACAAGTTCCGTAACTACTAGTAGCACTTAGTAAGTACCTTGTGATGAAGGCATACCAGTTTCTGATTGAAAATTAGTAATTAAAAGAACGTCGTAATGTACCTTTGTACGTAATAAAATGTTTTATTTTAATATTCACACTTTAAAGCACATTATATTCGAAAAAAAACAGAAATAAATAACTTTTTAACAAAATAAAATTAACTTCCAAAGCAAAACCTTACAAAGTGAATAATTACTTTCTTTTCAGAAATCGATGTCGAAACGCGAAAAACAATAGGTACCAAAGTGTCTTCCTTTAGAAATCGTTTTATTTTCATTTATAAGTTGTATATTTTACTTTTTTACCCGACTGCCGAAGGAGGGTAAAGTGATTATCAGTCTATGTATGTATGTTTGTTGCAATGTGACGTTCTAGAGACCAAACGTGTTGGCCAATTTTGATGATTCTTACGTCAATCGATTTGTCATAACCTTGCGAGTGCCACTGGCTACATTAAAATTGGCAAATAGAAAAATGGCGAATTTTGGGCGCCATATTGTGGGGCCCCAATTTTTTTTTCTTCCCTACCCATCTTGTGGAGTATCAATATAAAGGGTTTTAAGAGGTGATTTCAAAAAATATATAACACTTATAAATGTACTGAATGTAGGTCAGGTAAAATTTTGTTGTTTTTGGTGACTACGGAACCCTAAAGATAGCCAAACATAACATCAGACCGTGTTTTCTACATAATATAAATGAATGAACAATAATTGGCATTCAGAAATGTATCATTCACGTTGTGTGTTTGTGTCGCGTCAGCTCAGAAGATATTTTAATACAATAACAAACAAGATCATTCTAAATTAAAAAAAACTTGAGAGGTGTCAAGGGACACCCGGATGGAATGAAGTTTCCTATCGTAATATTCTTTATTTTTTTGTTTAACAGTTTTAGGTATTTTTTTACTTTCTTGTTTCTTTAATTTCTGCGCTTCATAATGTTTTTTCTTCTTTCTGAATTAGTTTTAGGTTTTTAGCTTGTAATTGATCAGTCTCACTACATTCATCTGATCTCTCTGCTGTTATGTTTTGTACCATTGTATTTTGTAATTTCTTTCTCTTTAGATATTCTCTACATCTTTGTGCATTTGTTTTTTTCCTTTGTTTTTTTTTATAGTTTGTATCTCAGTAGTCGATGCTTTAGTTGATTCGCTATTGAAATAAAAAAAGCAAAAAAATTGCTTCTTGTTCTTGATTTTTAGATCCAGTTATTATATCCTTTGCTATTGAGATGACTTGCAAAGTTGTTGTTGTTGAGTTGTTGTTGTTGTTGAGTTGTTGTAGTTGTTGTTGAGTTATTGTTGTTGTTGAAAATAATGAAACGAAAATAACTGGCTTGCTTTCTATGAGAGAGAGAGAGAGAGACAGACAGAGAAACACGCGCACGCCGCACGGCTTACAACTATACAACAGTAGCAAAAAGTGTCGTTACAACTTTTGGTCGTAATTTTTTCCGTCTAGCCCACTTTCGCAACGCGCGATAAGGGACTTTTGCTGTTGTTGTTGGGTTGTTGTTGTTGTTGAGTTGGTTTTTGTTGTTTGTTGTTGTTGAGTTGTTGTTGTTGTTGTTGTTGAGTTGTTGTTGGTTGTTGTTGTAGTTGTTGCTTATTTATTTTAGTTATTTATTTATTTAATTTTAAGAAAGCTTACAGACTAATAACAATATAGAGTATCATGCTTAAGTAAGGACATTACAATTACAAGCTTCCACATGTGTATAACTACATACAATTACGCGTTATTTGCGTTGACCAGTTACAGCGATTTGGTAAGGTAACAATGTAAACAGATTAGGCGTGTCGAGACAACATATTAGGTATGTCCAGAGTACCAAAATACTCCTTGTTTAAAATCTTTCTAATTTTATGTGCGATGCTGCCAAATTAATCGATTTCCAGGTGTGATGGTAAACTATTGAAAGCCATAACACTACGTATGCAGAAGGCGTTGCGCCTGTAATTAGTCGATGTGGATGGTATATGGAGTAGCGGTCGTTTTCTTAAGTTGTTTATATTAGTGCGAAGAAGTATTTTACTGAGTAGTTCGGGACAATCGACGGAGTCGTTTGCGATGTTCACAAAAAAACAGATATCATTGATATTACGTCTTACCTCCAACGGTAAGAAATGATACCGCTTACAACGGTGTTCATAGTCCACTGATAATTGCCTGGCCCTGAAGTCTAAGTACCGCAAGAATTTCCTTTGAACAGACTCAATACGAGATTTGAAGATCTCATACTGCGGGTTCCATACTTGAGAAACTTACTCAAGGTGGCTACGCACTAGAGAACAGTAAAGAACTTTTAATGGTTTTAGGGAACGAAAGCTAGAGCAAGCTCTAATAATGAAGCCCAAGGCTTTGAACGCCTTGTTGACAACCGTTTCTACATGATTATCAAAAAACCGGCCAAGTATGAGTTGGACTCGCGCACTAAGGGTTCCGTACCATTACCGCAAAAAACGGCACAAAAATCACGTTTGTTGTATTGGAGCCCCACTTAAATATTAATTTTATTCTGTTTTTAGTATTTGTTGTTATAGCGGCAACAGATATACATCATCTGTGAAAATTTCAACTGTCTAGATATCGCAGTTCATGAGATACAGCCTGGTGACAGACAGATGGACCGCGGAGTCTCAGTAATAGGGACCCGTTTTTACCCTTTGGGTACGGAACCCTAAAAAGCAGCTTGCTGTCGTGTACCACGCCAAGATCCCTAATACTGGTTTCTTTACTTATGTAAGCACCATCCAGAGTATACCCTGGGCCGATGATAGACTTCTGGCGAGTGAATATAACTTGAAAACATTTAGATACATTTAGTTGTAGTTTGTTGGTTTTGCAATATTTTACGAATCGTTCAAGGTCTGACTGAAGTAGTTCAGTATCAGATAGTGTGCGTATAGACTTTAGGACCTTCATTTCATCAGCGTATAGTAGGATATGTGAGTTTCTAAAGCAGTTTTTTATGTCCAAAATAAATATTGTAAACAACAATGGTCCCATGATTGAGCCTTGGGGCACTCCTGATGGGACAGATTTCCATCCAGACATGTATCCACGCAAAACCACAGCCTGTGTTCGATTATCTATGTAAGACGAAAACCACCGGAACAGATCACCGTGAATTCCCGCGGAAGACATTTTCTGAAGAAGCACCCAATGATCTATCTATACGGTCAAAACATTTGCTGTAATTCGTATAAATCACGTCGACCTGGCATCGTTCTTCCATCCCAGCGGTTATAATTTCATTGGATAGTATCATGTTTGTAGTATTTAGATTTAGTAAGTAGGAACATCACTAGTGAATAGTCAGGATGGATGGACAACACTAGCCGACCAGACACAATGGCGTCGGGATACTGATTGATTGTAACTTGTAACTGTGAACATTGATCCAATAAAAAGAACATGTGCATTACACACAATGTGTTAATTACATTGTTTTATTAAAAACATAATACATGGCTCAGTCGTAATTGTTTTTATAACGTACTATATATCTCTTGGGATAATCCCTGCACGTCGATTCTGTAAAATTCAGACAACAACTCGCATTTCACGTCGCTATTCGCTCTCACTTCGCATAAGGTTCAAAATGACCTTGATTTTGCATTCTGTAAGCATCACATAGACACTTGCGAAGTGAAGTGAGCTCCAAAGCGACCAACTGTACTAGTGACTACCACACTCAACAAAATGTAAGTCGAGATTTATCGGTTTTTTATTTTACCAGTTTTTGACACAGAATTTTAGCTAATAAGATGTTTAAATTAAAATTTCTTATTTTAAGGAATTTGAGGCAGCTAATAAGTAAAAAATAAACAGAAAACTCTAAATTCATGCCGTAAATGTACGAAAAAAAATTACTGACAGCCGATATCATTATTAATCTGTGGACAATATTTTCATTAGTGCGTTGCATTTGTTTGTACGTTTTGTTTGTTTTTTGATCGTTCAGTGCCGATAATAATTGTGAAATAATCATGAAGTAAGTTTATATTTCTTGTTCAAAATTAATTTTAATTACAGAAGTATTTATTTTGTTTTCTAATCCAACAATAATGTTTCAGTCCAAATGAGACACGTTTCTCTCACCCATCGTCGGCTCAGGTTGAAACTCTGGTAGAGTTTATGGAAAGAAACCCTGGCATGGCGAAGGGTTTCTTGAGAACTTAAAATGCCAGAGAGCGAAGTCGTCGCCAGTGGGAGGAACTAGCCGTGCGCCTAAATAGTATAGGAGTGATATGATAGTAGAATCATAGAAGTGACGACTTAAAGAACTTTCATGTAATTTATGTACCTAAATGTTTATCTTTTTAGCTTCACGTCACGCAGCTTCAGCTGCTTCACCTTCTCGCCGCCCTAGGACAGTTCGTGGTAGTCGAGGTGGTTCTGTGTGTAAGTACAAACTAAAAATAACTGTCAAAACATCATTTTTGAAAAAAATTACAACGAAAAGCTGTTTTATTAACGCATGTAGTAATAAGTGTTCTCTTTTCAGCATCACGTCACACGTCTTCAGTTGCTGCTCCTCCACCATCACAACGGCGAACGGAATTCTCCACCATCACCGAGAGATTCCTAAGGGTGGAAGAACAGCAGCTGGAGATACTAAGATTAAATACACAGATCCTGCTATGGATCCTGCAGTCCTTTCTGGAGAGGAGTGCAGAGAGGGATAAAATGTTAGCTGAAGCTGTGACTGCAGTCGGGAAAGGGCTGCAAGCATTGGCAGAGGCCAAGAATAGAGATAGGGTTTAGCAATATAAGTCGTGTTTTAGTTTTTAAAGTAAGATTTTTAGTTTTAAAGTAAGTTTTTTAAATATCTATATTAAACTTTTTTAACGAATACAAGCGCAGTTTTATTGAAAGACCGCCTCACACACCACAGAATACATACAATAAACAACACCAAAATCAAAATCAAATATTTTTATTTCACATAGGCCCATGAGGGCACATACAAAACGTCGACAACAGGTGCTCGGTTCGGGTTGGTTGATTCCATGGAGAAGAACCGGCAAGAAACTCCATGGTTACTCTTTTAAAATATGGTATGGTTTTACAAACTGATTGTTACAATTTTTGAATAGGTACTTAGATATGTGAGAAAAACGTAGGCCTGGGGCCGTAACAAGGAGAAAGTCCTTACGAAAATTAGCACTGCAAAAGAAGAAATTTATATATATACACACGACCTACTATGTTCTTACATTCACAAACAAGGAGTATAAAAATCTATATTAAAAAGAAAGCTATATAAGCTGGGTTACTTCTTGTCTTACAAACTGTAACAAATCTGAACAAAAAGAGTAAAAGCTACGGCAATATAATATTGCAAAACGAACATTAATAAAATAAAAATAAAAAACTATATACAGGAATAAAATAAAATAGAAGAATCATATCCTAACACGTGGATTGAAGAAGTTAAAGACTACAAATAAGTGCTGCTGCTGAGCTGCCAGGGAAGCCACATGTGCAGAAGGAACTATTGCCACACATCCTTGCAGTCTTCAACCACCGATCAATTAATTATGACGTGAACGCCAAAACCTATTTACTATGTTTCGCCTACGTAATTGCCCTAGAGCTAAATCGGCGTTAGATGGCAAATCCCTAGTTTGCCTCCTTTGAACTTCAGCAATTGTTTGGAGCTCTTCTAGTCGCTCTTCTTCTGAAATTGTAAATGCCGGCATTCCTGCGCGATTGCACATGTTGTGCGAAACACAACATGCAATAACAATTTTTGCAACTACGTCTGGATGATAGTTGAGCACTCTGTGTACTAACAAGCACCTAAATCGTCCTTTTAGGAGACCTATTATTCTCTCTACTGAATTGCGAGCAGTTAAATGACGGTCATTGTAAAAAGCCTCTGGGGAATTATCTTCAGCACCACTAATTGGTGTCATAAGGTAGGCGCGCTGAGCATAGCCTGAATCACCTGAAAATAAAAATCATATTACTATGTAGTTTTTATACCTAGTAATAAGGCTTATATTCTGAAGTAGGGGCAGGAAGGATTAACTAACCGAGCAAAACAACTTCTTCACCAGCATTTGTTAATGCCTCTAAGTGGGCTTTGTGTGGAAGAAGTGGGATAATCGATTACAATATTGAAATCCATTTTACCAATTGCAGATTTCTTGCATGGTAGCCTTTGTGGCAGTAAAAACGTTATTCATTCTCTGCTGGTTTTTTCATTGCCACCAGAGTGCCATCAATACACCCAAGAGTTGCTGGAAAGCCAAACTTTTTGTAGAACCTGTAGTTTACAATAACCACTAACATGATCAACTGTCACATAAAATGTAAAAATCAAAGGGTCACTTTAATTATAATATATGAAACCTGTCTACTAACCTTTCTTTTATTTAACATTTGTCTTTCTTGTATATTTTGAGGAAACCTTATATATTTTTTTATTATTGCCGGATTGTTAAGAGCTTCCACTACTTCATTTATGCAACGAGATGCTGATGGTTGCGATAAATATGGTCTTATATTTTCTTTAATAATTTTCTGATAACTACCATTAGTCAAGAATGACAAGGTGTACAATAACTGAAACAAAAAATCAATAAAAAAAAATCCTACTTAATCTAGAGCTAGTCAAAACAAAATAGGGACCAATTTGGTTATTTTCATGCTTAATAGAATACCAATATTTTAACTATAGGTACAGGGTCCTTAGACTAACATGAAAACATATAACTACAGCTAGTGGGGAAACCACCTAAAGGGCATACTCCTTATTATGAAGTGTTTTTCTTATTATGGTGTGCTTGGTTACAAATGTTTCAGCTATAAACTGTGTAAATACTTACAAAATTAACTTTATACTTAGTAAAATAAACTTACTTATACACGAGTTGAAAGTCCTTTGCCTCGACGTTTTGTGGGCTTTATCAGAGGCAGTAACTCATACTCCAGTTGGTCAATTAGCTCCTTTGACAATCTATACACGCTCACATAGTCGTCATCTCGGGTTAATAAAGATAAACTTCGAATTTTGGTAGATTGTCGACGTTTTTCTAGTTTATCCAAAGTATGAGCTTCTTCTAATAAAGACTTAAACAAAAACATTTTTGCCATCGTTATCGCTTAAGTAGGTAGGCACTTATTCACTTTAAAAACTTTATTTAAACACTATTTAACTATGATTTCTTCTATTTTCACTCCTAAAATAGATGCTTATTTGACACTTTGAATCGGGTTTGAGTGCGAAGTGAGCGTCGAAGTGAAGGGGGAATTACCTTATAGAATGCCACTTTTTACGTCATCTCATACTTTATCTGTCAAAATCTCGAGTTCAATTTAGTTCAATTAACAAACACGCTCGCAAGAGTAGCGCTAGTGTAGATTCGAATTATCAACCAAGTTTTAAGAATGCCAATCAAGAAACTCACAGCGGATTCAGATTCGAAGTTTAGAATGAAGTCTTACATAATCACACTCTTTGCAAACATGGCCGCAGCGTCGTACAACCTGCCTGAAAAACTATGTATTGGAGGGGATTTGCCAAGCAATTGGAAAAGATTTAAACAACAGCTAAGTATATATCTTATTGCCTCTGGGCTTGATGATGAAAAGGAGCAAAGAAAAATCGCAATTTTGCTAAATGTCATTGGCGAGGAAGGAGTACGAATATATAATAATTTTGGTTTCGACAAGCTAACTGATGCCATCGGAGAAAAAAAGGTGGCGACATTTGATGACGTATTGAAGAAGTTCGATGAATATTGTGAACCCAAGAAGAATGTACTCTTTTCAAGATTTTTTACAAGCGCTCTCAGCGACCGGGTGAGCCATTTGATATCTATTTTACGGACTTGAAAAGTCTAGTTAGAAATTGTGAGTTCACAAATGAAAATGAAGCCATCCGAGATAGACTTATTTTTGGCACTACCAATAAATCGGAACAGGAGAATTTGTTGAGCATGGGGGATGTGGACCTAGAAAAAACTATAAAGAGGCTACGTCTCTCAGAGGTGACAAAGTCACAAGTCAAAGAAGTGCAATGTGACTCAACAGAAGTTGGGGACGTCCACAAGGTGCAGGTAAAATATACCACTGTACAGTGCAAATGGTGTGGTGGTCAACATGAACGAGACATCAATAAATGCCCTGCACGGGGAACAAAATGTGCAAAATGTGGCAAATATAACCACTTTGCGAAGGTGTGTCGCACCAAGAAAGTGCAAGTCATATCGGAGGAGAAGAATGATAAAGAGGAACTTTTTTGTGAATCGGTAGGTCAAGTACATAATGCTAACTGTTGGGAGCAGGACCTAGTCGTTGAAAATGTAATAAATTGTACCTTCAAACTGGATACTGGTTCTGATTGTAAATGTTCATCATTGGTTAACAAATCCAAATTACATTTTTGTTGAACACTTACATTTTTATGAAATGAAGGTTTTACATGCAATGTATTCAGGTTAGGTTAGGTTAGGTTTTTTTTTTTTTTTATCAGAGATAGATTTATTATTATTATCAGAGATTACATTTATATCGAGTATACATATGAGTTTCTTAAATAGTACTTACTTTTTACAGACATTAAGATCTTATTTTATAGTATGTTTTAGTGATATATAGTTTCTAATTTGTTCTTAGATTAATATATCACTCTGTACACTTCCTATTTTATATGATCATATAAAATTTTGAGCATTGCTGTAGTTTGTTTATTTTATCAGATGTTCTTTTTTGCTGTGTTTACACAGTATTTGATAAAAACGATACTAAACTTTTGTCTGCTATAAGTTTTCTGAGATTCTCAGGTCTAATTTGTAATTTCTAGGTCTCATATTAACTTATTATATAGCCTGTTCTTAGCAATATCTAGATTCTATTTTGTTTACAGATTATATATTGCTCTGTACGCTTCCCATTATATATATATGTATATATAATTTCGAGCATTGATGTTAACTTATTTATTTCTTTTTACTGTTTTTTGTACAACATTGAGACAGTATTCTATAAATGCAGTGCTATATTTTTTGTCGGATATGAGCCTATTTAGATTCTCTGGTCTAATATCAATCCCTAGCTTTTGTTCGGTTTCGTACCTTTCTTGGCCATATACCGGGCAGTCAGTTATTATGTGGATCGCTGTTTCGTCTTCGTCGGGGTCACAAGTGCATGATGGGCTTACCTTGCACCTGAACCTGTTCAGGTATTCCGAAAACCCACCATGCCCAGTCATTACTTGGGTAATTAGCCCGGTCGGTCTTATTTTTCTGACGATATTATAAGCGTCCACTGCGTCCGGGAAGAAAAGTTTTGTTGTTGAGGCTGTGTCACCCATCCTGTACCTCCGGTTCCATTCGACAAGCGAATCCTTCCGGATTAAGCGCTTGACGAATGAAACCGGACACTGGTCATAATCCGGTTTCTTCTTGAGATTTAGCGCAGCTTCTTTAGCCAGATGGTCGGCTCTCTCATTCCCTTCCATTCCTGCGTGCGCCTTAATCCAAAACATAGCAACATGCTTGTTTTGGATTTTGCATTTTCGCAAGTTCTCCCTGGCTTCAACTGCGAGGGGATGAGAGGATCGGTGGTTTGCGACCGTTTCCAGTGACGACCGTGAGTCACTGAATATGCCAAAAGACCCTTCTGTGTGCTTATGGATCTCTCTTGTGGCTTTGCATATGGCCAGCAGTTCGGCCTGGTAGACCGTGCAGTGGGACGACAACTTCAATTTCTGGCATTTGGTTTCGGCGCCATTGCTCCAAAGAGACAATGCCGCTCCCACCTTTCCATCAATTTTGCTGCCGTCCGTGTATATCTGCACTGCTTGTGTGCAGTGGTTTTCAAGTTGTTCTTGGTCTGCCAAGCATATGAACTGCAGACTCATATGTTCCGCCGGGTGGGGTGTCGAAGCAAATGCGGTACGTCGCTCGACGTCCCTGTCTCCTAGCATTGGCTGGGGTACCCCCCTCCTCGCCTCATACAGGGCAGCTGCCTCTCGTATTCGGAGGTCGAGGGGTAGTATCCCAGCCAGCACCAGTGCCGAGTTTAGGGATACGGTGCGGTAAGATTTACACAATTTCTGTGCAAATCCTCTCTGGACCACATTTAGCTTCTTCCTAACACACAGCTTGTTGGCTGCCGGTGCCCATGCGCTTGCCGCGTACATTATTACCGGTTCGACTACTGCCGTGTACATGGTGCGGATGACGTCGGGGTGGAGTCCCCAGCTGACCTTCGCAGCCCTCGACAATTGTTTGTAAAAGTCCACCGCTTTTTGGCACACATTTGCAATGTGCTTGTTAAAAGTAAGCTTATTGTCGATGGTTAGCCCCAGGATCTTGATGTCTTGCGTCATGCCAATGGCGACCCCTCCCATGCTCAGCCGCGGGGTGTCGTATTTCAGTTTCCGCGTTATTACCATCGCATTCGTTTTATGCGGTGCGAATTTCAACTTGTTACTAACACCCCATTGATGAACACGGGCGAGGGCGTCATTCGCCTTTCGCTCGATCTCGATCGCTGTATCGCCATCAAATACTAGCACCACGTCGTCAGCAAAGGCTTGGCAGTAGTCTCCCCGCTCTGCCAGCCCCTTTAAGAGGGGGTCCAGTAGGGTGTTCCAAAGAATTGGTCCTCCAATGGATCCCTGCACACAGCCCTTGGACGTCTCTCTTACGACTTCTTCGCCTGCATATCTGACCCTGACCCTTCGGTTATTGAGGTAGCTGTCAATGATTCTCCTCACATTTACCGGGCATTTTTCCTCAGCCAGTCTAGTTCTGATAGCTGGCCACCATGCACTGTCGAAGGCTCCCTCTATGTCTAGCGACACCACTACGACCATTTTGCGCTCTGCTAGCTTGCTGCGTATGTGTCCAACCAGATCATAGAGAGAGTCTTCCGTGCTCTTCTGGGGCATGAACCCGTACTGGCGAGTACTGAGTTTCGGTATAATGTGCCATTTTACTCTGTTTATGACCATTTTTTCCAGGACTTTTCCTAGCACCGGCAACAGACCAATTGGTCTGTAGGATTTTGGTGCCGTATAGCTCTCTTTCCCGGGTTTCCTTAGGATCACGACTGTGGCTTCCTTCCAGGTCCCGGGAAAGTAGCCCAGCTCCAAGCACTTGTTAGCCAGTGCCAGGAAAGTTCCCGGATCATAGTCGATCGAATGCTGGCAGATATCGGCCGTGAGGCCGTCCGCCCCGGGGGCCTTTTTAGGGTTGAAAGTGCGCAAGGAGGAGTTCAGCTCCTCGATGGTGAACGGTGGGTCATGTTTATCATCATGACCCATGACGTTCACTTTTTCAGCCATCTCTCTAACTCGCTTGTGCTCCTCTCTATCATCATCCCTTTTATCTCCGGGGTAAAATGTTTCGGCCAGCAATTCGGCAGAGTGGAGGTTGTCCAGTACCTTTCCGTTCACGATCAGGGGCAAGTCCTCGTGTCGTTTTTTGGTTCGGCCTATTACCCGGTATATGCCGTCCCACAGCCCTTCCCCGTCTTGTTTCTCACAGAAAGCTTTCCAGCTTTCTGTTTGAGCGTTTCTGGCTTTAGTTTCGTATTCTTGTTTTATCTGCAGGTACTCAGCGACGACGGCCTCTCTCCTGACAGGTGCTGCAACACGGATTCTGCGCCTCCTGGTGGCGACTGCCCTCTTCAGCGTGGCGAGCTCCTCCGTCCACCATGGTAAGTTGACCCTGTTACTTGGCTTTATTAGGGGTATACTTTTGTTGGCTACTTCTATAATTGAGTTTTGGTATTCCTGAATTTTGTTTTCTAAATCAACTGTGTTTTTAATTTTTTCTATTTCTAAAGGGTTTATATTTTGTACTATATGCAACTGGTTCAATTTCTCACGAAATTGAATCCAGTCTGCTTTTTTACTATTGAATCTACGTGTTGTCCTACTAATTTGTATACCCCTTGCCTTCTCCAAGGCCAGCTTGAAGGTGATGGTGTTATGGTCTGAGCTCGTCAAGCCTTCTACTACCTTCCAGTCGTCCACCAAGCCGAGCAGATCCGCCGTACAGACCGTGATGTCTACTACACTTGAGTAGAGGTTGGTTCCACGCACTGTGTGGAACGTTGGAGTACCGCCGACGTTGAGTATCTGCAGATCCATCTCTTCCAGAGCACCAGCCACCTCATTCCCTCTCACGTTGGTTTTTTGGCTGCCCCACCAAGAGTTTTGCGCGTTAACGTCGCCGCCCATGATGATCCGCCGGCCGAAGTTCCGCTCAATCCTTTTTAGCTGCTCCAAGTATGGCCCTATCGGTTCTGGCTTCGGTTCGAAGTAGAATGAGACCACCACGATCTCCCAGGCAATCGTCCTCATCTTCACCACCGTGATGTTAGGTGTGGTGAAGTCCGGGCACTGGATGACGTCTATGTCACCGTCAAAGACAGCGATTGCTGTCTTGACGGGACCGTCTTCCGTTCTGTTGCTCTGGTAAATTCTAGCGCCGTGGTAGTCCTTCATTCTACCTATGTTTCCAATGTACGGCTCCTGGAGCAGTGCAAAGGCCATATTCCTTTTGTTCGCCTCAAGCATTAATTCATTAGTTGCCAGTGCCTTTCTTTGCAAGTTTGCTTGGGCTACTACGTATGGCCTTGTGTTTGAGTCAGATGTTCCGCCGGTGACCACCTTAGCAATACGCCGTCGTGCTTCTGGCCATTGCATCCCATTTCCTTCTTATGGGGCAGTCTTGGCTGAAGGCGTTGTGCTCCACTTTATCCAGTTTTGCCCGCGTGCAGTTGCAGCATGACGGGCCCGCTCCCTCAAGCCGATCTGGGCAGTCTGCCTTCATGTGGGCGCCCCCACAATGGCTACACCTTGCCTGGGTTTCCTGGCAGAATCGTCTGCCGTGTCCGTATCCCAGACAAAGCGAGCACTGGACTAACGGAGACTGGTCGGCCACTCGAATCCTCTGGAACTCGATGTGTACCGACCCAGCCCCCGTCATTCGTCGCCAAATTGTGGGGGACACCCGCACTATGATGTGACTTTGGTGCGGGTTCCTCGTGCGCTTTCTGTAGGCGATCTCCAGTCTTTCGGCTTGGCCGAGTCCTTTGAACAGATCCCTATTCTGTTTTTTGAGCGCACCAAGGATGTCCTCGTCGCTGTGGTACTGCATCACGTCTTTGAGCACAACTAATGGGTCTTTATTCTTAAGGTCTTCGGCTCTCAGGTTTTCTGACTTTGTCAGCCTAGCCTTTACCTTTTCCCTTTCTGCCTGGTTCCTAAAGCCCATTATTACCTTCCTATCCTTGGCTTTCCTTACTTTTTCTATTTCCACTCCGCCCTCCTTCGCGTTTACGGCCTCTCTTATCCTGTTCATTACGTCCTCACTTGTCTCCCGCTCGTTAGTCGTCGTAACCACCAGCGAATGTAGTGCGGTCCGCTCCGGAGGCTGTCTCCCAACGGACGACACCACACCCGCGTAGGTCTGTTTTTCGACTTTTCCTAGTTCTTCTTGTAGTTTGACCATGCTTTCTGTATTTGTTTTTATCAGGTTTGCATGGTCATCGAGCATTTTCCTAAAAGCCTCTCTCTCCTTTTCCCTTTCCCGGTCCGCTATCCCTTCCTGGCTTGCCTTCGAAAGTTTAGGCGATTTCAGAGGCAGTTCCGTCTTTTTTGTTTTTGTCGTGGACTCTGCCTCTTTTGCCAGGCTATACAGCTTTTCCGCCGCCAGAGTGATCTCCGCCTTTATCTCGGTTTTTATGTTCCTCGAGAGGCCTAGCTGAGTCTTAATTTTTGCTAGGCAGATCCTGGCTTCGGTCACTCTGTCTTTCGGCTTTGCTGGCTCAGCCAGGGTGGGTGACGCAGCGGCGGTGGTGGTAGTGGTGGAGGTAGAGGGGGCGATTTTTAGTTTCTCAGGGGGGGTGAGGGACTTTATCAGGGGCTTTTTTATGGTCTCCAGCTTTGCCGCTTCCCATTCCCCGATACTTTTCCTGACTGTCGGGGTCGCTACCGGTGATGTTTTTTCCGGTGCGATTGGTGAGGTCCTCGTAAACGTAGAGTTTAAGGGGGGGGGATTTGCCAACAATTTTTTGGGAATGGCCTCCTCTCTCTCCTTGTTTTGGGCTGGTGTCCTGCTCATCATTTTGATTTCGGGGTTGGGTAAGGTGGCGCCTATAGATGACACTTACAAGGTTGTAAAGGGCCTTATAAGTGTATGTCAATAGCGAATTTGGGTCAAATTTAAATTGTAATTGTAAAGGGGGTATTGTATAGGATGCCCCACTTTGTCTGTCACTGTTGACTTTCTCCTTATCAAATAGGTTACTGATCAACAGTTTAAAAACTTTGTCCTATTCTAAAAGTATAGCAGTACAATAGTACTGCTATATGTCCTAGGTAAAATTTACAATTACTTTGAAATATATAAAAATTAAATTTGCAATAAATTGCTAATATTATCTTATTCTAATGATATGGTAGCACAAAAGTACTACCATAAGTCAACAGTTAAAAAATTTTTTACAATAAAAATACTTAAATAAGCAAAATAGTGCTTATTCTATCTTAACCTATTTATACAGCCACACAATAGCGCTACTGTATGTCCTTAACCTATTGACAGTGATTAGGACCAGGGTCTGGTGGTTCTCAGGAACTGTGGTCATCCGATGTCTGGTGTTAATGTTGTATTTGTATCCTGGTGACCCTTCAGTAAGATAAGGTATTGGTTCTTACTGAATACTGCCCGTTGGGGAAGTTTTTGTTGATCCTGGCTCAGCCGGTGCAGATGAGTAGATTTCTGCTGGGGCCGGTCGATCGGGCTCCTCGAGCTGGTTTAGTAGAGTCCAAGCTCGATGTTCTAGCCCTGACCTGGGCCGAGACAGGACGAGGGGGGTGCGGTATTAAAATAAGGGGTGGGGGGGGTTTTCTGATGGGGCCAAAAGATAGGGCTCCTCAAGCCGGTCACAATGGACCCAAGCTCGGGTGGTCTGCCACTATATTTGGCTGTGATAACCCGAGGGGGGGAAATTTTTTGAGGGGGGTCGGGGGGGGGGTGGAAAATCCAAAGTTCAGAGGGGGTGAAGGAGGGGGGGGGGAGGGGAAATTTTTTGGGGGGAAATCTGTTGGGGCCAAAAGATAGGGCTCCTCAAGCCAGTCACTAAGGACCTGACCTGGGTGGTCTACCACTATTTTTGGCCGAGTAATCCCGAAGGGGGTAATCTCAAAAAATCCAAGTTGGGGGGGATAGGTATTTGGGGAAGTGGGGAGGGGGTGCCCAACACAAGTCCAATCTCGGGTGACGTCAGGCCAGGGGTTGAGGAGTTCCCTCGATGTTTCCTGCTGAGAATTTTGTGGAGCTGTTCTATAGTCAGCTCTATAGTCAGCTCGGCACAGGCCAACACGCGGATACCGGACTCTGGCTGGCACCCCTCCCTGGGAGTTGGAGGCATGGGTGCTCGCCAGAGTGTACGAGTGGACGGCGCGGCGGAAGGCGCTCGGGGAGCGCCCCGCCGGTGAGGAGCGGGAGGCCGTGCGGCGGGAGGCGAGGGACGCAATCGTCCATCATTGGACGGAGGACCTCGCCACCGCCACCTTTGGCCGCCGGACGTTGGACGCGCTCGGTCCAGTCTTGCAGGACTGGCTCGAGCGGCCCCACGGTTTCCTCTCATTCCGTTTGGTGCAGGTGTTGTCCGGACATGGTTGTTTCGGAACGCACCTGCACCGGATCCGGAGGGAGGAAACCCCGGCGTGCCACGACTGCGGCGCGTTAGAGGACACGGCGCAGCACACCCTCGAGGTGTGCCCAGCCTGGGCTGAGCTGCGCCGTGCCCTAACAAGTGAAATCGGGCAGGACCTCTCGCTCCCCGGCGTGGTCAACTCCATGCTGGGGAGTGAGGAGGCCTGGGCGGCGGTTGCCTCCTTTTGCGAGGACGTGATGTCGCAAAAGGAGGCGGCGGAGCGTGCGCGGGAGGACGATCCTCTCGCGCCGCCGCTCCGCAGGCGGAGAGGGGGTGGGAGGAGACGGTTATACGATCGCCTCCTCCCACCTCCTGGTGGTGACTAGCGGGCGACGGGCGCGGGGGCGCCTTTCGCCCGCATTGCACTAGTCACCACCCTCGTTGGGCGGGAACGGTCGAGCACTCACACACGATCGTTCCCGGGCCCCTCCACTAAGGGAGGGGCGTGAAGGGCCTGCCGTAAAGGCGGGCGGTCGTCGGCGGGGGACTGGAAGTAAAGGCTGTGCCGGTTTCCCAGTCCCCCTCCACTCAGACGATGCGGGAGTGCCGCTGGGTTATTTTAGTGGGTATACCGGGCTTGCCCGGGGAGTCCCACATAGCCCTCCATCCCCCGATGGGCGGGTATGCGTAATGCATTTTTTCCCAGCGAAACCAAAAAAAAAAAAAAAGGTTAGGTTAAATGCCGGGCCGTGAGCATGCGCAGTATCGTTGCGGAGCTGGTGCAAAGGCAAGCGACCGACGAGACGCGGCAACTGCAGGCAAGGGTCGATCGCCTGCAAACAGAGGTCAGCCAGCTACACCAGAAGCTGGCTGAGGCCACGGCCCGGCCAACCCAGGCTGAGCCGAGACCTGCGGCAGAGGGCCCCGCCTCCTCCTTCGACCTTGAGGACGCAATCCGCAAGGTCATGTTGGAGGAGAGGGACTTCGTCCGAGCCTGCCTGGCAGGGATAGAGGACAGGCTCCTACCAGAAAAGAGCTACCGGCTGCCGCTTGCCGCGGACAAGCGGAGGGGAGAGCCGGAGCCGACTTCACAGAGGGAGGAGGACTCACTTCTGCCTGCCGCCACCCCTGCCAACCCTGCCGGTTGGACGAAAGTCGTCGGCAAGGGGAAGGGCAAGGGCAAAGGGGCAACAGCGGCCGTCCCTGTAGTCCCCGCCACCGCCACCCCTCCCAGCCAGTCGCAGTCGACTGGCAAGGGGAAGGGGAAGGGCAAGGGCAAGGGTGCGACAGCGGTCGTCCCTGCCGTCCCCGCCGCCGCCACCCCTCCCAGCCAGTCGCAGACGGCTGGCAAAGGGAGGGGGAAGGGAAAAGGGACAGGGCCACCCCCAAAGGCCGCCAGCGCTGCTCCCACAGCCAAAACCGCCGGCACCAGGAGGAACCTCGTTCCCCCTAAGACCGCAGCCGTCGTGGTGACGCTCACCGCGGAGGCTGCGGCGCGTGGAGAGACGTACGCGTCCATATTATTGCGGGCGCGTGCCAATGCCGATCCCACCCAACTGGGGATCGGCAAGGTTTCTTGCCGGCGGACCCAAGCCGGGGCTCGAATTTTCGAGTTCCCGGGGGCAGAGGGCAGCGCCAACGCGGACCTCTTTGCAACAAAGTTGCAAGAGGTCATCGCGGACGCGGCCAAGGTGGCCAGGCCCGTGAAGACGGTTGCCATCGAGGTGTCCGACCTCGATGACACCGTCACCAAGGAGGAGGTGGTGGCGGCGGTCGCAGCATTGGGGGCTGTGGCGTCGCAGCGGTGCGAAGCCGGGACATCAGGTCCGGCCGCGGCGGCATGGGCACCATTCGCATGGAGTGCCCAGTCGCCGCTGCCAAAGCCGTCCTTGATAAAGGACGGCTTAGTGTCGGCTTCAGCTCGGGTGCAGTCCGCGCACTTGTGGCACAGCCCCTGCGGTGCTACAGGTGCTGCGGCATCGGACACACCCGGGCCCTCTGTCCGTCCACGGTGGACCGGACAGAGAGCTGCTACCGCTGCGGCAAGGAGGGCCACAAGTCCGCCGAGTGCGAGGCCGCTGCGCCGCACTGCTCGGTTTGTGCCGCCAGTGGCCGCCCCGCAGGCCATATTATGAAGGGGAGGATGTGTAATCCTCCCCCTAAGAAGGGAAAGTTGCAGGCGCCGAGCAAGCCTGCCGCTTCTGCCGCTGTGCCCGAAATTGGGCTTTCGGCTGCTGCTGGTCTGGCTGTGGAGGAGGGGGGTGCGATGTCCGATGGATAGAGCCGAACATCGCATCCTCCAGGCGAACACCAACCACTGCAGGGCGGCCCAGGATCTGCTGATGCAGATCATGGCCGAGTGGTTGGTGGACGTGGCGGTGGTCGCTGAGCCTTACTCGGTCCCCAGTACCTGGCTGGGCGACCGGGACGGCTTGGTGGCGTTGGTGGCGCGGCCCTCCACGGACTCCCCTCCCCTCTCGCTTTTAGAGAGGGGACCGGGATACGTGGCCGCCGCGTGGGGGGGAGATATGGCCCTGGTGGGGGTCTATTTCTCCCCAAACCGCCCTCTAAGGGATTTCGAGGATTTTCTCGAAATCCTTACGGCAGTCGCCGGGAGGGCGGCACCACGTCAGGTCGCCGTGATGGGCGACCTCAACGCCAAGTCGGAGGCTTGGGGCAACCCGGCTGCCTCCTGCAACGTCCGGGGACGCGCCGCCGAATTCTGGGCGGCCTCGTGCGGTGTGTCCCTCCTCAACAGAGGGACGGTCCACACGTGTGTGCGGCGACGGGGAGGGTCGGTGGTAGACGTCTCGTTTGCCACCCCCGCCCTGGCCGCCCGCGTTGTGAACTGGCGGGTGGAGACGGTGGAGACTTTGTCGGACCACCGATATGTGCGGTTCGACATCTCCACCGGCCCCCGGGGAGGGACGGCCCGCTCAGGCCAATCTCCCTTCCCGCGGTGGGCTCTCACCCGTCTGGACCGGGAGGCAGCCAAGGAGGCAGCCTTTCTCCAGGACTGGCTCTCGCCCCCTGTCGAGCCTGTCCTGGACGTGGACGCCGCAGCAGTCCAGCTCAGAGGGTCCCTGACCGAGGTGTGCAACGCCAGCATGCCTCGGTCACGCCGTCCGCCTCCCCGTCGCGCCGTGTATTGGTGGTCGGAGGAGCTGGCGGGGCTGCGGGCCACGTGCGTGGAGGCCAGGAGGGCCTACACGCGGAGTCGGCGGCGCACTACCCGATCTCAGGCCGGGGAGGACCGCCTCTACGCCTCTTACCTAGAGGCAAAGACGGTCCTCAAGTCGGCGATGTGCGCCGCCAAGGACTCGGCGAGGGCTGAGATGCTGGAGGGCCTCGACAGGGATCCGTTTGGGAGGCCATATAAGGCGGCGCGGATTCAACTGCGCCCCAATGGTCCCCCACTAACGGAGACCCTGGAGCCGGCGTTGCTGGATGGGGTGGTCCGGTCCCTGTTTCCGCGCAGGGCCGACTTCACCCCACCAACGATGAACCCCCCACAGGGGGTGGTGGCTTCGCCGGAGGAGGAGGTCCCTCCGGTATCGGCAGAGGAACTTCGCGCGGGGGTTCTGTGCCTCCGCGCGAAGAAGACGGCCCCTGGACCGGATGGCGTCCCCGCACGGGTGGTGGCCATCGCAGCGTCCCTCATGGAGGAGAGGTTTCGGGACCTCTTCAGCGCGTGCCTGACGGCTGGGAGGTTCCCAAGGCTCTGGAAGGAGGGGCAGTTATGCCTCCTCCGGAAAGAGGGACGCCCGGTGGATTCCCCCTCGGCATACCGGCCCATCGTTCTGCTCGATGAGGTCGGTAAATTGTTCGAGGGGATCATCGCCACCCGGCTAAATAGCCTGTTGCGGGAGGTGGGGCCAGACTTGTCGGACGCCCAGTTCGGTTTTCGACGGGGGCGTTCGACGGTCGACGCGTTGGCCCTACTCAGGGGCCAAGTGCAGGAGGCGGTGGAGTCGGGGGGCGGAGTGTTGGCGGTCTCGTTTGACATAGCCAACGCCTTCAACTCCGTCCCCCACTCGACCATATTGGAGGCACTCCGGTACCACGGAGTGCCCCAATATCTGCGGGCGATCCTGGCCAGCTACCTGGAGGACCGAGAGGTCCTCCTCGTGGACAAGACGGCCAGGATCAGGCGCTATGGCGCTGAGTCCGGTGTTCCACAGGGGTCGGTGCTAGGGCCCCCCTTGTGGAACATCGGATTCGACTGGCTCCTGCGGGGAGCCCTCCTCCCGGGCACGAGTGTCATCTGTTACGCGGATGATACTCTCCTCGTTGCCCGGGGGGGGAACTTTGGGGAGGCGGCCTGTTTGGCCTCGGCTGGCGGATCCTTGGTCGCAGGGAGGATCCGCCAGCTAGGATTGAGGGTGGCGCTGAACAAGACCGAGGCCGTGTTCTTTCACGGGCCTCGGCAGCGCCGCCCTCCAGACGCCCACATCGTCGTGGAGGGCGTCCGGATAGAGGTCGGGGCCCAGATGAAGTATCTGGGCCTCGTGCTAGACAGCAGGTGGCGCTTCGGCCCGCACTTCAGCGGGCTGTCGACGCGCCTGCTGAAAGCCGCGGACGCCCTCTCATGGCTCCTCCCAAACCTGGGAGGGCCCAAGGACAGATGCCGGCGCCTCTATGCCGGCATCTTGAAGAGCATGGCTCTTTATGGAGCACCCATCTGGGCGGACTCCCTCCACAGGAGGGAGAATGCGACCGCCATCCGCAGGCCGCAAAGGGCCATTGCACAGCGGGTGGCGAGGTCCTACCGCTCAGTGGGTTTCTCGGCGGCGTGCGCTCTGGCTGGCACCCCTCCCTGGGAGTTGGAGGCATGGGTGCTCGCCAGAGTGTACGAGTGGACGGCGCGGCGGAAGGCGCTCGGGGAGCGCCCCGCCGGTGAGGAGCGGGAGGCCGTGCGGCGGGAGGCGAGGGACGCAATCGTCCATCATTGGACGGAGGACCTCGCCACCGCCACCTTTGGCCGCCGGACGTTGGACGCGCTCGGTCCAGTCTTGCAGGACTGGCTCGAGCGGCCCCACGGTTTCCTCTCATTCCGTTTGGTGCAGGTGTTGTCCGGACATGGTTGTTTCGGAACGCACCTGCACCGGATCCGGAGGGAGGAAACCCCGGCGTGCCACGACTGCGGCGCGGTGGAGGACACGGCGCAGCACACCCTCGAGGTGTGCCCAGCCTGGGCTGAGCTGCGCCGTGCCTTGACCCAAGTTGTTGGGCAGGACCTCTCACTTCCCAGCGTGGTCAACTCCATGCTGGGAAGTGAGGAGGCCTGGGCGGCGGTTGCCTCCTTTTGCGAGGACGTGATGTCGCAAAAGGAGGCGGCGGAGCGTGCGCGGGAGGACGATCCTCTCGCGCCGCCGCTCCGCAGGCGGAGAGGGGGTGGGAGGAGACGGTTATACGATCGCCTCCTCCCACCTCCTGGTGGTGACTAGCGGGCGACGGGCGCGGGGGCGCCTTTCGCCCGCATTGCACTAGTCACCACCCTCGTTGGGCGGGAACGGTCGAGCACTCACACACGATCGTTCCCGGGCCCCTCCACTAAGGGAGGGGCGTGAAGGGCCTGCCGTAAAGGCGGGCGGTCGTCGGCGGGGGACTGGAAGTAAAGGCTGTGCCGGTTTCCCAGTCCCCCTCCACTCAGACGATGCGGGAGTGCCGCTGGGTTATTTTAGTGGGTATACCGGGCTTGCCCGGGGAGTCCCACATAGCCCTCCATCCCCCGATGGGCGGGTATGCGTAATGCATTTTTTCCCAGCGAAACCAAAAAAAAAAAAAAAAAAAAAAAAAAAAAAAAAAAGGTTAGGTTAGGTTGGGGGATCCCCTCACAGCTCTTACGTCCACGTCGTATCCCCTGGAAACGGCCCAGTTCTGACCACCGTAACGGAGTGGCAGACTGGGTACGGCCAAAGTGAGCTGTGCGATTGTTGCTATTTTAATTTTATCTGCGGTTTGTGACGATCTTGTGTTGAGGCTATGCCTACCCCTGCGCGGGATGCCCTCGGGCATTTTGTGAAAAAAGGCCCTTCTCAGGGCCAACCCAAAGGCCCTTTTCAGGGCCAACCAAAAGGCCCTTCTCAGGGCCAACCTCAAGGCCCTTCTCAGGGCCAACCAAAAGGCCCTTCTCAGGGCCAACCCAAAGGCCCTTTTCAGGGCCAACCCGACGCTTCGGCGTCAGAGGCTAGCCGCGCGCCGTCTGCAGCTAGCTTTTTCGACACGGCGGATTCGGACACAGAGTCCATTGTGTTCGAGTCGGACGCGAGCTCCATGGAGGTCGAGACTCGATCTCGGAAGCGGGCCTTCCTGAAGGAAGGGTCCGACGGCTCCTCGGGTTCGGCGAAGGAGCGCAAAAGGAAGGCGAAGGCCAAAAAGCCTGTCGTTGTAGCGGACACCCACGACGTGGGTCTTGCGGACGCCCAACGCGATTTGAGCTTGGCCCGGCGGACGCAGCTCCAACAAGACCTGGAGGAGCACGTTGCTGCCAAGGAGCAGCAGGCGCGCGTCGCCCGGGCCAAGTCTGGTTACGGCGCGTCCCGCGTCGTGTACGAGGACCACACGTTGGCGGAGCTTGAGCGGATGGCTCAAGAGGATGAGGAGGGGATCGTGGAGGTCGCCACGAAGTCCTCCCACCTCAAGGGGACCTTCCAGAAGGCCCTCAAATGCCGAGCCGTGAGCATGCGCGGCATCGTCGGGGCGCTGGTGCAGCGCCAGGCGACCGAAGAGACGCGCCAGATGCAGGCGAAAATTGATCGCCTGCAGTCGGAGGTAAGCCAGCTGCATCAGAAGCTGGCTGAAGCCACGGCCCGGCCAACTCAAGCCAAGCCTGCGGCAGAAGCCCCCGTCCTCCATCACAACCTTGAGGATATCATCCGCACGGTTGTGAGGGAGGAGAGGGACTTTGTCCGAGCCTGCATCGCAGGCATTGAGGACCGGCTCCTACCGGAGCAAAGCCTCCGACCGCCGCTCGCGGCGGACGAGAGGCGGAGCGAGCCGGAGCCGACCTCCCAAAAGGAGGACGCCCTTCTCCCTTCCACCACCCCGACCAACCAGCAGGGCTGGACGAAGGTCGTCAAGGGGAAGGGGAAGGGCAAAAAGACGGCAGCGGCCGTCCCCGCCGTCCCTGCCACCGCCCCGCCTGCCAGCCAGCCGCAGTCGGCTGGCAAGGGAAAGGGGAAAGGGAAGGGGAAAAGCTCCCCCCCAGCCGGTGCCAAGAAGAACTTGGTGGTTCCCAAAACCGCAGCCGTCGTGGTGACACTCACCGCGGAGGCTGCGGAGCGGGGCGAGACTTACGCGTCCGTCATGATGCGGGCGCGTACCAATGCCGATCCCACCATTTTGGGGATCGGCAAAGTCTCATGCCGTCGGACGCAAGCCGGGGCTCGTTTATTCGAGTTCCCGGGGGCGGACGGCGGTAAGAACGCAGACCTCTTCGCGGCTAAGCTGCAAGAGGTCATTGCGGACGCGGCGAAGGTGGCCAGGCCAATCAAATCGGCGGCCTTAGAGGTGACCAATCTTGACGATTCGGTCACCAAAGAGGAGGTGGTAGCTGCAATCGCAGAGACAGGGGGTTGCAGCGTCGCAGCGGTGCAGGGCCGGGGCATCAGGCCCGGCCGCGGCGGCATGGGCACCATCCGCCTGGAGTGCCCAGTCGCCGCTGCCAAAGCCGTCCTAGCCAAGGGACGGCTTGCCGTCGGTTTCAGCTCGGGTGTAGTCCGGGCACTTGTAGCTCAGCCACTGAGGTGTTACAGGTGCTTCGGCATCGGACACACCCGGGCTCTCTGTCCGTCCAGCATTGACAGGACGGACAGTTGCTACCGCTGCGGCAAGGAGGGTCATAAGGCCGCCTCCTGCAAGGCCGCCACGCCGCACTGCGCGGTGTGTGCCGCCAGTGGCCGCCCGGCGGGCCACGTCACCAAGGGGAGGAACTGTAGTCCTCCCCCCAAGAGGGGCAAAGCGCAGGCGTCGATCCGGCCTGCCGCTGCTGCCGCCGCCGTCCCAAAAACTGGGACTGCGACGGCCGCTGGCCTGGCTGAGGAGGGGGGTGCGATGTCCGACTAATGCATAGAGTCGAACATCGCATCCTCCAGGCGAACACCAACCACTGCAGAGCGGCCCAGGATCTGCTGATGCAGACCATGGCCGAGTGGTTGGTGGACCTGGCGGTGGTCGCCGAGCCGTACTCGATACCTGGCCGTTGGCTGGGTGATCGGGACGGCTTGGTGGCGTTGGTGTCGCGGCCCGCCACGGACTCCCCTCCCCTCTCGCTTTTAGAGAGGGGACCGGGATACGTGGCCGCCGCGTGGGGAGAGATGGCCCTGGTCGGGGTCTATTTCTCCCCAAACCGCCCTCTAAGGGACTTCGAGGAATTCCTCGAGGTCCTGACGGCAGTCGTCGGGAGGGCGGCGCCACGCCAGGTCGCCGTGTTGGGCGACCTCAACGCCAAGTCAGTGGCCTGGGGCAACCCGGCCGCCTGTTGCAACGTCCGGGGACGCGCCGTCGAATTTTGGGCGGCTTCGTGCGGTGTGTCCCTCCTAAACAGGGGGGACGTTCACACGTGTGTGCGGCAGCGGGGAGGATCGGTGGTTGACGTCTCGTTCGCCACCCCCGTGCTAGCCGCCCGCGTCGTGAACTGGCGGGTGGAGATGGTGGAGACCATGTCGGACCACCGTTACGTGCGGTTCGACATCGCCCCCACCCAGGGCCCGCGGAGGGGAACGGCCCGCTCGGGCCAATCTCCCTTCCCGCGGTGGGCTCTCACCCGCCTGGACCGAGAGGCAGCCCAGGAGGCGGCGTTCCTCCAGGACTGGCTCTCGCCCCCTGTGGAGGCCCCGGACGTTGACGCCGCAGCGGTCCAGCTCCGGGAGTCCTTGACCGAGGTGTGCAACTCCAGCATGCCTCGGTCTCGCCGGCCGCCCCCCCGTCGGGCCGTCTATTGGTGGACGGAGGAGCTGGCGGGGCTCCGGGCCGCCTGCGTGGCGGCCAGGAGGGCCTACACGCGGAGCCGGCGGCGCAGCGCACGAAGCCAGGCCGACGAGGACCGCCTCTACGCTTATTACGGAGAGGCGAGGACGGTCCTCAAAACGGCAATGTGCGCTGCGAAGGACTCGGCGAGGGCCGAGATGCTCGAGGGTCTCGACCGGGATCCATACGGGAGGCCGTACAAGGTAGCGCGGAACCAGCTGCGGCCCTATGGTCCCCCGCTGTCGGAGACCCTCGAGCCGGCGTTACTGGATGGGGTGGTACGGTCCTTGTTTCCGCGCAGGACCGACTTCACCCCACCAGTGATGGACCCCCCGCGGCAGGCGGCCCCGCCGGAGGAGGAGATCCCCCCGGTGACTGCGGATGAAGGAGAGATGCCGGCGCCTATATGCCGGCATCTTGAAAAGTATGGCCCTTTACGGGGCCCCTATATGGGCGGACTCCCTCCAGAGGAGGGAAAATGCGACCGCCATCCGCAGGCCCCAAAGGGCCATTGCACTGCGGGTGGCGAGGGCCTACCGCTCGGTGGGCTTCGCGGCGGCGTGCGCTCTGGCGGGCACCCCTCCCTGGGAGTTGGAGGCTTGGGTGCTCGCCAGAGTGTACGAGTGGACGGCGCGGCGGAAAGCTCTAGGCGAGCGCCCCGCAGCGGAAGAGCGGGAGGCCGTGCGGCGGGAGGCGAGGGCCGCCATCGTCCTCCATTGGACGGAGGACCTCGCCTCCGCCGCCTTTGGCCGCCGGACGCTGGACGCGCTCGGTCCAGTCCTGCAGGGCTGGCTCGAGCGGCCACATGGTTTCCTCTCGTTCCGTCTAGTGCAGGTGTTGTCCGGACATGGTTGTTTCGGAACGCACCTGCACCGGATCCGGAGGGAGGAAACCCCGGCGTGCCACGACTGTGGCGCGGAAGAGGACACGGCGCAGCACACCCTCGAGGTGTGCCCAGCCTGGGCTGAGCTGCGCCGTGCCCTGACAGGTGTTGTCGGGCAGGACCTCTCACTTCCTGGCGTGGTAGACTCCATGCTGGGGAGTGAGGAGGCCTGGGCGGCGGTTGCCTCCTTTTGCGAGGACGTGATGTCGCAAAAGGAGGCGGCGGAGCGTGCGCGGGAGGACGATCCTCTCGCGCCGCCGCTCCGCAGGCGGAGAGGGGGTGGGAGGAGACGGTTATACGATCGCCTCCTCCCACCTCCTGGTGGTGACTAGCGGGCGACGGGCGCGGGGGCGCCTTTCGCCCGCATTGCACGAGTCACCACCCTCGTCGGGCGGGAACGGTCGAGCACTCATTCACGGTCGTTCCCGGGCCCCTCCACTAAGGGAGGGGCGTGTAGGGCCTGCCGTAAAGGCGGGCGGTCGTCGGCGGGGGACTGGAAGTAAAGGCTGTGCCGGTTTCCCAGTCCCCCTCCACTCAGACGATGCGGGAGTGCCGCTGGGTTATTTTAGTGGGTATACCGGGCTTGCCCGGGGAGTCCCACATAGCCCCCCATCCCCCGATGGGCGGGTATGCGTAATGCATTTTTTCCCAGCGAAACCAAAAAAAAAAAAAAAAAAAAAAAAGTTTAGGTTGGGGTGCGGGTCAGGTAACCTCCACGTTGGCCTGGTTGGTTGCTGGTCTCTTTCGGATACGTCCGTGGGGAAGAGCAACCCGCTGGGCTGGTGCACTCTGGGCACCGTCAATAACTTCCCATGTTTTCGTGGGTTCTTGTTGGCGGTGGCGAATAATCTGACAGGGGGGGGATGTCGCTCTGGGTGTTCCTCTGATTAGCAGAGGACACACCAGATGCGACATAGGGGTGGGGCGGGGCGGGGATAGTTTATACGGGGTAGGCTAGGTTGGGTAGGTTAGTTTGGGCAGGCTAGGTTGGATAGGTTGGGTTGGGTAGGCTAGGTTGGGTAGGTTAGGTTAGGAACGACGTGAGGAGGGAGGGTGGTTACCTGAAAACAGGCGACCACCAACAGGGGAGTCTACACCAGCTCCCCTTGAATCCCGGAGCCCACGGCATACTCCCAAAGACCCCCATCGTTGGTGTCATGGGGTACGGGATGTGCTGTGGACCGGAGGGCTTGCCTTAATTGGCCGGCCCGCGGGAAGGAAAACCCTGTAGCAGCCGGCATCAGCAACCACGCGCGCATCGCGCGTGGATGTTGATGCCGGTTATTAAACCCGACAGCAAAGTCGTAAAAACCTGTGGATACCTGGCGACCTCCACAGTATATAGCGTACCCTGTTCATCGGAATGAGCGTCACCCGGCAGGGGTTAATACTTCGTCTCTACTCGTGGGATTTATTATGGAACCTTTAAAAACAAAAAACCAAAACAAAGAGGAAGGAAAGGAGGAGGTGACTCAGCAACAGAAGACGGAGACACCAAAGAAGGAACTACGCGTCTCCCTTACGCGTCTCTCGGAGTCCGACTCAGATGCCAGTCAGGCGAGTCTGATGACGGTCGACTCTGGGAGTGAGGAGAGCGTTCGCCGTTGGCTTAAAAGGCCAATAGGTGACCAAGAGCCAGAGGAGAACATGTCGCCGCCCAAAGGAGCGGCGCACAAATCAAAACGCGGCAGAGGCCGACCGCCCACCACGGGCGAGTACGTGGGCCTAGCCGCAGCCAAGGCCGCGTACAATAGACTAAAAGAGGAGGAGCTCCGGCTAGAGGCCGAAGAAGAAATCGCGGGCATGGGCGAATCCCTGCGGCAGTCGAGACAAGCCTGCCGCAGCGGCCTCAACCCGCCAACACCCGAGGAGGACACGGCGCAGTCTCTAGCAGCACTGAACCAATTGCTGCTAGAGGCTGCAAAAATAATTGAAAAGGTGGCCACTACGTCCAGGAAACTAAAGGGGACGAGCGTAAAAACTTTAAAGGATGCGGCCACAATAATAAAGGAGGCCGCGGTGGGAATAAGGGCCCGCACAGTGTCGGAGGAGGTGAGGCAGCTGGAAGCTGAAAATCAGCGCCTCACGGCACAGTTGGCGGAGGCTAATAGCCGGCCGGCGGCGGTAGAACCCGACGCAGTCCAGAAAATGATGGAGGAGATTACTCGGGCCACGGTCTTGCAGTTCAGCAATATGCTGAATGCACGACTCGAAGGGCTCGAGTGTCGCCTCCTCCCGGAGCCGGGACTGCGGCCGCCGCTGGCGGCTGACAAGGCACGGAAGAAGGTAGAGGATGAGGCCGCGGCAGCGATAACCTCACAAGTGGACCCAACACCCCCGGTGCCTCTGCCTGCGCCCACAGCCCAGCCCCAAAAGCCCAAGGGCAAGGGCAAGGGCACCGACAAGGGCAAAGGCAAAGGCAAGGGGAAAAAGACGACCCCGGCCCCTAGCCCCGAAGTGCGGGACGCCCCTCCACCACCCCCGTTGACGGAGCAGTGGAGTGTCGTCGCTGCTCGGGGTGCAAAAAGCTCCCAAAAGAAGAGCACCCAAAGCACCCAGAGCGGCAAGGCGGCGGCGGTGGCGAAGCTGCGCGAGCCGAAAACGGCTGCAGTAACATTGACGCTGCAGCCGGGCGCGGCGGAGCGCGGCGCAAGCTACGCCACTGTTTTGCGGGAGGCCCGGACTAGGATAGATAAAACAAGTCTAGGCATTGGGGAGATGCGCTGCAGGACCACGGTCACCGGCGCCCGCATCCTCGAAATTTTCGGGGATGGGGGCGCTGAGAAGGCCGACTCCCTGGCTACCAAGCTAAGGGAGGTCCTCAGCGCAGACGTGGTCCGGGTCTCCCGCCCCACAAAGAGGGTGGAAGTGATCGTTACAGGGTTAGACGACTCCGTCACCGCCGCAGAGGTGGTGGCGGCATTCGCAGCGCAAGCCGATTGTCACATCGACGAAGTGAGGCCCGGAGTCATCGGCGAACGGGCCACGATGTGGCTCAGCTGCCCGGTGGCCGCTGCCAAAACCGTGGCCGGCGCCGGCCGCCTGCATGTGGGCTGGACGACGGCGAGAGTGGCTCTGCTGGCGGCGAGGCCCCTAAGGTGCTTCAGGTGCCTCAACCTGGGCCACGTCGCCAGCAAGTGCCAATCAGAGGTGGACCGCAGCGGCTTGTGCTTCCGCTGCGGAAAGGCGGGCCACCGGGCGCGTGAGTGCCGAGCCGAGCCCAACTGTGCCACTTGCGCTGCAGCGGGCAAACCGGCCCGGCACCCTCTCGGCGGAGTGGGCTGCATGGGCGATGGGGGGCAGGCCAAAGCCAAGACCCATCGCCCAGCAACAATAACAGAGGGGCCGACTGAGACCGCGCCGTGATGCCCGGAGTAAAGATTCTACAGGCGAATATTAACCACTCTGCCAGGGCCCAGGATCTATTGTCCCAGTCCCTGGCAGAGTGGGGCATTCAAGTAGCCGTGGTCGCCGAGCCCTACTACGTCCCCACTCGGGACGACTGGGTCGGCGACCGGGAGGGATTGGTGGCCATCACCGCCCCCGCTGCCGCTGGCGCCCCGCCCATTGACCACGTGTCGGCACAAAGGTCCCGTGCACCCGTGTTCGGTGCGAGGAGGAGATAAATGGAGGTGGAACGGGGCGGGGCTGGATCTCAAACTAGGGGATTCAGCCCCGCCCCGGAGAGAGAAGGGCTCCGTTGCGGAGCGACGCCAGCGGGGCACGCGGTAGCAAGCCTCGTGGGTCCCGCAGCCCCGTGGGTGAGCGTCGGAACACTCCAGTGTTTTAGTGGGTGCAAACCCCACATAACGCAGTGGCTCCCCCGAGACCACTGCGTATTCGTGAGGAATTTCACTGGATAAACAAAAAAAAAAAAAAAAAAAAGGTTAGGTTAGGTTTTTTTTTTTTTTTTTTTTTTTTTTTTTTTTTTTTTTTTTTTTCCAGACTAGTTCCACCACAATAATGGTGCCTATTTTGTATCTATTCCTCATCCATACCAGTTCTCGCTTATCATTCCTCTCGCACTTTCATGCTTCATACTGTGTCTTTCTATTATCCTTCTCCATTTATCCTGTGGGTGGGACTCCCACTTGTTATCTATTCCTATTCTGTAATTCTTTATTTTATTTATAACATAGGGAAATAATTTGCTCAACAGGGGTTTTTATTTACATGAATGGTTTTGCTAATTTTTAACTTAACTTATTATATATTTAACTTATTTCACAATATACTAATTACAAATTTGTATGGGTACATTTATTTTTCAGTATATCTGATACACACCATCTAACACCTACTTAGTACTTAAATCTTTGTACACTTTATCTTTATACTCTAAAACTTAAATCATTATACACTTTATTCTTTTATACACTTATATCGTTATACTCTATAATATTATACACTTTTAAACACATTTGTAACATTTAACAATCTACTTATAAATATCTATTTTTCTTAGTCCACTGCTTATACTTAATTACATTTTTGCGCTAATGACCTATGCTTACATATTTATATATTCAATATACTATGAAACATAGTTTATTCATCACGTTTTATTTCTGTTAATCACTTTTTGTGCAACGTTTTCACAGTAGGCTATAAGTTTGCTTCTTTCTTTACCCGACATAATTTTTTGTACGCTGTCTCTATTCAGTCCCACACCTAGCTCCTGTTCCAGATTGTAGCGCTCTTTTGCGAATATTGGACACTCCAGAACGATGTGTGGGACCGATTCCGACATGTTAGGGTCACAGGTACACGATGGGCTCTCCTTACACTTAAAGCGGCTTAAGTATTCTGAGAACCCACCGTGCCCCGTTAGGACTTGTGTGAGAACGCCTGTTGGCTTTACCCTTTGAACAATACGGTAAGCAGCCACGGCGTCAGGAAGAAACATTTTCGTCACCGAGGCCGTCTCGCCCGACACATATCTCCGATTCCATTCACCAAGCGAATCCATACGGATTTGACGCTTGATGAATGAGACCGGACACTGGTCATAGTCCGGCTTCCTCCGTGACGACAATGCCGCTTCCTTAGCCAGCTCGTCAGCGCGTTCATTCCCCGGCAAGCCCGCGTGGGCCTTGACCCAATAAAGAGACACAGCTTTTTCTTGGGTCAATGCCAGAGCGATATTCGCTCTTGCGCGGACCGCCAGAGGATGGAGAGAGCCATGGCCTGCCAGTGTCTGCAATGCTGCCATTGAGTCACTGTACAGGCCATAGCTCGTCTCTTTGCGCTTGAGGATTACGTCCGTTGCTTTACAAATGGCTAGTAGTTCCGCCTGGTAGACAGTGCAGTACGCGGCGAGGCTAAGCTTGAGGTTCTGGACTTCACCATCATTATCCCATAAGGATAATGCGGCTCCGACCTTCCCCTCAATCCTGCTGCCGTCAGTGAAGATTCGCACTGACTGCACGTTTTGACTGTCCACAAGCTGTTGGTCTGCCAGGCACATGAATTCCAAGGCCATTTGTTTGGCAGGGTGAGACGTCTCTGCAAACCTCACCATACTCTCAATCTCCCGGTCTCCTGGTACAAACGGGGACGACCCTCTTCTTGCCTCATACATGGCGGCTGCCTCTTGTATGCGGAGATCTAGAGGCAGTATCCCAGTCAGCACCAGTGCCGAGTTTAATGAGACTGTACGGTAAGATTTGCAGAGCTTCTGGACGAATCCTCGTTGGACAGAGCCTAGTTGCCTACGTATGCCCAGCTTTTTCGTAGCGGAAGCCCAGGCTCCAGCCGCGTACATAATTATCGGTTCGATTGTGGCAGTGTATATGGTGTGTATCACCTCCCTATTCAAACCCCAGCTGACCTTCGCAGCACGAGCCAGTTGCTTATAAACTTCTGCTGCCTTCTTGCAGACGTTTCTGGTGTGCTCGCTGAACGTCAACCTGTCGTCGATGGTTAGACCCAGCAGCTTCATACTCCTGACCATGCCAATGTCGACCCCGGCCATGCTCAGCCTTGGGGTGTCGTACTTAAGTTTGTTGGTTACCACCATCGCACAGGTTTTGTGCGGTGCGAACCTCAACTTATTTCTGACACCCCAACCCTGAACATGGGCGAGGGCTGCATTGGCGGCCCTGGAGACTTCAGCCGCTGTGTCGCCATCCACGACTAGAACTATGTCGTCAGCGAACGCCTGCACAAAATATCCCATCTTTTTCAGGTCTTGCAGCAGTGGATCTAACAGAAGATTCCAGAGAATGGGTCCACCGATTGACCCCTGGACACAGCCCTTACTTGTATTCCTTGTGCATTCTTCCCCGGCGTACCTCACTCTTACTTTTCTGCTGTCGAGGTAGCTATCAAGCAGCCTCCTGGTGTTAACCGGGCACTTTTCCTCAGCCAGCCTGACTTTTATTGCCGGCCACCATGCGCTGTCGAAGGCACCCTCTATATCCAATGACACCAGGACAATTAGCTTCTTCAGCCTCAACTTGTCCTGTACGTGCTTTATTAGAGTACAGAGGGCGTCCTCGGTGCTCCTCTGGGGCATAAAGCCAAACTGACGAGTACTAAACCGAGGCACCAAGTGCCACTTGATCCTCGCCACTACCATCCTCTCCAGGACCTTCCCCAAGACCGGTAACAGACCTATCGGTCTATAGGACTTGGGGTTCGTGTAATCTTCCTTGCCCGGTTTCCGGAGGACAACCACCGTTGCCTCCTTCCAGGTGTCCGGGAAATGCGCCAGTTCTAAGCATTTGTTGTACAGGGCAAGGAAGGCGTCCAGGTCCTGGTGGATCGCTCGACAGCAGATATCCGCCGTAAACCCATCAGCTCCGGGGGCCTTCTTGGGGTTGAAGCGTCCCACGGCCGTTTTCAGCTCCAGCGGTGTAAATGGAGGGTCATGATTTTCATCATGACACCATTCATTTACCCGTCTGGCAGCTTCCCTGGTGAGCCTGTGGTCCGCGTTGTCCTCTTCAGCTGTGTCTTCTGGGTAAAATACATCGGCGAGTAAGGCAGCCGATTCCTTGGGGTTCAAGAATGCACCATCTTTCATCAGGGTCAAGTCTTCTTGTCTCCTGGTGGTTCCTCTGATAACTCTGTAGATCCCTTCCCATACGCTTTCTCCATCTTGCTTTTGACAGATTTTTTTCCAACTGGCTACTTGGGCTTCCTTGGCTTGGCACTCATATTCCTCTTTTGCTTTCAGGTACTCTGCGACGACCATCGCTCGGCGGACCGGTGCGGCGTTGCGGACACGGTTCTTTTTAGTAGTGTACTCCCTCTTTTTTGAGGCGAGCTCCTCGGACCACCACGGAATGGTAATTTTTGATTTTTTATTGATTATAGGGATAGCCTCTTCACATGAATTTTGGATTGCATTTTTATATTTATTAACTATTTCTTCTAATTCAGTTTTATTAGCCACTCTATTTATGCTATTTAAACTTATATTTTTCTCAATTTTATTTTCCCCTAATTTAGTTTCAAAAATATCCCAGTTTGCTTTTTTAGTGTTATACTTCCTTGTTGTCCTGGTAATGCTTATCCCTTTTTCCCTTTTTAATAAAATATTAAATAAAATGGTGTTGTGATCCGAGCTGGTTACCCCTGTGTCAACCCGCCAGCCGTCTACCATGTCAAAAAGCTCGAGCGAACATGCCGTCACATCCACATGGCTCTTGTAGACCACGCCGCCTCTCACTGTGTAAAAGGTTGGCGTGTCCCCAGTGTTGAGTACCTGAAGCTCCAACTCTTCAAGGGTCCCGGACATCTCTTCTCCCCTGAGGTCCTCCATGGTGCTTCCCCACCAGGTACTCTTCGCGTTGGCATCTCCGCCTATTAGGAGTAATCCGGCGCCCAGGTCCAACTTTATCTTGGTCAGATGATCCAGGTATGGCCCTATGGGTTGGTCTGGCTCGAAGTAATAGGAGACTACTACGATTTCCCAGGCTTTGGTCCGGATTCCCACCACGACGATGTTATTCGTGGTGAGTTTCGGGTAGGGAATGACGTCAAGGTCATTATCAAAGACGGCTATTGCCGCCTTAACCCTCCCACTTCCATCAACCTCGCACTGGTAGACTCTCGCACCACGGTAGCTCTTCATACTTCGTGCTCCTCCCACATAGGGTTCCTGGATCAGTGCCCATGCGATGTTACGCACACTGGCCTCTAAGAAGAGCTCGGTGGTTGCCAGTTCCTTCCTTTGTAGGTTGGCCTGAACTACTCCATATCTTCTGGTTGGGGTGCCTGCCCTTTCGCCCGTATCCACCTTAGCAATGGTATGCTACCCTGGATCTGGCCAGCACCTCACATCTTTTCCGAACTGGGCATTCATCGCTGAAGGCGTTATGCTCAGTGTTCTCCTGCTTTGCTCTAACGCAGTTACAGCATGTTGGTACTGTTCCAGCCATCCAATCCGCACATTGCGTCCTCATATGAGGGCCCCCGCAGTGACTGCACTTTTCCACTTGTTCCCTACATAGCCGTCGCCCATGCCCAAATCCAAGGCACAGGGAACACTGGACCAGTGGAGTGTGGTCAGATACGTGGATCCTCTGCATTCCGATGTGGACGGTCTGTCTATCCTGCAGTCTGTTCCACAGTCTTGGGGAGACCCTGAGTACCGCATGGTGTGTGTGGGGGTTTCTATTCTTCTTTTTAAAAAGTACCTCTACCCGGTCGTCCTCTTTTGTAAGCTCCTCAAACAGATCCCTGTTTTGATTACGAAGAGCCTTCAAAATATTTTCGTCCGTGTTGTAGGTCAAAACGCCTTTCAACATGACCAGCGGGTCCCTGTTTTTTACGTCCTCGACCCTCAACACCTCCCCCACACTTGCCAGTCTTTTCTTAACCTTTTCTCGATCCTCTTCTGTTCTACAACCCAGTACCACTTTTCTGTCTCTTGCCTTCCTAATCCTGTCAACTGTGACCCATCCTTCTTCCGCATTAACCGCGTTTCTAATGTGGTCAATTATTTGATCCCCGGTCTCTGTTTCCTTGGTCGAGGTGACCACGATGGAGTGGAGAGCCGTCTGCTTTGGTGGCCGCTCGATAGGCCGACTTGCCGCCACCCTGGCGTAGGAGAACTTCTCCTCGCCAGCCTGAAGTGCCTCTTTCAACCTATCGAGTTTTTCACTGTTCTCACGCAGATTCCGGCTATGCTCCTCTAATGCCATCTTGAGTGATTCCGTCTCCACCTCTGTACTGGTAGGTACCCTTCTTTCTTCAGTGTACGTTTGTGTCCCTTTCGAGTCGGTTATGACCTTTGAGGGCAACACTTGTCCTTTTTCCTGCTCAGCCTCCTTTATAAGCTGATAAAGCCTGTCAGCTTGGGCCTTGACTTCCTCCTTGATCTCCCGTTTGGTTGTCTTAGAGTTGGTCATCTGGGCCTTAATTTTAACTAGGCATATTCTGGCTTCAGCGACTCTAGTTTTAGCTACTGGCGGCGGCGGACTAATACAGATAACTTCCGCGGAAGCTCGTCGTGACGGTTCCGGTGTCAGTCTAGATGGTACCTTACTCTCAGTTTCTTTCACCGGGGGGGTCTGTTTCTTTGCTGGCTTCCCGGCCTCCCACTCTCCCACACTTCTTCTAACGCTTTGTGCGGAGGGTCCGGCCTCCGCTGTAGCTTTTGGTGGGGTTTGGTTTGGCCGGTTTGTCTGCTTGTCAGAGGGTGTGCGTATTCCCATTATCATTTTGTAAATATGGATTCAGTTATGAACTAGTCTGTCGTCAATGGGGTATTGTAAATAGTACCCCAGTCTGGTGTAAATATGTAAAGTGTATAATGTAAACAACAATAAAAACAACAAGTAATTTTAATAATAATATGATTCTAATGAATCTTATCACTCGAATTTAATATCCTATTTCTGTTCCCAGGTACTCTTCCGTTTATGTACGCAGCTGGGAGGTCAACAGGCGCGCTCCGATCTACTAATGTGCTTAGTAGCAAGTCAAAAGGACTCAAGTTTTAAATTATACTTTCCCACCTGTGATTCTTGCCGCACTGCCGGGTGTTATACACCCAAGAGTTTTACGGTTAAGAAGAGTGAGAAAAGTTAAAGGGCAGTCAAAACGTTGCTTGTCATAAAGTAACTTAAACCTTTTAGCCTCTGTGAATAACGTCCGATTTAAATACAAATGTCACAAAAAATAGCAATGTGACCTTTCAGAGCTTGCTCTGTCAATTTTCTTACATCTAAATGGACTTAGACCACCTTCAAGGGGCCTTAAATCAGTCTTATGTCAACTAATTAAAGAACTAAATAAACTAAATTTAAATTAATAATTTAATTTAGACTTATGTCAACAAAAGTGTTTTGGCTCTATGTAGAGTCCGTCTCTGTCCACCAAGGGACAGGTCTCTCTGAGCTCTTTCTAATGAACCCAAACTCGGCCTCTCTAGCTTAAGGGGTTCCGGAGAAATATAGATATGAAATTTTAATTAATGCTACCCCAAGGGGTCTTTAGGGGGGAGGGGGGTATATGAGTAAGGTATTTTATTGATCTATGTGTATGGGCTATTATTTAGAATTTTTTTAAGAAATTTTGAAAATTAATTATTTTATAATTAAAAAATAGTTGAATAATTAAAAAGTAATTCGGGGGTTTCAAAGGGAGTGGCCCAGGGGGTTGGGCTGTATATACCAGTACTGGTATATCCAGGCTGGTGTCAGAATTTGGCTAACTCGCTCCGTTTCCGAGTTATGCCCGTTTTAAAAATTTAGGGACCTAAAATCGCTTGGCAAAAAATTTTTAAGAAAAATATGCAATTTATTTATTGATTTTGCTTCTATGTGACTTGGGGAAGAATTATGTAAATAGGGGATTGTACTGGATATATAGATAGTTAATTTTAGGGAAATTTTAGGCAAATTAAATTATAATTATAAATAATTAATATAATTAAATATGATTTTGTAAATAATTAAAAAGTGATTCGGGGGTTTCAAAGGGAGTGGCTCAGGGGGTTGGGCTGTATATACCAGTATATACTGGTATATCCAGGCTGGTGTCGGAATTTGG
Organism: Anorthoa munda; assembly: GCA_945859665.1. NCBI lineage: Eukaryota > Metazoa > Arthropoda > Insecta > Lepidoptera > Noctuidae > Anorthoa > Anorthoa munda. The sequence continues at coordinate 111,442 of OX243919.1, read as the reverse complement.
CTAACTCGCTCCGTTTCCGAGTTATGCCCGTTTTTTAAATTTTGGGACCTAAAATCGCTTGGCAAAAATTTTTGAAAGACACTAAGCAATTTATTTATTGATGCTAATTTTATGAGGCTTGGGGATGGGTTATGTAAATAGGGGTTTATGTTGGATGTATAGTTGATTATTTTAAGGGAATTTTGAACTAATTAAGTTATAATTATAAATAATTAATATAATTAATTATGGTTTTTTATAGATTTTAATTTTTAAAGTGTAGGGGTATGTTTAAAGATGTACTTTCTTAATAATTAAACAATAATTAAATATAATTAATTGCAATTAATACTGCAAAACTATATTAATTACGAGTGGAATGCTTTTATAATATTTGTTGAGACTTTTTTAAATAATTATTTTATAATTAACACAATTTGGTATGACAATACCATAGACTGTAGTTTTATATGAATTTACTACTTTTTATTTAAATTTTGGGGAGGTTTTTAAAATAATTATTTTATAATTATGAACAATTAAATATAATTGAAATATAAACTGAATCTAAACTATCTATAATCTTTGTTCTCGGGAATATATGAAGGGGGATTTTTTAGAATTAATAAAATTAAATAAAATAAATAAATAAAATAATTAAATAGGGGGTCGCTAGAGAGGGTAGCACAAAGGGTTGGGCTGTATATGCCTTTTGTAATTTAAGGGCCCAATTTCACTTGCCAAAACAAACTTTTTACCAAGTTGCAATCGTACCACTTGTTTACATATTACGATGTACACTTGAAAATGGACTTTTTTATTTTAACCTTTTTCAAAATTTTTAAGTTGTAGTCGGGTAGCTTAGGTGCTAAAAACCACAAATCTATCCTTACTTTTCGGCTAGGTTGATCCTAGACCGAGATATAGCGTGTTTCAACTTTACTAAAAATAAAAACTGCGTAAACAAAGAAAACAAACTTATCCGGTAGCGTGAGAAACCAGACTAATTTTTTAAAATATCTTTCCTTTAGCAGAAAACTGTACCCGAATTTCACGCAAATTTTTACTAGGGTAGATTATTGCATATATTAACTAGGTCTATTTAAAATTTTTGGATTATTTTAACTATTAGGGGTACAAAAATCTTTACATTGGGGAACAAACAGAAAAGCAACCGCAAGTACCTTGTTTTGGTATTTGTGGTCTCCCGAACTTGCTGAAATTTTTGGTGGTCACTGCCAGCAGCTCCTGGAAGCCGCTCTGGTACTCAGGTTTCTCCTCTCGCACCTCCAAGCTGGTTTTCCGCGTGTTGTAAACACGCGGAAAATTTTCCGGACGGCTGGTGATGCGGACTGCTTCCTGGGATCTCACGGGAAAAATCCCAAGATCACCAGGGTCGTCGGGGCCGCTGAGACGCTCACCAAGATGTATCCAGAGACGCTGAATTCCTCCCCAAACTCGGCAGGGACACCCTTTTGGGGGATTTTTGCCCACTTTTTGTCCGAACTCGGAGGAAAATCCGCGCGAAACTCCCAATTTTGATCCAAAAAATCTGGGTTTTTTGGACAATATGCGCACTGAAATTGTCTAATTTATCACACTATAAAACTTGGGGGTCGCGCCGACTAATCGCGCGTCACACCCCTTTTTTCCACAATGTTGTGTTTTTGTCACTGTTTTGCACTCCGCGCGTCACAAAAGTGGTGTCCTAGGCCCCCCCAGTGCACTGAAAAATCCAAATTTTCAGGGGGGTGTAGGCACTGAGATAGCGCCCCTTTTGGTCAAATAAAATTAATGTGTCGTCGCGACTAATCGCGCGCCGCACGCACTTGTTTGGTTTTTTGTGTCACTTTTCACTGTTTTTCACTATGAAAATCCGGTTTTTTGGTCACAAAATCCTTGTTTGTCACTCGATTTTCAAAATTTTACCACTATAGTATAGCCCTCACTGGCCCGCAACTTTTGACATATAGTATGCCTTGTTTTGTCAAAAAAGACCGCGCACTTGGTTTTTTGGTTACGGAGCTCGAAAAAACGTGGCCGTTCGGGCTGGCGGCTCGCGGGGCACTGGTTAGGTTAGGTTAGGTTAGGTAGATCCGTTTGGGAGGCCATATAAGGCGGCGCGGAACCAACTGCGCCCCTATGGTCCCCCACTAACGGAGACAAGACCGAGGCCGTGTACTTCCACGGGCCTCGGCAGCGCTGCCCGCCTGACGCCCACATTGTCGTGGAGGGCGTCAGGATCGAGGTGAAGGCCCAGATGAAGTATCTGGGCCTTACGCTGGACAGCAGGTGGCGCTTCGGCCCGCACTTCAGCGGGCTGTCGACGCGCCTGCTGAAGGCCGCCGATGCCCTATCGTGGCTGCTCCCCAACCTGGGGGGGCCGAAGGAGCGATGCCGGCGCCTATATGCCGGCATCCTGAAAAGCATGGCCCTTTACGGGGCCCCTATATGGGCGGACTCCCTCCAGAGGAGGGAGAATGCGACCGCCATCCGCAGGCCCCAAAGGGCCATTGCACTGCGGGTGGCGAGGGCCTACCGCTCGGTGGGCTTCGCGGCGGCGTGCGCTCTGGCGGGCACCCCTCCCTGGGAGTTGGAGGCTTGGGTGCTCGCCAGAGTGTACGAGTGGACGGCGCGGCGAAAAGCGCTAGGCGAGCGCCCCGCCGCGGAAGAGCGGGAGGCCGTGCGGCGGGAGGCGAGGGCTGCCATCGTCCTACATTGGACGCAGGACCTCGCCTCCGCCACTTTTGGCCGCCGGACGCTGGACGCGCTCGGTCCAGTCCTGCAGGGCTGGCTCGAGCGGCCACATGGTTTCCTCTCGTTCCGTCTAGTGCAGGTGTTGTCCGGACATGGTTGTTTCGGAACGCACCTGCACCGGATCCGGAGGGAGGAAACCCCGGCGTGCCACGACTGCGGCGCGATGGAGGACACGGCGCAGCACACCCTCGAGGTGTGCCCAGCCTGGGCTGAGCTGCGCCGTGCCCTGACAGATGTTGTCGGGCAGGACCTCTCACTTCCCAGCGTGGTAGACTCCATGCTGGGGAGTGAGGAGGCCTGGGCGGCGGTTGCCTCCTTTTGCGAGGACGTGATGTCGCAAAAGGAGGCGGCGGAGCGTGCGCGGGAGGACGATCCTCTCGCGCCGCCGCTCCGCAGGCGGAGAGGGGGTGGGAGGAGACGGTTATACGATCGCCTTCTCCCACCTCCTGGTGGTGACTAGCGGGCGACGGGCGCGGGGGCGCCGTTCGCCCGCATTGCACCAGTCACCACCCTCGTCGGGCGGGAACGGTCGAGCACTCACTTGCGGTCGTTCCCGGGCCCCTCCACTAAGGGAGGGGCGTGAAGGGCCTGCCGTAAAGGCGGGCGGTCGTCGGCGGGGGACTGGAAGTAAAGGCTGTGCCGGTTTCCCAGTCCCCCTCCATTCAGACGATGCGGGAGTGCCGCTGGGTTATTTTAGTGGGTATACCGGGCTTGCCCGGGGAGTCCCACATAGCCCCCCATCCCCCGATGGGCGGGTATGCGTAATGCATTTTTTCCCAGCGAAACCAAAAAAAAAAAAAAAAAAAAAAAAAAAAAAAAAAAAAAAAAAAGGTAAGGTTAGGTTAGGTTAGGTTAGGTTCGCCCTGGGGAACCCCCCACAGCGCATACGTCCTCGATCGTGTTCCCTGGTAACGTCCCAGTTCTGACCACCGTAACGGAGTGGCAGACTGGGTACGGCTAAAGTGCGCTGTGCGGTCGTTGTAATTTTATCTTGCGGAAAGTGACGATTACTGATTAGAGCTATGCCTACCCCTGCGCGGGACGCCCTCGGGCATTTTATCAAAAAAGGCCCTTCTAAGGGCCACCCAAAAGGCCCTTCTCAGGGCCAAACCAAAGGCCCTTCTCAGGGCCAACCCAAAGGCCCTTCTCAGGGCCACCCAAAAGGCCCTTCTCAGGGCCACCGCGACGCTTCGGCGTCGGCGTCGGAAGAAGGCAGAGCCTTCTACGAGGGACGGGCGGACGAGACGGACTCCGATAGCGAGTCCGTTATATCGATCGCCAGCTCGATGGAGGTCGAGGAAGGTTCACGTTCGCAATCGCGGAAGCGGGCCTTCCTCAAGGAAGGGTCGGATGGCTCGTCGGGTTCGGCGAAGGAGCCCGCAAGGAGAGCTAAGGCTAAAAAGCAGACGGCAGTGGATACCCACGACGTGGGCCTGGCAGACGCCCAACGCCAGCTGAACCTGGCTCGGCGGACGCAGCTCCAGCAGGAGTTGGAGGAGCAGGTTGCGGCCAGGGAGGAACGGACGCGCGTTGCTCGTGCCAAGTCCGGGTACGGCGCGTCCCGCGTTATGTACTCGGACCACTCCCTGGCCGAGCTGGAGCAGATGGCGGCGGAGGACGAGGAGGAGATAGTGGTGGTCGCCTCCAAGTCCTCCCACCTGAAAGGGACCTTTCAAAAGTCCCTCAAATGCCGGGCCGTGAGCATGCGCTGCATCGTAGGGGAGCTGGTGCAGCGGAAGGCTTCCGAAGAAACGCGGCAACTGCAGGCGAGAGTCGATCGCCTGCAGTCGGAAGTCAGCCAGCTGCACCAGAAGCTGGCTGATGCCACGGCCCGGCCAAGTCAAGACGAGCCGAGACCTGCGGCAGAGGTCCCGGCCTCCTCCTTCGACCTTGAGGACGCTATCCGCAAGGTCATGTTGGAGGAGAGGGACTTCGTCCGAGCCTGCCTAGCAGGCATTGAGGACAGGCTCCTGCCGGAGAGGAGCTACAGGCTGCCGCTGTCGTGGTGACGCTCACCGCGGAGGCTGCGGAGCGGGGGGAGACGTACGCGTCCATATTGTTGCGGGCGCGTACTAATGCCGATCCCACAAAACTGGGGATCGGCAAGGTTTCTTGCCGGCGGACCCAAGCCGGGGCTCGAATTTTCGAGTTCCCGGGGGCAGAGGGCAGCGCCAACGCGGACCTCTTTGCAACAAAGTTGCAAGAGGTCATCGCGGACGCGGCCAAGGTGGCCAGGCCCGTGAAGACGGTTGCCATCGAGGTGTCCGACCTCGATGACACCGTCACCAAGGAGGAGGTGGTGGCGGCGGTCGCAGCATTGGGGGGCTGTGGCGTCGCAGCGGTGCGAAGCCGGGACATCAGGTCCGGCCGCGGCGGCATGGGCACCATTCGCATGGAGTGCCCAGTCGCCGCTGCCAAAGCCGTCCTTGATAAAGGACGGCTTAGTGTCGGCTTCAGCTCGGGTGCAGTCCGCGCACTTGTGGCACAGCCCCTGCGGTGCTACAGGTGCTGCGGCATCGGACACACCCGGGCCCTCTGTCCGTCCACGGTGGACCGGACAGAGAGCTGCTACCGCTGCGGCAAGGAGGGCCACAAGTCCGCCGAGTGCGAGGCCGCTGCGCCGCACTGCTCGGTTTGTGCCGCCAGTGGCCGCCCCGCAGGCCATATTATGAAGGGGAGGATGTGTAATCCTCCCCCTAAGAAGGGAAAGTTGCAGGCGCCGAGCAAGCCTGCCGCTTCTGCCGCTGTGCCCGAAATTGGGCTTTCGGCTGCTGCTGGCCTGGCTGTGGAGGAGGGGGGTGCGATGTCCGATGGATAGAGCCAAACATCGCATCCTCCAGGCGAACACCAACCACTGCAGGGCGGCCCAGGATCTGCTGATGCAGATCATGGCCGAGTGGTTGGTGGACGTGGCGGTGGTCGCCGAGCCTTACTCGGTCCCCAGTACCTGGCTGGGCGACCGGGACGGCTTGGTGGCGTTGGTGGCGCGGCCCTCCACGGACTCCCCTCCCCTCTCGCTTTTAGAGAGGGGACCGGGATACGTGGCCGCCGCGTGGGGGGGAGATATGGCCCTGGTGGGGGTCTATTTCTCCCCAAACCGCCCTCTAAGGGATTTCGAGGATTTTCTCGAAATCCTTACGGCAGTCGCCGGGAGGGCGGCACCACGTCAGGTCGCCGTGATGGGCGACCTCAACGCCAAGTCGGAGGCTTGGGGCAACCCGGCTGCCTCCTGCAACGTCCGGGGACGCGCCGCCGAATTCTGGGCGGCCTCGTGCGGTGTGTCCCTCCTCAACAGAGGGACGGTCCACACGTGTGTGCGGCAACGGGGAGGGTCGGTGGTAGACGTCTCGTTTGCCACCCCCGCCCTGGCCGCCCGCGTTGTGAACTGGCGGGTGGAGACGGTGGAGACTTTGTCGGACCACCGATATGTGCGGTTCGACATCTCCACCGGCCCCCGGGGAGGGACGGCCCGCTCAGGCCAATCTCCCTTCCCGCGGTGGGCTCTCACCCGTCTGGACCGGGAGGCAGCCAAGGAGGCAGCCTTTCTCCAGGACTGGCTCTCGCCCCCTGTCGAGCCTGTCCTGGACGTGGACGCCGCAGCAGTCCAGCTCAGAGGGTCCCTGACCGAGGTGTGCAACGCCAGCATGCCTCGGTCACGCCGTCCGCCTCCCCGTCGCGCCGTGTATTGGTGGTCGGAGGAGCTGGCGGGGCTGCGGGCCACGTGCGTGGAGGCCAGGAGGGCCTACACGCGGAGTCGGCGGCGCACTACCCGATCTCAGGCCGGGGAGGACCGCCTCTACGCCTCTTACCTAGAGGCAAAGACGGTCCTCAAGTCGGCGATGTGCGCCGCCAAGGACTCGGCGAGGGCTGAGATGCTGGAGGGCCTCGAGAGGGATCCGTTTGGGAGGCCATATAAGGCGGCGCGGAATCAACTGCGCCCCAATGGTCCCCCACTAACGGAGACCCTGGAGCCGGCGTTGCTGGATGGGGTGGTCCGGTCCCTGTTTCCGCGCAGGGCCGACTTCACCCCACCAACGATGAACCCCCCACAGGGGGTGGTGGCTTCGCCGGAGGAGGAGGTCCCTCCGGTATCGGTGGAGGAACTTCGCGCGGGGGTTCTGTGCCTCCGCGCGAAGAAGACGGCCCCTGGACCGGATGGCGTCCCCGCACGGGTGGTGGCCATCGCAGCGTCCCTCATGGAGGAGAGGTTTCGGGACCTCTTCAGCGCGTGCCTGACGGCTGGGAGGTTCCCGAGGCTCTGGAAGGAGGGGCAGTTATGCCTCCTCCGGAAAGAGGGACGCCCGGTGGATTCCCCCTCGGCATACCGGCCCATCGTTCTGCTCGATGAGGTCGGTAAATTGTTCGAGGGGATTATCGCCACCCGGCTAAATAGCCTGTTGCGGGAGGTGGGGCCAGACCTGTCGGACGCCCAGTTCGGTTTTCGACGGGGGCGTTCGACGGTCGACGCGTTGGCCCTACTCAGGGGCCAAGTGCAGGAGGCGGTGGAGTCGGGGGGCGGAGTGTTGGCGGTGTCGTTTGACATAGCCAACGCCTTCAACTCCGTCCCCCACTCGACCATATTGGAGGCACTCCGGTACCACGGAGTACGGAGTACGGTAAAACGGAGAGGTCCTCCTCGTGGACAAGACGGCCAGGATCAGGCGCTATGGCGCTGAGTCCGGTGTTCCACAGGGGTCGGTGCTAGGGCCCCCCTTGTGGAACATCGGCTTCGACTGGCTCCTGCGGGGAGCCCTCCTCCCGGGCACGAGTGTCATCTGTTACGCGGATGACACTCTCCTCGGCCCCGGAACAGGCCGCCGCCGGAGGCCTCGATTATTGTGGGAGGGACTTCCATCGCCGTCGGGACTACGATGAAGTACCTCGGTCTCGTCCTCGACGGCCGATGGAAGTTCGAGGAGCACTTCCGGCGGTTGGCCCCAAAGTTGTTGGCCACTGCCGGGGCCTTGGGGCGGATCCTCCCAAACGTTGGGGGTCCTGGAGGAGTCTGCCGACGCCTGTACACCGGTGTGGTGCGCTCCATGGCGCTCTACGGGGCGCCAATATGGGCAGGCGCCCTGAGCAACCCGAACCAGGCTGCGCTGCGACGACCGCAGCGCGCCATGGCGCTCAGGGTGGCCCGGGCGTACCGCACCGTGTCTTGCGTCGGTGCGTGCGTGCTCGCCGGTACACCGCCGTGGGACCTCGACGCCGAGGTACTCGCCGCGGTGTACTGGCGAATGAAGGAAGAGATTGCGGGTGGTGGCTGTCCCCATCCGCCGGGGATTCGGCGTTGGCGAGAGGAGGGACGTGAGACTCTCCTGCGGAGATGGGCAGCCCGTCTCGAAATATCGGTGACGAGTCGAGAGCTGGTGGCCGCCGTTCGGCCCATTCTCCACGAGTGGCTCGAGCGGCGGCACGGGGTCCTCTCTTTCCACCTGACGCAGGTGATCACCGGGCACGGTTGCTTTGGTAGATTCCTGCACCGGGTGGGAAGAGAGCCCTCTGAGGTGTGTCACCATTGCGAGGCGGGAGTCGCGGACACGGCGCAACACACGCGCGAGGAGTGCCCCGCTTGGGCGGTCCCTCGCGCCGCCCTGTCCGCGACAGTCGGAGATGACCTGTCGCTGCCGGCCCTCCTCCGGGAGATGGTCGACAGCGACGAGTCATGGCAGGCGGCAGCGACCTTCTGCGACACTGTAATGTCGCAGAAGGAGGCGGCGGAGCGGGACCGGGAAGACGATGTCGACTCGGCCCCGATGCGCCGCCGTAGACGCGGAACGCGGCGTCGGGCCTTCGCGGCCCGAATGCCGCCGTAACGCCGGGGACCGCGGGCGACGGATCGGGGTCCGCCGTCCGCACAAAGGTCCCGTGCACCCGTGTTCGGTGCGAGGAGGAGAAGATGGAGGTGGAACGGGGCGGGGCTGAATCTCAAACTAGGGGATTCAGCCCCACCCCGGAGAGAGAAGGGCTCCGTTGCGGAGCGACGCCAGCGGGGCACGCGGTAGCAAGCCTCGTGGGTCCCGCAGCCCCGTGGGCGAGCGTAGGAACACTCCAGTGTTTTAGTGGGTGCAAACCCCACATAACGCAGTGGCTCCCCCGAGACCACTGCGTATTCGTGAGGAATTTCACTGGATAAACAAAAAAAAAAAAAAAAAAAAAAAAAAAAAAAAAGGTTAGGTTAGGTTAGGTTGGGGGATCCCCTCACAGCTCTTACGTCCACGTCGTATCCCCTGGAAACGGCCCAGTTCTGACCACCGTAACGGAGTGGCAGACTGGGTACGGCCAAAGTGAGCTGTGCGATTGTTGCTATTTTAATTTTATCTGCGGTTTGTGACGATCTTGTGTTGAGGCTATGCCTACCCCTGCGCGGGATGCCCTCGGGCATTTTGTGAAAAAAGGCCCTTCTCAGGGCCAACCCAAAGGCCCTTTTCAGGGCCAACCAAAAGGCCCTTCTCAGGGCCAACCAAAAGGCCCTTCTCAGGGCCAACCCAAAGGCCCTTCTCAGGGCCAACCCAAAGGCCCTTTTCAGGGCCAACCCGACGCTTCGGCGTCAGGTTCACGAAGCCAGGCCGACGAGGACCGCCTCTACGCTTATTACGGAGAGGCGAGGACTGGGAGTTGGAGGCATGGGTGCTCGCCAGAGTGTACGAGTGGACGGCGCGGCGGAAGGCGCTCGGGGAGCATCCCGCCGGTGAGGAGCGGGAGGCCGTGCGGCGGGAGGCGAGGGACGCAATCGTCCATCATTGGACGGAGGACCTCGCCACCGCCACCTTTGGCCGCCGGACGTTGGACGCGCTCGGTCCAGTCTTGCAGGACTGGCTCGAGCGGCCCCACGGTTTCCTCTCATTCCGTTTGGTGCAGGTGTTGTCCGGACATGGTTGTTTCGGAACGCACCTGCACCGGATCCGGAGGGAGGAAACCCCGGCGTGCCACGACTGCGGCGCGGCGGAAGACACGGCGCAGCACACCCTCGAGGTGTGCCCAGCCTGGGCTGAGCTGCGCCGTGCCTTGAACCAAGTTGTTGGGCAGGACCTCTCGCTTCCCAGCGTGGTCAACTCCATGCTGGGGAGTGAGGAGGCCTGGGCGGCGGTTGCCTCCTTTTGCGAGGATGTGATGTCGCAAAAGGAGGCGGCGGAGCGTGCGCGGGAGGACGATCCTCTCGCGCCGCCGCTCCGCAGGCGGAGAGGGGGTGGGAGGAGACGGTTATACGATCGCCTCCTCCCACCTCCTGGTGGTGACTAGCGGGCGACGGGCGCGGGGGCGCCTTTCGCCCGCATTGCACTAGTCACCACCCTCGTTGGGCGGGAACGGTCGAGCACTCACACACGGTCGTTCCCGGGCCCCTCCACTAAGGGAGGGGCGTGAAGGGCCTGCCGTAAAGGCGGGCGGTCGTCGGCGGGGGACTGGAAGTAAAGGCTGTGCCGGTTTCCCAGTCCCCCTCCACTCAGACGATGCGGGAGTGCCGCTGGGTTATTTTAGTGGGTATACCGGGCTTGCCCGGGGAGTCCCACATAGCCCCCCATCCCCCGATGGGCGGGTATGCGTAATGCATTTTTTCCCAGCGAAACCAAAAAAAAAAAAAAAAAAAAAAAAAAGGTTAGGTTAGGTTAGGTTAGGTTGCCGGCGGCCGCGGTTTGCCAGCCCCGCGAACGGACGGGCCGCGCTGGGCGCGCAAGCGCATCGACAGGGAACTTCTCGAGGAGGCCACAATTGTCCAGGCCTGGATCCGGGAGTCGGCAACGACTGGACCCGTCGACGTCGAACAGGAGGCGCTGTGGTTCCGCGGGGCGATGACGCAAATCAGCGACGCGTCCATGCCCCGGGTCCACGTACAGTCAGCGAGGCGCCAGGTGTACTGGTGGTCCGCCGAGATCGCACAGTTGCGTGTCGCGTGCGTAGCGGCCAGGCGCCAGTACACCCGATACCGGAGGAGACGTCGTCGGGTCCCTGACGAAGAAGCCGCGCGGTATGAGGTATACCGCGTGGCGACGAAGACTCTGCGGCTGGCCATTGGCGAGGCAAAGAAGCGAGCCAGGGAGGAGATGTTGGAGACTCTAGACGGAGATCCGTGGGGGCGCCCTTATCGAGCGGTTCGAGGGAAACTTCGAGCCGCCGCGCCTCCACTTACGGAGAGTCTCCAACCCGAGCTGCTGGAGGAGGTAGTCGCAGCCCTCTTCCCGGTGAGAGCAGAGCACATCCCGCCGCCTATGGCTTTGCCCACGGCCGCAGAATCTATGGAGGAGGACGCCATCAGCGTCCCAGAGGTGACACAGGCAGAGATGGGGGCGGCCGTGATGCGGCTCCGGGCCAAGAACGTGGCTCCGGGGCCCGACGGGATCCACGGCCAAGTATTAGCCCTCGCTCTGAAGGAGCTAGATCCCTGGCTGAGAGGACTCTTCACCGCGTGCCTTGAGCGGGGCCAGTTTCCCACTTTGTGGAAATCTGGTCGTCTGGTCCTGCTCAGGAAGGCGGGGCGCCCTGCGGACTCGCCGTCCGCGTACCGGCCTATAGTGCTGAGTGCGGCCTAGAGGGCCTACACGCGGAGCCGGCGGCGCAGCGCGCGAAGCCAGGCCGACGAGGACCGCCTCTACGCTTATTACGGAGAGGCGAGGACGGTCCTCAAAACGGCAATGTGCGCTGCGAAGGACTCGGCGAGGGCCGAGATGCTCGAGGGTCTCGACCGGGATCCATACGGGAGGCCGTACAAGGTAGCGCGGAACCAGCTGCGGCCCTATGGTCCCCCGCTATCGGAGACCCTCGAGCCGGCGTTACTGGATGGGGTGGTACGGTCCTTGTTTCCGCGCAGGACCGACTTCACCCCACCAGTGATGGACCCCCCGCGGCAGGCGGCCCCGCCGGAGGAGGAGATCCCCCCGGTGACTGCGGATGAAATCCGGGAGGGGATTCTCCGCCTCCGCGCGAAGAAGACGGCCCCTGGGCCGGACGGCGTCCCCGCACGAGTGGTGGCAATAGCTGCCTCTCAGATGCAGGACAGGTTTCGGGATCTGTTCAGCGCGTGCCTTGCGGCTGGGAGGTTCCCGAAACTGTGGCGGGAGGGGCAGCTGTGCCTCCTCCGTAAAGAGGGACGCCCGGTGGACTCCCCCTCGGCTTACCGGCCCATCGTTCTGCTCGATGAGGTCGGTAAGATGTTCGAGGGGATAGTCGCCGACCGGCTGAATGGCCTGCTGCGGGGGGTGGGGCCGGACCTGTCGGACGCCCAGTTCGGCTTTCGACAGGGGCGTTCGACGGTCGACGCCTTGGCCCTGCTGAAGGCCCAGGTGCAGGAGGCGGTCGAGTCGGGGGAGGGGCTGTTGGCGGTGTCGTTCGACATCGCCAACGCCTTCAACTCCGTGCCCCACGCGACGATATTGGAGGCGCTCCGGTACCACGGAGTGCCCCAATACCTGCGGAACCTCCTGGCCAGCTACTTGGAGGACCGAGAGGTCCTCCTCGTGGACAAGACGGCGACGGTCAGGAGGTACGGCGCGGAGTCCGGTGTTCCGCAGGGGTCGGTTCTAGGCCCCCCCCTGTGGAACATCGGTTTCGACTGGCTCCTGCGGGGAACCCTCCTCCAGGGCACGAGCGTCATCTGCTACGCGGATGACACCCTGCTCGTTGCCCGGGGGAGGGACTTTAGGGCGGCGGCCTGTCTGGCCTCGGCTGGCGGATCCTTGGTCGCCGGGAGGATCCGCCGGCTGGGATTGAAGGTGGCGCTGCACAAGACCGAGGCCGTGTACTTCCACGGGCCTCGGCAGCGCTGCCCGCCTGACGCCCACATTGTCGTGGAGGGCGTCAGGATCGAGGTGAAGGCCCAGATGAAGTATCTGGGCCTTACGCTGGACAGCAGGTGGCGCTTCGGCCCGCACTTCAGCGGGCTGTCGACGCGCCTGCTGAAGGCCGGCGCCTATATGCCGGCATCCTAAAGAGTATGGCCCTATACGGGGCCCCCATATGGGCGGACTCCCTCCAGAGGAGGGAGAATGCGACCGCCATCCGCAGGCCCCAAAGGGCCATTGCACAGCGGGTGGCGAGGGCCTACCGCTCGGTGGGCTTCGCGGCGGCGTGCGCTCTGGCGGGCACCCCTCCCTGGGAGTTGGAGGCTTGGGTGCTCGCCAGAGTGTACGAGTGGACGGCGCGGCGGAAAGCCCTAGGCGAGCGCCCCGCCGCGGAAGAGCGGGAGGCCGTGCGGCGGGAGGCGAGGGCCGCCATCGTCCTCCATTGGACGGAGGACCTCGCCTCCGCCGCCTTTGGCCGCCGGACGCTGGACGCGCTCGGTCCAGTCCTGCAGGGCTGGCTCGAGCGGCCACATGGTTTCCTCTCGTTCCGTCTAGTGCAGGTGTTGTCCGGACATGGTTGTTTCGGAACGCACCTGCACCGGATCCGGAGGGAGGAAACCCCGGCGTGCCACGACTGTGGCGCGGAAGAGGACACGGCGCAGCACACCCTCGAGGTGTGCCCAGCCTGGGCTGAGCTGCGCCGTGCCCTGACAGGTGTTGTCGGGCAGGACCTCTCACTTCCTGGCGTGGTAGACTCCATGCTGGGGAGTGAGGAGGCCTGGGCGGCGGTTGCCTCCTTTTGCGAGGACGTGATGTCGCAAAAGGAGGCGGCGGAGCGTGCGCGGGAGGACGATCCTCTCGCGCCGCCGCTCCGCAGGCGGAGAGGGGGTGGGAGGAGACGGCTATACGATCGCCTCCTCCCACCTCCTGGTGGTGACTAGCGGGCGACGGGCGCGGGGGCGCCTTTCGCCCGCATTGCACTAGTCACCACCCTCGTTGGGCGGGAACGGTCGAGCACTCACACATGATCGTTCCCGGGCCCCTCCACTAAGGGAGGGGCGTGAAGGCCCCGCTGTAAAGGCGGGCGGTCGTCGGCGGAGGACTGGAAGTAAAGGCTGTGCCGGTTTCCCAGTCCTCCTCCACTCAGACGATGCGGGAGTGCCGCTGGGTTATTTTAGTGGGTATACCGGGCTTGCCCGGGGAGTCCCACATAGCCCCCCATCCCCCGATGGGCGGGTATGCGTAATGCATTTTTTCCCAGCGAAACAAAAAAAAAAAAAAAAAAGGTTAGGTTGGGGTCCCCCCCGATGGGTTCCCGCATTGTCGAGGCGGGGGGGCTCAGTAGCCGTGGCTTGGACAACCACGGTGAAGCGAAGAGGAACCCGAGGAGGGGCCGCTCGTCAGGGCTTTTGCCGACAAGCCGACGACGTAGCGGCCAATAAGTAGGTTGCGGTGCCGTATGGGCGGCATCGCAACTGAGGTGGGCCGCGATGTGGTATGGTAGGCATCGCGGCTGAGGGTTGGAGGCCGCGGCGGGAGAGGAGTGCCGGTATTACGGTGCGCCGCTCGCCCTACCCTCCGCGGCCTGCACGGGGTCGCCACCGTCTGATGGCGGACGCGGTGGGGCCGCAGGGGAGGAGGAGTGTCGGTATAGCGTTGGCCGCTCTCCCTATCTCCTGCGGCCGAAAAATGGTAGGTGGCGGGGCCACTGTCCTGACCCGTCACAGGGGAACCAAGGGTGCCACACACGGGGTCGTCTGGCGCCCATGTGCCGGTTTGGTTCCTGGGGTGGTCACGGCGTACAACGTGTTCTCGTACGCCGGTGAGGGGGGTTACTCCCCAAAGGAGGGTCCGGTGACGGACAGCCGCGGCGGGTTCGCGGATGTATGCTTCCGCGTTCCCGTGTTCCCGCCATAAGCGGCAAAGTAGGACACCGTGGAGTTTTAGTGGGTTAGAGTCCCACATAACTGCGCTATCTCCCCGTGGTAGCGTAGTATGCATGAGCATTTCTCCACGCAAAAAAAAAAAAAAAAAAAAAAAAAAGGTTAGGTTGGGGTGCGGGTCAGGTAACCTCCACGTTGGCCTGGTTGGTTGCTGGTCTCTTTCGGATACGTCCGGGGGGAAGAGCAACCCGCTGGGCTGGTGCACTCTGGGCACCGTCAATAACTTCCCATGTTTTTGTGGGTTCTTGTTGGCGGTGGCGAATAATCTGACAGGGGGGGGATGTCGCTCTGGGTGTTCCTCTGATAAGCAGAGGACACACCAGATGCGACATGGGGGTTGGGTTAGTTTGGGTAAGTAGGTAGGGGTAGGTTAGGTTAGGTAGGTGGAAGGTGGGGCTCACTTCCGGACCTCTAGGTGGGTCGCCTGCTCTGCGGGGGGGGTGTTGCGAATCGGGCTGTAAGCGACGCCTCTCCTGCGGGTGGGGGTGACCTCGCCTGGTGGTCGCCGAGCCCTACTACGTCCCCACTCGGGACGACTGGGTCGGCGACCGGGAGGGATTGGTGGCCATCACCGCCCCCGCTGCCGCTGGCGCCCCGCCCATTGACCACGTGTCGAGGGGTAGGGGCCACGTGCTGGCAGCCGTGGGCGGTGTCTCGTACATAGGGGTGTACATCTCGCCCAACCGGGGTCTCGCCGACTTTGAGCAAATGCTCGTGGAGGTGGGATCTCTGGTTGGGCGGGTCGCCCCTAGCCCCGTGCTAGTCGCTGGGGATTTCAACGCCAAATCTATGGCGTGGGGATCCCCGGTGACGGATGTATTGGTGGAGCGACGAGCTCCGCCGCATGCGAGTGGATTGCGGTAGGGCTCGCCGCCGATACACCCGGTGTAGGCGGAGGCGGGTCCGGGACATCCAGGAGGAGACAGCCTCCTATGCCGCCTACAGGGCTCTGCGCGAATGCTTCGCGGTGGCGATTGCGCGGGCCAAGGGGGCGGCATGGGCGGACTGGCTGCGGACCCTCGACGGCGACCCTTGGGGCAGGCCGTACAAGGCCGTTCGTAAGAAGTTGCGGCCCTGGGCCCCCCCTGTCACGGCCAGTGTCGATGACACTCTCCTCGGCGAAGTGGTGGGGACCCTCTTCCCGCAGCGAGAAGAGTGGGTGCCCCCGGCGATGGCCCGAAACGAGAATGCGCGATCTGCCGAGGCTGACGTCCTCGCACCGCCGGTATCGGAGGCCGAGTTCGGGGCGGCCGTCCTAAAACTCAGGATGAAGAGGACCGCCCCAGGCCCGGACGGCGTTCCGGGGACGGCCTTGGCGATCGCGCTGGAGGAGATGGGCGAGAGGGTGAGGTCCCTCTTCACCGCATGCGTGGCGCAGGGTCGATTTCCGCGGCCGTGGAAGACGGGCAAGCTCGTCCTTCTGCCGAAGGTCGGGCGCCCGGCCGGACTGCCGTCGTCCTACCGTCCGATCGTGCTACTCGACGAGGTGAGCAAGCTCTTCGAGCGAGTGCTCGCTGCTCGCCTGGCCGAGTGCATGGATCCGGGCCTGGACGGTCCTCAAAACGGCAATGTGCGCTGCGAAGGACTCGGCGAGGGCCGAGATGCTCGAGGGTCTCGACCGGGATCCATACGGGAGGCCGTACAAGGTAGCGCGGAACCGGCTGCGGCCCTATGGTCCCCCGATATCGGAGACCCTCGAGCCGGCGTTACTGGATGGGGTGGTACGGTCCTTGTTTCCGCGCAGGACCGACTTCACCCCACCAGTGATGGACCCCCCGCGGCAGGCGGCCCCGCCGGAGGAGGAGATCCCCCCGGTGACTGCGGATGAAATCCGGGAGGGGATTCTCCGCCTCCGCGCGAAGAAAACGGCCCCTGGGCCGGACGGCGTCCCCGCACGAGTGGTGGCAATAGCTGCCTCTCAGATGCAGGACAGGTTTCGGGAACTCTTCAGCGCGTGCTTTACGGCTGGGAGGTTCCCGAAACTGTGGCGGGAGGGGCAGCTGTGCCTCCTCCGTAAAGAGGGACGCCCGGTGGACTCCCCCTCGGCTTACCGGCCCATCGTTCTGCTCGATGAGGTCGGTAAGATGTTCGAGGGGATAGTCGCCGACCGGCTGAATGGCCTGCTGCGGGGGGTGGGGCCAGACCTGTCGGACGCCCAGTTCGGCTTTTGACAGGGGCGTTCGACGGTCGACGCTTTGGCCCTACTAAAGGCCCAGGTGCAGGAGGCGGTCGAGTCGGGGGAGGGGCTGTTGGCGGTGTCGTTCGACATCGCCAACGCCTTCAACTCCGTGCCACACGCGACGATATTGGAGGCGCTCCGGTACCACGGAGTGCCCCAATACCTGCGGGACCTCCTGGCCAGCTACTTGGAGGACCGAGAGGTCCTCCTCGTGGACAAGACGGCGACGGTCAGGAGGTACGGTGCGGAGTCCGGTGTTCCACAGGGGTCGGTTCTAGGCCCCCCCCTGTGGAACATCGGTTTCGACTGGCTCCTGCGGGGGACCCTCCTCCAGGGCACGAGCGTCATCTGCTACGCGGATGACACTCTGCTCGTTGCCCGGGGGAGGGACTTTAGGGCGGCGGCCTGTCTGGCCTCGGCTGGCGGATCCTTGGTCGCCGGGAGGATCCGCCGGCTGGGATTGAAGGTGGCGCTGCACAAAACCGAGGCCGTGTACTTCCACGGGCCTCGGCAGCGCTGCCCGCCTGACGCCCACATTGTCGTGGAGGGCGTCAGGATCGAGGTAAAGGCCCAGATGAAGTATCTGGGCCTCACGCTGGACAGCAGGTGGCGCTTCGGCCCGCATTTCAGCGGGCTGTCGACGCGCCTGCTGAAGGCCGCCGATGCCCTATCGTGGCTGCTCCCCAACCTGGGGGGGCCGAAGGAGCGATGCCGGCGCCTATATGCCGGCATCCTAAAAAGTATGGCCCTTTACGGGGCCCCCATATGGGCGGACTCCCTCCAGAGGAGGGAGAATGCGACCGCCATCCGCAGGCCCCAAAGGGCCATTGCACTGCGGGTGGCGAGGGCCTACCGCTCGGTGGGCTTCGCGGCGGCGTGCGCTCTGGCGGGCACCCCTCCCTGGGAGTTGGAGGCTTGGGTGCTCGCCAGAGTGTACGAGTGGACGGCGCGGCGGAAAGCCCTAGGGGAGCGCCCCGCCGCGGAAGAGCGGGAGGCCGTGCGGCGGGAGGCGAGGGCCGCCATCGTCCTCCATTGGACGGAGGACCTCGCCTCCGCCGCCTTTGGCCGCCGGACGCTGGACGCGCTCGGTCCAGTCCTGCAGGGCTGGCTCGAGCGGCCACATGGTTTCCTCTCGTTCCGTCTAGTGCAGGTGTTGTCCGGACATGGTTGTTTCGGAACGCACCTGCACCGGATCCGGAGGGAGGAAACCCCGGCGTGCCACGACTGTGGCGCGGAAGAGGACACGGCGCAGCACACCCTCGAGGTGTGCCCAGCCTGGGCTGAGCTGCGCCGTGCCCTGACAGGTGTTGTCGGGCAGGACCTCTCACTTCCTGGCGTGGTAGACTCCATGCTGGGGAGTGAGGAGGCCTGGGCGGCGGTTGCCTCCTTTTGCGAGGACGTGATGTCGCAAAAGGAGGCGGCGGAGCGTGCGCGGGAGGACGATCCTCTCGCGCCGCCGCTCCGCAGGCGGAGAGGGGGTGGGAGGAGACGGTTATACGATCGCCTCCTCCCACCTCCTGGTGGTGACTAGCGGGCGACGGGCGCGGGGGCGCCTTTCGCCCGCATTGCACTAGTCGCCACCCTAGTTGGGCGGGAACGATCGAGCACTCATTCACGGTCGTTCCCGGGCCCCTCCACTAAGGGAGGGGCGTGAAGGGCCTGCCGTAAAGGCGGGCGGTCGTCGGCGGGGGACTGGAAGTAAAGGCTGTGCCGGTTTCCCAGTCCCCCTCCACTCAGACGATGCGGGAGTGCCGCTGGGTTATTTTAGTGGGTATACCGGGCTTGCCCGGGGAGTCCCACATAGCCCCCCATCCCCCGATGGGCGGGTATGCGTAATGCATTTTTTCCCAGCGAAACCAAAAAAAAAAAAAAAAAAAAAAAAAAAGGTTAGGTTAGGTTGACCATGGGGGATCCCCTCACAGCTCTTACGTCCACGTCGTATCCCCTGGAAACGGCCCAGTTCTGACCACCGTAACGGAGTGGCAGACTGGGTACGGCCAAAGTGAGCTGTGCGATTGTTGCTATTTTAATTTTATCTGCGGTTTGTGACGATCTTGTGTTGAGGCTATGCCTACCCCTGCGCGGGATGCCCTCGGGCATTTTGTGAAAAAAGGCCCTTCTCAGGGCCAACCAAAAGGCCCTTCTCAGGGCCAACCAAAAGGCCCTTTTCAGGGCCAACCAAAAGGCCCTTCTCAGGGCCAACCAAAAGGCCCTTCTCAGGGCCAACCCAAAGGCCCTTTTCAGGGCCAACCCGACGCTTCGGCGTCAGAGGCTAGCCGCGCGCCGTCTGCAGCTAGCTTTTTCGACACGGCGGATTCGGACACAGAGTCCATTGTGTTCGAGTCGGACGCGAGCTCCATGGAGGTCGAGACTCGATCTCGGAAGCGGGCCTTCCTGAAGGAAGGGTCCGACGGCTCCTCGGGTTCGGCGAAGGAGCGCAAAAGGAAGGCGAAGGCCAAAAAGCCTGTCGTTGTAGCGGACACCCATGACGTGGGTCTTGCGGACGCCCAACGCGAGTTGAGCTTGGCCCGGCGGACGCAGCTCCAACAAGACCTGGAGGAGCACGTTGCTGCCAAGGAGCAGCAGGCGCGCGTCGCCCGGGCCAAGTCTGGTTACGGCGCGTCCCGCGTCGTGTACGAGGACCACACGTTGGCGGAGCTTGAGCGGATGGCTCAAGAGGATGAGGAGGGGATCGTGGAGGTCGCCACGAAGTCCTCCCACCTCAAGGGGACCTTCCAGAAGGCCCTCAAATGCCGGGCCGTGAGCATGCGCGGCATCGTCGGGGCGCTGGTGCAGCGCCAGGCGACCGAAGAGACGCGCCAGATGCAGGCGAAAATTGATCGCCTGCAGTCGGAGGTAAGCCAGCTGCATCAGAAGCTGGCTGAAGCCACGGCCCGGCCAACTCAAGCCAAGCCTGCGGCAGAAGCCCCCGTCCTCCATCACAACCTTGAGGATATCATCCGCACGGTTGTGAGGGAGGAGAGGGACTTTGTCCGAGCCTGCATCGCAGGCATTGAGGACCGGCTCCTACCGGAGCAAAGCCTCCGACCGCCGCTCGCGGCGGACAAGAGGCGGAGCGAGCCGGAGCCGACCTCCCAAAAGGAGGACGCCCTTCTCCCTTCCACCACCCCGACCAACCAGCAGGGCTGGACGAAGGTCGTCAAGGGGAAGGGGAAGGGCAAGAAGACGGCAGCGGCCGTCCCCGCCGTCCCCGCCGTCCCCACTACCGCCCCGCCTGCCAGCCAGCCGCAGTCGGCTGGCAAGGGAAAGGGGAAAGGGAAGGGGAAAAGCTCCCCCCCAGCCGGTGCCAAGAACTTGGTGGTACCCAAGACCGCAGCCGTCGTGGTGACACTCACCGCGGAGGCTGCGGAGCGGGGCGAGACTTACGCGTCCGTCATGATGCGGGCGCGTACCAATGCCGATCCCACCATTTTGGGGATCGGCAAAGTCTCATGCCGTCGGACGCAAGCCGGGGCTCGTTTATTCGAGTTCCCGGGGGCGGACGGCGGTAAGAACGCAGACCTCTTCGCGGCTAAGCTGCAAGAGGTCATTGCGGACGCGGCGAAGGTGGCCAGGCCAATCAAATCGGCGGCCTTAGAGGTGACCAATCTTGACGATTCGGTCACCAAAGAGGAGGTGGTAGCTGCAATCGCAGAGACAGGGGGTTGCAGCGTCGCAGCGGTGCAGGGCCGGGGCATCAGGCCCGGCCGCGGCGGCATGGGCACCATCCGCCTGGAGTGCCCAGTCGCCGCTGCCAAAGCCGTCACAACGTTACGTTAACGGAGCAGTGGAGTGTCGTCGCTGCTCGGGGTGCAAAAAGCTCCCAAAAGAAGAGCACCGCCACTGCGGGTGTGGCCCAGGTCGTGGGGAGGATCCGCGCCCTGGGGCTCGAGGTGGCCTTGGAAAAGTCCGAGGCCCTGCTCTTCCACGGGCCCCGGAACAGGCCGCCGCCGGAGGCCTCGATTATTGTGGGAGGGACTTCCATCGCCGTCGAGACTACGATGAAGTACCTCGGTCTCGTCCTCGACGGCCGATGGAAGTTCGAGGAGCACTTCCGGCGGTTGGCCCCAAAGTTGTTGGCCACTGCCGGGGCCTTGGGGCGGATCCTCCCAAACGTTGGGGGTCCTGGAGGAGTCTGCCGACGCCTGTACACCGGTGTGGTGCGCTCCATGGCGCTCTACGGGGCGCCAATATGGGCAGGCGCCCTGAGCAACCCGAATCAGGCTGCGCTGCGACGACCGCAGCGCGCCATGGCGCTCAGGGTGGCCCGGGCGTACCGCACCGTGTCTTGCGTCGGTGCGTGCGTGCTCGCCGGTACACCGCCGTGGGACCTCGACGCCGAGGTACTCGCCGCGGTGTACTGGCGAATGAAGGAAGAGATTGCGGGTGGTGGCTGTCCCCATCCGCGGGAGATTCGGCGTTGGCGAGAGGAGGGACGTGAGACTCTCCTGCGGAGGTGGGCAGCCCGTC
Source organism: Anorthoa munda (assembly GCA_945859665.1). Lineage (NCBI taxonomy): Eukaryota > Metazoa > Arthropoda > Insecta > Lepidoptera > Noctuidae > Anorthoa > Anorthoa munda. The sequence continues at coordinate 90,338 of OX243919.1, read as the reverse complement.
TCGAAATAGCGGTGACGAGTCGAGAGCTGGTGGCCGCCGTTCGGCCCATTCTCCACGAGTGGCTCGAGCGGCGGCACGGGGTCCTCTCTTTCCACCTGACGCAGGTGATCACCGGGCACGGTTGCTTTGGTAGATTCCTGCACCAGGTGGGGAGAGAGCCCTCTGAGGTGTGTCACCATTGTGACGCGGGAGTCGCGGACACGGCGCAACACACGCGCGAGGAGTGCCCCGCTTGGGCGGTCCCTCGCGCCGCCCTGTCCGCGACGGTCGGAGATGACCTGTCGCTGCCGGCCCTCCTTCGGGAGATGGTCGACAGCGACGAGTCATGGCAGGCGGCAGCGACCTTCTGCGACACAGTAATGTCGCAGAAGGAGGCGGCGGAGCGGGACCGGGAAGACGATGTCGACTCGGCCCCGATGCGCCGCCGCAGGCGTGGAAGGCGGCGTCGGGTCTTTGCGGGCCAGATGCCGCCGTAACGCCGGGGACCGCGGGCGACGGATCGGGGTCCGCCGTCCGCACAAAGGTCCCGTGCACCAGTGTTCGGTGCGAGGAGGAGAAGATGGAGGTGGAACGGGGCGGGGCTGAATCTCAAACCAGGGGATTCAGCCCCGCCCCGGAGAGAGAAGGGCTCCGTTGCGGAGCGACGCCAGCGGGGCACGCGGTAGCAAGCCTCGTGGGTCCCGCAGCCCCGTGGGCGAGCGTTGGAACACTCCAGTGTTTTAGTGGGTGCAAACCCCACATAACGCAGTGGCTCCCCCGAGACCACTGCGTATTCGTGAGGAATTTCACTGGACAAACAAAAAAAAAAAAAAAAAAAAAAAAAAAAAAGGTTAGGTTAGCCTCGGGCATTTTGTTAAAAAAGGCCCTTCTAAGGGCCACCCAAAAGGCCCTTCTCAGGGCCAAACCAAAGGCCCTTCTCAGGGCCAACCCAAAGGCCCTTCTCAGGCAGGGGGCAGAGGGCAGCGCCAACGCGGACCTCTTTGCAACAAAGTTGCATGCGGCCAAGGTGGCCAGGCCCGTGAAGACGGTTGCCATCGAGGTGTCCGACCTCGATGACACCGTCACCAAGGAGGAGGTGGTGGCGGCGGTCGCAGCATTGGGAGGCTGTGGCGTCGCAGCGGTGCGAAGCCGGGACATTAGGTCCGGCCGCGGCGGCATGGGCACCATTCGCATGGAGTGCCCAGTCGCCGCTGCCAAAGCCGTCCTTGATAAAGGACGGCTTAGTGTCGGCTTCAGCTCGGGTGCAGTCCGCGCACTTGTGGCACAGCCCCTGCGGTGCTACAGGTGCTGCGGCATCGGACACACCCGGGCCCTCTGTCCGTCCACGGTGGACCGGACAGAGAGCTGCTACCGCTGCGGCAAGGAGGGCCACAAGTCCGCCGAGTGCGAGGCCGCTGCGCCGCACTGCTCGGTTTGTGCCGCCAGTGGCCGCCCCGCAGGCCATATTATGAAGGGGAGGATGTGTAATCCTCCCCCTAAGAAGGGAAAGTTGCAGGCGCCGAGCAAGCCTGCCGCTTCTGTCGCTGTGCCCGAAATTGGGCTTTCGGCTGCTGCTGGCCTGGCTGTGGAGGAGGGGGGTGCGATGTCCGATGGATAGAGCAGAACATCGCATCCTCCAGGCGAACACCAACCACTGCAGGGCGGCCCAGGATCTGCTGATGCAGATCATGGCCGAGTGGTTGGTGGACGTGGCGGTGGTCGCTGAGCCTTACTCGGTCCCCAGTACCTGGCTGGGCGACCGGGACGGCTTGGTGGCGTTGGTGGCGCGGCCCTCCACGGACTCCCCTCCCCTCTCGCTTTTAGAGAGGGGACCGGGATACGTGGCCGCCGCGTGGGGGGGAGATATGGCCCTGGTGGGGGTCTATTTCTCCCCAAACCGCCCTCTAAGGGATTTCGAGGATTTTCTCGAAATCCTTACGGCAGTCGCCGGGAGGGCGGCACCACGTCAGGTCGCCGTGATGGGCGACCTCAACGCCAAGTCGGAGGCTTGGGGCAACCCGGCTGCCTCCTGCAACGTCCGGGGACGCGCCGCCGAATTCTGGGCGGCCTCGTGCGGTGTGTCCCTCCTCAACAGAGGGACGGTCCACACGTGTGTGCGGCGACGGGGAGGGTCGGTGGTAGACGTCTCGTTTGCCACCCCCGCCCTGGCCGCCCGCGTTGTGAACTGGCGGGTGGAGACGGTGGAGACTTTGTCGGATCACCGATATGTGCGGTTCGACATCTCCACCGGCCCCCGGGGAGGGACGGCCCGCTCAGGCCAATCTCCCTTCCCGCGGTGGGCTCTCACCCGTCTGGACCGGGAGGCAGCCAAGGAGGCAGCCTTTCTCCAGGACTGGCTCTCGCCCCCTGTCGAGCCTGTCCTGGACGTGGACGCCGCAGCAGTCCAGCTCAGAGGGTCCCTGACCGAGGTGTGCAACGCCAGCATGCCTCGGTCACGCCGTCCGCCTCCCCGTCGCGCCGTGTATTGGTGGTCGGAGGAGCTGGCGGGGCTGCGGGCCACGTGCGTGGAGGCCAGGAGGGCCTACACGCGGAGTCGGCGGCGCACTACCCGATCTCAGGCCGGGGAGGACCGCCTCTACGCCTCTTACCTAGAGGCAAAGACGGTCCTCAAGTCGGCGATGTGCGCCGCCAAGGACTCGGCGAGGGCTGAGATGCTGGAGGGCCTCGACAGGGATCCGTTTGGGAGGCCATATAAGGCGGCGCGGATTCAACTGCGCCCCAATGGTCCCCCACTAACGGAGACCCTGGAGCCGGCGTTGCTGGATGGGGTGGTCCGGTCCCTGTTTCCGCGCAGGGCCGACTTCACCCCACCAACGATGAACCCCCCACAGGGGGTGGTGGCTTCGCCGGAGGAGGAGGTCCCTCCGGTATCGGCAGAGGAACTTCGCGCGGGGGTTCTGTGCCTCCGCGCGAAGAAGACGGCCCCTGGACCGGATGGCGTCCCCGCACGGGTGGTGGCCATCGCAGCGTCCCTCATGGAGGAGAGGTTTCGGGACCTCTTCAGCGCGTGCCTGACGGCTGGGAGGTTCCCGAGGCTCTGGAAGGAGGGACAGTTATGCCTCCTCCGGAAAGAGGGACGCCCGGTGGATTCCCCCTCGGTGGATCGGTGGTTGACGTTTCGTTCGCCACCCCCGTGCTAGCCGCCCGCGTCGTGAACTGGCGGGTGGAGATGGTGGAGACCATGTCGGACCACCGTTACGTGCGGTTCGACATCGCCTCCACCCAGGGCCCGCGGGGGGGAACGGCCCGCTCGGGCCAATCTCCCTTCCCGCGGTGGGCTCTCACCCGCCTGGACCGGGAGGCAGCCCAGGAGGCGGCGTTCCTCCAGGACTGGCTCTCGCCCCCTGTGGAGGCCCCGGACGTTGACGCCGCAGCGGTCCAGCTCCGGGAGTCCTTGACCGAGGTGTGCAACGCCAGCATGCCTCGGTCTCGCCGGCCGCCCCCCCATCGGGCCGTCTATTGGTGGACGGAGGAGCTAGCGGGGCTCCGGGCCGCCTGCGTGGCGGCCAGGAGGACCGCCTCTACGCTTATTACGGAGAGGCGAGGACGGTCCTCAAAACGGCAATGTGCGCTGCGAAGGACTCGGCTAGGGCCGAGATGCTCGAGGGTCTCGACCGGGATCCATACGGGAGGCCGTACAAGGTAGCGCGGAACCAGCTGCGGCCCTATGGTCCCCCGCTATCGGAGACCCTCGAGCCGGCGTTACTGGATGGGGTGGTACGGTCCTTGTTTCCGCGCAGGACCGACTTCACCCCACCAGTGATGGACCCCCCGCGGCAGGCGGCCCCGCCGGAGGAGGAGATCCCCCCGGTGACTGCGGATGAAATCCGGGAGGGGATTCTCCGCCTCCGCGCGAAGAAGACGGCCCCTGGGCCGGACGGCGTCCCCGCACGAGTGGTGGCAATAGCTGCCTCTCAGATGCAGGACAGGTTTCGGGAACTGTTCAGCGCGTGCCTTGCGGCTGGGCGGTTCCCGAAACTGTGGCGGGAGGGGCAGTTGTGCCTCCTCCGTAAAGAGGGACGCCCGGTGGACTCCCCCTCGGCTTACCGGCCCATCGTTCTGCTCGATGAGGTCGGTAAGATGTTCGAGGGGATAGTCGCCGACCGGCTGAATGGCCTGCTGCGGGGGGTGGGGCCAGACCTGTCGGACGCCCAGTTCGGCTTTCGACAAGGGCTGAGAAGGCCGACTCCCTGGCTACCAAGCTAAGGGAGGTCCTCAGCGCAGACGTAGTCCGGGTCTCCCGCCCCACAAAGAGGGTGGAGGTAATTGTCTCGGGGCTGGACGACTCCGTCACCGCCGCAGAGGTGGTGGCGGCATTCGCAGTGCAAGGTCAATGTCACGTCGACGAACTGAGGCCCGGAGTCATCGGCGACCGGGCCACGATGTGGCTCAGCTGCCCGGTGGCCGCTGCCAAAACCGTGGCCGGCGCCGGCCGCCTGCATGTGGGCTGGACGACGGCAAGAGTGGCCCTGCTGGCGGCGAGGCCCCTAAGGTGCTTCAGGTGCCTCAACCTGGGCCACGTCGCCAGCAAGTGCCCATCAGAGGTGGACCGCAGCGGATTGTGCTTCCGCTGCGGAAAGTCGGGCCACCGGGCGCGTGAGTGCCGAGCCGAGCCCAACTGCGCCACTTGCGCTGCAGCAGGCAAACCGGCCCGGCACCCTCTGGGCGGAGTGGGCTGCGTGGGCGATGGGGGGCAGGCCAAGGCCAAGTCGGGCGCCCATCGCCCAACAACAACAACGGAGGGGCCAGCTGAGACCGCGCCTTGATGTCCGGCGTAAAGATACTACAGGCGAATATTAACCACTCTGCCAGGGCCCAGGATCTATTGTCCCAGTCCCTGGCAGAGTGGGGCATTCAAGTAGCCGTGGTCGCCGAGCCCTACTACGTCCCCACTCGGGACGACTGGGTCGGCGACCGGGAGGGACTGGTGGCCATCACCGCCCCCGCTGCCGCTGGCGTCCGCTCGCTCATTCCCCGGCAGGCCCGCGTGGGCCTTGATCCAGAACAAAGACACAGCTTTGCTCTGGCCCAGGGCTTGAGCCAAATTTGCGCGCGCACGAACCGCCAGGGGATGGAGAGAGCCATGGCTTGCAAGCGTCTGCAATGCTGACATTGAGTCGCTGTACAAACCATAGCTCGTCTCTTGCCGCGTAAGGATCACGTCCGTCGCTTTGCAGATGGCCAGGAGTTCCGCCTGGTAGACAGTGCAGTACGCGGCTAAGCTAAGTTTGAGCTTCCGGACTTCGCCTTCATTATCCCATATAGATAATGCGGCTCCGACCTTCCCCTCAATCTTGCTGCCGTCGGTGAATATTCGCACCGTCTGCACATTGTTGCTATCTAGCAACGTTTGATCTGCCAGGCACATGAACTCCAGGGGCATTTGCATTGCCGGATGAGGAGCGTCCGCAAACCTCACCGCACTCTCGATCTCCCTATCTCCTGGCACGAACCGGGATGACCCTCTCCTCGCTTCATACAGGGCAGCTGCCTCTTGTATGCGCAGGTCTAGAGGTAGTATCCCGGATAGTGCCAGTGCCGAGTTCAGGGAGACTGTGCGGTACGATTTGCAGAGCTTCTGAGCGAATCCTCGTTGAAGAGAGCCTAGTTTCTTTCGTATACCTAGCTTTTTCGTAGCAGGAGCCCAGGCGGCGGCCGCGTAGGTGATGATGGGTTCTATTGTCGCGGTGTATATTATGTGTACAATTTCAGCATTTAATCCCCAACTAACTTTTGCGGCGCGGGAAAGCTGTTTGTAGATCCCAGCTGCCTTCCTGCAGACGTTCGCGGCATGCTCACTGAAAGTGAGCTTATCGTCTATGGTTAGACCCAGCAACTTCATTTTTCGGACCATACCGATGTCGACCCCGGCCATGCTCAGCATTGGAGTGTCGTACTTAAGCTTGTTGGTTATGGTCATCGCACAGGTCTTGTGCGGTGCAAACCTCAGCTTATTTCGGACTCCCCAATCCTGAACATGGGCGAGGGCTGCATTGGCTGATCTCGAGACTTCAGTCGCCGTGTCCCCATCCACGACCAAGACGATGTCATCCGCGAACGCCTGCACGAAGACCCCGCGTCGCTCCAGGTCCTTCAGAAGTGGGTCGAGAAGGAGGTTCCACAGGATTGGACCACCGATTGACCCTTGAACACAGCCCTTGTCAGTCTCTTTCGTACATTCCTCCCCGGCATAACGAACCTTAACCTTCCTACTGTCGAGATAGCTGTCTATCAGCCGCCTGATGTTGACCGGGCAATTTTCCTCAGCCAGTCTGACTTTTATAGCTGGCCACCAAGCGCTATCGAAGGCCCCCTCTATATCCAATGACACCAGGACAATTAGCTTCTTCAGCCTTAACTTGCCCTGTACGTGCTCCATTAGCGTATAGAGGGCGTCCTCGGTGCTCCTCTGGGGCATAAAGCCAAACTGGCGGGTACTAAACCGCGGTATAAGCTGCCACTTTAGACGTGCTACGACCATCCTCTCCAGGACCTTCCCCAGAACAGGCAACAGACCGATTGGTCGGTATGCCTTGGGGGTCAGATAGTTGTCCTTGCCCGGCTTCCGAAGTACCACGACCGTAGCTTCTTTCCAGATCTCCGGAAAGTGTGCCAGCTCGAGGCACTTGTTGTAAAGGGCAAGGAACAATTCTGGGTCCTGGTGGATCGCTCGACTGCAGATATCAGACGTCAGTCCGTCCCCTCCTGGTGCCTTTTTGGGATTGAAACCTGCCACGGCGGTCTTCAGCTCCAGTGTCGTAAATGAAGGGTCATGATGTTCACCATTGACCCATTCATTCACTCGACTGGCCGCTTCTCTAATTCGCCTGTGGTCAGCGTTGTCCTGGTCTACTCTGTCTTTGGGGTAGAACGTATCTGCTAGCAGGGCGGCTGATTCACTTGGACTAAGGAATGTACCATCGCAGCATAGGGTCAGTTCTTCCTGCCTTCTGGCAGTCCTACCGATGATCCTGTAGATTCCTTCCCAGACCCCCTCCCGATCCTGTTTCCGGCAGAACTCCTTCCAACTGGCGATTTGGGCATTCTTTGCTTGTGTCTCATACTCTTGTTTTGCTTTCAGGTACTCGTCGACGACCATTGCTCGCCGGACCGGCGCGGCGTTGCGGATGCGGTTCTTTTTCCTGACAACCTCCTTCTTCTTCACAGCGAGTTCCTCGGACCACCACGGAATGGTAAGTTTTACTGAGCTATTTACCTTGGGAATTGATTTTTTGCATGCTTCTACTATGATATCTTTATATTTTATAACCAATTCCTCTAATTTCTGTTTACAATTTATTTCCTTTAACATTTTTAAATTTATTTTATTTACAGTTTTAAATTCCCCTAGTTTTTTATTAAATTTATCCCAATCTGCCTTCCGTGTGTTATATTTTCTTGTGGTTCTACTGATGTTAATTCCTTTATCCCTTTTAACCTTTATATTAAATAAAATCGTGTTGTGGTCCGAGGACGTAACTCCCGTGTCAACCCGCCAGCCGTCCACCAGGTCAAAAAGGCCGAGCGAACAGGCCGTGACGTCCACATGGCTTTTGTACGCTCGACCACCCCTGACAGTGTCAAAGGTGGGAGCGTCACCAGTGTTTAGTACCTGAAGCTCCAACTCTTCCAGGGTGGCGGACATATCCTCCCCCCTGGAGTCTTCTTTGACGCTGCCCCACCAAGCGCTTTTCGCGTTGGCGTCGCCTCCTATTAACAATCTACCGGTGGCCACTTCCGATTGGATCCGGGTCAGCTGATCCAAGTATGGCCCTATGGGCTGGTCTGGCTCGAAGTAATAGGAGACTACTGCGATTTCCCAGGCTTTGGTTCGGATCCCCACCACAACGATATTGTTTGTGGTGAGTTTCGGGTAGGGTATGACGTCTACGTCATGATCAAAGACGGCTATCGCCGCCTTTACCCTCCCACTTCCATCAACCTCGCACTGGTAGATTCTCGCTCCACGGTAGCTCTTCATACTTCGTGCTCCACCCACATACGGCTCCTGAATCAGTGCCCACGAGATCTTCCGTTCACTGGCCTCTAAAAAGAGTTCGGTGGTAGCCAGTTCCTTGCGTTGAAGGTTTGCTTGGGCCACTCGGTATGGTCTTGCTGTTTGTCGGACAGGAGTCTCCGGGGTGCCCTTAACAATAGGCTATAGATGAGCGGGATATTGCGTCCCACCTTCTTCTTATCGTGCAGTCCGGACTGAAGGCATGATGGTGGACGTCACTGATACTGGCACGCGTACAATTACAGCAGGTAGGTGGTAATCCTGCGCTGTAGTCCGCGCAGTCTGTCCTCATGTGAGGGCCGCCACAGTGGCCGCACTTTGCGGTGGTCTCAGTGCAAACGCGCCGGCTATGCCCATATGCGAGGCAGAGCGAGCATTGGACGAGCGGGGATTGGTCTTGGACCCTGACCCGCTGAAGGTCCACATGCACCGCTCCGACCTCTAGCATTCGCCTCCAGACTTCTGTGGCGACCCGCAACACTACATGCCCCGTAAGCGGGTTCCTAGTACGCTTTATATACAGAATTTCCACAATCTTCTGTTCTTCGTCAATGTCTTTGAAGATGTGGCTATTCTGGTTTTTAAGTGCCTTAACGATGTCTTCGTTACTATTGTAACGCATTACGTCCCTCATCATAATTTGAGGGTTTTTATTTTTCACGTCCTGTACCTTCAGTTCAGATGCTTCCCCTATTTTCTCCTTTATCTTTCTCCTTTCTTCTTCTGTGCGGCAACCAACAATTATCTTTCTGTCCTTTGCCTTCCTTATTTTCTCTACTATAAACCCACCCTCTTTGGCGTTCACGACCTTTCTTATTCTGTCCAGTACTTGATCACCCGTCTCTTTCTCGTCATTGGCAGTCACTACTAACGAGTGTAGTGCCGTTTGTTGTACCACATGGCTTGAAGGCCGACTTGCCGCTACGCTGGCGTAGGAGAGCTTCTCCATCTGGCTTTGGCCAGCTTGTAGTGCCTCTTTCAGCCTTCCCATGATCTCGTTATTAACGGCCAAGTTACGGGTGTGCTCTTCCAGAGCCTTTCTGAGAGAGTCCGCCTCCACCCCCCCGATAACCCCCGGGGGAGGGGAGGGAGTTCGCTCCATCCTTTGCACTTCCTGGGCTTCCTGGACTTGGATACCTTGGGATTTGAAGGTCTTTTTTGTAGGGGGTTCCCGTCCTTTTTCCTGTTCCGATTCCTTAATAAGATGGTAGAGCCGGTCCGCTAGTGCCTTAACCTCTGTCTTTATTTCTGTTTTTGTCGTCTTTGAGGTTGTCATAAATGTTTTGATTTTATTACTATAAACTCTAGCCTCAGCAACTCTACTTTTTTGGGGTGGTGGGCTCCCGATTTCGAAGGAAACCGATCCTCTCGTCGTTGCCACTGTGGTTTTGGCAACCTTATTTGGAGAGGTTCCCTCGCCATCGACCTTGCCCGCTTCCCATTTTCCCACACTAGTTCTCACGCTTAACGTAGAAGGCCCTGTCTCTTCAGGTGCCTTCTGTGGACTTTTCGTCTGTGAGCTTGCTGTTTGAGACCGGCTCTTAACAGGCGTACGCACACCGGGCATCCCGCTCATCTTGTGTTAGTTGGGTATTTTGGGATTAATACAGCGTCAAATGGGGTATTGTAAAGAGATACCCCAGTTGGTGTGTAAAATGTATAAAATACGTATATAAATACGGTCAAATGTCAAAGATTTTAAAAAGGGATTGTAAAGGAATCCTGCGTAAATGTAGTCCCGTATCAGTCACAAGTGCAATACACCTACTGGGACTGAATTTAAAAACATTAAATAAATTTGATAAAAATATCAATATAGTCTTAATCTAAGGATATAGCAGCACAAAAGTGCTGCTATACGTCTTAACTTAGTCTTAATCTAAAAATATAGCAGCGCAAAAGAGCTGCTATATGTCTTAACCTAATCTTAATCTAAAAATATAACAACACAAAAGTGCTGTTATATGTCTTATATTATATGGGGAGTTGAAAGACTGTAGATTTTCAGAAACAGTATCTCCACGTAGAGACTCGTTTTTCCAAGCTAGGCCAATAAAAAATTTTTAGAAAATGGTGATTAATTTTACTAAAGTGGTGATTATCTTTAAAAGGGAGCGTTTTCTGGTGATTCTATTGGAGCCAAAAGAGAGGTCTCTTTATGCCGATTACAAAGACCCCAAGCTCGATGGGTCTATCACCTCTGGCAACAAAGTTAGGACGAGGGGGGGTGAAAAATTTTTCAGTTGGGGGGGGGGAGGGAGGGGGGGGGTAGTCCCGAGTGACTCACTTGGTGTCTCAAGGGATAGAGGGGGTGGAGGGGGGGTGGGGTCCTGAGGAGACCGGGGGGGTCCTGAAGGGGGTACAAATTGAATTAAATATATGAATAAATAAATAATATACAATAAATCTGGGCAACTATAATGACTTTGACGGACTTGGGGTTGCCGGAAAAAAGGGGGCGAAATGGGGTTTTAGGGGGCCTATCCTATACTGAGTCCAGATTGGGAAGGGGTGTCTTCTTTGGGGGGGGGAAATTTTGTCGGTTTTTTGATATTCCCAGCCGTTCCCGAGATATTTGAGATTTTGTGAAAATAATTATTCCGGAAAAATATTCAATGAATTTATAGATTTTTAGTTAAAATATAATTAAAATATAATTGAAATTACTGATCTGTAGTTAAAATCTAATTCCCAATAGTTAAAATGTTGAAGAACTTAATACAATTTGTTGACATTAATGACTAAATTATGTATTGGAAATTTTTAGTTGGACGGCGGGAAAAAAATGGTGGAGTAGGTGAAAATTTTTGATTATTATTTAAAGAATTTTTTATTTTTGAAAAGTTAATTTAGTAAATGGGGGATAATAAAGAGGATATTCTGTCGTAAAAGCGAAAAAATAGAGGGGTAAACAAAAATTTTGTTATATATATTTGAAAATTTTTTGGTTTTTGAAAAAGTTAATTTAATAAAAGGGGGTGACAAAGAAGATAGTCTGGTGCAAGAACGAGGTAAAAAACTCCGTTCCCAAATTTTCTGCTTCTACAGCCTTCCAAATCCCAGGTTCAGTTCCCGGTTTGTAACTTAATTTAATTGCCTAAAAACAGAACAGTACAGTCTCTTTACAGCATCTATTTTATCACAGTTGTCAGGTTTCCAGCAAGATATTTTGGCTTTATTGGTTTATTTTTTATTTTATTTATTATAGATTTTACCTTTTTCACCTCATGCGCGAGCAGGGTGTATGTCAATTTTTAACTAGGGAGAAAAGTTCGAGACTGGGGATAATCTCGTAATTTACCCCGAGCTTTCTAAAAAGGAGTCACAAAGAAAAAATATTTTGTTGGAGGGGTAGTCCTCCCTGAGAAACAATGTTATTGGTGGCTATATCTCCTCTACGAGTTCCCGTTTAGGAGATACAGGCACAGACACACAACTTGTAAACAGGTATGGATCGGGGAAAAAGTCCCACGACCCGGGAGGGACTATACCTACGTAAATACCAATTAAAATTACCCGAATTACAATTTCTTGTATACTAGTAACTGACGGCTACTAGTATTAAAAATAAAAGCGTTGAATTGCCTGATAAATTTATTTTCCTATTTTAATTTCCCAATAAAACCAAATTACCCTGCCGTCGGAAATTTATACTACATGCACTAATTTTAAGAAATATAGATATTGTGTTGTCCGATTTCGCTGATTTCTTGCAGATGGGTTGAGAGACGTCCCAGCAAACCTCCACAGGAATTTGGGACCAGTTCGTCCCTGATCTTGCAAGATTTCGTGCTCGGAAGAAGTTGTTGTCGTTTTGACAGCCGAACAGAATTTTTAAAATTTAGTAAGTTCAATATCTATGTGTTCACTTTTGGTATTAAAATTTCTAAAAATACCTTCAGGGTCCTTGTCCTGCTCTCCGTCTTCTGGAGTGGTCAAATTAAATTTTCGGCCCCAAAAATTTGACCTCGTGAACTTAGGGATTTCTATATTTCCCTTGTATTTCCGCGCGCCAGCGCGGAAAAATTCGGGAATCTTTCCTTATCTGCAGAGCTCGGCAGCGCGCACAAGATAGCACTTCACGTTTTATGAGTTTTCGATCTACTTTTTAAGATAATTCACTTTTTGTCTTTTCTTAACCTTCAAATTTACACTGTTTTCGCGATTTTGTCGCGGTTTTTTGGTTTTTCTCCAAAATTTATTCACCACCGTGATCACTTCACTTAGGCGCGTGTTTAAAGGTACGACTCGCGTGATTCCGTAAACTTTTTACCACTTATGTGATTTTTCGCTGCGGAGCGCGCTCAAAACTGAACCGTTCGCTACGGGGGGCACCGGGCAACTGGGTTAGGTTAGGTTAGGTTAGGTTAGGTTAGGTTAGGTTAGGTTAGGTTAGGTTAGGTTTTTTTTTTTTTTTTTTTTTTTTTTTTTGTTTTGGCAGGTGTGGAAAATCCTCTCAGGACGCCCCAGACTGACTCACACCCAGAGCGAGCTAGCCTGGGCAGTGCCGGACTCACAGAAGGTGCATACCGACTAAAAAACCACACCTGCCTCTAGGGTATTATTACCGATATTTATTCGGCAGTTCATTCTTTCTATAAATTAGTACTTTGGTTGGACAACATTGCATGAGGGGCCCAGCTCGTTTTGACAGACATTGTCATTACAAGCTGAGCCGCTCGTGCAAGTGGGCCAGTATATCTGGGATTTACAACAGGTATTAGTAGTATTTGTTAGTGTTTTTTTTTTTTTTTTTTTTTTTTTTTTTTTTTTTTTTTTTCTCTTTTCTTTCCTTTTTTTTTTTTTTTTTTTTTTTTTTTTTTTTTTTTTTTTTTTTTTCCCATAGAATTACGTAACCTAACCTTAAGTAAAGCTTAATAAGCCATAAACTATATATATATTTTTTTTTTTTTTTTTTTTTTTTTTTTTTTTTTTTTTTTTTTTTTTTTTTTTTTTTATTAAATTGGGTTTTCTTTATTCTTATTACAAGCTTAATACTAGATACTTAATAACTATAAGTTTTTATAAACATTAAAGTACTTAGAACTACGGAAGGGTAGACCCATTGGCTTTCGCTGCCCTGGCCACGGCTCCCTCCGCGAAAGCCAAGAAATGAGTTCGGCAATTGTCGTCATCAATGAGTTCTTGAATATTGTCGAGCGGGCGTCCCAGTCTCTGCTCGCAGTCGAATCTTGCCCGCATGAAACGGGGGCACTCAGTAAGTATGTGCTTTATGGTTTCGATTTTGTCTTCGTCACAAACACAGGCTGGGGCTCCCGCAAGCTTAAATCTAAACAAATATTCGCGCACTCCTCCGTGTCCCGTAAATAGCTGCGCCCTGAGATTGTTAGGGGGTCCTATCTTCTCTAAAACCTTATAAGCTATTCTTACATCTGAGAAGAAAAGGCGGATTCCTTTGTCATCTTGCGTGTCGTTGATGAACCGTTCCTGCCAACAGCCAAGCGTTGCATCCCTGATGACGCGCTTTGCGAAGGACAGGGGAAAATTGTCGAAGACGGGGCTAGTCTTGCGACGGAGCGCAGCATCTTTAGCTAGTTCGTCCGCCCTTTCATTGCCTGGAATACCTGCATGGGACCTTACCCAGAAGAGTTGGATGTCTCTCCCCTGTCGTCCTGCCTCCGCAATAGCCTGCTGAATCCCAATTGCAATACCATTAGAGGTATTGGGATCCACAATGGAGTCGAGCGCTGACCTAGAGTCAGAGATGACATTGACAGAAATAGGAGGTTTTCTGTCCTCAGCGTATTTAAGCGCTCTACTAATTGCAACCATTTCCGCCTGGAACACGGAGCAGTGGTTACCCAGCTTAAGACCCATCCTAGCAACCTCCCCACCCCGCCCCCAACATGAGACTGCGGCTCCGACTTTACCCTCGATCTTGCTCCCGTCCGTGTATAGACAAAGGGAGTCGTTTCCAATAGTATCGAGGTCCTCGAGAGAGTCAATATGCCGGAACCCCAGCCTCACCCGGAGAGCAGGGTGTGGAAGCTCCGAGGGGTGTGCGCGCCTTTCGAGGAGTCTTCCCGGTAATTCATCAAGGGGCTTACCTCTTTTAATTTCGTAAATTCTGAGGTATTCGATCGCTCTAAGGTCAAGCGGGATTATCCGTGCTAAGACTGCTGCAGCAATCAAAGATGTAGTTCTGTGGGCCTTTGAAATTTTTATCGCAAACATCCTGGTAATCGAGTCGAGCTTCTTCCTTGCGTACACTTTCCCGGCTACCTGTGCCCAGGAGCTCGCCGCATAAGTCACTATTGGCTCGACCACACCAATATAGATGGTCCTCAGGATGCTTGCGTTCAATCCCCATTGTGCCCGAGCTGCCCTCGCCACCATTTTAAAAATATTAGCTGTCTTCTTTGAGACCTCCTCCAGGTGAGGAAGGAAACTCAGACCGGCGTCCAGAGTCAAGCCCAGTAATTTGAGGGATTTTGAAAGTTTTATGGGCACTTCGGAGAGGTAGAAATTAGGCACGTCGTACTTCAGCTTTCTGGTGCACACAATTGCCTGGGTTTTGTGGGGAGCAAAGTTCATCTTATGTCTTTTTCCCCACTTCGCGACAACAGTAAGCGCCTCGTTGACAATGTCTTCTAGCTCCAAAATAGTACCTGCCTGCGCCAAAATCACTATGTCGTCAGCGTACGCCTGGACATGCGCTCTAAGGTTTTCAGCATCAACCATAAGAGGGTCCAACTGGATGTTCCAGAATATGGGGCCGTTAATCGATCCCTGAATACAGCCCTTCGTTGTGGGCCTAGAGATCGTGTTACCCAGATATTCAAGTGTAATGCTCCTATCTGAAAGGTAGCTGTTCAGGAGTCGCAGTGTGAGTCGATCAATTTTTTTGTTGTGAAGCTGCTGCATGATCGCCGGCCACCATGCATTGTCGAAAGCGCCTTCGATGTCCAACGACACCACTGCAACAATTTTCTTTCCTTGAACTCCCCTACGGATATATTCTATGGTATCGTAAAGCGCGTCCTCTGTACCGCAACGCGGACGAAAACCATACTGTCTGCGGCTCAAGAGGTTCTCTCTTTCGATCGTCCACGAGAGTCTTCTCGCGACAAGCTTTTCTAGCACCTTGCCAAGCACCGGGAGAAGCCCTATGGGGCGGTAAGATTTTGCCGCCATGTAGTCCGCCTTACCTGGCTTAGGAATAACTCTTATCCAGGCCTCCTTCCAGATGGAGGGGAAGTAGCCTGTGTTAAGGCATTTGTTAAAGAGTGCTAGCTGAAAGTCACGGTTGCAGTTATAAGCTTCGCGGCAAATATCCGAGGTGAAGCCGTCGGCACCAGGTGCCTTTTTGGGGTGGGTTCCTGCGTATACGTCCTGAAGCTCAACATGCGTGAACGATGGGGTTACCTCTGGTGATGAGATCAGTGATCGGTCCAGGTCCGCAGCAGCCAGTCGCATGCTCTCTCTGGTAATCTTCTGCGTTGGTGAGTCCGTTCTAGGGTCATCATCAGGGAAGAAAGTTTCGGCGAGATATTCAGCCGATGCCTCAGGTGACAACGTTTTATTGGAGTGTGGATCCTTCAGTAGACAAGCCTCAATCCGGCTTGTGTTCGTGCAGCGGGTTATAATTCTTTGAGCGCAGGTCCAGACATCCTCCTCCTTCTGCCTGGAGCAAAAGTCCTTCCAGCTTGCGGTGAGGGTTAGTTCGATGTGCTTCTTGAACTCGACCCTGGACTTCATGTATTCTGCGACACAGAAGGGTCTTCTCGAGGGATTCGCACCGTGGATTCTCCTGCGAAGTGTTTTTACAAGTTTCTTTTCGCGTTCTAGCTCCTCCGTCCACCATTGCGGCACTGAGGTTTTCCACTGAGAAGTTTTTGGGATTGCCTCCTCACAGGCTTTAGAGATTGCCTTCTGATATCTGCCTACGAGGCACTCCAGAGATTCCGGGTCCCCACTATTTTTAACTTTCTCAGCAGTTAATTCAAGATTAGCCATTTCATTTGATAGGGTCGCGGCAAAGATCTTCCATTTCGCCTTTGTGGTATTGTAGATTCTTGTCGTGGCATGTTTGACGGGAAGATCCCGACCATCCACCGAGAGGTTAAACCGTATAGTACGGTGGTCAGTTAGAACTGCCGTATTGGTGTCAACACTCCAGTTCGAAATTCTTGCCAGCATCGTATCAGTACAGGCAGTGATGTCCACAATGCTTGAGTACGCCTTTCCACCCCTATAAGTGTGGAAGGTTGGTGTAGAACCCGAGTTGAGGACATTCATGCTGTTTTGCGCTAGCAGATCCATAATTGCTCTTCCCCGACCATCCTCAGCATCGCAACCCCACCAGGGGCTTGAAGCGTTTACATCTCCAGCGAGAATTACATCTTGGGTACCAATATTCTCGATTATTTCTTGCACTATGTTGAGATAATCTCCTACGTCCTTATCACCCTCGAAGTATACACTAATTAAACCTATTTTTAAGTGACCCAAAAGCAGGACCACTGAGCTAATATTTTTATTTATAAGCGTCTGGTTGACAATTGTTCTTAAATTAGGGTTGACGACGACAATGGCCGACTTTACGGGTGAGTCTCTGGATCCGCAGGGATCCTGGACAATTAAATGAGAAGCAGATAAAATGCCCTTAGCGCCCACGTAGGGTTCCTGAACGAAAAGAATATCCATACAGCTCTTAACAGCATCACACAGGGTCTCCCTGGTCGCAGCAAGGCCGCGCCCAAGGTTCACCTGTGCGAACTTAATTTTTTGCAGGGTGCCCTCAGCAATACCTTACCGCGGATCGGGAAATTCGGTCCCACTTTTTCCATTCCGGACAATCGCTGGAATAGGCCGCGTGACCCGAACCAGTTGCTCTTTTCATCTTGAAACAGTTGATGCACTGTGGGGTGCGGGAACGGTTGGGGCACTCCCGGGTATCATGCTCTTCGGCGCAGTAACCGCATCTTGCGGTTGCCAGGCAATCCCGTGCCATATGTCCAAATCCGAGACAGTTATAGCACTGGAGGACTGGGGATTGGTCCATGGCTTGCACCACTTGAAAACCAAGCTTTACCCGCTGTCCCTTAAGCCGGTTCCAGAGGCCTGCGCTTGCTTCCAAGACCACATTTGTGGTGGCTGAAGAGCGTCCCCTTGTTCGACGTATAACTTTTGCGTGGGTCTCATCGGCCGACAGGCCCTCCACGAGTTTGGAGTTCTGACTCAGCAAAGCCTTTTCTATGGAGGCGTTGTCGAGGTCATTTACCACCCCAACCAGCCGAATCATTGGGCTCCTCGGCGGCGGGCTCGTGACCGCGAATCCCTCCGCAGCTCCCTTTATTGCCCTGCCGAGCGCCAACCTGTCCCGCTCCGAGGCGCATCCAATAGCCACCTTCTGGTTACGTAGCCTGCGGATACTGCTCACCCCTACCCCGAGGGCTACAACGTCTATCTTCGATTTGATTGTCTTTATGACATCGTCGCTGGTGTGTCGGGGGTCAACAGACTCGATGATGAGACTGGGGTTATGGGTAGTGTTTAGTGCCTCCGCATAGGTTTTAATCGATCCACGGGGCTCGACACGCTCAAAACGGGCCACCGGAGCCTCCTCGCTGGAGGCTGCATTATTGGCGTTATCCAGGAGGCCTCTTATGTATTCGACCGTTGTCCTAATTGGCGCAGCAGTTTCTACTGTGGTGTCACCAAGCTCCCTAACACCATTCCTGAGCTCCTCCATCCCAGAGCCCAGCACCTCCATAATCTCGGCAGAAGGCAACGTGCTCCGCAGCACCAGCATGCCATCCCTCAATTCCGATACCGCGTCCTGCGTGTCTGAGCACGTCTGCAAAATCCGTTGAACGTCCTCGGTTCCTGTCGAGGACGGGCTTGGGGTGCACAAGATGGCCTCCTGCACCACCGTCCTGATCTCACTCCCAGTGAGCGCCTCGCCGCCCAACACCTCAGTTCTTCGCTGAGAGAGGGTAGTCAATTCCTGGCGGATTTGTTGCAGCTCCGCGTAAAGGTCCGTCATGTCTGGGCCCTGCCGCATGGCCGGGTCCCCGTCGCTGCGTGTGTTTGGGAGCTGAAGCTCGCAGATAGCTTCCCTGAGCGGTTTCAGTTCCGCCGACATATCCGCCACTTTGTCGAGCAGTGCTCCGAGCATCTGCGGCGACTCTTTCTGTGACAGCTCCGCGCTACGTTTCAGATCCTTTATCGGCTCGCACGCGTCAAAAATCAAAATCTGCCGAAGGGCCTCCGTGTCGCTGGCCAGCTTATCTATACTGCTCTCGAGCCTCCTGTACTCGCTCAGGACCGCCTCCAGAGCGCGAGAGTGTTTCTGAACAGTTCGCTCTCTCATCTTCGCTACACCCTCCTTCAATCTGTGAGACTCGACCATATGAAGGTTACGCGAATCAGACAACTTCAGGACCATTTCATACATGAGCTGAAGTGCCGACACGACGTTTTCTCTAATTTCCCTCTTCAGGTTGCCCGATCTTTCCAACTCCAGCTTCGCCTTTTGAAGAATCGAGCCGGCCTGACGCGGCATTTCGCTCAGGACTATCCTTCTCCCGTCGACCGTCCTGGTAGAGTCGCAAGAATTGACCGACACGTCAGAGTCGTAGTCCTCAATCTCCGGTGCGCCCGGCTCGGCCTCTCCCTGTGTTTGCGACTCCATTGACCCAGCCGCCATCGCCTGCCTGATCTGAGTCTGTATCCTCAGTTCGGCAAGGGGCGGTCTAGGGCCTGAACACGCTCTATTTCCGTCCCTGATAGGAGTAGACGAGTGGGGGGCGTCCCCAGTATCAGCGACGACTATGTCATCAGGAGCATCGGCAGCCTCCAGGACGTCAGGAGGCCGAGAAACAGAGGCCGTAGGAAGGGATGGCTCCGCACCAGCAGCGGGGAGACGCTCCGAATCCGAGGGGTCATGAGCCACATCTCTCGGTAACTCCACCCACGCTGACACGACAGCGGGCCTTGGCCTCGCACGCTGTGAAACCGGAGGGTTTTGTGCCGCAGCCCTAGCCGAACGCTTAGGTGGAGGGGGGATGTTCTTGGACATTTTGGGGTTCAATAAAAATCAAGAGGGAAGTTTTAAGGGAGGGAGCAATACAAAATGTATGGGGAGGGTGAAATGGGGTTGTCTGACGGGGCCAAAAGAACGGGCTCTTCAAGCAGAGCAGGGGGAACCCAAATTTGGGGGGTCTATCCCGTCCACGGGCAGAGATATCCCGGGGGGGGTTTGGGGGGAAAATTGCCGGGGCCAAAAGGTCGGGCTACTCGAGCCAGTCACCCTGGACCCAAGCACCAGAGGTTAAGCTTGCTCAGGGGCAAAGATATAGCGAGGGGGGAAAATAAAATAAGGGGGGTTGGGGGAGGGGTAAAAACCGAAGTTCAGAGGGGGTGAAGGAAGGGGGGGGGGGGTAAAAAATTTTGGGGGGAACTGCCGGGGCCAAAAGGTAGGGCTGCTCGAGCCAGTCACCCTGGACCCAAGCACCAGAGGTTAAGCTTGCCCAGGGGCAAAGATATCGCAAGGGGGGAAAATAAAATCAGGGGGGTTGGGGGGGGGTAAAAACCGAAGTTCAGAGGGGGTGAAGGAGGGGGGGGGGGGGGGGGGGTAAAAAATTTGGGGGGGGAACTGCCGGGGCCAAAAAGTGGGGCTACTCGAGCTGGTCACCCTGGACCCAAGCACCAGGGGTTCAGCTTGCCCAGGGGCAAAGATATAGCGAGGGGGGAAAATAAAATAAGGGGGGTTGGGGGGAGGGGTAAAAACCGAAGTTCAGAGGGGGTGAAGGAGGGGGGGGGGGGGGTAAAATTGAGGGGGGGGGGGGGAACTGCCGGGGCCAAAAAGTAGGGCTCCTCGAGCTGGTCACCCTGGACCCAAGCACCAGGGGTACAGCTTGCCCAGGGGCAAAGATATCCCGAGGGGGGAAAGGTTAAATGAGGGGGGTAGGGGAGGAGGGGTTTAGGGGGGCAATACAAGCCAACAAAGACAGAGGAGGGGGTTAATATAACTGGGGGGGGTACACAAACGAAACCGACCCAAAGGGGCAAGGGGGGATAAAACGTGTGGGGGCGGGAGGGGGGGGGGAGGGTTGTCCCGGTCACCCCGTTCAGATAAGTCCAAACTGGGGTGGCTTAGGAAGAGGGGGCGAGGAGTTCCCTCGAATCGACCTGGTCAATGAAAATGTGGAGCAGTACTGTAGTCAGCTCAGATCTATGGAGCAGTACTTAACCTGTTCTGTAGTCAGCTCCGACTTTGAGGATACGTGACCACGTTTTTTCTTTAAGGTTAAGTACCGCGATTATGCTCGACACGTGGTTTTATATAAAACTTATTTGCCGCGCGAGTTTCAGCTTTAAAAATCTGAATTCTTAAGGGAAATAGGAGAATGGGGGGGGGATCAATTACCCGTTATAAAATAGTGGTGTCGCCGCTTTAGTTTTGGCACAATTGTCAACCAAAAACTACCTTTTAGGTTAGGTGACTTTGATCGCGTGTTAAATTTAAGCCGCACGCAATCCGACAGTTTTGCTTTCGGAAAAGCACTGGTGCAGCGGGCGCCCGTCCGCTGGCGAATCCAAAACAAGCCGCAACCCTTAAGGCAAAGTCTTCAGTTGTAAGTGGATTTTCTTATTTGAGCTATACGCAAGTGGGGAGCAGTAGGAAAAATCCGGAGGACCGCCCAAAATGAGCGGGCACCGAGTGCGCGTATTAACCCTTCAAAAAACACAGGGGTGTTCGCTCAGAATTCGGCAGCGTTCAACGATAAGTCAAAAATACTTACCGAATTCCAGCCTGTTTTATCCGGAAAAATCTCAAAAATGGAGTCCGGAGAAATTTTTCGGTGCGCGTACGAAGCACTCACTCACCCGCACACTTTGAGCTATCGCTCGCTTAGATCAGCAATAACTTTCCCACTTTTGTGATTTTTGAGCGCGGAGCGACGTAAAACTGAACTGGCGGCTGCGAAGGGTGCCGTGCGACTCGGTTAGGTTAGGTTAGGTTAGGTTAGGTTAGGTTAGGTTAGGTTAGGTTAGGTTAGGTTAGGTTTTTTTTTTTTTTTTTTTTTTTTTTTTTTTTTTTTTTTTTTTTTTTTTTTTTTTTTTTTTTTATACTTCTACCTCCAAATGTGTCGGAGTCTACTCTGAGCTATACTTTCATTCTAGTTCTCGCATCTATTCCTCTCGCACTTTCATTCCTCATACTTGATCTTTCTCTCATACATCCACATTTGTGTCTATTTTGGGTGGGATTCCCAGCTATCATCTAGCTGTCTATCTATCTTTCTATATATTATTGAAAAACAGGGGCAAAAATTTTTATTTTTAACATTTTCTTAAACATCTATACTTAATAATTATTCTATTTTACAGGATCTTATGTTTAATTCTATATTATTTTACATGGCTAGGTTCTTATTTTTTAGTCTTATATAATTCTACACATACTAATATCTAGTTTTATGCTATTCTAATTTCTTACTTTATTTATTACTAGATTTACAGGGTAGGGGGAACAGTTCCACTTTTATCTCTTACATGTACCTGTACTTATTACATATTGTGCTTATTATCTATTTACTTAAATATTATACAGATTCTTATTTTATGCTAGTCTTTAATATAATGCATTATATTATGACAGCATATTTTCTTATGCGGTTTTGTTTCTTTTTATTACCAAAGACGCTATTTCACTACAATAATCTAAAAACAAGTCTATTTTACTCTTTGCCATCAATTGTGTTACATTTTGTAGAATTACATCCAGTGCGAGTTTTTGTTCTATCTCGTACCGCTTTCTTGCGGTGATTGGGCACTCAAATAGTATGTGCGGAACCGTTTCTTCGACACCAGGCTCGCAGGCGCACGATGGATTCTCTTTACACCTGAAGCGTTTCAGGTATGCAGAGAACCCACCGTGCCCCGTCAGGATTTGTGTGGTTATACTCGTTTGTGTTATCTTGCGCACCACACTGTACGCCGCCACCGCGTCTGGGAAGAAAATTTTCGTGCCCGAAGCCGTATCACCCGTTCTATACCTCTCGTTCCACTCGCCAAGCGTCTCCAATCGGATTCTACGCTTGACGAATGAAACGGGGCACAGATCATAGTCCGGCCTCTTCTTCAACCCCAGGGCGGCCTCCTTGGCAAGCTGGTCGGCTCGCTCGTTTCCCTCCAACCCCGCGTGGGCTTTAATCCAGAACAAGGAGACGCTCTTGTTCTGGAGCTTACAGCGTCGTAAGGCATCCCTGGTTTCCACGGCCAGGGGGTGGGGGGAACGTGCGTTGGTCACCGATTGGAGAGCCGCCATAGAGTCGCTGTAGATGCCGAACGTGGTTTCGCTGCGCCTGAGCGCCTCGCCCGCTGCTCTTTGTAGAGCTAGGAGTTCAGCCTGATAGACGGTGCAGTAGGACGGCAGCGCAAGCTTGAGGGTTTTCGTTTCGGCGGCTTCATTCCATAGGGATAATGCCGCTCCAACCTTGCCCTCAATTTTGCTGCCGTCTGTGAAGATCCTCACAGCAAAGTTGCTGTGGTTGTTATATTGTTCCTCGTCTACCAGGCTTCCGAACTCCAAGCTTGTTTGCTCCGCGGGGTGCGGAGCCTCCAGCGCCGGGAACATGCGCTCCACTTCCCTATCTCCCAGCATGGGCTGGGGCACCCCCCTTCTGGCCTCGTAGAGTGCAGCCGCTTCCCGAACTCGAAGATCGAGGGGGAGCATTCCGGTCAGCACCAAGGCCGAGTTCAGGGAGACCGTTCGATATGCCCTGCACATTTTCTGTGTTATTCCACGCTGGACGATTCGGAGTTTCTTGATTATGCCCACCTTTTTGGCAGCTGGTGCCCAGACACTGGCGGCGTAAAGTATGATGGGCTCCACTGTCGCCACGTAGATAAGTCGGATAACCTCCGGGTTGAGTCCCCAACTGACCCTTGCGGCTCTGCACAACCGCTTATATATGGCTATAGCCTTCTTACAGACGAGTGAGACGTGGGTGTTGAACGTCAGCCCCTGGTCGATTGTTACACCCAGAAGCTTAATTTCCTTTGACATGCCAATGTCGATCCCACCCATGCTCAGGCGCGGTGTGTCGTATTTCAGCTTTTTGGTAATCACCATTGCTGTGGTTTTATGTGGAGCAAACTTGAGCTTATTCTCGACACCCCACGCCAGGACACGACTGAGAGCGGCATTGGCACATCTCTCCACCTCTAGCGCGGTCTCCCCGTCAAAGACCAGCAGTACGTCGTCCGCAAACGCCTGAATGTAAATTCCCCCATTTTCCAGTGCTTTAAGGAGGGGGTCCAGAACCAAGTTCCACAATATTGGGCCTCCAATTGAGCCTTGGACGCAGCCCTTACTCGTGCCCTTGGCATATACCTCCCCACCGTACCTAATTGAGACTTTACGGTTTTCGAGGTAACGGTTAGGTTAGGTTAGGTTAGGTTAGGTTAGGTTAGGTTAGGTTAGGTTAAGACGGGGTGGGGTGCGGGTCAGGTAACCTCCACGTTGGCCTGGTTGGTTGCTGGTCTCTTTCGGATACGTCCGGGGGGAAGAGCAACCCGCTGGGCTGGTGCACTCTGGGCACCGTCAATAACTTCCCATTCGTGGGTTCTTGTTGGCGGTGGCGAATAACCTGACAGGGGGGGATGTCGTTCTGGGTGTTCCTCTGATTAGCAGAGGACACACCAGATGCGACATGGGGTCGGGCTAGTCTGGGTAGGTAGGTAGGGGTAGGTTAGGTTAGGTAGGTGGGAGGTGGGGCTCACTTCCGGGCCTCTGGGCGGGCCGCCTTCCCCTGCGGGGGGGGTTGCCCGGGTGCACTGACCAGCTCTGCACCCTGCTCTGCCCAGCTCTGCACCCTGCACTGCCCGGCTCTGCATCCGGCTCTGCCCGCTCTGCACCTGGCTCAGCCCGCTCTGCACCTGGCTCTGCACTCGGCTCTCCTGCGGTTGGTTACCCGAGTGCACTGACCAGCTCTGCACCCTGCTTTGACCAGCTCTGCACCCTGCTCTGCCCGGCTCTGCATCCGGCTCTGCCCGCTCTGCAACTGGCTTAGCCCGCTCTGCACCTGGCTCTGTGCCCGGCTCTCTCTCCTGCGGGTGGGGGCGACCGCCGCCCGGGGGCGGGAAGGGAGCCCTCGATGGTGTGCCGCGGATGTGCGGCGGGCGGTGATGACTTGTCGTCGCCGACCCTCCTTTGGCGTGGGATGGTCGGCGGGGACAAGTCGGTGGAAGGAGGAGGCGGCGGAGCGTCGGTCTCGACGCGCCGCCGCAGACGCGGTGGGCGGCGTCTGGCCTTCGCGGGCCGGATGCCGCAGACGCGGAGGGCGACGTCTGGCCTTTCGCGGGCCAGATGCCGCAACGTAGGGGACCGTGGGCGGAGGACCGGTGTGTCCGACGTCCACATAAGGGTCCAACGCGGTGGAGGGCACGGCGCAGCACACCGTCTAGGTGTGCCCAGCGGGGGCGTAGTTGCGCCGTGCCCTGACAAGTCCTCTCGCTTCCCGGTGTGGTAGTATCCATGCTGGGGAGCGGGTGGGCCTGGGCGGCAGTTGCCTCCTTTTGCGACGACGCCATGTCGCGAAAGGAGGCGGCGGAGAAGGGGTGGGGGTGGGCGGTTGTACGATCGCCTCCTCCCACCTCTTGGTGGTGATTAGCGGGCGACAGGCGTGGGGGCGCCTCTCGTCTGCATTGCACAATCACCACCCTCGTTGGGCGTTCCCGTGCCCCTCCACTAAGGAAGGGGCGTGAAGGGCCCGCCATAAAGGTGGGCAGTCGTCGGCGGAGGACTGGACGTAAAGGCTGTGCCGGTTTCCCAGTCCTCCTCCACTCAGACGATGCGGGAGTGCCGCTGGGTTATTTTAGTGGGTATACCGGGCTTGCCCGGGGAGTCCCACATAGCCCCCCCATTCCCCCAATGGGTGGGTATGCGTAATGCATTTTTTCCCAGCGAAACCAAAAAAAAAAAAAAAAAAAAAAAGGTTAAGACGGGGTGCGGGTCAGGTAACCTCCACGTTGGCCTGGTTGGTTGCTGGTCTCTTTCGGATACGTCCGGGGGGAAGAGCAACCCGCTGGGCTGGTGCACTCTGGGCACCGTCAATAACTTCCCATTCGTGGGTTCTTGTTGGCGGTGGCGAATAACCTGACAGGGGGGGATGTCGTTCTGGGTGTTCCTCTGATTAGCAGAGGACACACCAGATGCGACATGGGGTTGGGCTAGTCTGGGTAGGTAGGTAGGGGTAGGTTAGGTTAGGTAGGTGGGAGGTGGGGCTCGCTTCCGGGCCTCTGGGCGGGCCGCCCGCCCCTGCGGGGGGGGTTGCCCGGGTGCACTGACCAGCTCTGCACCCTGCTCTGCCCAGCTCTGCACCCTGCACTGCCCGGCTCTGCATCCGGCTCTGCCCGCTCTGCACCTGGCTCAGCCCGCTCTGCACCTGGCTCTGCACTCGGCTCTCCTGCGGTTGGTTACCCGAGTGCACTGACCAGCTCTGCACCCTGCTTTGACCAGCTCTGCACCCTGCTCTGCCCGGCTCTGCATCCGGCTCTGCCCGCTCTGCAACTGGCTTAGCCCGCTCTGCACCTGGCTCTGCGCCCGGCTCTCTCTCCTGCGGGTGGGGGCGGCCGCCGCCCGGGGGCGGGAAGGGAGCCCTCGAAGGTGTGCCGCGGATGTGCGGCGGGCGGTGATGACTTGTCGTCGCCGACCCTCCTTTGGCGTGGGATGGTCGGCGGGGACAAGTCAGTGGAAGGAGGAGGCGGCGGAGCGTCGGTCTCGACGCGCCGCCGCAGACGCGGTGGGCGGCGTCTGGCCTTCGCGGGCCGGATGCCGCAGACGCGGAGGGCGGCGTCTGGCCTTTCGCGGGCCAGATGCCGCAACGTAGGGGACCGTGGGCGGAGGACCGAGGTGTCCGACGTCCACATAAGGGTCCAGTGCGGTGGAGGGCACGGCGCAGCACACCGTCTAGGTGTGCCCAGCGGGGGCGTAGTTGCGCCGTGCCCTGACAGGTCCTCTTGCTTCCCGGTGTGGTAGCATGCTGGGGAGCGGGAGGGCCTGGGCGGCAGTTGCCTCCTTTTGCGACGACGCCATGTCGCGGAAGGAGGCGGCGGAGAAGGGGTGGGGGTGGGCGGTTGAACGATCGCCTCCTCCCACCTCTTGGTGGTGATTAGCGGGCGACAGGCGTGGGGGCGCCTCTCGTCTGCATTGCACAATCACCACCCTCGTCGGGCGTTCCCGGGCCCCTCCTTGGGAGGGGCGAGAAGGGCCCGCCATAAAGGTGGGCAGTCGTCGGCGGAGGACTGGACGTAAAGGCTGTGCCGGTTTCCCAGTCCTCCTCCACTCAGACGATGCGGGAGTGCCGCTGGGTTATTTTAGTGGGTATACCGGGCTTGCCCGGGGAGTCCCACATAGCCCCCCATTCCCCCAATGGGTGGGTATGCGTAATGCATTTTTTCCCAGCGAAACCAAAAAAAAAAAAAAAAAAAAAAAAAAAAAAAAAAAAAGGTTAGGTTAGGTTAGGTTAGGTTAGGTTAGGTTAGGTTAGGTTAGGTTAGGTTAGGTTAGGTTGGGGTGGGGAACCCCCCACAGCGCATACGTCCTCGATCGTGTTCCCTGGTAACGTCCCAGTTCTGACCACCGTAACGGAGTGGCAGACTGGGTACGGCTAAAGTGCGCTGTGCGATCGTTGTAATTTTATCTTGCGGAAAGTGACGATTACTGATTAGAGCTATGCCTACCCCTGCGCGGGACGCCCTCGGGCATTTTATAAAAAAAGGCCCTTCTAAGGGCCACCCAAAAGGCCCTTCTCAGGGCCAAACCAAAGGCCCTTCTCAGGGCCAACCCAAAGGCCCTTCTCAGGGCCACCCAAAAGGCCCTTCTCAGGGCCACCGCGACGCTTCGGCATCGGCGTCGGAAGAAGGCAGAGCCTTCTACGAGGGACGGGCGGACGAGACGGACTCCGATAGCGAGTCCGTTATATCGATCGCCAGCTCGATGGAGGTCGAGGAAGGTTCACGTTCGCAATCGCGGAAGCGGGCCTTCCTCAAGGAAGGGTCGGATGGCTCGTCGGGTTCGGCGAAGGAGCCCGCAAGGAGAGCTAAGGCTAAAAAGCAGACGGCAGTGGATACCCACGACGTGGGCCTGGCAGACGCCCAACGCCAGCTGAACCTGGCTCGGCGGACGCAGCTCCAGCAGGAGTTGGAGGAGCAGGTTGCGGCCAGGGAGGAACGGACGCGCGTTGCTCGTGCCAAGTCCGGGTACGGCGCGTCCCGCGTTATGTACTCGGACCACTCCCTGGCCGAGCTGGAGCAGATGGCGGCTGAGGACGAGGAGGAGATAGTGGTGGTCGCCTCCAAGTCCTCCCACCTGAAAGGGACCTTTCAAAAGTCCCTCAAATGCCGGGCCGTGAGCATGCGCTGCATCGTAGGGGAGCTGGTGCAGCGGAAGGCTTCCGAAGAAACGCGGCAACTGCAGGCGAGAGTCGATCGCCTGCAGTCGGAAGTCAGCCAGCTGCACCAGAAGCTGGCTGATGCCACGGCCCGGCCAAGTCAAGACGAGCCGAGACCTGCGGCAGAGGTCCCGGCCTCCTCCTTCGACCTTGAGGACGCTATCCGCAAGGTCATGTTGGAGGAGAGGGACTTCGTCCGAGCCTGCCTAGCAGGCATTGAGGACAGGCTCCTGCCGGAGAGGAGCTACAGGCTGCCGCTTGCCGCGGACAGGAGGAAGGGAGAGCCGGGGCCGACCTCGCAGAGGGAGGAGGACCCCCTTCTGCCTGCCGCCACCCCTGCCAACCCTGCTGGTTGGACCAAGGTCGTCGGCAAAGGGAAGGGGAAGGGCAAGGGCAAAGGGGCGACGGTCGTCCCTAACGTCCCCGCCACCGCCAGCCCTCCCAGCCAGTCGCAGTCGACTGGCAAGGGGAAGGGCAAGGGCAAGAACAAGGCGGCGACAGAGGTCGTCCCTGCCGTTCCCGCCACCACCACCCCTCCGAGCCAGTCGCAGACGACCGGCAAAGAGAAGGGAAAGGGGAAAGGGCCGTCCCCCAAGGCCGCCAGCGCTGCAGCCAAAACCGCCGGCACCAGGAGGAACCTAGTTCCTCCCAAGACCGCAGCCGTCGTGGTGACGCTCACCGCGGAGGCTGCGGAGCGGGGGGAGACGTACGCGTCCATATTGTTGCGGGCGCGTGCTAATGCCGATCCCACAAAACTGGGGATCGGCAAGGTCTCCTGCCGGCGGACACAAGCCGGGGCTCGTTTATTCGAGTTCCCGGGGGCGGAGGGCGCAAAAAACGCAGACCTCTTCGCAGCAAAGCTGCAAGAGGTCATCGCGGACGCGGCCAAGGTGGCCAGGCCTGTGAAGACGGTGGCCATCGAGGTGTCCGACCTCGATGACACCGTCACCAAGGAGGAGGTGGTGGCGGCGGTCGCAGCATTGGGGGGCTGTGGAGTCGCAGCGGTGCGAAGCCGGGACATCAGGTCCGGGCGCGGCGGCATGGGCACCATTCGCATGGAGTGCCCAGTCGCCGCTGCCAAAGCCGTCCTTGATAAAGGGCGGCTAAATGTCGGCTTCAGCTCGGGTGCGGTCCGGGCACTAGAAGCACAGCCCTTACGGTGCTACAGGTGCTGTGGAGTTGGCCACACCCGGGCCCTCTGTCCGTCCACGGTGGACCGGACGGAGAGCTGCTACCGCTGCGGCAAAGAGGGCCACAAATCCGCCGACTGTAAGGCCGCCGCGCCACACTGCGCTGTGTGTGCCGCCAGTGGCCGCCCGGCAGGCCACATAATGAAGGGGAGGATGTGCAATCCTCCCCCAAAGAGGGGAAAAGCTCAGGCGCCGAGTCAGCCTGCCGCTACCGCCGCCGTCCCTGAGGTTGGGGTATCGGCTGCTGCTGGCCCGGCTGAGGTTGGGGTTTCGGCCACCGCTGGCCTGGCTGAGGAGGAGGGGGGTGCGATGTCCGATGGATAGAGCCGAACATCGCATCCTCCAGGCGAACACCAACCACTGCGGGGCGGCCCAGGATCTGCTGATGCAGATCATGGCCGAGTGGTTGGTGGACGTAGCGGTGGTCGCCGAGCCTTACTCGGTCCCCAGTACCTGGCTGGGCGACCGGGACGGCTTGGTGGCGTTGGTGGCGCGGCCCTCCACGGACTCCCCTCCCCTCTCGCTTTTAGAGAGGGGACCGGGATACGTGGCCGCCGCGTGGGGGGGAGATATGGCCCTGGTGGGGGTCTATTTCTCCCCAAACCGCCCTCTAAGGGATTTCGAGGATTTTCTCGAAATCCTAACGGCAGTCGCCGGGAGGGCGGCACCACGCCAGGTCGCCGTGATAGGCGACCTCAACGCCAAGTCGGAGGCTTGGGGAAACCCGGCTGCCTCCTGCAACGTCCGGGGACGCGCCGCCGAATTTTGGGCGGCCTCGTGCGGCGTGTCCCTCCTCAACAGGGGGGCGGTCCACACGTGTGTGCGGCGACGGGGAGGATCGGTGGTAGACGTCTCGTTTGCCACCCCCGCCCTGGCCGCCCGCGTCGTGAACTGGCGGGTGGAGACGGTGGAGACTTTGTCGGACCACCGATATGTGCGGTTCGACATCTCCACCGGCCCCCGGGGAGGGACGGCCCGTTCAGGCCAATCTCCCTTCCCGCGGTGGGCTCTCACCCGTCTGGACCGGGAGGCAGCCAAGGAGGCGGCCTTTCTCCAGGACTGGCTCTCGCCCCCTGTCGAGCCTGTCCTGGACGTGGACGCCGCAGCGGTCCAGCTCAGAGGGTCCCTGACCGAGGTGTGCAACGCCAGCATGCCTCGGTCACGCCGTCCGCCTCCCCGTCGCGCCGTGTATTGGTGGTCGGAGGAGCTGGCGGGGCTGCGGGCCACGTGCGTGGAGGCCAGGAGGGCCTACACGCGGAGTCGGCGGCGCACTACCCGATCTCAGGCCGGGGAGGACCGCCTCTACACCTCATACCTAGAGGCAAAGACGGTCCTCAAGTCGGCGATGTGCGCCGCCAAGGACTCGGCGAGGGCCGAGATGCTGGAGGGCCTCGACAGGGATCCGTTTGGGAGGCCATATAAGGCGGCGCGGAACCAACTGCGCCCCTATGGTCCCCCACTAACGGAGACCCTGGAGCCGGCGTTGCTGGATGGGGTGGTCCGGTCCCTGTTTCCGCGCAGGGCCGACTTCACCCCACCAACGATGAACCCCCCACAGGGGGTGGTGGCTTCGCCGGAGGAGGAGGTCCCTCCGGTATCGGCGGAGGAACTTCGCGCGGGGGTTCTGTGCCTCCGCGCGAAGAAGACGGCCCCTGGGCCGGATGGCGTCCCCGCACGGGTGGTGGCCATCGCAGCGTCCCTCATGGAGGAGAGGTTTCGGGACCTCTTCAGCGCGTGCCTGACGGCTGGGAGGTTCCCGAAGCTCTGGAAGGAGGGGCAGTTGTACCTCCTCCGGAAAGAGGGACGCCCGGTGGATTCCCCCTCGGCATACCGGCCCATCGTTCTGCTCGATGAGGTCGGTAAATTGTTCGAGGGGATTATCGCCACCCGGCTAAATAGCCTGTTGCGGGAGGTAGGGCCAGACCTGTCGGACGCCCAGTTCGGTTTCCGACGGGGGCGTTCGACGGTCGACGCGTTGGCCCTACTAAGGGGCCAAGTGCAGGAGGCGGTGGAGTCGGGGGGCGGAGTGTTGGCGGTGTCGTTTGACATAGCCAACGCCTTCAACTCCGTCCCCCACTCGACCATATTGGAGGCACTCCGGTACCACGGAGTGCCCCAATATCTGCGGGCGATCCTGGCCAGCTACCTGGAGGACCGAGAGGTCCTCCTCGTGGACAAGACGGCCAGGATCAGGCGCTATGGCGCTGAGTCCGGTGTTCCACAGGGGTCGGTGCTAGGGCCCCCCTTGTGGAACATCGGATTCGACTGGCTCCTGCGGGGAGCCCTCCTCCCGGGCACGAGTGTCATCTGTTACGCGGATGATACTCTCCTCGTTGCCCGGGGGGGGAACTTTGGGGAGGCGGCCTGTTTGGCCTCGGCTGGCGGATCCTTGGTCGCAGGGAGGATCCGCCAGCTAGGATTGAGGGTGGCGCTGAACAAGACCGAGGCCGTGTTCTTTCACGGGCCTCGGCAGCGCCGCCCTCCAGACGCCCACATCGTCGTGGAGGGCGTCCGGATAGAGGTCGGGGCCCAGATGAAGTATCTGGGCCTCGTGCTAGACAGCAGGTGGCGCTTCGGCCCGCACTTCAGCGGGCTGTCGACGCGCCTGCTGAAAGCCGCGGACGCCCTCTCATGGCTCCTCCCAAACCTGGGAGGGCCCAAGGACAGATGCCGGCGCCTCTATGCCGGCATCTTGAAGAGCATGGCTCTTTATGGAGCACCCATCTGGGCGGACTCCCTCCACAGGAGGGAGAATGCGACCGCCATCCGCAGGCCACAAAGGGCCATTGCACAGCGGGTGGCGAGGTCCTACCGCTCAGTGGGTTTCTCGGCGGCGTGCGCTCTGGCTGGCACCCCTCCCTGGGAGTTGGAGGCATGGGTGCTCGCCAGAGTGTACGAGTGGACAGCGCGGCGAAAGGCGCTCGGGGAGCGCCCCGCCGGTGAGGAGCGGGAGGCCGTGCGGCGGGAGGCGAGGGACGCAATCGTCCATCATTGGACGGAGGACCTCGCCACCGCCACCTTTGGCCGCCGGACGTTGGACGCGCTCGGTCCAGTCTTGCAGGACTGGCTCGAGCGGCCCCACGGTTTCCTCTCATTCCGTTTGGTGCAGGTGTTGTCCGGACATGGTTGTTTCGGAACGCACCTGCACCGGATCCGGAGGGAGGAAACCCCGGCGTGCCACGACTGCGGCGCGGCGGAAGACACGGCGCAGCACACCCTCGAGGTGTGCCCAGCTTGGGCTGAGCTGCGCCGTGCCTTGATCCATGTTGTTGGGCAGGACCTCTCGCTTCCCGGCGTGGTCAACTCCATGCTGGGGAGTGAGGAGGCCTGGGTGGCGGTTGCCTCCTTTTGCGAGGATGTGATGTCGCAAAAGGAGGCGGCGGAGCGTGCGCGGGAGGACGATCCTCTCGCGCCGCCGCTCCGCAGGCGGAGAGGGGGTGGGAGGAGACGGTTATACGATCGCCTCCTCCCACCTCCTGGTGGTGACTAGCGGGCGACGGGCGCGGGGGCGCCTTTCGCCCGCATTGCACGAGTCACCACCCTCGTTGGGCGGGAACGGTCGAGCACTCACACACGATCGTTCCCGGGCCCCTCCACTAAGGGAGGGGCGTGAAGGGCCTGCCGTAAAGGCGGGCGGTCGTCGGCGGGGGACTGGAAGTAAAGGCTGTGCCGGTTTCCCAGTCCCCCTCCACTCAGACGATGCGGGAGTGCCGCTGGGTTATTTTAGTGGGTATACCGGGCTTGCCCGGGGAGTCCCACATAGCCCCTCATCCCCCGATGGGCGGGTATGCGTAATGCATTTTTTCCCAGCGAAACCAAAAAAAAAAAAAAAAAAAAAAGGTTAGGTTGGGGTGCGGGTCAGGTAACCTCCACGTTGGCCTAGTTGGTTGCTGGTCTCTTTCGGATACGTCCGGGGGGAAGAGCAACCCGCTGGGCTGGTGCACTCTGGGCACCGTCAATAACTTCCCATGTTTTCGTGGGTTCTTGTTGGCGGTGGCGAATAATCTGACAGGGGGGGATGTCGCTCTGGGTGTTCCTCTGATTAGCAGAGGACACACCAGATGCGACATAGGGGTGGGGCGGGGCGGGGATAGTTTATACGGGGTAGGCTAGGTTGGGTAGGTTAGTTTGGGCAGGCTAGGTTGGATAGGTTGGGTTGGGTAGGCTAGGTTGGGTAGGTTAGGCTAGGAACGACGTGAGGAGGGAGGGTGGTTACCTGAAAACAGGCGACCACCAAAAGGGGAGTCTACACCAGCTCCCCTTGAATCCCGGAGCCCACGGCATACTCCCAAAGACCCCCATCGTTGGTGTCATGGGGTACGGGATGTGCTGTGGACCGGAGGGCTTGCCTTAATTGGCCGGCCCGCGGGAAGGAAAACCCTGTAGCAGCCGGCATCAGCAACCACGCGCGCATCGCGCGTGGATGTTGATGCCGGTTATTAAACCCGACAGCAAAGTCGTAAAAACCTGTGGATACCTGGCGACCTCCACAGTATATAGCGTGCCCCTGTTCATCGGAATGAGCGTCACCCGGCAGGGGTTATCACATCGTCTCTACTCGTGGGATTTATTATGGATAACTTGAACAAAAACCAAAACAAAGAGGAAGAAAAGGAGGAGGTGACTCAGCAACAGACGACGGAGACACCAATGAAAGAACTACGCGTCTCCCTTACGCGTCTCTCGGAGTCCGACTCAGACGCCAGTCAGGCGAGTCTGATGACGGTCGACTCTGGGAGTGAGGAGTGCGTTCGCCGTTGGCTTAAAAGGCCGATAGGTGACCAAGAGCCAGAGGAAAATATGTCGCCGCCCAAAGGAGCGGCACACAAATCAAAACGCGGCAGAGGCCGACCGCCCACCACGGGCGAGTACGTGGGCCTAGCCGCGGCCAAGGCCGCGTACAATAAACAAAAAGAGGAGGAGCTCCGGCTAGAGGCCGAAGAAGAAATCGCGGGCATGGGCGAAACCCTGCGGCAGTCGAGACAAGCCTGCCGCAGCGGCCTCAACCCGCCAACACCCGAGGAGGACACGGCGCAGTCTCTAGCAGCACTGAACGAATTGCTGCTAGAGGCTGCAAAAATAATTGAAAAGGTGGCCACTACGTCCCGGAAACTAAAGGGGACGAGCGTAAAAACTTTAAAGGATGCGGCCTCCATAATAAAGGAGGCCGCGGTGGGAATAAGGGCCCGCACAGTGTCGGAGGAGGTGAGGCAGCTGGAAGCAGAAAATCAGCGCCTCACGGCACAGCTAGCGGAGGCCAATAGCCGGCCGGCGGCGGTAGAGCCCGACGCAGTCCGGACTATGATGGAGGAGATTACTCGGGCCACGGTCGTGCAGTTCAGCAATATGCTGAATGCACGACTCGAAGGGCTCGAGTGTCGCCTCCTCCCGGAGCCGGGACTGCGGCCGCCGCTGGCGGCTGACAAGGCGCGGAAGAAGGTGGAGGATGAGGCCGCGGCAGCGATAGCCTCTCAAGTGGACCCAACACCCCCGGCGCCTCTGCCTGCGCCCACAGCCCAGCCCCAAAAGTCCAAGGGCAAGGGCAAGGTCACCGACAAGGGCAAAGGCAAGGGGAAAAAGACGGCCCCGGCCCCTAGCCCCGAAGTGCGGGACGCCCCTCCACCGCCCCCGTTGACGGAGCAGTGGAGTGTCGTCGCTGCTCGGGGTGCAAAAAGCTCCCAAAAGAAGAGCACCCAAAGCACCCAGAGTGGCAAGGCGGCGGCGGTGGCGAAGCTGCGTGAGCCGAAAACGGCTGCAGTGACATTGACGCTGCAGCCGGGCGCGGCGGAGCGCGGCGCAAGCTACGCCACCGTCTTGCGGGAGGCCCGGACTCGGATAGATAAAACGAGTCTAGGTATTGGAGAGATGCGCTGCAGGACCACGGTCACCGGCGCCCGCATCCTCGAAATTTTCGGGGATGGGGGCGCTGAGAAGGCCGACTCCCTGGCTACCAAGCTAAGGGAGGTCCTCAGCGCAGACGTAGTCCGGGTCTCCCGCCCCACAAAGAGGGTGGAAGTGATCGTTACAGGATTAGACGACTCCGTCACCGCCGCAGAGGTGGTGGCGGCATTCGCAGCGCAAGGCAATTGTCACATCGACGAAGTAAGGCCCGGAGTCATCGGCGAGCGGGCCACGATGTGGCTCAGCTGCCCGGTGGCCGCTGCCAAAACCGTGGCCGGCGCCGGCCGCCTGCACGTGGGCTGGACAACGGCGAGAGTGGCCCTGCTGGCGGCGAGGCCCCTAAGGTGCTTCAGGTGCCTCAACCTGGGCCACGTCGCCAGCAAGTGCCCATCAGAGGTGGACCGCAGCGGTTTGTGCTTCCGCTGCGGAAAGTCGGGCCACCGGGCGCGTGAGTGCCGAGCCGAGCCCAACTGCGCCACTTGCGCTGCAGCGGGAAAACCGGCCCGGCACCCTCTCGGCGGAGTGGGCTGCGTGGGCGATGGGGGGCAGGCCAAGGCCAAGTCGGGCGCCCATCGCCCAACAACAACAACAACAACGGAGGGGCCAGCTGAGACCGCGCCCTGATGTCCGGAGTAAAGATACTACAGGCGAATATTAACCACTCTGCCAGGGCCCAGGATCTATTGTCCCAGTCCCTGGCAGAGTGGGGCATTCAAGTTGCAGTGGTCGCCGAGCCCTACTACGTCCCCACTCGGGATGACTGGGTCGGGGACCGGGAGGGATTGGTGGCCATCACCGCCCCCGCTGCCGCTGGCGCCCCGCCCATTGACCACGTGTCGAGGGGTAGGGGCCACGTGCTGGCAGCCGTGGGCGGTGTCTCGTACATAGGGGTGTACATCTCGCCCAACCGGGGTCTCGCCGACTTTGAGCAAATGCTCGTGGAGGTGGGATCTCTGGTTGGGCGGGCCGCCCCTAGCCCCGTGCTAGTCGCTGGGGATTTCAACGCCAAATCTATGGCGTGGGGATCCCCGGTGACGGATGCGCGGGGTGAGTGTTTGGAAGAGTGGGCGATCGCCATGGGTCTGGCCGTCCTCAATACGGGGTCGGAGGACACGTGCGTGCGGCAACAGGGCGGGTCGATAGTCGACATAACGTTGGCATCGACCGCCCTGGCGCGCCGTGTCCGGGACTGGAGGGTGGTGGTGGACGCGGAGACACTGTCCGACCACCGGTACATCCGATTTGATGTCTCCGCGCTCCCCACCGGCCCGCAGGGCTCGGGCCCGACCCCGGTTATTGGGGGCGGTCCGCGCTGGGTACTTGGACGGCTCGACAGGGAGGTCGCCAGAGAGGCCGCTATTGTCGAGGACTGGGTGTCCGGACCCGACGTCGTACAGGACGTGGACGAGGAGGCAGGGCGCCTTGGGGCCTCGCTGGGTCGCATATGCGACGCGGCGATGCCCAGGGCGAGGCCCCTCCCACCGCGGCTTCGGGTGTATTGGTGGAGCGACGAGCTCCGCCGCATGCGAGTGGATTGCGGTAGGGCTCGCCGCCGATACACCCGGTGTAGGCGGAGGCGGGTCCGGGACATCCAGGAGGAGACAGCCTCCTATGCCGCCTACAGGGCTCTGCGCGAAGGCTTTGCGGTGGCAATTGCCCGGGCCAAGGAGGCGGCATGGGCGGACTGGCTGCGGACCCTCGACGGCGACCCGTGGGGCAGGCCGTACAAGGCCGTCCGCAAGAAGTTGCGGCCCTGGGCCCCCCCTGTCACGGCCAGTGTCGATGACACTCTCCTCGGCGAGGTGGTGGGGACCCTCTTCCCGCAGCGAGAAGAGTGGGTGCCCCCGGCGATGGCCCGACAAGAGAATGCGCGATCTGCCGAGGCTGACGTCCCCGCACCGCCGGTATCGGAGGCCGAGTTCGGGGCGGCCGTCCTGAAACTCAGGATGAAGAGGACCGCCCCAGGCCCGGACGGCGTTCCGGGGACGGCCTTGGCGATCGCGCTGGAGGAGATGGGCGAGAGGGTGAGGTCCCTCTTCACCGCATGCGTGGTGCAGGGTCGATTCCCGCGGCAATGGAAGACGGGCAAGCTCGTCCTTCTGCCGAAGGTCGGGCGCCCGGCCGGACTGCCGTCGTCCTACCGTCCGATCGTGCTACTCGGCGAGGTGAGCAAGCTCTTCGAGCGAGTGCTCGCTGCTCGCCTGGCCGAGTGCATGGATCCGGGCCTGGACGACGCGCAGTTCGGTTTCCGCCGGGGTCGGTCGACCCTGGATGCCGTCGCGCGGGTGAGGGACCTCGCCGAGGAGGCGGTCTCCCAGGGCGGCGTGATGCTTGCGGTGTCATTGGACATCCGCAATGCGTTCAACACGCTGCCCTGGGAGACGGTCAGGGCGGCACTGCGGTACCATGGGGTACCGCAGTACCTCCAGAGGGTCATCGCCGACTACTTCGCCGGCAGAGCCGTCGTGTTCCCGACGAGGGCCGGCGAAGGGAGGAGGGAAATGTCGTGCGGTGTTCCACAGGGGTCGGTCCTCGGCCCGCCCCTGTGGAACATCGGCTACGACTGGGTGCTGCGCGGGGCCACTTTGCGGGGGGTCGGTGTCATTTGTTACGCCGACGACACCCTCGTGCTGGCCCGCGGCGGCACCTACAGAGAGGCATCGCTGCTCGCCACTGCGGGTGTGGCCCAGGTCGTGGGGAGGATCCGCGCCCTGGGGCTCGAGGTGGCCTTGGAAAAGTCCGAGGCCCTCCTCTTCCACGGGCCCCGGAACAGGCCGCCGCCGGAGGCCTCGATTATTGTGGGAGGGACTTCCATCGCCGTCGGGACTACGATGAAGTACCTCGGTCTCGTCCTCGACGGCCGATGGAAGTTCGAGGAGCACTTCCGGCGGTTGGCCCCAAAGTTGTTGGCCACTGCCGGGGCCTTGGGGCGGATCCTCCCAAACGTTGGGGGTCCTGGAGGAGTCTGCCGACGCCTGTACACCGGTGTGGTGCGCTCCATGGCGCTCTACGGGGCGCCAATATGGGCAGGCGCCCTGAGCAACCCGAATCAGGCTGCGCTGCGACGACCGCAGCGCGCCATGGCGCTCAGGGTGGCCCGGGCGTACCGCACCGTGTCTTGCGTCGGTGCGTGCGTGCTCGCCGGTACACCGCCGTGGGACCTCGACGCCGAGGTACTCGCCGCGGTGTACTGGCGAATAAAAGAAGAGACGGCGGGTGGTGGCTGTCCCCATCCGCGGGAGATTCGGCGTTGGCGAGAGGAGGGACGCGAGACTCTCCTGCGGAGGTGGGCAGCCCGTCTCGAAATATCGGTGACGAGTCGAGAGCTGGTGGCCGCCGTTCGGCCCATTCTCCACGAGTGGCTCGAGCGGCGGCACGGGGTCCTCTCTTTCCACCTGACGCAGGTGATCACCGGGCACGGTTGCTTTGGTAGATTCCTGCACCGGGTGGGAAGAGAGCCCTCTGAGGTGTGTCACCATTGCGAGGCGGGAGTCGCGGACACGGCGCAACACACGCGCGAGGAGTGCCCCGCTTGGGCGGTCCCTCGCGCCGCCCTGTCCGCGACAGTCGGAGATGACCTGTCGCTGCCGGCCCTCCTCCGGGAGATGGTCGACAGCGACGAGTCATGGCAGGCGGCAGCGACCTTCTGCGACACAGTAATGTCGCAGAAGGAGGCGGCGGAGCGGGACCGGGAAGACGACGTCGACTCGGCCCCGATGCGCCGCCGTAGGCGTGGAAGGCGGCGTCGGGTCTTCGCGGGCCAGATGCCGCCGTAACGCCGGGGACCGCGGGCGACGGATCGGGGTCCACCGTCCGCACAAAGGTCCCGTGCACCCGTGTTCGGTGCGAGGAGGAGAAGATGGAGGTGGAACGGGGCGGGGCTGAATCCCTTGGTTTGAGATTCAGCCCCGCCCCGGAGAGAAGGGCTCTACGGAGCAACGCTAGCGGGGCACGCGGTAGCAAGCCTCGTGGGTCCCGCAGCCCCGTGAGCGAGAGACGGAACACTCCAGGGTTTTAGTGGGTGCAAACCCCACATAACGCAGTGGTTCCCCCGAGACCACTGCGTATTCGTTAGGAATTTCCCTGGACAAACAAAAAAAAAAAAAAAAAAAAGGTTAGGTTAGGTTGGGGTGCGGGTCAGGTAACCTCCACGTTGGCCTGGTTGGTTGCTGGTCTCTTTCGGATACGTCCGGGGGGAAGAGCAACCCGCTGGGCTGGTGCACTCTGGGCACCGTCAATAACTTCCCATGTTTTCGTGGGTTCTTGTTGGCGGTGGCGAATAATCTGACAGGGGGGGGATGTCGCTCTGGGTGTTCCTCTGATTAGCAGAGGACACACCAGATGCGACATAGGGGTGGGGCGGGGCGGGGATAGTTTATACGGGGTAGGCTAGGTTGGGTAGGTTAGTTTGGGCAGGCTAGGTTGGATAGGTTGGGTTGGGTAGGCTAGGTTGGGTAGGTTAGGCTAGGAACGACGTGAGGAGGGAGGGTGGTTACCTGAAAACAGGCGACCACCAACAGGGGAGTCTACACCAGCTCCCCTTGAATCCCGGAGCCCACGGCATACTCCCAAAGACCCCCATCGTTGGTGTCATGGGGTACGGGATGTGCTGTGGACCGGAGGGCTTGCCTTAATTGGCCGGCCCGCGGGAAGGAAAACCCTGTAGCAGCCGGCATCAGCAACCACGCGCGCATCGCGCGTGGATGTTGATGCCGGTTATTAAACCCGACAGCAAAGTCGTAAAAACCTGTGGATACCTGGCGACCTCCACAGTATATAGCGTGCCCCTGTTCGTCGGAATGAGCGTCACCCGGCAGGGGTTATCACATCGTCTCTACTCGTGGGATTTATTATGGATAACCTTAACAAAAACCAAACAAAGGAGGAAGAAAAGGAGGTGGAGATTAGAGGAAGTGAGAGGGAGAAAGAACAAGCGACGGAACAACCGAGGAGAGAACTCCGCGTCTCCCTTACGCGTCTATCGGAGTCCGACTCAGATGCCAGTCAGGCGAGTCTGATGACGGTCGACTCTGGGAGTGAGGAGGGCGTTCGCCGATGGCTAAAAAGGCCGAATCAAGAGCCAGAGGAAAATATGTCGCCGCCCAAAGGGGCGGCACACAAATCAAAGCGGGGCAGAGGCCGACCGCCCACCACGGGCGAGTACGTGGGCCTAGCCGCGGCCAAGGCCGCGCTCAATAAACAAAAACAAGAGGAGCTCCGGCTAGAGGCCGAAGAAGAAATCGCGGGCATGGGCGAAACCCTGCGGCAGTCGAGGCAAGCCTGCTGCAGCGGCCTCAACCCGCCAACACCCGAGGAGGACACGGCGCAGTCTCTAGCAGCACTGAACTTGCTGCTGCTAGAGGCTGCGAAAATAGTGGAAAAGGTGGCCGTCACGTCAAGACATTTAAAGGGGACGAGCCAAAAGACACTCAAGGATGCGGCCTCCATAATCAAGGAGGCCGCGGTGGGAATAAGGGCCCGCACAGTGTCGGAGGAGGTGAGGCAGCTGGAAGCCGAAAATCAGCGCCTCACGGCACAGTTAGCGGAGGCTAATAGCCGGCCGGCGGCGGTAGAGCCCGACGCAGTCCGGAAAATGATGGAGGAGATTACTCGGGCCACGGTCGTGCAGTTCAGCAATATGCTGAATGCACGACTCGAAGGGCTCGAGTGTCGCCTCCTCCCGGAGCCGGGACTGCGGCCGCCGCTGGCGGCTGACAAGGCACGGAAGAAGGTAGAGGATGAGGCCGCGGCAGCGATAACCTCACAAGTGGACCCAACACCCCCGGCGCCTCTGCCTGCGCCCACAGCCCAGCCCCAAAAGCCCAAGGGCAAGGGCAAGGGCAAGGGCACCGACAAGGGCAAAGGCAAGGGGAAAAAGACGGCCCCGGCCCCTAGCCCCGAAGTGCGGGACGCCCCTCCACCGCCCCCGTTGACGGAGCAGTGGAGTGTCGTCGCTGCTCGGGGTGCAAAAAGCTCCCAAAAGAAGAGCACCCAAGGCACCCAGAGCGGCAAGGCGGCGGCGGTGGCGAAGCTGCGTGAGCCGAAAACGGCTGCAGTGACATTGACGCTGCAGCCGGGCGCGGCGGAGCGCGGCGCAAGCTACGCC
The DNA here is from genome assembly GCA_945859665.1 of Anorthoa munda. Taxonomy (NCBI): domain Eukaryota; kingdom Metazoa; phylum Arthropoda; class Insecta; order Lepidoptera; family Noctuidae; genus Anorthoa; species Anorthoa munda. Next base: position 49,697 of record OX243919.1, on the reverse strand, counting down.
ACCGTCTTGCGGGAGGCCCGGACTCGGATAGACAAAACGAGTCTAGGTATAGGAGAGATGCGCTGCAGGACCACGGTCACCGGCGCCCGCATCCTCGAAATTTTCGGGGATGGGGGCGCTGAGAAGGCCGACTCCCTGGCTACCAAGCTAAGGGAGGTCCTCAGCGCAGACGTAGTCCGGGTCTCCCGCCCCACAAAGAGGGTGGAAGTGATCGTTACAGGATTAGACGACTCCGTCACCGCCGCAGAGGTGGTGGCGGCATTCGCAGCGCAAGGCAATTGTCACATCGACGAAGTAAGGCCCGGAGTCATCGGCGAGCGGGCCACGATGTGGCTCAGCTGCCCGGTGGCCGCTGCCAAAACCGTGGCCGGCGCCGGCCGCCTGCACGTGGGCTGGACAACGGCGAGAGTGGCCCTGCTGGCGGCGAGGCCCCTAAGGTGCTTCAGGTGCCTCAACCTGGGCCACGTCGCCAGCAAGTGCCCATCAGAGGTGGACCGCAGCGGTTTGTGCTTCCGCTGCGGAAAGTCGGGCCACCGGGCGCGTGAGTGCCGAGCCGAGCCCAACTGCGCCACTTGCGCTGCAGCGGGAAAACCGGCCCGGCACCCTCTCGGCGGAGTGGGCTGCGTGGGCGATGGGGGGCAGGCCAAGGCCAAGTCGGGCGCCCATCGCCCAACAACAACAACAACAACAACGGAGGGGCCAGCTGAGACCGCGCCCTGATGTCCGGAGTAAAGATACTACAGGCGAATATTAACCACTCTGCCAGGGCCCAGGATCTATTGTCCCAGTCCCTGGCAGAGTGGGGCATTCAAGTTGCAGTGGTCGCCGAGCCCTACTACGTCCCCACTCGGGATGACTGGGTCGGGGACCGGGAGGGATTGGTGGCCATCACCGCCCCCGCTGCCGCTGGCGCCCCGCCCATTGACCACGTGTCGAGGGGTAGGGGCCACGTGCTGGCAGCCGTGGGCGGTGTCTCGTACATAGGGGTGTACATCTCGCCCAACCGGGGTCTCGCCGACTTTGAGCAAATGCTCGTGGAGGTGGGATCTCTGGTTGGGCGGGCCGCCCCTAGCCCCGTGCTAGTCGCTGGGGATTTCAACGCCAAATCTATGGCGTGGGGATCCCCGGTGACGGATGCGCGGGGTGAGTGTTTGGAAGAGTGGGCGATCGCCATGGGTCTGGCCGTCCTCAATGCGGGGTCGGAGGACACGTGCGTGCGGCAACAGGGCGGGTCGATAGTCGACATAACGTTGGCATCGACCGCCCTGGCGCGCCGTGTCCGGGACTGGAGGGTGGTGGTGGACGCGGAGACACTGTCTGACCACCGGTACATCCGATTTGATGTCTCCGCGCTCCCCACCGGCCCGCAAGGCTCGGGCCCGACCCCGGTTATTGGGGGCGGTCCGCGCTGGGTGTTGGGACGGCTCGACAGGGAGGTCGCCAGAGAGGCCGCTATTGTCGAGGACTGGGTGTCCGGACCCGACGTCGTACAGGACGTGGACGAGGAGGCGGGGCGCCTTGGGGCCTCGCTGGGTCGCATATGCGACGCGGCGATGCCCAGGGCGAAGCCCCTCCCACCGCGGCTTCGGGTGTATTGGTGGAGCGACGAGCTCCGCCGCATGCGAGTGGATTGCGGTAGGGCTCGCCGCCGATACACCCGGTGTAGGCGGAGGCGGGTCCGGGACACCCAGGAGGAGACAACCTCCCATGCCGCCTACAGGGCTCTGCGCGAAGGCTTTGCGGTGGCAATTGCCCGGGCCAAGGAGGCGGCATGGGCGGACTGGCTGCGGACCCTCGACGGCGACCCTTGGGGCAGGCCGTACAAGGCCGTCCGCAAGAAGTTGCGGCCCTGGGCCCCCCCTGTCACGGCCAGTGTCGATGACACTCTCCTCGGCGAGGTGGTGGGGACCCTCTTCCCACAGCGAGAAGAGTGGGTGCCCCCGGCGATGGCCCGACACGAGAATGCGCGATCTGCCGAGGACGACGTCCCCGCAACGCCGGTATCGGAGGCCGAGTTCGGGGCGGCCGTCCTGAAACTCAAAATGAAGAGGACCGCCCCAGGCCCGGACGGCGTTCCGGGGACGGCCTTGGTGATCGCGCTGGAGGAGATGGGCGAGAGGGTGAGGTCCCTCTTCACCGCGTGCGTGGTGCAGGGTCGATTCCCGCGGCAATGGAAGACGGGCAAGCTCGTCCTTCTGCCGAAGGTCGGGCGCCCGGCTGGACTGCCGTCGTCCTACCGTCCGATCGTGCTGCTCGGCGAGGTGAGCAAGCTCTTCGAGCGAGTGCTCGCTGCTCGCCTGGCCGAGTGCATGGATCCGGATCTGGACGACGCGCAGTTCGGTTTCCGCCGGGGTCGGTCGACCCTGGATGCCGTTGCGCGGGTGAGGGACCTCGCCGAGGAGGCGGTCTCCCAGGGCGGCGTGATGCTTGCGGTGTCATTGGACATCCGCAATGCGTTCAACACGCTGCCCTGGGAGACGGTCAGGGCGGCACTGCGGTACCATGGGGTACCGCAGTGCCTCCAGAGGGTCATCGCCGACTACTTCGCCGGCAGAGCCGTCGTGTTCCCGACGAGGGCCGGCGAGGGGAGGAGGGAAATGTCGTGCGGTGTTCCACAGGGGTCGGTCCTCGGCCCGCCCCTGTGGAACATCGGCTACGACTGGGTGCTGCGCGGGGCCACTTTGCGGGGGGTCGGTGTCATTTGTTACGCCGACGACACCCTCGTGCTGGCCCGCGGCGGCACCTACAGAGAGGCATCGCTGCTCGCCACTGCGGGTGTGGCCCAGGTCGTGGGGAGGATCCGCGCCCTGGGGCTCGAGGTGGCCTTGGAAAAGTCCGAGGCCCTCCTCTTCCACGGGCCCCGGAACAGGCCGCCGCCGGAGGCCTCGATTATTGTGGGAGGGACTTCCATCGCCGTCGGGACTACGATGAAGTACCTCGGTCTCGTCCTCGACGGCCGATGGAAGTTCGAGGAGCACTTCCGGCGGTTGGCCCCAAAGTTGTTGGCCACTGCCGGGGCCTTGGGGCGGATCCTCCCAAACGTCGGGGGGCCTGGAGGAGTTTGCCGACGCCTGTACACCGGTGTGGTGCGCTCCATGGCGCTCTACGGGGCGCCAATATGGGCAGGCGCCCTGAGCAACCCGAATCAGGCTGCGCTGCGACGACCGCAGCGCGCCATGGCGCTCAGGGTGGCCCGAGCGTACCGCACCGTGTCTTGCGTCGGTGCGTGTGTCCTCGCCGGTACACCGCCGTGGGACCTCGACGCCGAGGTACTCGCTGCGGTGTACTGGCGAATAAAAGAAGAGATTGCGGGTGGTGGCTGTCCCCATCCGCGGGAGATTCGGCGTTGGCGAGAGGAGGGACGTGAGACTCTCCTGCGGAGGTGGGCAGCCCGTCTCGAAATATCGGTGACGAGTCGAGAGCTGGTGGCCGCCGTTCGGCCCATTCTCCACGAGTGGCTCGAGCGGCGGCACGGGGTCCTCTCTTTCCACCTGACGCAGGTGATCACCGGGCACGGTTGCTTTGGTAGATTCCTGCACCAGGTGGGAAGAGAGCCCTCTGAGGTGTGTCACCATTGCGAGGCGGGAGTCGCGGACACGGCGCAACACACGCGCGAGGAGTGCCCAGCTTGGGCGGTCCCTCGCGCCGCCCTGTCCGCGACAGTCGGGAATGACTTGTCGCTGCCGGCCCTCCTAAGGGAGATGGTCGACAGCGACGAGTCATGGCAGGCGGCAGCGACCTTCTGCGACACTGTAATGTCGCAGAAGGAGGCGGCGGAGCGGGACCGGGAAGACGACGTCGACTCGGCCCCGATGCGCCGCCGCAGGCGTGGAAGGCGGCGTCGGGTCTTCGCGGGCCAGATGCCGCCGTAACGCCGGGGACCGCGGGCGACGGATCGGGGTCCGCCGTCCGCACAAAGGTCCCGTGCACCCGTGTTCGGTGCGAGGAGGAGATAAAGGGAGGTGGAACGGGGCGGGGCTGAATCTCTTGGTTTGAGATTCAGCCCCGCCCCGGAGAGAAGGGCTCGCCAGAGCAACGCCAGCGGGGCACGCGGTAGCAAGCCTCGTGGGTCCCGCAGCCCCGTGGGCGAGCGTCGGAACACTCCAGTGTTTTAGTGGGTGCAAACCCCACATAACGCAGTGGCTCCCCCGAGACCACTGCGTATTCGTGAGGAATTTCACTGGATAAACAAAAAAAAAAAAAAAAAAAAAAAAAAAAAAAAAAAAGGTTAGGTTAGGTTAGGTTGGGGTCCCCAATGGTCCCCCACTAACGGAGACCCTGGAGCCGGCGTTGCTGGATGGGGTGGTCCGGTCCCTGTTTCCGCGCAGGGCCGACTTCACCCCACCAACGATGAACCCCCCACAGGGGGTGGTGGCTTCGCCGGAGGAGGAGGTCCCTCCGGTATCGGCAGAGGAACTTCGCGCGGGGGTTCTGTGCCTCCGCGCGAAGAAGACGGCCCCTGGACCGGATGGCGTCCCCGCACGGGTGGTGGCCATCGCAGCGTCCCTCATGGAGGAGAGGTTTCGGGACCTCTTCAGCGCGTGCCTGACGGCTGGGAGGTTCCCGAGGCTCTGGAAGGAGGGGCAGTTATGCCTCCTCCGGAAAGAGGGACGCCCGGTGGATTCCCCCTCGGCATACCGGCCCATCGTTCTGCTCGATGAGGTCGGTAAATTGTTCGAGGGGATCATCGCCACCCGGCTAAATAGCCTGTTGCGGGAGGTGGGGCCAGACCTGTCGGACGCCCAGTTCGGTTTTCGACGGGGGCGTTCGACGGTCGACGCGTTGGCCCTACTCAGGGGCCAAGTGCAGGAGGCGGTGGAGTCGGGGGGCGGAGTGTTGGCGGTGTCGTTTGACATAGCCAACGCCTTCAACTCCGTCCCCCACTCTACGATATTGGAGGCACTCCGATACCACGGAGTGCCCCAATATCTGCGGGCGATCCTGGCCAGCTACCTGGAGGACCGAGAGGTCCTCCTCGTGGACAAGACGGCCAGGATCAGGCGCTATGGCGCGGAGTCCGGTGTTCCACAGGGGTCGGTGCTAGGGCCCCCCTTGTGGAACATCGGATTCGACTGGCTCCTGCGGGGAGCCCTCCTCCCGGGCACGAGTGTCATCTGTTACGCGGATGACACTCTCCTCATTGCCCGGGGGGGGAACTTTGGGGAGGCGGCCTGTTTGGCCTCGGCTGGCGGATCCTTGGTCGCAGGGAGGATCCGCCGGCTAGGATTGAGGGTGGCGCTGAACAAGACCGAGGCCGTGTTCTTTCACGGGCCTCGGCAGCGCCGCCCTCCAGACGCCCACATCGTCGTGGAGGGCGTCCGGATAGAGGTCGGGGCCCAGATGAAGTATTTGGGCCTCGTGCTAGACAGCAGGTGGCGCTTCGGCCCGCACTTCAGCGGGCTGTCGACGCGCCTGCTGAAAGCCGCGGACGCCCTCTCATGGCTCCTCCCAAACCTGGGAGGGCCCAAGGACAGATGCCGGCGCCTCTATGCCGGCATCTTGAAGAGCATGGCTCTTTATGGAGCACCCATCTGGGCGGACTCCCTCCACAGGAGGGAGAATGCGACCGCCATCCGCAGGCCACAAAGGGCCATTGCACAGCGGGTGGCGAGGTCCTACCGCTCAGTGGGTTTCTCGGCGGCGTGCGCTCTGGCTGGCACCCCTCCCTGGGAGTTGGAGGCATGGGTGCTCGCCAGAGTGTACGAGTGGACAGTGCGGCGGAAGGCGCTCGGGGAGCGCCCCGCCGGTGAGGAGCGGGAGGCCGTGCGGCGGGAGGCGAGGGACGCAATCGTCCATCATTGGACGGAGGACCTCGCCACCGCCACCTTTGGCCGCCGGACGTTGGACGCGCTCGGTCCAGTCTTGCAGGACTGGCTCGAGCGGCCCCACGGTTTCCTCTCATTCCGTTTGGTGCAGGTGTTGTCCGGACATGGTTGTTTCGGAACGCACCTGCACCGGATCCGGAGGGAGGAAACCCCGGCGTGCCACGACTGCGGCGCAGCGGAGGACACGGCGCAGCACACCCTCGAGGTGTGCCCAGCCTGGGCTGAGCTGCGCCGTGCCTTGAACCAAGTTGTTGGGCAGGACCTCTCACTTCCCGGCGTGGTCAACTCCATGCTGGGGAGTGAGGAGGCCTGGGCGGCGGTTGCCTCCTTTTGCGAGGATGTGATGTCGCAAAAGGAGGCGGCGGAGCGTGCGCGGGAGGACGATCCTCTCGCGCCGCCGCTCCGCAGGCGGAGAGGGGGTGGGAGGAGACGGTTATACGATCGCCTCCTCCCACCTCCTGGTGGTGACTAGCGGGCGACGGGCGCGGGGGCGCCTTTCGCCCACATTGCACTAGTCACCACCCTCGTTGGGCGGGAACGGTCGAGCACTCACACACGGTCGTTCCCGGGCCCCTCCACTAAGGGAGGGGCGTGAAGGGCCTGCCGTAAAGGCGGGCGGTCGTCGGCGGGGGACTGGAAGTAAAGGCTGTGCCGGTTTCCCAGTCCCCCTCCACTCAGACGATGCGGGAGTGCCGCTGGGTTATTTTAGTGGGTATACCGGGCTTGCCCGGGGAGTCCCACATAGCCCCCCATCCCCCGATGGGCGGGTATGCGTAATGCATTTTTTCCCAGCGAAACCAAAAAAAAAAAAAAAAAAAAAAAAAAAAAAAAAAAAAAAAAAAAAAAAAAGGTTAGGTTGGGGTGCGGGTCAGGTAACCTCCACGTTGGCCTGGTTGGTTGCTGGTCTCTTTCGGATACGTCCGGGGGGAAGAGCAACCCGCTGGGCTGGTGCACTCTGGGCACCGTCAATAACTTCCCATGTTTTCGTGGGTTCTTGTTGGCGGTGGCGAATAATCTGACAGGGGGGGGATGTCGCTCTGGGTGTTCCTCTGATTAGCAGAGGACACACCAGATGCGACATAGGGGTGGGGCGGGGCGGGGATAGTTTATACGGGGTAGGCTAGGTTGGGTAGGTTAGTTTGGGCAGGCTAGGTTGGATAGGTTGGGTTGGGTAGGCTAGGTTGGGTAGGTTAGGCTAGGAACGACGTGAGGAGGGAGGGTGGTTACCTGAAAACAGGCGACCACCAACAGGGGAGTCTACACCAGCTCCCCTTGAATCCCGGAGCCCACGGCATACTCCCAAAGACCCCCATCGTTGGTGTCATGGGGTACGGGATGTGCTGTGGACCGGAGGGCTTGCCTTAATTGGCCGGCCCGCGGGAAGGAAAACCCTGTAGCAGCCGGCATCAGCAACCACGCGCGCATCGCGCGTGGATGTTGATGCCGGTTATTAAACCCGACAGCAAAGTCGTAAAAACCTGTGGATACCTGGCGACCTCCACAGTATATAGCGTACCCTGTTCATCGGAATGAGCGTCACCCGGCAGGGGTTAATACTTCGTCTCTACTCGTGGGAATCATATGGAAACTTTAAACCAAAACCAAAACAAAGAGGAAGAAAAGGAGGTGGAGATTAGAGGAAGTGAGAGGGAGAAAGAACAAGCGACGGAACAACCGAGGAGAGAACTCCGCGTCTCCCTTACGCGTCTATCGGAGTCCGACTCAGATGCCAGTCAGGCGAGTCTGATGACGGTCGACTCTGGGAGTGAGGAGGGCGTTCGTCGATGGCTGAAAAGGCCGAATCAAGAGCCAGAGGAAAATATGTCGCCGCCCAAAGGGGCGGCACACAAATCAAAGCGGGGCAGAGGCCGACCGCCCACCACGGGCGAGTACGTGGGCCTAGCCGCGGCCAAGGCCGCGTACAATAACCAAAAACGAGAGGAGCTCCGGCTAGAGGCCGAAGAAGAAATCGCGGGCATGGGCGAAACCCTGCGGCAGTCGAGACAAGCCTGCCGCAGCGGCCTCAACCCGCCAACACCCGAGGAGGACACGGCGCAGTCTCTAGCAGCACTGAACATGCTGCTGCTAGAGGCTGCGAAAATTGTGGAAAAGGTGGCTGTCACGTCAAAACATTTAAAGGGGACGAGCCAAAAAACACTCAAGGATGCGGCCTCCGTAATAAAGGAGGCCGCGGTGGGAATAAGGGCCCGCACAGTGTCGGAGGAGGTGAGGCAGCTGGAAGCAGAAAATCAGCGCCTCACGGCACAGTTAGCGGAGGCCAATAGCCGGCCGGCGGCGGTAGAGCCCGACGCAGTCCGGAAAATGATGGAGGAGATTACTCGGGCCACGGTCGTGCAGTTCAGCAATATGCTGAATGCACGACTCGAAGGGCTCGAGTGTCGCCTCCTCCCGGAGCCGGGACTGCGGCCGCCGCTGGCGGCTGACAAGGCGCGGACAGCCCCACACGTGGACCCAACACCCCCGGCGCCTCTGCCTGCGCCCACAGCCCAGCCCCAAAAGCTCAAGGGCAAGGGCATCGAAAAGGGCAAAGGCAAAGGCAAGGGGAAAAAGACGGCCCCGGCCCCTGCTAGGGACCCCAGCCCCGAAGTGCGGGACGCCCCTCCACCGCCCCCGTTAACGGAGCAGTGGAGTGTCGTCGCTGCTCGGGGTGCAAAAAGCTCCCAAAAGAAGAGCACCCGAAGCACCCAGAGCGGCAAGGCGACGGCGGTGGCGAAGCTGCGTGAGCCGAAAACGGCTGCAGTGACATTGACGCTGCAGCCGGGCGCGGCGGAGCGTGGCGCAAGCTACGCCACCGTCTTGCGGGAGGCCCGGACTCGGATCGACAAAACGAGTCTAGGCATTGGAGAGATGCGCTGCAGGACCACGGTCACCGGCGCCCGCATCCTCGAAATTTTCGGGGATGGGGGCGCTGAGAAGGCCGACTCCCTGGCTACCAAGCTAAGGGAGGTCCTCAGCGCAGACGTAGTCCGGGTCTCCCGCCCCACAAAGAGGGTGGAAGTGATCGTTACAGGGTTAGACGACTCCGTCACCGCCGCAGAGGTGGTGGCGGCATTCGCAGCGCAAGGCAATTGTCACATCGACGAAGTGAGGCCCGGAGTCATCGGCGAGCGGGCCACGATGTGGCTCAGCTGCCCGGTGGCCGCTGCCAAAACCGTGGCCGGCGCCGGCCGCCTGCACGTGGGCTGGACAACGGCGAGAGTGGCCCTGCTGGCGGCGAGGCCCCTAAGGTGCTTCAGGTGCCTCAACCTGGGCCACGTCGCCAGCAAGTGCCCATCAGAGGTGGACCGCAGCGGTTTGTGCTTCCGCTGCGGCAAGTCGGGCCACCGGGCGCGCGAGTGCCGAGCCGAGCCCAACTGCGCCACTTGCGCTGCAGCGGGCAAACCGGCCCGGCACCCTCTGGGCGGAGTGGGCTGCGCGGGCGATGGGGGGCAGGCCAAGGCCAAGTCGGGCGCCCATCGCCCAACAACAACAACAACAACAACGGAGGGGCCAGCTAAGACCGCGCCTTGATGCCCGGAGTAAAGATTTTACAGGCGAATATTAACCACTCTGCCAGGGCCCAGGATCTATTGTCCCAGTCCCTGGCAGAGTGGGGCATTCAAGTTGCAGTGGTCGCCGAGCCCTACTACGTCCCCACTCGGGATGACTGGGTCGGGGACCGGGAGGGATTGGTGGCCATCACCGCCCCCGCTGCCGCTGGCGCCCCGCCCATTGACCACGTGTCGAGGGGTAGGGGCCACGTGCTGGCAGCCGTGGGCGGTGTCTCGTACATAGGGGTGTACATCTCGCCCAACCGGGGTCTCGCCGACTTTGAGCAAATGCTCGTAGAGGTGGGATCTCTGGTTGGGCGGGCCGCCCCTAGCCCCGTGCTAGTCGCTGGGGATTTCAACGCCAAATCTATGGCGTGGGGATCCCCGGTGACGGATGCGCGGGGTGAGTGCCTGGAGGAGTGGGCGATCGCCATGGGTCTGGCCGTCCTCAATACGGGGTCGGAGGACACGTGCGTGCGGCAACAGGGCGGGTCGATAGTCGACATAACGTTGGCATCGACCGCCCTGGCGCGCCGTGTCCGGGACTGGAGGGTGGTGGTGGACGCGGAGACACTGTCTGACCACCGGTACATCCGATTTGATGTCTCCGCGTTCCCCACCGGCCCGCAAGGCTCGGGCCCGACCCCGGTAATTGGGGGCGGTCCGCGCTGGGTGTTAGGACGGCTCGACAGGGAGGTCGCCAGAGAGGCCGCTATAGTCGAGGACTGGGTGTCCGGACCCGACGTCGAGCAGGACGTGGACGAGGAGGCGGCCCGCCTTGGGGCCTCGCTGGGTCGCATATGCGACGCGGCGATGCCCAGGGCGAGGCCCCTCCCACCGCGGCTTCGGGTGTATTGGTGGAGCGACGAGCTCCGCCGCATACGAGTGGATTGCGGTAGGGCTCGCCGCCGATACACCCGGTGTAGGCGGAGGCGGGTCCGGGACATCCAGGAGGAGACAGCCTCCTATGCCGCCTACAGGGCTCTGCGCGAAGGTTTTGCGGTGGCAATTGCCCGGGCCAAGGAGGCGGCATGGGCGGACTGGCTGCGGACCCTCGACGGCGACCCTTGGGGCAGGCCGTACAAGGCCGTCCGCAAGAAGTTACGGCCCTGGGCCCCCCCTGTCACGGCCAGTGTCGATGACACTCTCCTCGGCGAGGTGGTGGGGACCCTCTTCCCACAGCGAGAAGAGTGGGTGCCCCCGGCGATGGCCCGACACGAGAATGCGCGATCTGCCGAGGACGACGTCCCCGCAACGCCGGTATCGGAGGCCGAGTTCGGGGCGGCCGTCCTGAAACTCAAAATGAAGAGGACCGCCCCAGGCCCGGACGGCGTTCCGGGGACGGCCTTGGTGATCGCGCTGGAGGAGATGGGCGAGAGGGTGAGGTCCCTCTTCACCGCGTGCGTGGTGCAGGGTCGATTCCCGCGGCAATGGAAGACGGGCAAGCTCGTCCTTCTGCCGAAGGTCGGGCGCCCGGCCGGACTGCCGTCGTCCTACCGTCCGATCGTGCTACTCGGCGAGGTGAGCAAGCTCTTCGAGCGAGTGCTCGCTGCTCGCCTGGCCGAGTGCATGGATCCGGATCTGGACGACGCGCAGTTCGGTTTCCGCCGGGGTCGGTCGACCCTGGATGCCGTTGCGCGGGTGAGGGACCTCGCCGAGGAGGCGGTCTCCCAGGGCGGCGTGATGCTTGCGGTGTCATTGGACATCCGCAATGCGTTCAACACGCTGCCCTGGGAGACGGTCAGGGCGGCACTGCGGTACCATGGGGTACCGCAGTACCTCCAGAGGGTCATCGCCGACTACTTCGCCGGCAGAGCCGTCGTGTTCCCGACGAGGGCCGGCGAGGGGAGGAGGGAAATGTCGTGCGGTGTTCCACAGGGGTCGGTCCTCGGCCCGCCCCTGTGGAACATCGGCTACGACTGGGTGCTGCGCGGGGCCACTTTGCGGGGAGTCGGTGTCATTTGTTACGCCGACGACACCCTCGTGCTGGCCCGCGGCGGCACCTATAGAGAGGCATCGCTGCTCGCCACTGCGGGTGTGGCCCAGGTCGTGGGGAGGATCCGCGCCCTGGGGCTCGAGGTGGCCTTGGAAAAGTCCGAGGCCCTCCTCTTCCACGGGCCCCGGAACAGGCCGCCGCCGGAGGCCTCGATTATTGTGGGAGGGACTTCCATCGCCGTCGGGACTACGATGAAGTACCTCGGTCTCATCCTCGACGGCCGATGGAAGTTCGAGGAGCACTTCCGGCGGTTGGCCCCAAAGTTGATGGCCACTGCCGGGGCCTTGGGGCGGATCCTCCCAAACGTCGGGGGGCCTGGAGGAGTTTGCCGACGCCTGTACACCGGTGTGGTGCGCTCCATGGCGCTCTACGGGGCGCCAATATGGGCAGGCGCCCTGAGCAACCCGAATCAGGCTGCGCTGCGACGACCGCAGCGCGCCATGGCGCTCAGGGTGGCCCGAGCGTACCGCACCGTGTCTTGCGTCGGTGCGTGTGTCCTCGCCGGTGCACCGCCGTGGGACCTCGATGCCGAGGTACTCGCTGCGGTGTACTGGCGAATAAAAGAAGAGATTGCGGGTGGTGGCTGTCCCCATCCGCGGGAGATTCGGCGTTGGCGAGAGGAGGGACGTGAGACTCTCCTGCGGAGGTGGGCAGCCCGTCTCGAAATATCAGTGACGAGTCGAGAGCTGGTGGCCGCCGTTCGGCCCATTCTCCACGAGTGGCTCGAGCGGCGGCACGGGGTCCTCTCTTTCCACCTGACGCAGGTGATCACCGGGCACGGTTGCTTTGGTAGATTCCTGCACCGGGTGGGAAGAGAGCCCTCTGAGATGTGTCACCACTGTGAGGCGGGAGTCGCGGACACGGCGCAACACACGCGCGAGGAGTGCCCCGCTTGGGCGGTCCCTCGCGCCGCCCTGTCCGCGACAGTCGGGAACGACCTGTCGCTGCCGGCCCTCCTAAGGGAGATGGTCGACAGCGACGAGTCATGGCAGGCGGCAGCGACCTTCTGCGACACTGTAATGTCGCAGAAGGAGGCGGCGGAGCGGGACCGGGAAGACGACGTCGACTCGGCCCCGATGCGCCGCCGCAGGCGTGGAAGGCGGCGTCGGGTCTTCGCGGGCCAGATGCCGCCGTAACGCCGGGGACCGCGGGCGACGGATCGGGGTCCGCCGTCCGCACAAAGGTCCCGTGCACCCGTGTTCGGTGCGAGGAGGAGATAAAGGGAGGTTGAACGGGGCGGGGCTGAATCTCTTGGTCTGAGATTCAGCCCCGCCCCGGAGAGAAGGGCTCGCCAGAGCAACGCCAGCGGGGCACGCGGTAGCAAGCCTCGTGGGTCCCGCAGCCCCGTGGGCGAGCGTCGGAACACTCCAGTGTTTTAGTGGGTGCAAACCCCACATAACGCAGTGGCTCCCCCGAGACCACTGCGTATTCGTGAGGAATTTCACTGGATAAACAAAAAAAAAAAAAAAAAGGTTAGGTTAGGTTAGGTTAGAGAGGCATCGCTGCTCGCCACTGCGGGTGTGGCCCAGGTCGTGGGGAGGATCCGCGCCCTGGGGCTCGAGGTGGCCTTGGAAAAGTCCGAGGCCCTCCTCTTCCACGGGCCCCGGAACAGGCCGCCGCCGGAGGCCTCGATTATTGTGGGAGGGACTTCCATCGCCGTCGGGACTACGATGAAGTACCTCGGTCTCATCCTCGACGGCCGATGGAAGTTCGAGGAGCACTTCCGGCGGTTGGCCCCAAAGTTGATGGCCACTGCCGGGGCCTTGGGGCGGATCCTCCCAAACGTCGGGGGGCCTGGAGGAGTTTGCCGACGCCTGTACACCGGTGTGGTGCGCTCCATGGCGCTCTACGGGGCGCCAATATGGGCAGGCGCCCTGAGCAACCCGAATCAGGCTGCGCTGCGACGACCGCAGCGCGCCATGGCGCTCAGGGTGGCCCGGGCGTACCGCACCGTGTCTTGCGTCGGTGCGTGCGTGCTCGCCGGTACACCGCCGTGGGACCTCGACGCAGAGGTACTCGCCGCGGTGTACTGGCGAACGAAGGAAGTGATTGCGGGTGGTGGCTGTCCCCATCCGCGGGAGATTCGGCGTTGGCGAGAGGAGGGACGCGAGACTCTCCTGCGGAGGTGGGCAGCCCGTCTCCAAATATCGGTGACGAGTCGGGAGCTGGTGGCCGCCGTTCGGCCCATTCTCCACGAGTGGCTCGAGCGGCGGCACGGGGTCCTCTCTTTCCACCTGACGCAGGTGATCACCGGGCACGGTTGCTTTGGTAGATTCCTGCACCAGGTGGGAGGAGAGCCCTCTGAGGTGTGTCACCATTGTGACGCGGGAGTCGCGGACACGGCGCAACACACGCGCGAGGAGTGCCCCGCTTGGGCGGTCCCTCGCGCCGCCCTGTCCGCGACAGTCGGAGATGACCTGTCGCTGCCGGCCCTCCTTCGGGAGATGGTCGACAGCGACGAGTCATGGCAGGCGGCAGCGACCTTCTGCGACACTGTAATGTCGCAGAAGGAGGCGGCGGAGCGGGACCGGGAAGACGATGTCGACTCGGCCCCGATGCGCCGCCGCAGACGCGGAACGCGGCGTCGGGCCTTCGCGGCCCGAATGCCGCCGTAACGCCGGGGACCGCGGGCGACGGATCGGGGTCCGCCGTCCGCACAAAGGTCCCGTGCACCTTGTGTTCGGTGCGAGGAGGAGACAGATGGAGGTGGAACGGGGCGGGGCTGAATCTCTTGGTTTGAGATTCAGCCCCGCCCCGGAGAGAAGGGCTCGCCAGAGCAACGCCAGCGGGGCACGCGGTAGCAAGCCTCGTGGGTCCCGCAGCCCCGTGGGCGAGCGTCGGAACACTCCAGTGTTTTAGTGGGTGCAAACCCCACATAACGCAGTGGCTCCCCCGAGACCACTGCGTATTCGTGAGGAATTTCACTGGATAAACAAAAAAAAAAAAAAAAAAAAAAAAAAAAAAAAAAAAAAAAAAAAAAGGTTAGGTTAGGTTGGGGTGCGGGTCAGGTAACCTCCACGTTGGCCTGGTTGGTTGCTGGTCTCTTTCGGATACGTCCGGGGGGAAGAGCAACCCGCTGGGCTGGTGCACTCTGGGCACCGTCAATAACTTCCCATGTTTTCGTGGGTTCTTGTTGGCGGTGGCGAATAATCTGACAGGGGGGGGATGTCGCTCTGGGTGTTCCTCTGATTAGCAGAGGACACACCAGATGCGACATAGGGGTGGGGCGGGGCGGGGATAGTTTATACGGGGTAGGCTAGGTTGGGTAGGTTAGTTTGGGCAGGCTAGGTTGGATAGGTTGGGTTGGGTAGGCTAGGTTGGGTAGGTTAGGCTAGGAACGACGTGAGGAGGGAGGGTGGTTACCTGAAAACAGGCGACCACCAACAGGGGAGTCTACACCAGCTCCCCTTGAATCCCGGAGCCCACGGCATACTCCCAAAGACCCCCATCGTTGGTGTCATGGGGTACGGGATGTGCTGTGGACCGGAGGGCTTGCCTTAATTGGCCGGCCCGCGGGAAGGAAAACCCTGTAGCAGCCGGCATCAGCAACCACGCGCGCATCGCGCGTGGATGTTGATGCCGGTTATTAAACCCGACAGCAAAGTCGTAAAAACCTGTGGATACCTGGCGACCTCCACAGTATATAGCGTGCCCCTGTTCGTCGGAATGAGCGTCACCCGGCAGGGGTTTTTATATCGTCTCTACTCGTGGGATTTATTATGGATAACCTTTACAAAAACCATACAAAGGAGGAAGAAAAGGAGGTGGAGATTAGAGAAAGTGAGCGGGAGATGGAACAAGCGACGGAGACGACACCGAGGAGAGAACTCCGCGTCTCCCTTACGCGTCTATCGGAGTCCGACTCAGATGCCAGTCAGGCGAGTCTGATGACGGTAGACTCCGGGAGTGAGGAAGGCGTTCGCCGTTGGCTGAAAAGACCGATAGGGGAACAAGAGGAAGTGGAAAATATGTCGGCGCCCAAAGGAGCGGCACATAAATCTAAACGAGGAAGAGGCCGACCGCCCACCACGGGCGAGTACGTGGGCCTAGCCGCGGCCAAGGCCGCGTACAACAAACAAAAACAAGAGGAGCTCCGGCTAGAGGCCGAAGAAGAAATCGCGGGCATGGGCGAAACCCTGCGGCAGTCGAGACAAGCCTGCCGCAGCGGCCTCAACCCGCCAACACCCGAGGAGGACACGGCGCAGTCTCTAGCAGCACTGAACTTGCTGCTGCTAGAGGCTGCGAAAATAGTGGAAAAGGTGGCCGTCACGTCAAGACACTTAAAGGGGACGAGCCAAAAAACACTCAAGGATGCGGCCTCCATAATCAAGGAGGCCGCGGTGGGAATAAGGGCCCGCACAGTGTCGGAGGAGGTGAGGCAGCTGGAAGCGGAAAATCAGCGCCTCACGGCACAGTTAGCGGAGGCTAATAGCCGGCCGGCGGCGGTAGAGCCCGACGCAGTCCGGACTATGATGGAGGAGATTACTCGGGCCACGGTCGTGCAGTTCAGCAATATGCTGAATGCACGACTCGAAGGGCTCGAGTGTCGCCTCCTCCCGGAGCCGGGACTGCGGCCGCCGCTGGCGGCTGACAAGGCGCGGAAGAAGGTGGAGGATGAGGCCGCGGCAGCGATAGCCCCACAAGTGGACCCAACACCCCCGGCGCCTCTGCCTGCGCCCACAGCCCAGCCCCAAAAGCTCAAGGGCAAGGGCAAGGGCACCGACAAGGGCAAAGGCAAGGGGGAAAAAGACGGCCCCGGCCCCTAGCCCCGAAGTGCGGGACGCCCCTCCACCGCCCCCGTTGACGGAGCAGTGGAGTGTCGTCGCTGCTCGGGGTGCAAAAAGCTCCCAAAAGAAGAGCACCCAAAGCACCCAGAGCGGCAAGGCGACGGCGGTGGCGAAGCTGCGTGAGCCGAAAACGGCTGCAGTGACATTGACGCTGCAGCCGGGCGCGGCGGAGCGCGGCGCAAGCTACGCCACCGTCTTGCGGGAGGCCCGGACTCGGATCGACAAAACGAGTCTAGGCATTGGAGAGATGCGCTGCAGGACCACGGTCACCGGCGCCCGCATCCTCGAAATTTTCGGGGATGGGGGCGCTGAGAAGGCCGACTCCCTGGCTACCAAGCTAAGGGAGGTCCTCAGCGCAGACGTAGTCCGGGTCTCCCGCCCCACAAAGAGGGTGGAGGTAATTGTCTCGGGGCTGGACGACTCCGTCACCGCCGCAGAGGTGGTGGCGGCATTCGCGGCGCAAGGTCAATGTCACGTCGACGAAGTGAGGCCCGGAGTCATCGGCGACCGGGCCACGATGTGGCTCAGCTGCCCGGTGGCCGCTGCCAAAACCGTGGCCGGCGCCGGCCGCCTGCATGTGGGCTGGACAACGGCGAGAGTGGCACTGCTGGCGGCGAGGCCCCTAAGGTGCTTCAGGTGCCTCAACCTGGGCCACGTCGCCAGCAAGTGCCCATCAGAGGTGGACCGCAGCGGTTTGTGCTTCCGCTGCGGCAAGCCGGGCCACCGGGCGCGTGAGTGCCGAGCCGAGCCCAACTGCGCCACTTGCGCTGCAGCGGGCAAACCGGCCCGGCACCCTCTCGGCGGAGTGGGCTGCGTGGGCGATGGGGGGCAGGCCAAGGCCAAGTCAGGCACCCATCGCCCAACAACAACGGAGGGGCCAACTGAGACCGCGCCTTGATGCCCGGAGTAAAGATTCTACAGGCGAACATTAACCACTCTGCCAGGGCCCAGGATCTATTGTCCCAGTCCCTGGCAGAGTGGGGCATTCAAGTTGCAGTGGTCGCCGAGCCCTACTACGTCCCCACTCGGGATGACTGGGTCGGGGACCGGGAGGGATTGGTGGCCATCACCGCCCCCGCTGCCGCTGGCGCCCCGCCCATTGACCACGTGTCGAGGGGTAGGGGCCACGTGCTGGCAGCCGTGGGCGGTGTCTCGTACATAGGGGTGTACATCTCGCCCAACCGGGGTCTCGCCGACTTTGAGCAAATGCTCGTGGAGGTGGGATCTCTGGTTGGGCGGGCCGCCCCTAGCCCCGTGCTAGTCGCTGGGGATTTCAACGCCAAATCTATGGCGTGGGGATCCCCGGTGACGGATGCGCGGGGTGAGTGTTTGGAAGAGTGGGCGATCGCCATGGGTCTGGCCGTCCTCAATACGGGGTCGGAGGACACGTGCGTGCGGCAACAGGGCGGGTCGATAGTCGACATAACGTTGGCATCGACCGCCCTGGCGCGCCGTGTCCGGGACTGGAGGGTGGTGGTGGACGCGGAGACACTGTCTGACCACCGGTACATCCGATTTGATGTCTCCGCGTTCCCCACCGGCCCGCAAGGCTCGGGCCCGACCCCGGTTATTGGGGGCGGTCCGCGCTGGGTGTTAGGACGGCTCGACAGGGAGGTCGCCAGAGAGGCCGCTATTGTCGAGGACTGGGTGTCCGGACCCGACGTCGTACAGGACGTGGACGAGGAGGCGGGGCGCCTTGGGGCCTCGCTGGGTCGCATATGCGACGCGGCGATGCCCAGGGCGAGGCCCCTCCCACCGCGGCTGCGGGTGTATTGGTGGAGCGACGAGCTCCGCCGCATGCGAGTGGATTGCGGTAGGGCTCGCCGCCGATACACCCGGTGTAGGCGGAGGCGGGTCCGGGACACCCAGGAGGAGACAACCTCCTATGCCGCCTACAGGGCTCTGCGCGAAGGCTTTGCGGTGGCAATTGCCCGGGCCAAGGAGGCGGCATGGGCGGACTGGCTGCGGACCCTCGACGGCGACCCGTGGGGCAGGCCGTACAAGGCCGTCCGCAAGAAGTTGCGGCCCTGGGCCCCCCCTGTCACGGCCAGTGTCGATGACACTCTCCTCGGCGAGGTGGTGGGGACCCTCTTCCCGCAGCGAGAAGAGTGGGTGCCCCCGGCGATGGCCCGACACGAGAATGCGCGATCTGCCGAGGACGACGTCCCCGCAACGCCGGTATCGGAGGCCGAGTTCGGGGCGGCCGTCCTAAAACTCAGGATGAAGAGGACCGCCCCAGGCCCGGACGGCGTTCCGGGGACGGCCTTGGCGATCGCGCTGGAGGAGATGGGCGAGAGGGTGAGGTCCCTCTTCACCGCATGCGTGGCGCAAGGTCGATTCCCGCGGCCGTGGAAGACGGGCAAGCTCGTCCTTCTGCCGAAGGTCGGGCGCCCGGCCGGACTGCCGTCGTCCTACCGTCCGATCGTGCTACTCGACGAGGTGAGCAAGCTCTTCGAGCGAGTGCTCGCTGCTCGCCTGGCCGAGTGCATGGATCCGGATCTGGACGACGCGCAGTTCGGTTTCCGCCGGGGTCGGTCGACCCTGGATGCCGTTGCGCGGGTGAGGGACCTCGCCGAGGAGGCGGTCTCCCAGGGCGGCGTGATGCTTGCGGTGTCATTGGACATCCGCAATGCGTTCAACACGCTGCCCTGGGAGACGGTCAGGGCGGCACTGCGGTACCATGGGGTACCGCAGTACCTCCAGAGGGTCATCGCCGACTACTTCGCCGGCAGAGCCGTCGTGTTCCCGACGAGGGCCGGCGAGGGGAGGAGGGAAATGACGTGCGGTGTTCCACAGGGGTCGGTCCTCGGCCCGCCCCTGTGGAACATCGGCTACGACTGGGTGCTGCGCGGGGCCACTTTGCGGGGGGTCGGTGTCATTTGTTACGCCGACGACACCCTCGTGCTGGCCCGCGGCGGCACCTACAGAGAGGCATCGCTGCTCGCCACTGCGGGTGTGGCCCAGGTCGTGGGGAGGATCCGCGCCCTGGGGCTCGAGGTGGCCTTGGAAAAGTCCGAGGCCCTCCTCTTCCACGGGCCCCGGAACAGGCCGCCGCCGGAGGCCTCGATTATTGTGGGAGGGACTTCCATCGCCGTTGGGACTACGATGAAGTACCTCGGTCTCGTCCTCGACGGCCGATGGAAGTTCGAGGAGCACTTCCGGCGGTTGGCCCCAAAGTTGTTGGCCACTGCCGGGGCCTTGGGGCGGATCCTCCCAAACGTCGGGGGGCCTGGAGGAGTCTGCCGACGCCTGTACACCGGTGTGGTGCGCTCCATGGCGCTCTACGGGGCGCCAATATGGGCAGGCGCCCTGAGCAACCCGAATCAGGCTGCGCTGCGACGACCGCAGCGCGCCATGGCGCTCAGGGTGGCCCGGGCGTACCGCACCGTGTCTTGCGTCGGTGCGTGCGTGCTCGCCGGTACACCGCCGTGGGACCTCGACGCCGAGGTACTCGCCGCGGTGTACTGGCGAATAAAAGAAGAGACGGCGGGTGGTGGCTGTCCCCATCCGCGGGAGATTCGGCGTTGGCGAGAGGAGGGACGCGAGACTCTCCTGCGGAGGTGGACAGCCCGTCTGGAAATGTCGGTGACGAGTCGGGAGCTGGTGGCCGCCGTTCGGCCCATTCTCCACGAGTGGCTCGAGCGGCGGCACGGGGTCCTCTCTTTCCACCTGACGCAGGTGATCACCGGGCACGGTTGCTTTGGTAGATTCCTGCACCGGGTGGGAAGAGAGCCCTCTGAGGTGTGTCACCACTGTGAGGCGGGAGTCGCGGACACGGCGCAACACACGCGCGAGGAGTGCCCCGCTTGGGCGGTCCCTCGCGCCGCCCTGTCCGCGACAGTCGGGAACGACCTGTCGCTGCCGGCCCTCCTAAGGGAGATGGTCGACAGCGACGAGTCATGGCAGGCGGCAGCGACCTTCTGCGACACTGTAATGTCGCAGAAGGAGGCGGCGGAGCGGGACCGGGAAGACGACGTCGACTCGGCCCCGATGCGCCGCCGCAGGCGTGGAAGGCGGCGTCGGGTCTTTGCGGGCCAGATGCCGCCGTAACGCCGGGGACCGCGGGCGACGGATCGGGGTCCGCCGTCCGCACAAAGGTCCCGTGCACCCGTGTTCGGTGCGAGGAGGAGATGAATGGAGGTGGAACGGGGCGGGGCTGAATCTCAAACTAGGGGATTCAGCCCCGCCCCGGAGAGAAGGGCTCTACGGAGCAACGCTAGCGGGGCACGCGGTAGCAAGCCTCGTGGGTCCCGCAGCCCCGTGGGCGAGAGACGGAACACTCCAGGGTTTTAGTGGGTGCAAACCCCACATAACGCAGTGGTTCCCCCGAGACCACTGCGTATTCGTGAGGAATTTCCCTGGATAAACAAAAAAAAAAAAAAAAAAAAAAAAGGTTAGGTTAGGTTAGGTTGGGGTGCGGGTCAGGTAACCTCCACGTTGGCCTGGTTGGTTGCTGGTCTCTTTCGGATACGTCCGGGGGGAAGAGCAACCCGCTGGGCTGGTGCACTCTGGGCACCGTCAATAACTTCCCATGTTTTCGTGGGTTCTTGTTGGCGGTGGCGAATAATCTGACAGGGGGGGATGTCGCTCTGGGTGTTCCTCTGATTAGCAGAGGACACACCAGATGCGACATAGGGGTGGGGCGGGGCGGGGATAGTCTATACGGGGTAGGCTAGGTTGGGTAGGTTAGTTCGGGCAGGCTAGGTTGGATAGGTTGGGTTGGGTAGGCTAGGTTGGGTAGGTTAGGCTAGGAACGACGTGAGGAGGGAGGGTGGTTACCTGAAAACAGGCGACCACCAACAGGGGAGTCTACACCAGCTCCCCTTGAATCCCGGAGCCCACGGCACACTCCCAAAGACCCCCATCGTTGGTGTCATGGGGTACGGGATGTGCTGTGGACCGGAGGGCTTGCCTTAATTGGCCGGCCCGCGGGAAGGAAAACCCTGTAGCAGCCGGCATCAGCAACCACGCGCGCATCGCGCGTGGATGTTGATGCCGGTTATTAAACCCGACAGCAAAGTCGTAAAAACCTGTGGATACCTGGCGACCTCCACAGTATATAGCGTGCCCCTGTTCGTCGGAATGAGCGTCACCCGGCAGGGGTTTTTATATCGTCTCTACTCGTGGGATTTATTATGGATAACCTTTACAAAAACCATACAAAGGAGGAAGAAAAGGAGGTGGAGATTAGAGAAAGTGAGCGGGAGATGGAACAAGCGACGGAGACGACACCGAGGAGAGAACTCCGCGTCTCCCTTACGCGTCTATCGGAGTCCGACTCAGATGCCAGTCAGGCGAGTCTGATGACGGTCGACTCTGGGAGTGAGGAGGGCGTTCGTCGATGGCTGAAAAGGCCGAATCAAGAGCCAGAGGAAAATATGTCGCCGCCCAAAGGGGCGGCTCACAAATCAAAGCGGGGCAGAGGCCGACCGCCCACCACGGGCGAGTACGTGGGCCTAGCCGCGGCCAAGGCCGCGTACAATAAGCAAAAACAAGAGGAGCTCCGGCTAGAGGCCGAAGAAGAAATCGCGGGCATGGGCGAAACCCTGCGGCAGTCGAGACAAGCCTGCCGCAGCGGCCTCAACCCGCCAACACCCGAGGAGGACACGGCGCAGTCTCTAGCAGCACTGAACTTGCTGCTGCTAGAGGCTGCGAAAATAGTGGAAAAGGTGGCCGTCACGTCAAAACACTTAAAGGGGACGAGCCAAAAAACACTCAAGGATGCGGCCTCCATAATCAAGGAGGCCGCGGTGGGAATAAGGGCCCGCACAGTGTCGGAGGAGGTGAGGCAGCTGGAAGCGGAAAATCAGCGCCTCACGGCACAGTTA
Source organism: Anorthoa munda (assembly GCA_945859665.1). Taxonomy (NCBI): domain Eukaryota; kingdom Metazoa; phylum Arthropoda; class Insecta; order Lepidoptera; family Noctuidae; genus Anorthoa; species Anorthoa munda. The sequence goes on along the minus strand of OX243919.1, from coordinate 27,710 downwards.
GCGGAGGCTAATAGCCGGCCGGCGGCGGTAGAGCCCGACGCAGTCCGGACTATGATGGAGGAGATTACTCGGGCCACGGTCGTGCAGTTCAGCAATATGCTGAATGCACGACTCGAAGGGCTCGAGTGTCGCCTCCTCCCGGAGCCGGGACTGCGGCCGCCGCTGGCGGCTGACAAGGCGCGGAAGAAGGTGGAGGATGAGGCCGCGGCAGCAATAGCCCCACAAGTGGACCCAACACCCCCGGCGCCTCTGCCTGCGCCCACAGCCCAGCCCCAAAAGCTCAAGGGCAAGGGCAAGGGCACCGACAAGGGCAAAGGCAAGGGGAAAAAGACGGCCCCGGCCCCTAGCCCCGAAGTGCGGGACGCCCCTCCACCGCCCCCGTTGACGGAGCAGTGGAGTGTCGTCGCTGCTCGGGGTGCAAAAAGCACCCAAAAGAAGAGCACCCAAAGCACCCAGAGCGGCAAGGCGGCGGCGGTGGCGAAGCTGCGTGAGCCGAAAACGGCTGCAGTGACATTGACGCTGCAGCCGGGCGCGGCGGAGCGCGGCGCAAGCTACGCCACCGTCTTGCGGGAGGCCCGGACTCGGATAGATAAAACGAGTCTTGGTATTGGAGAGATGCGCTGCAGGACCACGGTCACCGGCGCCCGCATCCTCGAAATTTTCGGGGATGGGGGCGCTGAGAAGGCCGACTCCCTGGCTACCAAGCTAAGGGAGGTCCTCAGCGCAGACGTAGTCCGGGTCTCCCGCCCCACAAAGAGGGTGGAAGTGATCGTTACAGGGTTAGACGACTCCGTCACCGCCGCAGAGGTGGTGGCGGCATTCGCAGCGCAAGGCAATTGTCACATCGACGAAGTGAGGCCCGGAGTCATCGGCGAGCGGGCCACGATGTGGCTCAGCTGCCCGGTGGCCGCTGCCAAAACCGTGGCCGGCGCCGGCCGCCTGCACGTGGGCTGGACGACGGCGAGAGTGGCCCTGCTGGCGGCGAGGCCCCTAAGGTGCTTCAGGTGCCTCAACCTGGGCCACGTCGCCAGCAAGTGCCCATCAGAGGTGGACCGCAGCGGTTTGTGCTTCCGCTGCGGCAAGTCGGGCCACCGGGCGCGCGAGTGCCGAGCCGAGCCCAACTGCGCCACTTGCGCTGCAGCGGGCAAACCGGCCCGGCACCCTCTGGGCGGAGTGGGCTGCGCGGGCGATGGGGGGCAGGCCAAGGCCAAGTCGGGCGCCCATCGCCCAACAACAACAACAACAACGGAGGGGCCAGCTAAGACCGCGCCTTGATGCCCGGAGTAAAGATTTTACAGGCGAATATTAACCACTCTGCCAGGGCCCAGGATCTATTGTCCCAGTCCCTGGCAGAGTGGGGCATTCAAGTTGCAGTGGTCGCCGAGCCCTACTACGTCCCCACTCGGGATGACTGGGTCGGGGACCGGGAGGGATTGGTGGCCATCACCGCCCCCGCTGCCGCTGGCGCCCCGCCCATTGACCACGTGTCGAGGGGTAGGGGCCACGTGCTGGCAGCCGTGGGCGGTGTCTCTTACATAGGGGTGTACATCTCGCCCAACCGGGGTCTCGCCGACTTTGAGCAAATGCTCGTGGAGGTGGGATCTCTGGTTGGGCGGGCCGCCCCTAGCCCCGTGCTAGTCGCTGGGGATTTCAACGCCAAATCTAGGGCGTGGGGATCCCCGGTGACGGATGCGCGGGGTGAGTGTTTGGAAGAGTGGGCGATCGCCATGGGTCTGGCCGTCCTCAATACGGGGTCGGAGGACACGTGCGTGCGGCAACAGGGCGGGTCGATAGTCGACATAACGTTGGCATCGACCGCCCTGGCGCGCCGTGTCCGGGACTGGAGGGTGGTGGTGGACGCGGAGACACTGTCCGACCACCGGTACATCCGATTTGATGTCTCCGCGCTCCCCACCGGCCCGCAGGGCTCGGGCCCGACCCCGGTTATTGGGGGCGGTCCGCGCTGGGTACTTGGACGGCTCGACAGGGAGGTCGCCAGAGAGGCCGCTATTGTCGAGGACTGGGTGTCCGGACCCGACGTCGTACAGGACGTGGACGAGGAGGCGGGGCGCCTTGGGGCCTCGCTGGGTCGCATATGCGACGCGGCGATGCCCAGGGCGAGGCCCCTCCCACCGCGGCTTCGGGTGTATTGGTGGAGCGACGGGCTCCGCCGCATGCGAGTGGATTGCGGTAGGGCTCGCCGCCGATACACCCGGTGTAGGCGGAGGCGGGTCCGGGACATCCAGGAGGAGACAGCCTCCTATGCCGCCTACAGGGCTCTGCGCGAAGGCTTTGCGGTGGCAATTGCCCGGGCCAAGGAGGCGGCATGGGCGGACTGGCTGCGGACCCTCGACGGCGACCCGTGGGGCAGGCCGTACAAGGCCGTCCGCAAGAAGTTGCGGCCCTGGGCCCCCCCTGTCACGGCCAGTGTCGATGACACTCTCCTCGGCGAGGTGGTGGGGACCCTCTTCCCGCAGCGAGAAGAGTGGGTGCCCCCGGCGATGGCCCGACAAGAGAATGCGCGATCTGCCGAGGCTGACGTCCCCGCACCGCCGGTATCGGAGGCCGAGTTCGGGGCGGCCGTCCTGAAACTCAGGATGAAGAGGACCGCCCCAGGCCCGGACGGCGTTCCGGGGACGGCCTTGGCGATCGCGCTGGAGGAGATGGGCGAGAGGGTGAGGTCCCTCTTCACCGCATGCGTGGTGCAGGGTCGATTCCCGCGGCAATGGAAGACGGGCAAGCTCGTCCTTCTGCCGAAGGTCGGGCGCCCGGCCGGACTGCCGTCGTCCTACCGTCCGATCGTGCTACTCGGCGAGGTGAGCAAGCTCTTCGAGCGAGTGCTCGCTGCTCGCCTGGCCGAGTGCATGGATCCGGGCCTGGATGACGCGCAGTTCGGTTTCCGCCGGGGTCGGTCGACCCTGGATGCCGTCGCGCGGGTGAGGGACCTCGCCGAGGAGGCGGTCTCCCAGGGCGGCGTGATGCTTGCGGTGTCATTGGACATCCGCAATGCGTTCAACACGCTGCCCTGGGAGACGGTCAGGGCGGCACTGCGGTACCATGGGGTACCGCAGTACCTCCAGAGGGTCATCGCCGACTACTTCGCCGGCAGAGCCGTCGTGTTCCCGACGAGGGCCGGCGAGGGGAGGAGGGAAATGTCGTGCGGTGTTCCACAGGGGTCGGTCCTCGGCCCGCCCCTGTGGAACATCGGCTACGACTGGGTGCTGCGCGGGGCCACTCTGCGGGGGGTCGGTGTCATCTGCTACGCCGACGACACCCTCGTGCTGGCCCGCGGCGGCACCTACAGAGAGGCATCGCTGCTCGCCACGGCGGGTGTGGCCCAGGTCGTGGGGAGGATCCGCGCCCTGGGGCTCGAGGTGGCCTTGGAAAAGTCCGAGGCCCTCCTCTTCCACGGGCCCCGGAACAGGCCGCCGCCGGAGGCCTCGATTATTGTGGGAGGGACTTCCATCGCCGTCGGGACTACGATGAAGTACCTCGGTCTCATCCTCGACGGCCGATGGAAGTTCGAGGAGCACTTCCGGCGGTTGGCCCCAAAGTTGTTGGCCACTGCCGGGGCCTTGGGGCGGATCCTCCCAAACGTTGGGGGGCCTGGAGGAGTCTGCCGACGCCTGTACACCGGTGTGGTGCGCTCCATGGCGCTCTACGGGGCGCCAATATGGGCAGGCGCCCTGAGCAACCCGAATCAGGCTGCGCTGCGACGACCGCAGCGCGCCATGGCGCTCAGGGTGGCCCGGGCGTACCGCACCGTGTCTTGCGTCGGTGCGTGCGTGCTCGCCGGTACGCCGCCGTGGGACCTCGACGCAGAGGTACTCGCCGCGGTGTACTGGCGAATGAAGGAAGAGATTGCGGGTGGTGGCTGTCCCCATCCGCGGGAGATTCGGCGTTGGCGAGAGGAGGGACGCGAGACTCTCCTGCGGAGGTGGGCAGCCCGTCTCGAAATATCGGTGACGAGTCGAGAGCTGGTGGCCGCCGTTCGGCCCATTCTCCACGAGTGGCTCGAGCGGCGGCACGGGGTCCTCTCTTTCCACCTGACGCAGGTGATCACCGGGCACGGTTGCTTTGGTAGATTCCTGCACCGGGTGGGAAGAGAGCCCTCTGAGGTGTGTCACCATTGCGAGGCGGGAGTCGCGGACACGGCGCAACACACGCGCGAGGAGTGCCCCGCTTGGGCGGTCCCTCGCGCCGCCCTGTCCGCGACAGTCGGAGATGACCTGTCGCTGCCGGCCCTCCTTCGGGAGATGGTCGACAGCGACGAGTCATGGCAGGCGGCAGCGACCTTCTGCGACACAGTAATGTCGCAGAAGGAGGCGGCGGAGCGGGACCGGGAAGACGATGTCGACTCGGCCCCGATGCGCCGCCGCAGGCGTGGAAGGCGGCGTCGGGTCTTCGCGGGCCAGATGCCGCCGTAACGCCGGGGACCGCGGGCGACGGATCGGGGTCCGCCGTCCGCACAAAGGTCCCGTGCACCCGTGTTCGGTGCGAGGAGGAGACAGATGGAGGTGGAACGGGGCGGGGCTGAATCTCAAACTAGGGGATTCAGCCCCGCCCCGGAGAGAAGGGCTCTACGGAGCAACGCTAGCGGGGCACGCGGTTGCAAGCCTCGTGGGTCCCGCAGCCCCGTGGGCGAGAGACGGAACACTCCAGGGTTTTAGTGGGTGCAAACCCCACATAACGCAGTGGTTCCCCCGAGACCACTGCGTATTCGTGAGGAATTTCCCTGGATAAACAAAAAAAAAAAAAAAAAAAAAAAAAAAAAAAAAAAAAAAAGGTTAGGTTAGGTTAGGTTGGGGTGCGGGTCAGGTAACCTCCACGTTGGCCTGGTTGGTTGCTGGTCTCTTTCGGATACGTCCGGGGGGAAGAGCAACCCGCTGGGCTGGTGCACTCTGGGCACCGTCAATAACTTCCCATGTTTTCGTGGGTTCTTGTTGGCGGTGGCGAATAATCTGACAGGGGGGGGATGTCGCTCTGGGTGTTCCTCTGATTAGCAGAGGACACACCAGATGCGACATAGGGGTGGGGCGGGGCGGGGATAGTTTATACGGGGTAGGCTAGGTTGGGTAGGTTAGTTTGGGCAGGCTAGGTTGGATAGGTTGGGTTGGGTAGGCTAGGTTGGGTAGGTTAGGCTAGGAACGACGTGAGGAGGGAGGGTGGTTACCTGAAAACAGGCGACCACCAACAGGGGAGTCTACACCAGCTCCCCTTGAATCCCGGAGCCCACGGCATACTCCCAAAGACCCCCATCGTTGGTGTCATGGGGTACGGGATGTGCTGTGGACCGGAGGGCTTGCCTTAATTGGCCGGCCCGCGGGAAGGAAAACCCTGTAGCAGCCGGCATCAGCAACCACGCGCGCATCGCGCGTGGATGTTGATGCCGGTTATTAAACCCGACAGCAAAGTCGTAAAAACCTGTGGATACCTGGCGACCTCCACAGTATATAGCGTGCCCCTGTTCGTCGGAATGAGCGTCACCCGGCAGGGGTTTTTATATCGTCTCATCTCGTGGGAATCATATGGAAACCTTAAAAAACCAAAACAACAAAGAGGAAGAAAAGGAGGTGGAAGTGAGTGGAAGTGAGAGGGAGAAGGTACAAGCGACCGAAGAAGCACCGAGGAGAGAACTCCGCGTCTCCCTTACGCGTCTATCGGAGTCCGACTCAGATGCCAGTCAGGCGAGTCTGATGACGGTCGACTCTGGGAGTGAGGAGGGCGTTCGTCGATGGCTGAAAAGGCCGAATCAAGAGCCAGAGGAAAATATGTCGCCGCCCAAAGGGGCGGCACACAAATCAAAGCGGGGCAGAGGCCGACCGCCCACCACGGGCGAGTACGTGGGCCTAGCCGCGGCCAAGGCCGCGCTCAATAAACAAAAACAAGAGGAGCTCCGGCTAGAGGCCGAAGAAGAAATCGCGGGCATGGGCGAAACCCTGCGGCAGTCGAGACAAGCCTGCCGCAGCGGCCTCAACCCGCCAACACCCGAGGAGGACACGGCGCAGTCTCTAGCAGCACTGAACATGCTGCTGCTAGAGGCTGCGAAAATTGTGGAAAAGGTGGCTGTCACGTCAAAACATTTAAAGGGGACGAGCCAAAAAACACTCAAGGATGCGGCCTCCATAATAAAGGAGGCCGCGGTGGGAATAAGGGCCCGCACAGTGTCGGAGGAGGTGAGGCAGCTGGAAGCAGAAAATCAGCGCCTCACGGCACAGTTAGCGGAGGCCAATAGCCGGCCGGCGGCGGTAGAGCCCGACGCAGTCCGGAAAATGATGGAGGAGATTACTCGGGCCACGGTCGTGCAGTTCAGCAATATGCTGAATGCACGACTCGAAGGGCTCGAGTGTCGCCTCCTCCCGGAGCCGGGACTGCGGCCGCCGCTGGCGGCTGACAAGGCGCGGACAGCCCCACACGTGGACCCAACACCCCCGGCGCCTCTGCCTGCGCCCACAGCCCAGCCCCAAAAGCTCAAGGGCAAGGGCATCGAAAAGGGCAAAGGCAAAGGCAAGGGGAAAAAGACGGCCCCGGCCCCTGCTAGGGACCCCAGCCCCGAAGTGCGGGACGCCCCTCCACCGCCCCCGTTAACGGAGCAGTGGAGTGTCGTCGCTGCTCGGGGTGCAAAAAGCTCCCAAAAGAAGAGCACCCAAAGCACCCAGAGCGGCAAGGCGGCGGCGGTGGCGAAGCTGCGTGAGCCGAAAACGGCTGCAGTGACATTGACGCTGCAGCCGGGCGCGGCGGAGCGCGGCGCAAGCTACGCCACCGTCTTGCGGGAGGCCCGGACTCGGATAGATAAATCGAGTCTTGGTATTGGAGAGATGCGCTGCAGGACCACGGTCACCGGCGCCCGCATCCTCGAAATTTTCGGGGATGGGGGCGCTGAGAAGGCCGACTCCCTGGCTACCAAGCTAAGGGAGGTCCTCAGCGCAGACCTAGTCAGGGTCTCCCGCCCCACAAAGAGGGTTGAGGTAATTATTTCGGGGCTGGACGACTCCGTCACCGCCGCAGAGGTGGTGGCGGCATTCGCAGCGCAAGGCGATTGTCACATCGACGAAGTGAGGCCCGGAGTCATCGGCGACCGGGCCACGATGTGGCTCAGCTGCCCGGTGGCCGCTGCCAAAACCGTGGCCGGCGCCGGCCGCCTGCACGTGGGCTGGACGACGGCGAGAGTGGCCCTGCTGGCGGCGAGGCCCCTAAGGTGCTTCAGGTGCCTCAACCTGGGCCACGTCGCCAGCAAGTGCCCATCAGAGGTGGACCGCAGCGGCTTGTGCTTCCGCTGCGGCAAGTCGGGCCACCGGGCGCGCGAGTGCCGAGCCGAGCCCAACTGCGCCACTTGCGCTGCAGCGGGCAAACCGGCCCGGCACCCTCTGGGCGGAGTGGGCTGCGCGGGCGATGGGGGGCAGGCCAAGGCCAAGTCGGGCGCCCATCGCCCAACAACAACAACAACAACGGAGGGGCCAGCTAAGACCGCGCCTTGATGCCCGGAGTAAAGATTTTACAGGCGAATATTAACCACGCTGCCAGGGCCCAGGATCTATTGTCCCAGTCCCTGGCAGAGTGGGGCATTCAAGTTGCAGTGGTCGCCGAGCCCTACTACGTCCCCACTCGGGATGACTGGGTCGGGGACCGGGAGGGATTGGTGGCCATCACCGCCCCCGCTGCCGCTGGCGCCCCGCCCATTGACCACGTGTCGAGGGGTAGGGGCCACGTGCTGGCAGCCGTGGGCGGTGTCTCGTACATAGGGGTGTACATCTCGCCCAACCGGGGTCTCGCCGACTTTGAGCAAATGCTCGTGGAGGTGGGATCTCTGGTTGGGCGGGCCGCCCCTAGCCCCGTGCTAGTCGCTGGGGATTTCAACGCCAAATCTATGGCGTGGGGATCCCCGGTGACGGATGCGCGGGGTGAGTGTTTGGAAGAGTGGGCGATCGCCATGGGTCTGGCCGTCCTCAATGCGGGGTCGGAGGACACGTGCGTGCGGCAACAGGGCGGGTCGATAGTCGACATAACGTTGGCATCGACCGCCCTGGCGCGCCGTGTCCGGGACTGGAGGGTGGTGGTGGACGCGGAGACACTGTCCGACCACCGGTACATCCGATTTGATGTCTCCGCGCTCCCCACCGGCCCGCAGGGCTCGGGCCCGACCCCGGTTATTGGGGGCGGTCCGCGCTGGGTACTTGGACGGCTCGACAGGGAGGTCGCCAGAGAGGCCGCTATTGTCGAGGACTGGGTGTCCGGACCCGACGTCGTACAGGACGTGGACGAGGAGGCGGGGCGCCTTGGGGCCTCGCTGGGTCGCATATGCGACGCGGCGATGCCCAGGGCGAGGCCCCTCCCACCGCGGCTGCGGGTGTATTGGTGGAGCGACGAGCTCCGCCGCATGCGAGTGGATTGCGGTAGGGCTCGCCGCCGATACACCCGGTGTAGGCGGAGGCGGGTCCGGGACATCCAGGAGGAGACAGCCTCCTATGCCGCCTACAGGGCTCTTCGCGAATGCTTCGCAGTGGCGATTGCGCGGGCCAAGGAGGCGGCATGGGCGGACTGGCTGCGGACCCTCGACGGCGACCCTTGGGGCAGGCCGTACAAGGCCGTTCGTAAGAAGTTGCGGCCCTGGGCCCCCCCTGTCACGGCCAGTGTCGATGACACTCTCCTCGGCGAAGTGGTGGGGACCCTCTTCCCGCAGCGAGAAGAGTGGGTGCCCCCGGCGATGGCCCGACACGAGAATGCGCGATCTGCCGAGGACGACGTCCCCGCAACGCCGGTATCGGAGGCCGAGTTCGGGGCGGCCGTCCTGAAACTCAAAATGAAGAGGACCGCCCCAGGCCCGGACGGCGTTCCGGGGACGGCCTTGGCGATCGCGCTGGAGGAGATGGGCGAGAGGGTGAGGTCCCTCTTCACCGCATGCGTGGTGCAGGGTCGATTCCCGCGGCAATGGAAGACGGGCAAGCTCGTCCTTCTGCCGAAGGTCGGGCGCCCGGCCGGACTGCCGTCGTCCTACCGTCCGATCGTGCTACTCGGCGAGGTGAGCAAGCTCTTCGAGCGAGTGCTCGCTGCTCGCCTGGCCGAGTGCATGGATCCGGATCTGGACGACGCGCAGTTCGGTTTCCGCCGGGGTCGGTCGACCCTGGATGCCGTCGCGCGGGTGAGGGACCTCGCCGAGGAGGCGGTCTCCCAGGGCGGCGTGATGCTTGCGGTGTCATTGGACATCCGCAATGCGTTCAACACGCTGCCCTGGGAGACGGTCAGGGCGGCGCTGCGGTACCATGGGGTACCGCAGTACCTCCAGAGGGTCATCGCCGACTACTTCGCCGGCAGAGCCGTCGTGTTCCCGACGAGGGCCGGCGAGGGGAGGAGGGAAATGACGTGCGGTGTTCCACAGGGGTCGGTCCTCGGCCCGCCCCTGTGGAACATCGGCTACGACTGGGTGCTGCGCGGGGCCACTTTGCGGGGGGTCGGTGTCATTTGTTACGCCGACGACACCCTCGTGCTGGCCCGCGGCGGCACCTACAGAGAGGCATCGCTGCTCGCCACTGCGGGTGTGGCCCAGGTCGTGGGGAGGATCCGCGCCCTGGGGCTCGAGGTGGCCTTGGAAAAGTCCGAGGCCCTCCTCTTCCACGGGCCCCGGAACAGGCCGCCGCCGGAGGCCTCGATTATTGTGGGAGGGACTTCCATCGCCGTCGGGACTACGATGAAGTACCTCGGTCTCGTCCTCGACGGCCGATGGAAGTTCGAGGAGCACTTCCGGCGGCTGGCCCCAAAGTTGTTGGCCACTGCCGGGGCCTTGGGGCGGATCCTCCCAAACGTTGGGGGGCCTGGAGGAGTTTGCCGACGCCTGTACACCGGTGTGGTGCGCTCCATGGCGCTCTACGGGGCGCCAATATGGGCAGGCGCCCTGAGCAACCCGAATCAGGCTGCGCTGCGACGACCGCAGCGCGCCATGGCGCTCAGGGTGGCCCGGGCGTACCGCACCGTGTCTTGCGTCGGTGCGTGCGTGCTCGCCGGTACACCGCCGTGGGACCTCGACGCCGAGGTACTCGCCGCGGTGTACTGGCGAATGAAGGAAGAGATGGCGGGTGGTGGCTGTCCCCATCCGCGGGAGATTCGGCGTTGGCGAGAGGAGGGACGTGAGACTCTCCTGCGGAGGTGGGCAGCCCGTCTCGAAATATCGGTGACGAGTCGAGAGCTGGTGGCCGCCGTTCGGCCCATTCTCCACGAGTGGCTCGAGCGGCGGCACGGGGTCCTCTCTTTCCACCTGACGCAGGTGATCACCGGGCACGGTTGCTTTGGTAGATTCCTGCACCGGGTGGGAAGAGAGCCCTCTGAGGTGTGTCACCATTGTGAGGCGGGAGTCGCGGACACGGCGCAACACACGCGCGAGGAGTGCCCAGCTTGGGCGGTCCCTCGCGCCGCCCTGTCCGCGACAGTTGGGAATGACTTGTCGCTGCCGGCCCTCCTAAGGGAGATGGTCGACAGCGACGAGTCATGGCAGGCGGCAGCGACCTTCTGCGACACAGTAATGTCGCAGAAGGAGGCGGCGGAGCGGGACCGGGAAGACGATGTCGACTCGGCCCCGATGCGCCGCCGCAGGCGTGGAAGGCGGCGTCGGGTCTTCGCGGGCCAGATGCCGCCGTAACGCCGGGGACCGCGGGCGACGGATCGGGGTCCGCCGTCCGCACAAAGGTCCCGTGCACCCGTGTTCGGTGCGAGGAGGAGATAAATGGAGGTGGAACGGGGCGGGGCTGAATCTCAAACTAGGGGATTCAGCCCCGCCCCGGAGAGAAGGGCTCTACGGAGCAACGCTAGCGGGGCACGCGGTTGCAAGCCTCGTGGGTCCCGCAGCCCCGTGGGCGAGAGACGGAACACTCCAGGGTTTTAGTGGGTGCAAACCCCACATAACGCAGTGGTTCCCCCGAGACCACTGCGTATTCGTGAGGAATTTCCCTGGATAAACAAAAAAAAAAAAAAAAAAAAAAAAAAAAAAAAAAAAAAAAAAAAAAAAAAAAGGTTAGGTTAGGTTGGGGTGCGGGTACCGCAGCGGTTTGTGCTTCCGCTGCGGAAAGCCGGGCCACCGGGCGCGTGAGTGCCGAGCCGAGCCCAACTGCGCCACTTGCGCTGCAGCGGGCAAACCGGCCCGGCACCCTCTGGGCGGAGTGGGCTGCGCGGGCGATGGGGGGCAGGCCAAGGCCAAGTCGGGCGCCCATCGCCCAACAACAACAACAACAACGGAGGGGCCAGCTAAGACCGCGCCTTGATGCCCGGAGTAAAGATTTTACAGGCGAATATTAACCACTCTGCCAGGGCCCAGGATCTATTGTCCCAGTCCCTGGCAGAGTGGGGCATTCAAGTTGCAGTGGTCGCCGAGCCCTACTACGTCCCCACTCGGGATGACTGGGTCGGGGACCGGGAGGGATTGGTGGCCATCACCGCCCCCGCTGCCGCTGGCGCCCCGCCCATTGACCACGTGTCGAGGGGTAGGGGCCACGTGCTGGCAGCCGTGGGCGGTGTCTCGTACATAGGGGTGTACATCTCGCCCAACCGGGGTCTCGCCGACTTTGAGCAAATGCTCGTGGAGGTGGGATCTCTGGTTGGGCGGGCCGCCCCTAGCCCCGTGCTAGTCGCTGGGGATTTCAACGCCAAATCTATGGCGTGGGGATCCCCGGTGACGGATGCGCGGGGTGAGTGTTTGGAAGAGTGGGCGATCGCCATGGGTCTGGCCGTCCTCAATACGGGGTCGGAGGACACGTGCGTGCGGCAACAGGGCGGGTCGATAGTCGACATAACGTTGGCATCGACCGCCCTGGCGCGCCGTGTCCGGGACTGGAGGGTGGTGGTGGACGCGGAGACACTGTCTGACCACCGGTACATCCGATTTGATGTCTCCGCGTTCCCCACCGGCCCGCAAGGCTCGGGCCCGACCCCGGTTATTGGGGGCGGTCCGCGCTGGGTGTTAGGACGGCTCGACAGGGAGGTCGCCAGAGAGGCCGCTATTGTCGAGGACTGGGTGTCCGGACCCGACGTCGTACAGGACGTGGACGAGGAGGCGGGGCGCCTTGGGGCCTCGCTGGGTCGCATATGCGACGCGGCGATGCCCAGGGCGAGGCCCCTCCCACCGCGGCTGCGGGTGTATTGGTGGAGCGACGAGCTCCGCCGCATGCGAGTGGATTGCGGTAGGGCTCGCCGCCGATACACCCGGTGTAGGCGGAGGCGGGTCCGGGACACCCAGGAGGAGACAACCTCCTATGCCGCCTACAGGGCTCTGCGCGAAGGCTTTGCGGTGGCAATTGCCCGGGCCAAGGAGGCGGCATGGGCGGACTGGCTGCGGACCCTCGACGGCGACCCGTGGGGCAGGCCGTACAAGGCCGTCCGCAAGAAGTTGCGGCCCTGGGCCCCCCCTGTCACGGCCAGTGTCGATGACACTCTCCTCGGCGAGGTGGTGGGGACCCTCTTCCCGCAGCGAGAAGAGTGGGTGCCCCCGGCGATGGCCCGACACGAGAATGCGCGATCTGCCGAGGACGACGTCCCCGCAACGCCGGTATCGGAGGCCGAGTTCGGGGCGGCCGTCCTAAAACTCAGGATGAAGAGGACCGCCCCAGGCCCGGACGGCGTTCCGGGGACGGCCTTGGCGATCGCGCTGGAGGAGATGGGCGAGAGGGTGAGGTCCCTCTTCACCGCATGCGTGGCGCAAGGTCGATTCCCGCGGCCGTGGAAGACGGGCAAGCTCGTCCTTCTGCCGAAGGTCGGGCGCCCGGCCGGACTGCCGTCGTCCTACCGTCCGATCGTGCTACTCGACGAGGTGAGCAAGCTCTTCGAGCGAGTGCTCGCTGCTCGCCTGGCCGAGTGCATGGATCCGGATCTGGACGACGCGCAGTTCGGTTTCCGCCGGGGTCGGTCGACCCTGGATGCCGTTGCGCGGGTGAGGGACCTCGCCGAGGAGGCGGTCTCCCAGGGCGGCGTGATGCTTGCGGTGTCATTGGACATCCGCAATGCGTTCAACACGCTGCCCTGGGAGACGGTCAGGGCGGCACTGCGGTACCATGGGGTACCGCAGTACCTCCAGAGGGTCATCGCCGACTACTTCGCCGGCAGAGCCGTCGTGTTCCCGACGAGGGCCGGCGAGGGGAGGAGGGAAATGACGTGCGGTGTTCCACAGGGGTCGGTCCTCGGCCCGCCCCTGTGGAACATCGGCTACGACTGGGTGCTGCGCGGGGCCACTTTGCGGGGGGTCGGTGTCATTTGTTACGCCGACGACACCCTCGTGCTGGCCCGCGGCGGCACCTACAGAGAGGCATCGCTGCTCGCCACTGCGGGTGTGGCCCAGGTCGTGGGGAGGATCCGCGCCCTGGGGCTCGAGGTGGCCTTGGAAAAGTCCGAGGCCCTCCTCTTCCACGGGCCCCGGAACAGGCCGCCGCCGGAGGCCTCGATTATTGTGGGAGGGACTTCCATCGCCGTCGGGACTACGATGAAGTACCTCGGTCTCGTCCTCGACGGCCGATGGAAGTTCGAGGAGCACTTCCGGCGGTTGGCCCCAAAGTTGTTGGCCACTGCCGGGGCCTTGGGGCGGATCCTCCCAAACGTCGGGGGGCCCGGAGGAGTCTGCCGACGCCTGTACACCGGTGTGGTGCGCTCCATGGCGCTCTACGGGGCGCCAATATGGGCAGGCGCCCTGAGCAACCCGAATCAGGCTGCGCTGCGACGACCGCAGCGCGCCATGGCGCTCAGGGTGGCCCGGGCGTACCGCACCGTGTCTTGCGTCGGTGCGTGCGTGCTCGCCGGTACACCGCCGTGGGACCTCGACGCCGAGGTACTCGCCGCGGTGTACTGGCGAATAAAAGAAGAGACGGCGGGTGGTGGCTGTCCCCATCCGCGGGAGATTCGGCGTTGGCGAGAGGAGGGACGCGAGACTCTCCTGCGGAGGTGGACAGCCCGTCTGGAAATGTCGGTGACGAGTCGGGAGCTGGTGGCCGCCGTTCGGCCCATTCTCCACGAGTGGCTCGAGCGGCGGCACGGGGTCCTCTCTTTCCACCTGACGCAGGTGATCACCGGGCACGGTTGCTTTGGTAGATTCCTGCACCGGGTGGGAAGAGAGCCCTCTGAGGTGTGTCACCACTGTGAGGCGGGAGTCGCGGACACGGCGCAACACACGCGCGAGGAGTGCCCCGCTTGGGCGGTCCCTCGCGCCGCCCTGTCCGCGACAGTCGGGAACGACCTGTCGCTGCCGGCCCTCCTAAGGGAGATGGTCGACAGCGACGAGTCATGGCAGGCGGCAGCGACCTTCTGCGACACTGTAATGTCGCAGAAGGAGGCGGCGGAGCGGGACCGGGAAGACGACGTCGACTCGGCCCCGATGCGCCGCCGCAGGCGTGGAAGGCGGCGTCGGGTCTTTGCGGGCCAGATGCCGCCGTAACGCCGGGGACCGCGGGCGACGGATCGGGGTCCGCCGTCCGCACAAAGGTCCCGTGCACCCGTGTTCGGTGCGAGGAGGAGATGAATGGAGGTGGAACGGGGCGGGGCTGAATCTCAAACTAGGGGATTCAGCCCCGCCCCGGAGAGAAGGGCTCTACGGAGCAACGCTAGCGGGGCACGCGGTAGCAAGCCTCGTGGGTCCCGCAGCCCCGTGGGCGAGAGACGGAACACTCCAGGGTTTTAGTGGGTGCAAACCCCACATAACGCAGTGGTTTCCCCGAGACCACTGCGTATTCGTGAGGAATTTCCCTGGATAAACAAAAAAAAAAAAAAAAAAAAAAAAAAAAAGGTTGGGGTGCGGGTCAGGTAACCTCCACGTTGGCCTGGTTGGTTGCTGGTCTCTTTCGGATACGTCCGGGGGGAAGAGCAACCCGCTGGGCTGGTGCACTCTGGGCACCGTCAATAACTTCCCATGTTTTCGTGGGTTCTTGTTGGCGGTGGCGAATAATCTGACAGGGGGGGGATGTCGCTCTGGGTGTTCCTCTGATTAGCAGAGGACACACCAGATGCGACATAGGGGTGGGGCGGGGCGGGGATAGTTTATACGGGGTAGGCTAGGTTGGGTAGGTTGGGTTGGGTAGGCTAGGTTGGGTAGGTTAGGCTAGGAACGACGTGAGGAGGGAGGGTGGTTACCTGAAAACAGGCGACCACCAAAAGGGGAGTCTACACCAGCTCCCCTTGAATCCCGGAGCCCACGGCATACTCCCAAAGACCCCCATCGTTGGTGTCATGGGGTACGGGATGTGCTGTGGACCGGAGGGCTTGCCTTAATTGGCCGGCCCGCGGGAAGGAAAACCCTGTAGCAGCCGGCATCAGCAACCACGCGCGCATCGCGCGTGGATGTTGATGCCGGTTATTAAACCCGACAGCAAAGTCGTAAAAACCTGTGGATACCTGGCGACCTCCACAGTATATAGCGTGCCCCTGTTCATCGGAATGAGCGTCACCCGGCAGGGGTTATCACATCGTCTCTACTCGTGGGATTTATTATGGATAACTTGAACAAAAACCAAAACAAAGAGGAAGAAAAGGAGGAGGTGACTCAGCAACAGACGACGGAGACACCAATGAAAGAACTACGCGTCTCCCTTACGCGTCTCTCGGAGTCCGACTCAGACGCCAGTCAGGCGAGTCTGATGACGGTCGACTCTGGGAGTGAGGAGTGCGTTCGCCGTTGGCTTAAAAGGCCGATAGGTGACCAAGAGCCAGAGGAAAATATGTCGCCGCCCAAAGGAGCGGCACACAAATCAAAACGCGGCAGAGGCCGACCGCCCACCACGGGCGAGTACGTGGGCCTAGCCGCGGCCAAGGCCGCGTACAATAAACAAAAAGAGGAGGAGCTCCGGCTAGAGGCCGAAGAAGAAATCGCGGGCATGGGCGAAACCCTGCGGCAGTCGAGACAAGCCTGCCGCAGCGGCCTCAACCCGCCAACACCCGAGGAGGACACGGCGCAGTCTCTAGCAGCACTGAACGAATTGCTGCTAGAGGCTGCAAAAATAATTGAAAAGGTGGCCACTACGTCCCGGAAACTAAAGGGGACGAGCGTAAAAAATTTAAAGGATGCGGCCACAATAATAAAGGAGGCCGCGGTGGGAATAAGGGCCCGCACAGTGTCGGAGGAGGTGAGGCAGCTGGAAGCCGAAAATCAGCGCCTCACGGCACAGTTAGCGGAGGCCAATAGCCGGCCGGCGGCGGTAGAGCCCGACGCAGTCCGGAAAATGATGGAGGAGATTACTCGGGCCACGGTCGTGCAGTTCAGCAATATGCTGAATGCACGACTCGAAGGGCTCGAGTGTCGCCTCCTCCCGGAGCCGGGACTGCGGCCGCCGCTGGCGGCTGACAAGGCACGGAAGAAGGTAGAGGATGAGGCCGCGGCAGCGATAACCTCTCAAGTGGACCCAACACCCCCGGCGCCTCTGCCTGCGCCCACAGCCCAGCCCCAAAAGCCCAAGGGCAAGGGCAAGGGCACCGACAAGGGCAAAGGCAAAGGCAAGGGGAAAAAGACGGCCCCGGCCCCTAGCCCCGAAGTGCGGGACGCCCCTCCACCACCCCCGTTGACGGAGCAGTGGAGTGTCGTCGCTGCTCGGGGTGCAAAAAGCTCCCAAAAGAAGAGCACCCAAAGCACCCAGAGCGGCAAGGCGGCGGCGGTGGCGAAGCTGCGTGAGCCGAAAACGGCTGCAGTGACATTGACGCTGCAGCCGGGCGCGGCGGAGCGCGGCGCAAGCTACGCCACCGTCTTGCGGGAGGCCCGGACTCGGATAGATAAAACGAGTCTAGGTATTGGAGAGATGCGCTGCAGGACCACGGTCACCGGCGCCCGCATCCTCGAAATTTTCGGGGATGGGGGCGCTGAGAAGGCCGACTCCCTGGCTACCAAGCTAAGGGAGGTCCTCAGCGCAGACGTGGTCCGGGTCTCCCGCCCCACAAAGAGGGTGGAAGTGATCGTTACAGGGTTAGACGACTCCGTCACCGCCGCAGAGGTGGTGGCGGCATTCGCAGCGCAAGCCGATTGTCACATCGACGAAGTGAGGCCCGGAGTCATCGGCGAACGGGCCACGATGTGGCTCAGCTGCCCGGTGGCCGCTGCCAAAACCGTGGCCGGCGCCGGCCGCCTGCACGTGGGCTGGACAACGGCGAGAGTGGCCCTGCTGGCGGCGAGGCCCCTAAGGTGCTTCAGGTGCCTCAACCTGGGCCACGTCGCCAGCAAGTGCCCATCAGAGGTGGACCGCAGCGGTTTGTGCTTCCGCTGCGGAAAGTCGGGCCACCGGGCGCGTGAGTGCCGAGCCGAGCCCAACTGCGCCACTTGCGCTGCAGCGGGAAAACCGGCCCGGCACCCTCTCGGCGGAGTGGGCTGCGTGGGCGATGGGGGGCAGGCCAAGGCCAAGTCGGGCGCCCATCGCCCAACAACAACAACAACGGAGGGGCCAGCTGAGACCGCGCCCTGATGTCCGGAGTAAAGATACTACAGGCGAATATTAACCACTCTGCCAGGGCCCAGGATCTATTGTCCCAGTCCCTGGCAGAGTGGGGCATTCAAGTTGCAGTGGTCGCCGAGCCCTACTACGTCCCCACTCGGGATGACTGGGTCGGGGACCGGGAGGGATTGGTGGCCATCACCGCCCCCGCTGCCGCTGGCGCCCCGCCCATTGACCACGTGTCGAGGGGTAGGGGCCACGTGCTGGCAGCCGTGGGCGGTGTCTCGTACATAGGGGTGTACATCTCGCCCAACCGGGGTCTCGCCGACTTTGAGCAAATGCTCGTGGAGGTGGGATCTCTGGTTGGGCGGGTCGCCCCTAGCCCCGTGCTAGTCGCTGGGGATTTCAACGCCAAATCTATGGCGTGGGGATCCCCGGTGACGGATGCGCGGGGTGAGTGCCTGGAGGAGTGGGCGATCGCCATGGGTCTGGCCGTCCTCAATACGGGGTCGGAGGACACGTGCGTGCGGCAACAGGGCGGGTCGATAGTCGACATAACGTTGGCATCGACCGCCCTGGCGCGCCGTGTCCGGGACTGGAGGGTGGTGGTGGACGCGGAGACACTGTCTGACCACCGGTACATCCGATTTGATGTCTCCGCGTTCCCCACCGGCCCGCAAGGCTCGGGCCCGACCCCGGTTATTGGGGGCGGTCCGCGCTGGGTGTTAGGACGGCTCGACAGGGAGGTCGCCAGAGAGGCCGCTATTGTCGAGGACTGGGTGTCCGGACCCGACGTCGTACAGGACGTGGACGAGGAGGCGGGGCGCCTTGGGGCCTCGCTGGGTCGCATATGCGACGCGGCGATGCCCAGGGCGAGGCCCCTCCCACCGCGGCTGCGGGTGTATTGGTGGAGCGACGAGCTCCGCCGCATGCGAGTGGACTGCGGTAGGGCTCGCCGCCGATACACCCGGTGTAGGCGGAGGCGGGTCCGGGACATCCAGGAGGAGACAGCCTCCTATGCCGCCTACAGGGCTCTTCGCGAATGCTTCGCAGTGGCGATTGCGCGGGCCAAGGAGGCGGCATGGGCGGACTGGCTGCGGACCCTCGACGGCGACCCTTGGGGCAGGCCGTACAAGGCCGTTCGTAAGAAGTTGCGGCCCTGGGCCCCCCCTGTCACGGCCAGTGTCGATGACACTCTCCTCGGCGAAGTGGTGGGGACCCTCTTCCCGCAGCGAGAAGAGTGGGTGCCCCCGGCGATGGCCCGACACGAGAATGCGCGATCTGCCGAGGACGACGTCCCCGCAACGCCGGTATCGGAGGCCGAGTTCGGGGCGGCCGTCCTGAAACTCAAAATGAAGAGGACCGCCCCAGGCCCGGACGGCGTTCCGGGGACGGCCTTGGTGATCGCGCTGGAGGAGATGGGCGAGAGGGTGAGGTCCCTCTTCACCGCGTGCGTGGTGCAGGGTCGATTCCCGCGGCAATGGAAGACGGGCAAGCTCGTCCTTCTGCCGAAGGTCGGGCGCCCGGCCGGACTGCCGTCGTCCTACCGTCCGATCGTGCTACTCGGCGAGGTGAGCAAGCTCTTCGAGCGAGTGCTCGCTGCTCGCCTGGCCGAGTGCATGGATCCGGATCTGGACGACGCGCAGTTCGGTTTCCGCCGGGGTCGGTCGACCCTGGATGCCGTCGCGCGGGTGAGGGACCTCGCCGAGGAGGCGGTCTCCCAGGGCGGCGTGATGCTTGCGGTGTCATTGGACATCCGCAATGCGTTCAACACGCTGCCCTGGGAGACGGTCAGGGCGGCACTGCGGTACCATGGGGTACCGCAGTACCTCCAGAGGGTCATCGCCGACTACTTCGCCGGCAGAGCCGTCGTGTTCCCGACGAGGGCCGGCGAGGGGAGGAGGCAAATGTCGTGCGGTGTTCCACAGGGGTCGGTCCTCGGCCCGCCCCTGTGGAACATCGGCTACGACTGGGTGCTGCGCGGGGCCACTTTGCGGGGGGTCGGTGTCATTTGTTACGCCGACGACACCCTCGTGCTGGCCCGCGGCGGCACCTACAGAGAGGCATCGCTGCTCGCCACTGCGGGTGTGGCCCAGGTCGTGGGGAGGATCCGCGCCCTGGGGCTCGAGGTGGCCTTGGAAAAGTCCGAGGCCCTCCTCTTCCACGGGCCCCGGAACAGGCCGCCGCCGGAGGCCTCGATTATTGTGGGAGGGACTTCCATCGCCGTCGGGACTACGATGAAGTACCTCGGTCTCGTCCTCGACGGCCGATGGAAGTTCGAGGAGCACTTCCGGCGGTTGGCCCCAAAGTTGTTGGCCACAGCCGGGGCCTTGGGGCGGATCCTCCCAAACGTCGGGGGGCCTGGAGGAGTCTGCCGACGCCTGTACACCGGTGTGGTGCGCTCCATGGCGCTCTACGGGGCGCCAATATGGGCAGGCGCCCTGAGCAACCCGAATCAGGCTGCGCTGCGACGACCGCAGCGCGCCATGGCGCTCAGGGTGGCCCGGGCGTACCGCACCGTGTCTTGCGTCGGTGCGTGCGTGCTCGCCGGTACACCGCCGTGGGACCTCGACGCCGAGGTACTCGCCGCGGTGTACTGGCGAATGAAGGAAGAGATTGCGGGTGGTGGCTGTCCCCATCCGCGGGAGATTCGGCGTTGGCGAGAGGAGGGACGTGAGACTCTCCTGCGGAGGTGGGCAGCCCGTCTCGAAATATCGGTGACGAGTCGAGAGCTGGTGGCCGCCGTTCGGCCCATTCTCCACGAGTGGCTCGAGCGGCGGCACGGGGTCCTCTCTTTCCACCTGACGCAGGTGATCACCGGGCACGGTTGCTTCGGTAGATTCCTGCACCAGGTGGGAAGAGAGCCCTCTGAGGTGTGTCACCATTGCGAGGCGGGAGTCGCGGACACGGCGCAACACACGCGCGAGGAGTGCCCCGCTTGGGCGGTCCCTCGCGCCGCCCTGTCCGCGACAGTCGGAGATGACCTGTCGCTGCCGGCCCTCCTTCGGGAGATGGTCGACAGCGACGAGTCATGGCAGGCGGCAGTGACCTTTTGCGACACTGTAATGTCGCAGAAGGAGGCGGCGGAGCGGGACCGGGAAGACGATGTCGACTCGGCCCCGATGCGCCGCCGCAGGCGTGGAAGGCGGCGTCGGGTCTTTGCGGGCCAGATGCCGCCGTAACGCCGGGGACCGCGGGCGACGGATCGGGGTCCGCCGTCCGCACAAAGGTCCCGTGCACCCGTGTTCGGTGCGAGGAGGAGATAAAGGGAGGTGGAACGGGGCGGGGCTGAATCTCTTGGTCTGAGATTCAGCCCCGCCCCGGAGAGAAGGGCTCGCCAGAGCAACGCCAGCGGGGCACGCGGTAGCAAGCCTCGTGGGTCCCGCAGCCCCGTGGGCGAGCGTCGGAACACTCCAGTGTTTTAGTGGGTGCAAACCCCACATAACGCAGTGGCTCCCCCGAGACCACTGCGTATTCGTGAGGAATTTCACTGGATAAACAAAAAAAAAAAAAAAAAAAAAAAAAAAAAAAAAAAAAAAAAAGGTTAGGTTAGGTTAGGTTAGGTTAGGTTAGGTTAGGTTAGGTTAGGTTAGGTTAGGTTAGGTTAGGTTAGGTTAGGTTAGGTTAGGTTAGGTTAGGTTAGGTTAGGTTAGGTTAGGTTAGGTTAGGTTAGGTTAGGTTAGGTTAGGTTAGGTTAGGTTAGGTTAGGTTAGGTTAGGTTAGGTTAGGTTAGGTTAGGTTAGGTTAGGTTAGGTTAGGTTAGGTTAGGTTAGGTTAGGTTAGGTTAGGTTAGGTTAGGTTAGGTTAGGTTAGGTTAGGTTAGGTTAGGTTAGGTTAGGTTAGGTTAGGTTAGGTTAGGTTAGGTTAGGTTAGGTTAGGTTAGGTTAGGTTAGGTTAGGTTAGGTTAGGTTAGGTTAGGTTAGGTTAGGTTAGGTTAGGTTAGGTTAGGTTAGGTTAGGTTAGGTTAGGTTAGGTTAGGTTAGGTTAGGTTAGGTTAGGTTAGGTTAGGTTAGGTTAGGTTAGGTTAGGTTAGGTTAGGTTAGGTTAGGTTAGGTTAGGTTAGGTTAGGTTAGGTTAGGTTAGGTTAGGTTAGGTTAGGTTAGGTTAGGTTAGGTTAGGTTAGGTTAGGTTAGGTTAGGTTAGGTTAGGTTAGGTTAGGTTAGGTTAGGTTAGGTTAGGTTAGGTTAGGTTAGGTTAGGTTAGGTTAGGTTAGGTTAGGTTAGGTTAGGTTAGGTTAGGTTAGGTTAGGTTAGGTTAGGTTAGGTTAGGTTAGGTTAGGTTAGGTTAGGTTAGGTTAGGTTAGGTTAGGTTAGGTTAGGTTAGGTTAGGTTAGGTTAGGTTAGGTTAGGTTAGGTTAGGTTAGGTTAGGTTAGGTTAGGTTAGGTTAGGTTAGGTTAGGTTAGGTTAGGTTAGGTTAGGTTAGGTTAGGTTGGGGTGCGGGTCAGGTAACCTCCACGTTGGCCTGGTTGGTTGCTGGTCTCTTTCGGATACGTCCGGGGGGAAGAGCAACCCGCTGGGCTGGTGCACTCCGGGCACCGTCAATAACTTCCCATTCGTGGGTTCTTGTTGGCGGTGGCGAATAACCTGACAGGGGGGGGTTGTCGTTCTGGGTGTTCCTCTGATTAGCAGAGGACACACCAGATGCGACATGGGGTTGGGTTAGTCTGGGTAGGTAGGTAGGGGTAGGTTAGGTTAGGTAGGTGGGAGGTGGGGCTCGCTTCCGGGCCTCTGGGCGGGCCGCCTTCCCCTGCGGGGGGGTTGCCCGGGTGCACTGACCAGCTCTGCACCCTGCTCTGCCCAGCTCTGCACCCTGCACTGCCCGGCTCTGCATCCGGCTCTGCCCGCTCTGCACCTGGCTCAGCCCGCTCTGCACCTGGCTCTGCACTCGGCTCTCCTGCGGTTGGTTACCCGAGTGCACTGACCAGCTCTGCACCCTGCTTTGACCAGCTCTGCACCCTGCTCTGCCCGGCTCTGCATCCGGCTCTGCCCGCTCTGCAACTGGCTTAGCCCGCTCTGCACCTGGCTCTGCGCCCGGCTCTCTCTCCTGCGGGTGGGGGCGGCCGCCGCCCGGGGGCGGGAAGGGAGCCCTCGAAGGTGTGCCGCGGATATGCGGCGGGCGGTGATGACTTGTCGTCGCCGACCCTCCTTTGGCGTGGGATGGTCGGCGGGGACAAGTCGGTGGAAGGAGGAGGCGGCGGAGCGTCGGTCTCGACGCGCCGCCGCAGACGCGGTGGGCGGCGTCTGGCCTTCGCGGGCCGGATGCCGCAGACGCGGAGGGCGGCGTCTGGCCTTTCACGGGCCAGATGCCGCAACGTAGGGGACCGTGGGCGGAGGACCGGAGTGTCCTACGTCCACATAAGGGTCCAGCGCGGTGGAGGGCACGGCGCAGCACACCGTCTAGGTGTGCCCAGCGGGGGCGTAGTTGCGCCGTGCCCTGACAGGTCCTCTCGCTTCCCGGTGTGGTAAATTTCATGCTGGGGAGCGGGAGGGCCTGGGCGGTGGTTGCCTCCTTTTGCGACGACGCCATGTCGCGGAAGGAGGTGGCGGAGAAGGGGTGGGGGTGGGCGGTTGTACGATCGCCTCCTCCCACCTCTTGGTGGTGATTAGCGGGCGACAGGCGTGGGGGCGCCTCTCGTCTGCATTGCACAATCACCACCCTCGTCGGGCGTTCCCGGGCCCCTCCACTAAGGGAGGGGCGAGAAGGGCCCGCCATAAAGGTGGGCAGTCGTCGGCGGAGGACTGGACGTAAAGGCTGTGCCGGTTTCCCAGTCCTCCTCCACTCAGACGATGCGGGAGTGCCGCTGGGTTATTTTTTAGTGGGTATACCGGGCTTGCCCGGGGAGTCCCACATAGCCCCCCATTCCCCCAATGGGTGGGTATGCGTAATGCATTTTTTCCCAGCGAAACCAAAAAAAAAAAAAAAAAAAAAAAAAGGTTAGGTTAGGTTAGGTTAGGTTAGGTTAGGTTAGGTTAGGTTAGGTTAGGTTAGGTTAGGTTAGGTTAGGTTAGGTTAGGTTAGGTTAGGTTAGGTTAGGTTAGGTTAGGTTAGGTTAGGTTAGGTTAGGTTAGGTTAGGTTAGGTTAGGTTAGGTTAGGTTAGGGTGCGGGTCAGGAGGGTGCGGGTCAGGTAACCTCCACGTTGGCCTGGTTGGTTGCTGGTCTCTTTCGGATACGTCCGGGGGGAAGAGCAACCCGCTGGGCTGGTGCACTCCGGGCACCGTCAATAACTTCCCATTCGTGGGTTCTTGTTGGCGGTGGCGAATAACCTGACAGGGGGGGGTTGTCGTTCTGGGTGTTCCTCTGATTAGCAGAGGACACACCAGATGCGACATGGGGTTGGGTTAGTCTGGGTAGGTAGGTAGGGGTAGGTTAGGTTAGGTAGGTGGGAGGTGGGGCTCGCTTCCGGGCCTCTGGGCGGGCCGCCTTCCCCTGCGGGGGGGTTGCCCGGGTGCACTGACCAGCTCTGCACCCTGCTCTGCCCAGCTCTGCACCCTGCACTGCCCGGCTCTGCATCCGGCTCTGCCCGCTCTGCACCTGGCTCAGCCCGCTCTGCACCTGGCTCTGCACTCGGCTCTCCTGCGGTTGGTTACCCGAGTGCACTGACCAGCTCTGCACCCTGCTTTGACCAGCTCTGCACCCTGCTCTGCCCGGCTCTGCATCCGGCTCTGCCCGCTCTGCAACTGGCTTAGCCCGCTCTGCACCTGGCTCTGCGCCCGGCTCTCTCTCCTGCGGGTGGGGGCGGCCGCCGCCCGGGGGCGGGAAGGGAGCCCTCGAAGGTGTGCCGCGGATGTGCGGCGGGCGGTGATGACTTGTCGTCGCCGACCCTCCTTTGGCGTGGGATGGTCGGCGGGGATAAGTCGGTGGAAGGAGGAGGCGGCGGAGCGTCGGTCTCGACGCGCCGCCGCAGACGCGGTGGGCGGCGTCTGGCCTTCGCGGGCCGGATGCCGCAGACGCGGAGGGCGGCGTCTGGCCTTTCACGGGCCAGATGCCGCAACGTAGGGGACCGTGGGCGGAGGACCGGAGTGTCCTACGTCCACATAAGGGTCCAGCGCGGTGAAGGGCACGGCGCAGCACACCGTCTAGGTGTGCCCAGCGGGGGCGTAGTTGCGCCGTGCCCTGACAGGTCCTCTCGCTTCCCGGTGTGGTAAATTCCATGCTGGGGAGCGGGAGGGCCTGGGCGGTGGTTGCCTCCTTTTGCGACGACGCCATGTCGCGGAAGGAGGTGGCGGAGAAGGGGTGGGGGTGGGCGGTTGTACGATCGCCTCCTCCCACCTCTTGGTGGTGATTAGCGGGCGACAGGCGTGGGGGCGCCTCTCGTCTGCATTGCACAATCACCACCCTCGTCGGGCGTTCCCGGGCCCCTCCACTAAGGGAGGGGCGAGAAGGGCCCGCCATAAAGGTGGGCAGTCGTCGGCGGAGGACTGGACGTAAAGGCTGTGCCGGTTTCCCAGTCCTCCTCCACTCAGACGATGCGGGAGTGCCGCTGGGTTATTTTAGTGGGTATACCGGGCTTGCCCGGGGAGTCCCACATAGCCCCCCATTCCCCCAATGGGTGGGTATGCGTAATGCATTTTTTCCCAGCGAAACCAAAATAAAAAAAAGGTTAGGTTAGGTTAGGTTAGGTTAGGTTAGGTTAGGTTAGGTTAGGTTAGGTTAGGTTAGGTTAGGTTAGGTTAGGTTAGGTTAGGTTAGGTTAGGTTAGGTTAGGTTAGGTTAGGTTAGGTTAGGTTAGGTTAGGTTAGGTTAGGTTAGGTTAGGTTAGGTTAGGTTAGGTTAGGTTAGGTTAGGTTAGGTTAGGTTAGGTTAGGTTAGGTTAGGTTAGGTTAGGTTAGGTTA